>CM066035.1:102724029-103965369 GCA_033557465.1 Ichthyophis bannanicus
CCTTATCCTCTTCCATGTGCTTAATGACTTCTCTTTTTCGAGAATGCAATCTTTCTAAACGTGAGTTTTTCTTTTTTTTTTTTACTTGCTTCTGTTTTCTTCACTTTCCTATGTGCCGTTTCCCCTCTCTGATTTTTATTTCATGCTATTTTCTGTCTTTAACAGACAACCGTTGAACCTTTGGCTCATTTTCTCCCAATATTTCATCTCTTTGATAGCTTATTTTTTATAGCACAAAAATCTCGCCGCTCCTCACTTTTGCTGCCTTCAAAATTCCAGTCACTGCTTTTATTCTGTCCAGAAAGGACAATCAAGCAGATTCCAGTCTGGTTTCACACCAGGAAATCCTTCATGCCGCTCTGCTCCTAACTTACCATGCACTCCCTTAACTCTAACACCCTTATTACAAGGGACTCAAGATAGGGTTTGTTTTGATAAGCTGTGATTTTTTTCTAAACATATATATACATATATATATAAACATATATATATACATATATATATATAAACGTATTTATAGACCTCTATCATATATATATATATGATAGAGGTCTATAAATTAATGAATGGAGTGGAACGGATAAACGTGGATCAATTGTTTACACTATCAGAATATAGGAAGACTAGGGGACATGTAATGAAGCTACAGGGTAAACTATTTAAGACAAATAAGAGAAATATTTTTTCACTCAACGTGTAACCAAACTCTGGAATCTGTTACCAGAGGATGTAGTAAGGGCTGTTAGTATAGCTGGGTTTAAAAAAGGTTTGGACAAGTTCCTGGAGGAAAGGTCCATAAACCACTATTAAAAAGGGACCCAGGATATCAATGCTTGACCCAGTACAAGCATTGAGGAACCTGTGTCTTTTGGGGATATTGCTAGGTACGCATGACCTAGATTGGCCACTGTTGGAAACAGGATACTGGGCTTGATGGACCTCGGTCTGACCCAGTATGGCATGTCTTATGTTCTTACAATGGCATATTTACATTGACAGCTGGATAAAAAGATGTCTGTAATCGTTAATTTATTTCAGAATGAATGTTTTACCTCTTCTTCAGTCTTCATTGGATTTTCTTGCTTCCTGTACCTTTTTAATTCCTTCCTCTGCACTGGCAAGTAAGATGTAAAACACTGATAAGGAAAACAAACTGAAAATTCAATAAGATTGAGGCAAAAAAAATCATAATAAAATCTTTTTTCAGGTACATTTGAAGCAAGAAGCCTCTGAAGGAGTCAGTTTGCATCATAAGATGATCGAGGGGTAAAGGGAGAATAAAGCCATAGCACAGGATCCATAGACTTCCTAGACTGAGGACCACCTTAGAGCTTTCAGATCACTTAAAGGGCTGGTGAGTTTGCTGAGCAGTGTATGGGGAGGGGATCCCAATGGCATGGGGGGTGGGGGTGGGGGAATCGCACTGCCTCTTGTCTTGTGGCTTAACAACTCAACTATTGTTGAGGTTTCAGGACCATAGTTTGCGGACCCCTGGTATAGTCTTTTCTTCACACACATACCCATGATTCACCATCTCATCTCCCTCTCCCCAGCATCTCTCCCTCTCCCCTTCTTACCTTCAAAGTCCAGCATCTCTCTCTCTCTTCTCTCCCTCCCTTCCTCTGCCTCTATGGCTCAGCTACCTTTCCCCCCCCCCCCTCGTCTCCCTCACCGTGGTTGACTAAGGAGCTACCTGGTTGTTGGCCAGCATTGCACCACCAGAGATTACTGCCACTCCATTAGAAAGGGTGTTTAAAAGACCCATTTCTGGATGCTTTTAAAGAGACAATAACTAGATCACTGCAGCGCAGCATTTTACAAAAGACTACCTCATGGCAGCCCAAAACCCCCCTTTTGCTGCACCCCTGCCTCAACTTCCTGTTTCTGAAGGGGCAGAACTCAGCAGAGGAACAGATCCAGTGCTACCATGAAGTAAGCTTTATTAAAATGCTGCTGCTGCTGCTGCTGCTGCTGCTGCTGCTGGAGGAAAATGGAGAGGGAGAGATGCTGGACCAAGTGGGGCAGGGGGAAGGAGGGAGGGTTGTTGAGTCATGGAGGAGGCAGTAAAAGGGAGAGGGACCTAAGAGCGCCACAGGACCAGAAACAAAAGCTGAATCCAAGTGGCATACCTGCACATGCTACAGGGGTTCTTCCAGCATCATATCGCAGGGTAAGGGAAAATTCAGAATGTTAAGCAGGCTGAAGTGAAGGTGCCTATTGGTCAGTTTTTGCTCACAGGTCATAATTGCCATGGCAGAACGACTAAATGAAGTCTTTGCTTTGGTCTTTACGGAGGAAGATGTAAGGGTGATACCATTGGTAGAAATGCTATTTAATAGTGACAATTCAAAGGAACTGAAACAAATTTCAGTGAATCTGGAACATGTAACATGGCAAATTAAGCAACTAGATTAGCAAATCACCTGAACTGCATGATACACACCCCTGGGTACTGAAAAAGAAAACTCAAATATGGAAATTAAAGATCTACTATTAATAATTTGTAACATATTATCAAAATCACATAGGGGGCCACGATTCCAGAGACGATCTTGGAAACTACAAACTAGTGTACCTGACATCAATGCTGGAAAAAATGGTAGGAACTATTATAAGGGACAAAATTACTAAACACATAGATAGTCCTGATTTAATGGCACAAAGCTACCATGCATTTAGCCACGGGAAGTCTTGTGTCTCTAATCTGCTACTTTTTTTTGAAGGCAGGGATAAACATGGATAATGGTAAGTCATTTGATATATTGCATTTGGATTTCCAGGGAGCATTTGGCAACGACCCTCATGAGATGCTCCTGAGAAATTTAAAAACTCATTGGATAAGAGGCAATGTCCTAATGCAGCATGAGGAACTGGTTTAAAGATAAAAAATGGAGAGCAGCTTTACAAAAGATATTATAATGCCTCTATATCGTTCCATGGTGAGACCGCACCTTGAATATTGTGTGCAATTCTGGTCGCCGTATCTTAAAAAGGATATAGCGATTTTAGAAAAGGTTCAGAGAAGAGCCACCAAAATGGTAAAGGGGATGGAAGGCTACTCCTATGAAGAAAGGCTAAAAAGGTTGGGGCTCTTTAGCCTGGAGAAGAGACGGCTGAGGGGAGATATGATAGAAGTCTATAAATTAATGAACGGAGTGGAACGGGTAAACGTAGATCGATTATTTACGTTATCAGAATATAGAAAGACTAGGGGACATGCAATGAAGCTACAGGGTAAACTATTTAAGACTAATAAAAGAAAATATTTTTTCACTCAATGTGTAATCAAACTCTGGAATTTGTTGCCGGAGGATGTAGTAAAGGCTGTTAGTGTAGCTGGGTTTAAAGAAGGTTTGGACAAGTTCCTGGAGGAAAGGTCCATAAACCATTATTAAGAAGGGACCCAGGATATCAATGCTTGAACCAGTACAAGCATTGTGGAACCTGTGTCCCTTGGGGAAACTGCTAGGTACGTATGACCTAGATTGGCCACTGTTGGAAACAGAATGCTGGGCTTGATGGACCTTGGTCTGACCCAGTATGGCATATCTTATGTTCTTATGTTCTTATGGCTAATTTTCCAAATGGAGAAAGATGTATAATGGAGTACCCTAAGGATCTGTACTAGGACTGGAATTTTTTTTTTAAATCTGCAAGATCAGGGGGCGGAGCCTGATGTCCAGCGGGTTAGACGCTTCGCGCTGAAGCTCCCGAGGGGCCTACTCAGAATCCTGACTTAATATCTGCATAAACCTAATATTTTACACCGAACTTACCGGGGTGCCTTGGGGGGAATGGCGGCCCACAAACCAGTGCGCTTGGACTTCGGGTCTCCCTCTTCTTTACATGGAAAACGCTCCAAAACAGAGTTGTCTTCCCCACCAAAGATGGTTCCACTTCGGGTAAGCCCCGAAATGCAACAGGAGATCTTGGAGGAAATACGTGGTGTGAAGGAACTGGTACAGTCCAACGGAGAAGCGCTCCGAGCCATGCGAGAAGATTTCGGTATGCTTCAGGACCGGCTTGAAGGTCTTTCACTACGGCTGGACAACATGGCGGGGGTCCTCGATTCGCACGCGGTTCGCTTGGTGAACCTGGACAAGGCTGAGCGTCAGATACAGAATCTTCAAAAAGAGTTAGAGGATTGCAATAATCGAGCCCGTCGCAACAATGTAAGGCTCATAGGAGTTCCAGAGGGGGCGGAAGCAGGAGATATCAGAGAATTTCTGGTCAAAACTCTCCCCTCCTTGCTGAAGATTACCTTTTGCAGAGATCTGGAAATTGACCGAGCATATCGTGCTCCTACCAACATCGCACTCAATCGGACGACCCCCCGGCCCATTATCTTCCGTTTACTGAGGTATCAGCAAGTTGAGCAAATTTTCAAAGCTGCCCGGGTGATGCAACATCTGCAGTTTGACGATCATAAAGTCTCTTTCTTCCCCGACTTGGCAAAGCCCACAGTTGACCGGCGGAAGGGACTCCTTGCTTTTCGACCTAGACTTCAACAGTTACAGGCTCGCTTTGGCCTCTTATATCCAGCGAAGCTCAGAGTGACTCTCCATAACCAAACTAGAACCTTCGAAGATCCTGCTCTGCTAGCAACATTTTTGGATTCCAAAGAGGCAGACCAGATGCGCTAAGTTAACAACTCGGATGGACTCCGCTGGAACTGCCCGCCATTTTGAATGGCCCGATGCGGTGATCATTGCCTGGAATAGAGACTGCCTGGACCTTTCTTTCTTTTATATCTACCTCTCTTGGTCTCCTCTTCCTCCATGATGTGCACCTCGGTTGGATTCGGAGCACGCACAGCTATACCGGTTATATGTTTCAATTTAGGCCTTCTCTGGGGTTTCACCCCGCAGACATCAGGCCGCCAGTAATTTCTGGGGTTTTGCTTCTTCTCTAAGGCACTTCGGTGCTTTACTGTTATATAGGGCGCTTCATGATTTTTCATTGGCTTATTTTCTATCATATCGTGTGTACAGTCATTTATAGTTGATATGAGGGACATTGCGCAACTCGGTGCGCCATCATGTTCCTTTCTCAGAATGTTTGACTTTGTTGTATGGCCTTATGTATGCTCTTATTACTGAATGTAAGAGGCATCAATAGTCCAATCAACAGAATGACCATCCTTAGTTATTTTAATCATGACCATACTGATTTAGTGTTTCTTCAGGAAATCCATTTCACCTCTGTCGAACCACTGAAACTTACTGCCAAACCTTATATGGTGGCTGCCTATTCTCCCGCCGTTTCTAAGCGGGGCGGGGTAGCCATCTTAGTTGAGAAATCTTTGTCAACCACTGTAAGGGATATTAGCTCTGATGGGGAGGGTAGCTGGGCCTGTGTATATTTTAAGGTTGGAGATAGTGAAATTACGTGTATTGGTATTTATGCTCCGAATGTGGATGACCCTGTTATTGTTACTCGGCGGTGACTTCCACCAAGTATTTGATCCTTTGATAGATAGACTGCCGCCTAGAACGAGTGGTCCGCCCAAGAGTCTCTACACCCTGCCAGCTCTGATGAAAGATTTTGCGTGAGTAGATATATGGAAGTTGCTTCTCCCCTCAGACTTAGAGCTCACCTTTTCTCAGCCCCCCCCATCACTCACAATCTAGATCAGATTTTTTCTTATCTCCTCAGTACTGCTATCCCAAGTGGACATATACTCCTGATAGGTTAGCCAATTGGAATGCCATCCAGTGCGCTTGATGCTGGACATGCCATGTGGCCTTTGGTTTACTACACTTTTGTTAAGTATGATTGTCCCGCATTACAGTATTACTGGAGTCGGGTCTGGGGTCGTCTTCATTCTATTTTATATTTTCCGGAACCCCTCTTTTGGGAAATTGTGGGGCTCCGCTTAGCTGCGGGGATCCCCTCTCTTCCTAAATTAGCTTACTTCCTTTTAGCCTTTATGCTGGGCATTGCTATTTCCTATTTCCTTAATCACGAAATATTGGGAAAATAGCTCTTTTCTGAGTTCTAATGAATGGTGAAACATATCTGTCTTTATTGTAAATATGCGCAAATACCTAGTATGTCAGCCTCTTCCGTTCAAACCATTCACTATTGGTCTAGCTAGAAGACGCTCAACGATTATGTTCAAACTATTCAATGCTCTCAGTTGACTGTTTGATTCTGTATTAATCTTTGTCACATGCTCATCCGGTATCATAGATTCTACTTCTGTTTGATTGATGCACAATAATTGTTGTATGTAAGCGCTTATATGATGATTCTTATCAGCTTAGAGAAGAAGCATTGGGGTGGGGGGTAATTGGGGTTGCTTTCTTTATTGTATGTGTGTATTTGTTTCTTTTGGTGTGTTGTTACTTTGTTTGTTGTAAAATGAAAATAAAAGTTTAAAAAAAAAAAAAAAAAAATCTGCAAGATCACTTGATCAGTCCAGAGGTGGAGTTGAAGTGGAGCCTGCATTTTCTGTGCCGCTAGCTCGATAACTAGCTCCATAATTTATAACATTTATCCGAATAGCGCCCACAGTAACCGGATATTCAGCGCCAGCTGCTGACTGAATACTGGTGCTAAACATCCAGATTTCATTTAATCATAGCAGCCAAACCATTGGCCACTGTGCTTAAATATTGGGTGGCAGACTGAAAAACTGCACGAGGATCTTCGAGATTGAGCATCTTGATAGCAGATGAAATTTAAAGCAATGCAGACAGAGAAGAATAATCCTAATTATAGCTACATGATGCTACATTCCACATAAGGAGTCATGACACACTAAAATGATCTAGGCAGCATCATGGACAATATGTTGAAATCTTCTGCTCAATGTATGGTGGCAACTAAAGAAGCAAACAGAATTTTAGGAATTGTTTGAAAAGAGAGAATAAAATGAAGAATATTGCAATGCCTCTGTATCGCTCCATGGTGCGTTCACATCTTGAATATCGTGTGCAATTTTGATTTCCTCATCTTAAATGGAGATATAGCTGAATTTGAAAATCTACAGAGAAGGGTGACCAGAATGCTCAAGGGAATGAATGTCTCCCCTCTGAGGAAAAGCTAAAGCTTGGAGAAGAGATGGCCAAGGGGATATATGATAAAGGGCTATACAATTCTGAGTGGAATGAAATGGCTAAATATGAATCTATTATTTATTAAAAAGTACAAAGACTAGGGGACACATCATGAAGTCAATAAGTAGTGCATTTATACAAACAGAAAACAAAAAAAGAGTGCGGTATAAAAGAACAATAAATAAAATAAATAAATAAATAAATTTTCACTTGGTTCAAAGTTATGCTCTGGATTTCCTTATTGAAGGGTCTGGTAAAAGCAGTTAGCATAGCCGGGTTTAAAAAAGGCTTGGACAAATTCCTGGAAGAAAAGTCCATAAATTATTATTAAGGTAGACTTGGAGAAAGCCACTGCCTTGAGGGTAAGCAGCACTAAATCTAGCTATTTGGAGGAGGGGGGATCCTGCTAGGTACCTGTGACCTGGATTGGCCACTGTTGGAAACAAGATACGTGGCTTGATGGGCTTTTGGTCTGACCCAGTATGACATTTCTGATGTTCTTATGTAAAGACATATGCAGTACAATCAAGTGAATACTTGTAGGTATCTTTAGAGTAGGAGTGTTCAGGGTAGGAGTTTGAGCAGAGCATGTACAAAGTCACAATTTACATGCATGATCACTTGAACAGGTGTAAATGTACATGGGTGCATCTACTCATGATTTCTATAGAGTTTGTACTAGAATTTTATAAAGACATCTAGGTCCCTATAAAATAGGCACCAACTTGCCCTTTCCACATAGTTGACATTTATAAAATTACCTTCTAAATATAAAACCTAAAAAAATCAGAACAATTCATAATAACAAAATTTGTAACAAAGTAACAATAAAAACCTAACACCCAACTAAGCCTCACTACCTAGTCTTGAAAGAAAATTACTACATTAAGTAAAATCTAAAAATGACTAAAAAGACATGCAATTGTGGCATGAGAACTCTACTGTAATTTACAGAATTCAGAAGTGTACAAATATCAGATACAGCTCTACATAAGCCTGATGCTGTGATCAATGAACAGGGGGGAGCTGTCTACAACATCTACACCACTGTTTTCTGTGATGCATAAGCATGAACAGCTGTTGGCCCATCAGAGCTTTAGGGAATTGGAAGTGATGTGAGTCAAGGCCAGAGCCAGAGTGGTAGCATGGCATCCAGGCAGTCTCCCTGATTCCTTGCCAGTGACAACCCTGGAACTATATTTTTGAGACAGAGTTTAATATCCCCTAAACTAGCTTGAATATCTTCTTTCTAGCACATGGGTTCTCAATCCAGTCCCCGGGACACACCTAGCCAGTCAGGTTTTCAGGATAACCACAATGAATATGCATGCAAAATATTTGCATACAATGGAGGCAGTGCATGCAAATCTCTCTCATGCATATTCATTGTGGCTATCCTGAAAACCTGACTGGCTAGGTGTGTCCCGGGGACTGGATTGAGAACTCCTGTATTCTAGCAGAACAAAAAACTGACAATCAATGTCTGCCGATAAATTTTGATGGATAGAGGCAAGACCTGAAAAATTCATCAAGTGCTAATGTAATATTCAGTTGACTGCAGGCGCACATTTATCTGTGATAGCTCTGGAGGAAAGCACAGATTCTTCAAAACAAAACAATTTAAAAAACAAGTAGAAAAGTGCACACTTGCAGTGTGACACAGTGGTACATTTCCCCCATTTTCAGAATTAAGCACCTATCTGTGTCATGGGAAGTGTCGGGGGGTGTGAGAATGTGTGTATGTGGGTGTCATGGGGACTGTTGGGGGCTATGTGCATGTGTGTTTCATGGGGAGTGCCAGGGGTTGCATGCTTGTGTGTATGTCATGAAGAACGCCGATGCTATATATGTGTGTGTGTCTGTCTGTGTTCATATCTGTCGGGGACTGTGTGTTCATGTGAAAAGAGCGCCCTTACAGTACAGTGTCACATAACGACATAGTTCCCCATTTTTCATTTGCAAAATCATAAATGCATTGGGGCGTGGGGGAAGAATTTGAAGAGAGAAGATAGAGTGTAGCAGGGGCTATATGATGAGTCTTTATAACTAGTATTATCTATATATTTGTGTCTATCTTCAGAGAGCAAGTGTATGATTGTGGGGATGGGGTGCTTGTGTATATGGTACAGGGGTGGGGTGCCTGTCTGTGTGTGTATACAGTGTGTGGGTAGGGTGCCTGCGTCTATGTGTATGTGATATGGGGATGGGGTGCCTGTGTGTCTTTGGGGGGGGGGGGTTGCACCTCTTGAAATATAAACATTGTGGCCCTTTCTCCCCATACATTAATCTCTTCAATCCCAAACCCTTGCACCCTTCTCTCCCTGTTCCACCCCTGCCGTGTTGCCCCCACTCTCTGTCCCTTTTCCCAGACTCTTCCTTTCTCCCCGACCCTTATATTATCATCCCCTGCCCTCCAATCTCATACCCCCCCCCCCCCACCATCTTCCTTTGCCAAACTCATTGCCCTTTACATGTTTCATTCCTTCTCTGCCTCTCTCTGGCCCCAGCTCCTCTTCCTCATCGTTTTTGGCCTGTCCTCCTCTCTTCTACTGTCAGGAGACATTGCTCCTGTGGGCACAATGTAGAACTCTTGGCGATGATCACAGCCTTCCTCTCTTCTGCTCGCGGGAGATGCTACTCCCACATGTACAATGCAGCATTCCTGTCCACAATCCTTTCCTATTGCAGGGGGCAGCTATCTTACGCATGTACAAACAAATGTGTGTACAGACAGTATGGAATATATGGATTAACCAATGAAGGCACCAGCTCTATCCATTTAGCTTAGGCCTGCTATTCAGCAGGCTTAAACTAAATATAGCCCACTCGCAAGAACGCCCCCGTTGGAGGTACCCATCTCCTGCAAGCTCTCTGGGCTAGAAATCCGCAACGCCACCTTAGGAAGCCTCCACCATGATGCTTGCAAGATATCCGGTCCCACACTGGCTGCTGAGCCACCCGACTCTGGCGAGCCGCTAGTGGGGCACCGAGTCAGCACCAAAAACTGCCTGTTTCTGCGGCCGAAGCAAAAAAGAGTCCAGAGGACCAGACACAGAAGGTAATGGAGAGGTAGCTAAAGGGTCAGAGGAGGTATTCTTGCCCGTCTTAGCTTTCCACTTCCCCATTAAGGAAATTGGCCGGAGCCTGGCACCCATCGACTGCCATCTTGGAACCCCACCCAAACATTCCTACACTAACAGCTTTTACTACATCCTCTGGTAACGAATTCCAGAGTTTGATTACGTGTTGAGTGAAAAAATACTTTCTCTTATTAGTCTTATATGGGTTACACTGTAGCTTCATTTCATGTCCCATAGTCTTTCTACTTTTGAATGGCATAAATAATTGACCTACATTTACCCATTCCACTCCATTCATTATTTTATAGACCTCCAGCATATCTCCCCTTAGCCGTCTCTTTTCCAGGCTGAAGAGCTCGAACCTTTTTAGCCTCGCCTCATAGGGGTATCCTTCCATCCCTTTACCATTTTGCTGGCTCTTCTCTGTACCTCTCTGCATGGGATACTGGGTTAGCCTTAGAGAGAAGGGGATAGTGAGTGTGTGTCTTTTTGAGGGACACAGGGGAAAGTGCAAGGAACCTGCTACAGGCTGAGAAAAAGAGCTGGCAGTCAGTGTTTTACATGATGACGGGCAGAACCAGGGGCGGCTCAAGGCAATCTGCTGCCTGAGGCGAAGAATGAGATGCCCCCCCCCCCACCTTAGAGGGGGCGGGGCTTTTTCAGAAATCCAATCAGAGACTGAACCAACCAAAAAGATTATATGGAGGAAATGCAAGATGTTTGCACATAGGGCCATACCGAGCTGCAATCGCACCCTGTACGACTTGCAGCTCGGACGCACGCCCCCCTCCCCTCCCTCCCCCATACCTCTGTCCAGTGCTGCCTGCTCTTTCCCTGCTGCTGCCACCCTCCGTTTTTTTCACGGCTGTGTCGGCAGCAGGAAAAGAGCAGGCAGCGCTGGGCGGAGGTATGGGGAGGAGTAGGGGGCATGCGCCCGATCTGAAAGGCACCGGCACTTTAAGCAGATCTGTCCCTCCCTGCTCTGACATCGCGTCGGAGGAGAAATGGACCAGACCTGCTTAAAGTGCTGCGAAAGGCTTGGGGGGTGCATTTTGTCTGTCTGCTATTGTCCTGCCTCCGGCGGCAGGGCAACAGCAGACAGCTGATATGTGCCCCCCAAGCCTTTGCGCCCTGTGCAGCTGCACCGCTTGCACAGGGCTAGGTACAGTTCTGTTTGCACACCAAGGAACTAAAAGACAGCAAGAACCAACAGCACAGTTTATAAAACTAAATTATAACTCATTTTTATTTTATTGTTATAAACTGTGTACTGGTTCTTGCTTTTTCTTTTTCAACATGTATTTTGCATCCACAATAGATGCAGAGCAGAACCAGGACATTCACCCACAGAACTCAATATTTAAAAAAAAAATCTGATTCTGATCATCTCACTAACAACAACAACAACCACTATTCTCCAGCACCAGGCATATCGTGACTAATACAAAACCCTACAACAAAGAGCTAACCTACCATACCATACCATATCAGCACAAACTTCCAAAACTCACATAAGGAGCCCATCCAAAACAAGCGTCACTGTAAATACTACAGTGGGCCCAGGAACATCCATACACCTATTTGAAAAGCTGAACAAGTCAAATTACTAAAGTACAGTATGGATCTTTATGTACAAACTCCATGTTAACAGAAAACCTGACCTCAGTCACACACTCACAATATCGACCCTCACCAAGTACAGAATAAGTAACCAAAATCTAAAGTAAAAATAAAAATATGTAGACATAAGCCAGAGTCCACATGCAGTGCAACATCAGATAAATAAGAGACTCAGTTCCCGAATACTGTGTAAAATATAAAAATAGCACAAAGTCCAATCACTAAAATTAACTAAAATTATTTTTTCTACCTTTGTTATCTGACCATTTTATTCTCTGATCATGCTGGTCCCGATCTGAGGCTTCTGCTTTCCTGTCTTCTCTTAGCTCTCTTTCTGTGGTCTATGGTCCATGGTCCATCTGCCATTTCTTATCTCTTCTTTTATTTTCTTCACTTCCTTCCATCAGCCCATTTCCAGTTCCAGTAACCCTCCCCAGTATCAGCCCCCTTTCCAGTCCTCCCCTCCCAGTACCTTCCAATGTCAACCGCCTTGGATTCCCATAACTGCCACTGGTGTCCATTCCCTTCCAGTCCCCCTCCTTCCCCACTGTCCAGCCCCTTCTAGTACAAATACTATCCCAGGTATCAGGCATTTCCTGTTTCCCATCAGTGCCGGCGGGCTCAGCTTTAACAGAGCCGTGGGAAAGGGAAAAACTCTCCCTTCACACGGCTCTGCAAAACTGAGCTGGTGTGGGGGGAGGGGGGTGTTGGAAACCCTGGCAGGACTCTTCTGGGGAGGCAGAGGCCGCAGAGCACTTCATTCTGCAGTCGGGGTTTCTTTTTTTAATTTTGAAAGCTGAGTGAGGCGGTCTTTTTAGAGGCAATTTTTGCCGCCCCCAAAAGGTTGCCGCCTTAGGCTACCACCTCACTCGGCCTCATTATAGAGCTGCCCCTGGGACGAGCTGTGTGGTGAGGGGTAGTGGTGGGGGTAGTGACTGACTGAGCACATGAGCAGCAGGCAGCAGTACAGCACCAGCAGCTGTAAAGCTCTCGGGTCCATTCTGATAATCCCATAAAAATCAAATTACAAAATCTAAGTATGAGAGTAATAACATTTAGAATCTACACTAAGGTCCTGCTGTGATAAATATAGCTTTAACTATGTAAATATCTTTATCTTTATCTTTATTTGGGCACTTGATAAACCGCCCAGGCCGAAGCATCAGGGCGGTGTACAATAACAAAACGACAGCTACTGGAAAAAAAAGAGAGAAAGGAACGCCAAAAACAATAGGACAGAGAGGGACAGCAAGACAGATAGAAGACAGAGGAGCCCTGTGAAGAGACAGACAGGAGGGGAAAGGGAGAGGGAGGAGCAACATGTGGGGATTAAGGGGGATGGGGGGTACGACTAGGGGATGAGGCACCATCAGCAAGGGGAGGAAGATCAAAGGCCTGACAGAAGAGATGTGTCTTTAGGAGGGCTTTGAAATGGGTATAGGACAATTCGGTGCGAAGTGGGAGAGGAAGAGAGTTCCAGAGAGCGGGACTTAGGAAAAAGAAGGCGGAATGACGGGTGGACTCCAGGTGGGCCTGTGTAGGAGAGGGGAGGAAAAGACGATTACCGAAAGATGAACGAAGAAGACGGGGGGAAGGCTGAAAATGAATAATGTTGGCTAGATACTGGGGGGTATCAGCGTGGAGAGCCCTGTGGGTGAGGATTAATAATTTGCAGAAAACATTTCAAAGCAGCCTTTAGATGAAATTTCATAGACAGCTGGGAATGTAACCAGACTCCGAGGTAGCAAAACTCTGATTTAAATGGTAGTTGATATCATTAATCAGTAGCAGTTTAGACAATTGACATACTTTCCCTCAATCAACCAGCAGGGCTTCAGTTTTGGAGAGATTAAGTGCAAGATTTTTGACTCTTAACCACGCAGCAGTAATTAGCAAAATTAGATTTCATTTTTTGAGTTACTGATGCCAAATTCCTTATAGTAGGAACAGATATCAAAATATCACAAACGAAGGATGGCCCGAGCAGTGTCAGGCTCCCCCAAGATATCCCTCCATACATAGACTCATTGGAAGCCTCCTCCCCCACTGTAACATCAATCACAACCCACTCTGGAGCCAAAAACCATCATGGGCCTACTTTCAAGCTCTCTTAGTGGCTTAGAAGCTAAACAGAAACAATCCATACTAACTTTTGTCTGGCCCAACATGGATTCCATATGATGCCTATGATCCCTAGCAATCGTCTCACAGCACCACCACTAGGGGTTGCGGCACTAGACCAGACAGGAGCGAATGAGGATTGCTCTTGTTTGGCTGCGCCTAGATGCTATATTATGGTGGGTAGAGAAGAAAAGGAAGAGAACGGAAGGAGAGATGAGATGCTGTACACTTTGGTGAGGTAGGGAAAGAAAGAGGAGATGCTGGACCACAGGAATTGGGTAGGATCTTGAGCCACTCCGGGTGGCATAGAGCTAAAAATGTGTCTAGGGCATCAGCTATCCTAGGGCTGGCCCTCTAAAAGGCATATTATGGATGCAGGTCATCAAAGGAGAATATTTATTTTACAAAAACCATTAGATTTGTATTTTTCAAGATTTCTGCCCAGGATCCCAGAAGAAAAGGCAGAGCTTCACTGATGCTAAGCACCAGCTTAAAACAAAAGGTTTTTACTATGCCATGATCTACATGGCACAGAAAACCTGTAAGTTGGCCACCTCCAGTGAAGCACCTCATACCTAGACAGTATCAGGATAAGTTGCGTCATGTGAGAGCAAGTTGGCTACGCAAAGGATCAACAGTAGTTTTTATGGATGGGGCAGGAGTCCTATTTGGAAAATTCTTAATTTTGATTTTCTCCCTCAATGTTTATAGCTTTCATTTCTTTTTTCATTTTTGGTTTATTCTGGAAGGGGGGGGGGTGCAGGGAAGGGGGTTGTTTCTTCTGCTTTTTATTTGTAAGGTTTGGAATGAACTTTGGAACTGTTGCTCTGTGGCAAAAACATCTGGATTGTGTAACTGAATTTTGCCCAGATTCAAGATGGCTTCTGAGGCCCATCTGTGCAGCAAACAATCCAGGAGAGGACTATACTGAGGAGGGCAGTGTTGCTGTCGGGACACTCCTTGGTGAACTTCCTGATTCATCAGCATACAGCAACCTCAAACAGACTTTTGGTGTTTACTGCCATCATTGCTACTATATAGTAACATAGTAAGTGATGGCAGATAAAGACCAGCATGGTCCATCTAGTCTATCCCATAAAGTGCAGAATTCTAGAGTTGTACATGCTGCTCCAGGGCAGGTTACCCCTCTCCATTTAGAAGTTGTTTACATTTGTTTTGATTCCATCCTCTTTCTATGTAGTAATCCTCTGTGTCTGTCCCATGGCTTTTGAATTCCGTCACTGTTTTTGCTCCCACCACCTCCTTCAGGAGGAAATTCCAGGCATCCACCACCCTTTCTGTGAAAAGGTATTTTCTGTTGTTGTATTTATTTATTTAACTAGGCTTATGTACCAGTCAAAGTAATGTACATTCAGGAAATGTATATATATTTTACCCTGAAGGGCTCACAATCAATGTTTTTGTATCTGAGGCAAGGGAGGGTTAAGTGGTTTGTCCAGGGCCTCTAGTGGGATTCAAGCCTCTGGCCTGAAGTAACTTGCTCCAACCACTGGGCCATTCCTCCTTTCTTCCTCTGGTTGTTTTTAAATTTACCTCCTTGCAGCTTCATTTCATGTCCTTTAGTTCTATAGTTTCCTATCTTTGAAAAAGTTGGTTTGCTCAATAATATTCTTTAAGTATTTAAATGTCTGTATCATATCCACCTTATCTCTTCTCTCTAATAGGGTATACATATTTAGGTCCTCACATTCCTTCTTGTGTAGGCCCCAAATAACCTTGATTGCCTTTCTTTGAACCATTTCAAGTCTTTTTATGTCCTTTGTAAGGTTTGGTCTCTAAAACTGTACACAATACTCTAAGTGAGGCCTCACCAAGACCTGTACAGGAGCACTAATACCTCCTTCTTCCTGCCAGTTATTCCTCCCTATATACAGCCTAACATCTTTCTGGCTTTGGCCACCATCTTGTCATATCTTCAGATCCTCAGATATTATAACCCCGAGGTCCTTCTTTTAGTCCTTATACACCACCTCTTGTTCCAAATCACATATAGTTCCTTTGGATTTCTGAATCCCAAGTGCATCACTCGGCACTTTTTTGCATTAAATCTCAACTGCCAAGCATTTGACCATTCTTCTAATTTTTGTTGATACTTTCTCATGTTGTCTACTCCCTCTGAAGTTTCCACTCTTTTGTATATCTTTGTATCATCTGCAAAAAGGCAAACTTTACCTTTTAACCCTTCAACAATATCACTCACAAAGACATTGAACAGTAGCGGTCCCAGGACCAATCCCTGAGGCACTCCATTACTCATCCTCCCGTCTTCGGAGAGAGTTCCATTAACCACTACCCTCTGTGGTCTATCAGTCAACCAGTTCTTGATCTAGTTCATCACTTTGGGATCCATC
This sequence comes from Ichthyophis bannanicus, assembly GCA_033557465.1. Classification (NCBI taxonomy): domain Eukaryota; kingdom Metazoa; phylum Chordata; class Amphibia; order Gymnophiona; family Ichthyophiidae; genus Ichthyophis; species Ichthyophis bannanicus. The sequence goes on from CM066035.1 coordinate 102,740,284, forward strand.
CTTGGGCTGCTCAGTTTATTCACAAGCCTCCTATGAGGAACAGTAGCAAAGGCTTTGCTGAAATATAGGTAGATCACATCCATGGCATTCCCTTGATGTAGTTCTCTGGTCTCCGAGTCAAAGAAATCAATCAGATTTGTTTGGCATTGTCTTCCCTTGGTAAATCCATGTTGCCTTGGATCTCGCAACCCATTGCCTTCCAGAAAAAACACCATCCTTTCTTTCAGCGATGTCTCCATTACTTTTCCCACCATGGAGGTAGGGCTTACCAGCCTCTAGTTTGTCATCTCTTCTCTGTGGCTTGGAATCTGGATGTGCTTTCCATTCTGGGTTGCAAGGCTGGCTTTTGAGACATGGAAGAAGGTGGTTAAGACATCATTGCTTTTTGTCATAGCCTCTGCATGAATCAATTGCTCAGGGTTGGTGTTTAACAGCGGTTATCCCAGTCCTACGTTGAGTATTGGAGTCCGAAACACTTCTGAAAATGCTAAAAACCCCTGAAGGTTAGTTTGTAAACTTTTACTTTTCATGTGGCACATCTTGCATGCAATACTGTTGCATGATTGAGCACACATTTTTAAGAATGCATAGCTGCTGTGCTCTTGTTTGGGGTGAATGTTTAACTTGATTTGGAATCACTTATTTCTCTTTAAAATAAAAAAGGTATGCTGAATCCTCTCAGTCTGTCCATCAATCTGTGGGTGTTAGGCCATATAAACCCCCTGTTTGATGCCTAGCAATGTACTCATTAATACTCATTCGGACAGTCATCACTTAGAGATATCCAGATGGCTGATACTGTACAAACAGGTGGCTGCAAGGGTTCAGGGAATATGTACTTGGGTGAGTGTGCCGAACATAATATCTCAATTGTTGGATATATAATGGTTCTGAATGTTAACACAAGAACAGAGGAATCCTTCCATGGAGATATAAATAGTATCAAAGTAGTAGTCCCAAAAAAAATAAACAAATAAATAAATACATTTATAATACATATAAACACATATAAACAATCACCATACACATCAATAAAAGTCAGCCCAACATGTTTTGGCAAACCAACTGCTTCAGGGGCATCCAGTAACTATACATAAAAGTATGTTAAAAAGTCTTTGATAAAAAACTTTCTGCGTGCAATAGTGTCGAGTGGTATAGTACAAAGGAGTTAACAAACCCAAAAGAAAGGTGCAAATACCACACAGGAGAATATCCCCAAATTCATAAATGCAGGGCTATGGGTAGACTCCAAATGAAATTATACAGACTTCACAGGAATAATCCAAAAGCAGGGTACCAGCTCACAGCATAGCCAAATCACCAGTCATGATCAAAATCATGTTCACAACACTGAAGGGAACAGTAGGATACCAGCAGGCTACTTATATGGGTGCACTGAAGTATGTATTTGCTGAACACCTTGGGCAGGTTAAAGATAACAGATCTTTGCCCTTCTTCTAGAGAACTACGGGCAGCCATGCAATCACTAGGGATAAAAGATATGTAGAGGGAGCATAACCAAGGCAGGAAAGACTACACTTACTTCTCACCCAAATACTGTATAAATCATAGTAGACTTGATTGCCTCTGTTGTAGTGCAGAGCTTTTGAGAAATGTTAAGAACTGTGATATACGTTTGAATAGTCTGTCAGATTATCACATAGTCATATTGCCTTTCATTTAGTAACAGGCGGGATTTGAACCTCTCCTTGCTTAAGAATGCTTAGTTTGATATTAGGGTAGTGAGCAGAATAAAGTATCAATCACCCATCACCCATGGATTATAACTATTGCAAAGATGAGAAATACTCAAGGTGGTCCTCAGTCACTTAAATAAGGAACAGGCTTGTAGGTAGAGGGAGCTAAATAAAAGATCAAATGCTTAGCATTTCCCTCCATAATTTATGAGATTCAATAATTCTAATCCATTGCATTGGTGGAGTTGTGGGAAATTAGGCACTTACATTCATGTGAGAGAACAGCTTAGAGAGGACTAGGTTTTGAGTAGAGAATGGACATGAGATTGGAATAATTACAGAGCACCTGTTAGAAATAACCTCTAATTTGGATTTTGTTAGGCTTTTGAAGAGGCCATATCTTGCCCTCCGGTTTTAAGCAATCGGTGTCCCATCTCTTTCACACTAGTCATCTCACTATAACTTTTTTTCTGCTAGACTACATAAAAGCTGTTTTAGCATCAATCTGTAGCAGAAGTTGCTGTATTAGAAAAAAATGTACTTATGCTCTAAGGAATTGTGCTGAGGGATAAGATAAGGTATGGGTGAGATACTGGCAGAGGAGAGAAATGTCTGTCTACTGATGTTTTCAACATGTGCAGGTTGCATTTGTTTATCAGTCAACCATTACTCTATTTTTGAATGGATTTGCCTTTTCTATAAGATATTATCTTCTTTGTGTTATTACCCCATATTGATTATGTGCTCTAGGGCACAGTACAACCTATAATGTTATGTGACTTGACCAAAAAAAAGGTATGAAAATGCAAGAATAGGCACATATATGCATATTCTATAAAATATATGCAGAGTAAGTGCTCCCACTCCACCCATTCTCTGCCCTCAGGAGACCTGCAAGTGCATTCATTCTGCATCTTCTCCTTATCTCTGCTCCCTTATCCCTCCCCAAAAACCCAACTTCCTGCTGCCCAAACAGGCTACCTTAGCTGACTCCCAGCAACCCCTGGGTTTTCTTCAAAGGAATGACCAGTAGTAGATTTTCAGGCTTTTTCTTCCAGGCAATGGAAGCTAGAGGGACTTGCCCAAGGTCACATGGAGTGCTAGCAGGAAGTGAGTCCTGATCTCTTGGGTACTAGGCTTTGGTCTAACCAGTAGGCTACTGCTCCATCTCTGGTCCTTTTCAGATCCAAGTTAAAAACCCACCTCTTCGAGGCTGCTTTTGGATCCTGATCCCCCTTAATCTCCCGTTTAACTTCATGTGTGTTTTAACTATTTCCTATAGTTTGTACCCTTGTCCTCAGTTTGTTGTATTTATCTGTCTTGCATAGATTGTGAGCTTTATTGAGCACAGACTGTGTCTTACAAGTACATGTACAACACTATGCATGCCTTATAGCACTGTAGAAATGATAAACAGTAGTATTAGTAGCTTACTCATTTATCACGTAAACATAGGTGTTATGTTTCCATAAGTTTTCACAAATGTATACCCCTGCAAATTTTATGAGCCTATTTGAGCTTGTAAAATGTTGTCATACATACTCAAGTTCTTTATAAAATTACCCACAAACCTTTATCAACTATGAAAATAATGCAGTTGGTTGTAGTTTTGAGAAATAATTACTTTTATTGGATTGAAAGATATTAACCCTCTGCCATATGAATTTGATGCTAGATGAAAATATAATTGAAGTTTTGCGGAACTATTTTTCAAACATAGATATTTTATATCCCGGTCACAGTCAATGTCTATTCAAAAGAGAGTTCCGTAACCTAACGATGAAACATACATGTTTTTTTGCCATGAGTTAGCACATTCACTATATATTTCCATGTCTAATTCATATTTCTAATTATTACAAAAATCACTGTGATCAGGAGTCTAAGAAATCCACCATTGTTGGAGAGATTATAGTAAATTATACAATCTCTTCTGCTGCTCAAATATTACGAATTCAACTCTTAGAAAAGCAACTTTTATCAGTAAAGGGTATATTCATACATATAGATATATTTTGCTATTCAAACATTTTTGGCAATTTAATTCATCTCTTAGAGACCGTTTTTGGATCCTGACGCGCTTAGTCTTCTGTGGGTTTCCTTCCTCTAGAGTATCCTTCCCCTAGAGTATCCTTATCCTCAGCTGTTGTGGTGTCTGTCTTGACTAGATTGTAAGCGCTGATGAGCAGGGATCATCTTTTACACGTGTCGTCACCCTGTAGCGCTATACAAATAAGTAGTAATAGTAGCAGTAGTATCACACATTGTTAACTATATCTGATCAGTATAGTTCAATATGGCCATGTACTGGATGCATTGCTGGTACGCATATATGAGATGTCATCAATAATTTCAGATAAATTGCCAAAAAAATGTTGAGGGGCAAAATTGATGTATTGTGTTAATATTTATTGTTTCAATGATAAATGGTTATATAATATGGGGTATGAATTTGTGTAGTGACATTTTAGAAAGGGCATCCAAGTGCAATCTGGGACATCCAGGTTAAAATGTGGAGAAAAATGTTGTCTATGTTTCAGCCTGATTATAGAAACATCGATGTCCTCGACATCAATGGTTGCACCGGCATTACAAATATATCCCCATTACAAAAATGTGGGATGGGGACATCTATCACATCAGGTTTGCATAGAGGGACATCTATTGGCATGGCAAAATGAAAACAAGAGTTCTCATTTCCCATCAGTTTTCATTGTCAACATGGAAAATATAGGAGATATGAGTATAGCTTCTTCCCCACACCTCTGGATGTTTGACTGGCAAAATGAGCACTTTTCTGATGCGAATTCGCACTTGAGAGAAGACATAAATTTGACATGACTCAAGAAGAGCAAGGCATTTTTTAAATTGGCCAAAGATGCCCAAGTACAGCCTGCTCGACCATTAATGGTAGCAATGGCCTCAAATATCCCCACAGCATTTACCTTGCAACTTTGGTGCCGAGGGGCTGTTTGGCTTTTGCCCCCTCTGATGCCCAATGCCAACTTAAGGCATCAGTGGGCGCAGAAGCAAATATCCCTGCAATGCCAAAATTTGAAGGTATATAACCAAAAATTTCATACACCATCCTCTAAAGATATTTTTGTAAGGACCTCAAATATTAAGAGCAACAGAGGCTACACAAGCCTTCTAGTATAACAGTCAAACGAAGGCCAGTACTAGTAATGCTCAATGTCATCATAGGTCCAGCTATAGCACAAACTCATGACAATCTTAACACTTTCTATGGGGTTAGATAAGTTATCAGTTAACCCGACACAATATTGTGTTTTGATAAGACAAACCTATCTGCATGAGAGGAGGCAAAATCATGAGATCCCATAAGCAACCGTCCAGCTGGCTGAGTGCTCACATACTGACTAACAATATCTATAGAACTTAAAAAGCAAACAGTCACGTGATCACTCACAAAAGGGCTGCACAATCAACTGCTTGGTTAAGGCCAGATGGCTCAATTGATTTAAGGCGGAACATCCAAGCATGATCCCGTAAATTCAATTGTTGCAATCTATTACCAACTCATAAGAACATAAGAAGATAAGATATGCCATACTGGGTCAGACCAAGGTCCATCAAGCCCAGTATTCTGTTTCCAACAGTGGCCAATCTAGGTCATATGTACCTAGCAGTTTCCCCAAGAGACACAAGTTCCACAATGCTTGTACTGGGTCAAGCATTGATATCTTCGGTCACTTCTTAATAATGGTTTATGGACCTTTCCTCCAGGAACTTGTCCAAACCTTTTTAAACCCAGCTACACTAACAGCCTTTACTACATCCTCCGGTAACAAATTCCAGAGTTTGATTACACGTTGAGTGAAAAAATATTTTCTTTTATTAGTCTTAAATAGTTTACCCTGTAGCTTCATTGCATGTCCCCTAGTCTTTCTATATTCTGATAATGTAAACAATCGATCTACATTTACCCGTTCCACTCCGTTCATTAATTTATAGACTTCTATCATATCTCCCCTCAGCCGTCTCTTTTCCAGGTTAAAGAGCCCTAACCTTTTTAGCCTTTCTTCATAGGAGTATCTTTCCATCCCCTTTACCATTTTGGTGGCTCTTCTCTGTACCTTTTCTAAAATCGCTATATCCTTTTTAAGATACGGCGACCAGAATTGCACACAATATTCAAGGTGCGGTCTCACCATGGAACGATATAGAGGCATTATAATATCTTTTGTTTTATTTTCCATTCCTTTCCTTATCATACTTAGCATTCTATTTGCTCTCTTGGCCGCCGCTGCACACTGGGCCGAGGGTTTTAACATGGTATCCACAATGACGCCTAAATCTTTTTCCCGGTTGGTGGTTCCTAATGTGGAACCTTGCATCGTGTAACCATAGTTTGGGTTGTTCTTCCCTAGGTGCATAACCTTGCACTTGTCCACATTAAATTTCATCTGCCATTTTGATGCCCAGTCTTCCAATTTATCAAGATCCTCTTGCAATTTTTCACAATCCTCTTGGGTTTTAACAACTTTAAATAGTTTTGTGTCATCTGCAAATTTGATAACCTCACTCGTTATTCCATTTTCCAGGTCATTTATGAATATGTCAAAAAGCAGCGGACCCAGCACAGATCCCTGGGGTACACTACTATTCACCTTTCTCCGTTGCGAAAATTGGCCATTTAGCCCTACCCTCTGCTTTCTATCTTTTAACCAGTTCCTGATCCACAATAGTACACTGCCTCCTATCCCATGACTCTTTAGTTTTGCCAAAAGTCTCTCATGAGGGACCTTGTCAAAGGCTTTCTGAAGTCCAGATACACAATATCAACCGACTCACCTTTGTCCACCTGTTTATTCACTCCTTCAAAAAAACATAACAGATTAGTAAGACAAGATCTTCCTTGTCTAAAGCCATGTTGGCTGTCTCCCATTAGGTTGTGACTATCTACATGCTGAGTAATTTTATTCTTTATGATGGTTTCTACCATTTTTCCCGGTACTGAAGTCAGGCTCACCGGTCTGTAGTTTCCCGGATCACCCCTGGAACCCTTTTTAAAAATTGGTGTTACATTGGCGATCCTCCAATCTTCAGGTATTAGAGATGATTTTAATGACAGTTCACAGATTAATTTTAATTTAATTTAATTTAATTAATTTTAATTTAATTTTAATTTTAATTTAATTTAATTAGCAGGTTTTTATATACCGCCACTTCCATGGATCAGTTGCGGTTTACAATGAACAACAATTAACAAGCAAGGCTGTTTTACAAGGAACGGTAATAAGCGTCATGCTGTTTTTACATATAACGGTGTTAACAATAAAATCAATTTCTATAATAACAATAATGGGTTCAAACTATCAGAAACAGGTTGATAGTTGAGAACTATATACATTGAACATGTTTAGAACTAAAATACAGTTTTACATAGAATCTCTGGATATCTTACAATGTATTAGTACTTGTTCCAGGTCGAGGGTTGATTATCATTGTTGGTGCAGCTATCCCTTTTCATGTTGTGTTGGTGAGTTTGATACAGAAGCATAGTGTGTTGAGAATAGGTATGTTTTGAGTTTTTTCCTAAACTCCATGATTTGGGGTAATGATCGTAGTTCAGCTGGGATATTGTTCCACAGAATGGGGGCGGCATGGGAGAAGGCTTTCTTGTTCGTTGATTTTTTGGCTTTTATAAATTCCTTTGGTGTTATTAACTTATTTAATTGGTCTCTTCTTTGAAGGTTGTGACCGTGTTCCTTGGTGATTAGGTTATTTACAGTATAGGGTGCCGTGTTATTTAGGGCCTTGTATGTGGTTAACAGGGTTTTGTATTGTATGCGGCATTGGATTGGGAGCCAGTGCAGGGATTCTAAGATAGGCGTTATATGTTGGAAGGGAACTGTTTTTATGATGGTTTTGGCTGCTGCATTTTGTGCTAGTTGTAGTTTTTTTAAGTTTTGATTTGTTACACCTAGTAAGGTTAGGTTTGCAAAGTCAAAGTGGGGGGTTGTGATCGCTTGTATTATGCGTTGAAAGTCAAGTAGGTGCAATAGGGGGCGGAGTTGCTTTAATATTTTAAGTTTGAAATAGACTTTCTTTGTTATATTTCTTATCTGTGAGTCCATACTAAGGTGTTTGTCTAGTATAACTCCCAGGTACCGTATTTCAGTTTTTAGTTTGATATCATTGTTTTGCAGTGAGATGTGTGGTGGAGGGGTGAATGATGTGTTTTTGGTCACTATTAGGGCTTCCGATTTTGCGTGGTTAATATATAAGTTATTTTCGTTTAGCCAATTGTTTATTTCGCTGAGGCAAGTATTGATAAGTAATGTAGGGATGTTTGGTATAGTGAAGGGTACATACAACATTATATCGTCTGCGTAGATGTGATATAATACATTGTGCTTTTTGAATATTTGGCAAATGTGTTTTATGTATATATTAAATAGGAGCGCTGACAGGGCAGAGCCTTGGGGGAGTCCTAGTTCCTGATTGTAAGTTTTTGATGTACGGTCACCGATGCGGACCGTTTGGGTTCTGTTGCTTAAGTATGAGGAAAACCATTTTAGGACAGTGGATTTTATTCCTATTTGTTGCAATTTACTTATCATCGTTGTATGGTGAACACTGTCAAAAGCTGCAGATATGTCAATGAAAATGAGCAGGAATGCCTGTTTTGTACTATCAATGCCTCTTACGAGTGTATCAATTAGGACTGTTAGCAGTGTTTCCACCCCATGTCGAGGGCGGAACCCATACTGCTGATTGTCAAGGGGTGCTGAGCTGTCAATGTATTCCTGTGTCTGGATTTGAACTGCTTTTTCGATCAGTTTAGCGAGAAATGGAATACTTGATATGGGTCTGTAGGACTTAGGTGATGATTTATCCAGAGTGGAGTTTTTTAAGATAGGGCGGATTTGAGCATGCTTTAGTGATGAGGGTAAGTATCCATTTTTTAGTGAGAGATTTATTATGGGGAGTATGAATTGGGAAAGTATAGATATTGAATTTTTTAGCCAATTTACTGGGCATGGGTCCAGGAGTGAGGTTGTTGTATTAATATTTGTTATAATGTTCTTGAGTGAGACAGTAGTTAGGGGTTGGAAGTCCGTCCATTCATCAGTAAGTTGGATTTGAGATGGTTGGTTAGGACTTGGTAACTGGGGGTTGGATGTGATTTTATTCATGTAATAGTTTGCCATTTCCTGTGGTGAGATTTCTACAGTATCGTTGCTGGAGTTGTGGTTGTTGTTTGTTAGTTTTTGGGCTATTGAGAATAGTTCTCTAGGCTTGTTTATTGAATTGTTTATTATAGAGGTATGATAGTTTTTCTTGGCATTGTTAGTTGCGTGTTTGTATGAAATAAGGAGAGTGATGTATGAGTCCTTATTAATGGTGTCTTTATTTTTCCTCCATTTGCATTCAGCTTTCCTTAGATTTCTTTTTAGTAGGTGTAATGTGTTATTATACCAGGGGGCTTGGGCATCTTTAGTGCGGGTATTTTTTTTGGTCACCTGTTTATTAGCAGCTGCATTGTGAATGATTTCATGCCAGTTTGATACTGCTGTGTCGAGGTCCTGCGGAGTGTTAGATAGTTTGGGGATTATTAGGTCTAGAAATTCTTCTTCATTATATTTTTTAAATCTGTGGGGTAGAGTGGATGTTTGTGTTCGTTTTACTGTCGTGTTGTTTATTGTGATATTGAAGTTAATGAGGTGATGGTCTGACCAAGGGGTTGGGGTGCATTTGAGGGAGTTGGGGTTATAGAATTTGTAGAGGACATCTGGCAGCAATACCAGGTCAAGTATATTACCTTTACTGTGTGTGCTGTTGGTTATTATTTGGTGAAAATCCATGTCTGTAGTTGTATCGAGAAAGAGAGAGGCATTCGATGCTGCTAAGGAGGGGAGGTTAAAATCACCAAGCATTAGTATTGGATTTTGGTGAGTGGATGAGCTTAGGTAATCGATTAGAGGGTCAAGGCCTTCTGCTGATTGGTCTGGGGGTCTATAGATCAGACAGATTGTTATTGTGCCAATTTTCATAATGAGTGTATCAATGTTAGTGGGTAGTTTGGATTGTAATTTTTTGGCTTTGAGTTCTTTTTTTGACATTATTAGCACTCCACCACCTTTTTTGTGGGTTCTATGCGTGTAAAAGGTGTCATAGTTATTATTGCTTAGTTGGTTTATGTAGACGTTATCAGATTCAGTTAACCATGTCTCTGTTATACACAAAATGTCTGGGGTATTGTTTTCTAGTATGTCTGTGAAAATAGGTAACTTATTTTTCATTGATCTGGCGTTAATTAGGGTTATAGATAGGTAGTCATTACTTATACATGGGTTCAGGTTTTTAGTCTGAGTGTGTGCTGTGTATTTTATATGGATTAGCCTACTGTGGTTCACCTTGGGATGGTGTTCTTGGTAAGGTTTCCATTCTGAGGGGCTGATTCTTATTGGTCTGTGTATGATTGGTATGTTTTTAAAGTTATTGTTATTTAGGCTGTTGGCAATGATAGTTAGTATAGAGATAATGAGGCAAATTATTGCTAATCTATTTTTGGAGAGGCTAATTAACGGCATTTTGGCTTGAGTGGTGAGGGGTATTGTGTTGTTAATTGTGGGTATAGGGTAGGGTAGTGTATTAGGAGGTATTGATAGTAGTGAAGAGGGTTTTACTGAAAACAGTAGCCCAGTTGGGATGGACTGGCAGTAGTAATAGAATGTGAGAATGATACTGATCATAGAGGCTAATTGAGAAGCTGATGAAGTAATATAACAATAATGTAGCAGTATGGTTGTATTCAAATATAACAATATGTATGGTTGTAATCAAATTTTAATGACAGTTCACAGATTACTGATAGCAGTTCTGCAATCTCATATTTCAGTTCTTTCAACACCCTTGGATGTATACCATCCGGCCCAGGTGATTTGCTACTCTTCAGTTTATCTAATAGTTGTAAGACATCTTCCCGATGTATCGATATTTCCTTCAATTCTTCCGCACCTTTAAATACCACTTCAGTCATGGGTAACATCCCTACATCTTCCTCAGTAAAGACCGAAGCAAAGAATTCATTCAGTCTCTCCGCTATCGCCTTGTCGCCTCTTAGAGCTCCTTTAACCCCTTTATGATCTAATGGACCAACTGACTCTCTCACAGGTTTTTTGCTACGAATGTACTTGAAAAGGTCTTTATTTCGCGTTTTTGCTTCCGCAGCAAGCTTCTTCTCAAATTCTCTCTTTGCCTGCCTTATCAATGCCTTGCATTTGACTTGCCAGTGCTTGTGCTGTTTCCAGGTTTCGTCGTTTGGCTCTTTTTTCCATTTCCTGAAAGATGCTTTTTTGGCAACAACAGCCTCTCTGACCTCACCTTTAAACCATGCTGGCAGTTTTTTGGACTTCCTTCCACTTTTCTTAAAGCGTGGAATACAGCTGGTCTGGGCTTCCAAGATAGTATTTTTCAACAACACCCAAGCTTGATGTACGTCTTTAACCTTCGCAACTGCTCCTTTTAGTTTTTTCTTAACTGTTTTCCTCATTTTATCATAGTCTCCCTTTCGAAAGTTAAAAGGTAGTACTGTGGATTTCCTTACTATCCCTCCTCCACTAATTAAATCAAAGGCGATCATGCTATGATCACTATTGCCAAGTGGCCCCAACACCCTTATCTCTTGCACTAGATCTGGTGTTCCACTAAGGACTAGGTCTAATATGGCTTCCCCTCTGGTCGGTTCATGAACCAGCTGCTCCAAGAAGCAGTCATTTATTTCATCTAGGAACTTTATCTCCCTAGCATGTCCTGACGTGACACTGACCCAGTCGATACCGGGGTAATTGAAATCACCCATTATTATTACTGTGCTGTAACTTTTGTTAGCTTCCTTGATTTCTTTGACCATTTCATCATCCATTTGGTCATTCTGACCAGGTGCTCGATAGTACACCCCCACTGCCATCGCCTTCCCCCCTTTATATGCATTTTCAATCCATATAGATTCTACAGCAGATTTTGTTTCCTGCAAAACTTTAATCCTTTCTGAGTCAATGCCCTCTCTAACATAGAGCGCAACCCCTCCACCAATTTGATCAGCTCTATCATTACGATATAGTTTGTACCCAGGTATCACAGTGTCCCACTGGTTGTCCTCCTTCCACCATGTCTCTGATATTCCAATCATATCTAACCTTTCATTTAGTGCTATATATTCTAACTCTCCCATCTTATTCTTTAGACTTCTAGCATTTGCATACAAGCATTTTAGAGAATGTATTTTATTCATGTTAATTTGGCTATTGTTAGACATGGGTAAATTGGTATCTTTAAGCTCTGTCTGCACCATACTTGAGGGCATTTGGGCTACTTTACTCTTTTGTGGAACCTCTCTGCTTTTGGTAGTATCCTTCAAAGATACATTCTTCCGAACCATCCGCTCTTGGGCGACTGTCGGCTTTCCCCTAATATCTAGTTTAAAAACTGCTCTATCTCCTTTTTAAAGGTTAATGCCAGCAACACTCGCCACATAAGTGGTACATGATCAAGTATTTGCCATTTTATATATGATACTTGATGATTGAGCTTTAGCCAATGTGAAACTAGAGGCGCTGATTCAGAGCAAGTAGTTAACTGGCTTTTATGTTCTTCATGATGCCCTTCAGTCTGTTCAACACACTGCTGCATGGCTAATCTTCCGCCAGCCTCATCATGCTCATATTACCCCTGTTCTCAAGTCTCTTCATTGGCTTCTTACCCATTTCCACATCCAATTCAATCTTCTCCTGCTGACCTATTAGTGCATTCGCTCTGCAGCTCCTCCCTACCTTCCTTTTCTTATCTCTCCCTACAACCCTCCTCAGGATCTCCGCTCTTCTTGCAAATCACTTCTATCTATACCCTTCTCTTCTACTGCTAACTCCAGATTTTGCTCCTTTCACCTTGCTGCTCCTTATGTCTGGAACAAACTACCTGAGTCTGTACCTTAGGCGCCTTCTCTGACCCTTTTCAAATCTAGGCTAAAAACTCACCTCTTCGCTGCTGCTTTTGGATCTTGACTCACCTGATCTCCTTTGTGTTTCCTTACCATTCCCCCTAGATGTAGGCGTAGGGAGGCGTAGCCTAGTGGTTGGGGCAAGGTACCACAGGCCAGAAGGTAGGTGGTTCAAATCCCAATAGAGGACAGCAACCTTGGGCTGGAAGGACTGGGGTTTCTAGTCCCACAGGTGCTCCTTGTGGTCTTGGGCAAGCCACTTAACCCTCCATTGCCCATGTTCCCTGTAAGTATTAGTGTATGTGTGTCATATCCCCTCATGTTAAATGTATCCCCCAACTGCTTTGACCTGGTGAAAAGCAGAATATAAATGCAGCCAAATAAAATAAATAAATAAAAATAGATGTATCCCATATCTGCAACTACTGTGTTGTCTGTCTTGACTAGACTGTAATCTCCAATGAGCAGGTAATGTCTCTTACATGTCTGTGCAGCACTAGACCTATGAAGACATTGAGCATTACTAGTAATGGCCTTCATTTGGCTGTTATACTAGAAGGCTTGTGTAGCCTCTGTTGCTCTTAATATTTGAGGTCCTTACAAAAATATCTTTAGAGGTTTATGTATGGATTTTTTGTTTATTTTCTGATTGCTAATATATACCTTTAGGCACCTGATAACTAATTGAAAGTTTGAAGGTAAGCACCAAAGGACTGTTTAAGGCTATTTTTGTCATTTCAGACCCCAGAGAGATGTGGCAGTGGTGGTGAGGGGGGCACAAGTTATGAGGTTCACCTAGGGCATCTCATCTCCTTGCATTGGCCCGGCATCCGAGTCCTTTGGAATGCCCCAGACACGTCTATACCATGACCCCATTCTTACTTGGATATACTTGTGCCAGGACATCTTTAAGACTGCATTCTAAAATGGATCTGGGAATGTCTACATGCTTTGGACATCTGTATGACTGTTTTCAGATGTTCAAAGCATGAATAAGGCTTCTAAAATATCCCCACAGAGGAGTGGCCTAGTGGTTAGGAGAAGGTACTTCAGGCCGGAGGGCCGGGGGTTCAAGTCCCACCTGGGGACAGCAATCTCAGGCCAGAGGGACTGGGATTTCTAGTCCTATAGGCACTCCTTGTGGTCTTGGGCAAGCCACTTAACCCTCCATTGCCCATGTTCCCTGTAAGTATTAGTGTATGTGTGTCATATCCCCTCGTGTTAAATGTATCTCCCAATTGACTGCTTTGACCTGGTGAAAAGCAGGATATAAATACAGCTAAATAAATAAATAAATAAGGCTTCTAAAATAACACCCGTGGAGCCCAATCCCAGTAGGAGAATGTCTGGGTCATCTGGATGGCCCCAAAGAGAATGGGACCATCAGTGCCCGATTCTGTACCGCGGGAGCAAGATGTTCCCGCAGGTGCAAGATCGGGCACTGAGAGATGGCCCATCATGCCCCTGCATCACCACAGGGACATCCTCCCTATGGCACATCTGGCCCTTTTCTGTGTGGTCCCCTGTGTCCCCTCACCCAACCACAGCGGGGGCATCCAGGGCCCAGATTGGGCAGCAGGGATATACATGGCTCGCTACCATTGATGCAGGGTATGGAATAAGCTGACCATCCCCCTGGTGCTCCCCAGACATACAGGGTCATGACCTGAATTAGCCCTGTACGTCTGGGGGCTGGTCCTGCCAACACTCCACCCACTATCTGCCCCCATGCTGCCCCCGTCCCCGGCATCACACACAGCAACTCTGCCAGGAGGCGGCTAGCGGGCTGGATGTCCCGCCGGGACATAGAGCCCTGCTAGTCACTTTGCAGATTCAGGTCTATATTGTTTTGAGTTTAACAGAAGACATTTCTAATTATTAGCATTGCTGGTTAAACTCTTTAACTTTTTTGTCTCAAAGGAAATTGTGCAGTTTGGCATACTGTATATGGGTCGTTATGCTATATTTTGGGTGATAAACTGATGCAATGTGTTTGCAGCTACTTATTAAATAGCAGCAGAACCCAGGCCACAACTTTGATAAATGATTATTTAAAGACAGTTGTGTATGTTGCTATGGCCATATACAGTAGATCAAACTGATGACCACATAATAAATGATTTCCCAATAACAAGGGCAATGTGATCTCACAATCAAGTGCTCAGTGTGAGTGACAAGTAAAATATTAACGCAATGAATGAACAAACAATAGTAATAATAGCAAACATATCTGCAAAGGCAATTACAATGGATGCTGCTTCTTGGTTGATAACTCTGGGCTTTGACATTTTGAGCTGCTTTTATTGTGCAATAAGCTAGAATAAGATTGGACATTGTGAAAATGTGGTCTGTCCTAACAATTGCTGCATGTATCATTTGAAGTGATAAATATTTGAATAAGCTTTCACTTTGCAGGACTACTTTATTAGGTGGTTAAGAGCTGACGATTTATGGATTCTGCTGCCTACAGAAGGTTTAAAAGGCTATTACTATACTCATTTGTAGTGCTGGAGGCCATACGTTCCTGACAACTTTGACTGGCTGTGCAGTTAAAACTCCAGTTTCTTTAGAAGTACAAAAATGGAATATTAACCACATCCCCTCAATCACAGCTTGACTTCAATTTCGGTGATATGGGGATATTTCAGATACTTCATGGCAAATTAAAAGGATGGATAAGTACTTTATTATCAAAATGTTTAAAAGACATAGGGATGTGCACAGGCAAAAATAAAATTAGGCTTGTTTTCGGAATTTTTGAAAAAGTTCTTGATGTTGAGCAGGGTTTTTCATTTGCTTGTTCCATATATTGAGTTTAATTAAAAAAAAAAAAACATAATGCACTTTACAACTTCTCTATTGATTTTACATGCAAAAAGCCATACGTTAGTGCATAGTAAATTCATTTTGCACACATTAAAGGGGTCTTTGCTAAAAGTGAACCTTGTTAATGTTATAGAGAAAGGACAGGTTTTAGCTATCTGTTGGATATGTGAAGAAAAGGAGAGGGAGGAGTCAAAATAACACCAGTCTGAGGAAACAAGAAGTAGAAGAGTGTTGGAAGGGGAGGGGAAGGTTTAGTGGGAAAAATATGAGTTTGGTTTTATTCATATTTAGTTTCAAAGGGCGGTGAGACATATAGGTGGCAATGTCAGAAAGACAGGCAAAGATACGGTTTTACAGTGTCTGAGAAATATCAGGTGTAGAAAGATAGATCTGAGAATTGTCAGCATAAAAATGATACTGAAATCCATGGGAGGAGATGAGAACACCAAGAGACGGTGTAGAGAGAGAAAAGGAGAGGGCTCAGAACAGCCCTTGAGGTACACCAACTGAGAGAAGGATAGCAGTAGAGGAGGAACCACCAGAACAAACACTGAAAGAGTGATGAGAGAGATAAAAAGAGAACCAGGACAGGACAGAGCCCCTAAAATCAAGTGAGGATAATATGTCAATGAGAAGGTAGTGGTCAACAGTATCAAAAGCAGTAGAAAGGTCAAGAAGGATAAGGATAGAGTAGAGGCCCTTAGATTTAGCCAGCAAAAAGTCACAGGAGACTTTGGCAAATGCCATTTCAGAATAATATAAGGGGTGAAAGCCAGACTGAAAAGGATCCAGAAGGGTTTGAGAGGAAAGAAATTCAAGACAATGGTGGAGGACTGCACACTCAAGAAGTTTGGAAACAAAGGAAAGAAGGGAGATGGGACAATAATTAGGAGAGCTAAGAACAAGAGAAGGTTTCTTGAGCAAGGGTGTGACCTCAGCATACTTGAAGGCTGCAGGAATAGTAGCTGTGGAGAGCAAGAGGTTGAGAAAATGTGAGATGGAAAGGATGATGGGGAGGAAATAGAGTTAAGATGAATAGAATCAGAAGAGCAAGCAATAACTTTGGAGGAGGAAAGAAGATGAGAGGTTTCCTCTTCAGAGATCATAAAAAAGGATGAAAGGGTAATAGAGATTGATGGGAAAAGTTGGTATTAAGATAGGGGAAGAGGGGATGAAGTTGTTCTAGTGGGGAAATGGAGAGTAATCTTGTGTATTTTGTTATGGAAAAAGTAATCTAGGATTTGGGCAGAAAGAGAAGGGGGTGGGGTCAGAGGGGGAGGCACCTTGAAGAGAGAGTTAAGAGTAGAGAAAATATGGCAGGGGTCGGGGGCAAGAGAATTAGGTGGATATAGTAGTTTTGCTTCACAAGTGCTAAGACTGACTAGAAGGAGGTAAGTATGAATATGAAATGAAGAAAGTCAGAAAGTGAGCGAGATTTGGGTCAAATGTGCTCAGCTGAGTGGCACAGGAGTGGAGATAGTGGGTAGTTGAGGACAACCAGGGCTGGGGTGTAGTGCACTCACAAAACATGGGATGGGTGGAGCAAGAGTATCTAGAGCAGAGGAGAGGGCAGTATTATAGGAAACTATGGCCTCATCAACAGATTTAGAAGACAAAGTGGAAAAAAGGGGTGATGAGATAATAGTGGAAAGTGCCAATGGATCGATAGCATGAAGATCCCTAAAAAGGAAGGAGAAGACAGAGTGTAATTGAGGTGGGGAGTGATGAAGGGTGACACTTAGGAGATGATGATCAGATTAGGACAGAACAGAGGTATGGAAATTGGAGGGTAAACAGTTAGAGAAGAAAATCAAGTCAAAGCAGTGAACATGCTAATGAGTAGGAGTGGAAGATCAAAGTTGGAGATTGAAAGAGGAAGTAAGGGAAAGGTGTTTAGAAGCATAGGGGTCAGAAGGGTTATCAACATAAATATTGAAGTCACCAAGAATAAGCAAGGTGGAATAAAAATCTAGAAATTGGGAAAGCCATGAGTCAAAGTCAGTGAGAAAAGTAGAGATGGACTTAGGGGGGGTCCATAAATAGAAGCTATCCGGAGAGATAATGGATTAAAAAGATGGATAGAATGAACTTCAAAGGAGGAAAAGGATGAGACATAAGTAGAAGAAGGGGTTGGAATTGGCAGGAAGAAGAAAGCAGAAACCCAACCCCACCACCACCACAGCCAATAGCACGAGTAGTGTGGGAAAATTGGTATCCACCTTGACAGAGGGCAGCAACTGAAGCAGTGTCATCGTGGAGGAGCCAGGCTTCAGCAAGAGCTAGAAGACTGAAGGCGTTAGAAATGGAAAGGTCTTAAGTAAAAGAGAGTGCATTAGAAATTGAATGGGCATTCCATAATGCACAAGAGGGGGAGAGAGAAGGAATATAGATGAGAATGGTTGAGAGAGGAATGAGAGTGAGAGAATAGTCCAGGGCATCCAGGGTTAGGAAGAGAAAAGTGTGATGCAGAGAGGAGACAGAACAGCAGAAATGAGGATAAGGTATTCTAAGAGAGGAGGGAGAGGGATGAATGAGAGGAAGAAAAAGTGGAGTTCAAGAGCCGAGGAAAGGGAGGAAAAGAAGATTGGAGAAGAGATAAGCAGAGAAGAGAGAGGATAATGAGGAAGGGGGGTATGAGGAAGTTGGTATGAGGGAAGAAGGATAGGGAGTGAAAAAAATAAAAAGATAAACTATGAAAATAGCCTGGTCAATAGCCGGTCCTCAATTATGGAATAGTCTTCCATTAGAATTGTGGCATGAAAAGAACTACTCAGCATTTCACAAGAAGTTAAATACGTTATTTCCTACTGTATATACTTAATCAAGGGCTGAATTCAGCATTTCCCTTAAATTTTGCATGTGCATGTTTTAATTTATCTCGTTTAGAAAATTATGATGCGAGTTATAAATAAATTTGAATTGAGTTGAATTAATGTGCTTGGAGAAGATGCAAAAATAGCCCCAGATGCTTGAAGGTTGAGCAAAGTTGCAAAAATTATTGCACTGCAAATAAATATATAATAATCACCATCATTAAGAAGTCATCAAGTACCCAAGCTGTCATGAAATTCTACATCCCATGTCTGTGTTTTTGATGCTCCAATAAAATTCTAAAAAGATTTATGGAAAGAGAGGTGAAATTAGCACAAACTGAAAAGCATGTTAAATTGACCTCTACATAGAGAATACAGTGATTTCAAAGAGATCACTGGTGTGACTAGAATGAATGCATGCAGTATGAAGAGAGTTAAATGTTAAGACGGTCATGAAGACAGTAATTTAGCATGAGTATAAGATAAGTAATTTAGATTTTTTATATGATTTATTTGCTTAGTATTACACTTCCTGACATCAAAATGGCATACATTCATAATACCATATCAACAAAGTAGCAATATCTGAAATACAGTCATAAAAATAATACAGATTCAGGTTTAACAGAAGTTTTTGCTCGTATATCCAGTATTACTGAGAAACAATGATTCCTATAAGGCTTGTGTCTTGGGAACTTAAGCATGGGGATGATTTTGTTATGTTCTAAGACTTGTTTTAGTTTATTATAAAATTGTTATCATGTTTAATATGGAGGTTGATATTCAAAGCAATTTTCTATATAACCTCAGAAGCTCCCTGGATTTATTGATGACGTTGCAGTCAAAAAAGCATCTTTCATGAAATGGAAAAGGAGCCAAATGATGAAAACTGGAAACAATATAAGCACTGGCAAGTTAGATGCAAGGCATTGATAAGGCAGGCAAAGAGAGAATTTGAGAAGCTTGCTGTGGAAACAAAAACACAGAATAAAGACTTTTTCAAGTATATTTGTAGCAAAAAAACTGTGAGAGAGTAAGTTGGACTATTAGATGATAGAGGGGTAAAAGGGGCACTAAGAGGGGACAAGGCCATAGTGGAGAGACTGAATGAATTCTTTGCTTCGGTCTTTACTAAAAAATATGTAGGGA
The DNA here is from genome assembly GCA_033557465.1 of Ichthyophis bannanicus. Classification (NCBI taxonomy): domain Eukaryota; kingdom Metazoa; phylum Chordata; class Amphibia; order Gymnophiona; family Ichthyophiidae; genus Ichthyophis; species Ichthyophis bannanicus. Next base: position 102,759,738 of record CM066035.1, read on the forward strand.
AGTTGCCCATGACTGAAATGGTATTTAAAGGTGATGCATCAGAAGAATTGAAAGAAATATCGATAAACCAGGAAGATACATTACAACTATTTGATAAACTAGAAAGTAGCAAACCACCTGGACCGAATGGTATACACCAGAGATTGTTGAAAGAACTGAAATATGATATTGCCAACCTACTATTATTAATCTGTCTACTATCTCTAAAATCATCTGTAGTACCTGAAGATTTGTGAATGGCCAATGTAACGCCAATTTTTAAAAAGGTTTGCAGGGGTGATCCTGGAAAATACAGGCCGGTACTGGGCAAAATGGTAGAAACCATTATAAAGGACAAAATTACTGAACATTTAGATAAACATGGTTTAATGAGAGAAAGCCAACATGGCTTAAGCCAAGTAAGGTCTTCTCTTACTAATCTATTATATTTTTTTGAAGGTGTAAATAAAGAGGTAGAAAAAGATGAGCTGTTCGATATAGTGTATCTGGATTTTCAGAGCTTTTAACAATCCCTCATGAGAGACTCTTGGCGAAGTTAAAAAGTCATGGGATAGGAGGCAGTGTACTATTGTGGATCAGGAACTGGTTAAAAGATAGAAAGAAGAGGGCAGGGCTGAATGGCCAATTTTCCCACTGGAGAAAGGTGAATAGTGTAGTACCCCAGGGATCTGTGCTGGGTCTGCTGCTTTTTAACATATTCATAAATTAATTGGAAATGGGACTTAAGAGTAAGGTACGAGTAGTCAAATATGCAGTTGACACAAAATTATTCAAAGTTGTTAAAACCAAGAGGACCTTGATATATTGGAAGACTGACAATACCACTTTTGACCTTTGTCTTCTCACTAACATATCTGAAAAATGTCTTATCCCCCCATTTTATTGCATTGGCTATTTCCTCCTCTTTTTGAATCTTTGCTTTCCTGACTACTTTGCTAGCTTACAGTGCCGTACTGAGCCCTGTGCGAGTTGTGCGGCCGCACAGGGCACTAAGACTTAAGGGGTGCATTTCGGCTCTCTGCCGTTGCCTGCCGCCACTTCTCATCTTCTTCTCACCAACACACTAAGCAGGTCTGGTCTCTAGGGGAGGGACCAGATCTGCTTAGTGTGCCGGCGACTTGCACATTGGGTGCGCGCCTCTTCTCTCCCGCCCCCATAAAGTGGCTAGATGGAGGTGCGGGAGGGGAGGCGCGCGCACGATGTGCAAGTCGCACAGGGCGCATTTCGCTCTCGTACGGCCCTGCTAGCTTATCTAAGTTTTTCCAAATATAGATGACTGTCTTCCTCTCTATGTGATCTCTTGTATTTTATGAAGGCCTCCCTCTTTTTCTTCACCTTTTCAGCTACTTCTTTCAAAAACCATAGCGGTCTCCTTTTCCTTTTACTTTTATTTACCATTTTAACAAAAAGTTTGGTTGCCCTTAAAATATCCTTTCAATTTTGCCCACTGTTTTTCTACATCCCCCAGCTGTTCCCATCCCACTTATGACTCCCTGAGGTATTGTCCTATCTTGGCAAAGTTTGTTTTCCTAAAGTCTAAGACCTTCGCTTTTGAATGGATTTTATCAGCCCTAGTCCTAATACTGAACCACATCATCTGGTGATCACTGGATGCTCGTGACATTTAATGCCTAGATGAGAAGAGGTTATTAGAGCTGTCAACCAAGAAATGAGCAGTAAGAAGCCCATCAGGTCATATAATAATAATGTACCAAAAAGAAATGACAGTCACATCTTTCAGTTTTCTGAGTCAATTTCCTCTTGCAGCTTTGGTATTTTATTTCTACTGGGCTGTGGCATCTGTAATCCCTTGAATCTCAGGCAGGAACTGGATAGCCTTGCAAATCTATCATTTGCCAGCATCTATGGATTCTTATTCACAATTTTAGTGCTAGAGTCTAAGAGAAATGAGATATTACGGGGAATATTTTAGAAGCATCCCCATATCTTAAAAGCAATATTTACACATTCAGACTGGCATACATGTATAAATGGCATTTAGAACAGAGGATTTTTAAACAAGGGGATTCTGACAACACCTAAAAATAGTGGAGGCATTGAGAGGGTGGGGAGAGGAAGTGGTTTGGGTGAGCCTACAACATAAACATGGATTCCCTAACATGGATTCTCCATTTCAAATAGGGAATACACACCTTTTTCTAGGTAAATCCTAGAAAATTGACATTTACAGCTGCCTCCCCTCTGATCATCTCCCTGACTTCAATCTGCCCCGAATCTCATTCCTATCCCTTCGACCCCATTCCACAACCGATACCCTTTATATAGCTCTCTAAAACATCCAATCTATTCTACCCCCCTCTCTCCCCTGAAATGATCTCCTACCCGACCCCTTGCAAAAACAACCCCCCTCCCCCCCCCCATGGCCCTAGACAGCGGCACCCTCCCCCTCCTGATTCCCTCCTCTGCCTTACGGGGTCTCTGATGTCTGGTGGGAGAAGGAACAATGCCCACTCACTCCTGCTCATGTTTTTAAATTTCTATTTACCAATATTCTGCTTTAAGACAGAATCCTTGTTTTCCACTGAGTTTCAGAGAAAAGGGGAACACAATGTATATTAAAAGTAAAACAGTAAATTGCATCATATTAATTACACAATTTGCTATAATAATTACAATGATATTTAATTATCCGATATTTTTTTGGAGAGAGTAGAGCTACTCTCTTGTCTACCTTTTCGGAACCTGACAGGTACTTGTGACCTGGATTCATCACTATTGGAAACAGGATACTGGGCATGAAGGATCTTTGGTCTGACCCATGATGGCATCTCTTATGTTCTTAATAACGGTTGAACAGTTCTGTGGTAAAGAAAAAGTTCATTCCAGGATGCCAGGCCTAATACAGGAAAATACCATTTTGACTAATTCAATGTTTTTGTTAGGACACTTAGTTCTATGCTATTAACTGCCCTCAGAGATCAAACATGCCATGAAGGAGAACAATTTTGAAGTGGTGAATCTAGTGTAATGGGCTCAAGCAACAGGGTTTCCATTCTTTTTTTTTTAATTCAAAGCATTCAGGGCTGCTTTTTCCTATGGACAAAAAGGGCAGTGCCCTGAGCACTCCATAATAGTGGGCCATTAGGAAAATTCACAACATTTTGCAGGCTGCCTGCTCTTATTGGCTAGCAGTCCCGACTCCCCAGTTGAAACTCGGGCCAGCACAGGCAACCTGGGAAAATAATATCATGGGGCAGGGTTACCATGACTGCACAGAGCTGATCTTTGTTCCAACTCACCACTGCTCTGCCTGTTTGATGCCACCCAGTCGTATGGTGCAGTGAAATCAATACCTGCCATGGGACTCTGACCATGTGCAGCAACACTGCCCCTGTCAGCTGCACAGCTTGCCTCCTCCCTCCTGTTCTTCTTATTCAGAGGCAGGCCACAGGGGAGCGGGAAGGGGTGGAGGCAGTGTAGCACATGGTTAGAGGAGTGGCCTAATGGTTAGGGCAGCAGCCTAGAGCTAGAAGGCCAGGATTCATATCCCACTGGCACTCCTTGTAGGCTTAGGCAAGCCACTCAACCCTCCATTGCCTCAGGTACAAACAGATTGTGAGCCCTTTTGGGACAGGGAAATGCATACTGTACCTGAATGTAACTTGCCTTGATCTTCTCCTGGAAAGGTGTGAGCTAATAATAAATAAAGCAGCAGCAATGAACTTGTGTATAATTGAAGGAGCTCTTCATAACATTGTTTATAATTTAATTATTGTATTTATTTGTGAGGTTTTTTTATACTGCCACTTCCGAAGACCAAGGGTTGTTTACAATGAACAAACAAGTTACATTGAACAATGGTGAGAGTGGTACAAAATAAAACAACTATTTACATATGTAACTATATACAGATTATGCACAGGTAATGTTTACATAATTCTAGTTTGTCATATTATCGTTTCACAGGCTTAAATAGTTGTAAGTCGCTTTCACTGGTATCCGTGAAGTATAAGGGATTCAATGTCTGTTGGGTCATTACTGCTATTACTATCGGTGTTGGCATAGTGTTCAGTGAAGAGCAGAGTTTTGAGTTCCTTTCTGAATGTTTGCAAGTCTTTGATTGAGCGTAGTGGGTCTGGGAAAGCATTCCAAAGGATGGGGGCTACATATGAAAATGCTCTATTGCTAGTGGTCTGTTTTGCGGAATACTAAGGGGACTGATAAGAGTGTTATATGCACTTCCTCTTCTGGATCTTGTGTCAGTTGGGGTATGAATTAGTGTAGAGAGGAATGAGGGTGCTATGTTCTGTCTAATCTTAAATGTGGTCATTTTTTTTGTTTAGTGCCATCAAGTCAGTGTTGACTCATAGTGACCCAGCTATCTCTGGGTTTTCTTGGCAATGTATCACTGGAAGTAGATTACTCTCCATTGCCTTGGAAGAAAAGGCTGGCAAAGTGACTTGCCCAAGGCCACAAGGAGTGCCAGTGGGAACCAGACCCTTGATCTGCTGGGTATTAGGCAGTGGAGTTTATGTAAAATGGATGTCATGTGGTCTGTTAATTGGGCCTTGTATATGATTCTTGCTGTCACATTTTGCGCCATTTGGAGTAGGTTTAGACTCTTTTTGATTGTTCCCTGCAATAAACTGTTACAATAGTCAAAGTGTGGGGTGATTAGGGCTTGTACCACAGATCAAAAGTCATGGGTGTTAATTAAGGGTTTTAGATGATGTATGGTCCTTAGTTTGAAACATATGGATCTGGTTGTTTGCTTTATGTGTTGTCTTACTGAGGGATTGATCAAGGGTGACGCCCAAGTATTTTACTTCAAGTTTGACTGGCAGGACAATGTCAAAGACTATGAGAGTCTGAGAGGGGGTTGAGTTTTGGTTTCTTGTGGTATATAACACTTCAGTTTTCTTGAAGTTGATGCTCAAGTTGTTGGTGTTTAGCCATTTCTCTGTTTCCTTTATGCATGCTGTAAGATTGTGATAGGTAGGCTTTATTATGTCTATAGGGAGGTATAATAGGATGTTGTTTACATAGATAAGGTATCCTATCTTGATTTTTATGAATATATTGCAGATTGGCTGAAGATATAAATTGAACAAGAGGGCTGATCCTTGTAGTATTCCCTATTCTTGTTTGAAGGTAGTGAATGTCTTTAGTCCTACTTGGACTTGTTGATTGCAGTCAGTGATTTATGAATTGAACCATTGGGGTATTATGCCCTTTATTCCAATTTGAGTTAGTCTTGTGAGGAGGGTGTTGTCACTGACATTATCGAAAGTGGAGGCAATGTGTAAGAAGACAAAGATGAATGCCTGTTTTGTGTCATCCATTCCGCATGAGTGTGTCGAACAGGGTTAGTAAAATGGTTTCGGCACTATGGAATGGGAGGAAACTGTATTGTTGTTTGTCTAGTGGTGTGTTTAGGTCAATGTAGTCCTGGAGTTGTATTTGTACAACCTTTTCGATTGGTTGTCCAAATTCGAAAGAATGGTATACTAGCGATATGTCTATAGCAGCCAGGGTCTTCCTTGTTGAGCGTTTTGTGTTTTTAGGATTGGCAGAATCGTAGAATTTAAGATCTTTTGGCATGATCCCTTATTGGAGGGATTGGTTAACTAAGTTAAGGAGGTAAGGAGCTAGTTCTGTTTTCATATAATTATATGTATCTTGGATGCAGTGCTTGACTGTTTCTTGATTTTTGAGTACTGTTCATCATTTAAATGCTGCCTTCTTCTGCCCGAGTGTCTGTATATCCGTCTGACCCATATGAACATTAGGGCTTATAAGAGTTTTCATCTAGTCATTTTGGGTGGCTGTTTTGATAATTTTGCACTGATTTGTTCTGTTTTGACTATTAATGATGACGATATGTATTTGGATGAGGATATTTCTTGTGGGAATGGCATGTTCTGTCAGAGTCCAAAACATTCAGACAATAAACATCGAAAAAATTCTGGTTTGAGAATTTTGGGGTCAGCTTAGGAATTTGAATGTGCAGCATCTCTTCTGTCCTTATATTTTGCACAGTTCAAGGGGGAATGCTTTTCTGTTTCTTCAGTACCGCATGCACACAGATTCTGGCTTTTTATGGTTTCTGGTTTAGTTTTTTCATGTTTCTGTTTCCAACTGGTGGCTTCTTATCTTGTATTTGGTGAGTGCCTGTCTGCGTTTTGGGCATGTGATCATGATGAGGGAGTCTGCTAGCTTAGATTCTGTTGCTTTATAGTCGTACCTGCTATTGGGGGTATTTCTGTGAATGTTGGATATTTTTACAGAACTGGATCTGAAGGGTTTACACTGAGGTTTTGTCCCATCCTGCATAGGCTTCAGACTCCATTCCCATATAGCGGAAAATAAATACAAGTGCTTCAGGGCTTAGTTATCCTGGCTGTTTGTCTGTTTCTCAAAATGTTTGATATGCAAAATTAAAATATAAAGACGATTGTGCCTTGGGAGATAATTCTGTGTTTATTAGATTCATAATTTGAGGGAGGGATAATCTGGGAAAAAAATAAATGAGGGCGCATCCACAAAGTTTGCACAAGGCCCCATAAGTGCTTAAAGGGGCCCTGAAAGCATCCATTTCATTTAAGTAGCAAGCAGGAATGTGAAGAATTTGTAATACTGAAAACACATCCATGCATTCTATTGTGCAGTAACCTTACCACCTCGATGTTTGTAGTAAGAATCATGCAACATACATTTACGCCATAATTCATCAAGTCTAGATTGTACAGATGTAAATAGTTACCCAAGTTTTGGATCCAAGTTCGAGTACCTGTTAATTGTAAACACAGTTCAACCAATTGAAATGTGTAAGTTTGTTGTTCCATGTAAACCGCACTAATGTGGAATAGCACGGTATATAAGAGAATGTAAATAAATAAATAATCAGTTAATGGGAGTTGTATTGGCTGGAGTATATGTCTTGAGGATGTATCTAAACAAAATTCTGAGTTCTATAATTCTCCAATAATTATTTTATTTTTCATCAAGTCAGAAACATGGTAGTCACATTTCAAGGCTTAATTTAGATACCATGATTTTTAAAAATGATTTCAAACAAGGCCCTTCCTATGCCTGCTTTTGAATGCTAACCCAATATATTTTTTCAACAAACATTATTCTGTATTTCAGATGCTAAGAAGCAGTGTATTAATATTTGTCCAATTCTATGTTCTATCAAATTCATAGTATAATTTTGCCAGTAAATCAGGGCAGTGTTTTCACAGTATTTATGTCTTCTGCATACAGAAATATACTTATTTACATACAGATGTCATGCTGGGAAAATGAGCGAGCAGAAGACAAAGAATGGATGCTTGAGGAACCTTGTGGATTTATATCCATGATCCCGCCTCATTCCATCTATCCTGACCTCCTGTTCACTGTCTGAAAGGTAGAGATATACAATATAAACTTCTAAATACAGTGTTGGAAGTAGCTCAAGGTACTTGCAAGATATTTATGGGTTCATCCAATTAGTTTGGCAAACGTTTTAAAAGAAATCCAACTTGGATTCTTCAGAATGGCAAATCCGATCTGCCTGATTCATGAGGATGCTAGAGGATAGTTTTGATGCAAATTATCAGCAAATCGACATTAATCTGGATGAATTTGGAGAATATCCTAAAATTCCATCTGATTTGACCTAGGTTGAGATCTGCCTGCATTGAATTTGATCTCGATTTCCTGCACATTTCTAGTGGTATGTTTGCTATAAACTTGGCTAGAGTGCAATCAGTGGCACCTACAGTCACTGATCTCTTCAGATATTTTTCAGATTGTCAGTATTAAAAGCCTTGGAGGTTGTTTTAGAAGCATACTTATATGTAAATGGCATCATTTACGGATGTAGATTGGCATAGACGTGTAAATGCTATTTTAAAAAAGGGGTCTATTTACTTATGGTAATGCTCACCGTGATTACTTTGCCAGGTGGCATGGCACGATTAGAAGAGGGAGTGGTTTGGGTGGGCCTAGTACATCAACGTGGATTCCCTGTCAGCAAACAAAATACTTGAGGCAATTTTACCAGTTTTGGGAGTAATTTATCAAACCCAGGGTTCTTACTGATATCAGCATGTTTAGTTTTTCTCCTTGTTACCTCATAAAAGTGCAACTGATTAGATTCTTGGCTGAGTGTTTAGTAGCATTCCCGTGCCCCCCCCCCCCCCCCCCAGTATGCATCAAGTATTAAGGAATCTATCTTCCAAATAGCTGAGTAGCACCCAGGATACTGATATATACTATGTAGCACATGCAGGTTAAATAGCTGAGTAGCACCCAGGATACTGATATATACTATGTAGCACATGCAGGTTAAAGTACAAAGGGCTAAAAACTGTGATTTTCAACTGGATGGACAAGTTTCCAGGATGTAGATAAGCCATGCATAGCAGCTTGCAGGATTTGGAGGGTTTCTAGAAGGGGCGAAGAGGCTTGGTTAGTATCCAGGGGTGGGACTAGACTTCCAGCAGGACATGACTCTTCATTAAGGGATATTGGTGAGGGCATGATGGTGAGCATACGTTTCTGTATTGTATCGTACTTAATACTTAGAACTACTCAGGCTTTGGGTACTTACAGGCCACACTGTCTTCTGCTAACAAAGATGGAAGCTGAAGGAACCTACAGAAGCTTGCACTACTTACTGACTCCTTAGGAACAGAGTCAATAAAAACCATTTCTGTGAGTACTGCTAGGCAATACAAAGTTTCAAGGCCATGACGTTGATATCTGGCTTTCCGAAACAACTGGAGACAAGGTTCTGGTGAAGGCACAGCAACTTTTTAAGAAAAGTTTCAGAGAGAAACTCCAGCAGTTGCCCATCTTTTCTATGCCACTTGTTATGGACAAGCACGCTTACTTCAGAAGGTACAGTTAAGACTGCCTGCAATTTCCTGGACAAAGATAAGATAAGTTAAGATATGCCATACTGGGTCAGACCAAGGTCCATCAAGCCCAGTATCCTGTTTCCAACAGTGGCCAATCTAAGTCATACGAACCTAGCAGTTTCCCCAAAAGACACAGGTTCCACAATGCTTGTACTGGGTCAAGCATTGATATCCTGGGTCCCTTCTTAATAATGGTTTATGGACCTTTCCTCCAGGAACTTGTCCAAACCTATTTTAAACCCAGCTACACTAACAGCCTTTACCACATCCTCCGGTAACAAATTCCAGAGTTTGATTACACGTTGAGTGAAAAAATATTTTCTCTTATTAGTCTTAAATAGTTTACCCTGTAGCTTCATTGCATGTCCCCTAGTCTTTCTATATTCTGATAATGTAAACAATCGATCTACATTTACCTGTTCCACTCCGTTCATTAATTTATAGACTTCTTTTTTTTTTATTCGCTTTATTTAGCATTTTCTTGAATACAATGATCAATAACAAGAAAGTAGATTACTACACCACTAAGAATACAAACTTCAAGAATTAGAACAATCACATAACACGAGACCACATCTAAGAAAGGAGAGTAGCCCCATTATCAAAAAAGTAAACTTTCAAAGCAAAAAGGGTCTGATATATCCAGTCCCACAAAAAGGAGAGCTGTATAAACATCTCACCCTTTTAATTCCCCACAGTTTCCTTACTAGATAGAAATTTCTGGAGCTGAATCACCTCTGTAAAGACATAATTCTGCTCTTCTAACGTTATAAGACATCGACAGTAAAACTTGAGAAAAAACGAAGCTCCCAACGCCGTCACCCTAGTTTTCAAATCCAAAAATTGCTTACGACGCCACTGAGTGGTCCGACCGATGTCTAGAAACACTTGAAGCTTAAACCCACAAAACACCACATCCTTGTGCTTAAAATAAGCATGCAATACCCTTAATTTATCAGACTCCGAGCAGAATGTTACCACCAAGGTGCAACGCTTGGGGATAACATCTAAGGAGTCTTCCAAAAAGGCAGTCAGATTCTGGGCAACCGAGTCCTGGGGTGGAGGTAAATCCCCCTCAGAAGTTGGCGCCACTCGAAGGGCAGTTGAAAAAGAAAACATTTGGACAACTTCTAAAGTTTCTTGCAATTGAAGTATCTCGACAAAATATTTTTTGAGTAACACATCAGAAGATAGTAAATGAGTAGAAGGAAAATTAAGGAAACAAAGGTTTCGGGCCCGAGACTGATTCTCCACCAGCTCTAGACGATAAGAAACAGTAGAAAGCTCTTTAACTAAAGCGACATTATTGTCAAGACACGTCCGAAGCTGGGAGTCAGTACGGGCCATCAACCTAGTTAAGGAATGAAGGTGCTGATCAACCACTTTCATTTTACCGACAACATCATGAGAGAATGTACACAGGGAAGAAACAGTACCAGATAAACAAACAGCGATTTTCTGTATGGCAGTCCAAATATCTGTAAGGGTGACCTCCCGAGAAGGAGAGGGAACCGAGTCCTCAGACACAAATCGGATCCACTGGGCGAAGGGTGGGAATTTCCTCCGTTTCAGGAATATCCACAAAAGTAGATGAAAGTGGAAATTGGGGGAGAGGAGGTGGTGACTGGATCTCTGGGCTTAGAGAAGCCCCATCCGGTGACTGATTAACAGGCTGCAGAGAAGTTACATGTCTGTCCATGGGGCCCACCTTACCTCCAGGAACACCACCTCGAGTTATCATTGAAGCGGTAGATTTCGCTTTCCGTTTCCCCATAAGCAAACATGATCAACTTCCAGCTGGCTCAGAAGCGTCAAAGGGGCGTCAAAAGGGCGCGTCCTGCCCCTTGTGACACGCCCCTTAAGACACGACCATGCCGGCCATGAACACGCGTGTAATACCACGCGTGTAATACCTGCGGGGCTTTGTAGGGATCGGGGGGGTCCTCCACGCCTGGGTTGTCCACCCCGTGCCTGCAGCTGACCCAGCAGGCTACCAGCTCCGACCTGCTGCACTGCTCCGCGGCAAGCTGTAAGACACTGCACCAGCTCCCAGGTAAGGCTGCTCTCCTTCCTGGGTCAAGCATTGATATCCTGGGTCCCTTCTTAATAATGGTTTATGGACCTTTCCTCCAGGAAGTTGTCCAAACCTATTTTAAACCCTGCTACACTAACAGCCTTTACTACATCCTCCGGTAACAAATTCCAGAGTTTGATTACACGTTGAGTGAAAAAATATTTTCTTTTATTAGTCTTAAATAGTTTACCCTGTAGCTTCATTGCATGTCCCCTAGTCTTTCTATATTCTGATAAGGTAAACAATCGATCTACGTTTACCCGTTCCACTCCATTCATTATTTTATAGACTTCTATCATCTCCCCTCAGCCGTCTCTTTTCCAGGTTAAAGAGCCCTAACCTTTTTAGCCTTTCTTCATAGGAGTATCCTTCCATCCCCTTTACCATTTTGGTGGCTCTTCTCTGAACCTTTTCTAATAACGCTATTTCCTTTTTAAGATACGGCGACCAGAATTGCACACAATATTCAAGGTGTGGTCTCACCATGGAACGATATAGAGGCATTATAATATCTTTTGTTTCATTTTCCATTCCTTTCCTTATGATACCTAACATTCTATTTGCTCTCTTGGCCGCCGCTGCACACTGGGCCAAGGGTTTTAACATGTTATCCACAATGACGCCTAAATCTTTTTCCTGGGTGGTGGTTCCTAATGTGGAACCTTGCATCGTGTAACCATAGTTTGGGTTGTTCTTCCCTAGGTGCATAACTTTGCACTTGTCCACATTAAATTTCATCTGCCATTTTGATGCCCAGTCTTCCAAAGACTGATCTGACAACTCCAGCCTACCTTTTTATCATCATCATCTTCAGGAACCCAGTGTCAACTATTCAGGAGCTTAATAGAGAGTAAGAACTAGATCATAAGCATTATTTGAAGGATAATCTGTAAAGTCCTCCATTTTGTATGTAGGGGTCTATTTACTAAGTTGTGCTAAGCAGTAAATAGAGCAGTTAGCAAACACTAACATTAGCCCAGGCTTGCTCTAACAGTTTGACTGGTTGACAGTGCATGCAAATTCCTGCATTAACATCCTAATGGGGCAGGGACGGTGCCTTACAGTTACCTGTTAACATGGTAAATAACGTAGCACAATAATATTCACCTGGATAGAGCAGTTAACATGTTAAAGACATTTCCTCTGTGTTAACTGGAAACACAGAGGATTTACAGTTGCTGTGGGCTAATTTTGGCCATTAATACGTGGAAATTGCAAAACACTGTCATACTTTAGCAAATAGCCCCTAAAAACCTCTAGAGATCTCCTGTAAAAGCGAAAGGAGCAGTTACTTCAATTTATTTTTTGTAGAAAGCAAGAGCCACTATACTTGGTAATTGTAGTGATGTAGTAAATAGTAGCCTAAAGTGACTCTGGCTTCCAAGATATGTTTGATATTTATTATCTGTCTAAGTGCTTTGGAGCATGCCAGAAAGGCGGGCGTGTCAGAGTATGGAAGATGGTTGGGGGAAGGGGTTTGAAAGAGCTTGTTGGGGGAAGGGAGGGGCTCTTTTGTGGGAGACCAGGACCTGCCTCCTTCATATTTAAATAATAGCATGTCAACATGACAAAACCAACTGGTAAATTTAATGCTCCTCATCACCTAATCGGTGTAGAGCAGTATAGAAAGTTTTAAATAGCCATATACATTTACATGATAGAGTATTGGCTGAACATCTTTTTTAGCCCACTGTTTACATATTTTGCATATGTCGCTTGCTCTTTAATGCAAATATTAATTTAGTGCATAGGCTATGAAGGGACTTACTAGCTAGCAATTTTTTTCGCCATAAACATAGAATAGGAAAAGTTCTTTTTGAATAAACCTTAAATTTGCAAAAGATTGCTTAAAGTGATTTGCAACCCCTAATGACTCAATGATCACATCATTGCTTCTTGTTTAATCCAGTTGACCTATCTACACCATGTCATTTCCATTAGTCCATTTATTCCATTCCAGAATATTTAAGGTTTGAAGTGCTTTGTCCTTAAGTGATTTATATAATGATTCTACTTTTTAATCAAGTTAATTTAATGGCCCTGTGTTTAACGTTTCAGAGCTTTGATCTTCCATTCTATTTCTTGTCTCTCTGTGCTTGTTCCTTATTAAAACTATATGATGATATAAATATACGAAATGGCTTGAGACCTAGGCTAATGTATACCTTTCAGCATCATCTGCATAGGCACCCGATGATTTACAAAATATCTCAACATTGCAGTAAGAAATAAGCCCCATGGATCATGAATCATTCCAAACAGATTATGTTTTCCTGAGGTTTGCATCCTAGATAATAACAAAGGAAAAAATGATTTCATGGTCTTGAGCACTGTCAAAATGTTTCGGATTTTCCAAATATGCTCTGGCCATTGGTCTGATCAAAAAAAAAAAGAAAGAAAGTCTCAGTATGGTAAACTCTCCTTAGACTTTTAACTAAGAGTTACTCTAATAACTTCTGCTACTTTTTGTATCAGTCTTGACGATATTTCTATAATCAGAGACAGATTTTTTTCCTTTGAACTTTCCCCTCCTTTCTGTAATCTGAAAGAGATCATTTGAGCTTCATTCCTGCTCAATCAATATGAAAATTACCAAGGGCTCCCTTCATTCAAGGGAAAGAGTTTTTATAAAACTGCACAACCGTATGCAGACATAAAAAGTATGTGCACAGAAAGTGAGCACCTACCTTTATGCAATCTGCACAGAGGCGTTCCTAGGGACGAGGTTTGGATGGAACAAAGGCAAAGTTGCAATGTACATATTTACTTTAAAGAATACTTGAGCGCATGTGTAGAATACAGGCCCATATTTACATCAGCTTGAGGGCAGGTGTAAATGTCTGCATTGTGTTATCTCCTCCCCCTTACCTAGGCAGTTGCCTATAGATGGGGTATGCCTTATAATGTCCCTTTACATGGGTTCCCAGAGCCGGGGCTTCTGGGAGTTGTAGTTGATGGCCAAGGAGTTGTAGTTGTGAACAAATGAATGATTGAGCCGAGGGTTTTTGAAGGCAACACAGGAATTTTATTTTCTTCCTTTGCTCAAAGGAACCTCCGTAGAAGCTCAGCACAACGCATAAACTGGGATACTTCTCCCCTCAAAGAAAAAAACTTCTATACAAAAACTTTCATAGTGCCACTAGTTACACTTGCTTCCTTCAGCAATGCAATTTCTTCCTTCAGCAGACAAAACACCACTTAACAGTCCTTTGCTGACTTTAGGTATAAACAACAGCTTTTTAACTGCAGAACAGGCACATTAAAGCTTCCTTTTTACTTTGGTTATTATATGTTTCAGATAGTTGCTCCAGACACATTCAAGTCAAAACCTTTGAATGTTTCATGCCCTTTAAAAAGACACCAGCAACTGCATTTTCAAACATTCTTAACATTCTTAACTGCAGACATTCAGGTATAATAACTTCTGGGTTTTCTTCAGGCTTAAAATCTATAGCTTTTCATTCTACCCTCATAGAGAGAGAACGATCCATTTCACATTCTATGGAATCATTTTCAGTATCATAATTATCTACTTGCATGCTTTCAGAGTCAGGCTCTGCAGTCTCCTGACTGGCAACAGCTTGGGATAGCGTGGGCTTGATTTCTTCCAATAACTTAAAAACCCTTTCCCAGCGAGACCTCCCTCTTGACTCAGGGGTGTTAGCAGGGCTTTGGAGATCCTTATCTTGCAGTAGACTGTTTAAAGCTTCTAAAGGGTTCACCTCCCTTCTATTAACAGTTCTTCTTACTGGCCTTCCCTGAGATAAATCTCTTTGTCATGACTCTTGCTGGACTGTCCCCATACCTGGCTTATAGGCAGCAGCCTCCTTAGGATAAAACCTCCTGTTTCCAGTGTCAGCTGTAGTCTCTCTACAGCACTGGCTTTGTTCAGGACTGTGGTGCTGGCTATGAGGGGAATCCTTCCTTAGGCTGTCTCTGGAGCAGCCCTTTCTCTCGGTCTCTCTGAAAGAATCCTTTCTTTCTGTATCTCTTGGGATCTCCTCGGCTTCTGTTTCCCTGCTGGTCTCCCTACTTCCTGTTCTCTGGGGCTTAAATGAGTGGGGTTGCCCTACAACTTTCCATTCCTCCCCCAGCTGTCTCTCGTTACCTCCCCTGGTTGCTATGGAGCTTGGGCGTGGCCTGAAGACAGCAGCTTTTGGTACGTCTTTTTTCTCTTTAGCTGAAGTTTTAAAGTCACGGCTCCCTGCACTTCCCTTCTGCTTGGAGGTAAATGTTTGTGTTTTCTCTATGTCCATGGGCTCTAGAGCAGTTTCATCACCACAATTGGTAGGTTCGCACTACAGAGGTAAGATCTAGGGGCCTATTTTTTGTATGTATTTAACAGGTTTTCTTTACTACCTTATCATTAATTCAAAGTGGTTTACATAGAACAAATACAACAACCAGCTTTTTATAAAGGCACATAGGCAACTATGCCACCTTTATAAAATAAGCTTAAACGAGATGCTTTTTGCACTTTTTACATAGGCATCCTGATAGAAAATTAGGCCTTCAAATTTATAAGAAGCTGCACCACTGGATACTGGCCTCATTATGCTTTATTATGGGGGGTCATTTTATAATAGACCATTGAACCTGTGCTGCAGCTATGCCTAGATCTCGCCAGCTTTAAGTATGTATATACTTTCCCTTTGAAGCTTACCTCACGGAAAGCGCCAGCACACATTGACCTAACCTGCTCTTTGACACACACAAATTTGTGATTTATTTTATACATGCAGGGCCAGCACTTCCATTAGGCGAACTAGGCGATCACCTAGAGCACTGGACCTCCGGAGGTGGCTAATGCCACTGCCACCCTCCTCCGGGGCTTGCAACAGCGGCAATCGTTCAGAAACTGTGAGGCAGCACTTACTTTAAGTTGCTGGTGCTGTCTTGCGGTTTCTGTTCTCGACTCCTGGCTTTTTCTGCCCCCTCCAGTGCACATTTCAAACCGAATGGGTGTTGCACCTAACACACCATAGTTTCAGTGCTTTTGATACATCAGGTGCAACACCCCAGCATGCATTAATAAGAAGCCCCCCCCCCCTAAAACTGCAAGAACCACAGATAGCATAAAATGAAATAAATGCAGCGCTTCAGGAAGACCTTAATAACCACAAGACAAGCAACTTTAACCCATGCTATTCCACCAACGTGTAGAGCAGTGATTCTCAGCCCTGTCCTCAGGGACTGCTTGGCTGTTCGGGCTTTCAGAATATCCACAATTAGTATGCACAAGATAGATCTGCATATAATGTAGACAGTGCATGCAAATCTATATCATCCATATTGATTATGGATATCCTGAAAACCCAGCCATCCTATCCCCTGAGGACTGGGTTAAAAACTACTTTTCTAGAGGACATTTCACATTTAAAAAAAAACCCCTTCAGATTTCATAAATCCAAATATATCTGCACAGTAGATAACGATTCCTATTGAGCTGGAAAGCCAAAAGAAGGAGGAAACTGCTTGGCCAAAAAATGATGATAAAAAAAATCCCAATGAAAGACCTCATTATATGCTTATTGGGAAAGGTGACTGGCAAATTTTCCTACCCATACTGACAGCAACAATGTATCCGTCTTTCATTGGTAAAATGGGTACAAATAACATGGCACATCTCTCCTTTCATATAATATCAACTGGTTTTTATAATTCTATATCCAGTCTTGGAGTTTTTTAAGCTATTAATGTGTACTGATTTTAAAGTAATGCTTACAGTTCTCAGACTGTGCATCTCACAAGATTTCATTCACTATATGATAGATCTCATAGATGGGGAAAAGTAGAACAGCTATCCATATCCAATGATTCCCCTTTAGCAGATGCTCAGAACTGAGTACTAGGACCCACAGGAGATACCATGGAGATGCTCCTCCTACTCCGGTAGGTAGGGATGCTCATCTGTTTGAAATGACAAAGAACTGAAAACAACATTCTCCATGTTGTTTCATGTTATTTCCGAAACCAGAGGAAAGAACCCCTACAATTTTGAGCAAGAGGGTGCACTATTGAGCAATACTGAGAACCACTGAGCAAGAAGGCACCCAACTGCACATTAGTGAGCGCTCTTGACCACATTGCTCCCTGGCTATTGGGCTGACTATTGCCGGCATTCGGGTAGCTTTTGCCTTCACTCCAGTTCTGTCCCCAGAGTACCCCAGCACAATCCGGATAGTACCGAGACAGAGGAAACATGCAATAACACTATTCATATAGTGCTGCTGAATAGTCTCACTGGCACTTATCTGCTTACTAGATGCTGCTGATCAAAAAAGTGCCTTTGAATATCAGCTCCTTCGGGACCAATATTCAAAGGGATTAATGTGGTTAGCACACCTGCCTACCACATTAATCCCCTGGCCAGGATACTCAGTGGCACTATCACAGTTAGTGCTGCTGAATATCCACCTCTGCTCTCCCTGGTGCATCAGGACATTCCGGGGCGGTGTGGGAGGAGCACCCGGCATAACCAGGCATGAGAGACTTTAAAAAAGTCATGGGTTAGGAAGCAGCATTTAGAGTTGCTTAAAACATAGAACACAGAGAGTGGGGCTAAATGTTCAATGGAGAAAGGTAAACACCCCAGGGATCTGTGCTGGGCCCGCTGCTTTTTTATATATTCATGAATGACCTGGAAATGGGAATAATGAGTGAGGTGATCAAATCTACAGATGACACAAAATTATTCAGAGTTGCTAAATCACTAGAAGATTGTGAAAAATTGCAAGACAACCTTGAGAAACTGGATAAATTGGGAGACTGTACATCCAAAGGGCAGATGACATTTAATGTGGACAAGTACAAAGTTATGCACTTAGGGAAGAGCAACCCAAACTATGGTTACATGATACAAGGTAACATTCACCACCTAGGAAAAGGATCTAGATGTCATTGTAGATAATACTTTGAAACCCTCTGCTCAGTGTGCAGCAGCGGCCAAGAAAGCAAATAGAATGCTAGGAATCATAAGAAAAGGAATGGAGACTAATACCAAGAATATTATAATGCCTTTGTATCGCTTCATGGTGTGACCACAACTTGACTATTGTGCGTAGTTCTGCTCGCCATATCTACAATATCAATATAGTGGAATTAGAAAAGGTGCAGAAAAGAGTAACCAAAATAATAAATGGGATAGAAGGATACCCTACGATGAAAGGTTTGCAAGGTTAAGGCTCTCCAGTTTAGAAGAGAGACAGCTGAGGATAGATATGACACAGAGCCCAAACATACATACACACACACACACACACACATATATATCCCAACACAGCATGACACAAACACACAGACTCACATACTGCAACACTCACACACATACACACCTTGATACCCACACACACTGCAACACATACACAGACATATACCTCTGACATACATGCATGCCTGACACACACACCCCTCTGACTTGCACACTCAGCCCTGACGCATGCATACAAACACTAATCTCCCCTCCCTCTGACATCTCACCCTAAGATTTCCACAGAGACACAGCTAAACTATCCTTGTGGAAGAGCTTGTTTAAATGATAGGAAAGCATTAATTCTCACATCACTCATAATTTGCAATGCCTAAGTACAGTAATGATTATGGGCAGCTGCTAACTGCTTGGCCTTCCCTCCCCTGCCAAACAAGCTCAGATGCCAGGACTTGCTGGGCACTCAAGTCTGCAAGAGAAAAGTAAAGTCTTGTAAAGCTGATCATCTCCCTGGATCCTTAGTGGGATCAAATGAGTAGACAGTATGTTCAGCAGGCACAACAGACACTGGCGATGAGCGTCTATGCAGAGTAGGAGGGCAGGGGGTGCATTCGTGAACACACATTTCGTTTGTTTGGGTAATTAAGTTTAAAGTGCATGAACATTTCTTCTGCATGCTTATACCTATGAAATAATGCACATACAATTGACTGGGCACATTTTTTACTCTTGTGCAAGTCACACCTAAAAAAAATGAACAGGTCAAATGAACATGAAAAAATGCCTGAAAATTAGGAACATTTCATTTTAAATGAACATAAACCAAACATATTTTTGGCTGTGCATTCCCCTCTTGCGGAGCTGGAGACGTCCCTGTCTGCTTGGTTTATTAGGGCATCTCATGCCTCGCTTCTGTTTAAGCCATTTGGCCCTTGAGATCTCTGTTGTATAACTGCTATCCAAATTCTCATCATTACCATATCTTCTCTGCTGATTCCCCCTCCCCCAAATCTGTCATGTTCTGTTTTAAATCAGCCAAAAAGGTGGCCTGCAGTTCTGACCCTTCCGTACCTCATTACTGCCCCGCCCAGGGCCTTAGCACATCTTGCTCCAGGAGTACAGTTCCTAGGCCATGTTTATTACAGCACGGCAGCTGAGAGCATGGGGTTTAGTGTGGGGCTAACACTCATTTTGGCCACGCGGTATCAAGCAGCGCGTGGACCAAAGGCAACTGCGTTACCTGAGCAATGCGCGAATAGGTGGGCGGAAGACGGAGAGTGGGTGAGAACATGGTGTGCAGCTAGGGTGGCCATGCTAGTTACTTGCAAGCAACACAAGCATGCTACTAGGCAACAATAGCAGAATATATAGGCACCTGCCTAGGCTACCAGGGAGGAGGGTCTGCATGGTGCAGCTGCCATGGCAGTGCACCACAGCAACCTGACAACCCCAAAAATATGGCCTGCAGCTCAGGAGAGGCCTTGCTGGAACAATAAGCAAACATCCATAAACACATCAACAGCTGTCCTGATGGATTGCTGTTCATGTCTGCATATGCAGTGGATAAATGTCCGAGGGCTTCTCGTGCTGTGTGCTATGGAGGTGTAAGGAGATAGGGACTGTGCTCTGTGCTTCAGCTAGTACTGGCTACAGAGCCAGAGTTGGAACCAGCAGGGGATGGGGAATGCAATGTTTCACATACTAGCAACATGATGGTGAGGCATCAGAAGGCGCCATCCTACCCCTTCCTCCCCTGCATAGGAGGCATGTACTGTAGCAGTGCATACTTCTCTCTGGGGGCAGTGGCATTTCCAGCTCCCTCATCACCACGGACAGGCACTTCTTCTGACACCCACTGTGCGCAACACGCTGCTCCACCCCACGATGCACCCCCCCCCCAAATACAATTAAGTTCCGTTGCCATGGTGCCTTACAATCTGTGATTCATGAGACTTTAACTGAGAGAGAAGAGCGGCCAGCCCCTGGAGTGTGAGGCACCGTGGCAACACAACTAAATTTTAAGTTTGCCACGCTGCCTCCATAGGATCGGAGGGTATGCACCCCTCCCGGCCAGTACTCAGGGGTAGGCTGCACCTGCTGCCTCGCCCTTCATACACCACTGCCTGGGGGAGCCCCTGCCACTGCTATGGTCATTTTCCTGTGGGCAGATGGGCCCACATCCTGACCAAAGGAGGACAGAGGTTAGGTCTACTGGCTCTGAGCAGCTACTTAACATTCTATTACTGGACATGGGCTTACTTTGTTGGAGGGCAATGATCAGTGTCCTTTCCCTAGCCCAGGGACTGAAGCATTCGATGGACCTGGGAAGCTGTTTTGGTCTTCCCTGGTCTTGTGGGCCCTTAGTTCCCCAACAGCTGTGGTACTCAGCCTGGGGGCTTTTTGGGATTCACCATCTCCATATGGTGTTCTCCCAGAGCTCTTTCTTGTAAGGGGGATCATGGTTACCCTCTGTGTATGGACTACCTTGCACCCCCACCCATTGCAGATGCCCGGCCACAAGGGTGGGTGCTTCATGTGGTGGGCCATGAAGGTGCTTCTTGACTCTCTGGGCCCCATCTGGTAGAGGTGCAGGCTGCCCTAGACATTTGTGCTGATTGTGCTTGGCCTCCACCTCCAAACCTCCCCCTTGCTCTGGCACATGCTCAACAATGGCTATGGTGCTGTCTGAGCCATATTAGAGGAGTGACTGAGAGGGGAAGCTCATCCTTTCCCAACACAAAGAAACACAAACACACACGCAGCCTTGTAGTGTGTACCTTACAGCCAAGGTGAACAGGCACACTGGGTACCTCAGGGTGAGGGTACTTCATATACTTGTCCCCCACAATGGACAATGAGGACACCCTGCTCGATCCCATACAAAGCCCCCTGCATTTTCAAATGCCATATTTGCACCTATCTTTACAGTTAGGAATGCAGCACAGACTCTCTACATATGTTTGCTTTTCTGATTTGCATGCCCATCCTCTTGTACTTAGCCCCAGTGCTGAGCTATGCAGCAGTTGTGCTAATTCCCAGTCATCCCTCTCTATTCTGAACTGACCAGTTGCTACTTTCCTGTAGGTGTAGTTGGGGCATATTTATTACTGTTTGCAGTGGTTCCATAGCCCACTGCCACGCTAAAAACATGTTTATGGCTTTCCCTTGCAGGGCACGCATAGGGTGCATCTTATTAGTGCAAATGCACTATGGTCACGCATTCCCTACTACTGCACTAGTGACATGACTAGCACAACAGTAGTAGCTTACTGTGGCCATGCTTCATGTATCTACCGCAGCCTCTAGGTCTGCCACAGTAAAAGTGTACCCTAACCACATATTTGTCCAGTGCTGCTTATGGTGCTTTAGTAAACATGCCCCCTATATTCCCTTGCTTACCGTGGTGGTTTACTTTTCCACCACGGTGAATTAAATCCGTCTTTCTCTCTCCGTGTCTCTCCTTGTGTGGGCAATGAACCCTATCCCACAGCAGAAGAAATCATTTCTCCCAGATTCAGATGTTAGTGATCTCAGAAAGGAGAGTCATGCTCCAAAAAAAGGCAATTTTCTGGGATATGTTATGAATTCAAGCATGTTTGGGAAAGACACCGAGTTTATTGGTATGGATATGTGGGAGTAACGGGAAGAAGAAACAATGGTGTGAACTTGAATGTTGGCTCAGTCGTATAAAACTTTACAGGCTTTAAAGGTAAAATGAGTGGCAATGGCTATAACCCAAACATCAACGAGAATGGGGTGGCCAGATGTTTCAGACAACAGCCTTAGTGGTTCTGATGTCTGCATGGACTACTACAAAATTCAGTGATAAGAAAGGTGAGGTGGACTGGGTATTGCATTAAGCATGAGTCTTGTTAAAACTAAAAAGGAAAACAACACGTCTTAGAACAGGTTGCCTGTGAAGATCGTGGCAACCAGCACTGTAACAGATTTAAACATACTTGAGGCAGATATAAAAGGGTAGTGGTAGGTCAGAGAGGCCATGTAAAAGATATGTGGTGAGCTAGTGTAGGTTTAAGCATGAAAATGTATCTATTCATTTACCTAAAGCAGAGGTGTCAGAACGCTGCTTTCCATGGGGGAGCCAAGTTCTGCACTGGGCCAGCCGAATTCCATGCGGCTACGTTCACTGGCCTTTCCCTCCTGTTTGCCTGCAGGGATCCAATCTCCATGGGCAGACAGGAGGGATCTGGGCTGCGATTGGATGCCTGTGGGCAGTCCGGTGCTTGCCAGGTTGTGATCACCAGCCTTCTCCTACTTCTGCTAACAGGAGATCGGATCCCCATGGGCTGAAGTAGAGGAAGCCCCGATCGCAGCAGCAAAGTTTTGGTGAGGCCAGGGCCCTTGTGGCCCTTCCCCTTTCCAATACCTTTGACCTAAATTAGTAGAGAATCAGAGAGGAAGACAGCTTGGAAAATGGATAGGCAAATTGGCCTTTTACTATGTTACTTAAAAGTATCTAATCTCTAATCCGTGTGCTATGTAATCATTGCTCTAATCAAAATTGTATTCTTAAAAATTCATTGTATTGTACGATACATGATGATTCTGTAAAGAAAACCGCAGCTGATCGTAGGAAGCAGCGGTATATAAGTGTTTGCTAAATAAATAAATAAATAAATAAATATTGCTGTACTAAAATGCAGAGGAAAAGCAGAGGAAGGGAACCGGACGGTTACACTGTAGATGAGATTGCCTGAGAAACCTCCGGAATTTGACTATGAAACAGGACGTGAAATATGCCTGCATGGCCTGTCTAATGAAGGAAATTGTCTGATTATTTTGACTTCTTTATCTGGGTAGTGCCGAGATGGTTCATGAGCGGAGTGTGGGCAGACCTGGAAATGATCTGAATAGTGGCAATATTCAGTCCACTCTCTGGATAACTAGAAAAAAGGCTGCCCCAAGCTATCCAGATAGCAGACCGAATATCGCCAGATAACTTTCTGGATAGTGGTGCTGAATAGATGTATTTTCTTTAACTGGTGTGGCTGATGTTTAAAAAAGAACCTCATCTTGGAGGCTGCACAAAGAGAATAGAGAGATCTCCTCAAATAGGACACGGAGTCTTTGGTGATATCTAGACAGACCTATCTGATTGATATCTTATAGCTCAATTCATCAGCCATAGTCCTTGACATTTATATTTATTTACTTATGAAGAAATATCTAATCTAGTCATGTGGAATATTTTATCTTGTATATAATCGGGGGTGTTGATAAGCTGTTTGAATGTTAATCAGCATGTGTGTTGATCTTATTTAGCTCTGGCATCAGCTTTAGGTTTCGGATCAAGCTATAAAAATGAGTTTGCAAAATGTTCTGCAAAAAAAAACAAAAACTTTAGGATATTTGTCTGAAAGTTCTAAATTAAAGAATCAATCAGATGCTCCACACTGTATTTTGTGCAGGATTCTGCTTGCACGATTCATTCTCCGAGATTTATTCTCTTCCAAATGGTGTAGGAAATTAAATCCATAGGCAGAAGATGTGGTAAGTCAAAATCCTGCAAAGAAACTGATTTAAAGGGCTTTTGCCCATGTTTGCCTCACTTTTGCCCAGAACATAGATCTGATCCTTAATATTGCTCCAGTGTTTATGGAACATTAGTAGATTCTTTGAGCATAAAACAAATACATCTGTTCTCTTTGCATTTTAGGGATTCATAACCCTACTTGTGTCGGTGTCTTTTACATTCAAGTTTGAATGTTAGGTTACAGAAAATTATTCTATTGAACTCATCTGCTTTAATATATTTCCTTATCCATAGGACTGCACATTTTTAGGGCTCAGTAAATCCCAAGGCTTGGAGCCTAAGAGAGGTTCTGACATGCTGGTAGCTGGACCACAGTGTTTTGACCTCATTCTTCCCTTTCATTTGTATTTATTTATTTGTAACATTTGGTATACCGTTATAGGCACACTATATGGCATCATAACAGTTTACAGTCAAATCCGTGGTTAACAGGTCAAAGAAGACAACCTAAAGTACAAACAACATATAGATCCAATAAGGTAAAGGGTACGTATAGCACAACAGTCATCCTGAAAACCAATTAAGCAGAATACAATAGGGGGGAGGGCACCCAGTGGGAGAACCAAAACCTATATTAGATGAAGGCTACATAAGATTTCTGAAATAGCCAGGTTTTCAACCCTTTCTTACATTTCTGATAAGACAATTCAAAACAAATATTGGGGGGTGGGGGGGGGGGAGAGAGAAATTCCAGAGCGTGGGGGCGTTATAGGCAAAAATTGGCTAACGGATCCATTTGTATCTGAGTTGCTTATATGTAGGAACCACCAATAAGTGAGCTTGGGATGAATGGAAGGAATAGGATGGGATGTATGGAATAAGACAAGCTGACAGATAAAATGGAAAGCCAAAATAAAAGGTTCCTTGAGTCAGTATCAAAATCTTAAATTTGATGCGGCTGGAAATAAGGAGCCAATGCCATTTAACTAGGAGGGATGTAACATGATCAAAACAACCAGCCTTAAAGAGAAATTTCACAAAAGTATTTTGTATAAGTTGAAGTCACCTAAGGGAATATTGAGGGGTGTCATCGATGAACAGTATCTAGAGAAAGTTAATTCCTTACCTTTACTGTTTAAACAATATATTCCTCCATTTAAGCTGTTACTCATTTGTTCTTCTCATCCTCTTTAGTTTCTTATTGTAGATTTGTCTTCCTGCTTCTGTGTGTCTTTGTGTTCCCTAACTATTCTTTGTAATATTTGCCCTAATTTTTACCCTTCTTTAGTGAACCAGTGGCCTCTTTGTTCTTTTTCACTTGTTGACATGCTTGACATATCTTTGCTTGTGATGCAGTATATATGCTAATATTTGATCCCTTAGGTTTCTTCATGGTCAGGGATGTGCATGCCACAAATTTTCATATCAGTTAGTGTTCATCACCAGACCCCTTCAGCTAGTATTTGTACATCAAAACATCTGTGTATTCATCCCATTTGTCCCCATTCAAGTCACTAGGGAAAGCTATGTTGCAATGTAACAGTGAAGCTTGCCACCCATTTTCAATTAAACCTGCCTGAAACTTGATGGCAGGCATCTGTAACAGAGGCAACAGTACTGCAAGCCATCAAGAGTGTCACAAACATGTCAAGAGTGTCACAAAACACCCCATTGCCCTAACAGTGGCAGCAAGACTAGCAGAAGCCACTCTAAGAAGGGCAAAGTGGTACAAAGAGCAGAATGAACACCTCAGGTTAGTAGCAAAGGGTAAAGCAGCACCAAAATTGATGGAGGAGAACCAAGAGATTTTGAGGGTAGTAAAATGGCACCAACATTGACAGGAAGACTAACAGGCATAAGCAGAGGAGTCCAGAGCTATCTGGACAACTCCAAAGTAGCATGAGATGGTTAAAGCAGCAATAACATTGGCTGGAAGGCACAGGAACATCAGAAGAGGACCAATATGGCACCAAGATTAACTAGAAGGCACTGAAATGCCTGAAGAAAGCTAACACAGCAGCAAGACAAGCTGTGAGGCCCTAAGGCACCTATAGAGTATCAACCTAGCACCAAAGAGAGTCAACATAGCAGCCAGACAAACTGAAAGGTCCTAAAACACCTGAGGCATGCCAAGACGGTAGCAAGACAGGCTGCAAGGCCCCTCCCCCAAAATAAAAACAACTAGAGAGTCAACACTGATCAGCTAAGAGGGCTTAAAACACCCAGTGAGTACCTGCACAGCACCAGGATCCACTGCTAAGTCTTAAACACCTGAAGAGGACCAGCACAGAATATGATTGACTGCAAAGTGGTAAGTTTCCTATTGAGGACAAGCACAGCACCAAGATCAATTACATGGCCCTAAAAGCACACAAAGAGGATCAGCAGAGCACCTTGATTGGTTGTAAGGCCCTAAAACATCCATAGGACCAGTAAAGCACTAAGATCGGCTATGATGCTCCCAAACGGCCAAACAGAACCAGCAAAGCACCAAGATCAACAGCTGTAAGGCCCCAAAATACCCACACAGGACAAACAAAGCACTAAGACTGACCCCAAACACCTAAATATGATCAACTGCAAGTCCCTAAAACATCTGAGCAGAGCCAACACAGCAGCAAAAGAGGCCACAGGAGCCCAGACAGCAATGGGTTGAGGTAATTAAGTTATGTGCTCCCATGTTAGTGTTGTGGTCCAAGTGTAGGAACTTTAAGTACGCAACTCCCCCTTCACCCCCAAGTGAAAGAAGCAGTCATGGATTGCTTGGATGACATTCTGAGAGATTTACATAAGAATCAGAGAATGCATAGCAGTAAAGGTCCTAAAGGTTGTGGGACCATGCAACGGTGCTAGCAGCAACAGCCCAGAAGAACTGAGAAGGACCAACACAGCTGAAAGATAAGCTGGAAAGCCCTAAAATGAAAGACCAATTCTTGTGGCAGAAGACAGAGGGTCAACAAGTAAAATAATAGAGGATGGTTGATGTGAGGTGATCTGTGCTACCTCTGAAGTCATGGGTAAGATTGGCATCTCATTCTGTTACAAGCTTCATTTATTGAGTAGGATGCAGTACTTTTTTTAAATAAAGGAAAGCTATGAATAGTGATGCAAACTTTAGTCTCATCTGGTGTAGATTATTGTAATGGAGTCTATATGGAGTTCTTTTATGTGATCTTACGTGTGCTTAAGATGGGACAAAACTCTGCAGCCTATTTAATAACCCGTTGCTTTACAGAGTACATTACTCCACATCTTATGTCTCTTCATTGGTTGCTGATAGAGGGCTGGATTAAATTCTAAGATTCTTATCATGATGTTGTATGGTGCATGGCAGTACCACTTATAGTCTGAAAAAGCTGATCAATATACTGTATATAGACCAAGTTTATTTATTTTATTAATTTATTTAACAGGTCTTCTATACCGCCTCCTCCTACAATCGAAGCAGTTTACATTATAACTCTAAATTGTTTACATTGTAACTGTAGTTGGGGGGGGGGGGGGGTAAGAGGCATGCTTAATTTTAATGCAAACATAGGAACATATATACAAAACTTGGTAGTGCTTACCTCTAGTGTGGGAAAAGATGCATACTGGCTGCGGGGGCTGGCAATATATCAGGGTCATTTGGGCATTGTGGTCTGCTGATAAGTTTTTGCTGAATTTTTCCCATCTTCATAGGTGAGGTTGGTAACTATTCAGGTCTGGGCCTTTTCTGCCTATGGCCCTATACAATATAATGCTCTACTTCAAGTTCTTAAAGATGAAATGGAGGTTTTAAGATCTTGAAAGGGAGTTAAGACCTTTTTGTCAATAGAGGCTATGGTTTGGGTTGGGGAAGGAGGCATGCATGTCATTTACATAAAGTACTAGAATGTAACTTCCTTAACAGCCTAGCTGCTGCCTGCTAAAGGTTGTATATGAAGTAAATAAACTATAACTTTAACTATTATACATACATTATAGCAATTAAAATCCATCTTAAACTTCCCAAAAGGTGCTGTCTGTTTTAATGTTTGTTATTTGTAATTTTTGTGAATTTTGAATGATAATATATGTTCATGTGTACTCTGCCTTGAGTGGGGTCCCCCCTCCCCCATAAGGCAACCTAGAAGAACTTGTAAATAACTAGAATAACATAAATAAATAGCTCTCAAGGGGATGGCAGATTTATCTGGCTGGTTAGGTAGGTGTCTTCTTCCTCACCACTTCATGTTCATCCCTACCAACAGAAGTATCATTCTTCAGTCAAGGGTATAACAGTAACTGCGCTCACCTGCTAGAACTGCCAAATAAATACAATAATGGAAATTTGAAAAGAACTTTGAAGACTGAGCTCAGGCCTGTTGGATGGTGTTAGGCCAGTACAGTCTCTCCACCATGTTCAGTTTCTCCCAGACTTACATTTTTAGTTTACTGCATCTCAAGCAGATGACAGAACACCAAGGAGGACCAGCACAGCACCAAGATCCACAGCAAAGCCCTAAAACACCAGAAAGAGGCAACATTGTAGGAAGATAGGCTGAAAGGCTCTACCCCTAACATGAACTCCTGAAGGAGCAGAGGAATACACTCCAGTCATTAAGAAAAAGCTAAGTGTTTTTTCCTGAGGTACTTTGAATGAACCAGGAAAACACATATTCTTGTTTTACATCTAGGCCAACAAATACGGTAATTGAAATTTGAAAAGAACTTAGAAGAGAGAGCTCAAGGCTCATTGGCAGTGGTAGACTGGTAGTGTCTCATCACCATGCCAACTCAGTTTCTCCCAAACCCATATTGTAAGGCACCGCAAACCAAAGCAGATGGCAGAACACCAAAGAGGACCAGCACAACAGCAAGATCCACTGCAAGGCTCTGATCCACTGCAAGGCTCTGAAACACTGCGAGGAGAACCAATACAGTAGGTAGATAGGCTGAAAAACCTTACCCTGAATAGGAACACCTGAAAGCACTGAGGAGTACACTCCAGTAATTTAAAAATAGCTAAATATGAGTATTAATTTAATTTAATTTAATTAACAGTATTTCTAAACCGCCTTATCTTAATAATCAAGGTGGTATCACAGCAAACAATCGAGTAAAGTGAGTGTGTTATACATGCAGTGAGGGTGAAGTTGAGTGTGTGTTGTATTGTGTGCTGGATTGGTATGAGCTATGTACAGAGTGGGCTATATACAGTGGTGCAAAAAACATATACATTCATTATTTAGGCAGTATCATGTGCTGTTATACATTTTCTGAGGTTATGTGATGTGTCCATAGTGTTCTATGAACAGCATGGTTTTCAGTTGTTTTCTAAAGTCCTTGAGGTCTGTAGAGGCTCTTAGATCGTCCGGTAGATTGTTCCATATTGTTGGAGCGGCCATGGAGAGTGCTCTGTCTGTTGTGTCCTTGCGTGTGTGTTTGTATTCACTTGGGGTGCTGATTCGGTTGTGTGTATGTTTTCTTCTGGGACGTGAACTGGTGTCTGGTTGTATGAGGGTGTGCAGGCTGTTTGCTGATGTGTGCTGTTTTATCTTAAATAGGTTTATGATTGTTTTGTATCTGATTCGTGCATGGATTGGAAGCCAGTGTAAGTCCTTTAAGGTGGGTGTGATGTGCTCCTGTCGTGCGGTTCCTGATATGATTCGTGCTGCTGTGTTTTGTGCCAGTTGGAGTGGTTTGAGGGTTTGTTTCGGTAGTCCAAGGTATATCGGATTGCAGAAGTCCAGTAGTGGGGTTATCAGTGCTTGACAGACGGTACGGAAGTGTTCTGGTGATTCGCATCTTGTAGTAGGCTTTTTGGATTGTTTTGTTTATGTGAGGCTTGAGATTGAGTTTGTTGTCCAGAGTAACTCCGAGGTATCTCACTTCTGATCTTATTGGTATGGTAGTGCTTTGTATCATTATATTTGGTGGGTGTATGAAGCTTTGGTTCCGAGTGATGATTAAAGCTTCGGTCTTGTTGTAGTTTATTGCGAGGTTGTTGTTTTGACACCAACTCGCCATTTGGATGAGGCAGTCTGTTATCTTGGAGAAGTCCGGGTTGTCGATTGATATCGGGGTGTATATCATGATGTCGTCTGCATATATTGTGTATTGAATGTCGTTCTCTTTCATGATGTTGCATATTGGTTGGATGTAGATGTTAAATAGGAGTGCTGAGAGTGCGGATCCTTGAGGTACTCCTTGTTGGACGTTTATGGGTCGGGAGGTGTTGTGTCCCAGCTTGACCTGTAGTTGTCTTTCGGTTAGGTATGAGTGGAACCATTTCAATGTGATACCATGTATACCAGTGTTCTTTAGTCTTTCCAGGAGGGTGTTGTGGTCTACTGTGTCGAAGGCTGAGGAGATGTCAATGAAGATCATTATGATTCCATTCCTGGTATTGTCAATTGTTCTTAGGATGCTGTCGAAGAGGTAGATCAGTAGCGTTTCGACTCCATGGTTGGGCCGGAATCCATGTTGGTTGTCATCGAGTGTTTCGTGTTTGTCGATGTGTTCCTGAAGTTGTAGTAGAACCGTTTTTTTTCGATGATTTTTGCGAGGAAGGGTATGCTGGAGATTGGTCGGTATGCTGCTGGATCTTTTTTGTCTAGAGTTGTTTTCTTTGCGATAGGTCTTACTGAGGCAAGCTTTAGTTGCTTTGGCATAATTCCTTGAGTGAGCGAGTTGTGTACCATTTTATGTATTGTGGGGATGAGGCTGGATTTGGTGGCTTTGACCCATGACACTGGGCACGGGTCTGTAGGAGCAGTGCTTGTGTTGATTGTAGAAATGATGTGGGATATCTGTTCTGTTGAGGGTGAGTAGAATGTGCCCCAGGTTCTGGGGTGTGCGTCCGTCCTGGTGGTCCCACTAGGTGTTGTTCGCTTTGTGGAGTGAAATTTGTTTTTGATGTGGTCGGCGAATTCCTGTGTATCGACTTGTATTTCCCCTTCTGTTGTTTGCTCTTTTGTGAGGATCTTTACTATTTCGAAAAGCTCTCTGGGTTTGTTGATGGAAGTATTTATCATGTTTGTGTGGAATTCCCTCTTTGATTAGTTGATGTATTCGTTGTATTGTTTTTGCTTTGTTAGGTAGAGATGTTGGTCGACAGCTGCTTTGTTTTTTCTCCACCTCCGTTCAATCTTCCTGAGCTCCCTCTTTTCCTGTCGTATTTTTGCTGAGTACCATGGTTTGTTTTGTCTCTTGTTGTGGTGTTGTTTCTCGGTCCCGCCGCCAGATGGTTTGGCGGCGTTAGCTAAAATGCTGTTCCAGCTGGAAACTTGTTCCTCCAGGTCGTCTGTGGTAATGTTCAAGTGTTGTATTGTGTCTTGTATGAATTCGTCCCTGTCGAAATGCTTGAATCGTCTTTGTGTGTGTGAGATGCTAGCTCTTTCGTTTGTCTGGTCCTCTTGAGTTAGCAGTTTTGTCTCGATTAAGTAATGGTCAGACCATGGCACTGGGGTAATGGTGGGTGGCGAAATTAGGTCTCTTGATGTTAGGTAATTGGATGCGAAGATGAGGTCTGGGGATGATCCATGCCTGTGCGTTGGAGCATTGACTATCTGTGTGAATTGAAGTGAGTTCATTGCTTGCAGGAAGGCCTCTGCGTCTTTGGCATTGGTGGACTTGAGGTTGAAGTCTCCAATCAGTAGCGCTGGTTTGCTGTTTGTTGTTATGGCACAGGCTTCTTCGAGTGTGAGGGCTAGTTCGTCGGGTGGAGCTCTGGGTGCTCTGTAGGTTAGGCAGATTGCAATGTTCTTGTTCTTGATGCTAATTGTGTTACATTGCTGTGTATCGGTGAAGCTCAGTGTCTTGAACTTTAGTTTTGTTTTTGCTATTATCAGGACTCCTCCTCCACGCTTGTGGGTGCGTGGGCAGTTGTACGCTGAGTAGTTGTCCGGTACTAGTTGGTTGAGTAGTACGTTGTCGGTAGGGTTGAGCCATGTCTCTGTGATGCATATTATGTCGGGCTGGCGCTCTTCTATGTGGTCTACGATAGTGTGTATCTTGTTGCAGACGGATCTGGCATTTATGAGCTCAATCGTTGTTGTCCTTGTTGATGAGGTTGCTGTTACATGTGCTTCCTTTGTGCAGGTGTGGGGGTTTGGCTTGTGTCTGTTTGGTCGCTTTGCCTGGTGAGTTTTGAGTGTCTCCTTGTGTGTGTGCCGTCGTTCTGGATATGGAAATGCAGTTGGAGGGTGCCATGTAGTGTTTGCTTGTGGGTAGTGGAGGTGTGTGGTTGGTGGAAGGAGTTGTGTGACGAGTAGATAGAGTGGTAGGAAGTATGTGACGTGCATGTTGTTGTTTTTTGTGATGTTCCGTTAGGGTGATGACAGTTTTCTTGAGTCTTCGGCTGTTGTCCGCCTGGGGAGAGCTGAACTTGGTGCGTGAGTCTGTGTCGTGTAGGGGGTCTGGCCCGTGGAGGAAGAGCCGGATCTGCGTAGGGTGTCTTGGTGCGGGAGCCTGTCCCGTGGAGGGAGCCTGTCCCTTGTAGGAAGAGCCGGATCTGCGTAGGGTGCCTTGGTGCGGGAGCCTGTCCCGGGGAGGGAGCCTGTCCCGTGGAGGAAGAGCCGGATCTGCGTAGGGTGCCTTGGTGCGGGAGCCTGTCCCGTGGAGGAAGAGCCGGATCTGCGTAGGGTGCCTTGGTGCGGGAGCCTGTCCCGTGGAGGGAGCCTGTCCCGTGGAGGAAGAGCCGGATCTGCGTAGGGTGCCTTGGTGCGGGAGCCTGTCCCGGGGAGGGAGCCTGTCCCGTGGAGGAAGAGCCGGATCTGCGTAGGGTGCCTTGGTGCGGGAGCCTGTCCCGTGGAGGGAGCCTGTCCCGTGGAGGAAGAGCCGGATCTGCGTAGGGTGCCTTGGTGCGGGAGCCTGTCCCGGGGAGGGAGCCTGTCCCTTGTAGGAAGAGCCGGATCTATTAGGGTGTGGGTAGTGGAAGTGAGAGTTTGGTGGTGGGATATGTATGATGTTCTGTGAGAAATTACTTGCGGTTCTGACGTCCTTTGCCTCAGTCTGCTTCTTGTTGGGTTCTGCGGTGAAGCTGTCGGCGTTGCTGTTTCTTTTGTTGTTTCCTTCTGCTCGCCTTCGTGCCGCGCCTAAGGGCCACGCCAAAGGGCCCTCTGGCGAGGCCCTCAGGCGCGGGACTTCAGGCGCGGGCCCGCCAGGCGCGGGCGCGCCCTGCAGGGGCGCCGCTTTTATTCCCCTCTACCGGCGGCTGGACGGGCTCCCACTGCCCTGATAGGGCAGGAGCTGGAACGTGCTCCCACTGCCCCGATAGGGCAGGAGCAGGGGAGGGGAGGAGTTGATGTCCCGGCAGCGGCGCTCCTAGTGCAGGGGCACCGCTTTTATTCCCCTCTACCGGCGGCTGGACGGGCTCCCACTGCCCTGATAGGGCAGGAGCTGGAACGTGCTCCCACTGCCCCGATAGGGCAGGAGCAGGGGAGGGGAGGAGTTGATGTCCCGGCAGCGGCGCTCCTAGTGCAGGGGCGCCGCTTTTATTCCCCTCTACCGGTGGCTGGACGGGCTCCCACTGCCCTGATAGGGCAGGAGCTGGAACATGCTCCCACTGCCCCGATAGGGCAGGAGCAGGGGAGGGGAGGAGTTGATGTCCCGGCAGCGGCGCTCCTAGTGCAGGGGCGCCGCTTTTATTCCCCTCTACCGGCGGCTGGACGGGCTCCCACTGCCCTGATAGGGAGTATATCTTTGTAAGATGCTTATGGCCCGATATTCATTTGCCTGGATCTTCGAAGGGCTATGTGCCGACAGGTTCATAGCCTTCCCTGCCAATCTCCAAACTGGGTATTGAATACCATAGCGACATCATTGAATATCCGGTGATCACCACCAAAGCCGGAAGCCGCTGAAGCTAACCATGCAGCAGCGATATTGGCTGCTGCCCGGTTAGAGATCAGTGCCTTAAAGATAGGTGAGTGTTTTCCTCGCCTATTTTTAAGGTACCAATCACTAACCAGGCAGCAGCCAATATCGCTGCTGCATGGTTAGTGCTATTCCCTGCCACTGCTCCACTCTGGAATGCCCCAAACATGCTCTGATGCTAACCGGATAGCATCAGGGCATATAGGGGACTTATATGGGGATATTAAACGGCACTAACTGTGCAAGTGCTGTTGAATATCCCCATCTAAGGCATGTTAAATGGTTTACACCATGTAAATGCCTTTTGAATATTGGGCCCCTAAACTAGGGATGTGCAGACAAAAGTTTTGTTTTGTATCATTTGTGAGGGGGGGGTCATTTTATTTTGTTTCATTTTGATAAATATTTATTTTGTTTCATTTTATTTTTATAAATTGTTATTGCAGGACAATTTTTTTAAATCCAAGATATAGCTGTGGCTGCTACAGAAATGAAAAATATAGCTGAAAAGTTATTAGAGGGTTCAGGCAAATAAAAAAAACTGACTTTTGTTTTCGCACAGTCAGAGGCTGATCACAAAGCTGTGACTTTTCATTACAAGGTAGATGGCAGAACGCCAAAGAGAATCAGCACAACAACAAAGTCTTGCATGAGCTACTATCCTGCTCCGTGTTGGGGGGGAGGAGGTTGGGGGTAGGCTAGTTCTAACAAGCATTACTGTATTGCTGGGGATTTTCCTTCCTGTTTCCTGATTGGCTCAAAGTTTGTCTTTTCTGCATCTCTATATAAAATGCTAACTGGATATTTTGCCTCGTGAATCTATTGTCTCCTGCTATAGAGATTTATACAAAAGATTTTCCCTTGCAATATTCTTGTGTAAGAAATTCTCTGAAACCATAGGATATGTTTACTAAACAGTGGTAGTGGCTTCTGTGCGATATAGGAGCTGCGGCCTCATTGAATTCAATGGGGCCGCGGCTCCAATAGCGCAGGAAGCTGCTTCCGCTGTTTAGCAAACATACCCCCATGTCTATGTATACTATCAGAGAGAGAATTTCTAGGCAACAGAACAAACCACAATAAAAATCTTTGGAATAAATCTCTACAACAGGAGTCAAAATCTAGTTAGCATTTTACATAGAGCTGCAGAGCAGACAAAATTGTGCCAGTCAGGAAACAGGAACAAAGATCACCCGCAACATAAGAGTTTTGTTTTATTTTTATAAATTTTAATTTCAGGGCAATTTTGTTAATTAAAGAGATAACTATGGTTGCTCCCCAAAGGCAAATATAGCTGAAATGTTGCTAGAGGTCTCAGGCAAATAAATAGCCCAATTGTTGTTTTTTTTCCTCACAGTCAAAGGCTGGTCTAAAACGAGTGACCTTCTAGTTACAAGGCAAGCATCTTTTGGAAAAGCCACCATCACGTTTCAATAGGTGCTGGTTATAGCAAACATTGTTAAATTGTTGGTGATTTTCCTTCCTGTTTCATGAATGGCCCAGTGTTTTTCTTGTCTGCAGCTCTATGTAAAATGCTGACTGGATTGTTTGCCTTGTGAATCTATAAGAACATAAGAAATGCCATACTGGGACAGAACAAGGTCTATCAAGCCCAGTATCCTGTTTGCAACAGTGGCCAATCCAGGTTACAAGTACCTACCTTGTGTACCACTAAGGACTAGGTCTAAAATGGCTTCCCTCTTGTTGGATCATGAACTGGCTGCTCCAAGAAGCAGTCATTTATTTTATCTAGAATCTTTATATTGCTTGTATTGGGGCAAGCAGTGGATAACCTGGGTCCTCTTTAATAATGGTTTATGGACCTTTCCTTCAGGAACTTGTCCAGACCTTTTTTAAACCCAGCTACACTAACAGCTTTTACTTCATCCTCCGGTAACAAATTCCAGAGTTTGATTATGCGTTGAATGAAAAAATATTTTCTCTTATTAGTCTTAAATAGGTTATCCTGTAGCTTCATTGCATGCCCCCTATTCTTTCTACTTTTTGATGGCATAAAGAATTGATCTACATTTACCTGTTCCACTCTATTCATGAATTTATAGACCTCTATCATAATCGTCCCTCAGCCGTCTCTTCCAGGTTGAAAAGCCCTAACCTTTTAAGCCTCTCCTCATAGGGGTATCCTTCCATCCCCTTTACCATTTGGTGGCTCTTCTCTGTACCTATTCTAATTATGCTATATCCTTTTTAAGAGTTTGGCGACCAGAATTGCACACAATATTCAAGGTTGCGGTTGCACCATGGAGCGATAGAGAGGCAGTAAAATATCCTTTGTATTATTTTTTTTAGCTGTATTTTATATCCCACTTTTCACTGGGTCAAAGTGGTCAATTGGGAGATACATTTAACATGAGGGGACATGACACACATATGCTAATACTTACAGGGAACATGGGCAATGGAGGGTTAAGTGGCTTGCCCAAGACCACAAGGAGTGCCTATAGGACTAGAAATCCCAGTCCCTCTGGCCTGAGATTGCTGTCCCCAGGTGGGACTTGAACCCCTGGCCCTCCGGCCTGAAGTACCTTGTCCTAACCACTAGGCCACTCCATTCCCTTCCTTAAATGATTCCCAGCATTCTATTTTCCTTCTTGGCTACTGCTGCATAATGGGCAGAGGGCTTCAAGATACTATCCACGATGACACCTAAATCTTTTTCCTGGGTGGTGGTTCCTAATCTGTAACCTTGCTTCGTGTAGCCATAGTTTGGATTGTTCTTTCCTAGGTGCATAGCTTTGCACTTGTCCATGCTAAATTTCATTTGACATTTGAATGTCCAGTCTTCCAATTTATCAAGGTCCTCTTGTAATTTTTCACAATTTTGTGTCATCTGCAAATTTGACAATCTCACTCGTAATTTCCATTCCCAGTTCATTTATGAATATGTTAAAAAGCAGCAGATCCAGCACAGATTCCTGAAGTACTCCACTGTTCACCTTTGTCCACTGAGAAAATTGGCCATTCAGTCCTACCCTCTGTTTTCTATCTTTTATCCAGTTCCTAATCCACAATAGTACACTTCCTCCTATCCCATGACTTTATAACTTTGCCAAGAGTTTCTCATGAGGGACCTTGTCAAAGGCTTCCTGAAAATCCAGAAGCACAATATCAATGGCTCACCTTTGTCTACCTATTTATTCACACCTTCAAAAAAATATAACAGATTAGTAAGACAAGACCTTCCTTGGCTAAACCCATGTTGACTTTCTCCCATTAAACCATGACTATCTATATGTTCAGTAATTTTGTTCTTTATAATGGTTTCTACCATTTTGCCTGGTACTAATATCAGGTTCACCAGCCTGTAATTTCCTGGATCACCCCAGAACCCTTCTTAAAAACTGGCATTACATTGGCCATTCACCAGTCTTCAGGTACTACAGATGATTTTAATGATAGTTCATAGATTAATCTCATATTTCAGTTCTTTCATCACTCTTGAGTGTATATCATCTGTCCAGGTGATTCGCTACTGTTTAATTTATCAAATAGTTGCAATATCTCTTCCCAGTTTATTGATACTTCTTTCAATTCTTTCGATGCATCATCTTTAAATATCATTTAAGTCATGGGTAACTTCCCTACATCTTCTTCAGTAAAGGCCAAAGCAAAGAATTCATTAAGTCTCTCCGCTATGACCTTGTCCCCTCTTGGTGCCCGATTTACCCCTCTATCATCTAAAGGTCCAACTGACTCTTTCACAGGTTTTTTGCTATGAATGTTCTTGAAAAAGTATTTATTATGCATTTTTACTTCCACGGCAAGCTTCTTCTCAAGTCTCTCTGTACCTGCCTTATCAATGCCTTGCATCTGACTTGCCAATGCTTATGTTGTTTCCAGTTTTCGTCATATGGCTCCTCTTTCCATTTCCTGAAAGATGCTTTTTTGGCTACAACAGCCTCTCTGACCTCACCTTTAAACCATGCTGGCAGTTTTTTGGACTTCCTTCCACCTTTCTTAAAGCGTGGAATATAGCTGTTCTGGGCTTCCAAGATAGTATTTTTAAACAACGCCCATACTTGATGTAAATCTTTAACCTTT
The DNA here is from genome assembly GCA_033557465.1 of Ichthyophis bannanicus. Lineage (NCBI taxonomy): Eukaryota > Metazoa > Chordata > Amphibia > Gymnophiona > Ichthyophiidae > Ichthyophis > Ichthyophis bannanicus. The sequence goes on from CM066035.1 coordinate 102,797,285, forward strand.
GCAGTTGCTTCTTTTATTTTTTTCTTAATTTTTTTTTATCTTATCATAGTCTCCCTTTTGAAAGTTAAGAGGCAGTACTGTGGATTTCCTTGCTGTCCTTCCTCCATTTATTAAATCAAATGTGGTCATGTTATGATCACTTTAATTTAATTTAATTTATTTAATTAATTCTCTTATATACCGCGCTATTCTGCATCAGTGCGGTTTACATTGAACAAACTGAAATTACATTGAACAGGGCATTATAACTTGGAGATAACTATTATACAGGGAACATGGGCTATGGAGGGTTAAGTGGCTTGCCCAAGACCACAAGGAGCACCTGTGGGACTAGAATCCCCAGTCCTTCCCAACCACTAGGCCACTCCTCCACTCCATAGTGGAGGAGTGGCCTAGTGGTTGGGGCAAGGTACCTCAGACCAGAAGGTCAGGGGTTCAAATCCCACTAGAGGACAGCAACCATGGGCCGGAAGGACTGGGGTTTCTAGTCCCACAGGTGTTCCTTGTGGTCTTGGGCAAGCCACTTAACCCTCCATAGCCCATGTTCCCTGTATAATAGTTATCACTATTGCCAAATGGCCCCAACACACTTATCCCTTGCACCAGATCTTGTGTACCACCTAAGGACTAGGTCCAAAATGGCTTCCCTCTTGTTGGATCATGAACTGGCTGCTCCAAGAAGCAGTCATTTATTTTATCTAGAATCTTTATCTCCCCAGCATGTCCTGCCATGACACTGATCCAGTCGATACCAGGGTAATTTAAATCACCCATTATTATTACTGTATTGAAACCTTTGTTATCTTCCCTATTTCTTTGAGCATTTCATCATCCATTTGTTCATTCTGGCCAGGCAATTGGTAGTACACCCTCAATGCCATCAACTTCCCCTTTTTACCTAGAATTTCAATCCATAATCTACCGTATATTTTATTTCCTGCAACACTTTAATCTTAAAATAGAGTGCAACACCTCCACCACTTTGATGTACTCTGTCATTGTGATATAATTTGTACCCAGGTATCACAGTGTCCCACTGGTTGTCCTCCTTCCACCATATCTCTGAGATACCAATCATATCTAATCTGTCATTTAGTGCTATATATTCTAACTCTTCCATCTTATTTTTTAGGCTTCTAGCATTTGCATATAAGCATTTTAGAGGTCATATTTTATTCATTTTACTCTGATTATTGGTAGGCATGGGTAATTTGGAATAGTTAAGCTCTGCTCTGTATTTAAGGGCATTTGGGTTACTTTTGTCTTTATTGGACTCTTTCTGTTGATATGTCCTAACTTCAATCTTTTGCTAGTATCCTTCATGGTACTTCGGATGCATCGTTCCAAACCATCTTTCTGAACCATCGTTCAAACTCCTGCTGTTGAGATTTACTCCCAACATTTTTCTTTTGCAATGTTTCTTGTGCCATAAATTCTGTGAAACCATCTTTAAGTATACATAGAAACATGATGGTAGAAAAATACCATATGCCCTATCTAGTCTGCCATTCCATAACTACTATAGTCCCTTTTTTTTCTTCAGAGATCTTATACGTTTGTCCCATGCTTTCTTGAATTAAGATTCTGTCCTTGTCTCTACCACCTCCACTGGGATATTTTTCCATGCATCTGTCACTCGATAAAGAAATATTTCCACATTTTACTTCTAAATCTATCCCCATTCACCTTCATCCTCATTGCAGAGTTTTCTTTCAATTGAAAAAGGCTCTCCTCCTATGAATTTATACTACTAAGTTTTCTAAATATCTATCATATCTCTTCTCTCCCACCTTTCCTCAAAAGTATACATATTGAGATCTTTAAATCTGTCCTCATATGCCTTATGATGAAGTCCACAGGCCATTTTGGTAGCAACCTTCTGCACTGATTCCATCCTCTTTATATCCTTTTGAAAGTGTGGTTTCCAGAGTTGCACCCAATACTCCAAATGAGGTCTCACCAAAGACTTATGCAAAGGCACTATCACCTCCTTCTTCCTTCTAGCCATTCCTCTTCCTATGCACCCCAGCATCCTTCTGGTTTTCACCATTGCCTTATCTACCGACAATATTTAGCTACCTTAAGATCATTAGAAACAATCACACCCAGCATTCAGTGTAGTTCTTACTTTGGGAGGGCAATGGGTAATGAAGTCATGCTGACAGTGGGGGAAAGGATACTAGATCACCATTATTGCCTGCAGCATTTGCCTGCAAACTACGCCTATGATGCCCAGGTCCCGCTCTTCTGTCGTAGATTATCAGAGACATTTACCAAACTCTCATCTGTATTTGCAATCAGCAGCAGTTACATGCCCTACTGAAGCGGTTTTAAATCTCAGCACTAAGAGTTCTCAGAAATACGGTCATAGGGAATGACAGTTTTCTATTCAAATTCCATTTTCTGCAGCCCTGTGGGCTTAATCTCACGTTGTAAGAAAACTGCTTTTTAAAGCTGCTTATATCTTCTTCTCTTTGTTAAGTTATATTGCCTATCCTCATGCAGCTTTAAAGAACTTTGAAAGGCTGTACATAACTTGACACAAAGCTATTTTTTCATATCTGAAAAAAGCCTAAAACATGCCAACAAATCTTTATCAATTTTTCAGGGAAAAATACACTCATGAAATACTCAGATTCTCAGAAATGCAGCCAAAATCAAGAAACAATTCCCATTAAACTCTGCTTTATGCAGTTCTGTGTTCTTGCTCCTGTGCTGTGAAAGAATAACCCCCCAAATTCATTGTTGTTGTTATTATTATTATTCTATTATCATGTGGGCAGTGTTACCAGGTGTACATAGTGCTTTACAGGCAAACAGAGGAACAAGGAGCACAGGCAATACAATGGAGCCAGTTGCAAAAAGTAAAGCCAAAGAGCCTATGGAGCGGAGCAGCCTGTGGGCAAGGAAAGGAGGACGTATATGGGATGAATAGTTTTAAAAATGGCCTCAAAGTGATGCATACTCAGACCATATTCAAGTCTGGGCAGAAAGGCTTGGTGTATGTGTGAGTGAGGTTCAAATGCAGTCCTCCCTTCAGAGAGGGATCATTTAAACTAATTGGGTAAAGTTGCAAGAAATATCCACTTCAAGATCAGTGGTCACCTGTTTTATCATCCCTATACTCTTGTACATCATATGCAACCTCAGTGTAACCTTAGCACTAGAGCTGTTTCTGATAGTGTGGGATTGTTATGTCACAGTGTCTGTGAATAAAAATGATCTGTTTTTGGAACTCATCATGGTTCTAGCCTTTTATGTCTTCACTGACAGTACTAAAAGCAAAGAATGAGAGACATATCTAACAAAAACAAACGTATAATAGCCTTACTGAGGAGATATCCAAATTCAGGGGATTTAACACCTTCTCAAAAAGGATAGTTTAGAAAAACTAGCTAAGTGGGGAAATATTTCAGAAGCATTTCTTCCTGAGATTACCACAAATATAGAGAATGATGTTAGATCAGGGTTTTTGCACCCAAGATGTACCCAGGCTAGATCATGGGTTTCTGCTCCTTACGCATATGTATTGTCTTTTTCTTTTTCCTCTTACCTATGGGGAAACAAAAAATCAAGACATGAGTGTATTCATTTAGCTCTTCCCATCCCCTGCAGCTGTGGTTCCATGGATATTACTTATTGTTCTTGTTTAATTATATTATTTTTGTTTTACTTTATGTTATTTGTTATCAAATCTTTCATCATTGCTTTGCATACAAGCAAACAGAAATCCCAGAAATATATCAAGTAAAATATCACAACATACAGTAATATAAAACAAACATAGCATAGCATAACATTATGGGAGAAGAGGTTACCCTAGCCACATGGGAGCAAAACCAATTAAAAAAGACTAGGCATTTTCACAATATCAAAAAATGAAAAAATAAACAAAGTAATTATTAAAAATCATAAGAGTCAAAACAAATGCAAAAAGAAGAAAATCCCAACATTTGCCCATTATCCCTCCTGAGCTGAAGTGAGTTCAGGAAAGCATAATGATTTCCCTGATGTTACCAGGAATTTACACAGAAATCTCAAAAAGAAATCTGTACCAATAACTTCAATAACGAAAAAGCCTTTCTCTGCAACTGAGTAACCCTAGCAACATCAGGGAAAATCATTATCGTAGCCCTAAATCATTCTTTTTCTGAAAATATGTCTTTATAAAAGAAGACTTATCTGCAACTGTGGAGAAGATCACAACCAGAGTAGCTTGAGTAGAAACAACCTCCTTAGAGGATTCTAGGAAGTCGGTTAAATCCCAAGATTCTTTAGCCTCTACTATATCCTAGGCATTATCTGATGGGACCTCTTCAAAATATCTAGGAGGCAAATAATAGCAATTTGAAATTAAAAATGTGATCATGATTAGAAATACAAAGGGGCATGTTTACTAAACACCGTTGCTGTGCGGGTTCCCGTTAGTGTGCTGGTGCCATATAAGGAGTGGGCGGGCCAGGCAGAAAAAAGAAAAAAACCGGACCGTACGTGTGTGCGTCGCGCTAATGTGCGGGGCCCACATTAGCGCGTGGGAAGGCTAAGTGGGGCGCTGCTGCATAGCCAAACAACAGAGCCGTAGTACAACGGTGAAGACATTGACCTATGGTGCAGGGGCCAGGGGTTCAAACCCCCATTGCACTCAATGAAAAAGACCAGCTGAGGCATCAACTTTTATGGGCAAAAGTGGTGTAGGAGGTATATTGATTATGGGCGGCAGAAGGCAGCGCACTCTTTTTTTATACGGCATGAGGCGGCGCACTGTTCATTGTGGGTGGCAGATGGCGGCGCGCTGATAAAATGGGGCAACAGAAGGCGGTGAGCCTGTGGGCAGAAGGCGTCGCGCTGATGTGTGAGGGGGCAGCCCAATAGTGGGAGGGATAAGTGGCGCGCTGATGTGCAAATAGCAGGAATGGAGCCATAGCACAATGGTTAAGACACTGACCACTCGTGCGGGCATCATGGGTTCAATTCCCCACAGTGCCCATTGAAGACAGCTGGCTGAGGCATTATTTTAAGGGGCATGCCCATGTTGGGCGGCATAAGGCTGCGCGCTGTTAATGTTACGCGGCAGAAGGCGGCGCACTGTTAATTTTGTGTGCCACAAGACGGCGCACCGATGGCTACAAGGCTGCGCGCTGCTGCTTAAGCACAGGAACAGAGCCACAGCACAATGGTTGTGACACTGACCAATGGTGCAGGGACCAGGGGTTCAATCTCTCACAATGCCCATTGAAAAAGATTAGCAGAGGCAGTATGTTTTATGTTGTGGAGTGCTGTAGGAGGCCCACTAATTTTATTTTGTGATAACAACTAGAAAACGCACGCTCACAGCATGTTAACATAAGGCAGCCCATAAGGCACATGTGACAGTGCACCGTCCGCCAAGGCACCCTAGAATGTCCCCTATAGGGCAGCATGTATGTTGCGACACAGGATAATGTATAGTGCACCCTATATGGATGGCAACCATAAAGTGCCGTATACGGCGCCCCATAAAGCGCCCTCAGAGGCACCTTATGGGTACAGTACGCTCAGGGTGTTATTGCTGGCAGCAACATAAGTACAGTAAATTAAAAAGATGCTGTGGACACCCCTATCACAGAACTCCACTGTGGGTTTGAACCCATGACCTCTGGCTGCACAGGGAGTGATGTAACCATTGGGCTACAACTCCATAGCTGTAAGCAAGCCCCTGGCTGGCTGCAGATAGCCTGAACGTCACCTCACAGACAGTCTGCCGGTGTAAACAGGATAGGGTTAGGCCACACGTACCCATGATGCACTGCACATGCAAATTAGCTGTCCACAGATGGACACAAGATGGGGAATGCACCCCCACAGCACCTCGGCCCTGTTGGGGGGAGTGAGCGGGTGCACCCACACAGCACCTCGGCCTGGTAGGGGGCACTGACCGGGTGTTTTACTGGCACAGAGTAGCTACACACCGTTACATCGTGCGGGTTCTGTGCTCACCCTGAGTGTGCAATGAGGCACCCAGGACCAGGTCCACAACACCTTCCATGGCTGATGGAGGCCAAGTGGGAGTTCCAAAGCAGTGTTAATGTGTAAGATAGCTAGTTTCTGCACAAACACCATGGATATCCCAGCCAGCCTCAGCACCCCCTTGGAACCCCCCCCCCCAACATGGCCCCCCATCAAGAGATCCACACTGTACCTCCCTGCAAAGGTGGCAGTAGAGGGCAACATCAACCCCAGTCCTGCTGAGGAATGACCACCACCCCCACCCCACAATAGCAGACAGACATAGGACCAGGATAAGGTAAGCTGCACCCCACCACCAGATATTCCCCTGCAGCAAGCCAACAGCCACTGCACCTTGCAAGCCATTCCAGCAAGACACATACCAGCTACAAACAGTCTGCTGGTTAGTCCATAGTGCATGTTCCCAATGGAGACACATGCACCCAGAACTGGTCTGCCAGTATACACAGCAAGCAGATAAATCAGTGACTGGGCCCCAAATAGAAACCCATATCTATCACATGAGAGAAATACTGTATAGCACTATGGGGGTGCCTAGTCATGCTGTGGTCACTGCACAGTCAGGGTGAGCGTGATCTCCCAGAAGGACATGCTTTGGCCACCCTGTCTGTGTAGGTGGTGGCCGGACACTACAATGTCCCTGCCAGTGCCCTATGCCCGGTGCAGATGCATCCTGGCCAGGCTACCCTGTCCTGGCTATACCCATGGTACCTTGCACCTCATTATGTACATTGGCAGGCCAATACTGGCAACAGTGCTGGCAGTGTGGGCTGTGGAAGGGGCTTGCAGCCAACACCCAAAGTATAGCCAGACACACACTTCCACACCTATGCCATCATGGTACTACTATTGAGGAAGTAATTAGCCTTGCCCACCAAACCGGTCCTGAGCACGGCAAGGCATGGATATGGTACGCAGTACAGCTGGGGGTCACTCCCCAGGGTGGTAAACACCGTCAGAGGCCAGGCCTGGAGCACGCACTGCAAACACCTAACAGATTGTTCGGATGGGGTCAACTAGCAGTATGTGCGTAACGTATGGATATCTAGCTGCCTGTGCTCCTAGCAAACGTCTCAGAGCTGTGTACCGTATACCTCAGGTGTAGGGTGACATTGGTAAGTTATGCAAGTGCTAGTTTTGGGAGATGCATGCAGGGTCCAATGGTCTGCCTCTCCAGGAGACATTGGCCAATGAGGCCTGTGGGTGTGGGTGTGTCTGCCCTTGATGGCTGCTGCTTTACGGCACAGATTCCCAACTCCAGTCCAGGTTTGCATCACACTGTTCTGGTTTTCCTGCTGTCCCTCATGGATATGCATGAGCTATATCTACATACCATGGGTGTGGTGCATAGATATACAGCACAGGCATTTGTATGAGTGGCATCATGGAACCTGACTGGTGTGTGCCCCACCAGGACTGCATTTGGGTGATTCTGCTCTGGGTACTGGCCCTGTTCATGGTGTCTTTGCTCAGTGGGGTAAAAGATAGACGTATTGCCATTGCATATGTCCTCGCCAGGAAAGGTGTGCCCTTACTATCACTGTTTACTTGGGGGAAAAATATGTGGGCAAGATTGGCAGTTGCCCCAGTTGGGCTTTGAACCTGTGACCTTCTGCTCTTGCATGCAGTGTCTGCGTGCACTGCACCACTGTGTAGCCACAGATTGGGTGGATTCCCTGGCATGTCCATGACTGTGGATCCGGCAGGGCCTGTCTGTTGCAGTCTGTTGCAGTGGACGGTGGCAGCCTGCACATGGCTAGGCCTCTGTCTTCTGTCACTAGCAGCCACTGCCCCCTGCACCACATGTACTCGTCCGCCAACATGCTGGCATGAGCTCCTCCCATAAAAAGCAGGTGACCTGATTGGAATGTGGCAGTACAGGACTGCATTTGGGGTACTTGGCTGTGGGTAATGCCCATTGTTGTGGTGTGTGTGCGTTGTTGGGTAAAATATGGGTGTTTTCCCCATGCTTATGTCCCCTGCAATACAGGGGTGTCTGCGCTATCTGTGTTTAGTGGTGGGTAAAATATAGGGACTGGGCTGGCAAGTGCCCCAGCTGGGCTTTGAACCTCTGACCCTTGAGGTACTGACTCTGTCCGCTGCACCACACAGACAGTGCAGCCCCTGGAGGTAGTAAGCCTGGCAGGATGGAGTCACAAACCCTGCTCTACGCAATTTTACTGTGGGCATATGCACCCTGTCTGGTGACAAACATGCACATAAACCATGGAAATGACCACGGGAACTGGGGGAAACAATATCACCACGCTGGGCAACAGTGATATTAATGGGCAACCATAGCAAACACTCCCAGGACAGCTCCACAACAGGAAATGTTGTTTGGAAGAGTCTCCGCTCCGTAAACCCTTCCAAAATTCATTTCTTTTTTCTGGAGCTTTGTTGGGTGTGTTTTCTGTATTTGCCCATCACTATAACTGTTCCCCAGCTGAATTACTATTTTTAATAGTTGTGTTGTGGTCATTTCCTATTTTTATGTGCACTTTTGTGCTGTGCACATGTATCACACTGCTCACGTTTTGCTGGTTTCCCCGGTTTTCCTGTACATTGCTGACGGAAATGGTTTCTCTTCCCTTGCCCCGCAGCCTCACCAGGATGATCGTGCTCTGAAGGGCCACTTCCCTTTCTTCAACCTCTCTTGGGGAGTAGGGAGTGGGCACCAATTTATGTTTGACTGTGAACTAGATTGGTGTGGTGAAGACCTAGAAACAGCTCAATGAAGCTTCAAATGGCAGGGAAGAGTATAAAATCCCTGCAGAAGCCACTTTTGTTTGCATTTTGAAGACATGTTTATCCATCGGGCTTTTAACACTAGATGACCCAGCCAAGATAGTGCTCGTTCCCTTATTCTTTCATTTAGTTGCACTTTTTGAAATACAAACTGTGAGCAAAAATGTACCTTAACAGCCCATTTCTCACCGAAGGGGCATGCCTCTTTGGTCACATACCCGTTTGGTCCTGCACCTGCAGCTGCACAGCACACTGCTCAGCTTTATTGGGACCACAGGGCACTCCTTGATGATGTTGAAGTTAGGGGTGTTCGCTCCTCTGGCACATTCTCTCTTACACTCCTTCAGCATGCACTGGGAGCCCTTGGGCCCTTGCTTACCACAAATAGGTAACTGGTCTTCCCTATGCTATTATTGGGGATGTTCATTTCGGAGCCCTTTTACTAAAGTGCATTAGGTTTTTTAACTTAATGTATGCTTAGTGCAAAACTAATGTGTTTTAAGTGCAAAGCCTCTGCTGTGACTGTCAGGAACGTGGCCATCATGTTCCTCACAGCACACAGATGCATGCTATAATGCATGATGCTTCTAGGGGGAGGTCAACAGATTAGAGTGATGAGTCAGATCATGGCAACTGTTTCAGACACTTCTAAATTGTTACGATTTTTTTGAAAATTTGGGTTACAAGGGAGTCAGGAGAAAAGGAGAAAGATGGATTTTTCTCCAGAAACTGATTCATATTAGAAATGTTGGATACTAAAGAGCTGTTTAGGCCAATTCCTCCACTGCTATAATAGGTTGGTGTAATAAATCTTTTTATCTTGCCAAACTGCTAATTTATAGTCAAGAGTAGTGCTTTCCATAGAGAAAGATTAGGATCAGATTCCTCTCTGCACTGGAGTCTGTCCTTATGAGGTGTTTGTCTTGTTAACGTGTGAAGACCATCATAAAACTAACAGTGGTTATGAGAGAAGAATTTAGGTCATTCTTTTATGAGCAAAGTCATTCATGATAGAACTTAGAAACACTTTGAGAAGTACCAGCCATGTTATCAAGGCAAATCCTACATAGTTCTAAAGAAGCTTACTCAACTTTGGATTACGTCACAGCACATTAACAAGAAATCAAAGTTTGCCAGCAGTGTATTGAGGCCATGGAGAAAAATTAGACTAAGTCCAAGATTGCAATAACTTTTTGGTGAAGAGAAATTTCTATATGTTAGTTAAATTGTATTGGCTGCAAAATCAATGTTTATTGTTGATGGAGAAAAAATTGAAATAGTGGACAATTTAAAGCTGCTTGGATCAATAACACAGGTACACTACCAAAAAACTGCCTCCAGTTTTGCAACTGATTCCTATAGATTTTGGGGTGCTGAATCCAGGAAAAATAGCCAAAATGTTCCATCACGTCACATTTTCTTGCAAAATTAGATTTCTTACCCATATAAGGAATGTTCACATAATTTCTTTTTAGCCGACTGCAGTTTATTTTCTTGGCCCAAAATAGAGGTTGTAATGGTTAACTAACTAGAAACACTCCCTCATGATATTTTAGAGTGTTTTGTATTCATTTTATACATTAACAGGACACTTGGGAGGCGGGGGGCTAAATCAAGAACTCGCGCTGGCGCATGTTCTTTCCTGTTCGCCTCGCCTCGTTCGCTCGCTCAAACACAGTGGTTGCGACATGAACGTTCCTGTCAAATTTCAGTTTCTTGCAAGTTCATTATTACCTTTTGTTTGCTCAGTCGTAATCCAGCTTTATTCCGAAGTGGTTCACTACAGTTGTAGTTTGCAGTGCTGTGTATTTGTGATGGCTCACAGAGCCAGAGGTTGCGTCATCTCTCCGGACAGTTTTTGTTTTATTTGTGGGGAATATACCGTGAAAAAGCGGCAGAGGAACATTTCTGCATTTATTAAAAAAGTATATTTCGCCTATTTCGGTTTGAAGTTAGGCGATCAAGACAAACCGTGGGCTCCTCACAAAGTGTGCAAGACATGTGAGGAAGATCTACGCTTATGGATGAAAGGTAAAAAACAAGCATTTCGTTTCGGAATGCCTATGATGTGGCGTGAACAAAGAGACCACAGCAGTGACTGCTATTTTTGCTCTTGCATTGTGAAGGGATACAACTTAAAAAATAACAACGTAATAAGTTACCCCAATCTTCCCTCAGCAATTAGGCCTATGCCTCATAGCAACGAAGTACCTGTGCCTGAACCACCAAAATCTTTGGATCATATTTGTGTGGACGGTTCTGATCATGATGAGACTCATCAGATGGCTTTTCCCGATGAGTCCAGTACTTCCGAGTTTGAAACTGAACCAGATCCGAAACCTGCACTTTTCTCTCAAGCTGAATTGAATGATTTAGTCCGGGATTTAGGACTCCCAAAAGATGCTGCCCAACTGCTAGGTTCTCGGCTTAAACAGAAAAATCTATTGTCACCAGGAACAACTTTTTATTGGTACCGCAACTGCGAGACACAATTTTTGAAGTATTTCAGCAAAGAGGAAGATTTGGTATTTTGCAACGATATATACGGAGTGATGGAAAAGTTTAAACTCAAGTATGATCCTGCTGAATGGCGGCTGTTCATTGATTCGTCAAAAGACAGCATAAAAGGTGTTTTTCTTCATAATGGCAACACATTCGCTTCAGTTCCTATTGCTCACTCTGTTATTCTCCAAGAAAAATACGAGAATTTGGCCCTGATTCTTCAGAAGATTCGTTATGATGAGCATAAGTGGATGATTTGTGGAGACTTTAAAATTCTATCCATGCTATTAGGGCAGCAATCCGGTTTCACCAAATATCCCTGCTTCCTTTGCTTGTGGGATAGCCGGGCCCGCGACCTACACTGGGGGAAAAAAGACTGGCCAATTCGGGAGTATTTGAGACCCGGTGAGAAAAATGTTCTTCATGAGAGCTTGGTACCTCGTGATAAAATTCTATTACCACCTCTCCACATTAAGTTGGGTCTCATTAAGCAATTCATCAAGTCCCTTCCAAAAGATGGTGAGTGCTTTCGGTACCTTTGCTCAAAGTTCCCCCGACTTTCTGAAGCAATGCTAAAGGAAGGAGTGTTTGTTGGCCCTGATATAAAGAAACTCATTTCAGATGGAGCATTCGCTGAAACGATGTCTGAGAAGGAAAAAGAAGCCTGGGATTCCTTCAAGGATGTTGTTCTCAAATTCTTGGGGAACAGGCGGGATGAGAACTATAAGGATATTGTTGCCAGGATGCTCAATGCCTTCAAAGAACAAGGCTGTAACATGAGCCTGAAAGTCCATTTCTTGCACTCCCATGTGAACTACTTTCCCGAAAACTTGGGGGCGTACAGTGAAGAACAAGGTGAAAGGTTTCACCAGGACATCAAGGACGCAGAGAGAAGGTACCAAGGAAGATGGAACACCACTATGATGACTGATTTCTGCTGGATGCTGCTGCGGGAAACCCCAGATGAAAAATACGCCAAGCAGCGCACCAAGAGAAGCATTCGGGGGAAGAAGAAATGGGCCCACCAGGAGATTGATTGACCCAAGAATGACTTTAAAATCTAAACTGTGTTGACAAATATCATGTTTTTACTAAACTTTGAAATAAAAATTTGCTAGTTATTACCACAGTGTCGGATCTCATTTATTAGAATTTTATTTTCACACCATCGGGTGTTTGTCTTCATGTATTGCAATGGTGCGGTTTGCGTTTTCTATTCTTACATACATACCTGTACAACATTTTTTGCACATTTCTTTGCTTTGCTTTGTGTCTAACCTCGCTCTTATATGCTCAATGTTTGTGCACATGTATGTGGCTGTTTTAAGTGCAGACAATTTTGCTACCATCACAGTGTGTTTTGTTGACATTACTCTATTCTTATGTGCTGCCTTGTTACAATTTTCTTTATTCTTATTTGAATAACTACTAAACAATTAGTATAAAGAATTCATCCAAGAAACTTTTATCTCGATCGCACTCAATCTGAAACGTTCACCTCAAACTGCTAACCCAATGTAGCAAAAAATCTGTACGTGATGGAGCAAATTGGTTACCAGATTTGGATTCAGTGCACCAAAAAACGTAAAAATCAATCGAAACATTAGAGGCAGTTTAAAAAATTTTTTTTTAGTGTACCTGTGTAATCAATAAAGAAGTGATAAGAAGTCAAGAAATTTGATGATGCATTGCTCTTGACAGAATGACTATGAAGGATCTAGACAAGATTTTCAAGTGCAGAGATGAAAGATTTGATTTGTCCAAGCCATGGTGTTTTCAATAACATCATATGGATGCAAAATTTGGACAATGAAAAAGATAGACAGGAACACAATTGATGCCTTTGAATTATGGTTCTGATGAAGAATACTGTGTATACCATGGCCTGCCAGAACAACAAACCAGTCAGTGCTAGAGGGAATCAAATCTAAGCTTTCTTTAGAAGCTCAGATGACAGGACTTTGACTTTCATACTTTGGACACATTATGCAAAGAGAGAGATCATTAGAGAAAGACATCATGCTTGGCAAGGTTGAAGGTCAGCATAAAAGAGGAAGGCCAGCAATGAGATGAACTGATACAAAAACAGTAGCTATAGATGCACCTCTATCAACTATGAGTCTCCTGACTGAAGATCGAAGACAGTTTAGGACGACTATCCAGAGGGTTGCCATTAGTCAACACCGACTCAATGGCACTTCAACAATAACAACAACAACACAAAGGGGCTTGTTTACAAAGCCGCGGTAGCGGTTCGCGGTCGTTATCGGAGCCGTGGCCCCATTGAAATCAATGGGGTCGCGGCTCCGATAACGATCGCGAACCACTACCGCAGCTTTGTAAACAAGCCCCAAAGTGTTAATATTGACATTCAAGGCCAGGATTCAGAGAGTTCCCTCATATATATATGTGTGGTTTGAGATGACTGCATGTTCTGAGCCACAATTTTCAGTCTCAAAAGGCGAATTTATTAAACATTCCAAATCTGCAGGATGTCTGGTTGGTGAGACACCAAGAGAGCATGTAGGGACCAATATTCAGCGGTGGTGGCTAGTACAATTACAGAGGTTAGCTGTCACCGCCAAATGTTAAATCTGTACACCTGTAAATGCCTTTGAATATCGGACCCATATTTATTTAGAGCACCACTGTTATGAAATGCACTTCCTGAAGAACTTTGTTGTGAAAATGATTTCAGTAGATTTAAGAAGAGATTAAAGACATTTGTTCCAGTGCGCTTTTGATTGAATATTTGTGCTGAGTTTTGGTAGACAATTGTCAGAATTGTATAGTAGACCTTTGCAAAAGGTTTTTGTTTTTGCTTTGTTTTTTTAAATTTTACATTTATGCAACATTTTACAATTGAGAAGCAAAAACACTCGATCATGAAAGGTGGGTCTCCACAGTAACAGCACAAAAATCTACAATATGCAGAACAAAGGAAAACAAAGTAAAAAATAGATTACCCATCCCCTAGACCACAAAGGAGATCCAAAATGAACAATTCAGTATATCCAAAATATACCATCAATAAATGTAAATCAAAGAGGCACGGCCAGCATTACTCAATACCCAGGTAGTTTTTTTTATAATTAAAAAAAAATGTTTTAAAAGTTTTAGTATCTGATATTTAAAGAGATTAGCATGGTTAGCAGATCTGCTAGCATGATAATCTGCTTGGCCAGGATATTCAATGACACTAACACAGTTAGTGACACTGAATAGCCACAGGTGCAGCCGCTGCATACCCCGATGTTAGCTGGCTAGCATCAGGGCATTCTGGAAGTGTTCCGGGGGTTGCTGTAGTCCAGTTATTGGAACGCAGTGAAAGTCAGGTGCAGTAAAGGCTGGCCTAATGTTTTCTGCAGAAGCGATCCTGGCAGAGGCTGAATATTGCTGATGGTTAGCTTCATCGCAATCTTGGCAACCCAGATATTCAATGCCAGGGCCCAGATATGACCCCCAGCATTGAATATCCGGCTCTAAAGTTCAACAGCGGCAGTGATCTCAACTTTAAGGGGTTATTTTGATTGTGCACACAGAAGTCCAAATCACAGAGACGTTGCCAGAAGCATTTTAGAAGACAGCTCAAGACATGTCCCCAGTACAAAGATATCTAAGCTGTGAAGGGGCGTGGTGGAGATATGTCTGGGGTATTCCCTGGAACTTGGGCATCCTTGCTCGATTTCAGAATGTCTTGCAAGTCCCAAGCTATGACAGAGGTTATACCTACTCCAGATACGAATAGACACTAGAAAAGTGCTTGTTTTGCAAGCCAAATATATGGAGGGGGTGAAGAATGAAGTACATTCCTATCCCCTATATTTTCTATGTTGACAGTGAACACTGATGGGGAATGAGGGCTCCTGTTTTGGTTTTGCTATGCTGATGGATGTCCCCATATGCACAGTAACATATGTTAGATGTCCCCGACCCATATTTTGTAGCGGGGATGTTGGAGACATCTATATGGATGCCATCGGGGATGTCTATGTTTCTATAATCCGGCTGAAACATAGATGTCCCTGGTGTTTTTCTGCATGCTTTGCCGTGGACATCCCAGATTGCACTTAGACGCCCTTTCAAAAATATCACGTCACATGTCTGCTTGGTTATGGATGATCCTTTTTCAGTATGAAGGTTTCCTCATGTAACTGAAGTAACCTAGACTAGGTGGAAAAGCTTTTTAATGCTGAAGTTTGGGATCTTATCCTGACATGCTTTTTTTGGTTAATCTTCTCTTGTAAATGTATACATAAATATCAGAATGTTAAATATGATTTTTATGATCCAGTCCAGCTTATTAAGTGTATATCTGTAATTTAGCAGATAAGGCAACATTGGAATTAGTGAAAGCCTTCCCCTCTTGTCTCTCCTTAGATTATAATTCATGCAATAGGATAAGAGATGTGTCACTATTATTTTGCTTTCTTTAGATAGCAAGCTAATATACTCTGTTTTTTAAATAGTGTATCAAGGACTGTAATCATGGATGATTTAAGTATTCCTATAATGACAGAAGTAAATTTTGCAGTGCATATTTCCTAAATGTTATCTTAAAAACTGCATTATATGCACTAGCAATACCCATGAATAAGCAATTCAGTAATCACTTCTTAAACTGCAAATATATTATATCTAAAAGTACACTTGAATAAGAGAGCAACCTCACTTATATTTAAATAATCTCATAGTGGCTTGAAAGGATCATTTGCCTGAGTCATAATATTTAAGGTCCAAATATTAGTAAAAATACTTTGAAATAATCATTAAACATTTAAGATGGATTAGAGATTTAGTAGATTATGCTAATATATACCTTAAAATGTATACATTTCATAAATTACACCATAAATTTCAAGAAAAGTCTTATTATGGTGATGCGCATTTGTTAGTGCGCATTGAGCTTGTTGTGTGCCTTAAAATATTTAGGGGGCCTTTTATTAAAGTGCGCTGTGGAGTTAGCATTGGTTTAGGCATACAGTAATCATGCACTTGGACTACAGTAACTATTAGCTATAACTATTTGAAATGATGTGTTTGTAGTGTTAAACGGGAGATATATCGTTATATCGTTTGCATATATATGGTAATTTACCAGTAATTTTTTTAAAATGGAGCAAATGGGCTGGATATATATATTAAAGAGCATTGATGAGAGAGCGGAACCTTGTGGAAGGCCTTGTTCTGGTTTGTAGGGGGTCGGATATTTGTTGTTCAGTTCTTACCTGCTGTGTTCTATCAGACAAATAAGATGAGAACCATTTTAGAGCTGTATCTTTGATACCTATTTGTGGGAGTCTGGAAAGCATAACCTGATGATTTATGCTGTCAAAGGCTGCAGTGATGTCTAGAAATAAGAATTGAAGCACTTTTTTAGAGTCATCAATACCACGTATGAGGCGGTCGAATAGGACAATGAGAAGCATCTCAGCACCATGGAATAGATGAAAACCGTATTGATGTTTGTCAAGTGGAGCGAAGGAGTCTATATGATCTTGGAGCTGGATTTGAACAAATTTTTCTATTATTTTGTCCTTGAAAGGGAGACTTGAAATAGGTCTGTAAGATGTGGGGGAATTTTTATCCATCGAGTTATTTTTCAGGATCGGTCGAATTAGTGCATGTTTCAGGGAGGATGGTAAGTGACAATGCTGAAGGGAGAGGTTGGCAATAGGGAGAATAAATGATGAAAGTTCCATTTAACTGGATAGGGGACGAGGTAGGAAGTGGTGGTGTTGATCTTGGAAATGATGTTTTTAAGTGTGTCCTTTGAAGTAGGGGTGAACATTGACCATGCGTTTTGTGTAGGCTGGACTGTGTTTTGGTTAATTTTAGTTGAGTCTTGGTGTTTTAGTTTATCTTTGTAGTAGTTAGCTAAGGCCTGGGGTGCTATTACATTATCAGTTGAGTTTTTGTTGGCGGAATTATTAGTTAGGGATTTTACTATTTTGAATATCTCCCTTGGTCGGTTTAGTGAGTTAGTTTGGAGTAATGGTCCTTCTTAGTTGTGTTAATAGTTTCTTTGTAGAGTATGAGTATATTCAGGTATTGGGATTGGTGGATTTTGGATTTTGTGTGGCACCATTTGCGCTCACATTTACGTAGATCCGCTTTCAGTTATTTTAGGTCAGGTCTAAACCATGGTGCATTTTGTTTTTTGTGACATGAGTGGTATGCACGTAGAATAGCTGCATTGGATATTGTGTCATTCCACTGAGATACTGCATCATCAAGGTCTGTTGGGGCTTGAGTGAGGTGTTGAATAATTTGTTCTAGAAATTCATCTTTGTTAAATTTCTTGAATCTTTTATGATGGGGTGTGTATGTGGGTTTTAGCTGTGTGGTGTCATGGTAAGGGAGTTTTATTAGATGGTGGTCAGACCAGGAAATAGGCTGTACCTCAAATGTTGTTGGATTGTAGGCATTAAAGATGGGGGAGGGTAAGAACACTAGGTCTAGTGTATGACCTTTGACATGTGTTTGGGTGTTGATTATTTGGTGATGATCAAAGTCATTAATGGATTTTCTGGTCTGACCTGGTCAGTTGCTCCCTTCCCACCCCCATCTAGCCTCCCAGTACAAACACCTTGTTTATATGGGGAAGTTAGCCACAGAAGCAGAGGGGACCGAATAGTGGGGATGGGCATCCCAACGGGACCCCCATCCCTGCTATTCACAGCTCAGAATGACCCCTAGTGTGAATGAGGCAGGAAATGTGAATTTTATCAAGAATGTTTGTTGAAGAAAAGGTGAGAAATTTGAATTTGATTTTGGAGGGAAGTTCATTGGAAAAAGGTGGGAAAAGTGCAAGTAGAAATCCTGGAGGCACGGAATTGTATATTTTAGCAGGAAGAATGTTGTGACAATTGCAGATTCTGGCAGGTAGAAAGAATCATTGGTCTTCAGTGCCAGATCTTGTAGCATTAAGCCTTCTGTGAAAGAGGGATTGAAGTGTTGAAACACTGGTTCCAC
Organism: Ichthyophis bannanicus; assembly: GCA_033557465.1. Taxonomy (NCBI): domain Eukaryota; kingdom Metazoa; phylum Chordata; class Amphibia; order Gymnophiona; family Ichthyophiidae; genus Ichthyophis; species Ichthyophis bannanicus. The sequence goes on from CM066035.1 coordinate 102,815,516, forward strand.
TTATTAAGATGCAGTATGACGTGTAAAACTGCATATATCATGATACTAGTTGCAGAAGCTTAATATAACAATACCTTATGATGCTAAACCATCCTGTTGCCAGTATGTTAAACACTTCATTTACATGTCCCAAACTTTGATACACTCTGGTTATGTGTCCAGTACAGGCTGAAGCACACAGGCCCTATGTCCTCCACACCGGGCCATTCCATCTACTAGGCAAACCTAGGTGGTCACCTAGGGCAGCAGACATTTGTGGGTGGCATGGCATTCATGGCCTGCTCCCCTTCATGCTGATTCCAGAAGCGGGGTCGGCTTGGTGGCTGTGGCAGGCCACGTGCTTTGGCACATATGACCTGCCACTTCTGATCCCCCCCCCGAAGTTGTATAAGAGGGATCAGAAGCACATAGCCTGCCGCTGCTGCCCTGCTGCCCCCTGACCCTGCCACCAGAATCATTGGCAGCATGGGGAAGGGAGGAGGGCAGCACACAGGAGGTCAGTCTGCCTAGGGTGGCAGAACCCCTGTGGTTAGTCCTGCTGAACCAGCAGCTCTCTGATAACTATCCAGTGCATATGCAGATGAGAACAACAGTCAGTCAAGACAGTTGTAGATGCCACATTTGCATCTGATCTCCCACAGTTAGGGACACAGCACAGACTCTCTGCCTGTGCTTATTTTGCTGATTTGCATGCCCCACCCTCTTGCACATAGCACCTACGTTCTGAGCTGTGCAGGCAGTTAAGCCCATTCCCGGTCATCCCTCTTTATTCTGACCTGGTTAGTTTCTCCCTTCCTGTATGTGTGCTTGGGGCACATTTTTTTTTATTGAACACAGGACTTCCTTAGCTGACAGTTGCCCTAATATTGTATTTGTTGCTTTCCTTTTCTCAACATATGTTTAGACAATGCACACTGTGAGCTACTGGTGCAGCGGCAGTAGCATATCATAGCCACGCATGCCCCTTGAATCTACTGTGGCCACGAGATGCCACCACAAGAGGAACATGCAATTTCCACTCATTAATCCCACAATTCCTATGGCACTTTAGTAAACCTGCCCCTTGGAGAACCGGGATTTCATCAAGTCTTTTGACACAGTTCTATATAGCGAACTTATAAATCCATAGAGCACCCTTAGCATGGACTTCAAATAATTGACTGGGCTAGAAACTTGTTGAGTGGGAGGCAGCAAAGGCTATTGGCAAATGGAGTTCACTCTCAGGAAAGAGGCATTACCAGTGGCCCTTGGTCTTGTTCTTTGAAACATATTGTCACAGGGTGGACCTAGGGCAGCCTGAGAAAGTGCAGAGCAGTGTAAATGATCACGGTAAAAGTGACAAGATAAACAGAGGAATGTTTGATGATTGCCAGGGACAACCTAAGCACACATGCACAGAGCCCAGAAAGACACACCCAGAGAGCAAAGCAAGGGAGTTTGTTTTACCCAATAGAGTGCAGCTGAGTGAAGGTGGAGTCAGGAGACACGCAGATAAAATAGACTCCCAAACATTTGGAGATAGGGAACCTTTGAGAGAGAGGAAATCCTTGAGAGAGGAGTCGAGGAGAGAATCCCTGAGAGAGGAATTGGAGCAGCAGCAGATACGGTTGAAGCCATGCAAAGCCTGGAGCTGGCATGAGGAAGACGACGACAGTGAAAGTGAGTCAGTAAGGCAACAGGGGAGCCGGTGTGAAAGTTGGAGAGAATCCAGAGACCTGTGTGGTTCTGGGAGAAGGCAACACCCTGACAGCGTGAATGTGTTTGGAAGGCAAGAGAAATATAAGAAGACTGCAACTGCAGGTACAGGGGCAAAGAGTGAGTACAAGGGCTATTTGCTATCTGAAAGGGAAGAGCCCTGGAGGCATAGAAATACCCACATAAAGCCCAGATATTCAGAGGCTGATAATAGCTTTTCCCCTGATTATAAAAGCACTAAGAGAAGGGGGTTTCACTTACCAAGAAAAGCTGAAGAAATCCCTTATCACCGTGAGCTCCCAGCTTCTAGGGAAACACCGTTACACCGTTTGCAATCAGGCACAGCTGAGCTTGGAAAGCTGGGGCAGACCCGGCCAGGAGCCTACCGTAATTACCCAGCTAGTAGGTCAAACAAGGACCTGAGGTATTCGTTAAGGCACCAGCAGGGGCAGGGCTCTGGAAGACACAACTCAGAGCTTTACGATATTTCCCAGAGGGGCAGTTCTGCACAAGGGAAGAGAAACTTCTTAAGTGACGAGGCAAGCCTGCCATACTTTTACCCCACGTTTGAAGTGAATAATGAAGATACTAATGAACAGGAGTTAATGGAGTATGAAAACTCAGAAGCATTAACAAGTCCAGAGATGATGGATTGTTCTCTCACTGTAATAGAGCCAGAATTCTCACTGAGGTAAATGTGAATGTGTGACCTTAACTCCAGTATATAAGAGGCAAGGCTGCAACTCTCTCTCTCTCTCTAGCCAAACAGACAATTAGGCTGTTTGTTATTTGCTTTTGTTTAAAAGTTACAAGCTGAAGGAAGCTATTTTTGTTGTCTAGTTATATTTTGTTATAAGCCAAAATAGGCTATTAATTTCTGTTGTATTTGAAAGAAGAAACCTCAAGGGACGGGGAATAAAACCCTAAAAAGAAAAAGAAAGTTTTCCAGTGTGATCTATATATATATATATATATATAAGCAAGGCACAACTACCACCCTCAGAAAGCCCAACAATACCAGTAGTCACCGCTGGGGCAGATGAGGTGTGACAATATTCATATGCTATTTTGTTGAAGGGATACTGGAAAAAGTTTGTCTTTTTGCAGACACCTGGAAGACATACAGTAGAAGAAATCTAATAAAGTCAAGGGATGATCTAGAGACTGGAATCTAAATTTTAATCCAAAAAGACATGCAGGATCATACATTTACATAACAAATATCCAAGGAAATGGTAGAGTAGAATGGGTGCATGAAACAAGAGCAGGATATGAAGCTGACCATATCTGATATCTGAGGGAGAGGAAGCAATTTTAAAGCTGAGTAGTTGGTGTGGTTGGGCAGACTGGATAGGCCATATGGTCTTTTCCTGTTGCCGTTTTCTCTTTTTCAATGTTTGAAGGTTAGTGAATTCTAAACACAAATAATTTCATGAGGCTGACATTTAGAAACAGGCAATTGAAGATTTCCCTCTACATCTTTTGGAGGTAGTTGGCCTTTTGGCTATGTCCCATATGTTGTCCAAATCAATTTTTCGGAAGCTTACCTACTGTAGTGTATCACAATTTTCAGAAAGCCTTTTACAAAGTTACTTATGACAGGCTCTTGGGGAAATTAAAAAGCCATGGGATAGGAGGCAATGTATCATTGTGGATCAGGAACTGATTGAAAGACAGAAAATAGAGAGTAGGGCTAGATGCCCAGGTTTCTCAATGGAGAAAGGGGAATAGTGGCGTATCCCAGGGATCTTTGCTGGGTCTGCTGCTTTTTAACATATTTATAAATGACCTGGAAATGGGAATAATAAGAGAGGTGATCAAATTTGCAGATGACACAAAATTATTCAAAGTTGTTAAAACACAAGGGGATTCTAAAAGATTGCAAGAGGACCTTGATAAACTGGGACACTGGCCATTCAAATTGCAAATGGCAATTAATATGGACAAGTATAAAGTTATGCACTTAGGGAAGAACAACTCAAACTACAGTTACACGATGCAAGGTTCCACATTAGGAACCAGCACCAAGGCCAAGAAAGCAAATAGAATGCTGGGAATCATAAAGAAAGGAATGGAGATTAAAATGAAGGATATTATAATGCCTCTGTATCATTCCATGGTGCGACCACACCTTGAATATTGTGTGCAATTCTGGTCACCATATATTAAAAAGAATATAGCAGAATTAGAAAAGGTACAGAGAAGAGCAACAAATATAGTAAAGGGGATGGAAGGATAACCCTGTGAGGAAAGGCTTAAAAGGTTAGGGCTCTTCTACTTGCGAAAGAGATGACTGAGAGGAGTAACCAAGGCAGGCGGACCCGGCGCTGCAGGCCCCTGCCTTACACACCTCTCCCCCACAACCCACCCCCCCCCTCCACAAAAACACCACACACAACATTTTATGGAACAGAACTGGTCGCAGCTTTTATTAGCCAACAAATTAACAGTCCAACAATTACATTTCCAAAACCACTCAATTAGCGGCACCCGGCTGCACCAGCCATCCTCAGCAAAGTGCCTGCCACCGCTAATACCGTAACTCGCCACCCGGCAAGTTACCATACCCCTCTCCCCGACCTCGCCGTTCAGCAAAAGTTGTCCGAGGGTTTGACCGGGTCAGGGGCACCCCGCCCCCGCCCAACTGTAGCCTGCTGCTCCGGACCCCGGAAACCTCCGGGATCCCGCCACCGGCACATAACCCTGTTCATGTGCCGCCCCCCCCGGCTAAAAGCTGCGACCAGCGAACATCATGGCCAGACATGTATTCCAAGGCCTCCTGCCAATCATTAAGAAGCAGGTCCATGGGGGGCGGAGCCTGATGTCCAGCGGGTGAGACGCTTCGCGCTGAAGCTCCCGAGAGGCCTACACAGAATCCTGACTTAATACCTACATAAACTTAATTTTTTGCTCCGAACTTACCGGGGTACCTCGGGGGGGATGACGGCCCATAAACCAGCGCGCTTGGACTTCGGGTCTCCTTCTTCTTCACACGGAAAACGCTCCAAAACAGAGGTGTCTTCCCCACAAAAGATGGTTCCACTTCGGGAAAACCCCGAAATGCATCAGGAGATCTTAGAGGAAATACGCGGAGTTAAAGAATTGGTGCAGTCCAACGGAGAAGCGCTTCGAGCCATGCGAGAAGACTTCGGTGTGCTCCAGGACAGACTTGAAAGCCTTTCATTACGGCAGGACAACATGGCGGGGGTCCTCGACTCGCACGCGGTGCGCTTGGTCAAACTGGACAAGGCTGAGCGCCAGATACAGAATCTTCAAAAAGAGTTAGAAGATAGCAATAATCGAGCCCGTCGCAACAATGTGAGGCTCCTTGGAATACCGGAGGGGGCGGAAGCAGGAGATATCAGAGAATTCCTGCTCAAAATTCTTCCCTCCTTGTTGAAGATCACATTTCCTAGAGACCTGGAAATTGATCGAGCACATCGTGTTCCTACCCATATGGCGCTCAACCGAACGACCCCCCGGCCTATTATCTTTCGATTACTACGATATCAACAAGTGGAACAAATTCTAAATGCCGCCCGGGCGAATCGTCATCTGGAGTTTGAAAGTCATAAAGTCTCCTTCTTCCCTGATTTGGCAAAGCCCACAGTTGACCGTCGGAAGAGACTCCTTGCTTTTCGCCCTCGACTTCAACAGCTTCAGGCTCGCTTTGGCCTGTTGTATCCAGCGAAGCTCCGAGTGACTCTCCACAACCAAACTAGGACATTCGAAGATCCTGATCTACTATCAACATTTTTAGACTCCAAAGAAGCAGAGCAGATGCGTTAACCCAACAACTTGGACTTATTATCTGCCGGCTCTGTCCGCCATTTTGAAGGGTCCGACGTGGTGGTCATCGCCAAGCACAGAGACTGCCTGGACTTTTCTTTCTGTCTTTATATGACTTATTTGGTCTTCTATCCCTCCATGATGTGTGCCTCGGTTGGATTCGGAGCACGCACAGTTATACAGGTTATATGTTTTCAATTTCGGCCTTCTCTGGGGTTTCTCCCCGCAGACACATGGTCGCCAGTAATTTTTGGGGTTCTGCTTCTTCTCTACCGCGCTGCGGTTCTTATTTTTTAATGTGGGGCGCTTCACTGTATTACCTTAGCTTATTTTCTATCATGTCATGTGTACAGCCAGATACAGTTACTATGAGGGACATTGTGAACCTAGGTGCGCTATCATGTTCTCTTTCAGAATTTTTAACCTTGCTCAATGGCCTTATGTAAGATCTTATCACTTAACGTAAAAGGCATCAATAGTCCAATCAAAAGAAAGAAAATTCTTAGCTATCTTAATCATGAGCATGCTGATTTAGTGTTTCTTCAGGAAACGCATCTAAATTCCGCTGAAACACTGAAACTCAATGCTAAACCTTATCTGGTGGCTGCATATTCTCCCGCCGTTTCCAAGCGGTGTGGGGTGGCCATTCTGGTTAAGAAGTCTTTGCAAGCTACTGTAATAGATACTAGCTCTGATAAGGAGGGTAGATGGACCCGTGCACATCTTAAGGTTGGAGATAGTGAATTCACGTGTATTTGTATTTATGCCCCGAATGTGGATAACCCTGCTTACTATGCAAGTATTGCGCAGTTGGCACAGGCCTCTGCCAATACTCCATTAATACTTGGTGGCGATTTCAATCAAGTGTTAGACCCTTTGATAGATAGACAACCGCCTAGAACGAGTAACCCACCCAAGAGTCTTGCTACCCTTACAGCTCTGATGCACGACCTTGCGCTAGTAGATATATGGAGGCTGCTTCACCCCTCCGACTTAGAGTACACCTTTTTTTCTGCCCCCCATCACTCACAATCTAGAATAGATTTTTTTCTCATCTCCAAAGCACTGATTTCTCAAGTGGACACGGCTAGGACTCACCCTCTCCATATTTCTGACCATGCTGCCATATCTCTTTCATTGCATGTCACTACGCGAGATGATCATCCCCGTGCTTGGTTTTTTGATAGATCCCTATTGGATCAAAAAGATTTTCAGGTTGACATAAAGGCCGCTATCCAAGATTATTTTCATTTTAACTCACCCCATGACACAGCGAGCTGGGCTTGGTGGGAGGGTTTTAAGGCATATATCCGTGCTACTATAACCAGCTATCAAATTCGACAGGGGAAACAGAGAAAGCAACACTTACTGATTCTAGAGCAACAGATACAAGCTGGGGAGCGTATCCTTACGTCCCGTACTGACCCATGTATTTTACTCCGTTTACAACGCCTCCGCTTTCAATACAATCAGCTTTTACATACTGCTGCTGCTAAAAATATTGAATCACAACAAGGGTTGTATTACCGGGAAAATAACCGTGCTGGCAAATTATTAGCGAATGCCCTGAAAGGTCAAAAAGAAGCCAAGCGTGCTACCGCTCTCCGTAATCCGTCGGGGGGGGGGCCTGGTCACTAAAGATACAGAAATTTTAGAACTCTTTCGTGATTTTTATACTCGGCTCTATCAATCTGAATGTGATTTTGAGCCAGAAGTATTTGAACGATTGCTCTCAGGGGTACAACGACCGACCCTATCTGACGAAGATAGAGAGGCCATGGACAAACCATTCACTTTATCAGAAATTCATTCTGCTCTCAAGAGATGTGCCACAGGTCGAGCTGCCGGCCCGGACGGTCTCCCTGCAGAATTCTATAAAACCTTTAACGCTGACTTAGCTCCAGTTTTGAAACGTTATTTTTCTGCTCTGGCCGAGGAGGGATCTTCTTCTGGGTCCTTTTCTATGGCAAATGTAGTAGTTTTTGAGAAAGAGGGGAGAGATCCGCAACTAACAGCCAATTATCGTCCAATTTCCCTCCTAAATGCGGACTATAAAATATTTGCCACCATTCTCTCCACCCGGCTCTCTGATAGGATGTCTACTTTGATACACCCAGATCAATGCGGTTTCATTCCCGGTAGATCAACCGCTGATAATGCTCGGACTCTATGTCATGTACTGACTACCGCAGTTAATCTTGATCGACCATTTGTCGGCCTCTCACTTGATGCTGAGAAGGCCTTTGATCGCTTAGAATGGCCTTTTCTGTTTGCAACTCTCCGCTGGTACGGATTCGGAGAAGGTTTTCTCCGTTGTCTCCACGCCATGTACGCACAGCCTACAGCCAGTATCTGTGCTAATGCTTTAAAATCTCAGCCATTTCCCCTTCAACGCGGTACTCGTCAGGGATGCCCACTGTCTCCACTTCTTTTCGATCTTGCACTCGAACCCTTAGCTTTACTAATCCGGCAATCGGAGGAGATTCATGGAGTCCCCTTCTCTCATAGAGAAATTAAAATTTCAGCATATGCTGATGACCTTATGCTCTTTGTCTCTTTAGACTCGGTGCCGGCTGTCCTAGAGCAAATCGGTAAATATTCACAACTCTCAGGGTATAAGATAAATTGGACCAAATCGGTAGCCTTCCCATTAAACTCTCTGATTCATCAAGCAGATATGCAATCCTTTCCCTTTTTATGGCAACCTCGCATGGTCAAATACCTTGGGGTCCACTATTGCTCTCCTTTGGAAGATGCTATCTCCTTTAATGCCAAAGACTTAACCTCTAAAGTCCGGGCGCTTACTCACCGTTGGACTCCTTTAACACTTACCTGGTGGGGTCGCCTAGAAACCATAAAAATGATGATTGTTCCTAAAGTGAATTACATTTTAGAAATGTTGCCCTGTCTCCTACCTCGACGTACATATAAAGATTTAGAGGGCCTTCTGACCAGATACTTATGGCAAAACAAGACACCTAGGATAGCGAAGCATAAGTTGCAAGCGGATAAGGAAAACGGGGGTGTCCGATTCCCTGATTTCCTGAAATACCACCACTCTTTTCTTCTCAAACAAGGCGCTCGTTGGCTGGAAGACCTAGCTCCGAGTAGACCTGTGTGGCTAGATATAGAGGAGAACCTTTGCAAACCGTTTCCTCTTACTTTTCTCCCTGGTATGACTCTCCCATCAGACTCCCACTATCCACCAATGCTCTTAGACACTTTAGGTGCCTTTAACACTCTTATTCAATCTTTAGACTCCCGATTCTGTCCGTTAGACAGACTCCCGCTCTGGTACAATACTCGATTTCAAATACAAAATAAACCGATGGCGTGGAGCCCCTGGTACACTAGGGGCATTTGGACCCCTACCCAGTTGTTCCATGATGGTCGCTGGAAAACTTTTAGTGAATTGCAAAGTGAATTTGGTCTCCCAGCGAAACACTACTTTCAGTTGGTGCAACTACAGCATTGTCTTCGGAGTGCTAAGGTGCTCCCGCCATCGGAATCCCCTACCCAGGACTTGTCGGAGACTATCCGATCTATCGGGAGCTCACCGGGTGTAGCATCTAACTTTTACAAAACCTTAAGTACTGCTGTAAATAGAGGTACCCCTATAGCACAGAAAGCATGGGAGCGGGAACTGCATGTAACTTTGACCCCGGAGCAATGGAGCCTTGTCTGGAGTAGAGTGACACGGGTCTCCAGATCCGCTTCACTCACTCAGACACTCTTCTTTCTAGCCCACCGGTGTTTCTATACTCCTGACAGATTAGCCAAATGGAACACCTCCCAGGGTAATAAATGCTGGACATGCCATGCGGCCATTGGTTCACTACCTCATGTTATGTATGAATGTCCCGCACTACAGTATTACTGGCGTCGGGTCTGGGGTCGTATCCAATCTATTTTGCACTTTCAAGAGCCCCTGTCTTGGAGGATAGTGGGACTCCGCTCAGCTGCGGGGATCCCCTCTCTCCCAAAATCGGCTTACTTCCTTTTGGACTTCATGCTGGGCATTGCTATTTCCCTAATTACGAAGTACTGGAAAAATAGCTCCCATCTGAGCCCCAATGAATGGTGGAATCATGTCTGTCTCTACAGTAAATATGAACAAATACCTCGTATGTTTGCTTCTTCCGCTCAGACCCCCCATCATCTGTCTAAATGGAAGATGCTCAATGACTATATTCACACCGCTAAATGCTCTCATCTGACTGTTTAAATTTGTATCAATCTCTGTCACATGATCACTCTGTATTGCAGATGCTATTTATTTTTGTTTTGATGTACAACCACTGTTGTTTGGAAGCGCTCACATGCTGATACTGTCGACTTAGAGAAGAAGCAGGGGGGTGGGGGGTAATAGGGTTTGTTTTTCCTTATTGTATACTTGTTTTGTCTCCTTTGGTGTGTTGTTTCTTTTGTTTGTTGCAAAATGAAAATAAAAGTTTAAAAAAAAAAAGAAGCAGGTCCATGCCAACCGGCGACAAATGAACCCCATCAGCCCGATACAGCCCCGAACACCCCACATCCGCCCAGTCATGCAGGATCTGGTACCCCCCCCCGCTCACATACCCAACGACCAATCTGACGATTGACCTTTGTCAACCCCCGGGACCAACGACGCTGCTCCCGACAAGCCGGCCTTGGAATAATGTCTGACCAAAGAACAATAACCCCAGGAATCATCCCCAACACAAGTCCGAGATCCTCCTGAATCGCCCGGATTAACTGCAAGCAGGACCAGGACGATAAATCATTTCCGCCCAGATGCACCAACAGGGCGGCCGGCCACTGCGACGTCCTCCCGTGGCTCCGCAGCAAAGGCAGCAGATGCGACCACCGCATACCTCGCACACCCAGCCATTGGACAGCCACCGACGACGGGTTCAATCCCAAATTGGCGCCGATAGGGCGGTCCACCGCGCGCAGACCCGCCCAATGGACAAAGGAGTGGCCAGCAACCCAACATCCACCAGGACCGACACCCTCATCTGAAAAAGAAATAAACAGTTAAAGCACCCCACCCAGCAAAACCCAAGCGCCTACAGACGCACATACCCCTTGAAAGCTGAAGAACGCCACCTCCCAATGGCCTGGATGACGTGCGCCGGTAACCCCGCAGCCGCCGCACTAGTGGCTGCACCAATCCGAAAAGAGTGAGGAGCAAATCGAAGCGGATCTTCCCCCACTGCGGACAACGCCAGCCGCAACACCGCAGAAACCTGGAAACGGGTTACAGCCCGTGAATTCGTGTGAACGAAAAACCCCAACGCACCCGCCGGACGCACTGCCACAAACTGTAGCAGCGCACGAACCGGACAAGTCCGAGGATCCGCACCCGCACCAAGACATACCCACAAACCTTTACCCATCGGATCCGTTTTGGACTTAGCCAAAAGAATCCGCGCCCCCCCCTCCACGATCCGGACATGACAAGCCAACAGACCCCCAACACCCCCCCCCCCGCCCAGAACCCGCAACCAGCTCCCCAATCCGAAACGCCCCAAAAAAGGCCAGGCAAAAAACCGCCCGGAACAATAAGGCCTCATACACAGAAGAAGCCACCCGCTCCAAAGCACCACACACCCGCACGAGGAGCCCGTGGGTGATCGGCAACCTCGCATCACGCGGGGTCGGCTGCGCCCGCTCCCAACCTTGCAGCAACCTGCGCGTTAAGGCCCCCCGGCCGGGAGACCCCAACCCACTGCGCTTGCAAAAAAGTGAAACCCCGCCAAATGCGAGCGCACTGCCGATCGCGAAAACCCGGCGCTCTTGGCTGCCACAATATAGTGGCCAAGCAAACCTTCCGGGACCCCCCCAGCCCCCCACCCGCGCGACAACAAAAAAGCGACCACCCGGTCGCACCCCCTACAATACGCAGACCAGGTCCCTGCAGACACCGAACTCCTCAGAAGGTCTAGCATCTCTTGAGGCCAATACTCCACAAGTTCTCTGGGACCACCGCTCCATCCTCGTCTGCTTCGGGGGCCAACGCCCGGAACCGCTCCCACTGAAAGCGAGAAAGAGCATCAGCAATCTCGTTAGTGGACCCTGGTATGTGACGCGCCCGCACCGCCACATTCAGCCGCAGACACGCTAGGACAACCTCCCGCATCAAGCTAGCCACCCACACGCACCTTGGAGTGTACCGGTTAATCACACTGACCACAGCCGCATTATCACACCACCAAAGCACTCTCCTGTTCCGCAAACGCTCCGGCCAGAGCTCCAAAACTACCCGAAGCGGAAATAGCTCTAAAAATGTGATATTCCTGGTCAGCCCCGCCACCTCCCAAGACGCCGGCCACCGGTCAGCGCACCATGCCCCCCCGAAATACACCCCCAACCCCGCCCCTCCTGCTGCATCCGTGTACAATTGTAAATCAGCACTGGAAACTTCAGGCTCCAAAAGCACTGAAGTCCCGTTGAAATCCTCCAGAAAACGATCCCACACCCGCAAATCTGCGCGCATTGCCGCCGTTACCCGAATCCGATGATGAGGTTTCCGCACCCCAGCCGTCGCACAAGCCAACCTCCTGGAAAACACTCTCCCCATCGGAATCGCCCGACAGGCAAAATTTAAGGACCCCAACAGGGACTGCAACTCCCGCAAGGAAACCTTACCAGCCGACAACGCATTGGCCACTGAAATTCGCAAGCGAACGACTTTATCGCGAGGCAACAGCGCCACCATGTCCGCAGAATCCAACTCCACGCCCAAAAAGGTCAACCGCGTAGCAGGACCCTCAGTCTTCCCGTCCGCTAAGGGGACCCCGAACTCCCGCGCCAACCGCACGAAGCCCGATAGCAGCCGCTGACACTCCCCCGAATCTGCAGCTCCCACAAACAAGAAATCGTCCAGGTAATGCACCACAGACGACAAGCCGGAGTCCCTGACCAGTACCCACTCCAAGAAGCTGCTAAACATCTCAAAGTAAGCGCAAGAGATAGAACATCCCATCGGCATACACCTATCAAAGTAATACTCATCCTGAAAACAAAATCCCAACAATGGGAATGAAGCCGGATGGACAGGCAACAAACGAAAAGCCGATTCGATGTCCACCTTCGCCAACAACGCCGACCGACCGGCCCCGCGCACCAGCGAAGCCGCCTTGTCAAAAGAAGCATAACGAACCGAACACAGTTGACGCGGGATAAAATCATTCACCGAAGCCCCGACGGGAGAAGACAAATTGTGAATCAAGCGGAATTTGCCCGGCTCCTTCTTGGACACAACACCCAAAGGCGAAATCACAAGGTTGGGAAATGGCGGCTCCGCAAAGGGGCCAACCACCCTACCCAATCGCAATTCGCTCAACAATTTGTCCTGCACCACCATCACCCAACGGCGAACCGAGGGGGAATTCCGAGCCGAAGGCGCCAACACTACCCCCCTCACCGGGATCATGAAACCATGTCGAAACCCAGAGCCCAAAATCGCCGCCTCCCGCCGTCGGGGATACAGAGTCAGCCACCTCATCAACGCCTCTACCCGCACCGGGGAGGGGGCGCGCCCGCGCCACTCACTGCCCTTTTGGGGCAGGGGCGGCCATGCCAGCGGCGCCTTTTTTAAGGCACTTGACCGCGGAATGGGGACCTCCGCACAAGGAACAGACGTGCTGGAACTTGCAATCGGGAAAGGGGCAGGTGGAACGGTTGAAACGCCAGCACACATCACCGCTCCCGGCCGAGACTGCCTTTGCAGGCACCCCGGCCGCCCCTCCTCGAAAGGGCCGAGCCACCCCCCTCCCCACTGCCCCGACCCCACTCTTGGCCACACCACCCGAACTCGCACCGGACCTAGCCGACATCTGGGTCAGCCACAGGTTAATATCCTGCGTGCCCCACGAAAGCACACGGCTTTCTTCCATCCTGTCCCTAAACTTCTCGTCATAATTAAGCCAAGACCAGCCCTCATGCGTCTGAGACGCCTCAAGGATGGAATCGGCATACGCCAATAACATTTCGTACTGCGACGGATCGTGCTGCCCCCACACACTGGCCAACCTTAAAAAGGAACGCGTCCAGTTAACCACGTTACGCGCAACCTTTCGAACCCGCCCGGCCTTCTCATCGTCTTTTCTCTTCTTCCTGCTGTCACCCGATCGCTTCCGCCCCTCCAGCAAACGGAATATGTCAATATAGCGCCGCTTGCGGATTTTACGCCTCAGCTTCCGTGGTACCCCCACCCACAACTCCGGCAAGGACACCACCGAAGAGGCCCCCCCACTTACACCCACTCCCCTCCCAACACCCGGAAGCTGCCGATCCCCCAGCCTGCCCGACCCCCCGGACGAACTACTCGAGGACGAGGAAGAGGAGGACGAGTCGGAGTTGTGACGTCGCCGACACGAGCGCCGATGCTTCTTCCGCGACGCTCCCCCTGCATCCCTGGATGACACACCCCCTTCAACCATTAACTCACCCGGCGAAGCCATCCGCTCACCAGCCACCGCGAGGTCCCCGCCATCGGCGCATGCAGAATCCCTGGAACACCGCTGGGCCGCCTCCGCTGACGCTCCACGCTGCGACTCCGCTCCAACCGGGGAACTCACCCAGTTCTCTCCTCGAACCGTGCCCACGGGCCACGAAGTCTGCGCCATAAACTGGCCCTGCGGAGACAAAAAGGGAAAAACAGGGGGGGAAACCGACACCAGCCATGCCGGAGGCCCAGAACTCCCCCACCCCGCCCTGGATGTACCCTGCCCCCCTGACATCCACTGTTCCCATGGGGAAGCCCCCCCGGTGGGCCAAACCCCCCAGGGCCTGAGAACCACCCCACGGGCCCACCACAGCTCGCCCCCCAAGGTGCCCCATCAGGCCGTAGCCCACCCCCTTGGCCCGGGGCCCCAAAATCCCCCCCAACCGTCCCCATGCCAGCCCCCCCACCAACATCCCCCCCTCACCTCCCCAGCCCCCAACAGTCCCTCACCTACCCCCAGCGAGCCACAGGGAGGGAGGGAACCCCTCCGGCCTTTCCGGCCCCGCACCACACTTCCTCTGCCCCTCTCACCCCCCCCTCCCGTTGCTGCAGCCCCCACTCCCCCCTCACCAACCTGCCCGGGCAGCCCCCCTCCCCTCCCAGTGCCCCCCCGCGACCGGGACCCCCGCCCCCTAACGGAAGCTTTTTTGGGGGCCAGGCCCCCCGCTTTTGTCCTACCAGGCATTAACTTAAATTAAATTATTAATTGAAAAACCCCCCTCTTCGCGTTTTTTTTTTTTTTTTTTTTTTTAAGGACGGCAGCACACCGGCAGCCCCAGGGAAGCCTCCTTGACGAAAAGGCCCCACCACGCCAAGACCCGACTTCCGACGGACACACACCACTCACCCAGCCAGCCGACACAGGCCGCAGCTGCCACAAACGCCCCCAAGCCCAAGCACCACCACGAGGTAAGGGAAGCCGCCGCCGGCACCGAAGCAGCCTCCGCACGACTGACCACGCGGAGGCTGCTCGGCCCCGATCCCCCCAAGCGCCCCAACCGCGGCTCTAATTGGCTCCCGTGGAGCTGCAGCCCCAGGGAGCCAATCGATTTAAAAGACGCGCGCTCGTGCCCGCCGAGGGCTGAGCGCGCATACCCCGTCCAGGCCGCGCACAGGGTCCCCGCGCCGGGCCGCGCGCCCGGTTAGCCTCGGCCGCCGGGACCCTGCCTGCGGCCTCGTAGATATGATAGAGGTCTATGAAATAATGAATGGAGTAGAACGGGTAAATGTAGACTGGTTGTTTATGCCTTCAAAAAGTAGAAAGGCTAGGGGACATGCAATGAAGCTACAATGTAGCATATTTAAGACTAATTGGATAAAATATTTTTTCACTGAACAGATAATCAAACCCTGGATTTCGTTACCACAGGATGTAGAAAAGGTTGTTAGTGTAGCTCAATTTAAAAGAGGTTTGGCCAATACCTAGAGGAAAAGTCCATAAACTATTATTAAAGAGGACCAGGGAAATCCACTGTTTATCAACTGGACTGGCAGCATGGTATCTGTATACCTTTCGGGAATCTGACAGATACTTGTGACCTGGATTGGCCACTGTTGGAAACAGGATACTGGACTTGATGGAAACTTGGTCTGACCATGGATGTACCAAGCCAGAATCACACCCTGCGTGACTTGCACATCAGGCGCATGACCCCCCTCCTCCCTATACCTCCATCCAGCTGCTGCCTGCTCTTGGCCTTGCTGCCGATGCCGCTGTGGAGAAAACAGAGGACGGCAGCAGGGCAAGAGCAGGCAGCAGCTGGATGGAGGTATGGGGAGGATGGAGGCATGTGCCCGATCTGCAAGTCGCCAGCAGCAGCAGCAAATCTGATCCCTCCCTGCTCTGATGTCACATAGGAGGAGGGATGGACCAGACCTGAAGAAAGACCTGTGAAAAGGCTTAGCGGATACATTTCGGTTGCCTGCTGTTTCCCTGCCACAGCTGAGAGAACAAAACGTGGTGGCAGCAGGGCAACAGTAGGCAGCCGAAATGCACCCCCTAAGCCTTTGCTCCATGTGCGGCTGCACCGCTTGCACAGGGCTAGGTATGGTACTGGGTCTGACCCAGTATGGCGTATCTTATGTTCTTATGGCAAAAAACCTTTACTTTCAAACTATTGGGCCTTAAAAAACAGTCTATGAAACATTCTCTTTGCCTCTCTTGTCTGCCTTTCCGTGTCTTTTGCTCTCTACTAGATTCACATTCAAGAAATATTGCTGGCATAACAATTTGTATGTGTTGCAATGAAATATTTAAAGAAGAGAATTTTAGAACTGTGGATGCAGCTGGTGTACATGTAAAGCAGCAATCTGAGAAAGAAGAGGTGCACATATACCTTTCTTTCAAAAAACGCAACAGGTCTTTTGCAGAACTGGCATATATACACGTGTATGCCTTCTGGACAAGTCACATATACTTTGTATGCTGAAAAGCATACATACAAAACCCAAACACAGGCCAACTCCACTCTTGGAACACTTACTACATACACATAAAAAAGTACACATAGGGGTGGAGCATGGGGTTGCATCAAAATGTCTTCAGAGTTAACTCTTTGGCCATGGTGGTCTGATCATTTAACCCCTAACTGAATCTGTGCTCCTGTACTGTTCAGTGGGTTTCAGTTTCGTTGGATGTTGATGTCCAAATCTAAATTGAACAAATCCGATATAGTGTTTTTGGCATGGGGAGGAGCAAAGATGAAGAAACCCAATCCTCTGACGCTGGCTAAAGTGGCACCATGGGATTTCACGATATTATGGGGCTCAAGAAATTGTAGTTAGACAACACAAGTGCTTTAAACACTCTGAGAGCTGATTAGTGCCAGATGTCGTTGCGGGTATCTGTGGATACTGAGCATTCTGCGTCGTTAGAGGAGTGAGTAAGCTTACTTGAAGATGATTGGGGGGGATATTTAAAGCGATTAATGCGGATAGCAGACCTGCTAGCCATGTTAATTGCCTTGGCTGGGACATTCAGTAGTCCTAACACGGTTGTGTGCTGAATATCCATGGGGTCACTGCTGCACGTGCTGATTCTGGCTGGCTAGCATTGGGGCATTCAGGGGGCAGAACCCAGTGAGAAGTGGGCCGCAGCGCTATTGAGCTGCTGCCTGGTTATGGTTACATAGCGAAAGTCAGGTGCAGTAAAGGCTGGATTAACTTTAGCCGCCAAAGCTAACTGGGCAGTAGTTGACTATTGTCACTGCCGTTATCTGGCCAACTCGGATATTCAAAGCTGGTGGCCAGATAAGGCCCCGGTATTGAATATCCAGGTGTCTTAGTTTCATCAGCGACGGCCAGCCACTTTAGACTGGCTGGTCACTGCAGCTCAATATCCAGCCCAATGTCTTTAAAATCAGAAAAGTCAGTAAGACAATGTCTGATCTGCAGCAAGAGTTTGAGGAGGTTAACGATTGTAGCTGAAGGAGTAATTTGTGGCTTATCTGAAGAATATGGGGGCATAAGCCTGAGGGTTTTGCTGAGGAGCTTATTCCAAAGCTGTTGGGAATGCAATTCAAGCATCCATTTGAAGTTGAAAGGGCACAGTGTATTTCAGGAGGCCCAAATGACAAGTTGGAATGGCAGGGATTGAGACTGTGCTTACCCAGATTACTCAAAGAAACGGCATAGCACTAGAAGCAATTGTTAGCTCAGTCTCCGCAGCTATGGCTACTTGGAGCCTATTATGGCTTATTTTATCCTGCAAGAATGAAAATAACTATAGATAACACTACTCATAGTTTTGAGGATGCAGGATCTCTGAAATATATTTTTCTTGTAGCAGCTGAAAAAAAAGTTAGGAAATACTGTCTCTACATTTTTGTTAGATGCTGGAGCTTTTCAGTTTTGGTGCAGTATAATATCTTCAAATGCCTGTAATTTTTACATCTGTATCAGATTTCTACATGGTTTCCTCTTTGTGTGTCTGGGTGTGTGTGGGGGGGGGGGAAGGCCCTAGTCTTAATGGGGAATTCAACAGTGGCTCTGGAATTGGCCTCTAGGTGCAGTCTTGCTCCATGTGTGTATAATGGGTGTATGGTTGGGGGTTCTACATGTTTGTTGAAGGTGATAGAGTTGAATTCTGGAAGGACTGGGAAGGGTGTTGTTTCTGTAGGGTTAGATGGTTCTGCTGGCAGGCCTGTGTGTTTATGTGGCTGGAAGATGTGTGTGCTCAGGATTCCTTGGTGGTGGGTGCTGAAATATGTGTGGGCTAGTTTCTGAATGGCTGATTTGCATATTTTTTTAGTAAATGTAAATGGATTGAATCAGTCTGTAAAACTTTAAAAGATTCTGGCTTATTTGAGAATAGCAAATGTGGATGTTTGATTCCTACGGAAGATTCAATTGTCTTTCAATGAATCACAGATCTTACAAAGGGGATTGGTCAAGGAACGCTATTTTTCTGCAGCCCCTCTCAAAAAAAGATGTGTCAATTGAATTGGCAGTTCTGTGGGTCTAACTGTACTATCCCAAGAAAATGATCTGGAGGGCCAGCGGTTGCAGTTCACTGTATGGGTGGGTGTTCATGTGTTGGTTTTAATGAATATTTATGCTCCAATGGGAGATGCGGGTCCTTGCTTTCAAGAGCTTACTTTGCTTGTGGTAGCATACATTGGTACACATTTTATTGTGGTCGGTGATTTTAACCAGGCATTGGATCCATTGCTGGATCATTTTGCTGAAGAGGAAAAAGTTTATTTCTGGGAGGCTGTTGGACATCAGCATATATTGACCAGTGGGGTCTGGTGCGTCCCTGAAGGATGATGAATCCCACAGGTCAAGATTTGACCTATGTTTCTCATCCACATAAATCATACGAACTTAAGAACTTCCTGGGTCAAAGCAAAGGTCCATCAGTCCTAGTATCCTGAATCCAACAATGGCCAATCCAGGTCACAAGTACCTGAAAGATCCCCAAAGTATCCATTCAATGCTACTTATCCCCCGGTATAAGCAGTGTTTTGCTCTTTGACTACCTTAATAACTGTTCATGGATTTTTTCTCCAGGAATTTGTCCAAACCTTTTTTTTAAACCCAGCTATACTACCTGCTTTTACTACATCTGCTTGCAATGAGCCCAAATGACCAATTATATGTTGAGAGAAAAAGTATTTTCTCCTATCTGTTTTAAATATACCACTTTTTAGCTTCATGACATGTCTCTTAGTCCATTTATTTTTTTTGAGAGAAGAAATAATCGATTTGCGTCTATCCATTCCACTTCATTCAGAATTCTACAGACCTCTGTCACATTCTATCTCCCCTTAGTCATTTTCTTGGATAGATTGCTTCTTAATCTTGTGAAGTCTGACATTCTACTCTGGACATCCCAGATTTTTCTTTTAAAATGCCACTTCATATAACTAAGGGGGTGGGATTAGGAGCGGTCTGGATTAAGGGCCTAAAGTTCTACAGAGAGTAGCAAAATTCAGCTATTATCCATGTAATTTATGTATTTAAATTAAATGCAGAAATGGTAGGCTAACTTTTATTCAGTTAAATTATCCATATAAAGTTATGTTTGTACATTCAGGAGTCAGGTTTAAACATAAAAATTTGTTCACGCCTTGCGCCGAAAACCAAGGTGCTGTTTTTTCCAGGAGTCAGCATTTTCTTGATGGCGCACGTAGGGTTGCCAACTGGCTCCAGAAAAACCTGACAAGCTTGAACTAGTCCTGGGTTTACCCCACTGCATGCAGGGATACGTAGTTCTGATTTCTCTTGCATTCATAAGAAAAGCAAGACTATAAATCCCTGCATGCAATGTGTGAATTAGAGCACTGTTTACACAGCAAACTGACACTCAGCATGTGCTAATTCTTGTGTTAACTGGAGAGCATAGAATAGGCATAGAGTGCACCTTGCAGTTAAGGCATAGTATCCTACTGTTAACACAGCTGATAACACAGAGCCTTTACCATCACCTCAGTAGATGACATTAAATGCATTTGTGCTTTCTGCAGTGTGTTGTCTGTGTTAACTGTATGCAAAGATGCTGGACATAAGGTGCCTCCAACAGTTAGTGAAAAGGATTTGCAATTGCCTCAAATTAATTTTTGCAATGAATGCATGGTCACTGCATACTTTTAGCGTACTCTAGTAGAAGGCCCCTATGTTTTCTAGTATTGCCATCTTTTGCTCATTCTGTGCTGACCTGAGGATGCAGGTGTTAAGTCTTGAAATCTAGGAAAGAAATGTATTTAGTCCAATAAAAAATATCACCTTATATTTTGAGGTTTTTTTGTTAATTAACCTTTAGCTTTGTGCACTCAAGTGGACTAACATGGCAGCCACACAGCTTTATAGTAGATAATGGCAGAGAAAAACCAATCGGTACATTAAATCTGACAAGTTGTTCTGTCCATATTGTCAAGGATACATCGCAGCTGCCAGCCACCTAGAGGGCACTGCAGCAGGTAAGACACATAGGCACATATGATGAAGGTGCAACATATGTGTGTGTATCTACATTTAAAGACGCCTTCTCAAAAGCTCTTGCACCTGTTCTGAGGCAGAAGTAACTTTGTGCCTATGTGTGTCAATTTCTCTATACATTTTATAGAATACATTCATAAGTGCCAATCCCGCCTCTGTTCTGCCCGTTCGCCACCTCCTCGATCTATGCATATTGTGAGCCCCGCCCCTGTGCCAAATAGCTTGACCAGCAGGAGGCGCTGCACCTTAACCTTGAGGTTGTATAAGAATTTGTAGTTGAGCCGTTGGTTAAAGATCACAGATTTTTATTTGGGTTCTCAGAGACTCACAACAGGTAATGTCCATAGGAAAACAAAAGTAGGGATACTCCTCCCAAAGAAAATATATGCAAACTTTGCCAGGTCAAAAATAAAGTCTTTTAAACAAGCTTTTCTTCTTAGCTCTTACAAAAGGTATTTTCCCTCTTAACAGTTATTCACATACAGTGCAACAATCACATTCCATGTCAGTGACTGAAGGATCTGAATCCCCTTTGAAAGAGTCAATTTCCATGCTCTCTGGAGGACTCTCAGGTAGTGGTTCTGGACTCTTAACTGGAATGGTATTAGTTCCATACATTAACAGTTTCTTCAGTCTTGGCCACCTAATAGGTTTCTCCCCTTTAAGTAAAAGCTCATGGGGTTTCAAAAGCCGTGGTTTAAAAGTTCCTTTCCTTTCATGTAAATGTCTACAGGTAATCTCCTCCTCATCTGAAGAACTATCCCTGTGTTCAGTTTTGGGCCTAGGCTTTCTCCTGGTTTGATGCTTAACTTGCACAGTTTTACATACAGGCCTTCTATCAATAAAACCCTCTTCTGAGCTGTAATCAGAGGACCGGTCAGACCTCCTTCGGGCTCTATAAAAAGTTCTTGCTTTGGAAGCTTCCCTAGCAGAGCAATGCCTGCATCTAGGTTCCAGCAAGGGTTTTGCCTGGGTAAAAGTTCTGCCTTCTTGTGGCTTCTTTAAGCTTCTTTCAAATACAGGGTTTAGCTTGCCCACTAACCTGCATTGTGGTTTCACTGCACTAGCAGTGTATCTCTGGGCCTCGCAACAGCAGCTGCCTGGCCTGTGAGTATTTCTTCCTGGAGAGCAGCAGTATTTCCCTTTCTCCTGGGGAGCGAATCTGGCTTCAGGTCTTCCCCTCCTCTCAGCATATAGCCTGGGAGCCTTGTTCCAGTCAGGTTCAGAATCCTCGTGCTGGTAAGACAGGTGATTCTCTTCCTCTGCTCTTCTCTCTCTCTCCCTTCCCCCTTCCGTTTCTGTCTGCCCTTCTTTACAAGCAGCTACGTGACAAGGGAACTCCCTTGCAGGCTCCTCCCCCGAGTACCTGCTTCTCTGATTCCTATCTGGTGTGTAACGTGGGAATGACTCAACACTAGTTTTGGCCCACTGACTATCAACCCTGGGGTTTTTCTGCTGTGAACTTCTAACCCTGGGTTTTCTCTGACAAGTGTTTTCTAATGTGCCCATCCCCCCAGCCAAGGTAAAACCTTCAATGTTTCCTGCTTTTCTAGGTGGCACTACTCTCTCCTTGCCACAATATAGAGCATAAAAGTAGAGGCTGTTCTCTGCACGCCTACATGTATGTGCTTAGAAGATTACCCCCAGAGGGTGCCCGGGTGCAAACTATCTCTCCTTATCCAGGGCAATCATTTTTATTTTCCTCTTTGGTGCTCTACTATCTGTGGTGATAAGTAAACAAGATCTCCTTTTCCATCCAGCATCCCGCCTGTCCCGCTTATAATCTCAAATGTCTGTGATTATTGAAATAGCCAGCAACACTGCATGAGCACTGTCCACACTTCCAGTCTCCTAGATTTCTTACATAGCTGCCAAATCAAGCTGTGTTTATTATCGTATTTATTTATTCTTGTTTATCTTTGATTTGACAACTTTCCACTGTTTGCTCAGTCGAAATACAGCATGTCATGAATACAACAGTAATGAATAGAGTAAATACATTAAAGCAAGATAATAATGGCAGTAAAAATGAGCGAAATCACAACAAGCACAGCCCAATTTACCATGAAACAGTAGGAGCCAGGAAGAGAAATGTTGAACCACACAGTGTAATTAAAGAGATGTTATTCATGCAATGTTTACATTGATGTAAGGAAGAATTTTGCAAATGCAATGTGTGCCTTCAAGTCAATGCTGACTCTTGGTGACACAGAAGCACCTGGGTTTTCTTGGTAGCATGCCCAGCAGTAGATTGCCAGGCCTTTCTTTTGAGGCAATGGAGGGTTAAGTGACTTGCCCAAGGCCACAAAGAGTGCTAGTGGGAATTGAAACCTGGTTGCTTGGTTATCAAGCCAGTGTTCTAACCACTAGGCTACTCATCCACTCCAATGAAGCATTTTAAGGACTAATAAAGTAAAACAACTACAACTTGTTTAGAAATCTGCAGTTTGCCTTTTGAGAAGAGTTTGTCTCGCATTACCTTATATCCCTAGTGTTACAAGGAAGTATACTGGCTTCCTTATAGCAGCCAAGATAAAAGAGAGATCTTGCCCTAGAAGTGCAGGACGTAGGCCTCAGGTAACCTGAAGGAAAGCCGTGAAGGTGCATATTAGAAAGGATGTCTAGCTGCTATCAGGGACATCCAAGCCAAAACATCCTGAAAAACAACAAGTGCATTCAAGTCCAGAGATGATTCTTTAAAGTAGACGTCCTAGATATGGACATCATCGAGGACATCTACATAGATTTCCTCCACAACTGCATCACAGACTGGAGACATTCCCAATTGTCATATAAGTAGTGGAGATGACTTGCAACTCTGCAAAAACACAACAGGTATCCCCAAATGCAATTAGTTCCTTTACTATTGTGAACTGTACTGGGGATAAGAGTTCCATTTCCTCTAGACCCTCCACTACTTTCTCAGGAAAATGAGCACTTTTCAGATGCCTTTTATATGCCCTGTAGCATGTAAAGACTTGGGCGGGGGTGGAGATGTGCTAGCCATTCTGAAATCGGGCATGCATGTCTAAAGTCCCCAGTATGCCCCCAGACATGCTCTCCCCTCCCTGTCATACACCTATGCAGGATAGACATCCCTGGCATGGAGATGTCTTTGGAGCTATTTTGTAAAATGGCTTTGGGGCCATCTCTGTGATTTGGATGTCTATATATACATTTTTCAGATATACAAATCATGAAGTAAAGTCCTGATGTACATAGTATTGTAAATAACACACGTTGTAAATAGCTCACCATGAATCAACAACCATCGACACACACACGCGCACTCACTGATCAATGCATGCACACACTAGATACAATATTTATCGATTGTTTGCTGTGTAGACCGCCTTGATTGCAGGAAAAGGCGGTATAGAAATCCATTTAAATAAAATAAATAAATAAATAATTAGAGCTTCTAAAATGCCCCCCTTAGTCAATATGTACCAGGCCACTACATTCTCAAAATGATGGCTTGTTATATGAGACCTCTTTGAAAGAGGTGAAATTAATTAAAACTAACTTGTGTATCTGTTGCAAAATCTCCTGGTTGTGGAACCAGCTTTTGAAATGATCCAACCAATTACAAATAGGTAAAAATAAAATCTCCATAAAAATTGCATTGCTATACAGAGAAAGTGTGGATTTATTCCTTATAAATAATTGTTATACACTTCTTTGTAAATTTAAAAAGAAATTCCTGCTACCTGACAAGTCCTTTTGAATATTGACCCCAGCATCAACTCCTTTCTGTTAGTCAGCCCCGATATCATCATCAGCTACCTTGTCCCAGCCCCAGTCCCTTTCTTCCAGAACAGCATCATTCCCAGACTCCCAGCATCTAAAGCCTCTGCACAGAGGCAGAAGCTTGTTCTTTGGATCCCATCATTATGTAGCTCTGCTGCTGGTATCCCAGGAGAGTTTCAGAAATGTGAGAATATAAGAGTAAGCGGTGATCTTGCAACCTGTTTACACAAATTGTTCATGTACACATTTAAACACTACTATAAAAGCTGTGCTAGGCTTCTAAAATTACCTCCACTATCAATTGAATATTTCCCATTTAATTTCCCATCAAGGTCACTGATAGTATCCAAGAACTTTGGAGATCCTTAGGGGTATGTTTACTATAGTGCAGTAGCCGGTAGTGTAAGGTTTAGCACAGAGCTACCGTGCATTTTGGCTGTACAGTAACAAGAACCACGTGACCCAAAGATCAGCATGCTCAAAATGCTGTGATACCTGAGCAGCATGTGAATAGGTAGGGTTGAGCTGGAGAGTGGGAGGAGATGTGGCATGCAGCTAGGGCAGGTGCACTAGTCATGTGCTAGCTACACAAACATGCTGCTAGCATGGGCGCAACTAATGCCTGCCTCTGACTAGGCAGTAATTGCATTCACCTTGTTGCATGTTGGGAATGTGTGGTGCATACATAAGGGTTAGGAAATAGGAAGGGAAGAAACAGATCTGTACTCCAAACATTGATATTCCCTCATATAGACTATTGTAATAGCATTCTCCAGGGACTTCCAAAACAAGCAATAAATCAGCTACAGATGGCTCAACGTATGGCTGCATGCATAACTCTGAAAGCACATATTACGGACCAGAACACCACTGTCTTATACAATCTCCACTGGTTGCCAATCCAAAGCAGAATTAAATATAAATTGCTGATGACCACATTCAAACTGCTGAGGAACATAGCACCATTGAATCTAACCACCCTATTAAAGTAACCTCAAATGAACAACTAAGAAGAGAATGTATGCAAAACACACTAATTGTTCCCCCAGCGTATTATAAATCTATCTGTTCCACGAGAAATAGAGCTTTCTCTTTTATTGCACCAATACTATGGAAATCTCTCCCAGGAGAAACTAAGGTCTACTTCTGACCTGACCACATTTCATAAAGATCTCAAGACATACCTTTTTTATGAGTATTGTATACTATTTTTCGAGCTAGACAAACTTTATCCAACTTAACTTTCCAATTCAATCCCTTCTTACCAATACTTAAACCTTCCCTAATTCTGTATATGTCTGTGTCATTCATAACCACACTGGAAATAACTTAACATTTGACAAGTACTTTTCTGAGTTAAATATTTCAATAATCTTTTTTGTACATCATTTACTTTTACTGTATTATGTAATCATGTTTTGATGTAATCGTTATTGTTTATCTATCTATTTTAATTTAGATGTTTTTCTATACCACCCCTTCCAGAGATCAAGGGTGGTTTACATTATAACAAAACCTTTACATAGAACAGTATTAATGAGGTATAACAGTTAACGATTTACATTGAACTATGTACATTTATCACATTTTGAGATACAAAGTAGGCATTCTTATCGGCATATCCATCAAATTATGACTGAAATGCATAAACAATGATTTGAATGTAGCAATGCTGAGTGGGCTGGAATGGTGCTTGAAGAACGGGGGGGGGGGAAGGGAGAGAAGAGGGGAGGAAAAAGAGGTGAACTTTATGAACTGTTGGTGCTGAGACTGGTGCAATGTTCTTTGAATAGGTGAGGTTTTAATTTTTTGCGGAATGATTGTAAGTCTTTAATTGCTCTTAGTGTTCTTAATTTACTTTCTAAACTGCTTTGATTACATGGAAAGGCGGTATAGAAAACTCTTAACTAAATTAGCTACAATGGAACCTGCCTAGGCCACTAGGGAAGAGGGACCACATGGAGTAGCTGCCATGGAAGTACGCCATAGTAGCCTGACAGCCGCAAAACCAGAGCTTGTAGGTCAGGAGTAACCCTATTGGGAAAGTGAGCAAACATCCATAGACATATCAACGGCTGTCCTGACAGACTGCTGTTCATAGCTGCATATGCAATGCATAGATGTCAGAGGGGTTGCTGGTGCTGTGTTTGGTGGAAGTGTCAGGAGATAGGGCCTGTGCTTCCCACCAGTACTGGCCACAGAGCCAGAGGGAATCAGCAGAAGGGGGGGGGGGGGGTGCACATACCAGTACATACATGCACCTATGGAGCTATGCCGCTGCCATGGGCCATTTTCCTGTGGGCAGATGGCCCCTTCCCCTGACCAAGGGAGGAAAAGGCTGAGACCTACCAGCTACTTAACATTCCTAGCAATGAACAGGAACTTGTTTTATTAGAATGCTCCACAATGGCTATGGTGCTTCCCTAATAATGCATTTGTGGCTTTCAATTGCAGGATGCATGCTGTGAACTCATTCACTATGTGCATGTGCTCTGGCCGTATATTCACAACTGCCGTGGTACCGACACACTTAGTGCACCGGTAAAGCTCTGCCACAGTCACCGCCACCTGCTGGTACCATGGCCGCTAAGCCCTGCGTCATTAATTTCACATGCCAACAGCGCATTACCCCGTGCTACCAGCGAACCTTTACTAAACATGTCCCAAGGAGAAACAGAATAGCTTACAATCAGCAAATGTATATGACAAGGCTGCATACTTTCCCCATACCTGTTCAATTTATATGCTGAACAAATCATCAGAGATGCAGGACTGTATGAAGAAAACTGAAGTGTGAAGACAGGCGGGGGACTCATTAACAACTTTTTCTGTGCTGTCAATGCCACATTACTGGACGAAAGTGAAGATGATCTGAAACGTCTGCTTGTCAAGATCAAGGAACACAGGACTCAATATTCAATGGAATTAACTTGGTTAGTAGACCTGCTAACTGTGTTAAGCCCTCTAGCTAGGATATTCAGTTGCTCTAACACGGTTAATGCCGCTGAATATCCTGGGTGCCGCAATTGCATGCCCCAATGCCAACCAGTTAGCACTGAAGCATTACAGGGGCAGCGCACAGCAATAACCAGGCAGCAGCTGCCGGAGCTATTGCTAAGTGGCAAAAGTCAGGTGCAGTAAAGGTTGGCCTAGCTTTCACCACTGAAGCTAACTGGGCAGCAGCTGAATATCACCACTGCCCAGTTAGCTTTGCAGCAATCAAGGCAACACAGATATTCAATGCTGGGGCCC
The DNA here is from genome assembly GCA_033557465.1 of Ichthyophis bannanicus. NCBI lineage: Eukaryota > Metazoa > Chordata > Amphibia > Gymnophiona > Ichthyophiidae > Ichthyophis > Ichthyophis bannanicus. Next base: position 102,842,931 of record CM066035.1, read on the forward strand.
ATATACGGTCTTAAAATGGGCTGCACCTTAATGTGAAGACAACAAATATCCTGACAAATGGCAAAAATTAATAACTTCATCCTTGATGGAGAAAAATATAGTCGACAGCTTCACCCTGCTTTGATCACGTCAATAAAGAAACATAGAAACACGACGACAGAAAAAGACCACATGGCCTATTTAGTCTGTCCCTCCATATCAACAACTACAACAGTCCCCTTTTTACCTTTAGAGATCCTCTGTGTTGGTCCCATGCTTTTTTGAATTCAGTTACTGTCCTCATCTCTACCACCTCCACTGGGAGACTATTCTATGGATCCACTACTCTTTCCGAAAAGAAATATTTCCGCATATCACTCCTGAATCTATCTCCCTTCACCCTCATCCCATGTCCCCTCGTAGCAGAACTTGCTTTTAATTGAAAGAGGCTCTCTCCCTGAACATTTATGCCATGGAGGGATTTAAACATCTCAATCATATCACCTCTATCCCGCCTTTCCTCTAAGGTGTACAAAATAAGATCCTTAAGTCTGTCCTCATATGCTTTATAATGAAGACTACTAATCATTTTAGTAGCCACCCTCTGCACCGACTACATCCTGTTCACATCCTTTTGAAGGTGCGGTCTCCAGAATTGCACACTATACTCCAAATGAGGTCGCACCAAAGACTTATACAGAGGCATTATCACCTCCTTTTTTCTGCTAGCCATTCCTCTCCCTATGCACCCAAGCATCCTTCTAGCCTTTGCCATCGCCTTTTCTACCTGTTTAGCTACTTTAAGATCATCATACACAACCACGCCTAGGTCCCGCTCTTCTTTAGTGGACAAAAGTACTTCACCCCCTATACTATATTGCTCCCTTGGATTGCTGCAGCCCAAATGCATGACCTTACATTTTTTAACATTAAATCCCAGCTGCCAAATTCTAGACCATTCTTCAAGCTTAGCTAGATCCCTCCTCATGTTATCTACCCCTTCCTGAGTGTCTACTCTATTGCAGATTTTGGTATAATCCGCAAAGAGGCAAACCTTACCCGACAGCCCTTCTGCTATATCACTAACAAAGATGTTAAAAAGAATTGGACCAAGGACAGATCCCTGGGGCACACCACTGATAACATCCTTCTCCTCAGAGTGAGCTCCATTTACTTGTACTCTTTGTCGCCTCCCACCCAACCAATTTCTAACCCAAGCAGTAACTTTAGGGTCCATCCCTAGAGTGCTCAGTTTGTTTATAAGTCACCTGTGAGGAACAGTGTCAAAGGCTTTACTGAAATCTAAATACACCATATCTAGGGCTCTCCCTCGGTCCAACTCCCTGGTCACCCAGTCAAAGAAATCAATCAGATTTGTCTGACAAGACCTGCCTCTGGTGAATCCATGCTGCCTCGGATCCTGTAATCTACTGGACTCCAGAAACCTCACTATTTTCTCTTTCAGCAGCGTTTCCAATAATTTACTCACCACTGAAGTTAAACTAACCGGCCTGTAGTTTTCAACCACATCTTTACTTCCGCTTTTGTGTAAAGGCACCACATGAGCCTCTCTCCAGTCCTTTAGCACCACTCTGACTCCAATGAGGCATTGAAAAGGTCAGTCAGTGGAGCTGCTAGAACATCCCCAAGTTCCCTCAGTATTCTCGGGTGTATCCCATCCGGTCCCATCGCTTTGTCTACTTTAAGTTGAGATAGTTTCTCACGAACACAGTCTTTTGAAAATTGTTCAGGATGTCCTTTGCTTCTGTTCCTATTTATGGGTGTTTTCTGAGGTCCTGCTCCTGGTTCTTCATCTGTGAACACAGAACAAAAATATTTGTTAAGCAATTCCGCTTTATCCTTATCAGCTTCTACATATTCCTCCCCTGCACCCTTGAATCTGACAATACCACTCTTGCCCTTCCTCTTCTCACTAATATATCTGAAAAATGTCTTATCCCCCCATTTTATTGCATTGGCTATTTCCTCCTCCTTTTGAATCTTTGCCTTCTTGACTACTTTGTTTTTCCAAATACAGATGCCTGTCTTCCTCTCTCTGTGATCTCTTGTATTTCATGAAGGCCTCCCTCTTTTTCTTCACTTTTTCAGCTACTTCTTTCGAAAACCATAGCGGTCTCCTTTTCCTTTTATTTTTATTTACCATTTTAACAAAAAGGTTGGTTGCCCTTAAAATATCCCCTTTCAATTTTTCCCATTGTTTTTCTACATCCCTCAGCTGTTCCCATCCAACTAACGACTCCCTGAGGTATTGGCCCATCTTCGCAAAGTTAGTCTTCCTAAAGTCTAAGATCCTCGCCTTTGAATGGATTCTAACAGCCCTAGTCCTAATATTGAACTACACCATCTGGTGATCACTGGATGCAAAATGATCTCCCACTACAACATCAGAAACACTTTCACCATTGGTAAGCACCAAGTCCAGTATGGCCCCTTCACGTGTGGGGTCTGTTACCAATTGCCTGAATAGTTCTCCCTGTAGAGAATCCAGGATCTCCTTACTTCTAGATGATACTACAGCAGGAATGTGCCAATCAACATCTGGCATATTGAAATCTCCTATCAGTAGCACTTCCCCTTTACTAGCAATGCTGCGCATGTCTTCAATTAACTCTCTGTCCACCTCTTCCTCTTGTGAGGGAGGTCTGTATATCACACCAATGTAAATAGATTTCTCTTTCCCTCTTTCTAGTTTAACCCACAATGCCTCCTCTCTCCCTTTTAAGCTCTGTAATTCCAAAGCTTTAATAGTAGTTTTTACATATAGTGCCACTCCTCCTCCCCTACTTCCTACCCTGTCCTTTCTGAATAAAGTATAGGCAGGTATAGTTACATCCCAATAAATGGTTTTCTGTGAACCATGTTTCTGTAACTGCCACTAAATCCAAGTCAGCCACTCCCATCAAAGCTTCAACATCAGGGATCTTATTTCCCATGCTACGGGCATTTATACACACTGCTTTCCATATATTACCCCTGTTACCCATTTCCATAAAGTTATTTAATGGAAATATGCGTTTAATGGAAGACGCGTTGACCTTTCTTGGACAGATGGATGCCATCTCTGCTCTGCAACCCTTGGAACAGCATCCCATGGTCTAGGAAACCAAAACGCTCTCGATGACACCATCCACGCAGCCATGCATTCATCTCCAGGATGCGAGCCTCTCTGCCTTGGCCTTTACCCTCAACAGGGAGGATTGAAGAGAACACCACCTGTGCACCTAACTGCTTCACCCTCTGTCCCAGAGCCATGAAGTCACTTTTGATATGTTCCAAGGTATACCTGGCAGTATCATTTGTTCCAACATGGATTAGCAACATTGGGGCTTGATGAGTCTCGGCAAACTCTCCGTAACATCTTGGATTTTGGCACCAGGCAGACAGCATACCTCTCTGGACATCAAGTCTGGTCGGCAGATGGACGCCTCAGTACCCCTCAGAAGAGAGTCTCGAGAAGCCGTCAAGAAATTTGACAATCCTTTGCTCTTTGGCAGAACAGCTATGAGGGACATAGACAAGATTTTCAAGAACAAAGATGTATCTCTGCACACAAAGATTTGACTTGTCCAAGCCATGTTATTTTCAATAATACTGTTTATCATTTATTTCATTTGATATAATGCTTTGTTAGACACAGTAAGAGCGGTTTACAACTTCAAAACCAAAACAGTAAGAAAAAGGTGAAAGGAACTCCATTTCTGTATAGGAAAGAAAGAAAAGTTAAACAACAGAAAAAATAAGAAGATACATAGGTATCACAGGCAAAGAGATTTACTCAGTTTTTGCACATTTTTCCTAATCTGCCCTGGTCCCAAAGGCTTGATTAAATAAATGGGTTTTACTCAAGGTTTTGAATTTCTTGAAGACTGGTTCTAAGCGGATGGCTGGGGAGAGACCATTCCACATAGTGGGGGGTCACAAAGAAAAAGCAGATCTCTGAGTAATTTCAAGTTTGGCCCTAGAAGGAGGGGGAATAACTAACTGATTGCTGTGCAAGACAATGGGGATGTGTGCATGGAATTATAACAGCTGAGAGATATACAGGGGCTTCATTGTAAACGGCTTTATGGGTGAAGGAGAGTATTTTGTACTGTATGTGAGAGGGATGCAGAAGTTGGAAAGTGAAGAAGACAGGAGGGCTTTGAATTATAGTGCTGGTGAAAAATACTACTTATACCATGGACTGCCCAAAGAATAAATCAATTGTCAGATCTAAGTTTTCCTTGGAAGCTTAAATGACAAGACTTTGATGTTCACACTTTGGACACAGGATGCAAAAAGAATGATCATTAGAGAAAAGACATCATGGTTGAAGGTCTAAACAAAAGAGGAACAGTGGCAATGCAATGGATCAATACAATAACAATAGCTATGGATGCTACTCTATCAAAAGTTTGCCTCCTGATTGAAAATCGAGCGCAGTTTAGGACAACTATCCACAGGGTCACCATGAGTCGACGTCAACTCAACGGCACTTAGCAACAACAATGGAACAAGATAATTTTCCAGCTGCTGTCAAAGTCACTGGTAATTATTTTGGTTATAAACAAGAGGTTTATTTCAAATTCCTTTACAGACCATTGCATAGTTATTCCCCTGATAAATGATCAAATGTGAACAATATGTTTGACATCAAATGTAAATGTTTGCATTAATAAAGAGGTACTGCACTTGGTTGCACATTTTATTTGACCACTTTTTATTCATCAGTAGTGGTATGAAATTATATTAAGGATACCAGTGGGGTGCCAGTTTGCAATGATGTTGGTGATACCTAGGACTGAACATAATTCGATGATGGAATGCTCAGTTAATACAATTATGACTAGTTGCTTTTAGCTAGAAGACTAGCAATTACTCAGAAATGAAATAACACCTGAACTCCAACATTTTTTGATCGGTATCAAAGTTGTTAGCAACCTCCTGAATATAAGAGTAATACGAACATAAGAAAAGCCATACTGAATCTGACTGAGATCCTTTGAGCCCAACATTCTGTGCCTAACAGTGGTTGGTTGGCTCACAATTATTCAGCAGATTCCAAAAAAAATCATCTATTTCTCATAGCTCATTTGCAGGTATTATCAATAGCTCTCCTAAGTCTACCTGGCTAGTAATTTTTTATGGGCTTTCCTTTCAGAATCTTGTCCAAACTTCTGAATCCAGCTATGTTACTGCTGTCCTGTCCTGACCACATCCTATAGAAACAGATTCCAAAGTTTAATTATGCACGGTTTGAAAAAAGCTTTCTATAATTTGTTTTCAATTTGCTGGTAATTAGTTTCATAGAGTGTCCTCTTGTTTTTATTTTATTTGAAAAGTTAAACTATTATTGAATTGTTTCACCCCACTCATGATTTTATAAACTTCTGTCATACTCCTTTTAGTCATCGTTTCTTCAAGCTAAAGAACCCTAACTTGCTCAGCCTTTCTTCATAACGGAGGTGTTCTATCCCCTTCATCATTTTTGTCACACTTCTCTGAACCTTTTCTATACTATATCCTTTTTCAGATGGGACAACTAGAACTGCACACAAAGGGACTCTTTTAGTAAAGGTTAACATGCGTTAAGTGCCATTGTGCCCTTTGAAATAAAAGGGCTATAAGCACTTAACACATGCTAATTTCATTAATGTGCATTAAAACCTTTAGTAAAAGGGCCCCAAAGTGTGGTCATACCAAGGACCTATACTGAGGCACAATGATTTATTCACAGTTTTATTCCATAACTTTTCAAATAATCCCTAGCATTCTATTTGCTTTCTAGCAGCCCTGGCACACTGGGCTGAAAATTTCAATGTATTGTCCATAAGGAAAAAGGGAGCGGGCAGGGTCCCGGCGACTGGAGTTAACCGGGTGCTCGGCCCGGCACGGGACCCTGCGCGCTATAAAAATAAAGGAGCCGGGGGGGTGGAGAGTAGTGGCGGCGAGGACGCAGTGCGTCCTTTGTAATGATTGGCCACGCGCGCAATCGCGCGTGCTTGAGCCAATCAGAGGGCAAAGCCAGGCATGTGCTCAGCCGGAGGCGGTTGGAGCTGAGCACATGCAAGTGAGCTGGGAGCACGACGGCCCACCCACCCACCCTTATGGGAGACGGGGAGGGTTGGAGAGTTAGGGTTGTTGCAGATTGGTGGGGGGGGGGGGGCTTGGCAGGATCCCAGAGGTGTCCGGGGTCCGGATACTTAGGCCATGCAAGCGAGCTGGGAGCGCGGCGGGTGGCGGTGAAGCATGGCTGAGACCTGTGCACGATCAAGGAAGTATTGGAGCGCGGCGGTGGCGTTGGAGAGCAGGGTCGGTGGCTTTGGGAGGGGCGATGGCAGGACCAAGAGGTAGGACGCCAGAAAAATCAGGTGGTGACAGGCTCTTTGAGTGCCGGCGCGTGGGGGTGCTGGGGTTTTAATAAACTTAGTTTAGCCGGGTTGTGGGGGCCTGAGGGGTAGCAGGGCAGGACCAAAACTGCAACAACAGCAACAAAAAACGGAGGATAAGAGGGAACAATAAATAAATTAATTAATTAAACAGTTTAAAGGCAGGAGCTGGGCATACAGTGAAGGTTGTGACATGGCACCCAAGAGGCTCCAGACGAGTAGTGGGTGTGGGAGCAGGGGAGGGGGAGTGGTCAGGAGTAGAGTGGATAAAAGGGGTCGTGGGACGGATCGAGGGCGAGCGGGGGGTACACGGAGTACAGGAGAGGCCCCACATGTCCAACAGGGCGGAGGAGAGGCAAGGCGGGTGCCTCGGGGACAACATGCTGCCCCAAAAGGGGCTAGGAGGGGCTCCGGGGGAGGTGGTCGAGGGTCTCTGCCACAGGTGGTGAGAGGAGGGGCTGGGGAACCGGCAGCAGGCAGAGGAGGTGAACTTCATAGGGTTAACAATGGAGCCGGGTAGGGGGGCAGTGGTGGAGCCTGGGTGGGGGATGGGGGCTAGTACCAATTTCTGGGGGGTTGCGACATGACGGGGTACGGTCCCTGTGGCAGGGAAGGGGGTGGCTCGGTGATCCCGGGAGGTGGGGCGACAGTAACAAGAGGGTATGGGCTAGCCGGATATCAGACCCCAGCCGAGCTCTGGGCGAGTGGGGGGCAAGGATCCTCAAGGACAGCGTGGGTGGGAGCCTGGCAACTGGCATGGGCCCCTGGCTTTCCTGCTCCTGGTTTTCCTTTTCTCTCTTCTCAGGTACCCTTGATGGTTTTTCCAGGATTCACACCCAGGACGGTGGAGCCATTACGTATTTCGGCGAGGGACCGGAGTGATGGAGTGCATCTGTCTCCGGTGGGGGTGGACCTCCTATTGAATGATCGGCAGGAGGTGTTGGAGCGTGTGGTGCAGTGTGACAGGAATCAGTCGCAGCTTTGGTAGGGGGGGCGGCTCAGGCAGTCGAGATGCCCCGAGCCGGTGGTGGGATCCCGGAGGTGTCCGGGGTCCGGATACTTAGGCTAATTGGGGCGTGGGCGGGGTGCCTACGGCCCAGACAACCCCGGGTAGACTTTTGCTAGTAATATGGCGAAGTCGGACAGGGGTTTTAGGAATTTGGCCGGTGGACGTGAATGCGGCCGGTGTGGAAGCGAGGTCACTTTGCTAATAGCATGGCTGGTGACCAATGTTCCCTCTAATTTTCTGTAGGCTGTGTGCGCATAAAATATCAGCTGTGTGCAGCTTTTGAAGGATGGTTAAATTTTTGTGCGCCACATAATGACACTCGGAGTTATATACTTTAAAATTTGACTACACGTCAGAATACAGTATGTACACCACGTTGATTTTAATCAAATTAAATGAAAATAGACGATTACTAAATGAAGCGGAAAATTTCTAGTAATTACAATCACAACTTTTAAATTTTAAGACATCTGTGTTGTTTTCTATCAGAATCAGAACCGTAATTTTTGTGCGCTCCGTTGTAAAATATGTGCGCTCGCTCGGCGAGGTGTGTGCGCACGCACATGCGCACAGCTTAGAGGGAACAGTGCTGGTGACCCATCGCTCCGTATGGGGGGGGGGGGGTTGGTTCTTGTTGATCATGTTGGTTTTGCAAGTTAGAGATGTTAACTTGGCAAATAAAGCTGCGACCAGTTTGTTACCCATGAATGGCTGTGTGTGCATTTTGTGAAAGGGGTGGGGGGTGGGGGAGAGGGAGATAGATCAAAAGGGGGTTTGAGGGGCAGGATGGGGGAGCGCCAGGTACGACTACCCAGTTAGGAAAATGGGAGCGGGCAGGGTCCCGGCGACCGGAGTTAACCGGGTGCTCGACCCGGCGCGGGACCCTGCGTGCTACAAAAAGAAAGGAGCCGGGGGGTGGAGAGTAGTGGCGGCAAGGACGCAGCGCATCCCTTGTCATGGTTGGCCACGCGTGCGATTGCGCGTGCTTGAGCCAATCAGTGGGCAAAGTCGGGCATGTGCTCAGCCGGCGGCGGTTGGAGCTGAGCACATGCAAGCGGGCTGGGAGCGCGGCGGCCCACCCGTCCACCCTTATGGGAGACGGGGAGGGTTGGAGAGTTAGGGTTGTTGCAGCTTGGTGTGGGGGGGGGGGTACGGCAGGATCCCGGAGGTGTCCGGGGTCTGGATACTTAGGCCAATTGGGGCGTGGGCGGGGTGCCCACGGCCCGGACAACCCCGGGTAGACTTTTGCTAGTAATATGGCGAAGTCGGACAGGGGTTTTAGGAATTTGGCCGGTGGACGTGAATGCGGCCGGTGCGGAGGTGAGGTCACTTTGCTAATAGCATGGCTGGTGACCCATCGCTCCGTACTGGGGGGGGTGGTGGTTCTTGTTGATCATGTTGGTTTTGCATGTTAGAGATGTTAACTTGGCAAATAAAGCTACGACCGGTTTGTTACCCATGAATGGCTGTGTGTGCATTTTGTGAAATGGGGGGGGGGGAAGGGAGATAGATCAAAAGGGGGTTTGAGAGGCAGGATGGGGGAGCGCCGGGTACGACTACCCGGTTATGAAAGGAAGATCTTTTTCTTTGGTGGTGAATCCTAACTCAGAATCTGTACCTGTAGTTGGGACCATTTTTCCCTATGTTCCTCATTTTGCACTTGCCCGCATTAAATTTCATCTGACATTTAGATGCCCAGTCTCCTCAAAATCCTTCTGCAAATCTTCACAATCCTCTGCCGTTTTAACAACTTTGAATATGCAAATCTGACTACTTTAGTCATGACTTCTATCTTTACATCATTTATGAATACATAAAAGAGAATAGGTCCATGTACAGTCCATTGGGCCACTCCATTATTGACATGCATGTGGATTGTTGACCATTCAGTTCTACTAGTTGTTTCCTGTCATTTAGCCAGTTTGCAATAGGGGTGTGCATCACAAAACTTTCATTTTGCATTATTTTATTTTTATTTTTTGTTTGTCATATCACTTTCTTTCCCATTAATAGTATGCACTGTTGCAGAATCACACACACTATTTTTGCATATATGAATAGTGCATGCTATTGCACAATAATGCACACTGTTGACTGGAACCAGGAAAAGACATACATTTAATCATTTCCCATTGTGTCCAGATAACCACTTTCATTCTAAATGAAATCATATCCCTAGTTTGCAATTCACAAAAGAGTATGGCCTTCTACTGTATCCCATGATTCTAATTGCCTAAGGAGTTTCTCATGAAGGACTTTGTTATAAGCCTTCTGAAAATCCAAATATATCAACTGGCATACTATTATCCAATTGTTTGTTTACACCTTCAAAAAAATCTAATCCATTGAGAACGCAAGTTTTCCCTTTGTTGAACGCATGCTGACTCATTACTGTTAAGATGCACATATTTATAATGGTCAGTAATTTTGTTTTTTCCCTTCAACCATTTCGCTCAGCACCAACATCAAGCAGTATTGAAGAGTGATGCTCAAACATAATCTAATAATTTTACTCAGCATTCTAAACAGCAAAGTTAAATGTTTCTCATGTTCTTAATTTTTGTAGTTTGGAGGGTACCTTTATAAGAGGCTGCATTGAGCAGGTGGCTACAGAGGCACCTCTATTGGTGCTACTTCATAAAGACCTGTAGCCACCTACTTGTCTTTATAAAATACTAGCCTATGTGGCAGAGAATGTACCTGAAATGTAGGCACCTTCACAAATAGTTGCTCATAATCAGGTATAAATGATTGCCCTTACTTTATACATACATGTGCATAGATTAATGTATTTATAATATATGGACGTACAGTACATGCAAGCCCATATTGTTCCACCAGTTAAGTCTACTGGCAAAGTAGGCTTCATGCCAAAGAATGCACTTTTATGGTGGTCCGTGTTTTATAAGAAGTCATTTAGGAGCATTTTTAATAAAGTGCTCTACTGGGTAGTGCAGAACTCAGCGTGCATATGAAGTAGAATTTTAGAAGGGCATCCAAGAAGAATCTGGGACATCCAGAGTGGAATCTGCATGAAATTTGGGGGATATGGCAGTGGTGAAGGGAAGCACATATAAATGTCTTCTGAAATTGCTCCATCTTCACCTCAAGAAATGCATATACCAGTAACAAGGCTATGGAGATTGGCTCCATGCGGTTTGCAAGGCTGGGTATGTGCACGAGTGTAGGCCATCTCACAAATGTGTGACTATGTTATGAGATTTGTACGTCCCAGCTGGCCATTTCAGATACTCAGATATGAAGGGGTAGGCCTGTAATATGTTTGGAGTTTGTGTTTATGTGCAGATTTCTTTGACCAGGAAATATTAACTGTGGTGATGAAAGTGCATTTTGCTCTCCCCCCCTGGAAGCATTACAGCCATGAAACAAGCATCTTTTTATACCTTATTCATAGTCTGTAACAGGTATAGGCATGGACGCCTCACCAACCAGGGTCAGACATGCTTGTGCCGTTCTGCAATTGCACCGCAACGTGCATTTCTCTTGCTCCACCCAGGACACACAGCTTCCCCTCCCCCATGCTACATGGACATGCTTGTGCCCAGGACGTCTATATTCCCACTTTCTGAAATGGATCCAGGGATGACTGTGATTTGTATATCGGAATGCCTGTTTCTACACATCCAAATCACGAATGGAGCTTCTAAAATACCCCCCTTCCAACTGTGCTACAATAAAAAGTACCACATGCTGAAAATGCATCCATGCAAAAAAATCCTGCACTATCTGAGTAGCACAGGTTGGGCTGGAGACTGAGTGGTTCTTGGGTAGAACATCTTTAGGTAGTGTGGAAATTTTGGCATGCTCTTCCCTGTGATGTAGTACTTTGCGCAGATACATTTATCATCATTTAGTGGGTGTTATTATGCACTCACGCTGATCACACCAATGCTAACAAGTGTGGAAGCATTGTGATAGCCATGCAAGCAACATGGGGACGTTGGGCATCCTGCCATTCTTTAGTATGGGTCAAACACTACCCCATGATTATTTTTGAAGTCAATCATGCTAAAGGTGCAACTTTTAGGGTCTTGTTTACTAAGCAGACCGATATGGTAGTGACTTTTTAAAATTATCTCCATGATGTCCTCTTTCATACGAGCCAAACAATACTCTCTTGGGTTCTTTACTTTACGAATGAATACTTCTTAGTACTACATTAAATACTGTTCATTCAAAACAACGTCCACCGTTCAGTCTTCCACTTTTGCCAACACAGGTCTCAGATAAACTAGAGCACAGTACTTCTGGGTATTGTGTCTCGCGGTATTGTGTCTCGCCCAGCCTCGTGCCTGTTCACATCAATGACCCGGGTATTTTTTCAAAACATACTCGCACTTGCCTTTATAAATTTTGCACTTATCTTTGTAAAAGTTTTTAATATCTTCTTTTCAGCTGCCCCATCTCTTTCATATGAGAGCTAATAAGTTACTTTGATTTACTGTATATCTTTCTATATATGCACGTTCAATAACATGCTGAAAATAGAAATCAAGGGATTACTATAATTAGGCAAAAAATCCATTTTCTATATCACATGTATTTTTTTTATATGATACACCAGCAGCAGAGGTGAAATTTTATTATTTATTGTGAAGAATTTTCAGGAAAACTTTAGGATTCCAATGTAGATTTTAGACAAGAGGAAAGAAATTTGAAAGCCATACACTAGTCAATTATTTATGAAAAGTATACATTTATATCATATTGTCAATAATTCTGCTTTTAGTGCAGAACTACCCTTGCCATATATAAAGCAAGGACAAATTCTGAATAAGAACAATGGTTTATTTCATAAAAATGAGGGTGGCATTTCTAGACCTCAATCTGAATTTTAATGATGTGTCTATTGCAAATACAGTTGATTGTATGCTAATAAGTTCAAATAAACCATCTCTTGATCATTCTAGGATTATATTGGTTGGAGCTATTTTTAGATTATGAACAGTCCGTGCTGAAGTGGAATTAACTTTCTAGATGGCTTCTCTCAACCAAATTAAACAGAAGATCCATTTTCCTTACTGTGAATTACATGATGTTATTGAATATTATAAACAGATTTAATCCATAGCAGTAACAAATGGTTTCCACTGCCTAGCCTTTTCAGTGAATCTAAACTTTCAGAAACTCAGTTTTATTAAACATGAAAATGTATAAGACCTGAATAAAAATACATACCGTCTATTTAAATTAACTTTCAGGGTCAAGTTCATCAAGGTCTTATTCAGTAACATTAATTTTGTAGTATTAAGAGGTCCTTTTACTAAAACTAGGCATGGTTCTTCACTTACTATGCATTTATTACTAAAATTAGCACATGATAAATGCAAAGGAGGTCATCCCGATCCCGAATAGCAAGGGCTGGACATCCGACATGGACGTCCAGCCCCCACTATTCCTCCAGACCCGATGCCAAAATGACAGAGCTCCCCGCACATGAGATGTGTGGGGAGCTATCGATGGGTGTGGAAGAGGGACAGCTGGAGAAGGAGCAAGGGCAGGCCAGAGGCGTGATTCCAGATGTACAGGATTGATTCCGGTCGCAGCCCTGTATGTCCGGGCTGGAGGAAAAAGACGGGGGAGGCAATCGTCAGCGGTGAAACCCCCCAAACGACCTTGGGAGATTCTCTGCAGCCAGACCCTGGCCTTGGCAGGCCCATTTGGGGGTCGGTGGTATCTGTCATGCCAGTACAGTAACAGCTGTGGACTCACACAGACAGTTATTTCAGGTTCAAATGCATGTTAACCACACAGCATACCTCAGTAAAAGGGAACCTACGCTTGCAATACTGTAACCATTTTTTCCTTGAAGATTAAGCATTGGAACAGCATGTAGAATTTGTATGCTACAGAATTAAGGTGGCATATGCTAAATCCACATACATAAATCAGCAGCCTGAAATGGGGAATTTATCTGTTGCCATTTCATTCCAACTTATGCTGTGACCATGTTAAGCATTTGCTGTCAGTGTACCAGACAAGTCATTCTAGGGTTTTTTTTATATGAGAAAAAGATTAGGCTCTCAGAAGGCTGCCTAGAATAATCAAAGCAGAACCATGACCAGGCAGAACCTTTGTACTATTGATGATTACTTTCTTAAGTCGACATGGAATCACTGCTAGGGTCGCTGCTTGTTGTTCAGGGCAGGTGAGGTAGGCTACTGCAAGTCTGAGCTAGACTCTGCTTCCAGTTGTCACATTCAAGCTGCCAAGAGGATTTCAATTAGTTTCCATCTGAACAGCACTTACCTATAAAGTCCCTGAAAGCTGTGAATGCTTTCTGTCCGGTCGAGTTGAGTTGCCAAGCTGGCAGCAGTCAAGCAATCTATATAGTGTCAAATTATGACATTAGTGACCCATCACAAAACCACAGTTTGATATAAAATCTCAGTAACTATAATACTGAAACCATGTTCTTGAGTGCAGATTTTGAATTATACCACGGCACACCCCTTTGATGTTTTACAGTAGTTACATTGCATAGAATATTTCTTCATGATTTAGCTTTGTTGTATATCTGTTTTAATATACACTGTAAAGAGAGAAATAATCAAACTTTCCAAAACTACATGCAATGGATCTTTTCAGATTATGCAAGAGGCCTGTAGTAATCCTGATGACCATTTTCCTTCCTTGCTACCACATATCTTCTTTCATTGCTTGCAGCACCAAGCTTCATTGACTAATTGCTTCGTGTGGGGTATACACACAGCATTGTATATCTTTATATCTTTTATAGCACAGCCATAAACTGAAACTTTTAGTATTACCAATTATATGCACTTCATTGCTGTTATCAGCTACTTTTCTTGAATACAACGATAACAAAGGCAGCCATGTTTTCCCTCACTGTCTGCTCCCTACTTCCTGGTCCCTGATTCTTTCAGTCATAAAAGCTAAATTGTCTTCAAGCTAGAACAATGCGGGGGGGGGGGGGAGGGGGCACCCGTGAACTGTAGACATTCCTCTATTACTTCAGTTTCTGTGATGATGTTACTGTCAATATCAGCAAATAAATGTTAGTGAACACCCATGTTATCAGCCCTCAGAGTCTCTTTGGGGTCTCTTTACTAAACAGCGCTAGCGGTTTCTGTATGAAATCGGAGCCATGGCCCCATTGGCCAGGGCTCCGATTTTGTACGAAAGTCGCTAGCGCCACTTAGTAAACAGACCCCTTTAAGTATCTCAGAGGCATTATAAAAAATGCTCCACAATTCACAGCTTGTCATGGTTGCTAAGCCTAACCTACGATCCCATTATTAGGACTGTGGCACGTTGTTGTCTTGAATTATGATTACTAGTGGCTGTACTGCACACAGCAAGTAAAAGTATTGTAGACTCTCCGCGGCAGTGATATCACACAGTAGTCACGTTATTTTCCTAGGGATGCACCTCTGTTAGCAAGATTTGATTTGTAAGGGCAGGACCATAATTAGGGGGTGACAAACAAAGCCCTGAACCCCCATGCTACAGGGAGTTCCCAATCTGCTTCAAGCCAAAAGGAGCTATCCCCTGGAGGCAGACTTTGAGACCCCTCACCAGTTCCTGCCCTGGACTCCTGAAAGCCTATCAGCACCCCTACACTAGAGTGCCTTAAAAACTCTGGTGCACGGAGATCTATTTAAAGCATGTAAACCTAAGAAAGATACAATACTTTATAACAGAGCGGCATGGGTAGATGCCCACAGAAGCACTTACATAGGCACGATTTTATAAAAACAAGTAGGCTTCTACTTGCCTTCATAAAATGCTAGAATACGCAGCAGAGGATGAGCCTTGAATGTAGGCCCGATCACATGCCCCTGCTCAAAAGCTGGCATAAATGAATTTACGCAGGCACATGCATAGATTAAGAGTATATCATCTATGCATGCACAAGCAAACTCTGCCCACATTCTGCCCAGACTGCGCCCTCAGTCACCTCTATCAGCGGAGTACGGGCCGTCATGCCATTGTGCCTACTTTTACACCAGTTGATACTTTATAGGAGGCTATTCAGGTGCATTTGCGACCACATACATGCAGAAATGATTTTATAAAATTACCTCCATAACGTTCACTTGCACATGTTAAACATCTCTAATGCAAACACAAAGGTGTGATTGATGATGCTGGTGATATTGTTCTCATATCAAAATGCTTTCCCATGATGGAGGAGACAAGGAGAAATTGCAGTGGTGACCTAGCCCCATGTCCGTCTTTTATTCTCTGGTTCTGTGATGCATCTCCTCTGAGTTCAGCCGCATAGTGCTAAATGTCAGCCCCAGCCTCTTATACAATGGCCTTTTGCAAAACTGCACTGCAGTATACCCGCATATACGTAAGTACACACACCAGCAGGACGGCATGTGTTTATATACATGCCGTGTGTAGGCACTTATAGGGGTGGAGTTTAGGCAGAGCAGGGGCACAGTCCACTAGCAGAATACATGCACACATTTATACCTGCCTCAGAGAAAGAATAAATGTGCAGGTCAGCATTTGGGAGCTACTGAGTTTGGATCTGGGAGCTATTTTATAATGGCACATTAGGTACCTATGTTACAGTACCACTCCCTTGAGGGTGTCCCTTGGCTTGGGGCTGACCTGGCAGGGACCCTTTGGACAGGCTCCATTGATTTTTAAATGCTTGGAGTCTGATGCCTTTACCTGAGGGAAAAGGGTGGTAGCAAGTAGGATTTCCATCCCTTCCCCCCATGAAACCTCCAAAAAGTGTGACAATGAGCAAGATTGGCTGCCAATATTAACAAGCTTTATTAACCTCTACTACAAGTATATAGAAAGTACCAGTAGTGCATTCAAACAGTTCAGGTATTAATCCCCCTGAAGCAGAACCAAAGTATCAGAGAACCATTCAGATAAATTGGGAGTATTAATCCCCACATGGTAATACCAGTTAGAGAGGAAATCCGGCTTTTCCTCTCCTAGAGCGCCAGCCCTCCACGCTGTTGCCCCGCTTCAGCACAGACAGCAGCAGCAATAGCTGCAAATAACCCCACGGAGCCAAAGCTTGAAGGAAAGCTCTACATGGGGCTGTTTGCGGCTATTGCTGCCATTGGCGGTCCTGGAGAGGGGAGACAGCGGTGGCAATGAGCGCCCTCAGAGGGCCGGCATTCTAGGCAACTGCCCAGTTCGCCTAATGGTAGCACCAGCCCTGTGCGTAGCCACTGTAAATCAGTCAGGGCCTCTCTCTTTGGAAGAGTTATCTTCATATGAGTTATATCTCTGCTAAAATCATGGCTTAGTAGTTCCAGTTCTTTGTGATTCTAGCCCACTGAACTTATAGATTGTAGTTCACTTTCCACAACTTGGAAGGTCGCCTTTCAGGGCCATATCAAGCTAGATATGTGCCCTGTGCAATTAATGAATATGATGCCCGTTTTCCACCCATCTACATTCAGTAACTCATCCTTTTTTAGCTTCCTGGAAACCTGGGATATCAGCCTTTCAATTTTTGCATGGTATTGTTATTTATGTATGTAAATAATATTGGTATGTGATCTTCATCTATCAGTGAAAATCAATAGCTTGCATGCCCTACTGCTGTGGTTCCCTCCAGTCTGAATGCAGATGTTGCCTGCTTACGCACTGAATGATCCTATTGCACTGCAAGAGTTTGTAACCTCTGCCCTCCTGCACTGGAAGTTGCTCTAGGTGAATGAGCACGCTTTCCTTTCCCTTCCCCAAAACCCCTAGGTTTAAAATAAACACATTTTTGGACTTCTCACATAAGCTTTCTGTTTTAAAATCAGGCTGTAAAAGCTTTAAAAAGCAGTGGGAAGCGTTTGGGAAAGCTATGCCAAATTAGTTTAATAAGTTCTCCAGAGCTTATTCCAAGAATTGCTAAAGTTTGAATGGTACATCACTGAGGAAAGCTCAGATACAGAGAGCTGCAATAATCTAGACAAAGTAGTACTAAAGAAACTGCTGCTCCCTCTAGAAAAGATTGCATAAATATAGGAAAGAAGAACTTGTTATATTAGAAATAGAAAGCTAATTCTTTAGCCATGGAAAGTCTTGTCTCACCAATCTTGTATTTTTTGGAAAGTCTGAATAAAACAGGTAGATAAAGGTGAACCGGTTGATGTGGAGCCCGATTCCCTAAGGGGCACATCTGAGCTATCTGGACGGCTCCAAGCAGGACAGTCCCGTTTGGAGCCAATTCTGCACCGCGCTAACTAGACATTCCCGTGAGTGCAGGATTGGGCTCTGACAGGGCCCAGCGTGCCACAGCATGCCCAGGAATACATCCTCCCTGCAGGGCCCCCTGATTCCTGCGGCGCTGACCCTCTGTTTTCCCACTGCCCGACCCAATGCAGGGCAGCCAGGGACAGGATCGGGAGGCAGAGACCTATCTGCCCCTGGCCTTGGACTCTGGGAAGGGGGGGATTCTGACCCTGATCACCTAGCCAAAGTTGCTTATTCCACCTTCGAGGTGGAATAAGCAGCATGTTCCCCCTAACTCCACAGGACATAGAGGGTCATGACCTGAATTGGTCCTGTATGTCCTACAGCCTTAGCCCGCCCCTGCTCCGCCCTCACTCTGCCCCATCCCTCCCACACTCAGCTCTTCCCGTATTGCTGCTCTGGCTTTGCGGGGAGAGTTGGAGGGGGAATATGGTCAAGACAGCTTGCAGGCCTGCACATCCCAATGGGACATGCAATCACGCAAGCCACCTCTCAGAATTGGACCCATAGTACATCTAGATTTTCAGAAAGTCTTTGACAAAGTCCCGCATGAGACTAATGGGGAAATTAAAAAGTCATGGGATAAGAGACCGTGGATTATTGTGGATCAGGATCTGGTTTAAAACTGGAAAGCATAGAGAAGGGCTAACTGGCCGATTTTCTCAATGGAAATAGGTGAAGAGTGGCATACCCCAGGGATCTGTGCTGGGCCCACTGCTTTTTAACATATTTATAAATGATTTTTAACATATTTATAAATGATCTCACTTGGTTTGCAGCTTGTCGTGCTGTGAGGGCTTGCGTGCATCAGTGATGCTGAGAGCTAAACTATCGGTAGTTTAACTATTGGCAGGGTCTCCCAAGATGGACAGGTCTCAGCTGAGGTATCAGACCAAGAAAAACCACCCATCTGGGCAGCAGCAGAATGAGATAGTGTTGACAGCGGAGGATCACACTGTAAAGGGTCGGCTTCTTGTTAGTCACTCCAGGCCAGGGAAGTCCAGAACCCTCATCTGCGGTGTGCTGCTCCGGCTGGCTGGAATTCAGGGGAATAAAACTCACAGACCACACAGAAGGAAAAGTATGCAAGTTTATTCCATAGGGTGGAGGGATTGTCCGTATTTTATACATTATCAGAAACATATTCATACGTCATCCACCCATCTTCTGGGGGCCCACTATAGCTTATCAGTAACTAATGCAAATACAAGTCATCCCTGAGTAGAACAATCAGTTTAGCTTAGCACAGCACATTCCTTTTCCATACCCACCAGAATGTACAAAGGGCACATATATAGGATTCTGATTTCTCTTGTGCAGGCCTCCTGTATATGCACTTAAACTAAGCATTATTATTATTTCCTAACAATCCCCCCTTTGGGCCTGCATAGGCCCACTATAAGAACAGCCTAACAATCTACAACAAAATAACTAAACAGACATTATTAATGGAACATCTGTATGCGGCAGCTCAGGTACATCAGCCACCGTAAAAGCAGGAGTATAAGAATACATAAAGGTAGTAGAGCTCTGCAGGGCCTTGCGACAACAGCCAAGAATAAATGAGAATACACAACAGCAAACAAGTAATACACCACAACCTACTAACAAAGCAATAAGTAATCCTTTGAAACCCCTACCTAAACCCTGAAACCACTTAACCACACCTCCCCACACATTGCCCAAGTCCAGGCCTCCCTGGAAATCAGCCAAGTTCAAATCTGACAGGGTTTTAATTTTTTTCATAGCATTTAATACGAAAACAGTGTGGTTCGCGATCACCGTACAACAGCTAGTTTCATTTAAAAATGTAAATGCCCCGCCCTCAGCAGCTAAAAGCAAATCCAAGGCCCTCCTATTCTGTAATGTCATTTGAGTATTTTGTTCCAACGATTCAGCTAACCTGGAAATAGATTCAGTAACAGAATGCATCTGAACATGCAACAGACACTGCAAGCGTCTAATAGCCATACCTAGTTCAGCAGTGATAGCAGGAGTTTGAAAGATCGGGATCCAGGAGGTCCAGCTGAGGGCATCTAATCGGGTTTTAGTCAAAGGATAAGTAGAATTTATATATTGGTAGGAAGCCTGTATGGCTTCATCCTCTGGGTCCTCAGGCTGCCAGGGATTAACATTTCTCTTACCACGTTTATGGTGGGATACTTTAAGAGGAATTAAAGCAGAATAGGGAGTTATTTTAACCACCGCACAAGGTAACAGAGAAAGATTAAAAGATTGGTATAAAAACCCAGAACACAAAAAGTAGTGTCCGGCCAATGCAGGGGCTGATGGAGTATCTTTATCCCATGGAAAATGTTCAAAGGCATGATTATACATAGTTTTTGACTTACTCATCCTCCAAGAGCACGCTGGAAGATAACAGGATAACCAAGGACTAAAATGAGTAGAGCTGCGCTGATCATATATTATAGGCCCTTCAAAGCCACAATTCATTTTAATAGCAGCAATAGCAGAAGATTTTTGAAAATTAGCTGATGAAATGACCCTAGTAGTGCTAGTAATATTCCTAAAGGAGGCAGAGGCATTATGGGTAAAAGGCAACTAGAGAGGCAATAAAGCTCCTGCTCGGACTATATACTTACGCTCAATTGGGAAGTAAGTGAGGTTACAATGACTGGAAAGAGGGGAGGGGGTAGAAGAAGCAATATCATAACACAATAAAAACTTCATAGATTCTGGGACGGATACCAACATGGAAACAGGGTCACCCATATTATTAGCCGCCCACGTATCAGCACAGTCTGTAGGAACATAGCAGGAAGCATTATAAGTGGAGTTATCCATACAAGGATTGGGACTAATAATTTCATGCAAAGTAAGAGGGTGCACTACTACTGGAGTCGTGTGCACACTTAAGGGAAGAGGAGTACATATAATGCAGTCAGTAATGTTCATTAAACGCACAATCTCCAGTACTGTAATCTTCCATAAATTCTCTGAAGACAACCCCCGCTTGCTGCGAAGTACAGTCAGATCAGTTTGATTCAAAAAAGTCAAGCCCCCCCTTGGCTCCACCGGGGGCATATAAGATCCGGTTCGATTGCTTCGCTTCTGTCCTTGGATGAGCGCCCTCAATTGTCCATCAGGATGTAAACCTTTGATAAGAAGCACAATGATAATAGAGATTCCAGATAGGAAACACACGGGTCCCCACGGAGCAGGCTTGACAGCAATCATTGTGAACAGCTCGGCTCAATCCCCGTCAACTGCGCTGATCTCTTCAGGTGCAGTCTTCACACGAGATGTGTGGACCCAGGTGGGATGTTGATCTGTCAGCACAGCAGTTCTGGTCACGGCCAGCACCTCCTCTGGTTTACCGAAGGGCGGATCCCACTGTCCTTCCTTGTGGAACAGCTTCACCAGGACCCGATCTCCAGGGCGGAAAGGATGTGTTGGTTCTGTAGAGGGACAAGGCAACATTTGATAAACTTGCTCAGACACCTCACATAAATACTTTGCTAACTGCACAGCATACTCTTCCTGTGCAATAAGCAAATCATCAGCCATAATTACTGCTCCCTCTGGCCATTTCCATGGTAAGGGGAAGGGGCGTCCCATCAGAATTTCAAATGGAGAAAATCCAGAAGCTCCAGGAGTAAGTCTAATTTCTGCTAATACTGCCGGTAAATAAGTAGGCCATTTACCAGGAGCATGTTGAGTTACCTTTTTAAATTTCTCTTTTATAGTGTGGTTCATTCGTTCCATTATTCCTGAGGACTGGGGATGATAAGGGACATGGAATTTCCAGTCAATAGCAAACATTTGAGTGATATGCTGTAACACTTTAGAAATAAACGCTGGACCTTGATCAGAATCTATTGACAAGGGACACCCAAATCGAGGGATGATTTCTTTACATAAAATTTTAGCCACCGTTCTAGCATCCTCTTTGGTAGTGGGAAAGGCTTCAGGCCACTTAGAAAACCGATCTACAATCACTAACAAATATTTAAAGCCCCCAACAGACCTAGGCATACAGGTAAAATCCACCTGTAGGGCCTGGAAAGGGCCCTGCGGCGGGGGCAAATGCTGCAATTGTCCAATTGCTTTTCCCTGCTGTATATTGTTCCTAGCACATGTTAAACATTGACTTAATTGCACTTCTACTAGCTGAGGCAAATCTCTACACACAAACACTTCTTGTAGTTCTTTTAACACTGTTTTCCTATTTTTGTGACCTACCCCATGGACCTGGCTAATTAAAAGTGGGGCATCAGCCTTTGGCAATCCCCTACGACTACCACCTCTTTCTTGCCAAATTTGTGCTGAATTTAAGCACATATCATGTTGTTCCCAATAGGCTAAATCCTCAGGATCAGCTGCTGCTTGTAAATGATGAAAAGGGAAGGAATGCTCAAGAGGGGAAAAATAGAATCCAGACAACAAAGGGTCTCTTGCAATAGGTGGGGCTGGTGTCCTATTCTCAGGATCAGTGAAAGAATGCAAGCGGTCACTCTCAGCCTGAGCACACTGTTTAGCAGCAAGATCTGCGAGAGAATTTCCTTGTGAAACAAAAGATGTATCATATCTATGTGCAGCACATTTAATAACAGCCACTTCCTTTGGTTTACACAAAGCCTGCAACAATTCATTCACCAACTGCACATGTGAAATGGGCTTCCCATCTGCAGTTTTCCATCCCCGTCTTCCCCATAACAGGCCAAAATCATGCACTACTCCATGAGCATAGCGAGAATCTGTATAGATATTAATACGTTTATCAGCAAATAATTCACAGGCCCTAGTAAGCGCTACCAATTCAGCAGCTTGTGCAGAACCATAAGGTAATAACTGAGCTTCATGCAAAATATTCGGGAGTTCTACAATAGCATAAGAGGAAATATAAACATTGTCTGCAGGGCGGACACAGCTCCCATCTACAAATATGTGAGGGGCATCCGGGAGCGGGGAGGAGGACAGATCAGGACGTACTGACGTCTCAAAGTTAATCAGTTTCAAACAATCATGCTCTTCTGGGGGCTGCTCAGAATCATCTACTGGACGCATTAGAGCCTGTAGCGCCAGCATAGGGGTGAAAGCAGGAGATTGCTGCTTAACAGTTAACCCTTCAGTGGTAGTCAAAATAACCTCATACCCGCTCAAACGCTGAGCTGTCATGTGCTGAGTAGTAAGATTTTTCAAAACATTCAATACAGAGTGGGCAGATAACAAAGTAGTCTCATGTGACAGGGTAATGGGAGTTACCAGCTGCACGGCAATCGCCGAAGCAGCCAAGGCTCGCAGGCATGCAGGCATACCCTGTACCTGAAGGGGCAATTTTTTAGAGAGGTAAGCGACCGGGCGCATTCCTCCCCCATGATCTTGAGCCAAAATGGCTGCCATTGTTCCCCCTTCTTCTCTTACATAAAGATAAAACATTTTTCCATAGTCCGGCAGTCCCAAAGTGGGAGCTGAGATAAGCAACTTTTTTAAAGTGGCAAAGGCAGAGAACATTTCCTCAGTCCATTCAATAGATGCAGAACCAGGCAATTGCAATGTAGCCCTTCTCAAAATAGAATCCCAATAAGCATAGTCCGGGATCCAAGCACGACAGAAGGAGACCAGTCCCAAAAATGTCAACATTTGGGTAACTGTTGAGGGAGGAATCAGATTAATAATGGCTTGTACACGGGCGGGAGAGAGCACCCGATTTCCAGGGGACAGCACAAACCCCAAATAAGTAACTCGATCACAGCACCACTGCAGCTTTACAGAGTCTGTAGCACATTTGTGACATGTCTTAGAACACAATAACAAATCATCCATATACTGGAGAAGAGTGGAGGAACAAGGCGGATGCCACATTTCAATTGATGCTTTAAGAACTAAGGAATAGGCTGCTGGGGAATCAATATATCCCTGCGGCAGCCTAGTCCAGGTATATTGTTTGCCTGCATGCGTAAAAGCCATCAAAGGCTGCGTTTGGGGGTCTACCGGCACGCTAAAAAAGGCGTTAGCCAAATCTATCACCGTAAAACATTTAGCATCTACTGGGATAAGGGTTAACAATCCAGCAATATCCGGCATCACCGGGGCTAATGGAACGACCAATTGATTTACTGCCCGAAGATCGTGGGTAAAACGGAACCCCTCCCCCTTGGGGACGGGATTCACAGGCGTATTGAAAGGAGATACAGTGGGAACAACTATCCCTGCGGCCACAAACTCAGCAATCATGGATCGTAAAGCTTCATCTTTTGCACCAGACAAAGGATAATGCCTAACACAAACAACTGCCGTGGGATTTTTTAATTTGGCAACATAAGGGGTACATGGAACCAACCCGGCATCGGTAGGAGAGGAGGCCCATAATGAAGGAGGGACCTGCTCCAGCACCGATGCTGTATCAACATTCTCCTGTGACAAGCTCAAAAGATAAGGGGAAAGTAGAGAAAAGGTGCCGTCAGCAGCACTGACTGTAGTAGCCTCTAACTTGCATAAGAAATCTCTCCCTAACAAACTAACTGGGCAAGAAGGAATTATAGTAAAGCAATGTGTAAACAGGGAGGACTTTTGCCCTAGGGGCGTAATGGGTAATGGGGGGGTAATCCAAGTGGGGGTTGAGGTTCCATTAATCCCTATTGAGGCAGGACCTGGCGTCAGAGACTCTTTCCAAATAGAAGCATGCAACATAGAACAAGTAGCTCCTGTGTCTATAACAAAGGACACAGGGCGCCCCCCAACCAACAAAGAACAACAAGGGGGGGGGGGTCTTTCCATTTCTCTGTTAACTGTACCCAGGTCGGAACCATCGCCTCAGGGCAGCCCTAGGGAGGCTGCCATGTAATTGGAATGAGTGGGGTCTGAGATGCGGGGGCTCCGGAGCCAGGCACTGCAGGTGCCAAAGCCACTGGAGGGGGGGTGGGAGGAAAAGACATGGCTGCTGCATACAGACACTCATTCTTCCAATGTCCCTGCTGCTTACAATTAAAACATACCTGATTACGGGGCATACCACCATTCCATCGACCCCCCACCCGGCCTCTCCCTCGCCCTCTAAAGCCCCCACCTCGTCCTGGAAAAGATCCCTGATTCCCCCATCCCCCAAACCCGGCCCCCCCTCCCCACTCACCTGGAGGGCAGGGCTGCTGCCATGCGTGCGACATCTTCACCTTCACCTTCCCCTTCTCTCTCTGGCTCTCAACTCCAGCAAAACATCCCGCTGCTTCTTTGGACAAAATCACTTTCTCTAACTTTACTGGCGACATGTTAAACCATTCATCAACCATCTGCTTTATTGCAACCTGCACCTCGGGCCGCATGGCCCCCAACAACGTCTGTATATACATAGAAGCCATCAAACCTTCGGCAGGAATAGCTAACCCCGCCTCTTCTTTCCAACACTTTCTGAATCTTCGCACAAACTGAGACACACCTTCTTCTGGTTCTTGTTGACAAGCAATAGAAGCTGCTAAATTCTGCTTAGCTCCAAAAAATCGCTCAAATTCTTTCTGCACCTCCCTCCACATATCTTTAACAGCCTGTGGATATTGCAAGGCACGGGCAGCCGCATCAGGAAAAGTAAAGGGATCTTCTAATATGGGCACTTTAGAAAAATCAAATGGGGTTTCCTCATCATATCCTAACACCCCTTCAATAATCAACCGGTAATCTTGTGCTGTACACTGCAAACCCCTTGTCATACGCTGCAAATATTGAACAGTAGCTGCTGGAGCCCTCATAGGATTCGGAGCAGATTGCAAAATAGAAGATAAAACATTAGGATCTAAGGGCTTAATGACCACCTGTTCACCAATAGTTAAGAAAGGAAGCTGCAAATTCTCCTCTCCACACAAAGAGGGACGGATTTCCTGCTTCCCATCAAGCAGGGGAGTAGAAACAGCCGCTGGGACAGAAACAAAAGAATTCTCAGGGCGATGAGGAGTTAGAATGGGGGGGGGAGAGAAGTATTAGGTGAGGAAATACAGAGACCCTGATTGCCTACCCCCATACCAACAATAATATCCTGAAGATGAGAAAGGGATTCTTGCAATTGGCGAGCTTCTGCTGACCAACACAGGCGAGAATCACCCTCCCCCCCATCCTCTGACGGAGGGGTCTTTAAGAACTCTCCATCTCACAGGCGTACACTATCAGCCAACACAAGCGAACCTGGCTCCTACTGCAGAAGTCCTACCTCAGGCAGTGTACCCTTTGTTTTCAGCACAGAGCCGGAGGCTATAACCCCCCCCCCCCTTCCAGCAGCCAGAACTAAATCCTCCAGGGACGAATTGTCCTTCAGAGAAGAAAGAGCAGGGTATAAACCAGATGCAGCAGACCAATAGGGAGGAGGAGGAAGGGCAGACTCAGGGGGGAGGGGGCAGAGGGGGCTGCAGAAACAGAAACAAGAGGGAGAGACGAAGAAACCTGAGACTTTGATGCAGGGACAGAAGGGGGGCTAGGTGAATCCACTGAGGCAGATAGTCCAGTATAATAAGGAGCTAATTGCAGCCACACATTTCCACACTCCTTCATGTAAGATTTAGGCCATTTGGGATCACCGGAATAAAAAGGAAACGCTTTCTTATCCCCCAAACACAAACCCCTGATCATGTCCAAATGCCAGGGAGAAAAACTACCCTCCCGGGGGAAGGGGTTAGAACTGCGGAGACTCTCCGTCCACCCAGCCAGATTATCTACCCAGGGATCAATATAATAGCCCCCTGCAACCCGATTAACATAGTCTTTAGGAGAATCTGAATCTAAAGGAGGAGACCCTGGGGGAACAGGAGTACGGCTGGAATACAAGTGCTTTTTCACAGCAGAATTAAACTTAATAAACACTTTAGGCTGAGGCAAGGCAATCACTCCCGCAGAGTTTGAGCTGGTCCCCTTACCCTGGGACTGGCCCATCCTCTAATATTCACAACAAACGCACGTCTGGCCACTGGCTTTCTGCACAGTATCTATCACAAGCGCTATATCGCTTCAAAATATGGCAGGTGCGTCTAACCAGACTCACACACACAAGCACACAGCCTTCACAGCAGCCGCAGATGAGAAAGAAAAGAAATTTAGCTTTCCCCCCGATTCCCACCCAGGGAACAGGAAAGTCTTAATTACTATTTAACCATGCTACCAAAGCAAGAGGGACACTTCCAACCAAAGGGAGAATACCAGTTCTAATTTAAACCGTGCTACCAAAGCACAGGGATCCCTGGCCAACGGGAGTATCCCACTCTGACACCAAATGTAAAGGGTCGGCTTCTTGTTAGTCACTCCAGGCCAGGGAAGTCCCGAACCCTCATCTGCGGTGTGCTGCTCCGGCTGGCTGGAATCCAGGGGAATAAAACTCACAGACCACACAGAAGGAAAAGTATGCAAGTTTATTCCATAGGGTGGAGGGATTGTCCGTATTTTATACATTATCAGAAACATATTCATACGTCATCCACCCATCTTCTGGGGGCCCACTATAGCTTATCAGTAACTAATGCAAATACAAGTCATCCCTGAGTAGAACAATCAGTTTAGCTTAGCACAGCACATTCCTTTTCCATACCCGCCAGAATGTACAAAGGGCACATATATAGGATTCTGATTTCTCTTGTGCAGGCCTCCTGTATATGCACTTAAACTAAGCATTATTATTATTTCCTAACACACACCTTTGTGACAACAGCAACAACGACAAACTTAAACTGCGCGGAAGAAAGGCCCAGCAATCTAATTCTGTACCTTGCCATGAAAACCCAATGGATAGTTACAACAAAACAAATTGTGCTATGGTGCTGGAAGATGAGACCCCCAGGTCGGAAAGCACTCAACTAGCTACTGGGGAAGAGCTGAAGACTTTTCAGAGTAAAGCCAGCATTTATGATGTGGTTGGATCAAAGCCCTCGGGAAGCCTGACTGCTGATGTAGCTGCGCATGAAATGAGAGTCAGAAGCTGTAAAGATGTCTTACACATTGGAACATGGAACATACGAAGCATGAACCAAGGGAAGGCTTAAAGGTTAGGGCTCTTCAACTTGGAAAAGATATGGCTGAGAAGTCTATAAGATAATGAATGGAGTAGAACGGGTAAATGTAGATTAAGTTGTTTACTCCTTCAAAAAATATAAAGATCAGAGGACACTCAATTAAGCTACAATGAAACCCATTTAAGAGTAATAAGAGAAAATATTTTTTCACTCAACGCATAATCAAACTCTGGAATTCATTACCAGAGGATGTGGTAAAAGCTGTTAGTGTTACTGGGTTTAAAAAAAGGTTTATATAAGTTCCTGGATAAAAAAAAGTCCACAAACCATTATTAAGGAGGACCAGGGAAATCCACTGCTTACACAGAGTAAGCATCGTGGAATCTGTGTACCTATTTGGGAACCTGACAGGTACTTATGACCTGGATTGGCCTCTTTTGGAAACAGGATACTGGGCTTGATGGACCCTTGGTCTGACCCTATATGACATTTTGTATCTTCTTATGTTCTTATGCAGAAATGTGAGAACAGGAAGCTAGGGTAGTAGCAAAGGATAATTGTGGTGGAGTGACTTGCCTGACATTGTGGGTAGTGTTGGTGGGGGATGGCATTTTGGCCATGGTTTTCCCGTTTCTCACCTCAAGAGTAATACAGTACTAAAATATCAATGATAATAATTCAATTTTTGGCTTGACTAGTCACAAGGTTCTCAGGGCAGCTTGTAACATTTTGGGAGTTTGTGTGTGGAGGGTCACAAACAGTTTACGGATTGCTGACATGTTTTGAAAACCCCCAAAATTTCTCAGGGCATGTTTATTAAATTGGTGTGATTAGTGTTGGGATAATGCATCATTAGTTCATGATTATACTTCGGTGGGGTGTAGCAGCTGTATCAAGTGCAGGAGACGTGCTCTCAGTAGGGAGGTAATGCCATGCAAGCTGCATCGGTCATGCAGTCATTGCAACCACTCAGCAAGGTACCACTCAACCCTAGCTATGTGGCCAGTACTGGCCTTTACGTTGAGCACAGACTTTCACTCCCATCTCCACCATAGCAGATCACACCAAATGCTCTCCCACATCTGTCCATATGCAGACATGAACTGCATACCATTGCTGTGCACACCCATATGCTGCAGATGATAGGATTTTTGGCTGCCAGGCTGTGGTGCTCTGCTGCCATGCAGCCACACCATACTGCCTTTCAGATACCAGTGCCCTCCGTGAGCACCTGATTCACATGTGAACATTGCTAGCCTTCAAGAATGGTATAGGTGGGAGGCTGAGCCAGTGGTGTAGCAAGATGGCTGCTTAAGAGCTTTGCTCTGGCGATCCCTGACAAGAATCCTGCGATTTACCCTATATCGCCCGACTAAACACTGCCTCCGAACCTTACCCTGATCACCCGACGAAGGAAGGGGTATGTCGAGCGGCAAACCCACGAAGCTAGACTTCACGGCAAGCACTAACTCGGACTCCAAAATAGCAAAATCTGATCCCCTCTCCCCTCATAAGATGGCTGCCTCACAGGAATATGAAGAGACAATAAGAGAACTATTGGGGGAAATCAGATCGGTAAAAGACCTGGTCATAGCGAACGGAGATGCTCTGGTGCAGATGCAAGCAGACTTGCATGACATGAAGACACAAATGAAGGGACTTGGAGGCCGCATGAATAAAGTGGACGCTGCTGTAGCAATGCATGAAGAACAACTAAGCCAGCTTAATAGGGCCCTTAAGAAGATGGGACGCATGGAGCTGAATATGGAAGATCTCAGCAACAGGAACAGGAGGAACAACATAAGCGATGGGCTTTCCAGAGGGCGCCAAAGGCTCCGATATAATTACATTTCTGGGAAAGACGATACCCACATTGTTGCATTTGAATTTCTCTGGGCCGATGGAAATTGAAAGAGCTCACAGAGTACCGGCTTAGATGAGCCCACACACCCAGAGGCCGAGGCCGATAATCTTCTGCCTCTTAAGATACCAACAAGTAATACAGATAATGGCAGCTGCAAGAGTCCATACCTCATTGACATTTGAAGGGCACAGCATCTCCTTCTTTCCTGACTTCTGCAAGGCAACAGTTGAAAAAAGGAAACAATTCTTGGTGTTGAAACCCCGGCTACAACACCTGCAGGCTCATTATGGACTTTTCTATCCGACTTGGCTCAAAATAACTCTAAATAACCACTCCAAATCCTTTGAAGACCCTGCGGCAGTGATACAGTTTATTGAAGAACAAGAGGCTTTACAGATGAAATGATTGGCCCCTTCCCATAAGAGTTCTTTCAGCCAAAGGAAGAAGATGAACATTGGAAGGGTGACTCGGTGAAATACCTGTTCACGGTAAGCTCCCCCGGGGTATCACTGCCAGTGGATAACCCAGACGGAAGACCTTGCTGAGGATAATGACTTTCCGAGTAGGCTGAACTCAAGAACTTAAAACATCTGTTAGCACGTAATTTATGCAACAGGAATATTTGGGAGTAATATATAAGTAAAAGAGAAGCATTGGTAATGTCCTTCTATTGTTTGCGAGGCTGGATCTGGGATGAGCAAGAGAAGTACAGGAAGAACTACAATTAATCGTAATAATTAGTATGAGTGTATATATCTGGTGGGAATGTCACACATGTAATACCATTCCTCAGCTTAAGTATGTACAGGAAAATAAGATAGTGATTTGTTATGTGCTTCTTTATACCTAGCTCCAGCGGGGATTACAAGATACTCGCAAACATTGGAAATAAGAATAAGGGCAGTGGTGTGATACAATGTAAAGTAAACAGGGTTTTTTGTTTTTTTCAATTTTTTGATCTTCAAATTGGGACGCACAACGGCCATGTTGCAGCGTATGCTGACTCACCCACTTAATTACCACCTCCTCGTGGGGGTGATTTTGACGCCTTGCAAGCCTCGCCCAACTAAGATTAGTGTAATCGGCACCTACTTCCAGGAGATTCCAGGGCAGATCACAGGAAGCCATGTGATTCCCAAAACGCAAAACATTCATGAACCCCCTTAAAGTATTGTCCCTTGAATGTAAAGGGCATAAATTATCCTGTTAAGCGCAAGATGATACTTGTGTACTGCCAGAAGCAAAAAGCTGATGTAATAATGCTTCAAGAAACTCATCTATCTACCAAGGAGACAATGAAATTAGCTTTGGGAAAATATCGCTTAGCAGCCCATGCGGCCACTAGTGGGAAGAAAAAAGGGGTGACAATACTGGACTGCAACTCGCATAAAGCTCAGATTCTCTCTGCCAGAGCTGACCTCGAAGGTAGATGGGCTAGTGTGCATGTGATATTAGAGAAAAGACAACTAGCATTAATCAATGTATATGCACCAAACCGTGATAGCCCAAAAATTTTCCAATCCCAGGCGGAAAAGATTCAAGAGTTTTCCTCCCTTCCTATTATAGTAGGGGGGGGGGGATTTTAACATGGTCCTGGACCCATTAGTTAATTGAAAACCCAGAAGGTTGAATAAGAGAGGTAGAGCGTTGGAAGTGCTGGTTTCCATCATGGAAGATATAGGTATGGTAGATATATGGAGGTTGCTACATCCATCTGAAAAAGATTTTACCTTTTTTTCATACCCGCATGACTCCTACTCTCGGATAGATTTTTTTCTGATGTCCAGAACCCTAGTTAAAGAAGTAAGGTATGCAGACATCTTAAGTACTCATATCTCGGACCACGCAGCAATAGAGCTGGATCTTGGTCACCCAGTGGAACATACCAAGAACTGCACCTGGCCTTTCCCAAGATCATTGCTTGCAGAGGAACCTTTTATACTTTATGTCCAGCAGGCCATAAGAGATTATTTTGATACTAATATCCCATAAGACACGTCTATCTGGGCATGGTGGGACGCATTTAAGGCCTCAATAAGAGCGAAGATAACTAGCTTCACCATTGCCGCTAGCAGAAAGGTGATAGGCATGTTCAAGGTCCTGGACCAGCAAATAAGGGCGGGAGAAAGAATACTACAAAGGCAATTTAACTCTCCAGCATTAATACACTTGCAAAAACTAAGATACCAATATAACACAATACTTAGTAGAGAAGTGGAACAAAACATCTTTGTGCAACAAGCACGATACCACACAGAGATGAACAAGGCCGGTAAATTGTTGGCTACAAGTTTAAAATCACAATGCGTTAAATCTCATATTGTGACTATAAAGGATGAGCAATATGGTCCATTGTGCAAAAATAACAAAATAACAGAGGCCTTTCGCAAATTGTATACACAGTTATATACGTCTGAAGTGTCCTACGATGAACCCGCTATGAGAAATTTTCTGAAACAGATTGAGCACCCTAAATTGGGCCCCCGATCAAATAGCGCTCCTCAGCAGAGCTTTTGGTCACTAGAAATTGAAGGAAGCCCTCTCAGGAATGAAAAGCGGGAAGGCAGCAGGCCCTGATGGAATTCCGATAGAATTTTACTAAATTTTCGCAAAGGACCTCTTTCCCCACTTGATGATCTATTACCAGCAACTACAGGAGCAAGTCAATAACACAGGAGCTTTTGCTGATGCTACAATAGTAGTACTAGAAAAACCAGGTAAAGATCCGGAATTAGTGGGTAACCATAGACCTATTTCACTGTTGAATGCTGACTACAAATTGTACTCGTCTGTCCTGGCTAACCATCTTAATAAAGTTCTCCGCTTACTAATACATCCAGATTAATGTGGTTTCATTATAGGTAGATCCACAGTGGATAACTCTCAACTAACTACTATGTAATCTGTTAGAAGTAGCAGAACAGCTTGACTCACCTCTTATTGGTCCGTCATTGGATGCCGAAAAGGCTTTCGATAGACTAGAGTGGCCCTTTTTATTTCAAGTTTATTTATTTATTTATTTACATACTCTTATATACCGCACTATTCTGCATCAGTGCAGTTTACATTGAACAAACTGAAATTACATTGAACAGGGTATTATAACTTGGAGATAACTATTTTACAGGGAACATGGGCAATGGAGGGTTAAGTGGCTTGCCCAAGACCACAAGGAGCACCTGTGGGACTAGAAACCCCAGTCCTTCCGGCCCAAGGTTGCTGTCCTCTAGTGGGATTTGAACCACCGACCTTCCGGCCTGAAGTACCTTGCCCCAACCACTAGGCTACTCCTCCACTCCTCCACTCCTCCACTCAAGTGCTGGAATAGTTTGGTTTTCCAAAGAATTTTGTGAACATAATCCAGGTTCGGCTAACCGTGAGCTCTCAAGGCCTTTTTCTCTACATAGGGGCACATGTCAAGGCTGCCCGATGTCGCCTCTTTTGTTCAATTTGGTGCTGGAACCATTGGCGCTACTTATTCGGCAAACAAACGAGATTAAAGGAATCACAGTAGTGGATCTGAATATTAAATTGTCAGCCTATGCAGATGACCTTCTGCTCTTTCTTTGTCCAACACCAATCTCCCCTTTAATGCAGCTGATAGATAACTACTCTCGGTTCTCAGGATACAAAGTCAACTGGACAAAATACTACTCCCGCAGCCAACTAAGCACGCACCCATCCTATCCACACACACAAGTTTATCATACCGCGTTATGAAATACCCTCATGTTAAATGTTACCTTCAATTGTACTGTCTAAATGCTGATAAGCAACTGTACTGTCTAAATGTTTACACGTGCCCTGTTAAATGTAACCCTCCAATTGTGATGTGACCACCTTGATTGAAGGATAAGGTGGCATACAAATCTGTCTAAATAAATAAATAAAATCGGTAGCCTTTTCTATCAATCAGCGAACCAATGGCACCATGGTACAACAATTTTCCTTTCAATCTGAGCCTTCTGCTATAAAATATCTGGGGTTCCAATATGGCGCTCCATTGGATGAAACATTGCGAATAAACACAGTGAAGCTAAACGAGATAGCATGATCTTTCATTCTGAAATGGACCCCCTTGCATCTCACCTCGTGGGGCCATTTGGAGTCCATTAAGATGGTTCTGATGCCAAAATTAAATTACATACTTGGGATGATACCCATTCTGTTTCCAATATCTGTGTACAAAGCACCAAAGCACATCTTACACACCTTTCTCTGGAGCGGGAAAATGCCCAGGATCACACTGAAGAAATTAAAGGCTTGCAAAAGTAAAGGGGGTGTTCATTTTCCAGACTTCCACAGGTACCACCTTGCGGCACTACTAAATCAAGGAGGCTTATGGTCATCTGGAACGACTCTTTCACAGAAGCCAATATGGTTGGATCTAGAAGAGCGCCTGGTCCACCCTTGCCCAGCCAACTTAATCATGGGAATGAGATGGCCGGACGCATCTAGAGTGGGACGTATAATCATATCTTCACAAAGAGTGTTCCAAAGTTTCCTACCTAATACAGAAAGAGAAAATCCTCCCTCACGCCAAATGCCTCTATGGCATAACCCTCTATTCAAAATCAATAAAGTCTCCTTTGCTTGGACAGCCTGGCAGAAATGTGGTATTTAGTCGGTGGGTCATCTGAAAGAGGGAGATAACTGGAAAACATTTAACTCACTACAAAATGAGTTTGGTCTGCCATCCTCATGTCACTTTCAGTGGCTTCAACTTAAGCACTGCATTGGCTGTTTGAAGAGAAAGCCTAGTGACTACTCACAATCGTGGGGGTTGGAGAGGATTGTGGCGGAATAAATTCCAAGAAAGAAGGAATCTCAAGTATGTACGCATATTTCAGAAATAGCAACTCTAATCAGGTTAGGGGTTTGCAGAAGATATGGGAAGAAGAATTTGGCTCCAATCTGACACAGCAGTCCTGGAACTTCCTATGGGGCCCCCTAATCTGTACTTCAAGATCTGCTGCGCTTACGCAATCAATGTTCTTCTTCACACACAGGGCATTTATTACACTGGTTAAGCTGGCCAAATGGAAAAAGCCATGACCCCTCGATGCTGGGCCTATCAGAAAGAACTAGGTACCATGAGACGCATGTTTCTGGATTGCCCTCACATTCAGGTGTTTTGGGATCCTGTCTGGAACAGGATACAGCAAATATTAAGCTTTTCTTTTCCTCTGTCATGGTGCATAATAGCACTGAGATCTTTAATGGAGATTCCTATGCTGGCAAAAAAGCACTTTGTGTGCTAAACTTTATGATAACGATAGCTATAAAAGCAATCCTAACTAATTGGAAGGATCCCATAAAGTTAAACTGGCACCTATGGTGGAATCAAGTGTGTCTACAATAAATATGAAAAAGCACAGGACAAAATCTCTAGCCTCAGAGGAAACGTGGAAAAATCGAACAAGTGGTCTGCTCTAGATCTATATGCAAATACTGCTATAAATTGATGGTTATTTTCTTGGCCAGGCTTGCAAGGTGTGGGAAGGAGAGGAGGTTAATAGTTCTGTTTGTTGTTGTAATTCATAGCTTTGTTAACTATTAATTATGTATTTATGTAACGGTTGTAAAATTTAAAAATATCAATAAAAAAAAAAGAAAGGTATAGGTGTGGGATGTTTCTGGTCTTAATGCCATGTGGTATATGCCACCGGACTGTGCATTCATGACATGGTGCAAGGCTGGTGCAACTACCATGTGATCGGAGGCTGGCAGTAGTTGAACCTGCACTAGAGACATCTTTGTGCCTCTAGAGCACCATTAGCATGGTCGTAGCAGCTGTGTACTGCCGTTATCACCTACTCTCTGCCCCAAGTTTGCCCTAACTCCGCCTATTCATGTGCTGCTCAGGTAGCTTGGCATTTTTTAGCACAGGTAATTCTGGCCATGTGCTCCTGGCTACTGTGGGCTGAAAATGCCCATTAGCCTTGCGCTAAACCCTATGCTCCCTGTTATCACACATTAATAAACAAGCCCCTCAGTTCTAATTTTCCCACCATCTTCAAACACTAATTATTTCCATTACTGCAATGATCCCCCTGATGACCAAAACTGCACAAAGCAACTACAGTGACTCTTTGAGGCTGCACAAGCATATTACTTTCCATTTATCATATTAATGAATTTCTCAGTGCATATTTTATCAATATATTTAGTAACCTTTTTTTTAGGAAAAGTAGAGAAAAAAGCGATTGTCTCTTAATTAAATGCACTACTACAGAAGTATTCTCTGATAAGAACAAGCTGAGCTTTCTAGCATCAGAGCAGGATTTTGCCCTTACTTTGACCATGCTTTGTCTTTTTTATGGTACTTTAATTTAATGTTAACATTCATTTGCCCTTCTTTATTGCATTAAAGAAAGTATGTGATTCACCAGAGTTTAGATAAAATGATCCCAATCAGCATCCACAATACGTACAAAAGTAAAGAACAATGGGCCCATTACAGATCCCTGGGGCACTCTACTAGTCAACTTCTTCCATTGCGAAAATTGACCATTTAACCATATTCTCTTGTTTTCTTTTAAACAGTTCCCGCTTCACAAAAAGATATTGTCTCCTATCTCATGAATTTTTAATTTCCTCTAGAATTATTCATGTGATACTTTGAAAAAGGATTTCTGAAATTCCAGATGCACTATATTAACTGGCTCACCTTTATCCACATTTATTGATGCCTTCAAAACAATGTAGCAGACGGGTGAGACAAGACTTCCCTTGCATAAAACCATATAGATCCCTTTTCAGATCTGATTATACAAATAATTTCCTAGGCCTTGTTCCTTTGACTCTGTGCCTGATTTAGTTTCTAGTTATTTAGTGCCCGATTTTCATTTAGGCAGGCTATGCACCGCGGTGGCGCATAGCCTGCCCGCCGACCCCCTTAACCCGGATTTTCATTTCCATGGTGACACCGCCCAGGCCAGCAGCTGCCAAGGCTAAGCGGGTGACGGCGATTTTCGATGCTGCCCATTTAGCTCCAGCAGTTTAAAGATAGGCTAGGAAAAGCCTCACCTATCTTTAAGGTGCAGAGCACTAAGCAGGCAGCATCGAAATCACTGCTACTCGCTTAGTGCTATTCCCCATTCTGAATACATTGTAGATCCAGTGTATGCAGATCCACCAAATTCTTGGTTGGAGGACTGGAGACCTAGAAATGAATTGAAGGAGCCCTCAAAGTAGAAAGTTTATCTAGGGCAACTAATACCCTGCTACTGGTATGCCCATATAAGTACAAAAAACTGGCTTGTTTCAGCTAGGTATTCTCAAGAAGAGAAGTGATATACAACCTTAGAAAGCATGCCTCTGATGTCAAAAGATACAGAGAGAACTGCAAACTGCCTAAATGCCATTCACTGGGTTACTCAGTGGGACTGACGAGGTTCTCTAGTTCCCCCCACTAAGTACCTGATGTTAGCTGGCCGACGTTGGGACATTCCAGGGACGGAGTGGAGGCAGCACCAGATGATAACCAGCTAAGCGACAATATTCAGCCACTATACAGTTAACCTAAAGCAACTAAAGTTAGGACAGCTAAATGGCTATCCTAACTTTAGCTGCTTTTGCAACTGGCCAGTGCCTGAATATCACCACTGATCGGATTGCAAAAGTTCAGTTGGGTCAACCTGGATATTTAGTGCCAGTGGCCAGCTATGACCCTGGCACTGAATATCTGGTTCAAATTACAGAAGCGACAACTAGCCGCTGTAACAGCCGTAGCCACCTCTAATGAATAAACCCCCATTTTCTATGTTTCTTTAAAGAACACTGGTCAACAAATTTTTACAAAAGTCATGTTACTGAAATAAAAATAGTCATTTCTTATCCATTTTTATATGCTGAACACGAATATGACAGTGAAATTGTAAAGTTGGCTCTAGTTTTTTTGTAATCTACAAGAATTAAATGTTTACATCATGAAGTGCATGTCAATAGTAAATATAATAGGCATTCGGTTAATACCTGTAAAAAACCAAGTCATAGACTACTACTTAGATTTTTTCACCTGTCTCTTGTACAGCTGTTCGGAGGGCTTCTCTGGGGAGTGTCCAGCAGTAGTCAACCAGCATTGTAGTAGACCATTTTCCCTGGTATCTTTGCTCCATCATTGCGATATCATGGTGAAAACGTTCGCCCTGTCCATCACTAACCATAGCACAGTTGTCAGGAAAGAAATCGAGATGGGAATCAAGGAAATGGATCTTTAGAGACATATTGCAGCCAAGTTTCTGATACTGCATCAGTTGTTGAACCGGTCATCTTTGAAGAGCTCTCGAATCTGAGGACCCACAAAAACTCCCTCTTTAATCTTTGCTTCACTGAGTCGAGGGAATTTTTCATGCAGGTATTGGAAAACTGGCGAAGTGTGGTCCATGGCTTGCACAAAGTTTTTCATCAAACCTAGTTTGATGTGAAGGGGTGATAGCAGGATTTTGTGAGCCTCAACCAGAGCTGGGTGCTGGATATTCTTCTCTCCAACTGTTACATTTTGTCTGCGATTCCATTCCTTCTGCAAGTAGTGCCAATCCCTTCCTCGGCTATCCCACTCGCATAAGAAACACATGTATTTTATATATCCCTGCTGCAGTCCCATTAAAAGGGCAACTACCTTCAAGTCACCACAGAGGTGCCAGCTGTACTTGTTATAGTTAATGGAAGTCAGTAGATGCTTTAAGTTATCGTATGTCTCTTTCATGTGGACGGCATGCGCTACTGGAATAGATGGAAGATGGTTTCCATTGTTCAAAAGCACAGCCTTCAGACTCAGTTTCGAAGAGTCTATAAATAGTCTCCAGTCTTGTGGGTCATGAGTGATTTTTAAGGCATTCATGAGGCTTTCAATATCGGGACAGAATTGTTTATTGTTTATTGTTTATATAACATTTGATATACCGCCCCCCGTTACATCGGGGCAGTTTACAATATAAATAAAAACATCAAATTAGGGACAGAAAGAAAAAGTTACAATTACTCGAAGAAGGATTACTTTACTTACTTTCCTTTCTGAAGAAAGGCTCCAACTGCTGGTGGTGCTTTCGATATGAAGTAATGTTGACATCTTCTTCTAGAAGATTCCATTGTTGGAGTCTTGATCCTAGCAATTCTGCCTTGTTCTTGGATAAGTCCAAATCACGAACCAGGTCATTTAGTTCTTCTTGTGTTATTCTGT
Organism: Ichthyophis bannanicus; assembly: GCA_033557465.1. NCBI lineage: Eukaryota > Metazoa > Chordata > Amphibia > Gymnophiona > Ichthyophiidae > Ichthyophis > Ichthyophis bannanicus. The sequence goes on from CM066035.1 coordinate 102,881,509, forward strand.
GTGGAGTTGATATGCATCCCAGTGAAAATCTGGGTCACTGCATGCTGATGGACCAGGAGAAGAACAGGTCGGCTCACCCTTGTCCTCATCAGATGAATCAAGAGAATATTCTGATGGAGGTTCTGGAATAGGAAGTCCCTCACCATGTGGAACTGGTCCCAATGCAGATGGAATGTTTGGGTAGACTATGCTCGACTTCTTTTGCTTCGTTATTCCGCTGGAAAGAGGAGGAACCAAGCAGAAGTAACAGTCATTTATGTGGTTGCTTGGCTCTCTCCACACCATGGGGACTGCAAACGGCATTGATGGTCTTTTGCAATTCAACCACTGTGAAAGCTGTGTTGTACATGTAGCACAGCATATATGCGGGGCCCAAGGCTTGTCTTGGTCACCAATCTTACATCCGAAGTAAAGATGATATGCCTTCTTCAGTTGGGAAGTGATTCTTTTCTTCTGGTTGGCAAATGTCACTTCCCACAAATGTAGCAGAAATTGTCAACGGTATTAATGCACTTTCGCGGCATTACTGTTCTGTATTGTACCTAAATGGCTAAAATTATATGATTAATAAAAGTTACATGTAACAGTAGCTTAAACTGTCTCACACACAGTCTGAAATATTTTAAATTCTCAACCTTTCCGACTGCATATAGTACACTGCTGACCTCAAATGGCTTCAGCAGCCGTCTGGCAGTAGTATTGTATTGCATCAGAAAATGATGTAATCAACTCTGGATGATGTGTGCATGCTGGTATTATGCAATGTGATGCAATATTACATCATTCAAGGCTTATTTGGGATGTTGTTGATGTCCTACTGGATAAATTTACATGGTGAAACGTCAAAAATGAACTATATGCAATATCTTCAATACGAGAGCCAATAATTTTTTTAATGTTATATTCGTGTTCAGCTCACCAAGATACTACAGATTAGGGCCTTTTAAAGTCAGTAACGATTTCAATGTTGACCCGTGGAATCAAACCAATATCCTTTGTCTTTTACTTAGAGAACAGGTATTATGCTGCCTGTCTGCCTTATGCTGACGTTACTGCGGAGATTAATGGCAAAAATATTATGCCCCACCCTTCTCCATTCTAAGAACATAAGATATGCCATACTGGGTCAGATCAAGGTCCATCAAGCCCAGTATCCTGTTTCCAACAGTGGCCAATCTAGGTCACAAGTACCTAGCAGTTTCCCCAAAAGACGCAGGTTCTATTGGGGCAAACAGTAGAAATCCCGGGTCCCCTTTAATAATGATTTATGGACCTTTCCTCCTGGAACTTGTCCAAACCTTTTTTAAACCCGGCTACACTAACAGCTTTTACTACATCTTCCAGTAACAAATTCTGACATTGTTGCCTCTTCCTGACATTACTTGCATATTATCCCAATAACCTGCAATTCTGATCCTTCTAACCATGTCTTCAAAGGGGTTATGCTCTATGTTAGAGAGGGCATTGAGTCATATAGGATTAGAGTTGTGCAGGAAACAAAATACATTGTAGAAAATCTATGGATAGAAGTGCCATGTAAAAAGCGGAAGGCAACGGCAGTGGGGATCTATTATCGACTGCCTGGCCAGAATGAACAGATGGATGATGAAATGCTCAAAGAAATCAGGGAAGCTATCAAAAGTTACAGCACAGTAATAATGGGTGATTTCAATTACCCCAGAATCAACTGGGTCAATGTCACAACAGGACATGCTAGAGAGATATAGTTTCTAAATGAAATAAACAACTGTTTCTTGGACCAGCTGGTTCATGAACCAACAAGAGAGGAAGCTGTTCTGGACTTAGTCCTTAGTGGAACACAGGATCTGGTGTAAGAGAAGGGTTTTGGGGGCACTTGACAATGGTGATCATAGCATGATCGCATTTGATTTAATAAATGGAAGAAAGACAGCAAGGAAATCCACAGTTCTACCTTTTAACTTTCAAAAGGGAGACTATGATAAAATGAAGAAAATAGTTAAGGGAGCATCTGCAAAGGTTAATGATTTACATCAAGCTCAGAACACATATATTCCATGCTTTAAGAAAAGTTGAAGGAAGGACAAAAAACTGCCAGCATGGTTTTAAAGATGAGGTCAGAGAGGCTGTTATTGCCAAAAAAAACATCCTTCAGGAAATGGAAAAAGAAGCCTAATGATGAACACCGTAAACGACATAAACATTGGCAAGTTAGATGTAAGGCATTGATAAGGCAGGAAGAGAGAATTTGAAAAGAAGCTTGTTGTGGAAGCAAAAAAGTATAATAAAAACTTTTTCAAGTACATTCATAGCAAAAACCCTTTGAGAGAGTCAGTTAGACCACTGGATAATAGAGGGCTAACATGGTATATAAAGGTGATATAGTGGAAGAATTGAAAGAAATATCAATAAACGGTGGGGGGGGGGAGGATGTATTACAACTGTTTGATAAACTGAAGAGTAGCAAATCACCTCGACCAGATGGTATACATCCAAAGCTGTTGAAAGATCTGAAATATGAAATTGCATACCTACTATTACTTATCTATGAACTATCATTAAAATCATCTCTAACACATGAGGATTAGAGAGTGGTCAATGAAATGCCAATTTTTACAAAGGGTTCCAGGGATGATCCTGGAAACTACAGACCTGTGAGCCAGACAGCAGTACTGGGCAAAATAGTAGAAACCATTATAAACAATAAAATTACTGAACATGTAGATAGCCATGGTTTAATGGGAGAAAGCCAACATGGATTTAGCCAAGGAAAGGCTTGTCTTACTAATCTGTTATATTTTTTTGAAGGTGTGAATAAACAGGTAGACAAAGATGAGCCAGTTGATATAGTGTATCTGGATTTTCAGAAAGCCTTTGACAAGGTTTCAAATGAGAGACTCTTGGCAAAATTAAAAAGTTATGGGATTGGAGGCAATGTACTATTGTGGATCAGGAACTGGTTAAAAGATAGGAAGTAGAGAGTAGGGCTAAATGGCCAATTTTCTCAACAGAGAAAGGTGAATAGTGAAGTACACAAGGGATCTGATGGGCCCACTGCTTTTTAACATATTCATAAAGGAGCTGGAAATAGGAATAATGAGTAAGGTGAGCAAATTTACAGATGATACAAAATTATTCAAAGTTGTTAAAACGCAAGAGAATTGTGACAAATTGCAAGAGGACCTTGACAAATTGAAAGACTGGATGTCGAAATGGCAGATGAAATTTAATGTGGACAAGTGCAAAGTTTTGTACCTAGGAAAGAACAACCCAAACTATGGTTACACAATGCAAGGAACCACCTTAGAAACTACTACCCAGGAAAAAGATTTAGGCGTCATCGTGGATAATATGTTGAAACCCTCCGTCCAATGTGTAGTGGCAGCCAAGAAAGCAAATAGAATGCTAGGAATCATAAGGAAAGGAATGGAGAATAAAACCAAGGATATTTTAATGCCTCTGTATTGTTCCATGATTGGAGAGGGAATGGCAAGCATTTGCCCTCTAGATACCACATAGAGCAGTCCACTATTGCACAGGCCCGCATTCCCTGCATTGACAGGGAACCCAGTGAGAGAGTCAGTTAGACCATTGGATAATAGAGGGGTAAAAATCTCCCGCACTACCTTCCAATACAAGGAATATGGGCTAAAACAAGGGAGCACTGAGAGGATAGAGCAAGTTGTCGCTTGCAGAAGTGGTGGCATACTAATGCCCTGAGCCCACCCTTCCAATCCCCCCTGTGCAAAACCTCCAACTGTCCGAAACAACCATACACAGTAGTCTATTCCCTCCTTCGTCCCCCAGCATCGGTCACGCAGACAGATACTCCGTCCTCTAAACAACTTGCTGCATACTTCTCTAGTAAAATATGAGACATCTGGACTGAACTTCTTTCTGATGGAGTTCCCGAATCCCCTTTGCCTTCTCTGCCCCATCTCTATCCCTCCAAATAGATCACTACTCTCACCCTTTCTACATCTCAATCAGCTTCCCTCGCATTGCAAGCACACACGCAAGGACACAACAGACAGAGCTCTCTCCATGGCTGCTCCAACAATATGGAACAATCTACCGGACGATCTAAGGGCAACTCCAGACCTCAAAGACTTCAGAAAACAACTGAAAACCATGCTGTTCATAGAGCACTATGGTCACATCACATAACCTAAGAGAATGGATAACAGCACTCCAATCCTCCCAAACAACTGAATATATATAAAATATGATTCTAGCACCACTGTAAATAGCCCACCCTGTATATAGCTCAAACAAATCAAGCACCCAACACATCCCTCACACAACTAAGTTTTATCCTCACTGCATGTACAACACACACACTTTACCTGATTGCTTGCTGTGATACCACCTTGATTATTAAGATAAGGCGGTTTAGAAATACTGTTAAATAAATAAATAAATAAATTGCCCCATCTTTGGTCTGCCTTCAACATCATTTCAATGAGTGACTTTTCCAAGCTTCTTATCTCCTCCAGGAAAACAACCTATTTGCTTGATCCAATACTCTCTCCCTGGCTTCCCACCACATCCTTAGTGATTTTTCCTATTGCACTATTCATCATCATCCATTTCTGAACTCTGGAAGAAAGCTGTAGTTCATCCTATTTTGAAAAAAGCATCACTCGATAGGACATCTGTGTCAAACTATCACTCCGTTTCCAACCTTACCTTCTTTCCTAAGATTCTTGAAAAACTGGTATTCACACAATTATCCACTCACCTGACTAGCACAAATGCACTGCACTCCAGGCAATTTGGCTTTTCTCCTGGCCATAGCACAGTGACTTCCTAATCACTTTACTTAGTGACATCCACAATACTCTCAATCAAGGCATCATCACTCTTGCGGTTTCTTTAGATCTATCTTCTGCCTTTGACCTGGTGGATCATGCTATCCTCTGTTATCACCTCTGTGATCTGGGTCTTTGAGGATCTGTTCTTTCCTGGTTCTGTTCATTCTTAATGGACTGCTCCTTCTCAGTTACTTTTGGTTCTACCACTTCCAATGCCTATCCTCTTGCTTGTGGTGTTCCCCAGGGCTCTGTTCTCACCCCACTTCTCTTTAATATTTTCATTGCCCCTCTTACCAGAATAATACAGGATTCCAGAATCACTGCTTACTACTACACAGATGATATTCTTCTCACTTATCATACCCATCCCACCCATCCAGACCGTGATGAATGTTTGCCTATCCAAAGTCCAGCCCTGTAAACCGTGTAAATGGCTTAGACAGGAATATTCAACGGTACCTACATGCTTAATGCCATTGAATATTCCAGTCTATTTCCCCTTTGCACCCCAATGCTATCCGGTTAGCATCAGTGCATCTTGGGGGCATTCTGGGGCGGAGACAAGGCAGGGAGCCCTGGCAACTGAATAGCGGCGATATTGGACATATTCCAGTTAGCCATCCATGGCTATAACAAGGCGAGCTTTTGGCTCACCTAGTTCTAGCCATGGATGGCTAACTGGGTAGTGGATCGCCTAGTTCTAGCAGTGGATGGCTAACTAGGTAGCAGTCCAATATCGCTGCTAACCGGTTAGGCTCTGGGGCTGAATCCCCTCGGTGCCTAACCTGGATATTCATTGCTATCACTGCGGCATTTAATATCTGGGTTTAGAGGTCAGCAGACATGGTAATGTGCCAATATGGCACATAGCCCTCCCAACTAAATATCAGGCCCAATATCTCTAAGACTGATGTTACGTGGTTCAAAAGAAACTCCTCTGTTCTGACTATTTCTCCTACCCTGGATGGTGTTTCTCTTCCACTCTCTCCTTCCTTTGGATATTTGGGTATGGTGCTTGACTCCGGCCTCACATTTCATGAACAAACCAGCTCTGTTATTTGAAGTTCATTATAATGTCTGCATCAAATTTGTTTCCTCCGCTATTTTATTAATTCCATCTCACTAACCACATTCATTCTCAACCTTGTTATTTCCAAACTGGATTATTGCAATGTCATCTATGCTGGACTTCCTGATTGCCAGCTAAAAAGGTTATAGACAGTTCAAAACCCTCCTGTCAGACTACTTGCGCACACCTCAAGGTTCGATCATGTCACCCCTTTACTATTTCAATACCATTGGCTTCCAATCGCTTTTTGTATTCATTATAAAATTGACTAATCACACACAGGACCCTGCACACTGGTGTTCTCTATTTGTCGACACTTATTATCCCATACTCTGCCAGCTGTTCTCTATTCATATTTACTATCTCCCCCCAATCTGCAAACTTGCTATGACTCAACCAGACAATCAGCCTTTTACTATCATGCCCCCACTCTCTGAAACTCCCCCCCATCTGACTTCTGCTAGGAAATTTATTTTTAATTTAATTTTATTTATTTAACAAGTTTTATATACCGCCTTTCTTACATTCAAAGTGGTTTATATACAACATTGCAATTTTTAGAAATTTACATTGAACAGGTAATCAAACTTAGAGTTCAGGGGGAGGATGCTGTACAAGATTTACAACTGGGAATAACAATTAATGTAGAGAGGTAGAGTACATAGGAACAATGGTACATAGAAAATATGTCTTTGTATGTAATGTGTAAGGTGTTGTGGAAGGGAATTCTCTAGTGTTAGTAAGTGTGTTAATTCGCCGGGTGATTGTACGAACTATGAACTATGACCCAAGAGGAATGACGATCTACGATTTAGGGAAATCAATTACAAGTATAAGGATTATTCATTGGTTGCTCATAATGCTCCTGGAAAAGAAAGATTTTCAGGGCCTTTCTGAAGTCCATTAGGTCTTTGATGGATCTTATGTTTCATTCTGTCAATTTAAGACTGACCTGAAACTTACCTTTTCCAACATGCCTTTAACAGTGAATCCTAGTTATTCTCACACTGTGTCCCCTGCAGAATATTTGCGTTTGTGTTTTTTGTAAACTTGATTTCTATTTGCTTTACCTTTTAATTTGGAGTTCTTTGCTCCCTTTTAAGATTTGTATTTGTAAACCGCTCTGATGTTCAAAGGGTGGTATAGAAAGTCTCCATAAACCATGCTGGTGTTGTGGATTGAAAGATCCGCTACAACCAAATGAGCCCCCTCCCCTGCTCCCATTCAGCACTCTCACCAGACAGCACTTAACCACATGGGTCAGGTTGTAAGGCCCTCACACAACACCAGCGATCTTTCCATCTAGCCATCCAGGGCCCCCAAATCTCCCCCGTAGCCCCTCCATATCTCACTCAGGCTTCCTGGTACTCCAACATTGTTTGAGGCAGGAGCGGTTTCTCTCCAGTCCTACTCTGTCTCCAACGCTGTCCAATCTGGCACCAGTCTCATGGTGTCGCCTCCTAATGGTAAAAGGTTGACCAGTACTTTCAGCCAGTAATGTGGTATCATCTGCATAGCAAAGGTCCCCAAGTCTTCCATAAATCTTCTCATTCAGTTGTCTTCATACAGTCCTGCTTCTCTGATGATTTTTTCTGCATATAAATTAAACAGGTAGGAGGAAAGTATGTAGTCTTCTCATATACCTTTTCTGATTTTCAATCTTTCAGTTTCTCCTTGTTCTGTTCTGTTGCTTCTTAATCAACATAAATATTGTGCATAAGAACTATCAAGTGTTGTATGTTGTTGTTGTTGTTAAGTGCCGTCAAGTCAGTGTTGACTAATGGCGACCCTCTGGATAGTTGTCCTAAATTGTGTTCGGTCTTCAGTCAGGTGGCTCATTGTTGACAGACTGGCACCCGTAGCTGCTGTTACTGTATTGATCCACCTCATTGCTGGCCTTCCACTTTTGCGTTGACTTTCTATCTTGCCAAGCATAATGTCTTTCTCTAATGATCTCTCTCTTCGCATGATGTGTCCAAAATATGAAAGTCAAAGTCTTGTCATCTGAGCTTCTCAAGAAAGCTTAGGTTTGATCTCCTTTAGTACTGACTGGTTTGTTCTTCAGGCAGTCCATGGTATATGCAATATTCGCTGCCAGCACCATAATTTAAAGACATCAATTTTCTTCCTGTCTATCTTTTTCACTGTCCAACTTTCACATCCATATGATATTATTGAAAATACCATGGCTTGAACGAGTTGAATCTTTGTATGAAGAGAGACATATTTGCTCTTGAGAATCTTGTCTAAGTCCTTCTTAGCCATTCTGCCAAGAGCAATGCGTTGTCGGATTTCTTGACTGCTTGTTGCTTCTTTATTGATAGTTTGATCCAAGTAGGTTAAAGTTGTCCACGATTTCAATTTCTTCTCCATCAATGATGAACTTATTGATTTTGCCAGTTGTCATGATCTTTGTCTTCTTTACATTAAGGTGCAGGGCCATTTTAAGACTATGTTCCTTGATCGTGAGAAGCAAATGTTTCAGATCAACTTCACTTTCAGCCAGTATAACTTACACAATCAATCAAAGGCCTTGCTGTAGTCAGTAAAGCACATATAGATATACTTTTAGTATTCTTTTATCTTTTCAAGGATCCATCTCATATCCATGTTGATGTCTCTTGTTCCTTGCCCTTTCCAGAACCCTGCTTGCATTTCAGGCAGTACTCATTCCAGATATGGTTTTAGTCTCCACTGAAAGATCTTGGGTAGAATCTTGTTTGTGTATGGGATCAGAGCAATTGTGCGATAATTTCTAGTTAGTCAGATCACCTTTCTTCAGTATTGGTATGAATAAAAATCTTTTCCAGGCAGTTGGACATGATGTTTTGAGCATACCATGACAGTCATGAACCTCACAATTAAGCCAGGGTATGTGGAGCATGATCTCATTCTCTCAGATTTACTGCTAATGCTCGGCGTAGTACTTGCATTGTGCCAAAGAGCTTCCCTCTGGAGTTCATAAGATGTAATATATATGAGTAGTTTGTCAAGATGTGCTTGGAAATCAAACCTGTGGCTCCAATATGGTGGGAAACATTTTTGTATCTCTCTGCCACATTTTCTTGGTGTCTGACTGCATTTCTTGGGATTTTAGGATCTTCTGCCTCTCCATGCAATTCACAGAATAATCACTTAGATACCTCTATTTTCAATGCCGTTTTGGTGTTTTTCTCCTTTACCTCTAAGTCGGGTTTCCTCACATCCAGTTTCTTATCAGTCAGAATGGGAGCATCCCAGGTGATCATAACCTCTTCATTTGCTGTAATTCTCTTAGTCTCATGATCCCAGTGTTTTTCAGGCACAGTGATGTGGTAGTATTTACAGAGTTTCTAATGTATGAGGCGTGCCACTTTTTTATGTCTTTCTGTAGAGAATTTTTCCACCATCAGAACTTCACAGCCAGCTATGAGGTGAGTCACTGTTTCCAGGTTTTTTTACAGAATCAACATATGTCTGTTTTGGCAGGTCTTTTTCAATGTTCACTGTAAGCCATCTCATCCGTAATCTGCTGTTCTGGGCTGCAACTATTAATCTCTCATCCTTCAGTTTCAGTTCACCTCTTCTTAACCATTCATGGGTCCGTTCTTGATTGACTAAGGGTCCTGGAGTGACATTTTGTATTTCCCACTGTATTTGTGCATTTGCCACTTGTTTGCTGATCTAATTCTTTGAAGAGTTTTTTTCTCTTGCTATGCAAATTCTGTTGCTTCCTTTCCTGTGTGTGTTTGTGGATTATCATTCATTCCTTCTAGTCATCAGAACGCTTGTCCAGGTTTGACGATGGAGACAGATTCTGGCCATTTACTTTCATATTTCAGCACTTTTTGCATATTTGGATCTGATGATGCTGTTAGGTAGGCCTGGAGGCCTATGATAGTAGCTCTGTAAATATAATCAATTTTTATGAGACCTAGCCCTCCTTCATCTCTAGGAATGTACAGTTTTGGCATACACTGATTCTTGCAAATTGCTTCATGGGCATGGAGGAGTTTTCTAGTAAACTGTATGAGAGTATATGAATTGCCAGCTGATTGGTGGCTTGTATCTTATTCTGTGATGTTAAGGCACTTTTTAATAATGATGTTAATCTTCTATAGCACTCTTTACTGATCTTTTCTCTCACTAATTTCTGCTTGAGTGTCGTTCCTTCCTCTACTCCAAGATATTTATATACATCTTCCTGTCCAAGTTCCTTGATGTCACAGCCCCCACCCAGGGAGATGTTTTCCATTTTGCTTAACTTTTCTCTAAAAAAAAGTTGCCTTAGTATATTTGCCTAGGCCAAAAATCATTGTGATGTCATCAGAAAAGATTTGGGGCAAAGGAGAGCGAGGAGTGGAAACAAGAATACTTTATTGGTTAAAAGCATCCTGACACGGCCGTGTTTCAGCATGCTACTTTTTTCAGGGGAACCTTGAAAAGTAAAAACATACATTGATAAAACATCAATTTCAATATAATTATGAAATAAAGAATAAGTAAAAACAGACAAAAGGACACAAATATAAAGATCAAAGTGTATAAATAACCTTATTAAGCATAAAAAGTGCTCATTGGACCATATACCAAACATATATTACAGGCATAAAAGTATAAATAATATGAAAATATGATCAAACTATGTCACAAAGTTCAACTGGAAACCAGAGCTGAAGTATTGTAGAGGAGAGACAAATTGTCGGACAGACAAGAAGTATGCATATGAAGTTAACCAAGAGCCCAAGTGTCAGTTCATAAATGCTCAAGAGAATGTTACATAAAAAAGGAGGGGTATGAGAGAGAGGTGGAGGAGGAGGGGGAGGAGGAAGGAGGAGGGGGAAGGGGAGGGGAGAGAATGAAGGGAGGGAGGGGGAAGGGGAGGCAGAGGGAGGGGAAGGTGGGGAAGGAAGGAGAGGAAGGGAAACATAGAAACATAGAAATATGATGACAGAAAAGACCACATGGCCTATCTAGTCTGTCCTTCCATATCAACAACTACAACAGTCCCCTTTTTACCTTTAGAGATCCTCTGTGTTGGTCCCATGCTTTTTTGAATGCAGTTACTGTCCTCATCTCTACCACCTCCACTGGGAGACTATTCCACGGATCCACTACTCGTTCCGTAAAGAAATATTTCCGCATATCACTCCTGAATCTATCTCCCTTCACCCTCATCCCATGTCCCCTCATAGCAGAACTTGCTTTCAATTGAAAGAGGTCTCTCCCTGAACATTTATGCCACGGAGGTATTTAAACATCTCAATCATATCACCTCTATCCCACCTTTTCTCTAAGGTGTACATACCACTACCTTCTACCTTGACCCATGGCCAGTACATTGGATAAAATCCTATTTAACCGAATTAACTTCATTCATTCTCCCTATCATCAACCTGTCCCTCAAGAATGGACTCCTACCAGCCTCCCTTAAACATGCTGAAATCCGTCCCATCCTAAAAAACAAATCCAGTGACAAAACCTCCCCCTCATCCTACAGGCCCATCTCAAGCCTCCCACTCTTAGCGAAACTAACAGAAAAAACCAGTCCAAATCCAATTACAGGACCATATCGACTCCGCTGCCCCCTTAGACGAAGAACAGTATGGCTTCTGTCCTTACCACGGTGTGGAAACACTCCTTACAGTTCTAATCCACACCTCGGTAAGAGGAATTGACAACTCTAAACAAGCATTTCTGCTCATTTTTCTCGACATTACAGCAGCTGTTGACAGCATCAACCACCACATAATGCAATACAGACTACAACAAATAGGGATATCAGACACCGTATTGAAATGGTTTTTCTCATATCTATCTGACAGAACGCAAGAAGTCAGAATAGAACAACAACTCTCAGACACATATAAACAAGAACAAGGCCTCCCACAAGGCTCAGCCCTTTCCGCCCTCCTCTTTAATCTATACCTACAACCAATATGTTCCATCTTTAAACGATTCTGCGTAAATTATCATATTTACGTGGATGACATAATGATCTATATCCCATGGGACATTTCGAACCCCCCAACCAAATTTCTTGCCGACTGCGTCTCTGAAATATCGAAATGGCTGGAGAACCGCGACCTCTATATTAACTTCACAAAAACAGAGGCCATGTATGTCACCAGAAACCAGAGCTTCTCACCCCCAACTTCAATCACAATCAATGACATTAACATGCCAGTTAAAAACGAGGTCAAATACTTAGGGGTAATTATTGATCGCGCCCTCAACTTTACATCCCATGTAAAGCAAACAACCAAAAAGATATTTTACAAGGTCAAACTCCTAAAACAGCTTTGTCTGCTACTCCACCCCCAAGATCTGAGATCAGTAATACAAACAATGATTCCCCCACACCTCAACTTCGCTAACACCATCTTACAAGGTATCACTAAACATGACCTAAAACAACTTCAAATAACTCAAAACATGGCCGCGAGAATAACATTGAACATCAACTCTGTGGAACACATCACTCCATCTTTATATACACTTCAGTGGTTGCCCATAAACTGCAGAATAACATACAAAATCCTTATAACCATGTTTAAACTACTTAACTGCATCGCTCCCTCTCATCTCTCGACACTCATCTCCAAGGAAAACAACAATCGCTCTCAATGCGCTTGCAACAAAAACAAACTTACTCTTCCCTAAGAACTTCAGGAACTCCAGAAAGGTAACAAATAACAAGGCCTTTTCCCATATTGCCCCCAACATCTGGAACGCCCTCCATGACCACCTCAGGGAACTAAACGACCTCCAAACATTTAGAAAGAACCTCAAAACTCATTTGTTCACCTCACACTTTGGCATTCATGACCAGCTCAGCACAATGGTATCAATACCCCCTTCATCACAAGCAAACCTATCCACCTCTTAACTCTGGAGCCACACTTGTTCATCACATGAATTTGTAAATAGTTTGTTTAGCTCCCCCAAGGGCATATTGCAGTTGTTCCCATACAGTTTGAAGTATTACTATTCAAAATGTACATAGTTATAATGGTCTATGTAAGCGACTATGTACTTGTTCCTGCACTACTCAAATTGTTGTTAATTGTAAACCGCAATTGATCTCTGGAAATCGCGGTATACATTTTTTTTATAAGTAAATAAATAAAATAAATTTGCCCTTTTATCAGATAAGGAATGACTCTTAAGGCTCTTTTTCCATAAAAGGAATCTCTTATTTCGAGGATTTAAAGTTAATATTTTTCCTGATCTGGCTAGAGTTACACGCTGCAGAGAATTCCTTCTGCTGTGACATGGGGTATTGCAATTGGGTGGCTTTTTTCCCTCAAGCATCCATGTAAATGCTTGGTGAAATACTAAGCTGTTTGGTATATTTTTTATGAGCCCTCCCAGCTGCTAGCCTTTGTGAATGTGAGGCAGTTAGAGGCCTCAATTAACTCCATGCCTGTTGAGTCATGATTTAATATTTACTGGAGATGTACTTAGCTCCATTTCATTTGATTGTTTTTGATGATTTATTTCTGTTAAATTCATCTTCCCCTCCCCCCTTGATTTGTTGTGGGCTGGAGTGGGCGGATAGGGATTTCTTTCTTTTGCTTTAGTTTGTAAACTTGCTTGTTAGGTTTTGCTTTACTGTTCTGTCCTATTCTGTACAAGGATGTTTTTGTTAACTTCTTGGTTTAATATGTAAAATTGCATAAAAATAAAATAAAAAAGAAAACCCATGGATAAAAAGTGTAATAAAAACATAAGATAAGAAACAATATTAATAATGTAAAAAATAAGTTAAAAGTGCCAGCAGCACTGAGGATAAATCAAAGACATGTTAAAAACTGATAGTGGGATAGAACAATGCAGGATCTACAACTTAGAGAGTGTATGCTTTAACCAGTGCAGTCCTAAAAAAGAGGGGGTCAACACAAGTCAAAAAGATATATATTTTTGAGGACATCTCCATTGTGATGCTACCAAAACTGGTAAAGGATGGTCACAATGTAACCACATTAAAAAAGAAAAAACGACATGTATCAGGCTGTCAACAAGAAAGCTGACAGCCTTAATTTGTTTGTAAAGTAAGATTGATATGCAGTCATCTCATAGAGAGAATTAATATTGGCTAGACAAGAAAATTAAGGAAATAAAAATGGGTTGTTATGCTTATTAAGGTTGTGCATACACTTTGATTTTTATAATTTTTAACTTTTAGTCTGTTTTCACTTACATCAATACCAATACAATAATGAAATAGAGTATGTTTTACTGTTCAAGGTTCCCCCTGAAGAAGGCAGCATGCTGAAACATGGCTGTGTCAGGATACTTTTAACCAATAAAGGAGTCTCTTTTTCTGTCCCTTGCTCTCCTTTGTCTAGTTTGTGCTTCTGAGAGGGGTTGTGCTCCCTTGTGGACCCATCAGAAAAGGTTTTTACTACACAGAGTTGCTCTGCTAATAGGTCACTGGAACTGTAGAGCATCGGGTTGTCTACAAATAGTAAATGGGATGTTACCTTTGGGTTGTTACCTTCTTTAGGATTCAGGCTAAATCCGTATCCCAATGAGTTGATGAGAGTACTCATTGGATTAATTGCCATACAAAACAGAAGTAGCAACGGGAAATCTCCCTGAAATATTCCTCGCTGGATCTTGATGTTAGGAATGATGTACTGACCATCCTCACACTTAAAAAATGGGGTGGTTTGCCACACTGTCATGGTGAACTCAAACCAGGATTTCTCTTATACATCTCAAGACAATGTATTTTCCAAGAGTGTGGGACATCGTCAAAAGCTGGCTTATAATCAATCCATGATATACTGAGATTTCTGCTTTTCTTAGTGCTAGCCATGATGGCCTTATTTAACATTAACTGGTCTTAGGTTCCATATGCTCTCCTCTTATTGCACTTTTGTGCTATCACCATGATGTTATTAGATTCGATATGATCGTATATTCTATTTGCATCGATTGCAGTGAACAGCTTATAGACTGTAGGTAGACAAGTTATTGGTCTGTAAATTTTAGGAATATTACTTGGGTCCCCCTTTGGAAGGAGAAATGTTCTTCCTATAGTAAGCCATATATACCTTTTTGACTTGTGGTTTTAAGTCTGGTTGCTTGAACCATTGATTTTTGCAGTTCGCCAGGTCTTGTGGAGTGATGTTAACTGTTTGAGTCAAAATTTGGTTGCTTCATCTGAGCCAGGGCTCTTCCAGGTTGGGGCTCATTTTAACCTGCTTTCCAGCTCTTTTATCGTTACTGAAAATATAAACATAGGCTTGATGTTTACTTTTTCTAAATGCTCCTATATGCAGGGTAACCATTCTGGTTCTTGATTGTGCTCTATAGGGTCCTCATATAGTTTTCTCGAGAAGGTTTCTATTTCAGCTTTGTCTGATGATGCTTTTACCTGTAGAACTGTTTTTGGTTCTCTATAAATAATTAATTTTTTTTCTATTTTCTTCATACGTTCACAGTTTTTACACTTCTTCTGCTACGTTCAATTTATTGTTGGTACATATAAATTTCAGGTCTTCTTCTGCTAATTCAGCATGTTTCAACTTGATGTCTTGAATCTTCCTCAATATCTTTGATGATTTTAATCCTTTTAGATACCCATCTATCAAGGATGCCTCTGCACATGATTGTATTTTTCCCTTGATGCGCTTTTTCCAAGGAGGAACTGTTATTGTTCTCTTTTTCTTCTGGCTCTGGACTTTAGTTGGTAGTATCCTTTTAGTAATAATTTTAGCTGCACAATATTGTATTTAATTTATTTCAGTGACGTCAATAAATGATCCCTTTATATAGGATATGACCTTATCATACTTTTAGGGGTATGTTTACTAAAGTGCGGTAAACGTGAATAACGCGTGTTGTATGATGTTAACGATCGTAAGTGCGGTATAACGCGCGTACTGACGCGCCAACGACCGTTAACGTCATACTACGCGCGTTAACCGTAGTTAACGATCGTAAAGTCCCACGGCGCGTTAAAACAGCGCAGAAGGTGGAGAGTGGGCGGAGAGAAGGGGTCAATGGGCGGAGAGTGGGCGGGGAGAGGCTCCCCTCACACTAACACGCTGAATTCCTGAGCTCAATTCCAACGCGAATGAAAACCTGTCGTTAAAGGCATATTAAAGGGAAGAGAAACCATTTCCGTTAGCAATGTACAGCAAAACCTGGGAAACCTACAAAACGTGAGCAGTGTGATACATGTGCACAGAACAACATTTCACATAAAACGTTAAAAATGACCACAAGAAACAGTGTAAAACTTATAATTCAGCTGGGAAACAGTGATAGCAATGGGCAACAATGAAAAACACTCCCAGGAAAGCACCAAAAAAAGAAAGGATGTTTGGAAGGGTCTACGCTCCGTAGACCCTTTCAAAGATCATTTCATTGTAATGGAGCTTTCCTGGGAGTGTTTTGTAATGTTGCCCAATGATATCATTGTTGCCCAGCTTGGTTATGGGTGTTTGCCCCTTTTTATGAGGTCTTTTTTGAGGTGTATTTGCACCTTTGTCCCCATACAAGGTAAATGAGCCCACAGTAAACCTGTGCAGAGCAGGGTTTCTGACCCGTCAGGCCGGTCTTCCTATCTCCAGGGACTGCACAGTCTCTGCAGCCACAGTGTGGTACAACGGACACAGCCAGTGCCTGTAAAACCAGAGGATCACAGGTTCAACTCCCAGCTGGGGCTCCTGCCAACCCAGTCCCCATAGTTTTACCCACCACTAAACAGTGATAGTAAAGACACTCCTTTATTGCAGAGAACAGACGCATGGTTAATACACCTATATTATACCACACCAAACACAGACACCAGAAACAGGCTCATTACCTAGAGCAGAGTCTCGCAAATGAAGTCCTGGAGGGCCCCACACCATTCAGGCTCCATGCTGCCTCTAATAAAGATGCCTGTGCTGCATATCTATGCACCACCCCCATGGTATGCAGATGTAGCTCATGCATATTTATGAGGGACAGCATGAAAACCCGAAGAGGTTTGGAACACCAGGACTGGAGTTGGGGAACTCTGCGGTAAAGCAGCAGCCAACAGGGTCAGACACACCCACAGGCCCCATTGGCCAATGCCTCCTGGAGAAACAGGACATTGGGCCCTGCCTGTATCTCCCAATACTAGCAGTTGCATACCTTAGCAATGCCACCCTACACCTGGGTATATGGTACACAGCTATCAAACGTTTCCTGTGATAACTGGCAGATATCAATTCCTACGTTAAGCACGGTTTGCTCAGTGAGCTCCACCAAAACAGGCATTCTGATGTCTGCGGTGTGTGCTGCATGTCTGGTCTCTGACAGTGCTTACCACCCTGGGGAGTGACCCCCAACAGTCTTGCGTACCATATGCTTGGTGAAACTGTGCCCAGGACTGGTGTGGTGGGTATGGCTGCTGAACACTTCTATAGTTGCATAATGCTGGCATAGGTGTGGGGGTGGCTGTCTGTCTATCCAGTGTGTGGTGGCTGCAAACACCTTCCACAGCCCACACTGCCAGCAATGTTGCCAGTATTGAGCTGCCAATGTGCATAATGAGGAGCAAGGTACCATGGTTATAGGCTGGACAGGGTGGCCTGGCCAGGGTGCATCTGCACAGGGCATAGGGCAGTGACAGGCACATTTTAGTGCCCGGCCACCACCTACACAGACAGGGTGACCTCAGTATGTCCTGCTGAGAGATCACTCTCACCCTGACTATGGAGTGACCACAGCATGGCTAGGCACCCCCATAGTGCTATGTAGTATTTCTCTCATGTGATAGATATGGGTTTCCTTTTGGGGCCCAGTCACTGATTTATCTGCTTGCTGTGTATGCTGACATCCCAGTTCTGGGCACATGCATTATGGGCTAACTAGCAGACTGTTTGCAGCTGGTATGTGTCTTGATGGAGTGGCTTGCAGTGGCTGATGGCTTGCTACAGGAGAATATCAGATAGTGGTGGGGTGCAGCTTACCATATCCAGGCCTAATGTCTGTCTGTGTACAGAGCTGCAGGGCCTGCACTGTGGGGTGTCTGTTTCTCACTAGAACTGGGGTTGATGTTCCTCTCTACTGCCACCTTTGCAGGGAGGTAGAAGGTGGATCTATTGTTAGGAGGCCCTGTTTGTCACCCTTGGTGCTTGGGGGGGGGGGAAGAGAGGAGGGATGTACATGGGGGCTACACCTGACTGCAAGGTGTTTGTGCAGAAACTACCTATCTCGCACATTAGCACTGCTTTGGACCTGCGCCATGGCCTCTTTCAGCCATGGACGGTGCTGTGGACCTGGTGCTGGGCGCCTCACTGCACCCTCAGGGTGAGCACAGTACCCGCACAATGTGACAGTGTGTAGCTACTCTGTGCCAGTACAACACACGGTCAGTACCCCCTACCAGGCCGAGGTGCTGTGGGGGTACACATGGTCAGTTCCCCCTACCAGGCCGAGGTGCTGTGGGGTGCATTCCCCATGGTGTGTATCTGTGGACAGCTGATTTGCATGTGCAGTGCATCATGGGTGTGACTGGCACAATCCAACCCTGGGAAGATCCAGCGCCTGCTCACAGGCTCTGATAAACCATAGGCCATCACACGTACATCTGTTAGCATAGTGCATAGGTGCAAGACACCCTAAAGTGTCAGTACTATAAGGTGCCCACGCTGGTAAAAACACACATACCCACGCACGATTGTACGCACGTACCAACGCACGTAGCTACGCACGGGGCTACGCCCGTAACAGCGCACGCAGCCACGCCCGTAACAACGCACGCAGCCACGCACATGGCTACGCGCACTGCGAGAGTGTTTTTCCGTAACCACTACTGAACGTAAAGAAAAACATGCCTCCTCATTCCCTATGTAATGTACAAGGTGCTGCCTGGGACAGCATTCTGCATTAGGCACACTGGGGACTCGAACCCATGCTGCCTGTAACAGCGGTGAGTACACTCACCATTGTGCTACAGCTCTGTTTCAGTGATTTGTGTCTGTACGCCTTCATACGATTAACATGCAGTAACGCGCCACGGCGCCCTGTAACGCTCGTTAGTTTTTGGAACGTGCGTTAGTCGTTACGATGTCCCGCCCATGTCCTTTTTTGGCTTTCCTTTCACTAACGCGGCTCCTAACGTGATTTGCACTAACGCAGTTTAGTAAACATACTCCTTAACCTTAGTTGTTAAATTTAACTTGGGTAATGTTTCCTTTGCATGTTTGTCTTTTTCCATGAGGACTAGGAGTTCAATCTCAAATTCCTCTACCTCTGGGTTTTTCTCCTCCCTTTCTTCCTCCTTTTCAGTTGATTTGTTGATCTGTCCTTTGTACATCTCCCTCTCCTGCAGATCTCTAAGCTGTGTATTCCTTTCTTCTGGTCTTCCATCTGATTGCTGTAATACCTTAGTGGGAATACAATCAATGCCTGCTGTTTTGTTTTTTTATAGTGTTTTCAGTGCTGCTTTGATTTCTTCTGTCATCACCAGCCATTCCTGATCACAAGGTAGTTTGAAATGGCTGTTGATTATTGTTATTATTATTAATAAGTATTTTAAGTGCTACCAGGTGTATGCAGCACTGTACAAATATGGATAAAGACCGTCCCTGCTCGTAAGAGCTTACAAGCTAAATAAGACAAACAGGACAAAAGGTAAAAGGGAAGAGAAGGGAAACACAAGGACAAGGATTAGAAACCAAAGACAGTCTTAAAAAGGTGAGCCTTTAGCATTGATTTAAAAAGGGGCAGTGATGAAGTTTGTTCCAGGCATACGGAGCTGTGAGGTGAAAAGACCATAGTCTGTAGTTCCACTTAATCTAATGACTCTGTGTATTCTTATTACCTTTTCTTCATCCTGTCAGCATCATTCAACATGGATCTTTGAAGATCTTTTAAGCATTCCAATTTGAGACTGGAATTTTCTCTTTAAATCTTGTAGTTTTAGGAAAGCTGATCTTGTTCTTCCTCTGATATTTTCTGATTCTATTTCCTTGCATGTGTCATTGTAGTACTTCTTTTTGTCTCACCTTGCTGCATGTTGGAAGTCTCTGTTAATTCCGTAATTATCTCTCTTTCTCCTCTGGCTTAACTTCTCTGCATTTCTGAGCAATTTTCAGAGATTTTTTTGTCATCCATTTTGGATGTTTTGTTTTCTCACGTTTTGCAGAGATGTTTCGCCTTCTTTAAGCACAACTTTCTTGAAGTCATCCCATAACTCTTCTGTATCCAAAGTGGTGAATCGATTTTACAGTCAGTCTTTAAATTCCAGTGGGATGCTTCTCAAATAACACTGATAATTTATCATCTAGACTTTCAGTTCAGTACTGAATTCCAGCCTCTATTAGTATTGTCTGAAAGTTTCTGACTAGTACACCTGACATCAATGATACTTGAGAGTCACAGTTATAACATGTTTTATGAATCAGATATGCATTACTATATTGTCTCTGTTCTAAAACAACCATAAGCTGTTATTCAAACAGAGTCTTCCACAAGAAACTTCATCATAGACAGCACAACACTACATTACAATACAACCATATGGTCATTAAAAAGAATAAAAACCTCTGGCTACACTGAGTCACGTAGGCAGAGAGCAACACCAGAAGTACAGGGCCGATTCAGAGGTCAGTTCTGTATGTCCAGGGTCGACCACAGCGACAGGGGACTTATTTCATTTCAGAGGTGGAATAAGCCCACTGGATGGAACCAAACGGTGTGGCCATGCCTGGTAAGGAGGGTGAGGGTGTGCAGAGGGTTCCCCGCAGCCCAACCCTGGCCATGGTAAGCCAGATCAGGGTTTTGGCTGTAGGAAAAGAAGATTAGTTTCTGCGGCCAGGTATCGCGGCTCCTGAATAGAGCCGTGGTGCCATGGAGATGAGAACCATGGCACTGTGTCGCCATTCAGGAGTCTGGCTAAGTTAGCTGGGTATGTGGGTTAGACATGCGGCCATTCAGAATCTGGGCCCAGCCTGCACATCCAGGCTGTAAACCTGATTCTGATCCCGTGGGCACATCTAGCCCCTGTGGGATCAGAATCGGGTCTACCTTCATACATCCTGATTCTGATCAGCCGTACAGGGGTGAGATGGCCAGTATGGAATCGGCCTCCTTGTGAATGGTCCAGCCCTGGATGAGAGGCAATGAAAATGGATAGGAGGTGCTGTATAGGGTTATGAGAGAACATAAGAACATAAGATATGCCATACTGGGTCAGACCAAGGTCCAACAAGCCCAGTATTCTGTTTCCAACAGTGGCCAATCTAGGTCATATGTACCTAGCAGTTTCCCCAAGAGACACAAGTTCCACAGTGCTTGTACTGGGTCAAGCATTGATATCTTCGGTCACTTCTTAATAATGGTTTATGGACCTTTCCTCCAGGAACTTCTCCAAACCTTTTTTAAACCCAGCTACACTAACAGCCTTTATTACATCCTCCGGTAACAAATTCCAGAGTTTGATTACACGTTGAGTGAAAAAAATATTTTCTTTTATTAGTCTTAAATAGTTTACCCTGTAGCTTCATTGCATGTCCCCTAGTCCTTCTATATTCTGATAACGTAAACAATCGATCTACGTTTACCCGTTCCACTCCGTTCATTAATTTATAGACTTCTATCATATCTCCCCTCAGCCGTCTCTTTTCCAGGTTAAAGAGCCCTAACCTTTTTAGCCTTTCTTCATAGGAGTATCCTTCCATCCCCTTTACCATTTTGGTGGCTCTTCTCTGAACCTTTTCTAAAATCGCTATATCCTTCGTAAGATACGGCGACCAGAATTTCACACAATATTCAAGGTGCAGTCTCACCATGGAACGATATAGAGGCATTATAATATCTTTTGTTTTATTTTCCATTCCTTTCCTTATCATACCTAGCATTCTATTTGCTCTCTTGGCCGCCGCTGCACACTGGGCCGAGGGTTTTAACATGGCATCCACAATGACGCCTAAATCTTTTTCGTGGGTGGTAGTTCCTAATGTGGAACCTTGCATCGTGTAACCATAGTTTGGGTTGTTCTTCCCTAGGTGCATAACCTTGCACTTGTCCACATTAAATTTCATCTGCCATTTTGATGCCCAGTCTTCCAATTTATCAAGATCCTCTTGCAATTTTTCACAATCCTCTTGGGTTTTAACAACTTTAAATAGTTTTGTGTCATCTGCAAATTTGATAACCTCACTCATTATTCCACTTTCCAGGTCATTTATCAATATGTCAAAAAGCAGCGGACCCAGCACAGATCCCTGGGGTACACCACTATTCACCTTTCTCCATTGGGAAAATTGGCCATTTAGCCCTACCCTCTGCTTTCTATCTTTTAACCAGTTCCTGATCCACAATAGTACACTGCCTCCTATCCCATGACTCTTTAGTTTTGCCAAAAGTCTCTGATGAGGGATCTTGTCAAAGGCTTTCTGAAAGTCCAGAGACACAATATCAACTGACTCACCTTTGTCCACCTGTTTATTCACTCCTTGAAAAAAACATAACAGATTAGTAAGACAAGATCTTCCTTGTCTAAAGCCATGTTGGCTGTCTCCCATTAGGTTGTGACTATCTACATGCTGAGTAATTTTATTCTTTATGATGGTTTCTACCATTTTTCCTGGTACTGACGTCAGGCTCACCGGTCTGTAGTTTCCCGGATCACCCCTGGAACCCTTTTTAAAAATTGGTGTTACATTGGCGATCCTCCAATCTTCAGGTATTAGAGATGATTTTAATGATAGCTCACAGATTACTGATAGCAGGTCTGCAATCTCATATTTCAGTTCTTTCAACACCCTTGGATGTATACCATCCGGCCCAGGTGATTTGCTACTCTTCAGTTTATCTAATAGTTGTAAGACATCTTCCCGATGTATCGATATTTCCTTCAATTATTCCACACCTTTAAATACCACTTCAGTCATGGGTAACATCCCTACATCTTCCTCAGTAAAGACCGAAGCAAAGAATTCATTCAGTCTCTCCGCTATTGCCTTGTCGCCTCTTAGTGCTCCTTTAACCCCTTTATCATCTAATAGACCAACTGACTCTCTCACAGGTTTTTTGCTACGAATGTACTTGAAAAGGTCTTTATTTCGCATTTTTGCTTCTGCAGCAAGCTTCTTCTCAAATTCTCTCTTTGCCTGCCTTATCAATGCCTTGCATTTGACTTGCCAGTGCTTGTGCTGTTTCCAGGTTTCGTCGTTTGGCTCTTTTTTCCATTTCCTGAAAGATGCTTTTTTTGCAACAACAGCCTCTCTGACCTCACCTTTAAACCATGCTGGCAGTTTTTTGGACTTCCTTCCACTTTTCTTAAAGCGTGGAATACAGCTGGTCTGGGCTTCCAAGATTGTATTTTTCAACAACACCCAAGCTTGATGTACGTCTTTAACCTTTGCAACTGCTCCTTTTAGTTTTTTCTTAACTGTTTTCCTCATTTTATCATAGTCTCCCTTTTGAAAGTTAAAAGGTAGTACTGTGGATTTCGTTACTATCCCTCCTCCACTAATTAAATCAAAGGCGATCATGCTATGATCACTATTGCCAAGTGGCCCCCTTATCTCTTGCACTAGATCTGGTGTTCCACTAAGGACTAGGTCTAATATGGCTTCCCCTCTGGTCGGTTCATGAACCAGCTGCTCCAAGAAGCAGTCATTTATTTCATCTAGGAACTTATCTCCCTAGCATGTCCTGACGTGACACTGACCCAGTCGATACCGGGGTAATTGAAATCACCCATTATTATTACTGCGCTGTAACTTTTGTTAGCTTCCTTGATTTCTTTGAGCATTTCATCATCCATTTGGTCATTCTGGCCAGGTGCTGTAAAGGTAAGGGAAAGAGTTTTCATAAAAATACAAGAGTTCACATAAAGAGGAAACCAAACAACAATGTCTTGAAAAGCTAAGAGAAGCTGGGAAAGTATGTTCACAGAGAAGGTGGCAGTGAGGAGGACTAAGAAAACAAACACAATTAGGAATGGAAGTGAGGTAGAGCTCAAATGATTTTCAGAAGGCTTCATGAAGAGCTAGCTAAAATAAAAGTAGATAAATCAATGGAACTGGATGGAATACATCCAAGGGTATTGATGGAACTAAAGAAAGTTCTGGCATCTCAAGTGTCTGACTTTTCAAAGATTCTTCAGAGTTGGCAATAGTCCTAGAGGACTGGAGAAAGGCATGTAAATTGCAGGTATTTTGAGAAATTTGAACATAAATTGTGAGACTGCCAGCACTCTGTGCAAACTCTGCACCAGAACACGCTTACTCCCAGGTCAAGTAAATATGTGCTCTTATCATAGCACATATTTTTATGCATGTAATCCCTGAGGTAATTTTATAGAAGCCTTCTGCATGCTTAAAACAGGGTTTTATGTGCAAAGCATATTTACAAAATGATCCCCATGGAGCTAATGTTGTAAAATGCTGATTTACACACCTAAATGATCTTTTGTAAAATGAGGTCACCATTAAGAGTACGCACAGGTATGCTCAGGGAGGCGTCAGGGTAGAACATGGGCAGAGACATGATTTACATTGAATTTTATAAAATATTCACATATGCACATACTTTGTAACTCTTTACCTCTAAGAGGCAAAGCTAATTTGTTAGCATGTCACCAGAAGCTTAAGACTCATCGGGCCCAATAGTCAATTGGGATGGCTATGTGCCGCTATGGCCCATAGTCGTTGCCATTGACCTCTAACCACAGATATTTAATGCTGGGGTCATATGTGGTCCCGGTATTGAATATCCAGGGCCACTGACCAGCCTCCGACATTGCAGAAGCTAACCGGGTAGCAGCAATATTGCACTGCTTCCTGGTTAGCTCCTGCAGGTAAACTAGGCCAGCTTTTGATTCACCTAGTTTTACCCGGTCACTAACCAGGTAGCAGTGCAATATCACTGCTACCTGGTTAGCGACTGCTGCCACCCATGACACACCTTAGAACTCCCAGAACATGCCACAATACTAAGCGGTTAGTATCCGGATGTCTAGCGGGGTTAGTTGGGGATATTCAGTGGCACTAACCGTGATAGTGCCATTAAATATCCTGTTCAGCGGCATTTACAAAATTGATAGGTCAGTAAACCATGTAAATGCCTTTAGAATATCGGGCCCATCATTTTTATAAGCTCTTTGTTACATCATAGATAAGTGCTGTGAATTGTTACGATGCCAGTTTTAGTCTGATGATTATTTTGTGCATGCCGTGTACTGTCATTTATGTAATGCTCATTTTTAATGATTGTTTATATCAAATGTTCTATCATGAGCCTCCCACGATGTTAAAAGTGGTAGAATATAACATTTTCAAATAATTAATTGATTGATTCATTAATTAATTAATACTTAGCCCTGCTCCCGAGCAGACATAAATGTCAATGCCCACAATCTATATGCTATTTTTGCTGGATTTGTGCTAGTATTTTATAAAAGATACATAGACATCTATTAGGACCCTGTTTACTAAGCATTTTTACCATAGACACAAAATGGGAGAAGACCTTTAGTAAACAGGGTCCATTAAACTAGGCACTTCTCTATCTCAAAGCCTAGGTGCCCTGTTATAAATTACCTTCAACATGCATAGTTGAGCAGTTTAATTTTAGTCAGTAAAAGTCTCCCCTAAATTAAACTGCTTATCAATATGATATAGTGGTTGAATATCGCCATTAAATGTATAGCTCGGTGGTCATATGTATTTTCAGTGCAGCTGATTATGCATATAGGGACACTGAATATATCAGAATGATTTAAGCATTGTGGATGGTGTTTAAAAAAAATGCTCTGACTTCGGTATTTTTTAACCTGTTTGCAAATAAAATCTCTCAGGTTAGGAACACTGCTACTACATGATTACTCTTCTTTGGTTAGAGTAAGAAAATCAAGAGATAATTTTGTCCCAAGGGTTTTTATTTATAGGGGGTATTCGGCCATGTAGCATCCACTCCTTCTCTAAAAGAACATACTGCAGCATGAGAGAACTTACAAAGTGCCAGGGACACGCTCATTCTAGCTGATAGAAAGATGAATGCAAGGATACCAGACATAGTGGTAAAGGAAAAAAACACCAGAATGACATAAATTATAGAGATGTCAGTTCCAAAGGATTATTCTGCGAATTGCACTGAGAAGATGAAGATCCTGAAGTACCAAGCAATTCAGTCAGAGAACAAGACAATGTGACAGAAAGACACAAAAATACTTTTCCATTGTGTTGGTTGCCACCGGCTTGATAAAGATGAATTTCTAAGTGCACCTTGATAAATTGCTCATACGTTACGTCCTAGGAACTCTAGAAGGAGGCTGTCTTTGGCACTTTGCAAGTACTGCACTGAGCATTAACAGTAAATTTGAGAGACTGATATCATACTCCACCTTAGGAGTGAGGTTCATTACTATCATGGTATGCACAAAACTAATACACTAAACCAACCAAACAATTAAACTCTTAGTTAAAAACCTATTATTAATAATCCAGCACTGCATCACACTCTGCTTATACTTGAAACCAGCAGTGGCTAAACATATCTCTACCAAAACATTCAAAAATAATTTATTCATAAAGGAAGAGACCTCAGGATGGCTAAAAACCCTTCATATAGCAAAATCAATCACCATAGGGAATAGCGAGGCACTCACATAACCGGTCTCCTACCTCCCCCCTATATTAATGTTAAGAATAATTCCAAAAAAGTGCTTTTCTAGATCATTACCAAACTATTTACCTCCTCTTAAATTGACCATCAATTCATTTTACATCCCCTCTTAATATTTTTAAAAGGTTTTTATGAAAAGTATCTCTTTCCACCTCAGTAGCATTCCACGCAAGGACGCCCAGAAGATATTCATTGATAGCTCAAGCAAGACCCACAACGGAGCCACTATTCTTCCCCATTTGGTTCATACAGGCTGCCCAGTTAACACAGCTAAGAATGCACCCCAACTACTGGTCAGTGTGTGTGACAACCGACATTTGTGAACCAAATGGTGGATTTGCCATTTGGCGCTCTATAAAAAGTTACTACATGCTGTTACCATTGTCTTTTATGATGAACGCCATTCTTTGCACATTTGCCTTCCTAACGCCATGAAATATACCCATGCAATCATCATTCATACTAAATATAGAGGCAGCTCAGTGGTAAAAATGAAAGACATTTTATATGTATATTGTTTGTCCTATGAGCATACTGTTTGATGATTCCTAGTTGTTTTATTGAATTATTGATGTTTAATTCTGAGCTGGATGGTATATAAAACTTATAAATAAATAATTAAAATATGAATACATGATGCAAACCCACATCCCATGGGGCAGGATCTCACAGATTTCAAATATACCTACCACATGATTTATTTAGCTGTTTATTTATTTAGCTGTATTTATATACCGCTTTTCACCGGGTCAAAGCGGTGCTACATGGGGGGGGGGGGGATTTAAGTACAGGGGTGGGGCCAACACCGGGGAGGCAACATTGATGATTCTGACATAGGATAGACTTTGGACATAGGACAGACATTGGACATAGACAAAGGCTTTGAGTTAGAGGTTCATTGTGGGTGAACTCGGGGGTTTGTGGATTTTTCGGTGGGGGTCGAGTTGAAGTATTCCTGGAAAAGGATGGTATTTAGCTGTTTTCTGAAAGATAGCAGGTTGGTATTGTTTCTGAGGTGGGTTGGTAGGGAGTTCCATAAAGATGGAGCATAGAGTTCAAAGGCTCGTTTGCAGGTCCGTTGTGAGCATTTGGTTCTTTTGTGAGGGACGGTGAGGGAAATGCTGGAGGCTTGTCTAGTAGATCTGCCGTGGGCTGGGCGAGCCAGTAGGGTGCGAAGGTGGTTGTCCTGCGTTTGATGGATAGCTTTGTGGGTGAGTAGGATGGCTTTGTATTTTGTCCGTGCTTCGAGGGGGAGAATGTGCAGTTCCTTCAGAATTGGGGTGATGTGGTCGGTTTTCTTTGCGCTCTGAATGATTCTCGCAGTGGTGTTTAATGCAGTTCGGAGGGGGTTGGTGTGTGTGGCTGGAAGTCCATGGTAGATTATGTTGCAGTAGTCCAGATGTGGGAGTGTCATGGCTTGCATCACTGTTCGGAAGTCTTGATGTTCCAGGAGGGGTTTGAGACATTGCACTGTTCTTGCCTTGTGAAATATTGTTCCGGAGGTTTTAGTGATCTGTTGCTTTAAGGTGAGGGCTTGGTCGATAATAATGCCCAGGTATCTTATCTGAGGTTGAATTTGGATGCTCGTAGGTCCTATGTTGAGATGTGTGGGTGGCGTGAAGTCTGGGTCCTTTGTCACTATGAGGGCTTCGGTTTTCTTTATGTTGATGGTGAGGTTGTTTGTTTGTAACCAGTCAGACACTGCTGTAAAGCACGCTGACAGGTGGGTGTTTGTTGGGTTTGTGGTTGTAATGGGGGCATAGAGCATGATATCGTCAGCGTAGATGTGGAAGCTGACGTTGTGGGTGCGTATGACAGTGCAGAGTGGTTGGAGGTAAATATTGAAGAGCATGGCTGACAAAGTGGATCCTTGGGGTACCCCCTGGTGTTGTTGGAATGGGGGGGAGGTTGAGGCGCTGGTGCGGATTAGCTGTTGTCTGTTAGTTAGGTAGGATTGAAACCATTTCAGTACGGTGTCCTTGATCCCGATAGTCTGCAGTCTGCGTATGAGGATGTTGTGGGAGATGGTGTCAAAGGCTGCAGATATATCGAGGAAGATCATGGCGTATCCGGAGTGTCTTCCTTGAGTTTCCAGTGAGGAGGGTGTTCATCAGTGTGGTCATGAGGGTCTCAACTCCGTGTAGTGGGCGGAAGCCATGTTGTTGAGGGTCCAGTATGTTGTTAACATCGAGGTGTTCCTGAAGCTGTTGCTGGACGATCTTCTCGATTATTTTGGCTGTGAAAGGTAGACTTGCTATGGGTCTATAGGATGCAGGGTCTAGAGGGTCCATGTTTTGCTTTTTCAGGGAAGGTCGGATGATCGTGGTTTTGAGGGCGTCTGGCATGTGTCCTCTGGAGAGGGATTCGCTGACGATGCGGGTTAATGGTTTCCTCAGTTCATTTTTTGATTTCTTTATCCAGTCAGTGGGGCATGGGTCCAGCGGGGAGGTGGTGGTGTGAAGGCAGGAGATGGTGGATGAAATTTCTTCTGTTGAAGTTTCTTTGAAGGTGGTCCAGTCGCTGTGCAAGTTGGGGTGGAGGTTCTCTGTAAATGGCTGCGAGGTTAGCTGCAGGTTTTGTGGGTGCTGTAGCTGCTTGTATTGTCGGGCCAGTAGATCTGGTGAGAGCTGTGGTAGTTGGTCAGAGTTGTGTGGTGATTTTGTCAGTTTTTTGATTATCTGGAAGAGTTCTCGAGGTTTGTTTATGGAGGCGTTGATGATTTTCATGTGGTAGATTTTCTTTGCTTTGTCAGTCTCATAGTGGTACGCATTGAGTTCATATAGGTATGTTGTTTTGTCATTTTCGTCGTGGGTTTTTCTCCATTTTCGTTCAGTTCTCCTGAGTTTTGTTTTTAACTTTCGGAGACTGGGAGTATACCATCTAGCCCTTGTGGAGGGGGGTCTGGTGGTGGTTATGTTTGTTGGAGCTTCAGATGCTGTGGAGATTGTAGTATTCCAGTTGTCTATGAGGTCATCGATGTCATTGGAGCTTGTTTGTAATTTGGGTAGAATTTGTTCTAAGAAGTCCTCTTTGTTAAATGGTTTAAATCGTCTTATGTGGTGAGCATCATCCTTGATGGTCTTATGTTGGTAAGTGTAGGATAGGGTGATGAGGTGGTGGTCAGACCAAGGTACTGGCGAGATTCGTGGGTCCTTTGCTGTGGCGGTGGTTGTGTTGTTGAGGAAGACAAGGTCCAGTGTGTTGCCTTTTTCATGGGTGGGTTCCTGTATGATTTGTCCAAGATCCATTGCAGTCATAGCGGTGTGGAATGTAGTTGTTTGATCTTCCTGAAGTGATGGGAGGTTGAGGTCTCCTAGGATGATTTGTTCCTTAGTCGAGCTGGTGCTTTCCGATATGTGTTGTAATAATCTTGGTAGGTCGGTGGTTGCGGTGGGTGCACGGTAGATTAGACATATTGAGAGATGTTTGTTGGTGAAGGTGAGGAGATCAGCTTCGGCGGTGGATTCTGAGGAAAGGGTCCTGAAGTGAAGGTCGTTTCTTGCTATGATGGCGACACCCCCGCCTTTGGCATGCTCCCGGGGGCGGTGATGGAGGGTGTATCCTTCTGGGGCCAGTTGGTTCGTTAGTACTGTGTCAGTGTCGGTCAGCCAGGTTTCCGTTATGCATAGGATGTCTATCTGCTCAGTTGTGATTAAGTCGCAGAGCATGTGGTATTTGTTTCTGACAGAGCGTGCATTGATTAGTGATATGGTGATGTGGTGGTGGGGTGGGGGGTTGGTGGTGTGAGTGGTTGTGTGCTGAACCTGTGGGTGCGTTTGTTTCGGTTGGTGTGTGAGTGTGGGTTGAGTGGTGTGAGTGGGCCAGAGCAGGTTGTTGGGTGCAGTGGGGGGGGGGGAGGGTAGAGGGTTAAGAGGGGGGTGAGGAGGTAGATGGGGGTTAAGAAAGGTGGCATGATTGGTGATGGTACCTGATGTTTGAGACCAGGCTGGGCTTCGGTGTTGATTGCACAGGGCGGAGAGGCCGTCGGTTGTCGTTGCTGTGTCTTTGGTGCTGTAGTGGGTTGTGGTGTTTCCCGTTGTTGTTTTTGCTGTTTTTGTTCCGGCGTTCCTGTTGTTTTGTCGAAGTTGTTTGCGCCTCTGTGCCGCGCCTAAGGACCACGCCAAAGGGCCCTCTGGCGAGGCCCTCAGGCGCGGGTGCGCCCTGCAGGGACGCCGCTTATGAGCAGGCTGGAGCTGCCCGGTCGGGACTCCCACTGCCCCGATTGGGCAGGAGTGTTGTTGGGGGCGGGCTGGCTCGAAGCTGCTCCCTCGGAGCAGGGACGCCGCTTATGAGCAGGCTGGAGCTGCCCGGTCGGGACTCCCACTACCCCGATTGGGCAGGAGTGTTGTTGGGGGCGGGCTGGCTCGAAGCGGCTCCCTCGGAGCAGGGACACCGCTTATGAGCAGGCTGGAGCTGCCCGGTCGGGACTCCCACTGCCCCGATTGGGCAGGAGTGTTGTTGGGGGCGGGCTGGCTCGAAGCGGCTCCCTCGGAGCAGGGACGCCGCTTATGAGCAGGCTGGAGCTGCCCGGTCAGGACTCCCACTGCCCCGATTGGGCAGGAGTGTTGTTGGGGGCGGGCTGGCTCGAAGCGGCTCCCTCGGAGCAGGGACGCCGCTTATGAGCAGGCTGGAGCTGCCCGGTCGGGACTCCCACTGCCCTGATTGGGCAGGAGTGTTGTTGGGGGCAGGCTGGCTCGAAGCTTAGAAATCTCTGCTAGAATGCACAACATCCCCAGTACCATCAGCTGCCTTATTATATTTAAGCAAAATAACTTTATGTTGAAATGGGGCATTCATTTCAAGCAAAGTACATGAAAGTGGCCAAACCTGAGCTTATGTATAACACAGATATATTGGTGACTATATTCTGTATTATTTTGGCCTTGAGATAGAAATGCTTTGGTTCACTTACTTCAAGTACCCTAGTAGGTTCTGAGGTAGAGGTATCAATTTATTTTTTAAATTTATGTATGTAACTCATGCCTTTTCCAGCAGTAGTTTAAGATAAGTTACATTGGTTAGGGGTGCCCGAGTTGGCCCGATATTATCGGGCCGCCCAAATGCGACAGGTGTTTGAGTGGCGAGATCAGGGTGGGAGGGAAAAGCGGTTTCGAGAAATAGAGCAACATTGGGCGGGGGACATTGCGTTGAAAGATCTGCCCTGGGTGTTTGACAAATGGCCTTTGGGGCGTTGGAAGGTTAATCCCTTCATTTGGCACTTGGCGACGTTGTGGCGGAGGGCGGGAGGGCGGGGAGGGTCCCGGGGGGGGTTTACGGTGCTCTCTCCGGTGGGAGCGACGGACGCCTTTCTACCGGGTAGAGAGGGGGTTTTTCGTAGGTGGGCACGATTGGGACTGGATACCTTTGGGAAATTCCTCCAGGGGGGGCAGGTGATTCCCTTTCCGGATCTTCGGCTGCGATATCGGTTGCGGGGGAGCGATTTTTTTCCCTATCTTCAGGTGAAGCATTTTTTGTCCCAACGAGACATTCGGGAAGAGTGGGAGGCGGACCCGGAGGCTGCGGTGGTGCTCTGGCAAAGTTGGGAGGGCTCTCGGGGGTTGATCTCCCGCCTCTATCGGGAATTGGGACGGGGTGGCACTAAGGGGCGGTTCCCTCATCAAGAGCAATGGGAAAGAGATCTGGGAAGGGAGCTGGAGCCCTTGGAGTGGCGGAGGATACACATGAATATTGGGCGTCAGGCCCTCTCGGTGGCTATCCGGGAAACGTCCTACAAATTGCTCTATCGGTGGTACTATACCCCGGTTCGGTTGCATCGGATGTTTCCCAGCTTCTCTGATGATTGTTGGCGTGGTTGTGGGGAGCGGGGGACCTTCGCGCATATGTGGTGGTTGTGCCCAAAGGTTCGAGAATATTGGAATATGGTGGGGGAGGTGTTACATTCTGCCCTGGGGCTGCTGGGAGTAATAGATATGGGATATGGGCTGTTGGGGATCCGGCCTGACAGTGTACCTGGGGGTTTGGATCGCCCGGCGCAAGCTTGTCTCCAAGCGGCTAGGAGTGAAATAGCTCGGGCTTGGAAACAACCTTGCCTTCCTGGTTTGGCGGCATGGCAGACCCGGCTTCGACGAATTGCATTAATGGAACACTTGACTGCAGTTCGGCGACAGTCCGTGGAGAAGTTCCAGACCCAGTGGCAAGCCCTATTGGATTACTTGAAGGGTTGAGAATTCCTTGGGAGTACAATTAATTGCGAGGATGGGAGGGGGGGAAGGGGGATGGGTTGGTGAGGGGTGGGGTGGGGGGAGTGAAAGGGATCAGGGGAGGGGGGGGACGCAAAGGGATTGGGGTTGGAGGAGAAGGTTTGTGGACCTAGTCCACTTGTTTGTTATTGCTAGTTTTTGTGTCTACACGGTGTGCTTGCGCGTACCACATATGACCTGTTGATGTATTTGCTTTTGCTGCTGTGTACATCCTTTTTTGGACTGTTTCCTGTTGCATTTATGTTGGGAAAAAATTTTAATAAAGACAAATTGGAAAAAAAAAAGATAAGTTACATTGAGTTACAGTAGGTATTTCCCTGCCCCCAGAAGGTTTACAGTCTAAGAGGCCCTTTTATTAAAGTGAGTTATGCGGTTGATGCACATTTCAGCATGTGTTAACCACTTCTGCAGGCCCACAGTAATTGCCTGCAAGGTAATGGTTGGGCATTTGCTGATCAAGCCTCTGACAATTACCGCAGAGGATTTGTACTTATCCTGTATGTTAGTTTAAGTATTAAACATGTGATAGGATTTTGAACCTACTTCATTAAAAAGGTCTGTGAAAGAATGGAATGTTTAGTAATCAATGCTTTGATCAACTGCAAACATTTCTCCAGATGAGAGAAGGAAAAGAAGGAAGAGAATACGGAGGAGAGAGGAGGAGGCACGACAGTAACGAGGGCGAGGTTCTCTCAGTGAGGGTGAAGATGACTGAAGGAGAGGAAGAAAATGGTGAAGCTCAAGGGCAAATGACAGGGAGGTGAGGACAGTAAAGAATGGGTGATAAAGAGTAAGGGTTAGGAGTAGTTGAAATGTGGGGAAACGAGGAAGACAAAGTGATATGGAGCTACAGGAGA
Organism: Ichthyophis bannanicus; assembly: GCA_033557465.1. Lineage (NCBI taxonomy): Eukaryota > Metazoa > Chordata > Amphibia > Gymnophiona > Ichthyophiidae > Ichthyophis > Ichthyophis bannanicus. The sequence continues at coordinate 102,915,053 of CM066035.1, forward strand.
GGGAGAAGAGAAGAGAATGCAAATCAGAGGAGATACAGGTAGAGAGGCAGGAGAGAAATCCTTGTGGATTTGGGTGCATCTAAATAATTGTGTCAATTAGCAAAGGAAGGAACACAAGGGGAGCAAGGCCCTCGCAGAAGCAGCAAGGAACACAAGGGGCAAAAGCCAGATAGGTCACAGGTGCCAAATTTATTGGTAAAAATCCCCTACGCGTTTCGGCATGGAGCCTTCATCGGGGGGTACGCATCTAAAATAATTATAATACATAAACACTTGAGTAACATTAAAATACTATACATTTATTTATTTAACTTCTTATATACTGCGCTATTACATATCAGTGCGGTTTACAATGAACAGAACAATATATTATGCGGACAGGCCGCATAGTATTTACATTGAACAAGGATTAAAACTTGGATTTAACTGGGGTAACATATCTACACATTATTTACAGTAATGCCTATGTTTTCCAGGTTGTGGCCTTAGCCTATTCAGTATAGTCCAGCTTGGTTCGACTATTCTTTGTCATGCTGGTTATGTTGTTGGGATATTCTGAGTGTTTGGTGTGATTGTTCGCTGGTTGGTTTCTATTGCTGGATTCAGAGTAGTGTCTTATGAACAGATAATGCTTGAGTGCCTTCCAGAATTGAGACAGGCTAGTAATGGCTCATATGTCTCCAGGCCATGGGTGCATAGATCGTGAAGGCCCTGTTGGAGGTTGCCTTTGTGCACGTAGTCGTTTCTTTAGGGATCGTCAGTGTGTTCACTGTTAGGGATCTTCTGGTTTTATTTGGGCGTATGCAGGGGATCATCTCGCTAATGGATGTTAGGCGGTGATTGTTAGGGCTTTAAAGGTCAAGACTAGGATCTTGTAGAGAAGTCTGGCCTGGATGGGCAGTCAATGTAAATTCTTCAAAATTGGAGAGATGTGGTTCGTTCGTGATACCCCGACTAGCACTCTTGCTGCTGTGTTCATTGCAAGTTGGAGCAGGTGTAGGGCTGCCTGCAGGAGCCTGTATAGTATGACATTGACGTAATCAAAGTGTGTGAGTATCAAGGCTTGGTAGATTGTTCTGAAGTCGCTAGGGTCCAGTAGTGTTTGAAGATGGTGAAGTGTCCGTATTTTGTAGTATATTGTTTTTACTGTGTTTTTTATATGTATTTTCATGTCCAGTCTCTGATCCAGGGTGATCCCGAGGTAGTGAATTTAGGGTTTTGTTATCAGCTCTGCATTCTTGATTTTTAGCGATGGTGGGGGGGGGGTGAATTCTTGGTTCTTTGTGATGAAGAGGACATCTGTCTTGTTGTGGTTGATCTGAAGGTTTTGCGTGTGGAGCCAGTCCGCGACTGCGTCGAAACATCTTGTTATCGGAGAAAAATCAGGCTGGTCAATTGCAAATGGCATATATAGGAGGATATCGTCTGCATATGCTAGACAGTGGACATTGAATGAACGTATCAGAGCACAGATGGGCTGCATGTAGATGTTAAACATCAGTGCCGATAGTGAAGATATCTGGGGTACACCTTGTTTCTGTAGGAATGGTTTTGAGGTGGTGGTACTGGTCCTTACGTGTTGCCATCTATTGGACAAGTAGGATTTGCACCAGTTTAGGGTGGTGCCTTCTATTTCCTTTTCCTTGAGACATTCTACGAGTATCTGATGGCTCACAGAATCAAAGGCCGCTGTGATATCCATGAATATGAGGACAAAGCCTTGTCGAACGTTGTCGATTCCCGAGATTAATGTGTTGAAGAGGGTGGCGAGGAGGGTTTCCACACCATGTGCTTCCCTAAATCCATGTTGGGATTGGTCCAGTGGTGCTTCGGTGTCAATGTGGTGTTGAATTTGCTGTTGTACTCTACCTTTTCAATTATTTTGGCAAGCATTGGTATGCTTGATATCGGTCTATAGGATTCTACTTTTGATGGGGCCAACTTGTTGCTTTTCAGTAGCGGTCTGATTGATGTGCTTTTTAATTTTTGTGGAAAGGATCCCGTTGAGAGTGATTGGTTGAGGATTTTTCCTATGAACTGGCATTTCTCTTATCCAATGCGCTGGGCAAGGGTCATTTGGTGCTGTGGAAGTTTTGATGGAGGCAATGCTGTTGACTCTTTGTCTGATGTAGTTTTAAATTTGGATAGCGTAGCTGGCGGTGTTGACTTGTGCTGGGGGATGCAACTTATGAGGTTTGTGTTCTTGTCTGTCATGATCATCTTTGATTGTAGGTAATCAGAGTATGCCTGCGGATGCATCATGTCAGGTTGGTCTAGTGTTGGTTCTTTTGCTAGTGTCTTTACGATGTTAAATAGGTCGTGTGGCTTATTTATTGAGCGCTTCAGGAGGTTAGTATGGAATTGCTTCTTTCTCTCGTCTATTTCATCGCAATGTTTTTTTAGGTGTAAGTTATATTCTCTGTGCGCCTCAGGGGAGCATGATTTGCGCTATCGTCTCTCAAATTTGCGCAGGTGGGGAAGCGAGGAGCGGAGCTCTTTGGAGTACCAAGCTACATGTTCTCGTTTCCTTGGCTTTTTGTACATTGTTGGGTGACTAGAGATGGAGTTGAGACTATTGTCCCAGTTATCAATCATTTCGTCCAGTCTGAGGGGTGAGTTGTCAAGGAGTGGTAGGACTTCCTCAAGTATTTCTTCTTTGCCAAAAGGTCTAAATCTTCTCGCAGGCAATTTCAGAGAGGCCGTAGCTCTGTCAGTATTCTGGTTGTGTATTTAGCTGGGCATCTGGAATCTGAGTAGACTGTGATTGGACCAAGGTACTAGTGTTATAGATAATGCCGTGTCATGTGTTGACTCTAAAGACGTTTGTGGGACGAAAATCAGATCCAGTTTGCTCCCTTTCACGTGAGTAGGTGCATTTACTAGTTGCTTGAAACATGTAAAGTGTCAGCACATAAAGAAAACACTCATATAAAATATACACTATGCTGAAATGTCCATTAAAAATATATAATAAAAAAGTTGAATAAATAACAAATGATACATAAACAGATGAAAAACAAAAAGTAGCCAAATAATTAAAAAGTTAATATGATAAATAAAAACTAAGTAAAAGATAAAAAACCCCATAAATAATTAAAAAATTTAAAAAATGAGTGAAAATAAACACCTCAAATTGTTTGAAGGAGGGTATTATAGAGAAGGTACTTACATAATGCACCATGTGGATGGAAAGTATATGTAGAAGTCTTGAAAAAGACCTTTTTAAGTTAATAACTCACTGTTGAAAGGAATGGAAATCATATAAATTCAAAAGACTTTTGTTGGACCGGAATGCAGAGCCAGATGCAAGAGTCTGATAGGAGAAGAGCAAGAAAAACGATGATTGTTGTGTTATTAATCACTCATGGAAGAGGAGAGCGGCAACTGTAATTCAGCACTATTAGATTTATTATTTAAATCATTGTCCCAGAGGAAGGTTACTGCTCATAATGCGGGATTGTATAAAGGTGTATTCACATCCAGAAAAAATACACTGATATAATAAAAACACATAATTACATTTTTTGAGAGGAACCTCTTTTGAAAGGAGATACACAGTAAGCCTACCATAGTGATTCAGACTAGTGAAAATGGAACAATCCGATCCGTAGGGAAATCATCAGGGAAGGTGAGTAAACATGATAACGAACTGTTTTATGCAATCAAAATTGAAATACATATTAAATATATGTGTTTTAGATAAAAGAGAAAATATATCAGCGAACCTTACCTATTAAATCACCAGATTTCTACTCGCAATGAGTGAGTCAAGCTGTACTGGAGTTGAAAGGCTTGTGAGCGTCTCAGGATAAGTAAACCCAATTTCGCGCCAAAGAAAAGATTGACAAGTTAGACGCGCATGGCAAAAGTCAAGCCAAGGCATCAACGAAGAGTAACGGCAAACTGCAGAGATGACACAGCCCAATAAATTTGGCACCTGTGACCTATCTGGCTTTTGCCCAATGAGCAGAGGAAGGCTATGAAAGAAAGGTCAGCCAAGGGTGGGTGAGAAATAAAGTCAGATGTTGAGAAGGGAGAGACAGCAATGGAATTGTGGAGAGCAGGAGCTGGCTAAAGGACATACAGAAGATTAAGACACACGCTGACGATAAATACATAAACAAGAAGCTACAGACCCAGGAAAAGGCCTGAACGAAGCAAAAAACTTAGCAGAAGCTAGCAATAAGGGCGCTCTCACCAAGCAGGAACCTCCTCTTAACTCTGCTGATGATCTTCATTCCAGTTTCCTGATTGGCCTAAAGTTTGCGCAGAAGCTGTGGTAATGCTACAGTCTGGCTAGACCCCAACCCCCATGGAGACACGACAGTGCTTCCGAGTTCCTTGCTCTATAATCTGGAGGCCACTGGCTTGAGATCATCTTCTGACTGTGTGAGGAAAAAAGTCAGCTGAGTTTTATTATATGCTAGTAGCCTTTCAGCTATATTTTTGTTTGTGCAGCAGCAACAGCTACCTCTTTATTTAACAAAACTGCCCTGAAATGAAAATTTATAAAAACAAAATGAAGCAAAATAACAATGTACTAAAAGTGAAACAAAATAAAATGAGAAAACCCGGAAATGAAACAAAAGAGCATTTTTTGCCTGCACACCCCTAACCCGATAGGCGCACTATCATTGGCAGCAACTTTATGCCTGGCGCTTGGATTGTAGCTACCTTGTATAGTCACAGGAATTAGCTTTGGTAAATCTCCTTAGACCAACTTAGAAATTATCCCTTTCCTGCCACTCTGTCTTTCAGCCTCCAGTTCCATAAAGCCTTTTGCAAACCGTTTTAGTTTATAAGTCATAGGATTTCTCATAGGAAAAATTTAGGAGTATGTTTACTAAACTGCTTTAGCTGTCAGTGTAGCAGATAGCCCATGGTATTGGGCTGCATTACAGTTAATGCAGGGAAAATGCAGATAGCGCAGCAATTTTTCTACACTTTCTGCATATCCTGTGATAAAATGTGGGAAAAGGCAGAATGGAGGCCTCCCTCGTAGTCCAGCATTGATGTCTTACCACTAGGAGGGCATCACAGTGAGACCAGAAGCATTTTGAGCATTGCTAGAGACAGGGCAGGAGTGGAGGTGGCCACTCCTGCCCTGAACACTGCTGGACCATCAGAAGACCCTCGTAAAGACCGGGATAGAGTTAGGGAGGGGAAGGGTCCTAACCGGCTATTGATGCCTATCCTGGCTAGCTGGTGGGGGGGGGGGGGAGGGGAGAACAGCGAGCCCTGTGATGTTAGTTGCTGTCTAGGGAGGCAGCTGCTAATGATTTCGGGGAATCAGGGGGTCCCTATGGGTGTCATGAGTCTTCCGTGTGTGACACAGAGCTCTTAATTGCATTGCGGGGAAGAGGGGGCCACGGGGGGGGGGGGGGAGGGCTGCCACTGCCACTGCAGACGGGGAGGACATAGCAGTTATTGACCCTTGTCCTCTCCCTGTTTCCTTGCTCCAGCCAGCATTCTCTGCATCAAGAAGTAGTGCCGGTCCTGCCGTGCTGTACTGATGCAGGAAATGCAGGCTGGTGCATTGAGTGTCAGCCCTCCGCAGTATATGCAGGACAGGTGATGGTCTACTGCACTGGCATTTTGACATATGGTAGGTGCAAAACACTTTTCACACTTCAGTAAAAATACCCATTAAAGTCCGAGTCAAGCAGAAATTTTATCTGAATTTTAGTCTTTGGCAATACAAAACCAAATAATGTAACTATAAAAACAAGCCAGAATTTTCTTGTGCCTATTCTTCCAAAGCTGCTCTTTGATTTCCGAAGTTTCTCCAAGCATATACAACCATTTTAACATTCAAATTGGGGAAAGATGTTGGAAGATAAGATATTATTTCAGTAACCCGCAAATTACACTTCTTAGAAATTATCATTTGTATTTCGGAAAGGCTTAAACAGAATCATTTTTATTGTAATGAATAGAAATGGAATGGAATATTTCTTAAACTTGAGGTGGGAATGGAAAGGATAAATTTTCAATCTAGATATATGCTGAAGGTAATATGTTTAATGAATACATAAAGGCAGTCATTCAGCCAGTAGCCTCCAGTTTCCCGTATGAGAAGCATTTACTGTATGTATAATAAGCATCATCATTCACACAGATCGCCAAAGAAAAATGTCTCATGCTGAGAAATGTTGAAATCAAATTTTTGTTAAATATGAATGCATGCCACAAATATACATAAATATTTTGCTTATGTTTATGTTATTTTCCCTCACATTGCACAATATTTGTAGAAATTGATGTGTGTAATCCCTCCAAAAATTGAGTAAACTTGGCCCGTCAGTTATAACAAAGACAATCTTAATGTAGATAGAAACGACGGTCTCAGACTAAAAAGCTAATCACTCTCGGATATATTTTCACCGAAAAGTGCAGCCAAAATTGCATCAATGACCGTGTAGCAGGTTTCCTCTACAACTTATGGATGTCCAAAATATAACAATGTATTATTTCATTTTCATAACAATTTATCGGACCAGTCTTTACATTCTATTTCAAAAAGTAATCAGAGATTGTGCTTATCTCTTAAAAGATTGTTAGCACCCAATTTTTGTAGAAGCCAAAAAATAAAATAAAGCCTTAACAAATAAAAAGGACTCCTCCACCAAAAGCTGGGCCTCATATACTAATCTGTTTTTTTTCATGAGTTATCTAAGGGAGACAGAAGAGCTACTGACGTATCTACAATCCATGGCTAAACTGTGCAAATAATTTATGTACTCCTGGCTGTGGCAACAAGTGAAAAAAGGCATAAGATTGCAACCTCCTACCCGAAACAGAAGAACCCACAATACCAACATCCTTCACACTCCAACAGATATAAGATCTGCCAAAGCTAACACCAGCCACAGGGCTTTCTCATATGCGGCGCCAACACTGTGGAACCAACTCCCACCAGAACTACGAGCTAGCAATGACCTTCTAGACTTCAGAAAGAAACTCAAAACGCACATTTTCCAATCACATTTCAACCTGAACTAAACCCACAGATGGAGCAGCCCCTGACCACTGTGTCCAAGAAGATTATCCTGTATATATGTATTTATGTATATATGTAAATGAACTCCCCCATAGCTAAGAAGTGTTAACTCTGTATGATGTGCTTTTCTGACAATCTGTATGTAAACAAAATTTGTACCTGCCTTGATTCGGCAGTTTCACAATAGTAATCCTACCCGCTTCTGATCGCTGGAAGGAGCGGGCTACAAATGCTTGCTAAATAAATAAATAATAAATAAATAAATAAATATTTTGCACTATGGCTTCAACAACCCTCTTCCTAGGCCTTGAATACATTCCCGGTGAAGGACAGAGATGGCTAACCTGGAGATAGGCATAGCCAGCTACACAGCCCATAGCCATGGGCCAAAGTAAAAGGGAAAGAGCATGCAAATTAGGAGAACACACACATGCAAAGTGACCCCTTGAAGCTGCTTTTGAATCTTAATGCTCCTCACTCTCTTGTTCACCACTTATGTGTCTCTTACCATACTCTAATCCCCAGTGTAGTGTTGTTCTTCATCTTGATTAGACTGCAAGGATTTTCTCTTACATTTATATGTACAGCATTGCATGTCTTATAGTACTATATTTATTTATTTAACGTCTCTTCTATACCGCGCTATTCATATCAGTGAGGTGTACATTTAACAGAACCTTATACAATGCAGTCAGACTGCATTGTATTTACAGTAAACGGGAGCTGAAACTTGGATATAACTGGGGTAACTTTCTACAGATTATTTACATTGATGACTATACATTGCAACTATAGTCTATTCGTGGCTGGATAAGTTGGGCTAGCTGGGTGGTTTATTGGGGGGATGGTGGTGGCTGTTGGGAGTGTTTGCTGTCTGATTTCTACAGCTGGTTTCTGGGTAGTGTCTTATGAACAGGTGATGCTTCAGTGCCTTCCTGAATTGAGTCAGGTTAGTGATGACTCGCATGTTTGTGGGGAGGGCATTTCAAGCTCTAGGAGCGTAGATCATGAAGGCCCTGTTAGATGTTGCCTTTGTGCATTTCGTTGTCTCTTTTGGGGTTATCAGGGTGTTCAGCGCCGTGGACCTTCTGTTTCTGTTAGGGGGTGTGAGGTGGATCAACTCAGTGATGGATGTGGGAAGCTGCTTGTTTAAGGCTTTGAAGGTCATAACTAAGATCTTGTAGTGCAGCCTGGCGTGTATAGGTAACCAGTGAAGTTTCTTCAGAATTGGTGTGATGTGGTCCATCCTTGATGCTCCGTATAGAACGCTTGCGGCTGCATTCATAGCAAGCTGGAGTGGGTTTAGCGTTGCTTGTGGGAGTCCATATAGGATTACGTTAGCGTAATCGAAGTGTGGGATTACTAGGGCTTGGTATATTGTTTGAAAGTTGGTGGGGTCAAGTAGTGGTCGTAGGTGCCGTAGTGTTTGTATTTTGTGGTATATTGTCTTTACAGTGTTTCTTATGTGGGTTTTCATGTCCAGTCGTTGGTCCAGGGTGATACCTAGGTAGTGGATTGTAGGTTTGGCTATCAGCTCTGCGTTCTTCACTTTTAATGAGAGTGGGGGAGTGAAGTCTTGGTTCCTCATAATGAAGAGGACATCTGTCTTGTTGTGGTTGATTCGAAGGTTTTGCGTATGGAGCCAGTCCGCAATTGCGTCGAAACAGCTTGTTAGTGGGGAGAAATCTGGCTGGTCCGTTGCAAATGGCATGTATAGCAGAATATCGTCTGCGTATGCTAGGCAGGCGACATTGAAAGATCTAATCAGAGCACAGGTGGGCTGCATGTATATGTTAAACATTAATGCTGATAGCGAGGACCCCTGTGGCATGCCCTGTTTTTGTAGAAACGGTTCTGAGGTTGTGATGCCGGTCCTCACGTGTTGCCATCTGTTGGACAGGTAGGATTTCCACCAGCTTAGGGCTGTGCCTTGTATTCCCTTTTCCTTGAGACATTCCATTAGTATCTCATGGCTCACGGAGTCAAATGCTGCTGCGATGTCCATGAAGATAAGAACAAATCCTTGTCGAAAGTTATCGATTCCAGAGATTATAGTATTGAAGAAGGTGGTGAGGAGGGTTTCAACACCATGTGCTTCCCTGAAGCCGTGTTGGGACGGGTCCAGAGGGGCTTCAGTTTCAATGTGTTGTTGGATTTGGCGTTGGACTACCTTTTCAATTATTTTGGCAAGCAGTGGGATGCTTGAATCAGTCTATAGGATTCAACTTTTAGTGGGTCCGGTTTGTTGCTTTTTAGTAGCGGCCTGATGGAGGTGTGCTTTAACCTTTGTGAGAAGGATCCCATTGAGAATGATTTTGTTCAGGAACTGGCTTAGATCACAGCGAAGTTCTCTTATCCAGGATGCTGGACAGGGGTTATTAGGTGCAGTGGTAGTGTTGATGGAGGCAATGGTGTCTTCGATCTCTTTGTTTGATATGGTGTTGAATTTGGTCAGTGGTGATGGTTGTGGCGGCTTGTGTAGAGGGGTGTGGCTTGTGGGGCTTGTGCTTTTGTCAGTCTGGAGCATTTTTGATTGTAGGTAGTCAGCATAGGCCTGCAGTTGCGGCATGTTTGGTTGGTCTGGTGCTGGTATTCTTGCTAGTGTCTACTATATTGAAGAGGTCGTGTGGCTTTTTATTGAGCGCTTCAGGAGGTCTGTATGGAATTGCTTCCTACTCTCCGATATTTCTTCGCAATGCTTTTTTAGGTGGGAGCTATATGCACTGTGCGCTTCGGTGGAGCGTGACCGGTGCCATTCTTCTCTCGAGCTTGCGCAGGTGGAGGAGTGATGATCGCAGTTCTTTGGAGTACCATGCTGCATGCTCTCGTCTCCTTGGCTCTTTGTTCGTGGCTGGGGGCTGAGAGATGGATTTTAGGCAGTTGTCCCAGTTAGAAATCATTTTGTCTAGGCCAGGGGCTGTGTCGTTGAGGAGTGGAAGGACTTTCTCAAGTATTTCCCCTTTGACAAAGGGTCGAAATCGTCTCACTGGTGTTTTGGGGAAGGCGGTAGCTCTGTTGGTTTTCTGGTTGTGATGGAGGGTGGGTATTTGGAATATAATCAGGCTGTGGTCGGACCAGGGTACTGGTGTTATAGATATCATGAGATCCTGGGTTGCTTCTTCCACTGTTTGTGGGGCAAAGATCAGATCCAATTTGTTTCCTTTCGTGTGTGTGGGTGCGTTGACTAGCTGTTTGTATCCCAGCTCGTCAAGAGCTTCGAGGAAGGCTGTGGCTTGGGTATCTTGTAGAGTAGGTAATTTGAAGTCACCTAGTAGCCAGTTCGGGGATCGAGGATTATATGTTGCAGGCGAGATCAATTATTGTTGAGAGGTCATCTGGTGATGATATTGGTGCTCTGTAGAGTAGATTGATTATGCAATGGTTGTTCGCTATGGTGATTTGTCTAAGTGGGTTGTGCTGGTGACGTTGCTCAGTTGAAAATGTAGTTCCGATTTTGCGAGGATGAGTGCTCTCCCCCTCTCTGGTTGGCTCTGTGGCAGGTGCGCAGTGAGAACTTGGGGGGTAACATCTGGTTGAGAAGGATGTTGTCACAGTCAAATAGCCATGTCTCTGTGATCATTAGGATGTCCAGATCATGGAGGGTTATCAAATTGGTGACCACTGGCCATTTTGTGCGAATTGATCTGGCGTTGATGAGAGCACACTTCAGCATCCATTGGTGCTGGTGTTTCTCGATGTGGGTCTTTTTGGTGTGTTGTAGTGAGATGTGCAATAAGTGGGGGTGGAGTGTGCGATTGGCTTCTGTTGAGGAGTGGTGAGGATTCTCTGTCCATCTCTTCCCGTCGCTCCATAGTATCGGTATAAAATTGGAGCTTGGGTTAAAAGCATGTGATCTACTGGGTAGCCCGGTGAGGAGGTAGATACTGGCTATTGCTATTATTGGGTGCATCTTCTTGGTTGCTCCTACCATGTCTTGGTTGAGGTGGGGTGTTATCTGTTTAGGAGTGGGCAGGTAATTTACTGGGCGTACTACCGTAGGGCTAACTACAGCAGGCAAGTCAGGCACTCTGTCTGGTATTGAGTACGATCAGGTAAACAGTCACACTATCTCGTATGGACAGCAGGCAGCTAGACAGGTATACTATCTGGTATATCTCTAGACAGCTAGACATGCATGCTATCGGTATGAATACAGGCAGCTAGACAGGCACACTGACTGGTATAGGTACAGGCGGATAGACAGGCACGCTAACTTGTGTGAATATGGGCAGGCTATGAGTACAGGCAGCTAGACAGTCACACTATCTGGTATAAATACAAGCAGCTAGACAGTCATGCATATACTGTCTGTTCCCTCTAGGGTCAAGTCTAATAGTAGTGTCTTAGTGTTATAGACTCTTAGGTCCAAGTGGTGTGTTAGGTTTTACTTGTGTTATATGAATGATAAGTAGTAGTAGTAGTAGTAGTAGTACCACCCTGCAGCGGACCTTTCTGTGGGGGATAAGGGGAAAAGTAGCATCTGAAGGATCATGGTCCCATATGGTATGGATGCAGGAAGGATGCCGGCAATGCCCTCCATGTGGGATGGTCACATGGACCTCTCTCACCCTGAGACATCCAGGTGCCTGAGTACCTAGGCTGCAGTTGAAGATTTCCAGCTGCTGCCACCTACTCTCTGCCATACCTTTGCCTATCCATGTGCTGCTCTGGTTGTATGGCAGATTTAGTATGGGAGCCTTATGGCCACTTGCTCCCTGTTACCACACAGCAAAAGCATGTGTTAGTTGTGCACTAAATGCTGCACTGCCAGCTTCGGCACTTTCGTAAACATGCCCCAAAGTTCATGTTTGTCAAATCATTTCACATTTGATACATGAGGGCCAAATCTATGAATAAAGATGTGATAATATAATCTATCACAAAAGGCCATGTTTACTACAGGTTAATGTGTGTTAAGTGCATTAATGCACACTAAGCACCTCCAGCAGACCATTTCATGTGCAGCGCTTTTTGCACATTAATATTTGTTAATGTGCTTTCATCTTTAGTGAACATGCCCCTAAAACCCACCTGCGTTAATGTAACAAAAATGTAAAAATGTGCACCTGCTGTTCTGGGTTCCGGGGCTGGTTCGGGGTTACTGAGTATGCTGGGGCTGGAAACTCTGGCGACTGTGCGTCTGCCTGAACCTGGAAGTAGCAGAAGGCCCGTATGTTGGCAATGACATTGTCAGAAGTGCTGGAAAACAGGGTTGCTAAGGCAGCTCTGGGGTAGTGTTAAGAACTACCCAGGCTGCCAGAATGAGGTGCAATGCCAGGAGCATGGCTGCCAATTCAGGAGTAGTATGATGGAGCAAGGTCCGGCTGCTGCTGCTGCTGCATCATGGCACACGGCAAACCTGGATGTTCGGGTCACAGGACCACGGGGCAGCAGCAGAAACGGAAGTATAGTAGTAGCTGGGAGCTGAAGTTTAGAGCTGAGCCTGTGCTACGGCAGCTACTGGCATCAGGAAGGGTGATAGACTACATCAGAGATGGGTGGAGTTATGGCTAGAGTTTATACTGACGAGTAGCAACCAGCAAGTGAGACACTGACATACGCAGCAAAGACCGCTGTCATCAGTCATGAAATCTTTTTTAAAAAGGGGACAGTATCAGAGTGTGCACCTCTTGATGGGTGATAGGAAAATAGCAGGCTGCCCACAAGTGGAGAGAAGCTTGTGCAAAAGAAAAAAAAAAAAAACACAACGCTGCTAGGGTAATTAAGAGAAACTGACAGCTGGGGTCTTGTCCTTGACTAGTTCGGCTGTGTGTAATGCTGTATATATTTGAAGGGGAAAACTATGCTTAAATTGACATGACAGTTGGTGGCTGTGATAGTTAATGAGAAATTCAGGTTTAAAAACAAACTACAGACCTAATGCCTATTTAAAAAAAAAAAAAACTTTGGTAGGCTAGTGTGATAGTGGAAGGGAGTACATGGAGAAATTCACAGAAATAAAATAATGCTGTTTGTATGAATGAATGGGGAAGGTTAGAGTTAAAAAAACCCTCTGAGGAACAGTTGGATCAATTTTTGCTCGTATTTTAACTCCTGTAACTTGGCCATCAGATTGGAAATGCAGTGTGATCCATTGACAATTACTTTTTTGGGTGTGCTTGTTTCAAAGATGGATGATGCTTTTTTTAAGTACAGTTTTCTCTAAACCAACAGATCATAACACATTATTAAGATATGACAGTTTTCATCTTGCTCATCTGCGAAAGAATTGTCTTTACTCTCAATTTTTGAGATATAGATGTATCTGTTCCTCTACAGAAAAGTATCGTGTACAGGCAAAGAATTTACGATATAAATTTGAGGATCATGGATATCTTCAAAATATTATAAATCCTTTCACTTTTTTCTCTTCAAGATTAACAAGATTCATCCTTTCCTCTCTGCCTTTACTACTAAGATTTGTTGTTCACTCCTGTATTATCTCCTGGCGTGACTATTGCAACCTCCTCATTGCTGGTCTCCCTCAAGCTCATCTTTTCCCTCTACAATCCATTCAAAACTCCGCTGGGCGGGTAATTCTTCACCAGCCACGTTACTGTCATATTACTTCTCTTCTAAAGTCTCTTCACTGCCTCCCTATCTGTTACTGCATTCAGAATAAACTACTTATCTTGACACATAAATGCATTCACTCTGCTGCTCCTCCTTACCTTTCCTCTCTCCCTATACCCTTTCCCGTGATCTCCGTTCCTCTTCTACCTTTCTTCTCTCTATGCTGTTCTCTTCTTCCGCTAACTCCAAGCTTTGTTCTTTAACCTTACTGCTCCATTTGCCTGGAACAAACTGCCTCTCTCCCTGCGTCAAATCTCTTTCTTCACCCTCTTCAAGTCCAAGCTCAAGACTCACCTCTGAGATTGCCTTTGATTCTTAATACTCTCCCTTGTGTTTCAACTCCTATTGCCCTTATTCCTATCGTATTATTTTGTCCTGTATGTTTGTCTTCTAGATTGCAAGCTCTTTGAGCAGGGACTGTCTTCTTTTGTGTCTGTATAGCCCTGTGTATGTTTGGTAATGCTTTATAAATGGTTATTAATAATAAATAATGATAATTACAATAATAATAATAATAATAACTACTATAGCATATAAAAGAGCAACGTTTAACCATCGAAGCTACTCAACTCATCATTTGGAAGTATGGCATCTGTAAGTGGATCCAGGAATGACTTTTTTTTTTTAACAGTATTCAACATTATCCTCTCGTATTGCGGCTGCGATAAGAAAATGGACTGTGCTGCAGGTTCATTCCTGTTTCAGGGATTGTGGATTACATTTGGCTTATCAAAGAATTAAGAACTTGAAGGACTATCTTTGCCCTGCGGTACCTAGAAAAGTTGAGGATTCCGTTTTGGGACATACGAAGTGCGGCAAATGCCAATAGTGCCATATAATGGAAGAAGGCATCGAGTATATTTTAAATGGAAGCAGGATTGTTTTGAGAACTGTAACTTCATGTTATTCTTTCCATGTGGTGTAAACATTAAAGTGTTCTTATCAGATGTTTTACATGGGAAGACTACACCCTAGCTTAAAGTGAAATTGATGGAACATAAATATTGTTTGGCTAATGCTGGAGAGGGTGCACTGCTGGTGAACCATTGTCAGGAGTTCGTGATTTTTTTATTATGCTGCATGATTCTAGACTCTATTCCTTTTAATGTACGAGATGGGGATAGAAATAAGCAGTTGTGGAGTCTGGTTGGGTTTGTATGAGAGTAGATAGATATGATGGGGCTATGTTGTTGATCAGTTTGAATGTTGTTATCAGCAGCTTGTATTTTATTCGGCTCCCTACTGGGAGCTAATGAAGATCGTATAAGATTGGGGTTATGTGTTCATTCAACTGGGCCTTGTATACTACTCTTGCTGTTAAGTTTTGCGCTCTTTGGAGGATTGTTAAGATTTTGACTGGTAGGCCCTGTAACAGGCTATTACAGTAGCCTACGTGGGGCGTAATGAGAGCGTGGACTACTGACCTGAAATCTTGAGTATGAAGTAGGGGTCTTAGGTGTTGGATAGTTTTTAGCTTGAAGTAGATGGTTCTGTTTGTTTTAGATGGGGTATCATACTGAGGGATCGATCTAATATTATTCCGAGGTATTTACATCCTGCTTAACTGGGAGAGTCACGTCATTAATTGTGATTGTTTGGAGGGGGGGGGGGTGAAATTTTGATTTCTTGAAATAAATAGGATTTTTGAGGTTTATATATTCAGATTGTTGGTGATCAACCTGGATTGCCTTTCTTTGATGCATTCTGAGAGTATATTGTAGTTAATGTTGTTTATATTTATTGGGATGGACAACTTAATGTCGTCTGCATAAATGTAATATTTGATGCTGTATTTTTTGAAAATGTTAGTAATTGACTGTAGGTATAGATTGAAAAGTAATGCTGAAAGTGCTGATCCTTGCGGTATCCCTTGGTCTTGAGGGAATGTATCTGATGTTTCCTGGCCTACTGGGACACGTAGTTTACGGTTTGAGAGGTATGATATGAACCTTTGTAGAACTGTGCCTCCTAATCCTATTTGTGACAGTCTTGTAATTAGGGTGGTATGATTAAGGTTGTCAAACGCTGATGCAATATCAATGAAAAGGAGGATAAATGCTCGATTAAGGTTATCTGTGCCTCTGATAAGATTGTCCATTAGGGATATTAACAGGGTTTCCATGCTGTGGAAAGGGTGAAATCCAAATTGGTATGTATCTAGGGGGGGGGGGGCATTTAGATCGATGAAATCCAGAAGTTGTATTTGGATTACTTTTTCAATTATTTTCACAATTAACGGGATACTGACTATGGGTCTGTATGCATTCGGATCTTTTCTATCTAGTGACATACTTTTTAGAATAGGGCAAATGAATGTACATTTCAGATCAGTAGGCATAATACCTTGTGAGAGGGATTGGTTGACTATGTTTAGGAGATAAGGTGCTAATTTGGTCTTTGTGGATTTGATCCATGAAACCGGGCATGAATCGAGGGGGGAGGTTGTGGTGTTTATTTTAGAAATTATGTGTAGTAAGTGTTTTTGGTCAATTAGGTAAAACTTCTGCCAATTGTTGATATTTGTTGATTGTTCAGTTTGGGGGAGGATACTGTTGGAGTTTTTATTTCTTAGTTTTTCTGCAAAATGGTTGGCAAGGGTTTGAGGGTGAATATTACCTGTTTCTGATTCAGCCTGACCAGTTTTTGAAGTGATCTGACAATTGCAAATAGTTCTCTGGGATGGTTTAAAGGAAGAGTTTATTATCTTAGTGTGGTATTCGCTTTTCATATTAATGGCATTTTTGTAAGTAGGTTGTGGTAGAGTGTTTTGTTTTCTTGAGTTTTGGCGAGCTCCACTTTTTTTCTTGCTTTCTTAGTTGTCTTTTTAGTTTACTAAGCTCGTGGGTGAACCATTTTTCCGATCTTTTTGTTGTTTGCCTAGTGGGTCCGTAGGCAAAATGCAAAACACTCACTGGTAACACCAACCTCCATACACAAGACAAAACAGTCCACCTGCTCCAGAGTCTTCTCCTACACTACTCCTAGTCTCTGGAACTCACTGCCATTGTCAATCCGTGTGACCAAAGACCTGCAGTTATTTAGAAAAGAAATAGAAAAACATACCTCTTTACTGAACAATACGGTAACATCAATGATAACCCAACCTCACAAACACCTACCTCACCTCACCTTATGATCACCACCCAACCCTCTGTACCCCCCCCAATCAATAATCCCTATTTATATCTAAACTCACAGAAATACACACAAACAGTAAACTGTAAATAGTTACTAGTCGTCATTTCAGACAACTATATACAGTATATATAAAGCATTCGCTTCATGTTAAATGTACCTATGGATATATTTAACTAGTTCAACCTCTGTTCTTTGTAATGTTATGTTAAATGTAAACCGCCCCTAATCTTTAGAAGGGGCGGTATAGAAGAACCAAACAATGAAAATAATAAATAAATAAATTATGGCTATTTGAACGTAATACCATGGATCCATATGGCTTGAATAATTTAATAGAGTAGAACGTGTTCCTTTAAAAAATCTTTAAAAAAACTGTTTGTTGGTAACACCCCTTCTCTTTGATTGGTTTAAGAATAGGTTTTAAAGGGGTCTGTGATGTCATATGCCAAATTTAGAGTTCCCTCAGTTTCTGCATGTTAAGAAACAGCCCCCAATGAAGCAGTTTTGTGAAATGGAGATCTTCGTAGGGCACAATGAGAGAAATCTTTGGGTGATACAGGTCATCTTTTGAAGCTAAGTAGTGGATTATTGCTCTTGGAGAATTGTTAAGCTATTGGCTCCAGTAGAGTTTTTCTGCATTTTTTGTTGCATGATTGCTGCAGGATTGTTGAGAGAACTGGCAGCTGTAGCAACATTGATTGCTGTGAGAATCAAGAATGGTTGCAATGTTATGAGAATCAACAATCGATAAAACAAAGGGGTGTTTCCAACAAACAAGTCTATGACTAATATCGTTATATGTAAAAAGTTCAAACCCTGTTGAGTGTTTTGCTATAATTCTGTGTTATAGGAGTCTTTTAGAGTGCGGTGAATGGGTAGAAATAATAAATAATATATAAATATGAGCACTATAATACTATGAGTAAAATATATGTTAAAAATAAATTCATTTTGTAGAGATAAATTTGGTTGATAATAAAACCGTGGAATTGGTTGGACGGGATTTTTAGGTTGTTGATGGCATTTTCTCCTTTGGGTTAGATTGTGTTTTACCATTTTGAGGGCCACCATTTGTACTGAGACTTTTTCTCCTTCATTCTTAACACTAGAAGCCCCAAAGTGCGTCAATTGACACAAATGCATCTTCAAAGTTGTATATCAACGCCACTGCTAGAACCATGTCAGTCATGTTCCATGACTTTGTTAGCAAGGTCAAGATGTTCAAATATGTGCATCAAAAATTAATGAAAGATGCACCACCTAGTGGGAAAATGAATTTATACCTAGAAGCCCCAAAGTACATCAATTGACGCACTCAATTATCTTGGATGCGTCAATTGACATACTTCAGGGCTTCTAGGTATAAATTCATTTTCCCACTAGGTGGCGCATCTCAATCACTGTTTACAGTTTTACTCTGTCATTACAAACAACAAACACACAATGCATTACATGACATCACACACTGCACGTATTTAACAAATACGTAACTTCACATTAATTCACATCTGCATTTCATGCTAAACACAGTCATCGTGATAATGTGTCAATTGATGCACTTTGGGGTTTCTAGGTAAAATTCCTTTTGGGGCTTCTAGTGTTAATTTGTAATTGTATATTTTTGAATATTTGGCGAGTATCGCCTAAAGTTTTCTGAAATTGATTATAGTGTTATGGAAGAAGATTTTATTATTGTTGATCCTACTGGACTTTAGAATTGGGATATCTAAATACGTTTGTTTGCACTTTAGGTTACTGAGGTGTAAGGGTTATAGTGTGTTTGGTTTTGGTTATTCCCCTTGCAGCAGTGGATATTTGTTTGTGGTATCAAAAGGTACCATCTGACCCCCACCTCCCTTGCATGGGAGGGGGGGCATGTAGCAGTGGATACCTGGATCTAAAGGACCATGTTGCTGCTGTGTGCCAAGTTCCTGTGGGCAGCTGACCCCTCAACCAGACCATGGGAGGATGTGTCCCTGAACAGCTACTTAATACTCCTAATCTTACCTATGTGCTCATCCCCCCTTCAGGTTCTCTATCAGCTTGCTGAACCTGCCCCATACTAAAGCATTCACTGTTCCAGAAAAAGTACCTCCATGGGTTCAAGGGGCCTGTCCTCCTCATACTCCTGCACTTCCAGGGGTCTTCTTGGTCTATTTCACTGCCTCCTTTCTGGTGAAACCAAGGGATCTTCTCTAGGGCATGGGCTGCTCCTCCCTCCCACTTCCAGCCTCCCTTTGGTTCCAAAGAATATTGCCTAGTGAGCCAGGGAGACTGGGCCAGCTCAGGATCCTGCAGCAGCTCAGCAGACTGGCCCTGTTCCTTCCTAGCAGGGGATTTTGAGGAAAGCCTCCTCCTTTCCAGAGGCCAGGCCAGGTTTTCATTAGATTTGTAGGTTCTAGGCTTCTTACAGGGCTGTAAGAGAGCTTGTACAATCCCATAAGAACATAAGAACATAAGAAATGCCATACTGGGTCAGACCGAGGTCCATCAAGCCCAGTATCCTGTTTCCAACAGTGGCCAATCTAGGTCATACGTACCTAGCAGTTTCCCCAAAAGACACAGGTTCTGCAGTGCTTGTACTAGGCCAAGCATTGATATCCTGGGTCCCTTTTTAATAGTGGTTTATGGACCTTTCCTCCAGGAACTTGTCCAAACCTTTTTTAAACCCAGCTATACTAACAGCCCTTACTACATCCTCCGGTAACAGATTCCAGAGTTTGATTACACGTTGAGAGAAGAAATATTTTCTCCTATTTGTCTTAAATAGTTTACCCTGTAGCTTCATTACATGCCCCCTAGTCCTTCTATATTCTGATAGCGTAAACAATTTATCCACGTTTATCCGTTCCACTCCATTCATTAATTTATACACCTCTATCATATCTCCCCTCAGCCGCCTCTTTTCTAGGTTAAAGAGCCCTAACCTTTTTAGCCTCTCTTCATAGGAGTAGCCTTCCATCCCCTTCACCAATTTGGTGGCTCTTCTCTGTACTTTTTCTAATAACTCTATGTCCTTTTTAAGATACGGTGACAAGAATTGCACACAATATTCAAGGTGCGGTCGTACCATGGAGCGATACAGAGGCATTATAATATCCTTTGTTTTATTCTCCATCCCTTTCCTTATGATACCTAGCATTCTATTTGCTTTCTTGGCCGCCGCTGCACACTGGGCGGAGGGTTTTAACATGTTATCCACGATGACTCCTAAATCTTTTTCCTGGGTGGTGGTTTCTAATGTGGAGCCTTGCATCTTGTAACTATAGTGTGGGTTGTTCTTTCCTAGGTGCATAACTTTGCACTTGTCCACATTAAATTTCATCTGCCATTTGGATGCCCAGTCTTCCAATTTATCCAGATCCTCCTGCAGTTTTCCACAATCCTCTTGGGTTTTAACAACTTTAAACAGTTTTGTGTCATCTGCAAATTTGATTACCTCACTAGTTATTCCCTTTTCCAGGTCATTTATGAATATGTCAAAAAGTAGCGGACCCAGTACAGATCCCTGGGGTACTCCACTATTCACCTTTTTCCATTGGGAATATTGGCCATTTAGCCCTACCCTCTGCTTTCTATCTTTTAACCAGTTCCCGATCCACAATAGTACACTGCCTCCTATCCCATGACTTTTTAGCTTCGCCAAAAGTCTCTGATGGGGGACCTTGTCAAAAGCTTTCTGAAAGTCCAGATACACTATATCAACCGACTCACCTTTGTCTACCTGTTTATGCACACCTTCAAAAAAACAGATCAGATTAGTAAGACAAGATCTTCCTTGTCTAAAGCCATGTTGGCTGTCTCCCATTAGGCCATGACTATCTACATGCTGTGTAATTTTGTTCTTTATGATGGCTTCTACCATTTTCCCTGGTACTGACGTCAGGCTCACCGGTCTGTAATTTCCCGGGTCACCCCTGGAACCCTTTTTAAAAATTGGTGTTACGTTGGCGACCCTCCAATCTTCAGGTATTACAGATGATTTTAATGAAAGTTCACAGATTACCAATAACAGGTCTGCAATCTCATATTTCAGTTCTTTCAACACTCTGGGATGTATACCATCCGGTCCAGGTGATTTGCTACTATTCAGTTTATCAAATAGTTGTAATATATCTTCCCGGTGTGTAGCGATATTTCTCTCAATTCCTCTGCAGTATCACCTTTAAATACCACTTCAGTCTTGGGTAACACCCCTACATCTTCCTCAGTAAAGACCGAAGCAAAGAATTCATTCAGTCTCTCTGCTATAGCCTTGTCTCCTCTTACTGCCCCTTTTACCCCTCTATCATCTAATGGTCCAATTGACTCTCTCACAGGCCTTTTGCTACGAATGTACTTGAAAAAGTCTTTATTTCGTGTTTTTGCTTCCGTAGCAAGTTTCTTCTCAAATTCCCGCTTTGCCTGCCTTATCAATGCTTTGCATTTAACTTGCCAGTGCTTGTGCTGTTTCCAGTTTTCATCATTTGGCTCTTTTTTCCATTTTCTGAAGGTTGCTCTTTTGGCAGCAACAGCCTCTCTGACCTCACCTTTAAACCATGCTGGCAGTTTTTTGGACTTTCTTCCACTTTTCTTAATGCGTGGAATACAGCTGGTCTGGGCTTCGAGGATAGTATCTTTAAATAACACCCAAGCTTGCTGTAAGTCTTTAACCTTTGGAACCGCTCCTTTTAGTTTTTTCCGAACTATATTCCTCATTCTATCATAGTCACCCTTTTGAAAGTTAAAAGGTAGTACTGTGGATTCCTTTACTATCTGTCCTCCACTGATTAAATCAAACATGATCATACTATGATCACTATTGCCAAGTGGTCCCAACACCCTTATTTCTTGCACCAGATCTGGCGTTCCACTAAGGACTAGGTCCAGTATGGCTTCCCCTCTGGTCGGTTCATGAACCAGCTGCTCCAAGAAGCAGTCATTTATTTCATCTAGAAACTTTATCTCTTTAGCTTGTCCTGCTGTGACACTGTCCCAGTCGATACCGGGGTAATTGAAATCACCCATTATTACTACTCTGTTGTGGCTTTTGTTAGCTTCCTTGATTTCTTTGAGCATTTCATCATCCATTTGTTCATTCTGGCCAGGTGGTCGATAGTATACTCCCACTGCCATCACCTTCCCCTTCATAAATGGAATTTCAATCCATAGAGATTCTACAGCATATTTTGTTCCCTGCAAAACTTTAATCCTTCCTGACTCAATGCCCTCTCTAACATAGAGCGCAACCCCTCCACCAATTTGTTCAGCTCTATCATTAGGTATTTTTCTCTTGTTTGTTATCCAGCTGATCATTACACCTGTTAGCACAGGATTTTCACCATGAGGCCATGTGATAACAGCATAGTGTGCTTATCGCATGGCAAACCCCACACTAACAGCGCACGTTAGTAATCATGCCCCTGTATATCATTTCAACCTAGAATAGCACTCTAGCCGAATTTTTCCATTGTATTTCAGTTACGGTAGAAAAAGGTTACACGAAGATCATTTACACATTAATTCCAAGACCTAAATATTCTTTGCTTAAAGCTTTAGCAGTTATACAATAACAAAACCGGTTTTATATGTTATACAATTAGCAGAGTTTAGAAAGCAATCACTTGGTGAATAGCATAGCTCATGTGTCTGTGTAAGAAAAGCTTTATCAAAACTAACTTTAATGTGAAGAGAGCAATAAAAATCTTCGACACGATTAAATCTAGGAGGTAAGTTTTAAAAAGGGTTTCTTCAGATAAAGATTTTATGGACAGAAATAGCTTTTTATAAAATTGTCCGCCCTGTTGGAAGCTCAGAAAAGATTAATAATGAGTAATTATAGAAAGGCTCTTGAATAGGATTTCATGACCTTGAAAATAACTATGCGCCTGATAAGCAGCAGCAGCTATCTGGCTAGCAGCTCCTTCTGACCAGATAAGTGATGCTGACTGGGATTTTCAGCGGCACTATGCAGATACTGTATTGCTGATGAATATATTTACAGACCACCTTGGAACTATCCAGGTAGTGCTGAGGTGGTACATGGATGGAATAGAAGTAATTATTAGGAGTACTACTATTTATCATTTCTATAGCACTACTGAATACACAGCACTGTACACATGTAAGAGACAGTTCCTGTGTGACAAAGAGGGGGATTTTAGAAAGGACGTCCAAGTGCAGTCTGGGACATCTAAACTAACAAGTCTGAAAAAAAAGTGGGCACGTCCAGGTGCAGCCACGATTTCACAAACATGAACGTGCCTGATATGGACAGTTGCGGGAGCATCTACATCAGGGGTCACCAACCTGCGGCCCGCGAGGGCCTTCCGTGCGGCCCGCGAGACTCTCCCCCGGTGCGGCCCGCCAAGGCAAACTCACAGACTCCTTCATGTCAGCTCTCTCCCTTCTTCTGCAGCCGCGGTTCCCTGCCTCTTAGGGAACCGCGGCTGTGCTTGTAACATCATCGCGGTTCCGTGCAGCATTGTCCCGCCTCTAAAGGAAGTGGTAAACAACTTCCTTTAGAGGCGGGACAATGCTGCACGGAGCCGCGATGATGTTACAAGCACAGCCGCGGTTCCCTAAGAGGCAGGGAACCGCGGCTGCAGAAGAAGGGAGGGAGCTGGCATGAAGTATAGGTACGAGCAGTTTTCTTTTGGGGGGTTTTTTTTTCGCGCGCGGGGGGGGGGGGTGCGGTCCGCGAGTCTGCCGGTAGTCGGCTGTGCGGCCCGCGGCCCTTTGGAGGTTGGTGACCCCTGATCTACATAGACATCTCCAGAATAGTCATTTAAAGCTTGTCTCTCTGTGAATGGCCTAATAAATAGAGTAGTGCACTAGGGACACAGAAGCCAGGGTTCAAATCCCACTACTGCTCTCACTGAAATTATGCTGACTACTGGGAATGATAGAGTGCTTTCTTCTCTATACCATCTATACCAAACATGCACAATTCATGCAAGCACTTGCGTGTGCCCACTTTTTTTTCAGACGGGCTGGCTTAGATGTCCCAGATTGAACTTGGACGTCCTTTCTAAAACCCCCCTCTTTGTCACACAGGAACTGTCTCTTACATGTGTCCAGTGCTGAGTACGCCTTGTAGTGTTATAGAAATGATAAATAGTAGGAGGAGTAGTCCTAATAATTACAGACTCTGCTTCTATTCCATCCTTGTACCGCATCAGCACTAACATAAGACGCAACTCTGGATGTTTTTGAGTTTGGGTGGCGGCATCAAGGTTCCTGGGAATGTCTCCAACATGCCCCCTGGGAATGCCCCCTGGGAATGTCTCCAACATTGTGACATAGTGGGTCCTTCCAGCCCGTTAGAAAAAGCTAAAAAGCAGGAAACAGGAGCAGTGCTGAGATGTAAACAAGAGCACATGGCTTCTGGTTACCACAGAAACCAAGCACAAGGGAAAGGGATACGCCCGTGCTACCACTTAAAGAATGAGTCACAAGTTGATTCAGCACACCTGTTAGGGGGAGGAGTCAAGCTCTACCCTAGAATTCACTCTAATAAAGAGGTCACAGTTGAGCCTATGGAGTTAGGCAAAGGCAGAGGCGAAGGCGAGGAAGGCAAAGGCAGAGGTGAAGGAGGTGAGACGAGCAGCAAAGCAGGCAGCCAGGTGGGCTACGAGAGCTGCAGTGAAGAGAGCAGTGAAAGGAGAAGGACAGAGTCTCCGTGGAAGGGTGAAACGGAGCTTTCCTTCAGGAAGAGAACAGAAACCCCAAGGAAAGGATACAGCAAAGGCAGTCTGGATTACCGGCAGTATTCTGGGGGAATACAGAAAATAAAGAAAGCCAGGAAGGCAATTGAAAGCTTCTGTGCACAGCTCAGGTTGGGAAAATACAGCCAGTTCCAAGCCACAGAGAAAACCTCTACCAGCTAGGTTTAAAGGTAAGCCTAATGGCTGGGGTGCTAATAATTACAGTGATTTCATTTACTAAAAGGGTTGGGGCTGTAATGAGAAGGACTGTACTGAGAATGCGTACTTGAACCAGTATTTAATTCAGGAGTATCACAAGAAGCCTGGAGCAGTAAGGAAAGGCGTGGCACCAGGGTTGCAGTTACAAACATTTCCTGTTTCAGAGGAAGAATTAATGGACACTGAGCCAGAGCATGTAAATACTAAGGATGAAGTAATGGACTGTACGATAACTTTTTCTAATGAGATAATATCATTACGCTGAGTTCATGCTTTAAAGAGAAAGGCAGCATTGCTTGGAGTTAAAAGCATACAGCTGTGAAGAAACAGAACTGTTACCTTGAAATTCTGGAAATTAATGTGTTTATGCTGAAGTAAGCCTTTATGTTGAAAACCTTTAATTTGTCCTTATATATATTTTTTTTGAACAGTTTTTCTATATCGCCCCTTCCATAGATCAGGGGCGGTTTACATTGAACAAAAAGTTAAAGAGAATGCATTGGAACTATGATACATTTAAACTATATACATACCAGTTAACCACATATGCTGTAGTATAGATGAAGCTGGTTATTTTAACTATATACATGGTAGTCAGACAGAGAGTAAGAGTTAGAGGGAGCATGATGGATGCTGGGGAGGGGAAGCATTAGGTGGGGAGGGAGTAATATGTGGTATGTGTGCAATTGTTGTTGGAGCTCACTCTGAGGAGAGGGAGGTTACCAGTGGTGTGCCCCAAGGATCTGTCCTTGGTCCAATTCTTTTCAACATCTGTTAGGGATATTGTGGAAAGGATGTCGGGTAAGATTTGCCTCTTTGCGGATGATACCAAAATCTGCAATACAGTAGACACCCAGGAAGGTGTAGATAACATGAGGAGGGATCTAGCTAACCTTGAAGAATGGTCTAGAATTTGGCAGATGAGATTTAATGTTAAAAAATGCAAGGTCATGCATTTGGGCTGCAGCAATCCAAGGGAGCGATATGGTATAGGGGGTGAAGTACTTCTGTCCACAAAAGAAAAATGATTGTGTCTGATGATCTTAAGGTGACTAGACAGGCAGAAAAGGCGACTGCAAAACTAGAAGGATGCTTGGGTGCAAAGGGAGAGGAATGGTCAGAAGGAAGGAGGTGTTAGTGCCTCTGTATAGATCTTTGGTGCGTCCGCATTTGGAGTATTGTGTGCAATTTTGGAGACTGCACCTTCAAAAAGATACGAACAGGTTGGAGTCAGTACCAGAAAGTACCTGGTTTTGTGTTACCTTATTTCCTGGTTAAAAATCCGACCCCGGGAGGGGAAATAAATCCTTTGCTTGAACCACTTTTGAATCCACAACTGCTCCTCATTGGTCAGCGAAGGGACTACATCTCCCAAGAAGCTCTGCTTCAGGATTTGTGAAAGTAGCTGTTCAGTGGGGAAAAACCACTCGCTTAAACCCTACCTACTGATACTGGGGGTTTCAAAGGGGAGTTGGTCACAACGTGCAGAGACCTGGTTTCTAAGATGTCTCTGTGTTTTGGATATCTCTATGCCCATTTTTGGATGTCCAAAACACAAATAGGGCCTCAAAACTGACCCCCAAAGTTTACAGTCTATTCAAGAGAAACAAAAAGAACAAATAAGGGATTACGGATTTTCATTAAAGAGAATAATTAGAAGCACACATGGGTATTAAACAAGAGAATAGGGAATAGGATTTACAGTAAATGAAGCTTTGAAAAGATGTGGTTTTAGCCTGGATTTGAAAAGGACCAGAGATTAGAGACTTATGTACCTCTCAGGAATTCTGCAGTAGTAAATAAATAAATGCCGGTAAATAATGCCGAGCTACAAGTGAAATCAGCTATATGTTACCTTGGGGTGACGCTGGACCAAAATCTCGACATGAAGCAACACATAGCTAACACTGTAAAATCAGATCCCTCAGACACTTACGCCCGTTACTCGAACCAGATGATTTCCACACCATTTACCAAGCCCTTATCATTCCTCATTTCGATTATTCAAACTCCATCCTACAAGGACTCCCCCGAGCAACCTTAAACCCCCTGCAACTTGCTATGAACAGTGCAGCGCGGGTACTCTTCGGAGCCTCCAGAAGAGAGCATATCACACCCCTCCTGAAACAGCTGCACTGGCTCCCCATTCAAGCCAGGATCAGTTTTAAGACCTTGTTGATGACGTTCAAAGCTACCAAGGGGCTCTCCTCCTCGCTATCTGACTTCATCCAACCACTTGCACCCAGCAGACTAAGGAGAACCGCAGAGACCAATATGTTATCAATACCGAAAGAAACGACAAACTGCACCAAAACAACATCCAACCGAGCCTTCAGTCTCTGCGCCCCAAGTCTGTGGAACATCCTACCACCACACATCAGAGCAATCCCCAACCTGAGCCAGTTCAGGAAGGCCCTGAAACATTTCCTCTTTATCAAATATCTCACTGACAGCTCTGAACCCCAGTCACACTCGAATAGTGCGTCCCCAAAAATGTAAAACACCAAACAGTATCCTTTCCCATTCAACTTCTTATTTATATAGTTTACCTTGTTCTCCAAGTTCCATTTCCTGTTCAATGTAATGACCAGACATATGTATAGTGTCGGATGTTGTTGTTCTATGTAAACCGCGCTGATCGCAAATAGTGCAGTATATAAGAAATGTTAATAAATAATAAATAAATAAATAAATAAATAGTACAGGTGGTCTGATTCTTGGTCCGATTCTTTTTAACATCTTTGTTAGTGATATAGCGGAAGGGCTGTCAGGTAAGGTTTGCCTCTTTGTGGATGATACCAAAATCTGCAATAGAGTAGACACCCAGGAAGGTGTAGATAACATGAGGAGGGATCTAGCTAAGCTTGAAGAATGGTCTAGAATTTGGCAGCTGGGATAGTGTTAAAAAATGTAAGGTCATGCATTTGGGCTGCAGCAATCCAAGGGAGCAATATAGTATAGGTTGTGAAATAGTTTTGTCCACTAAAGACGAGCGGGACCTAGACGTGGTTGAGTCTAATGATCTTAAAGTAGCTAAACAGGTAGAAAAGGTGACGGCAAAAGCTAGAAGGATGCTTGGGTGCATACGGAGAGGAATGGCTAGCAGAAAAAAGGAGGTGATAATGCCTCTGTATAAGTCTTTGGTGCGACCTCATTTGGAGTATAGTGTGCAATTCTGGAGTCCGCATCTTCAAAAGGATGTGAACAGAATGGAGTCGGTGCAGAGGGTGGCTACTAAAATGGTTAGTGGTCTTCATTATAAAGCATATGAGGACAGACTTAAGGATCTTAATATGTACAGTGTACACCTTAGAGGAAAGGCGGGATAGAGGTGATATGATTGAGATGTTTAAATACCTCAGTGGCATAAATGTTCAGGGGGAGAGCCTCTTTCAATTGAAAGCAAGTTCTGCTATGAGGGGACATGGGATGAGGGTGATGGGGGATAGATTCAGGAGTGATATGCAGAAATATTTCTTTATGGAAAGAGTGGTGGATCCGTGGAATAGTCTCCCAGTGGAGGTGGTAGAGATGAGGACAGTAACTGAATTCAAAAAAGCATGGGACCAACACAGAGGATCTCTAAAGGTAAAAAGTGGACTGTTGTAGTTGTTGATATGGAAGGACAGACTAGATAGGCCATGTGGTCTTTTTCTGTCATCATGTTTCTATGTTTCTACGTTTCTATGTATGATGCAACAAGATGGAAGGAATGGAGCCTGGAACTGGTAGTGGAGGAGAAAGGCAAAGATGAAAGTGATTTACGTGATGAGTGGAATTCCCAAGTGGGAGAGCAGAGAGAGAGATAAGAATGAAGAGGCAATGAGGAACTTCAGAATGAATGCACTTGTAGGTGAATAAGAGAAGTTCAAACTATATATAGAAATGGTAGGAAGCCATTGAAGTGACTTGAGAAGAAGGGTTACACTGGTGGAGTATTAGCTGTGCAGCTGAATTTTCAATAGATTGAAGGGGAGAGAGAGTTCAATGGGTGACCAATGAGGAGCAGGTTGCAGAGAGTGTAGACACGAGTTTTGCTAATATATTTGGAAAAGAAGGGCTGAATGTAGCTGATATTGTAAAGAAAGAAACAACAGGTTTTAGTTGTCTGTTCTCTTAAGCTTCTGCGGCTAGTATCATGGTCTTTGCCGTTTTCCAGGTGATACCACGTCTTGGTAAGTGGAACCAACGTTTCAGCCATCATGCTATCACTTTCTTCAAGGTGAAGTGATTATGCAATGAATGTCTATTCTTATATACAATGGTTCTCAAAACCGGATTGGTGGACTTGAAGCAAGAACTATGAATTTTGCAGGAAAGTTCTTTGAAGAAAGGACAGAAAATTTGAATTTGATTATGCGCAGAAAGGTCATTGGAAAAAGGGTGGGAATTTGGAGATTTGTATTTGGGCAGGAAAGGTGCATGTAAGAATCTTGAAGGGAGGGAATTTGGATTTTAGCAGGAAGATTGTTGTGGCAATCTCAGATTCTGGAAGATGGAAAAAATATTTGTCTTTGGCACCAAAGCTTGTAGTACTAAATCTTCTATGAAAGAGGAGTTGTCATGCTTTGCTGATGTTAAGTCCTTTGTCTTCATTGAAGTTCCGTGGGTGTCTTTCTATATCTACCACCTCTTTGATCCCCCTTGGCCACCAGTGTTCGCCTTTTCCCAGGATTTTTGTGTCATCAAATTTGATTGTATGGTCAGTTTCCATCATGTGGAGAGTTACAGCAGATTTCTCTGTGTTGCAGAGTTTATAATGCCTTTTGTGCTCTTGTAGAATTTCTTCTGTGGTGTGGCCAGTTTCGCATATATACAATTGGCCTCAGCTGCATGAAATTTCGTAGACTCCAACGGTTTGTAGTGGGGGTATGCAATCCTTCACTTATGTGAGTGAAGATGCCAACTTTTGTGGTGTGCTATACTGTATGCTGTTCTGATATTCATTTTAAGCAGTTTACTTATGTGGTTGTTACTCCTTAGAAGTAGGGAAGCACTACAAATCCTTGATCTGTCATGGGGTTGTTATCCAGCGGTTGTTGGTTTCTATTCTTATGGATTGGTTTGTTCTAAGGTTTTAAGGCTTGGGAGATGGCAATTTTGTTGCAGCAATTGGCTGAAAATGTGTCCCGGCGGGTGTTTCTTTCTTTCTGGAGACTGTCCAGGTCGCAGACTCTTAGTGCCCTGTTTACAAGTGTACGCAGGATGTCTCTATTTGTGGATGGATGGTGTTTTGACTCTGCGTGTAGATATTGGTTGGAATGGGTGGATTTCCTGTGTACAGTGTGGCTCAGGCTTCCATCAGTCTTATTTTTTATCATTATATCAAGTAAGGGGAGACATCCATTGGTCTGTCTCAATAGTGAACTTGATGTTGGGGTGATTGCTATTCAGATGGTTTAGAAAATCTTTAGATTTTCCCATCCATGGGGCAAAATGATGAATGTGTCTTCTGCATAGCAGAACAAGAGTTTGGGTTTTAACTTAGCATTGTCCAGTAGGGTGGTTTCAAGAAACTCCATGAAACTGTTGGCTACCACTGTGCCTTCCCTTGGGGCATAGTGCTATTTCCAGTACTGGAAGAAAATTGATTTTAGACAAAATGCTGTTAGGTTGGTTTATTACATTGGGAGTCCACATATTTCTAGTTTGTGGTGTATGGCCTGGACTGCTTATTCCACTGGTACTTTGGTGAAGAGGGAGACCACATCAAAACTGACCATGATGTCTGTGTTGCTTAGTCACAGGTTGCTGATGATTTCAATGAAATGGGTAGTGTCTCTGACATTTGAGACAATGTCACCTGTTAGAGTTCTCAGTTTCTGGGCCAGTTAATGTGCCAGGTAACGTGGGTTGGGGAGTTGATTACACCGACAATGGGTCGTAGTGGGAAGTGTGATTTGTGTATCTTGTATAGGCCATAGAATCTTGGGGTCTAATGGTTGCCTTGTTTCAAACTCGATTTTATTTCTATCTTGATGGAGATGGCATGGTTTATCTGATTTGCTACTTCTCTGCAGATTTTTATGAGAGAATGTTTAGGTAGCAACATGTAGGTGTCTTCTGCTAGGAGGCTGGATATTTTTTGCTAATAATTTTCTATGTCCATCACTATGGTCATGTTACCTTTGTCTGCAGGCAAGATTACAAGGCCATGCCACTCTCATAGGGATCAGAGTGCTAGTCATTCTTTATGTGGTAGGTTGTGGTGAAGGAACAAAAGAACAGATACCAAGACTGGCAGTGATTTCAGGTTTTGAAACCCCTTTTATTGAGGACAATAAAAGGGGTTTCAAAACCTTAAATCACTGCCAGTCTTGGTTTCTGTTCTTTTGTTCCTTCATATCCTACAGATATGTTGGTTGCTTTTTCCAGTCGTAGGTTGTGGTGAGACACTTTAGCCTAAAGCAATATCCTGGTGGTTTCTCTTTGGATGTGATCTGCTTGATCTACCAATAATCCTATAAAAGTGCTTTCTACTTCAGCTATGATGTTAGTGTTAGGGATCCCAATGGAGATTACTGCAAAGTTTAGGTATATGGTTCTGAGAAGTGTGTGGCATAACCTTGTAATTCTGCCTGCAGACAAAGATAACATGGCCGTAGTGATGGACTTAGATTATCAACAAAAAATATTCAGCCTCCTAGCAAAATACTTCTATATGTTGCCTTCTAACGTGCCAGGGCGTGGGTTGGGGAGTTGACACGGCATGACCCGGAAAACTGCAAAGATCAGGTTTTAGTTGTCTGTTGGAAGTGTTCAGAAAAGGACAGAGAAGAGTCAAAGATGACCTCAAGGTTATAAGCCAAGGAGGATGACAGCATAACCCATCGAAAAAGAGAAAGGAGGGAGGGGGGTTTAGGGGAAAAGATGAAAAACTCCATCTTTGCCATGCTCATTTTCAGATGGTGGCGGGTTATCCAGGCAGCAATGTAACTGGATTCCTGAAGATGTTTCTGGTACAGAGAGGTATATCTGAGAGTCATCACATAGGAATGGTACTGGACACCATGGGAGAAGATTAGGGTATGAACAGGTGAATATAGAGGGAGAAGAGGTCCAAATTCAGAGTAGGGAGTATACTGGAAAAAAAATATCTCATTTTATTTCCTGTTACATTTGCAAGTGTTTTCATTTTCTTTTCTTTTGCTTTAAGACATTTTTACTTTGTTTTCTTTTGCTTCTATAAATTTTCATTTCAGGGCAATTTTGTTATTATTGAAGTAGCCATAGCTTCTTCCCAAATCAAACCATAGCATAAAGTTACTAGAGGTTTCAGGAAAAAAAAAATCCAACTGATTTTTTTCCCCTCACAATCAGAGACTGGTTACAAAGCAAATATCTTGCCACTACACCATCAGTTCTCCTTGGTACTGGCTGTTGTAAGCATTTCTGTATAACTGGTGATTTTCCTTCCAGTCTTCTGAATGACTCAAAATTTGTCTGGTCTGCAGCTCTATGTAAAGTGCAAACTGGATTATTTTTTTTGTCTTGTGAATCTATTGATTACTGCTACTATTACTATTAAATATGTAGCACTATGTGACATATGCAGAGCTGTACAAATACACATAAAAACAGTCCTTGTTCCACAGAGCTTGCAATGTGCTAAGAAAGACAAATAGAGCAGCAGGGGACTAAGGAATTCTTAGGGAATTATTAAAAATGCACATAAGTGAAGTCCTACTGTAGAGATTTATTCCAAATATGTCTTTTGCCATGTATCTGTGCCATAAATTCTGTGAAACCATGTCTAAATATATCATCAGAACCTCTGGCACAAGAACATGGCCAACAAAAATCTTTGAAGCAAATCTCTACAGCAGTAGGCAAAATCCAGTAAGCATTTTTCATAGTGGCTAGAGCTATAGACCAGACAAACTTTGGGCCAATCAGGAATGAAGATCACCCACAACAGAAAAGGTTTATTTTTATAAATTGCCATTTTAGGGCAATTTTGTTCATTAAAGTAGCAGCTGTGGCTGGTTCCTCCCCAAATGAAACGTTCAGCAGCCTAAAAGGAGCGGTTACCCTTTATGATACTAATTAGAATCTCTCATTATTATTATTGTGTACACACTCCTGATGAAGCAAAGAGATACAAAATGTAGGCCTCATTGGGTGTGCCAGTGTATGAAGTTGTGAGATGAATTCACTAGAATGTTGGGTAAAAATATTTTTGCATAATCAATGACAGTCAGGAGAGATAAGGATATCTATGATTTAAAAAGACAAAACCCCCCAAAATAACCAAAAGTATGCATGGAGACCTATTCCGATGAGGACGTAGAGGTCCGGGAAAAACGTACAAGTTGTGAACATGCACAACTGTGCATACCGTGCGTGCAAGAATCAACGTACATGCGAACACGGAATACACAGCAAAATGTATACGTGAATAAATGTACAAAGCACTATGTACTGTCTACTCGGCAGACACATACAAACAAGACATGCACTGTTCTTTCGGACAGCACATCCACATAGATGTCTGAAAATGTCAATACCTGCACCATGGCCCACATGCAACAGGAAACAGGATGGAGTGATTCCCCCCTACCCCCCCCTGCAGGTGATTATGTAGCAGAACTTTGAAAATGGCCACATGACACCCAAACCTTTCTGAGGCTGAGACACACCTGCTCTGCAGGCTAGTTCTGAAGGAGGAGGCAGCCCTGCTCCCCATGGGGCACAGGAGGCCAGTCCTAGCTGCAGCATGCAGGAGCTGGGAGCACATCAGGTCCATCCTAGCACAGTAAGTAGGGAAAGCACAAAGCTGGCAGACATGCAAACAATAGGGAGGGACAGAGAGTGAGTTAAAAAGGGTGGGGTGGGGTGGGGATGAGGCCAGGCAAGTGTAGGAACATGAACAGTGCACAGAGTCAGGGGAACAGATCCAAAGCAAAGTGTGGGAGGGTGTGGAGGACCCAGACTGCACACAGACTATGTGCCTCAGAGAAGAGTGTGTAGGTGAAGCAGGTACAAGGGATAGGTGACCACATAGAGAAACATAGAAACACACACGTGTACACACACACACACACACAACAATGTCCCCGAGGAATGTGGAATGCTGAGAAGACAATACTGCCATGAGGCAGAGAATGGGAGAAACCACAAGGAAAGAACACTTTGAAGCACACCAACCATCCCACACAGATGTGACAGTGTAGCAACACCCCCAGATCATGCCATGCCATGCCAAACTGTGCAAATGGAAGATGGTACAGCACAGGCAGGAATGTCAACAGGAATGTGCCACAGGCAATGAAGTGTGAGGTGAAGAGACAGCACAAAAAAAGGAGAGCAGGTGGGGATGGAGTCCATGGCCCCCAGCACCCAGGCCACTGATCAAAGCACTATGCTAGAGCCCCAACAGACAGGCCTCAGTGCCCAGTCACAAGCACAGAGCACAGACCACAAAGCAGCTGCAAACTCCCAATTGCCCTGACACCCTGCTGTGTCCAAAGATAGGCGCATGCAGACCTGCGGAAGAGTGCACAGCAGCAGCAGTAAAGCAGAGATGGGAGGATCAGACACAACATACCTCTGTGAAGAAGTGATGATCACAACTGTCATGAGTGCAGTACACCTAAACCATCTGGAGACAGTGCCCTGAGAAAGCCACTGGGACCCATGAAAACCCAGAACAGAGAAAGTGTGGGTGGCACACCAGCAGCACACCCAAAACAAGCCAAGCAGGTTGGGACCACATGCCAGCCCCAGTACCCAGGACAGTGGCCAAGCCAGTAGACCAGAGTCACACCCAAGCAGGAGGCAGGAAGTGTACATGCAAACTGTCAGTGGTGATGGGCCCAGAACAGGTAGGCTGAGAAAGACATGCACATGAAAAGGGTAGTGCAATGCCAAAATGTTCCCCACGCCCCGGAAACTATGGCACCATGTATAGATGACAGGTAGCAACAACAGTGGCCACAATGGGCATCACCAGCCAGTCCACAGAAAGTGTAGGTCCCACAGGGAACAGCCAAAAGAACTAGATTCTGATCCAACAAGGAACCAAATCTCGAAAGACAATATAAATTTTGTTCTAAATTTCTTTTTTGTCGGAGACACAAGCCCAGTGAAAGGAACCGAGTCTGAACACCACTGTGGTCACTCCATTTTAATAAATTAAATGTGTCCTAAAAAAACAACTTATCATTTGTACTTAGCTGCAAAGTTGTCATATTTTTCAGGCTGGTCAGAACACCACCAAAATCAATGACGTGGCACGTTTCGGGTTCGAAATATTCTCAACCCTGCTTCAGGTCAGTCAAAGTTTGGTTGATCTTCAGCCATGAAAAATGTTTATTAGAGAGAAACGCCTTAAATATCATGGCACAACGGCTGATCAAAGAACTGAGTTTTGCAACCACCAATTAAAAAGGATTTCAACAAGGGCTAGCCAATGAAATAAAGGGGACGGTCCCACCATTCAGGAACCCCACCCTAAATGAAAGGCTACAGTGTCACTATTAGCCCTAAATAATTGTATACCAGTCCAACTGCATGTTCAAACCATTGGGGTGGACCGCATCCAAAAGATAAATCCATCGCTGCTCCAACTTCTGCAATTTTTGAATGCGGTCACCACCCCGCCGATCCACTGGCACATGATCCAATACGCGCCAATGGAGAGACTCAAAAGTGTGTGCTTTTTCTACACAATGATCCACCATTGGCGCTGCTAGATTCCTTGTGCGAAAACGTGATGCATGTTCACTTAATCTTGTCTGAAATGATCTAGAGGTACGGCCAACATAATAGAGCTGACATGGGCAAACAATCAGATAAACAACAAATGTGGAAGAACAACTTGTCAACCAATGAGAGTGGTAAATTTTAGAAGTATGCTGATCTGTCCATTCAGGGCCAGATAGTGAATTCAAACAAAAATTGCAAGCTTCACAAGGATAATGACCTTTAATGTCATGTGAAGTAGGGGGACAATCTTGCTGAGTCGTAGTTTTCATTATTAAATCACGTAAATTAGCCTTGCGAGAATAGGTGATTTGCAAACGCTTATCACGAAAACAAGAATGTAACCCCAAAACAGGCCAAAAACGATGAAGAAGTTTAGCCACTAGTGCCGTTCCTTTAGTATAGGGAAAATCCCCCGTAATATTGTCCTGTTGTGATGTTCGCACCGATGTCTCGAAAAGCCATTCTCTATGTGTAAAACAAGCTCTTTTATACGCCATCTTAACCACCTTCAATGGGTAACC
Source organism: Ichthyophis bannanicus (assembly GCA_033557465.1). NCBI lineage: Eukaryota > Metazoa > Chordata > Amphibia > Gymnophiona > Ichthyophiidae > Ichthyophis > Ichthyophis bannanicus. The sequence goes on from CM066035.1 coordinate 102,950,896, forward strand.
TTTAGATAATAGACGTGAACATAACTCTGCTGCATGTAGTTTGAAATCCTGTAGTGCTGAACAATTCCGGCGGAGTCATAAAAACTGTCCATAAGGTAATCCTTGCTTTAAAGCCTTTGGGTGAAAACTATCAAATCGCAACAAAGTATTTCTTTGTACAGCCTTGCGATATAAAGATGTAACAAAACCTGTAGATGTAAGCAGTATAGTGATATCTAAAAACTGTATCTGTGAGACCTCAATTTGTGCTGTAAATTGTATATTCGGTTTATGAACATTAAGAGATGACAGGAAAGAATCTAATTCCATCCTGTCACCTGTCCACCAGAAAAAGATATCATCTAAAAACCTATGCCAGAAAGGAACCAAAGCAAACAAAGGGTGAGTATAAACCTAAAGCTCCTCAAAGCGGGCCATATATATAGTTGCAATCGAAGGGGCAACCGTAGCGCCCATAGCTATACCAAATACTTGCAGATAATACTGTTGTCGATAAAGAAAAAAATTATTATTCAATACCAGACCCAATAAATCCAATAAAAACTCTCTAGGAATCCATTCTGGTAGATCTAATGGATAATCAGCCAAACAATTAAGCACCTCTGCTTAGTCAATGTTGGTATATAGGGCCTGAACATCCAAGGTGACTAAGTAAGTATAAGAGGACATTTCACCTCTGCTGACCACACACATTGCATGTATGGCCATCATGTTTGCTTGGCCTGACCCACTATTCTCTGAGCAGGGTGGGCCCCTTGGCCCCCACAACAGCTACCCAAGGGTGGTGGCTGTGTGGGGCCATCTCCAAGGGGGGTGGTGGTGGGGTGGATAGGCCACACCTGCAGGGCGGCATGGGACAGATACAGCTGCCCACCCAAGGGCATCAGTGGGATCATGGTGCCTGACTTTGTGTGGTGGGCCTGCTGGCCATATGACCTTTCACTGCCGTATGGTGCAGTATCCTTTCTGTGGGGCAGCAGGTGTGGGGCAGTGGCACCATTGGCATACATCTCCCATTCCCATCAGCTGTGTGTGGCCTATATCACCTGCCCCCCTCTCACCATCCCCCCGTAGTATACCCTTAAGTTCCTTCTCTCTCCTGCAGCCCACCCTCCTGTGGCACTGCCATGGCCCTTGTTGGGTGCTCTGCACCTGTCACCTCACAGATCCCTCTCTACATCTACACAGGATGCCCTCACTGTCATCCAGGGGGACACTGTCATACCATGTTGGCATGGCCCTGGCAGGCATTGTACAACAGGCACATATGGCACCTACCTGTGTGTGGTCGCTGTGTTGTGGACTCCTCAGAAATTTGTCTACAGGTCAGGATATCGCCTCAGTAATATCCTGCACCATCGCCAATGGATACGACTGTGGATGCACTTTATACCTGCCGGGCATGTCTAGACGTTGCCGCACATACTGTAGATACATAGACATCTGTACGTCTATATGTGAATGTACGCACAAACATGGAGCATATTCTGGGTGCCCGTATGCCTACACCGCTACACGTCTACCCGCCGTAGAATGTACATCACATCTTCAGTCATGCTCCCGTGGCTTAGACATCTTCTTGGCCTGCTGTGCCAGTTTCAACATGTTTCTGGGCAGCTATATCTGTGTTTGGGGACTTCCCTGTGCATCTGTGCATTTAACAATGGCCCCCAGGGTCTGAACATGGAAAAACAACTTCAGCAATGGTGAACTGAGCCTCCTCATAGAGGCGGTGACTTTGCTGTCCTGATGGACACTGAGGAGTGAAAGCTTAGTGCCTATGAGCGTCAACGGCGGTGGCTGGCCATGTGCCGACAACTTAATGCCATATACCACAACAACCATGAGATTGAGTACCTTAAACGGACGTGGAGGCAGGTGGGCAGAAACACATGTACAAAGTCACACAGTGAGGGTCCATATGGTCAGGGGCCCAGCTGAACAACCTGGAGAGGCGGGTCCTGGCAACAGTTGACACTGCTACATTGGAGGGTGTCAGTGACCTGTACACCACAAGATGGTGCTGGGGGACAGAGGTACGTGCATGATCTGTCTTCCACCTCCTATATGGCCTCTCTCTGCACCCTGCATCTCTGGTATTGGGACACCTCCCACTGCACCTTTCAAATGTCCCCCCTCAGGGTGTTTGTTGGCCACTCACTGCCATGTTACAAATCCACCTTTCCCTTTGCTACCTTTGAAGGGGGCTCTGTGGTTGCGGTCTGCACTCTGGTGTATGTCTTCGTCTCTGCTGTACCCACATATCTGCATTGCTGTGTCTCTGGGTCCTTCTCCCTACACCTCTGCATCTGTATGTGTGTGTACACACTGGCTGCATACATCCATAATGGTTTGCTCAGTCTTGCTTCTCCCAACAGGTGCCGATGCCCTTGCAGGTCCCAGCACTGCTCCCTTGCCAGCCCTGCTACCAGCCACTCCACCACTGCCCCAGACACCTGCACAGACTGCAGCCTCTGTGGCACCAGCAGAGGCAGACGGATCGCATCTGGGCAGCCCTAGTGACTTGGCCACCGGGTCTGCTGATACAGATGGGGAGAAGGAGACCACATCAGAGGATGAGGAGGACCAGGCCCCATTGTCACCAGAGCCACCAGGGCAACTGGGAGGGGATGTGCACAGGAAGCAGCCACCACAATGCACATCTGTGCTGCTAGTGCAGCACACCCAGTGCCTGCTCGCCCGCAATGAGGCTCATTCACAGCACATGTACATGAAGCTGGAGCTTCTTCACCGGGGTATCTCGCTCCAGGAGCAGCAGCTGACCCTTCAGAGTGGCAGCTGGCCCTCCAGCAGCAGCAGCTGGCTCCAATAGCCTGACTTTATGCCTCTATAGGCCACCTTGGGGCAAACATTGTGGCCCTTGTCAGCCAGCTGGGCAGGTCACAGGGTGCTCTTAACCCCATTTCCATCCCTGGGCTAACATCTGCGGCCATCGGGCTTGTCTCACCACCTCCACCACTTTTCACTGTTGCTGTGGCACCTGCCCACAATCCTGTGCCTGCAGCCATGCCTTCCATCAGCAGGGTGGCCACATGTGATGCTGCACAGGTGGCATCAGCTGGGGGGTGCATTACCAGTGGGGGACAGTGCAACATCCTGGGTCCCATGCCTTGGGGTGCAGGGATATCTATGGGATTCCCCCCTTTCCATAGGGCTCAGGGGTGCACAGTGGGGATACCAATAGCAGCATCCTTAGGGAACACATCTTCCTCCCCTCCAGAAAATATCCAAACACTTTGGGCCAGCAGAGGGACCTCAAGGTGGGGAAGGGCAAGGGGGCATGCAAGGGTACATGGGGGACAGAACTAGTCCTTCCAATTGTCCCAATGGATGTGCCTGGGGTGTGCTTTCACTGTGGGGGGATTGGGTGGGGGTGCTGTGTCATGGGCTGTGGTGGGTCACATGGGCATGTGGTGTGGGCAGTATTTTGCTGGGGTGTCAAATGGGTGAGGGATCATGTGCAGGGTGGCATGGTTTGTGCAGGGCCTCTGTAGATGCTTAATGCTCTGTATATTTATATCTCTGCTGTCTGCACTTCAGTACACACTTTGGTTCATCATCTGCCTGTCTCCATGTCTCCTTTGGCAGCATTCACCAGGGACATGCTCATGTGTCTGTTGCCATGGTTTCTGTGCCTGGCTTGTACACTGGTCTTCTTTTGTCTATCTCCTGCCCTTATTTCTTGTTTCTGTTGGTCTAATTTGCCTGTCTAGCCTCTGGCTGGTGCACGTACACAGCCACGAACAGAATACGACTTGGACGTCGATGCCATTAGGCACACCCCATCCCGCCCCTTTTCTAGACATCCAAGGCTCCATATCCATCTGGCCTGTGTGTCTGCATCATTCCCATTTCGGAATACGGTTTTCGACGTCGACATCGTTTGAATGTCTACATGACACATCTATGCGCCCTATTCATGGTTCAGAATAGACCCCATAGTATGTAGTAAAAAAACATTAAAGCAAAGAAATAATTTAATAACAATGAAGGGGGGGAGGGGGGTTCAAGACCAGTGAGGATTAGCCCTGATAACTATTTAAGTATCTTTTTTGTACAGTTTATTTATTTATTTATCAGCTCTTCTATACCGCTCTCTTTATTATCAGTGTGGTTTACAGTTAACAATTTGACTCTAGGACAGAAACAGATCTGGCCTGAGTTTACATATAACAAGGAAAGTAACATGGAATTGAACTGGGGAAACTACATCAGGACTTTTTATGGCTAATAAACTCAAAAAGGACAATTAGGTCTTTTTTCCCTTTCATGAAATAGTATGATATAATTAGAATATCCATTTCTGCTCAAGTATTAAGAATATCTTACCTCAATTTTCCTCTTGGGGCTTGGATGAAATATGATAAAGAGCAGAAATGGATATTCTGCTAAAATACCATTGAGATGTCTACTTTAGTACTATTCAATTTTTGAGTATTATGATGTTTAATATAAATCAGGCTTTTTTGGTGGGGTAAAGTATTTTGAATAATCAAGAGTATGATCACAGCCCCCTGTGGTCCGTACATTCTCTGATGTCAGCAGTTTTCTCATTTTTCAAATTACCCTGTTAAAAGCACATGTGCAGTATAATTTTGCCAATGGCTAGAAGGTTTGTCAGTCACTCCTGACGTAGGTATTGGATTGATGAAGTTCTCATTGTAGAGTTTTAAGCTTGAATGTGTTGGCAAATAAAATGTGTTATTCCCTTAAGGCACCATAATAGTGTAATCAAAATCGATTTCACACATGTTAGCCTATTAACTAATGGAGGTTATTTGAGAATTATCTCCACAAGCAAATGGAGCATTTACATGGGTTCATTGCATAGTGATTTTAGAAAGCTGCCATTAACACCATGCAGAGGTTCGAAGAGGGTGTGGTTCAGACCTGTAATATTCCTGGCTGCAGCAATTCAAATAGCGAAATGGGGAGGTTCTTCTTTCAGAGTCTCCATTTCTAAAATCACTGCTCCCGCTGCATGTGCTAGCAAATGCATGTGCACTCCTACATGTCCTGTTAAGTATTTTACTTACATCAGGACTTTTGCATGCCCCGCCTAAACATCTCAGTTCCCGTCTCCTGTAAAATAGGCCTTCATATGTGTTAAGTTTATTTGCGCACAGAGGAAAATTCCAAAAATGAACTGAAAGGTTTATGCCCGTGCACATCCTTCCAAGGTACTCATAGCTTTGTTTGAACATCAGTGTAATGGTTTCACTCGCTTATGTTACAAATTATTGCATGCAACCTATTGATTTTCCTCTGAGATCAGATGTACTAAGTATTTTTTTCTGTGTGTGCACAGTGCTGAGATATTATTTACACCAAAACAAATAATCTTTCAGACCAGCAGAGTGCAGCAGAGATGTACTCCATAAAGATCTCAGACTATGAATATCATCTTCCCTATGAAAATCTTTCTTAAGTGCATTACTTACAAACTGCAGGATTCCATAAATACCACGGATACTATTTTCAAAGTTCTATCAGAAGTAGAGAATGAAAGTTACCCTTCTGTTTTTATGGGAATAATTTTACAAGTGTAGCAGAAGCTTCAGCAATGCACATTCTATGGGAGGCGGGAAAGGATTTTCAAAGGCATATAGGCAGTTTGCAGACCTGAATATCCCCCGGTGATGTCATTAAATGACCCAAAACTAGCTAGCTAGTATCAGAGTGTTCTGGGGCTGGAGTGGAGGCATCACTTGTGGATAACCAAATGGTGGCGCTATTCAGCCGCTAGCCAGTTATCCTGCAGCTGCTAAATTTAGGACTGCTAAAAGGCTGTCTGGATTTTAGTTGCTTTTGCAGTCTGGCCAGTGGCTGAATATCGCCTCTGACAGGATTGCAAAACCACAATCAAACCAACCCAGATATTCAATGCCAGTGACCAGATATGACCCAGACATTGAATATCCATGTTTAATGTTCCGCAGAGACAGTTAGCTGCTTTATTAATGCTAGCTGAATATCCCACCTATGTTTCTACTGAGGAACATTCTGGAGCCCCTGCTCCTAAGAAGATCCTTGTATGGTGTGATGTGAATTGCATTTCTTTTCTCAATAACTATTGTATGCCACATAGGGTGGAGTCTGGCTAATACTCGTAAATGCAATCAAAGAAATAAATAAATTGGGAATAGTTTCCCCAGCAGTCAAGGGACAGGAGGAGCTACCTTCACACTTTTTTAGGGAAATATAAAGGAGCTGAAAAAGCCAGAGCCACTGTCTTTCTTCACGGGAATCTAGGAAGTAACAAAGAGGCTGACTGTGCCTACTAGTTGGGACTCAGCTCAGCTTGGATACTGCTGCCCATGTGACCCATCCTAAGAGAACTGGGCTTGAGCTGCAGTAAGGGAGAGGAGATTGTCAGAACAAGGGAGTGTCTGTGGAGAAGCAATAGAATATCTGGTGTACCAAGAGAGAGGTAACCTTCTGTCTGTGGAAGTAAAGAAGAAAATAAGCTATGAAGTAATGCTATAAGAGGGACTTGACACCCAGGTGCATCCCCAAGACCCCAGTCAGAGACTTATTTAAAGCAGATTTTATTTATTTTTACACTTGCTGTCTTGGGGAACAGAGCAAGGACATCCCCTAAAGTATATCTGTACACCTACAGGAGGTATACTCTTTTCTGTTACTGGGCCTAAGGAGAAATTTTAATCATACCTGATAATTTACTTTCTTTGAATCCTGCTAGATTAGTTCAGATGAGTAGCATACCTAAAAAAGGCTTATGACAGGAAAAAGACTGAAGTTTCCAGACCCATCTGGTAGAGACAACTGCCGCCAGAAAAAATACCTTAAGAATTAAACCTTTGAGAAAGGCTTTGTGGATGGGCCCGTAAGGATCCCCTTTCAACACCTTCAACACTAAAGAGGGGTTTCACTAAGAGTAAGGTTACCAGATGTCCCTGATTTTTGGGGACTGCCCCCATTTTAGAGCTATGTCCCTGACTCCCACCTGTTTGGTAGCCTTCTGTCCCTGATTACAGCAATGGGGACTGCAGGAGTTGAAAAAAAAGTTATTTTCCATTTAGTGATTTGAATATGCTAGTTTTTAGAATTTACATCCATTTTCTTTATATTTTGCACAGTATGGAGGAAAAGTATCACTATTTCTTTTTTTCCTGTTGATTTGTCTATTTGAAAGTGATATTGTTGCTGTCATGGGGCCAGGTAAATGATTCCTTTTCTCTCCTTCAGGCCTTGTTTCTCAAACCAAGAACTAAGATATTCCTTCAACCCCCCCCCCCCCTCCCACACCCACACTTCAGATAAGTGTCCTAGATTTGCCTGCAAAAAATATAGTAACCTTAACTAAGGTGTGATCAAACACATGAGAGGTGAATTTGCTTGACCCCGCTGAGAAAGCGAGTATATCATGGTGGGCTAAGGGTACAACCTGAGCCTTAAGTGAGTTCAGGGCCAAGCCTGCTTGAAAAAGACAAAGTGGCTCCAATGTCCATTTTTCCAGTTGAGAAGGCCTGAGAAGAACACCACCTCTCAAAACACCTTCATACCCTCAGGCAAGCTAAGGAGACTGAGGTGCTATGGGTCTTAAGCAGAGTATTCATGATTGCACCCAAGCAGCCATGGTTAGCTAGTTTTGCCTCTTAAGTCCCAAACCATAAACAAGAAGGGAGCACGTCACCCTGAAGAAAGCCACAGCATGATGCCTGAAACGTCCATTCCACTTCCTAAGAGGCGGCATGACCTGGAAAACTGCAAAGAAGTGAGCATGAATTTCAATGCCACCTAGGTCTTTTCCTGAGTGGTTACTCTGAATATGGAACTAGCACTGTGTACCTATAGTTCGGATTATTCTTCCCTATGTGCATCACTTTGCACATATCCATATTAAGGGGCCCTTTTACTAAAGTGCAGTAAAAAACTTAGCAGTTAGCACATGTTAGCTGCAAAATTGAATATGCGGTAACTGTTAGAGGCGTGCCTAGCATCTCCCTTTACAGCTACCCCAGAGAAACCTTTTTACCACATGTTGACTGCTTTGCTGATAAACTGGATGCACTTAACACCACCTATTTAGATGGTGTATTCTATATTTTTTACTATGGTAACAGTTCCGGTATAACAGGGCCATATCAAGACAGAAATGCGCCTTGTGGGACTCATGAATCTGGTGCCCCTCCACATACCCATCAGCATGCAGGAACTTCTTCTTGCACTTCCTGGAAGCCCAGTGATGACTTCGGTGACCCTTCCATACTTGCGCCCTGTGGAGCCACACAGCTCGCATAGCCCTTGGTATGGCCCTGGCATCTAATGAGTTCCTGCATGCTAATTGCAAGGCTAGGTCCATGCCTAGTCCACAACCATTTCTCAGCTATTCTCTGCCCTATTCCACATTTTGTAGTTAGCGCATGAATTAGCACATGCTGTCATGCACGGTAACTGTTAGTGTGGCCGTTCTAACAGCACATGATAATTCACACACTAACTGCTCAGCACACTTTAGTAAAAGGCCCCTGAATTTCACCTGTCATCTAAATAGTCTGCTATTCTTGCACGGTGCACCTGAAGTGCTTCACAATCTGCTTGTGATTTAACAGCTCTGCATTATTTTGTATCATCTGCAAATTTAATCATCTCACTCACTTTCCATATCTAGTCAATTATAAATATATTAAAAAACTAGACCCAGTACAGATCCTTGGGATGCTCCACTATTCAGCTTTTTCTATTGAGAAAATTGACCATTTAGCTCAACTATCTTTTTTCTATCTTTTATCTCGTTCCCAATCCACAACAAGACATTTCATTCTCTCCCATTACTTTTTAATTTCATCAGTAGTTCCTCATGGGGGACTATGTCAAATATCTTCTGAATTTCAGATACACTATATCAACTACTTGCCTTTATCCATGCATTTTTTAATACTGTCAGACTTTCTTTGCATGAATCTATTTTGGCTCTGTACTACTAAACTCTGATTGTCTGTATACTCAGTAATTCATTGGTCTATGATCTCCCCGATGACCCCAGAATCCTTTTTAAAAGTTAGCATTAAGTTGGCCATCCTCTTCAAATACCAAAGACAATTGCAATGATAGATTACAGATTATTAGTAGTAGATCTTCAATTTTATTTCAGGTTCTTTCAGTGTTGTGGGACATATTCAATGGAGCATATATCGATCGGAAGCCGCTACCACTGTTGAGTAAATAAGCCCCTAAGAGAATACACCGATCAGTGTTTATCAGCAATCAAAAAAGCAAATAGAATGTTATGAATTATTAGGAAAGGAATGAAGAAAAAGAATTGACATTATTATAATCCCTCCGTTCTGCTCCATGGTGTGACCCCCACCTTGAGTATTGTGTGCAATTCTGGTCTCTGCAACTCAAAAGTGACAGCAGAAATAGAATGCAGAGAAGGGTGACCAAAGTGATAAAAGGAATAGAATGACTCTCCTATGAGGAAAATCTAAAGAGGATAGGGTTCTTTAGCTTGAAGAAGAGATGGCTGAGGGGACATATGCTTACCTCTTTGAGGCTGCTTTTGGATTCTGATCCCCTTATTCTCCTGCTCATCACTTATCTGTATCTCTGCAATTTCCCTAGATTTACCCTTGTCCCCCGTTGTTGTTTGGTCTGTCTTGATTAAATTGCAGCTCTAATAAGCAGGGACTGTCTCTTACATGTATAGTCGGTAAGTAAAAGTAAACAAAAGCACAAGTCATCTTCATCTAAATCAGCCCTGCCTCAGGTAGAAACTGAAGGAAACACATTTAAGCAAAAACACAAAAGAAAAAGCTCTCACCCCTCTCCTCACAGCCCTGAGGGAGAAAAGCATCAGAGAGGCTCAGAAAACACTTCTAATAAGAAGACCAGACAATACAGCTGTCTGTATGGTCCCTATTCCAGGGACTGCCAGTGATCATACATGAGTACCAGGCCCCCCAACCAGGAACAGCACTCTCCTTCAGCTGCTCTCTAAATTTGCACAAGAAACTGCAACCATCTTCCAGCTTGTTCAGTTTGGCAGCCCCATCACAACCTACCTTGAAATTTGAGCCAGAATATTCATCCAGTCCCATGGGGATTGGTCTCCAGAAATCTACCATATGCCAAATTATCATGCTGGCTATCACCCACCCCAGAGCATATGCTTCTTTGACTGGAAACCTAGCACAAAACAGATAGACTTACCTACCTTGGTACACCATTCTTGACAACCTGAGTAAACGATATCTCAGGAAGTAACTGAAGAATACTCCTACCCTAAGTTTCTCCAAAGGATATACAGGCCCTTTCCCTGGGCTCAACTCAGATACCAGTTAATAAAAAGTACTTCAATTCAGGACTAAACCAAGCCATAAATGCACCCTGTGTGACTTGCAAACTTGCGTGCCTCCATCCCTGACATTAGACGCTTGTCATTTGCCCCCCGCCCCCCATGCTCAGCATCTCCCCATCTTACCACACACTCTCTTCATGTCCAGCTGGCTCCTCCATGCACTGCCTGCCTGGCCTGCCTTTGCCTCACTGCTGCTTTTCCTGTTCCCTTGGCGATGTTGGCAGCATTGGTGGCGGCAACGTTGGCAGCAGCAGAGCAGACCTCAAATTAAAAAAAAAACATGTGGGTCTTTCCAACTCTGTGCTTGCATGGCTGGTCTGATCCCTCCCTCCTCAACATATGCTCGCATCAGAGGATGGAGTTATCAGACCAGCCATGCAAGCACAGTTGGAAAGACCCATGTGTTTTCTTTTAAATTGGAGGTCTGCTCCGATGCCACCACCGCTGCCGTCACCAAAGGAACAGGAAAAGTGGTTGCAGAGCAAGAACATGCCAGGTAGGCAGCGTGGGGGGAGTCAAGGCATGCGGTTGATAACCCTAAATGCGCCCCTATTTCTTTTGCACCGCTTACACAGGCCTAGGTACGGTACTGCATCCATTCAATTTTACAGTCCTGAGGTACCTCTAAAGAAGTCATAGCACTACCACATGCTTCAAGATCTTGAATAATCCATCTGAAAAACAACATCTTCCATTCCTTCAATGTCCAGATGCCTCAACCTTAAGTACAAAGTTCTTTAAGTATCAGGTCATAACCTATTATAGCTGCCTCAACAATCCATGGTATCAGAAGTGGTCGTCAAGCATAACAAATCCTTTAAACTCTAGACCAATGCGCTCCTGGACAAGAATCAGAGAGTCATGGACATGATGGGAAAAAGGCTGTACCAAAGTATCATATTTTCTTTAAAGATAGTGGTAGATTTTATATTGCCATCATGTGTTGTTGAACTAGAGATGCAGCCATCATGGCCCACTGCATGACATGGCTTGAAGTTTATGGCCTGAAAAAGTACCTCCATGACAAGCTAGCTGATACTTCCTGCTTGGAAGACAACCTATTTAGACATAAAGTCAGGAAACAGTGTCCTAAATAAAAGAGGATAGCTTTCCGGTGTAAGAACTGTCCACCACTCCTGAAAATGCAACTCAATATAGGAAAAGTCAACAACAACTATATAAAAGACCCTGTCACTACCATTGTATCCAAAAATTCTACTCAAGGAGAAGATACCGTACCTGTCATAGAAACATAGAAATATGATGACAGAAAAAGACCGATGGCCTATCTGGTCTGTCCTTCCATATCAACAACTACAACAGTCCACTTTTTACCTTTAGAGATCCTTTGTGTTTGTCCCATGCTTTTTTGAATTCAGTTACTGTCCTCATTGCTACCAACTCCACTGGGAGACTATTCCACGGATCCACTACTCTTTCCGTAAAGAAATATTTCTGCATATCACTCCTGAATCTATCTCCCTTCACTCTCATCCCATGTCCCCTCGTAGCAGAACTTGCTTTCAATTGAAAGAGGCTCTCTCCCTGAACATTTATGCCATGGAGGTATTTAAACATCTCAATCATATCACCTCTATCCCGCCTTTCCTCTAAGGTGTACATATTACGATTCTTCAGTCTGTCCTCATAAGCTTCATAATGAAGACCACTAATCATTTTAGTATCCACCCTCTGCACCGACTCCATCCTGTTCACATCCTTTTGAAGGTGTGGTCTCCAGAATTGCATACTATACTCCAAATGAGGTCACACTAAAGACTTATAGAAAGGCATTATCACCTCCTTTTTTCTGCTAGCCATTCCTCTCCATATGCACCCAAGCATCCTTTTAGCTTTTGCCGTCACCTTTTCTACCTGTTTAGCTACTTTAAGATCATCAGACACAACCACGCCTAGGTCCCGCTCTTCTTTAGTGGACAAAAGTACTTCACCCCCTATACTAGACCTCCAAACATTCAGAAAGGAAATCGAAACACTGCAATTCATCAAACATTATGGAAACACCTATGAGAAAAATGGCATATGTCCAACCTAAACCACACACCATTAGCCCCTCACACCACACACCATGAGCCCCTCAACCACTACTGACATCAGGAGGAATGGCCTCCAACCCTTAAATGCCCTCAACTCTAAGCACGACAAATGTAAAACTGTAAATTTGATACATGTAAAACCTGTATATAGCACCTTATGTAAATAGTTGTTTAATGTTTAATGTTCCACTTTGACATTGTTCTTTGTAACTCATTCGTTTATTGTAAACCGCTCTTGATCTTGGGAAGGGGCGGTATAGAAAAAGCCACTACAAATAAATAAATAAAATACTATATTGCTCCCTTAGATTGCTGCAGCGCAAATGCATGACCTTACATTTTTTAACATTAAATCCCAGCTGCCAAATTCTAGACCATTCTTCAAGCTTAGCTAGATCCCTCCTCATGTTATCTACACCTTCCTGGGTGTCTACTCTATTGCAGATTTTGGTATCATCCGCAAAGAAGCAAATCTTACCCGACAGCCCTTCCGCTATATCACTAACAAAGATCTTAAAAAGAATCGGACCAAGGACAGATCCCTGGAGCACACCACTGGTAACATCCTTCTCCTCAGAGTGAGCTCCATTTACTTGTACTCTTTGTCGCCTCCCACCCAACCAATTTCTAACCCAAGCAGTAACTTTAGGGTCCATCCCTAGGGTGCTCAGTTTGTTTATATGTCGCCTGTGAGGAACAGTGTCAAAGGCTTTATTGAAATCTAAATACACCACATCTAGAGCTCTCCCTCAGTCCAACTCCCTGGTCACCCAGTCAAAGAAATCAATCAGATTTGTCTGACAAGACCTGCCTCTGGTGAATCCATGCTGCCTCGGATCCTGTAATCTGCTGGACTCCAGAAACCTCACTATTTTCTCTTTCAGCATATTCAAGAACTCTAGCACAATGTCATTCATAGTAACATAGTAAATGATGGCAGATAAAGACCAGCATGGTCCATCCAGTCTGCCCAGCAATATGGCAAGAGTAGGTGCACCTGTCGCTCCCACAGGCCACCCCTCCCCATGTCTTTGTTTAGGGGTGAACCCACCACTCCATGTAGGACACCCCTATTTGTTGAGAAGTTAGATGGTTCAGTTTATTTTGTTTTTATCCTGTTTCTGTAAAGGGATCCGCTGTGTTTGTCCCATGCTGTTTTGAATTCCGTCGCTGTGTTTGCCCCCACCACTTCCATCGGGAGGGCATTCCAAGCATCCACCACCCTTTCAGTGAAAAAATATTTAGTGACATTGCCTTTCAATTTTCCACCTTGAAGCTTCATGTTATGCCCTCTAGCTTTACAGCTTCCCCGTCTTTGGAAGAGGTTTGTTTGTTCATCATTTCACTTTAAGTATTTAAAGGTCTGAATCATATCTCTCCTGTCCCTCCTCTCCTCCAAAGTGTACATATTTAGGTCTTCAAGTCTTTTTTCCTAAGGCGTCTGACGCAGGCTCCAAATCATTTTGGTAGCCTTCCTCTGAACAGTTTCCAGTCTTTTTACATCTTTTGCAAGATATGGTCTCCAAAACTGAACACAGTATTCCAAGTGAGGCCTCAACAACGACCTGTACAGTGGCATATATTCTTAATGGGAACACCCATGAGAATGCAAGCAACAAACTACTTCAGCTCTCTCTGGGATGTTGAACTCCAATTTTGGAATAACCTTCATTGAGGAAAGAATTTTTCAATTCAGGGAGGAATGGAAGACAATCCCCCACCATAGTAAATCAATGATACAAAATAAACTTCAAGTCACTTCCTCCAAGCAGAGGACTCATCCATACCCTCAATATTCCCCGAAAGCACCAAACCATTTTAGCAGAAGAGATTGCAGCACTTCTACGCAACGGAGTGATCAGAAATATTCCACAGATTGGTCAAGGCTTCAATTCCAGGTTCCTCTTCATTCACAAGAAATCAGAAGGTCTAAGATTAATTCTGGATCTGTGCAGCCTCAACCTTTTAAAAAAAAGTTTGAAATGAACTCCCTATCCACATACTGCCGTTTCTAGATCAGAACAATTGGTTTGCTTCCCTGTTCTGAAAGATACCTTTACCCACATATCAATAAAGAAGCACTAGAAATGTATACTCTTCATGTATCAAAACCAGCATTTTCCACGCGCAGGACCCAAAAGGCAGGCAGAGCTCCGGAGTCTCAATGCGTGGATGAGACAATGGTGTAGAGATGAGGGTTTTGGATTTGTTAGCGAACTGAAATGGACTGGCATCGGGCACTTTGCATCAGATGATCACATGGTCTACTATGCTGGAAATGAAAGACAAAGAAGAAATGGTGTTGCATTTATAATAAAGAAGAAACTTGCAAGAACTGTAATGAAATACAATGCAGTCAGCGAACGCTTAATCTCTATTCGTCTATGAGGATTGCCTATCAACACAACTATAATTCAAGTATATGCCCCAACAACAGCTGCTGAAGAGAATGAAATTGAAGAGTTCTATGAACAAGTACAAGCTGAAATTGACAGAACATGCAAACAGGATATTCTGATAGTCATGGGTGACTGGAACGCAAAGGTTGGCAACAAAGAAGAAGGCAAAGTAGTTGGAAAATATGGACTTGGCAACAGAAATGAAGCTGGAGAAAGACTGATAGAATTCTGCAAGACCAATGATCTATTCATCTCAAACACCTTCTTCCAGCAACACAAGCGGCGACTGTACACATGGACTTCACCGAATGGATTATATAAAAATCAAATTGACTACATATGTGGAAGTCAACGATGGAAAAGCTCTGTAACATCAGCAAAGACAAAACCTGGAGCTGATTGTGGTACAGATCATCAACTACTAGTATGCAAACTCAAGCTAAAGTTGAAAAAGAGCAAACCACTCATGAATGCAGCAAAATATGACCTTGAGAATATACCACTGGAATTTAAAGACTGCCTGCAAAATCGATTTGCTGCTTTAGATACAAATGACAGAGCTCCGGAAGAGTTATGGAATGACATCAAGAAGGTTGTGTTGGAAGAAAGCGAGAAGTCTCTACAAAAGGTGAAAAAGCAAAAACGGCCAAAATGGATGACGGAAGAAACTCTGAAAATTGCCCAGAAACGCAGAGAAGCTAAAGCCAGAGGAGAAAGAAAGACAATCGCAGAACTCAACAGAGATTTCCAACATGCAGCAAGACAGGACAAGGAAAAGTACTACAATGACACTTGCAAGGAAATAGAAGCAGAAACTATTAGAGGAAGAACAAGATCGGCTTTCCTAAAGCTACGAGAGTTAAAGAAAAAGTTCCAGCCTCGAATTGGAATGTTACAAGATGCTCAAGGTTCTATGTTGAATGATGCTGAGAAGATCAAGAAAAGGTGGAAGGAATATACAGAGTTTTTATATGATAAAGATCAAGTGGACCAACAGCCGTTTCAACCTGTACCTTATGATCGAGAACCATTGGTGATGAAAGAAGAAGTTGAAGCAGCATTGAAAGCCTTATCAAAGAACAAAGCACAAGGCATTGATAGCATTCCCATAGAAGTATTGCAGCAATCTGATGCAGCTGTTACCGTACTCACAAGGCTCTGCCAAGACAACATCATGGCCAACTGACTGGAAAAGATCTGTGTTTATACCAATACTAAAGAAAGGTGATCCAACTGACTGTGGAAATTATCGCACAATCGCTCTGATCCCACATGCCAGCAAGATTCTACTGAAGATTATTCAAAAGAGACTACAACCATACCTGGAACAAGAACTACCTGAAGTGCAAGCAGGGTTCAGGAAAGGGCGAGGAACGAGAGACATCATTGCGGATGTGAGATGGATCCTTGAAAAGACTAAAGAATACCAAAAGGATATCTATTTGTGCTTTATCGACTATAGCAAGGCTTTTGACTGTGTAAACCATGAGAAACTCTGGGCCACATTAAGAAGCATGGGTATACCAGAACACCTGATCATTCTCTTGCGCAGTCTGTACATTGATCAAGAAGCAACAGTTCGAACGGAACAAGGAGAAACAGAATGGTTTAAAATAAGCAAAGGTGTAAGACAAGGCTGCATACTTTCCCCCTACCTGTTTAATTTATATGCAGAACAAATCATCAGAGAAGCAGGATTGTATGAAGACAACAGAAGTGTGAAGATTGGTGGAAGACTCATCAACAACCTTCGCTATGCTGATGATACCACATTACTGGCTGAAAGTGAAGATGATCTGAAACATTTGCTTCTCACAATCAAAGAACATAGTCTCAAAATGGGCCTGCACCTTAATGTAAAGAAGACAAAGATCATGACAACTGGCATAATCAACAGGTTCATCGTTGAAGGAGAAGAAATTGAAATTGTGAACAACTTTAACCTACTTGGATCAACTATCAATAAAGAAGCAACAAGCAGTCAAGAAATAAAACGACGCATTGCTCTTGGCAGAATGGCTGTGAAAGACCTAGATAAGATTCTCAAGAGCAGAGATGTCTCTCTCCATACAAAGATTCGACTTGTTCAAGCCATGGTATTTTCAATAACATCATATGGATGTGAAAGCTGGACAGTTAAAAAGATAGACAGGAAGAAAATTGATGCCTTTGAATTATGGTGCTGGCGGCGAATACTGTGTATACCATGGACTGCCCGAAGAACAAACCAGTCGGTACTAGAGGAGATCAAACCTAAGCTTTCTTTAGAAGCTCAGATGACAAGACTTCAACTTTCATACTTTGGACACATCATGCGAAGAGAGAGATCATTAGAGAAAGACATTATGCTTGGCAAGATAGAAGGTCAACGCAAAAGAGGAAGGCCAGCAATGAGATGGATCGATACAATAACAGCAGCTACGGGTACCAGTCTGTCAACAATGAGCCGCCTGACTGAAGACCGAACACAGTTTAGGATAGCTATCCAGAGGGTCGCCATGAGTCGATTCCGACTCGACGGCACTTAACAACAACAACAACAGGAACTGGGGAACATTCTAGGGAAAGGAGGGGCTCTTCCGAAGGGATGGGCTTCACCTTAACCGGGATGGAACCAGACTGCTGGCATTAACCTTTAAAAAGGAGATAGAGCAGCTTTTAAACTAGATATTAGGGGAAAGCCGACTGTCGCCCAAGAGCAGATGGTTCGGAAGAATGTATCCTTGAAGGATACTACCAAAAGCAGAGAGGTTCCACAAAAGAGTAAAGTAGCCCAAATGCCCTCAAGTATGGAGCAGACAGAGCTTAAATATCCCAATTTACCCATGTCTAACAATAGCCAAATTAACATGAATAAAATACATTCTCTAAAATGCTTGTAGCCAAATGCTAGAAGTCTAAAGAATAAGATGGGAGAGTTAGAATATATAGCACTAAATGAGAGGTTAGATATGATTGGAATATCAGAGACATGGTGGAAGGAGGACAACCAATGGGACACTGATACCTGGGTACAAACTATATCGTAATGATAGAGCTGATCAAATTGGTGGAGGGGTTGCGCTCTATGTTAGAGAGGGCATTGACTCAGAAAGGATTAAAGTTTTGCAGGAAACAAAATCTGCTGTAGAATCTATATGGATTGAAATTCCATATAAAAAGGGGAAGGCGATGGCAGTGGGGGTGTACTAGCGAGCACCTGGCCAGAATGACCAAATGGATGATGAAATGCTCAAAGAAATCAAGGAAGCTAACAAAAGTTACAGCACAGTAATAATAATGGGTGATTTCAATTACCCCGGTATCGACTGGGTCAGTGTCACGTCAGGACATGCTAGGGAGATAAAGTTCCTAGATGAAATAAATGACTGCTTCTTGGAGCAGCTGGTTCATGAACCGACCAGAGGGGAAGCCATATTAGACCTAGTCCTTAGTGGAACAACAGATCTAGTGCAAGAGATAAGGGTGTTGGGGCCACTTGGCAATAGTGATCATAGCATGATCGCCTTTGATTTAATTAGTGGAGGAGGGATAGTAAGGAAATCCACAGTACTACCTTTTAACTTTCGAAAGGGAGACTATGATAAAATGAGGAAAACAGTTCAGAAAAAACTAAAAGGAGAAGTTGCGAAGGTTAAAGACGTACATCAAGCTTGGGTGTTGTTGAAGAATACTATCTTGGAAGCCCAGACCAGCTGTATTCCATGCTTTAAGAAAAGTGGAAGGAAGTCCAAAAAACTGCCAGCATGGTTTAAAGGTGAGGTCAGAGAGGCTGTTGTTGCCAAAAAAGCATCTTTCAGGAAATGGAAAAAAGAGCCAAACGACAAAACCTGGAAACAGCACAAGCACTGGCAAGTCAAATGCAAGGCATTGATAAGGCAGGCAAAGAGAGAATTTGAGAAGAAGCTTGCTGCGGAAGCAAAAACGCGAAATAAAGACCTTTTCAAGTACATTCGTAGGAAAAAAACTGTGAGAGAGTCAGTTGGTCCATTAGATGATAAAGGGGTTAAAGGAGCACTAAGAGGCGACAAGGCGATAACAGAGAGACTGAATGAATTCTTTGCTTCGGTCTTTACTGAGGAAGATGTAGGGATGTTACCCATGACTGAAGTGGTATTTAAAGGTGCGGAAGAATTGAAGGAAATATCGATACATCGGGAAGATGTCTTACAACTATTAGATAAACTGAAGAGTAGCAAATCACCTGGGCCGGATGGTATACATCCAAGGGTGTTGAAAGAACAGAAATATGAGATTGCAGAACTGCTATCAGTAATCTGTGAACTATCATTAAAATCATCTCTAATACCTGAAGATTGGAGGATCGCCAATGTAACACCAATTTTTAAAAAGGGTTCCAGGGGTGATCCGGGAAACTACAGACCAGTGAGCCTGACGTCAGTACCGGGAAAAATGGTAGAAACCATCATAAAGAATAAAATTACTCAGCATGTAGATAGTCACGACCTAATGGGAGACAGCCAACATGGCTTTAGACAAGGAAGATCTTGTCTTACTAATCTGTTATGTTTTTTTGAAGGAGTGAATAAACAGGTGGACAAAGGTGAGTCGGTTGATATTGTGTATCTGGACTTTCAGAAAGCCTTTGACAAGGTCCCTCATCAGAGACTTTTGGCAAAACTAAAGAGTCATGGGATAGGAGGCAGTGTACTATTGTGGATCAGGAACTGGTTAAAAGATAGAAAGCAGAGGTTTGGGCTAAATGGCCAATTTTCCCAATGGAGAAAGGTGAATAGTGGTGTACCCCAGGGATCTGCGCTGGGTCCGCTGCTTTTTGACATATTCATAAATGACCTGGAAAGTGGAATAACGAGTGAGGTTATCAAATTTGCAGATGACACAAAACTATTTAAAGTTGTTAAAACCCAAGAGGATTGTGAAAAATTGCAAGAGGATCTTGATAAATTGGAAGACTGGGCATCAAAATGGCAGATGAAATTTAATGTGGACAAGTGCAAGGTTATGCACCTAGGGAAGAACAACCCAAACTATGGTTACACGATGCAAGGTTCCACATTAGGAACCACCACCCAGGAAAAAGATTTAGGCGTCATTGTGGATACCATGTTAAAACCCTCGGCCCAGTGTGCAGCGGCGGCCAAGAGAGCAAATAGAATGCTAGGTATGATAAGGAAAGGAATGGAAAATAAAACAAAAGATATTATAATGCCTCTATATCGTTCCATGGTGAGACCGCACCTTGAATATTGTGTGCAATTCTGGTCGCCGTATCTTAAAAAGGATATAGCAATTTTAGAAAAGGTACAGAGAAGAGCCACCAAAATGGTAAAGGGGATGGAAGGATACTCCTATGAAGAAAGGCTAAAAAGGTTAGGGCTCTTTAACCTGGAAAAGAGACGGCTGAGGGGAGATATGATAGAAGTCTATAAATTAATGAACGGAGTGGAACGGGTAAACGTAGATCGATTGTTTACCTTATCAGAATATAGAAAGACTAGGGGACATGCAATGAAGCTACAGGGTAAACTATTTAAGACTAATGAAAGAAAATATTTTTTCACTCAACGTGTAATCAAACTCTGGAATTTGTTACCGGAGGATGTAGTAAAGGCTGTTAGTATAGCTGGGTTTAAAAACGGTTTGGACAAGTTCCTGGAGGAAAGGTCCATAAACCATTATTAAGAATTGACCGAAGATATCAATGCTTGACCCAGTACAAGCATTGTGGAACTTGTGTCTCTTGGGGAAACTGCTAGGTACATGTGACCTAGATTGGCCACTGTTGGAAACAGAATACTGGGCTTGATGGACCTTGGTCTGACCCAGTATGGCATATCTTATGTTCTTATGTTCTTATGTTCAATACAAAATCCTACCTTTCAGATGCTTGTCAGCACTCAGAATTTTCACAAAATGACTAGCAGTAGTAGGGGCTTAGTTTTGGGCATTACATTTTCCTTAACTGGATGACTGAGTTGTATCTGCTGCCTCAAGAGAAGTGTTGAGCAGTCATTTCAAGAAACCATACTAC
This sequence comes from Ichthyophis bannanicus, assembly GCA_033557465.1. Lineage (NCBI taxonomy): Eukaryota > Metazoa > Chordata > Amphibia > Gymnophiona > Ichthyophiidae > Ichthyophis > Ichthyophis bannanicus. Next base: position 102,971,710 of record CM066035.1, read on the forward strand.
TCCTGAGGAGTATGGGTTTCTTCATCAACTTGGAAAAATCCAAATAATAACCAATACAGTCAATATTATTCAGTGGCATATAAATCAACACATTGCACATAAAAGCATACCTTCCAAGAGACAGAGCTTCCATGCTTGTGGAGCTTGCTTCATCCCTCAGAGGTTCTTATTCTTTGACAGCACTCCATGTTCTCAAGCTTTTAAGACACTTGACTCTGAAGTGTATGTTCTGTCTCTGGCATGACTTCACATGTGGCCATTGCGGTGGCATCTCAAAAGACACTGGAAAAAACATCATCACTCATTCAGCAAGACAATTGTTATAATTCCAGTTCATCAATCCCTGACAATGGTAGATAAATTGCAACAATCTCTTGGTGGGTCATCCCACCACCTTCCATTGTTCTGACCATACTTCACCAACTTCACCACCTTCCATTGTTCAGACCATAGACACATCCATGCAGGGGTCGAGAACACATTTCCAGCACTTAATCACCCAAGGTTTATTGCACAAATTCGAACAAACACAACATATCTGCCTCCTTGAACAAAGCCATATTCAATGACATCAAAGCCTTGGCTTTGAGGAAAAGTAGTCATGATCAGAACAGAACAGACAATCAGGACACAATGTTTTATATCAACAAACAAGGCAGGACAGATTCCTTGTGTCTGGTAGTAACAAAGATTTGGCATCTTGCAACCTCTCATCAAATCACCAGCCTGCCCAGGCTGCAAAATGAGCTAGCAGACTCTCTCAGCTGGCAATTCGATCTGCACAAGTGGTCCCTAGCCCTGAATATCACATACCACCTCTTCAAAACTTGGGAACTCCCAGAAGTGGATTTATTTACAACAGAAAAAAACAGGTGCACTCTTTTACACTCTGTTTAATCCAGTCCAGACTGCCTAGTACATCGCACTTTCACAATCCCATGGGCCTAATATATGCTTTTCTTCAGATCATTCTAATTGACACATATTGGTCCAGGCAAATCTGGTTTCCCAGACAACTTGCCCTCTCCCCTGCCACATTATTACCTCTGGGGCAAAACCTAATGCTCTTCAGTCAGAAACAAGGCCTCATACACCAAACCTCAAAAGATTCTCCTGATGGCTTGGAGATTGAATGGTGATTAATAGATAGCCTTCTATCTATCTTTTGAGAACCTGGATTGTCCAGTGTTGAAAATAGGATTCTGGGCTTGATTGATCTTTGGTCTACTCAGTATGGCATATCTTATGCTCTTTTGTTCTTATATTCATGGACGGTTCTTATCGTGATGGGCGGTATATCAAGTTCTCAAATAAACATAAACATATTCCCTTCTCCAATGATGTCAATGCCCACATCTTAGCCTCCAGATGGCCATCCACCTGGAAATATTATAATTATTATAATATTATAATATTTCCAGGTGGATGGCCATCTGGAGGCTAAGATGTGGGCATTGACATCATTGGAGAAGGGAATATGTTTAATTATCAAATGTTTAATTTATCAAATGTTTAATTATCAAATTATCAAATGTTTAATTTATTTGATAATATGTATAATTATCAAATAAAATGGAATTGTTTTGCCCAGTGTTCAGAGGAATATGATCAAAATCCCTTCACTTGTCCAATTACCAAAGTTGTCCCATATCTCTTTCAATTGTGCGAATTGCCCCTTAAGATGTCTTCAGTCAGAATTCACCTTGTGGGTATAGCCACCTATCATGACTGCATTAATATATTTATTTCCTACCTTTCCAGTAGTAATTCAAGGTGTGTTACATTCAAATACAGTAGATACTTCCCTATCTCTTCAGGGCTTACAATCTTAGTTTGTACCTGAGGCAATGGAGAGTGAAGTGGCTTGCCCAAGGCCATAAGGCATATCAGTGGGATTTGAATGCTGGTCTCTTTGATCATCAGGCTGTGGTGACCACTAACCACTGGGCTACTCTTCCAATTGCAATTGTTGGATGGATGAAGATATATGCTGATGGATAAAATTGTGAATGCACTGGGGGAAGGGGAGTTATAATTGTGGTTTATTTCTTGTTTATGTTATTGTTGCATTTTATGGCAGATATTTTAGAAGCCCTATTCATGCCTTGGACAACTGAAAATGAATATAGAGATGTCCAAAGCACAGAGACATCCCCAGAGCCATTTTAGAAGCCAGATCTGTGCATGTCCCCAACACGAAGATGTCTATGTCAGAAAGGGGGTTTGGTGAAGACCTTGAATGTCCTCGTCTGATTTCACAAATGTCCTGGATGTCCCAAGCTATGTCAATACCTGCTTGTTTTGTCAGGCAAAGAAAATATAACACAGTCAGCTTTCCATGGGTTTTAAGACAGCTCTGGCTATGAGTTGCTTAATATGTTATCATTTTATTTCAATATCTATGACCCTCATTTATACCTGACCTAATATGGAAGTCACTCCCGTGGCATCACCAAAATCAGAAATTAGGTATAGGCAATTTCATTAAAATTGGTCATTAAAGATTTATTTTAGCAACTATGTTATTTCCAATGTTAAGATCTGATTTACTAAAGGCCATTAAGCCTTTAGTAAATGTGGTATTAGAAGCACGAATTATGTGGAAGCCTCACCATGCTGCAAGCAAAAGTAAGCATGAGGTTATAGTGCCATTCCTAAGTGTACCTCTGGCAGGAAATATGGAAACAATGCTTACTCCTGCATTTGGCTCTCCGATGGGGCGGGCACTAGATTTTGCGAGAGGTGCCTCCTAATTCTGTAGGAGTGTTGATGCAAGACTACTGTGCTGCTGGAGGATCCTCTTAGTCTCTGGAAGATAGAAATTTTGGGCCCCATCAGAGCTCAGATTATCTAGCTGGAAGCAGCTACATTAGATAAGATATAGCTAAGATTTTGTTTTATTGGAAGGGTTAATTTAAATCATATGGTATCACATGATTTGTGCTCAGCCTATGTAAAAGAGCTGCTTTGCATACATTTGCAAATCAGTGGTGTTTTTTCCACAGAGCTTTTTTGTGCATTGAAGGTAATGTCATTACACGCACTACCATCAGCATATTCTTAATATGTGTTACATGACAACATAGGCACTATTCCATATTTATATAGTATCCAAAAAATCATACAGGGTCTTAAATTGGATATGATATACTTTGGCCAATGTCAGGGAGATATGGTCATTTTAGCCTAAGTCAGTTTAAGCTGTGCATCCCTCAGTGGAGGTAAGTTTTATCCTTTCTTTCCTTACTATATGTGTGATGTCTATTGTAACAGTGCAATATTGATGTCAGGTAGTATAGGTTGTTGGATATCTGCATATTTTGATAAGGGTAAAAGCATTCCTTTGTTTATTGCAAGTAAGTTACACAGCAGAAAAAAAGTATGTATTTTGCATGCAGTAACATGTCATGAGAGTATCCTATTGAGAGAAAAGGATATTAGGCTAAAAATTCAATTAGTTAATGTTGAGGAAGTACATTCTAAATCTACCTTCTTGATTTTATAGTAGAGCCAAAAGCTACACAGATGACACTGTTCCATTTATAGAGTTATGTTAGGAAGATGATATTTTTTTTCTTGTGCACCTCATCCGGCTAGGATAGGATTACGAGAAATGAGTTAGCTGCCTCTAAGGAAAGTCTTTCAGGAAGTGGAATGCAACTTGGTCAGGCTGAAGAATTTTTTTAAAATCTAGAAGTTCTGCTATTATATAGAGTCCCTAGAGAAAAGGCTCTTGTCCTCATCTATCCTGGAACAACAATAATTCCCTGTCAATTGCTCCTCCATGAGCTACCTATAACAAATCCATAATGCTGTGGCTTCTTTCACTTGTTTTCTGTCTCTGGGGTACCTTTTCTGCTATTCATTTTCCTGTATAATACAGCATATAACTTTTGCATGCTAATGTTGCTTGGGCAAACTGAAGCAAGAACATGACTTTCACTGCCATATAAAAGAATGTTGAAATGACAAAAGCATCTTTTCCAGAAAAAGAGGATAATTTTATAACCAGGAGCCCAACCTTAGGCATCAAGAATGCACCTACAGTACCTTAAGTCTATTTTATAAAGAAAAGCAGGCAACAAGTTTTCTTTATAAACTAGGGGCACAACTGTCCAAAAAGGTGCATTGTATTTAGATATGAGCCCTTGCATCAGCCTCATGGAAATGCCTACACCTAGATTTTTAAAGACTGCATATAAGTTATCCTATTGTATAATTTATGCACATAGATTTGGGCTTTGCCTCTGTGTATGACCCCACACAGTGTACAGGCCATTGACCTGTTGCACATTTTTATAAAATAGAGACTGGCTAAAGTGTGCACATAAAGGCTCATTCATGCATGTAAGTCATTGAAAATATATGGCCTACACGCATTGATAGTATGTAACTTTATGCACCTCCTTATAAAATTATCTGTAAAAAGTCTTTAAATAACAATTCTGTCAGGTTTTTTTTTATTCCTGTTGCTGTGCCTTGCACTGTCCCTTGCAATGGTATTTGGCAACAAGACACATTTAATAAAAACCAATATGACAGATCAATTGCAGTATTACCAAGAAAGGCTGCTTGAAACTATCATCTTTCAAAAACCTAAATGTGCCAGGGAACAAATGTAAATCATGAAATAAATTCCATGCACCATCTCTCTGGAGCGCTCTCTCAAAAACTATAAGAAATATCACCGATTTACACGTCTTCCGCAAGCATCTGAAGACCCTCCTGTTTTCTGAACGCTATGGCCCCACCACCTACCCTCTCCCACTCTAACTCATACTGTAGATATGTTAATTACATAAGAGTTGTTACTTGCAAACAGTTAAAATGAACTAATTGGACATAGCTCACCGTTATATGTTTTATGTAATTGAGTTTCCTTGTTCATTGTATACCGCTTTGACCAGATGAAAAGTGGTATATAAGCCTAGCTAAATAAATAAATGCAATAAATAAAGTGAATATTTTTGATCATACACATGTATTCTCCATATGAAATGGGGAATACACGTGTAGATTTTTGATTCACCCTGGCCATGTCCTAATCACACATATGCACCTTGTTGCACTGTGTGTGCTTTTAGGCATGACCTAATTTTATCAGAGGCCTTTTACATGTGTAAATCAGCGTTTTATGCATGATAAAGGTTTATAAAATTACCTCTTATGAGTCATTCACAACAATTTTCTATTTCCATTTCTATACCATCTTTTTCTTCCTTGAAAGAGGTCCCAAAGCTTTTTCCACCATACATATTTATAACATAGAACTCTACAATAAATCAAAACAATATAATAAAAAAATACAATATTGATTTTTTTTTATTTTTTTTTTATTTATAATTTTCAGAACAACAATAATAACACTTCCAACGTAACATAACAACCCCTAAACCACCCCCCCTAGTCTCCATTGACCCACACAGCAACCCTAAAATCACAGAGCAAAATAGAAAGCAAGACCCCACATCAAAACCTTATGCGTCAAGTGGGTGACACACCACAGACCAAACCCAGGAGGGTGCCTAGCAGCGAGCTAGCCTCTAAGAGCCACACCAGCCGACGCTGCATAGGCATCCAAACACTCCCATTTGCTCCCCAAATCCAGAGGAGGGACACCTCGCCCCTTCCGGCACCTCCGCTCACGGCCGCAAGCCCAGGCCTTCTCATAACTGGCATATAGAGAAACTAAGTTCCATCAGTGGTTGCTCTCCAGCTTATCCGCATCTTTCCAATAGATCAGGATCAACTTCAGAGCAACTGCAATTAAAAAATTGAACAAAAAAGATTTCTCTTTCTGTACAGGCAACAGCGGGCTCACAGACCGAAGGAAAACCAAATCCCACGATAGAGGTGCCCGGAAGGAGAGAATTCGCTGTATCCTATCCCAAACCTCCCTCCAGAACCTCTGTACGCCGGGGCAATCATACAGCAGGTGCTTCAAGGTGCCTAGAGGCGCCGCACACGTCCAACAATTCGACGTTACTCCAGGAGCCCATCGGGAGAGATGACTGGGCGTCAAAAACGCCCTATGAGAAAGAAAAAATAAAGATTGGGTAATCGCTGCAGCACTAGAAACCCTATTCGTCTTAGACCATAGAGTAGACCATAGATGGGGTGGGATAGAGAAGGCTACCTCCGTCTCCCAACTCTTTTTCAGACCAGTTAACGAGGTGGACCAGACAGTTTTGAAAATCGCATATAATTTGGAGACTATCCCCGTACCCTCAGAGCAGGCAAGCAACACCCGTTTCAGACCCCATTCCTCCGAGAGATTAGCTACTGAAATCTTTGCCTGTTTGAGACAACTTTGAAGCTGGACCCATTGAAACCGGCATCTCTCAGGTAAATCAAACTCTCCAGCAAGAGCCTCCCAGGTTTTCCAACCACTGAGGTGAGTAATGTGCCCAAGCGTCCAAATGCCTCTGTCCTGCCAACACTTCCAGGATATCGTCTTACCGCCAATCTTTAGTTTGGGGTTGTACCAAATAGGAAACTCTTTGGAGACGGGGTTCTCAGACGTAATTATCTCAGCTAGACCTGAAGAGGCCCACTGAGTAGCTGAGATAACGGGAGAGAGCATAAAGGTTACAGGGAGCCTCATTACCAACAATAGTGGGAGTGGAACCCGCGGGAGAAATCTCTTCTCTACTTCCAGCCATACCGGACCAAACTCGGAAGCCTCCGCTACACACCAACCTGCACCCTGCTTCAACAGGAAGGCCTGGTGATATGCCCTGAAGTCAGGAAAATTAACCCTTCCTTGATCTCTGCTCGCTTTAAGCTTGACAGACGCTATTCTAGGGGGTTTCCCCACCCACAAAAACCGTATCAACTGCCGCTCCCAACCCTTATACCACCGCAATGGCATCTCCATCGGAAGCATCTCTAAAATGTAATTTATCTTGGGGGACAAGACCATTTTAATGGCCTCCATCCTGCCCCACCATGACAGGTATAAAGGGGACCACCTTACAGAGAAAGATCGAAGCAATTCCTCTATGGCCTGACAGTTGACAGAGATTGTCTCCTCAGTCGAAAAACAATATTTAACCCCAAGGTATTTAATGGGCCCAGATGTCCACACAAAAGGATGCTCCCCTAACGCGGAAGCAAAAGTCACCCTGTTCATAGGAAATGCAACTGACTTCCCCCAATTTATCTTGTATCCAGAGATTTCGGAGTAAGTGTCCATAACCCTGAGAACTTCACCCACCTGATCTGGCTGGACAAAGAGCAACAAGTCATCAGCATACGCCGACAGTTTTACCTGTAAGTCCCCTACTGAGATGCCCTGGATCTTCTCAGAATGTCGAATGGCAATGGCCAAAGGTTCTAGGGCGAGATTGAACAAAAGTGGGGAGAGAGGACATCCCTGCCTCGTCCCCCGTTGTAAGACGAAAGGGGCGGACAAAGTTCCATTCACTAAAATTCTAGCCTGAGGGTTGACATACAACACCTTAATCAAGTTTATAAACGCTGTCCCAAAGCCGAACCAGTGCAAGACTCGATACATAAAAGCCCATTCCAGCCGATCAAATGCCTTTTCGGCATCCAGAGAGAGCCCAACCAAGGGTCTATCTTGAGAACGTGACAGAGCAAAAAGATCTACGAGAAGGCGAGCATTATCCGCGGTTGATCTTCCTGGGAGAAACCCGCATTGATCTGGGTGGATTAACCCGGGGACCACCTTCGAGAGGCGCCTGGCAAGAACTCCAGCAAAGATCTTATAGTCGGCGTTTAAGAGTGAGATCAGCCTATAACTGCCCACCTCCAGGGGATCCCTCCCTTCCTTAGCTAGTACCACTACTGTTGCTGCATTGAAACTCCCTATTTGCGGGGCTTGATCCACTAGCAATTGAAAAAAACAGGCCATCTGGGGGGCTAGTTCTTCCTGAAATGCCCGGTAAAATTCAGCCGGGAGGCCATCAGGGCCCACCGCCTTCCCCGCCGGAGCATCTCTAAGGACCGCTTGGACTTCTACCCCGTCTATGGGCAGACTCAATCCTTCCCTCTGCTGGGTACTAAGAACAGGATGGGGCAACTTCTCAAGAAAAGTTTGATAAACAGAGTCTTCACATTCACCCGCCGAGGAGTACAAGTCTTGATAAAAGGACCGGAAACTCTCCCCAATCGCACGACTCTCCGTGAGAAGTCCCAGGGTCCCTGATGCAAGGGCCGCTATGTTGGTCTTCCCCCTAGGGGGACTGAGCACAGATGTCAACAGCCTGCCAGCTTTATTGTGCTCGACATGGTATTGCGCGTCTTGCGCATGCTGGACCTTACGCACTTCCTCGCTCAGGAGGGAATTATACTGAAATCTTAGTTTCTGCAGGCGCAAGAGAACACAAGGTTTGACCCTGGTCCTCAGTAACCTCTCACCAGCGGAGATTTGCACTTCAAGTTCAGCTAACTCGGCCTTCCTGCTCTTAGACTGATGTATAACATAGCTGGTAATCTGTGCACGTATAGTGGCCTTGAAGGCCTCCCACCAGGCCTAGCCTGCCGTCTCTGTAGGGAGATTCTTCTCAAAATATTCTTTGACCTCTAACCGGATCATATCACAAAAAATCGGATCCCCCAATAGTTCCCTCGGGAATAACCATCCTGACTTCCGGGGAGCCGGTTGGCCAAATGCGAAAAGCAAGAAGATTGCCACGTGGTCTGACACCGTAGCGGCACAAATACCCACCTCCAATGCCGACTCTACTAAAGATCGTGAAACTAAAAGGAAATCAATGTGTGAATGCGACCTATGGGGAAGGGAATAAAAGGTAAATTCCTTATCTACGGGGTGAAAAGTCCGCCAAACATCGTACAGACCCAGATCTTGCATCAGAGATAAAAGAACGGAGACTGCCCGACCCGGTTTCGCAGATCGGAACGGCTGCCGGTCTAGCAATGGGTCCAGCACTAGATTGAAGTCCCCACCCAAAATCATGGGGAGGGACCGAAGGTCATGGGCCACTAGCGCTACCTTCTGAAAAAAGGAGACATCATCACAATTTGGCCCGTAAATATTCAATATGGCTAATTGCTCACCATTAAGGCACAATACCACCACCGCCCATCGCCCCTGCGGGTCTGCCAATCCCGACACAATCTGGGACTGAAGGGATTTCCGTACCAAAGTAATTACCCCATTTTTTTTGCCTACTGCTGCAGCGTGTACCGCAACCACATAATGGTCCTTGCCCATCTTCATTGCCTCTATAGTGGATAGGTGGGTCTCCTGGAGTAGGACGACATCAGCCTTCTGCTTAGCACAATATAGCAAAATTTTCTTTCTCTTACTGGGATTGTTTACCCCTTTCACATTCAGCGAAAGGATCTTAAGGGACCCTATTATAATAAGTAAATGGATACACAGTAACTGCAGGGTCTGCAGACATTAACAACAACTTCCAGCTCTGAGTAGTACCCCCAGACGTAGTCAATGGAGACGTCCCCCCTCCCAACCAACCCCACCCCCCTGGGTGAACCATGGATCTCACAAGATTGCCCTCTGAAACCCACCTCCCCCCCATGAACGTCTCTCACACAAACCCCTCCCTTCATATTGTAAACAGTACAATATATACCGCGCTCCCATCCGCGCCAGCTGACCCCCACTCAAAAGAAACTACATTCTCTCACCCATCCACGCAGCATCCCAGCTCCCTTCAACCACCCACACTCACACACCGCACTGTAGGCACCCAATTGCAGACCATATCAACATCAAAACCACGATCTGAGGACTACAATTGACTCCCCCTTAAGAGGCCCCAAACAGTTTACAGGCACAAAAGGATCCCCAATAACACACACTAATAAATGTCTTCAATGCATTACTGCGGCTTCTTGATCCTCGATGAAAGCCAGAAGGGTTTTTGGATCTTCAAAGGATCGAGTCTGATTATGTAGTGTGACTCGGAGTCTGGCTGGAGCGAATAGGCCATATCGGGCCTGGAGGCTTTGCAAACGCGGCCTTAGCGCGAGCAGTTGTTTCCGGCGGGCCACTGTGGTCTTGCTAAAGTCTGGGAAAAAAGCAATGTTCACTCCATCAAATTTCAATGGCGCCCGCACCCGCGCCGCAGCCATTACCTGAGCCACTTGTTGAAATCGCAAGAGCTTCATGATGATCGGGCGAGGCCTCGATGAGTGGGGATCCTGCTGCATAGGGACTCGATGGGCCCTCTCAATCTCAAATGGTCGGTCAAACTCGAGCCGTAGTAGCTTTGGAATAGTTTTACCCAGGAAGCCCAGTATGTCACGTCCTTCAGCCGCTTCTGGTATCCCCACTAGTCGGATGTTGTTCCGTCGAGCCCGGTTGTTGAGGTCCTCGAGGTTCCGCTCCAATGCAGTGATGCGTTTAGAATTTGCAGCTATCTCCTTTAGCCGCTCCTCGTGCACCTCCACTCTTAGAGAGAGCCCGTCCATCTTCTCAGATAATGTAGAGAGTTGCACCTTCATGTCTTTAAGTTCGGCCACATCAGCTTGCACCCCGCTCAGGGTATCCCCATTAGCGGTGACCAGCTCACGCACAGCCCTGATCTCAGCCAGGAGCTCTTGAAGACCGACATTAGCGTCTTTCGGGCCGGCGGCCTTTTGCGGAGAGGGGGGATCAGCTTTCAACCGCTTGGTTCCCGAGACCGCAGGTGCGTTGAAATCGAGCCTGGAGGGTTTACTGGATGTCATGGCGGTAAACTTGCTAGCGCTGGAGCTCCGATATCAATATTTCCTCACAGAAGGGGCAGGATAATCACCAGGATTCCGGGGAGAGAAAGGATCAAGCGGCCATCTTGCACTGTCGTAGGCTCCGCCCCCCCAATATTGATTTTAAAATTCCTTAATATTGGCCTATTCTATCCACTAAAGAGGTCATTCCAGAAAGTGAATAAGGCTTTGTACGTGCGCTGGGGATATTTATCTCCTGAAATTGTCTACGAGCGTATTCCGGTACGTAGCCCCTGCAGATGTTTATCTCGCTAACCCGTGGTAACCGGGTAGCTGGACCGGCTTGCCTCCCCTGGGTGCAATAGGATCCCATAAACCTTACCCCCCCCCCTCCCACACTTTTCCATCCTTCCCAAGGTCTAACCCCCCAACCCCTCACTCCCCCCTTTTCAGTAACCAACAAACTTGACAAGACAAACTCTGTTATGGGATGCAAAAAACTGGTCGCAGCTTTATTTGTAATAATCAAACGCTTTAACATCCAAAACATATTCAATAGAACCGTAAGTCACTGGAGAGATCCGTCACCAGCCGTACTACAAGCAAGGTGACCTCTCGTCCCCCGTGTCTTGGCCAAGCCCCCGGCCAAGTCCTAATACCCTTCCGCCGACTCTGCCATATCAGTAGCAAAAGTCTACACGGGTATCACCGGGTCGTGGGCACCCCGCCCACGCCCCCAAAGGCCTAATAAATAAATTCGGGACCGGAAAACCTCCGGGAACCCGCTCTCTTTCCCCCCCCAAGCTGCGACAACCCAAAAAAACCCCCCCACTGCTCTCCAACCCCCCCCATCCCTCAAACCGGGGGAGGGCGGGCGGGAGTAAGTCAGCCTTCCCTCCGCATATGCTCCGGCCGACTGAAAGTGGACGGCTGCGCCCCCACGCCCGACACCACTGCGCATGGGCCCACCCCGTCCAATCACTTTGAAAGATGCAGCGCATCGTGCCGCACCATCATGACCCTGCCCCCTCCCCCCCCCACCCCGCAACATGCATAGTGTGGCCGCCGCTGCGCACCCGGTTACTTCCGGGCGCATGGACGCTGCCCGCGCCCTTTCTTTATCTCAGAATCTGTCCGGGAGGGGCAGAACAGTGGAATGGTTTGTCACAGAGATGAAATGAATTGTGTTTGGGTGAAAAACAGAGATTATATTTTGAGTCCTGTAACTCTGTGCTATTATGTTATCCCAGCTGTTATGTATAGGTTCAGGGCATTTTTTTTGGCAGACATATGTTTTTTGTGACTGAACGTGAGAGTGTGTATGTGTGTGGTTTGAGGGTTGCACCGAAGGATCTATTACACTCATCTGCAATTCAGGGGAACATGAATGCCTGTCCAGTACCTGGACCCTACAGATGACCACAGTATCACCAAGTGCCAGTGTGATAGGACAGAAAAATCACTAAAGGTTCTCCATAGCTAAATGTCAAAACATATCCCTTTCAATAATAATAGAACCTCAGAATAAGAGCATTCAACAGTACAAGCAGCACAGAAACATGCCCAAAGGACCATATTAAGTGAGGTTGGTAAGGGTCCATACTTAGCATTGTAAAGACAGTTTTTACAGATGACCAGTGAAAAAATAGCTAGGGATATCTTTTACTGCCATGTATGTTTTAATGCAAGGAATGTCATAACAAACACATCACTTTCTACTTGCTGTTATGATATCTTTGAGTGCACTGAGATCACCTTGCACTGTTCTGGGCATGCAACAGATAAGTATATCTAGTCTAGTTTGCATCAACATTTGTATATCAGTATTATGTGTAGTTTGCATCAGCACAACATTGGCAGTGAGAGGAGCAGCTTAGAAGATGCATGTTTTACAGAGGAGGTGTGGCCATCTGAGATATCCACAAGTATGTGGCAGAGACGGGCAGGATCAGAAACATCCATCTTTTCAGAATATGGTGAGCGCAGGGATGTCCACACCATTTGCTGCATATACCCGTGTCTCGTCATAATAGCGGGGCCCATGTTTATCCATAGTGGTTTGCTCATGTCATCGTGGAAACATCTATGTCCCTTATTCTGGAACAGTGGGCGTGTCAATACCCATGGCTGCAGAATCAGGGTGAAATTGGGCCATTTTGAATTTGGATGTTCTGCGGCGCAGACGTGCACGTCATGGAATTGGCCTCTAAGTGAAAATGATTGCTTATATCACAAAGCTAAAAATAAACTCCTTCCCTCCCCATCATTCAGTTCACTATAAAACATAATAAACACAAGAATACTTTTTCTAACAGGCTTTTTTACACCACTTTATCATTTCAGTCAAAATGGTTTACACTGTAACTTAGTAATGTACATTAAACAGGGGCATTTATAACTTGGATTTTTTTGAGACAATGGAGGGTTAAGTGACTTGCCCAAAGCCATAAGTAGTGGGAATTGAACACTGGTCTCTTGGTTCCCAAGGCAGTGCTCTAACCATTAGACTACTCCTCCACTTTAATCCACAGCTAATATACTTTTACAATAATATTGAAACCCTACTCACCAATGTACTCCCCTACAAAGATGAGGAACATCACACATCTTAACTCATAAACTCCATCCTGTCTCCCATTAGTCAATACCAGTTGCTTCTGAAGAAACCCCCAATGGATTGATCATAAGGTACATATTAGATACATGTGGTGGGTTGTGTCAGAATTTGGGATGGGGGTTGTTCAATTATGTTCTGTGAGCTAGAAAAGTTAGTGAATAGCATATATGGCAGTAAACTGAGGTGAATGGGGCATGGGTTAGAAGTGATAAGTAATATATTACCGTAGAGAACAATATTTAGATTTTTTTTTTTGGGGGGGGGGGGCGGTGATAATGTAAGAATTGTAAGGCATCTGATCCTAGAGTAAGGAGGCTTTGATTAGGTGATTATTTGCTGGTTGCCATTTTATCTGTGGTTATTATACATTACCATCTATTTTATTTGTTTTTATACTTGAGAGTCATTTTAAAAACCTTAGTTGCAATTTTGAAATCTGAAAATGTGCATTCAGTAGTCCAAATCACAGAGATGTCCCCGGAGCCATTTTACTTTTAAAGGCATCTCCAGTGTGGGGATCTCCAAGTAGGTAGGGGGCATGTGGAGGCATGTCTGGGGCAGCACAATGGACTTAGATGTCCCTGCTTAATTTAAAAAAAAAACATTAGGGATGTCTGCGACCTCTCTAAGTTTAGACCTGCTCCAGGCACGAATATGCTTCAGAAAGTGCTTGTTTTGGCTGTAAAAATCCAAAGGGTTTAGAAAAGACTTCACCATCCCCAGGAGTATACAAATTCACAAAGATAACAGCAGTGGGATTTCAACACTGGTTTCTCTGGTTCTAACCCACTACTCTAACCATTAGACTATTCCTAGACAGTGATGGTCTGAAATACTATTCTGGGGATGTCTATTTAGACAGCCTGCAGACTTCCATATTGGGCACTTCCACGTTTGTGAAAGGATGCCTGAACTTGGATGTGCCTGCTTTTTTTCAGATGATCTGGCTTGGACATCCAGGATTGCACTGGGATGGCATTTGTAAATTGTGTCTTTATGTGTATTTATTGTTTAACATTTTGGCTGTTTTCATTTTGCTGAGGAGTCAAAGACCTCTTTAGATGCAAGAGATGAATCCTAATGTCTCTCAGAGGCAATGTCTTCAAATGGATTAGTTTTGCACATACCACTGCAGTAATGAAACTTAGTCCTAAGCCAGGGTATGAGGAGTATCATCTAAGTCTCTCAAATTTACTACTAACATTTGTCATATTACTTGCATTGTTTCAAAGAGAGTTTCCTTCTGGAGTTCACGCCCGTGGCACCCATTAGAATGGTAGTAAATATTTATGTATCTCTCTGCCACCTTTTCTTAGAAGGTATTTTACTAAAGACTCCTAGCTGTCAGCATTGTTCTTTCATGTGCTGAAGATGCGCTACGAGGTGTGATAAAACAGAAACAAGACTGTCCCATAAATGTTTTATTACAAAATCTACAGATAAATTACACATTGTCCCCTTCAAAGTAATCCCCCCCAGAGTTAATGCACTTGTGCATCCGCTTCTGCCATGTATGGAAGCACTCTGTAAAGTCCTCCTCCTTGAGGTCCCTCAGCTCCCTCGTCACAGTGGCCTTGATCTCTTCTACAGAGGCAAAATGAGTTCCTTTGAGCACAGTTTTCAGCCTGGGGAAGAGCCAGAAGTTGCACAGTGTGAGATCTGGGGAATAAGGAGGGTGGTTGAGAGCTGTGATCTGTTTGTTGGCCAAGAACTGCCTCACACTGAGCGCAGTGTGTGCGGGCATGTTGTCTTGGTGGAGCAGCCACGATTTGTCTCTCCACAGAGCCCGCCTGCTGCGCCAAACCTGGTCATGGAGGTGATTGAGGACCTGCTGGTAAAAGTGCTGGTTGACTGTCTGACCCTCAGGCACAAACTCATCTTGGTGCACACCTTCTGCATCCTCAGCTCCTGCACCAAGATGATCTGTACTGACTCCCTGTTCAGGCTGAGCTCCTCAGCTATCATCTGCACCGTCAATCTGTGATCACTCCACACCAGCTGGTTCACTCTGTCAATGTTCTCAACCGTCTTTGCCATGGAAGGCAGTCATCCTCCACCTTATCGTGGCCAGTCTTGAAGTGTTTCTGCCACTCGAAGACTCACGGCCTTGACATTGCAGCTTCTCCATAAGCCTTTTGGACAAGTTGGAGACACTCGGTTGGACCCTTCTCCAACTTAACCAGAAATTTCAAGTTGATTCTTTGCTCCATATTTCTGCCACATCCAGTTGCGTGACAAAGCGATAGAGCAGTGCGCTACACAAAAACCTGAAAAAGAAAAACAGAGTGAAAGAGATGAAAAATATTATAGCATAATAGTGGCGAGATGTTGCACAACACAGTGACATAAGCGGTTAGCCAATTGGCATTGAGTCATGGGCATGGCTGCTCACAATCTCATTTCTTTTTTGTCACATCTCTTATGACACATGTTGATAGCTAGCATGAGGCCATAACAATGCAGGATGAGTCCCGTGCTGTGAATCATACGTTATGGTGATAAGGAAGTGGGTTATTGGTCGAGAGTGGGCATGGTGAGCACTACACAGTTAGCATGGAGTAAACACCGTGGCTTACTGCAACCCTTTCAATTAGCATGGGTTCACCAAACACCACCTTAGTAGATTGAGTTAAGTGCACCCGCACTGTTTGTATGCTGGATTCCACATGAACTCTCAGGAACATGCTTTCCGCGCCCCTGACAGTTAATGTGGTGGTGTTGTGCCTAATGCACTATAGTTTAGGCGCTATTGGTGCATTAGAAGCACCACTATAGTGCCTTTTAGTGCTCCATAGTCTCTGACTGCATTGCTTGGTTCTTGGGGATCTTCTCTCTCCACAAAATATACAAAATAATTATTTGGAACCGACACCTCTATTATCACTGCCATTCTCATGTTTTTCTCTTTTACCACTCTATCTGATTTCCTTGCCTCAATCTTTTTATCAGTCGGAATGGTAATGTCCCAGTGTCCCAGTGATTTGTTTTCCATAACTCTCATTCTCATGATCCCAGGGCTCTTCTGAAATGGTGCTGGTGTAGTATTTGCAAGGTTTCCAGTGGATGAGGCATGCGGCCATATTGTGCTTTTCTGTATAGAACATTCCTCCCATCAGAACCACCTTTTTCTATATGGCTGAACACTGTACTGTCATTAGGTCATTGGTCTAGTCTTAACATGTCATTATGCTCTAAATAGCTTTCAGTTTCCTTCTAAACTTTTAATATGATATTATTTGCTCTGTTAGCTAGGACTTGATTGATTCATTTAATAATGCTCAAGTTCATTTGAGAAGAATCTGTGCCTGGGGATTTTATCAGATATCTCTCTTGCACATTCAGCATTACTGATTTAGCATTGACTTAATCTTCAAGCAAGCTAAGCTTCCTTATTTGTCCAGATTTAATGTATAAGCTCCTTTCGCCTCTCATCACAGTGGATTTATCTGAAATGCTGTAGTTTAGTTTTAGCTATTGGTAAATGCTAATGGCATGAAGTTTGCTCTTTCTTTTACTGTAGGTCACTTTTTGAGGTTCATTCGTCCTCATAATATGCGTTTTGGAATCCACAACCCTTTCTCTTTCAGTCTGAGTTCACTGTGGTTGACTCTATCAGTTCCATTTGCAGCAGTGCACTACGCTGTTCTTTCCACGCCAGACTTCATGAATGTAAATTTTGATATCTAAGGCCCCATCAAAATTCGACTGAGCAGTTATATAGAGCATGTCTAGAGCTAAAGAGATTCCATATGGAGCTCTTCCGAAAGAAAAAGAGAGATATCTAACTGGAGTGCTAAAGGTTGAATATTAGGAAATATTCTTCTCATATATGTCAGTTTGAAAGCATTTTACCTTTATTCATTTCACTGAATAGTGTATTTTTTGGGGATATCACTCTAGCATGTCTTATAAAATATAAAAGTACACATTGAAACATATAACATGATAAGAGATAAAGACACTACAGTTTTCAGCCTGCCTGTCCACACCAAGTGCTCAGTTCTAAAATCCTTTCCCCTCTCTCAGAGATCCACTGTGCTTGTCCTGTGCTTTTTGAATTTCGATATTGACCTCTAGGAGTATGCATCCCTTGGCTCACATTCAGTTTGTAACTGTCCCTTAAAATATTTAGTGTGTGCAAAATCGATTTATTGGGCATTAATCTATGAATTAATATGTGCACAATCATTTTGCTCATCTTATTACCACTACTACTAAACATTTGCATAGCACTACAAGGCGTATGCAGCACTATACATATAGAGTAAGCCACAGTCCCTGCTCATCAAAGCTTACAATGTAATCGGGGGCGGAGCCTGATGTCCAGCGGGATGGTCGCATAACGCTGAGGCTCCCGAGAGGCCTACTCAGAATCCTGAACTAACACCTCACTAACTTAGAACTTCTACTCTGATCTTGCCGGGGCACATTGGTGAGATGGCGGGGACCAAACCAACGCGCCTGGAATTTGGATCTCCAGCGGCTTCTCACGGCAAACGCTCCAAAACTGAACCTCCGTCCCTGCAGAAGGGGCCGGCCTTGTGCGAGGGCCCCGAAATGCAGCAGGAAATCCTCGTAGAGATTAGAGGGGTCAAAAACCTTGTGCAGGCAAACGGTGAAGCACTCCGAGCGCGGCGGGAAGATTTTGGTGTGCTGCAAAGCAAGCTAGAAGGGCTTTCTTCGCGTCAGGACAAAATGGAGAGCATATTGGACTCCCATGCGGCCCGGTTGTCCAAACTCGACAAAGTTGAACGACAGGTGCGGGCCTTGCAGAAAGAGGTGGAAGATGGCAATAATAGAGCGCGCCGCAACAACATACGACTCGTGGGCATACCGGAGGGAGCGGAATCGGGAGACATGAAAGAGTTTTTATGTAAAATCCTCCCTTCCCTGCTCCAAATCACCTTTACCAAAGATTTGGAGATTGATCGCGCTCATCGTGTACCCGCCAGCATAACGCTCAACAGGAAGACCCCGCGGCCTATCATTTTTCGACTATTGCGATATCAACACGTGGAGCAAATTCTAAGTGCCTCTCGGGCAAAGGGCCATATGGAGTTTGAGAGCCACAAGATCTCCTTCTATCCCGACTTGGCTAAACCCACGGTCGACCGCCGAAAGCGCTTTCTGGAATTCCGACCGAGGCTTCAACAACTACAAGCACGCTATGGCCTGATGTACCCGGCCAAGCTCCGAGTCATGCTTCACAATCAGACAAGAACATTTGAGGACCCTGATCTACTAGCGGAGTTTTTGGATTCCAAAGAAGCCGACTTGATGCGCTGACTTCCAGAATATTCCTGCAAGTCTCCTCATATCCGCTATACCTGTCATATTGGATCTGCCGCAGCCTGGCAAAGAGTCTGGCGTGGGCAGTCTGTGGCCTTACTCTTGATGGTATCTGTGACCCGACTTCATCTACCCACAGCAGCCTTGATGAGTATCAGAGACAGTGTTATTATGGACTCTGGTGTTTCTTTCTTTTTTTTACATGTCTTTCTATTTCCTCTCTAGGGCCTCCTCCCGCAGACTTATGGTCGCCATATTCTTTGGGGGTTTTGCTTCTTCTCTAAGATACGTTGGTACATACTTTCAATATGTGGTGTATTAGCCAGAATACTCGGTGATCATGATATTGTTGTACAGATTCTGCTTATGTTATATGTTATCAAGCGCCCTTACCTAAAATGTCTATTACCGATTGATGGCACCATGTAAGATTTTCTCATTGAACGTAAAAGGAATCAATAATCCGATAAAACGGAAGAAAATCCTAAGCTACCTCAGTCAGGAAGCAGCGGATCTGATTTTTCTCCAAGAAACGCATTTAAATTTGAAGGAAACGCTTAAACTCAATATTAAACCTTACATGGTGGCCGCCTATTCCCCAGCCGTTTCTAAGAAATGTGGGGTTGCCATACTGGTTAGGAAATCTTTGCATGCTACTGTTATTGCGACTAGCTCAGATACAGAAGGTAGATGGTCTAGAGTTCACCTCAAGATAGGTAGCCTTGAAGTTACATGTATATGCCTTTACGCTCCTAATGTTGATGACCCTGCCTTTTTTGCTACCATTGCTCAGGTTGCGCAGGCTTCTGCTAATACTTCATTGATCATTGGGGGGGATTTCAATCTAGTCCTTGATCCCCTGATTGACAAACAGCCGCCTAGGACGAGTGGTCCCCCCAAGAGTCATGCCACGCTTACCTCCCTGATTAAGGATCTTGCTTTAGTTGATCTATGGAGGTTACTACACCCCAATGAGCTTCACCTTCTTCTCCTCTCCTCATAAATCTCAGTCTCGCATAGACTTCTTTCTAATCTCAAAACTGCTAGTTCCTCAGGTGGACACTGCAAAGATTCACTCCCAACATATCTCAGATCATGCTGCCATTTCCTTTCAATTAAATACTACTGTACCCCAGGGAAACTCGGGAGCCTGGTTTTTTGATAGAGCCCTGTTAACTCAGCCAGAGTTCCAGTCAGAAATTCGAGCAGCCATACAGGATTACTTCCATTTTAATCTACCCCAAGATACTGCGAATTGGGCTTGGTGGGAGGGCTTCAAAGCGGCCATTCGGGCAACGATCACTAGCTATCAAATCCGCCTGCGGAAACAACGTAAACAGCAGCTGCTCATACTAGACCAACAAATAAAGGCAGGCGAACGAGTTCTAACTTCACGTACTGACCCATGTGTATTAATTCGATTACAGCGTCTCCGTTTTCAATATAATTCAATCCTCTCAACTGCAGCTTCTAAGAGTATTGAGCTTCAGCGAGGGACATATTATCGTGAAACTAACCGAGCCGGTCGACTCTTAGCCAATGCCTTGAAAGGTCAAAAAGAAGCCAAACGCGTTGCGGCCCTTCGAGCTCCACAGGGAGGGGGCATAGTGACCACAGACTCTGACATTGTAGAGCTCTTTCGGGATTTCTATACCCGCCTATATCAATCTGAATGTGAGTTCTCGTCAGAGACATTCGAGCGATTGCTTTCGGGCATTCAGCGGCCGACCCTCTCTGAAGATGATAGGGATGCGATGGATGAACCCTTCTCTACTTCAGAGATCCAATCTGCCCTAAAACGAACAGCCTCGGGCCGTGCCGCAGGGCCCGATGGTCTCCCGACCGAATTCTACAGAACGTTCAGTGCAGATTTAGTTCCCTATTTAAAACTCTATTTTACTGCCCTTGCGGTAGATACATCCTCTCTGGGATCCTTTTCTGCAGCTAATGTGGTTGTATTTGAGAAAGAAGGCAGAGACGCGCTACTGACCGCCAACTATCGTCCAATCTCCCTACTTAATGCCGACTATAAGATCTTCGCAACGATCTTGGCCACCCGGCTATCTGACATGATGGCTACCCTGATTCACCCCGACCAATGCGGTTTTATACCCGGCAGATCAACTGCTGACAATGCTCGAACCTTGTGCCATGTGCTATCTAGTGCTGCCAATCTCGACCATCCATGGGTGGGTCTTTCCCTGGATGCCGAAAAAGCCTTTGATCGTCTAGAATGGCCCTTCTTATTTGCAGTTCTCCGATGGTATGGCTTTGGAGAGGGCTTCCTCCGATATCTCCAAGTCATGTATACTCAACCCGTCGCCAGTATTTGTGTAAACGCCATCAAATCTCAGCCATTTAACCTCCAAAGAGGCACGCGTCAAGGTTGCCCCCTATCACCAATGCTGTTTGATCTCGCTCTTGAACCCCTAGCCCTCCTTATTAGACAGTCTGCACGTATTCGAGGTGTCCCCTTTAGTCATAGGGAGATTAAACTCTCTGCATATGCAGATGACCTTATGCTCTTCGTATCCCTTGATTCGGTTCCAGCTGTCTTGGATCTGATTGACGGATACTCACAATTATCGGGCTATAAAATTAACTGGACCAAATCTGTAGCATTCCACTGAACCGCTGGGTACATGAGGCTGACATGCAGGCCTTTCCCTTCCTTTGGCAATCCCGCATGGTGAAGTATCTCGGGGTCCATTACTGTTCTCCTTTAGAAGACACTATCAGTTTTAATGCCAAAGAGGTAGTCTCCAAAGTCCGTGAACTCACAAATCGCTGGTCTCCCTTATCTCTCACATGGTGGGGCCGCTTAGAAACTGTGAAAATGATGATAGTCCCCAAAGTGAACTACATTTTAGAAATGCTGCCATGCTTACTTCCGTTACATACTTATAAAGATATTGAGGGCCTTCTCGTCTGTTATCTCTGGCAGGGCAAGCCACCAAGGATAGCTAAACATAAACTGCAGTCTGCAAAGGAACGAGGGGGTACCAGATTTCCTGATTTTCTTAGATATCATCAAGCCTTTCTACTTAAGCAAGGTGCCCGATGGCTAGATGCCTCAACAGACAGCAGACCAGTTTGGCTTGACATAGAAGAGGAGCTTAGTAGCCCAATTCCGTTGACCCATCTCCCCGGTATGTCCTATCAAGTAGACACCCGCCATCCACCAATGATTGTCGATACTCTTGCGGCCTTTAACACTCTCATTCTATCCCTGGGCCCGAATGTATGTCCTCAGGACGGACTCCCGCTATGGAATAACCCCAGAATTCAAGTCCTAAATAGAACAATAGCCTGGAAACCCTGGTACTCCAGGGGGATCTGGACACCCCAACAGCTTTTCTCTGCAGCTCGTTGGAAAACCTTTTCTGATTTACAAAAGGAATTTGCGTTACCAGCGAAACACTACTTTCAATTGATGCAGCTTCAACACTGCCTCAAAAGTGCTCGAATCCTGCCGCCCTCTGCCCCTACTGAGGATGGGCTATTAGAGATAGTTCACTCCATTAGTAGTACACATGGGGTAGCCTCTAACTTTTATAAAATAATATGTCAGGGTACAGGCACGGACACTTTTAGAGCCCAACAAGCCTGGGAGCGCGAACTGCAAACCACTTTAACCCCTGTGCAATGGAGCGTTTTCTGGAGTAAAGTAGTGCGGGTTTCCCGGTCTGCCTCTGTTACCCAAACTCTCTTCTTCTTTGCACACAGATGCTTTTATACCCCAGAAAAAATAGCCAAATGGATCCCAAATGCTAGGGACCTGTGTTGGTCTTGCCATACTGCTGTGGGAACCTTCGCTCATGTTATTTATGAATGTCCTCAACTACAGGTCTATTGGGGGCGGGTCTGGGGTCGTATTCAATCTATTTTACACTTTCATGAACCTCTCTCTTGGAAGGTCGTGGGACTCCGCTCTGTGGCGGAGGTCCCCTCTCTTCCTAAGAAGGGTCGCTTTCTCCTTGATTTCATGCTGGGTATAGCCATATGCTTAATCACGAGGAATTGGAAGGATAGCTCTCGACTTACTGTCAATGAATGGTGGAACCTCGTCTGCTTATATAGTAAATATGAGCAGATACCCCGGAGAGCTATTCCCCATGTCCAAACTCACTCTCGCTTGTCTAAATGGCAGATGCTTAATGATTATGTACAATCTGCTCATTGCTCCAACATGCCTGTATAATGCGCACTCATCATGTTTTAGATCACCGTTAGGTTTTGTAACACAATAATGTAAGTACACGCCCGCTTCGGGAATGCTTAGTTTTCTAGAGAAGAAGCAGGGGGGAGGGGGGTGGTAGGGGTTTATTTTGGTGTATGTATTACACGTTATGTATCTGTCTTTTAGCTGTATGTCTTCCTTTTCCTTTGTTGTTATAAAACGAAAATAAAGAATTTAAAAAAAAAAGCTTACAATGTAATCAAGAAAAAGCACATAGTGAAACTGGGGACTAGAGTAAGGTAAGATACAGTAAATTTTCTGAATTTTCCATGCTTACCTACAGTAACTCCTCAGGACATGTTTCCAAGTTATCTACGAGGTGTTAGAGATTCCTGATGCAAATTTCCCTCCACTTAAATGAGTTTATTATTTGCCTGAACCTAAAAGAGAAGGTTTTCAATAACTGGTTAAAGCTTCTGCTGGAAGGGACACATTGGATGTATCAACTTTATTGGAAACGTCTGACTCTGGTTTTATTTCCCTTTCTACTATACTGGGGACTTTGACACTCAGCTCAGATAAAAAGGATTTCTCAAAGTTTATTTCAGGAAGTGGGATACGTTGTTTTATAATATCTCATGCATATTCATTGTGGTTATTGCAAAAAACTGACTGACAAGGTGTGTCCTGAGGAAAGGGTTAAGAATGAGGTTCCTTGCAGCATGCTACAAGGCTCAGTCTTATCAGCCATGTTGTTTAATAGATACCTTATCTCGTGTGCCACCTTCTAGGTAAGATGGATATGAAGTGTGGAATTTATGCAGATGATATCCTTTCGTTTGCTCCTTCTGCAGTTGAGTCTGATATTACTTCTATTAGGGACTTTTTACTAAACACCACTAACCAGTTAACATGCATTAATAGCAAGTGGTAACTGATCACTGTGAACCCTAATGAGCAGGCATGCCAGCTACTGACCACTAAAGCACATGTTAACTGGCACTTGTGTGCTACTGTGGACAGTGGGCAGGTTAGAAGTGGATCATGGGTGTGGAGAGCACATTAGTGTGCAAGTACTGTAAACATGGCACTTAGTGCAGGGTCACCTAATTGTGGCACTAGGAGTGACATTAGGTGCATCCACATTCCTTTGCTACTACCCAGTTGCATGTTCATTTATTTAGCAATGCTTATATGCCACTTTTCACCAGGTTAAAGCATAAGAACATAAGATATGCCATACTGGGTCAGACCAAGGTCCATCAAGCCCAGTATCCTGTTTCCAGCAACAGCTTTTACTACATCCTCCGGTAACAAATTCCAGAGTTTGATTACACGTTGAGTGAAAAAATATTTTCTCTTATTAGTCTTAAATAGTTTACCCTGTAGCTTCATTGCATTTCCCCTAGTCTTTCTATATTTTGATGATGTAAACAATTGATCTACGTTTACCCATTCCACTCCGTTCATTAATTTATACACCTCTATCATATTTCCCCTCAGCCGTCTCTTTTCCAGGTTGAAGAGCCCTAACCTTTTTAGCCTCTTTTCATAGGGGTATCCTTCCATCCCCTTTACCATTTTGGTGGTTCTTCTCTGAACCTTTTCTAATAAAGCAGTATATATTCAGGTACTATATGTACTTTCCTTGTCCCTGAAGGGCTCACAATCTATGTTTTGTACCTGAGGCAATAGAGAGCTAAGTGGCTTGCCTAAGGCCACAAGGAGCACCTGTGGGACTAGAAACCCCACTCCTTTCAAGTTTGTTGTCCTCCAGTGGGATTGGAATCCCTGGCCCTATGGCCCAAGAAACTTACCCCAATCACTAGGCCACTCCTCCCCTAACAGCTAATATGAAGGTTGCACCTAATGTCCGCTGGTAAGGCTCATTAAGCGCAAAAACTTAGCTGCATTTAGTAAAAGACCGCCTAAATCTGATTTCCCATTTCATTATGATAAACAGCCAGTTAGCTGCTAAAGGTTTAACAATTAATTTTTTTTTCCAAAACTGAGGCAAGGATTGTGTGTGATAATAATTCTTTAGCTTGGCTGAATTTGATTAATTTGGATGGCAATTATGTGCAGCTTTGTTCAGAAGTAAGATATTTAAGTATGCTCAGGGCTTTTTTTTTAAGTGATATGCAGAGGTATGGAGTACCTGCACCTTTTTCATTGCCTGCTAAAATTGACCCATGTTTCTGATGTATTACTGAAAGAACCCTGCATATGAGTCCCGGCACTTTTTTTCCTAGGCAACATGCACTGAGTATGCCATTGGATAATAATTTGTCAGACCATGCTGATGGGTTCTCATGGTGTACACAGGGCCATGGCAGCAGGGGGATAGCAGTAGATCAAATGAACCACCTAAAAAATAAAATAAATCTGCTGGCCAAATGGTGCCTGCGGTAGGTGGCACACCTCAGGTTAAGGTGCGCAGGGGGCCACAGGAGCTAAAAAGAGCCCAGGGCCTCATGAAGGAGAGGGCTTCTGAATATTGTCTATCCTAGGACCTGCCAGCAGCAGTGTGGTGAGATGTTAGCTGCAGTCACTCATTCCCCATGATAGCCAACCATTTCACTTTGAATTTTGGGGTCTGTTAGCTTGGGAGATTCCATCTCCACTTAAATTCACTAAAACAAAAAGTAGAACCCTCTAAATCCTGCTCCAACTAACATCTCTTCCTGGAATAGCTGCAGGAGGCCAGGAGGCCTCTTATATTCTTCTTTTCTATGAAGATCTTGTCTCCTTGGACTGATGAGATCTGCTTCTGGAGGAGTGAGTACGGGAAGAGGTGGTCAGGGTAGCTTAAGGGTCTAGTGGAGATCGAGGCAAGAGCGATCCCCCTTAGTTCCTGCCCTGTCTCCAGCAGCATTCCAAATGGTGCCCATCTTGCGATGCTGACTTCTATTTATTTATTTTATTTATTTGTACATTCTTTTATACCGCCTCTTCCAGAGATCAGATGTGGTTTACATATAACAGAACAAAATAATAATGAACTTATTATTATTTTTACAATGAACGTTTTAGAACAATTTAGTTAAATATATAATAAACTTTTAAACTTTTAAAACTATTAAACAACTGAATTATTTACAGACGGTAATGTATATGGTTCCATTCTAGTGGGGCAGACAGATGCTGTGGGTGCTGTCTGGCAGGGAGATTCTGAAAGTAGGGGGTGGGGATTGGCAAAGGGGCTCCTGGAGGGGGACGACTGGGTTTTGTTAAACATTTTACAGTGTTACAAAAAAAAAAAGCAACAGACAAGGAAATTATAAAAACAAATCCACCTAAAGAAAGGGGAAAAGAATATTATAAGCAGCAATTATGTTTTCTAGCCCACATTATGGAGAGAGGAGACAAACTCCCCTAGGCAGATAAAAAAATTTATAACCCCTAGGGAAGCATCCTCCAAAACTGAAAAAATATAAGGCAAACCTAAAGTTAAATCAGGAAGACCTTAGCTAAACGGAATGCAAATCATTTGATCTGTCAGGAAATTTTCCAATTGAGCAGGATCAATAAGTATATACCTAATACCCTGGCATACAATTAAACATATACAGCACAAATGCAAGACAAAGGAGGCCGCCAAAGCCAAAACATGAGGGTTCAGCAGAAAGAACGTCCTCCTCCTCAATGGTGTGGCTCTAGGTACATCATGAAAAATCATGATTTTCTGACCACAAAACAGGAAATCCTTCTTAGAGAAATACACTTTCATTATTCTGAATGTATTTCCATCTAGAGAAAGCCTAACAATCAATGTAGTTCTAGAAGAAATTTCATCTGTTGATGACTCCAAAACCCCAATCCAGGACATTCTGTCACTGCTGAAACATCGGCTTCCCCATCCTGAAGCAAAGACCTAGCGGGCAAATAACACTGTATGTACCTGAAACCAAACTGGAATCTACATCAGTGAACAAAAAAACCTCCTTCGAGTATTTCTGAAATAAAATACAAGGAGGAAATAAATGTTTCTTTGGAAAATTCAACAAACGTAAATTCCTGGTCTGTATAGAGTTCTCTAGTGCTTCAAGCTTCATAGCACTCATCAAATTATCGTTAATATTGGATATCCCAAGAGACTGTAAAAGATCAACCTGATATCCAATTTCGGCAGAGCAGAATCTAACCCAGCATCATGCTCCTGTAAGTTTCTAATAGTATCAACAGAAAACTACTTTGTTTGGTCAACACCCCCCCTCCCATGAAGGGAGTGGGGGCTATTATTATCTGTTATGACTGTCTTTTGTCCCCACACAGTGGGGAGGAGCATGGGGGCCACTTCCACTCTGCCTCACAGCGGCACTTACCACCACCTCTTGAGGTAGCTTTAGCTGCAGCCATGCTATTTGTAATCACGACAGGCAACGCTTGGTAATATCCCACACGCTGTGTGACACCAGCTGCCATGCCCTCTCTCCACCCCAATTCTGCCTAGTCCCACATCTATTGTGTGATCTGCAGATAGTGCAATGATTTTCTACACTATCTTCATTTCCCCTGCAGTATCTGTTAACGTGGCCCATTGCATGCGCTATGCTACATTAGCAGGAACTGCAGCTTCTTAAACATGCTCCTAAATGAACTAATTGTGAATTGCCCTTTCTTCCTGTGGGTAGAAATATGCGTTTGTGTCTGAGTTTATGTGACTGTTAGAATCCATTGTTTGCTTTGACTTTGCTGCCCCCCAGAAGCTGTGGCTCAAGGCGCCTCCCTAGTCTGCCAAGTGATCGTGCTGACCCTGCTTAAATGGATATCGATAGGCAGGTTTCAGTCAGTTGAAGTTAACAGAGAAATGTACTTGCTTAAACATTTATCAGTTGGTGTGCCACAGGGGTCCTCGTTGTGATGCCTTTTATCTAATATATATTTACACCCACTAGAAGCTATCAGTAGGAAAATTGGAACTGAAGGGTATTACTATGCCAACGAGGTATAACTCATAATACCAAGCTGAGAAGAAGCAGTGAAAACAGCATATGTGTGTTTGAGTGATATGAGTGAGTATTGCTAAATAACCTTCAACTGAGTAGCTTGAAAACTGAAGGGCCAGTGGTTTTTTTATACGTCAGCCACCAAAATTCCTTCACCCCTTACAACGCAAGAAGGCACATCCTGGGAGACACTTCGGGGGAGAGCCACATCACTCACTGCTAAAGACACTGCATTACAAAAGAATCACCACTTGAAACTACCAATGACAGAATGAAGAAGGATAAACTATCACCAATATGGTTTCATTCCACTTTCAGCAAAACTGAGGGAGATATGTCATATTGCAAAGGAGAAAAGGACCTCAGCGTACTCTCAATACACTACCATGGGCATATCATATCTCAGCCCTTGGTTTTGAACCCAGTATATCACTGATCCCCAAAAACTCCTTAAACTCCTTAAATAATTGTTGGAAATTTGAAAAATGTGAACAATTGAGCCTTCCATCCCACAGAGCATGAATCCTCTCATACATTAAACCACAAGAGTGCACTTATCTGCAAACAATGTAATCCCAAAGCCCCTCCAGGTACCATCTCAGGCGTTTCACCAGTGCTTCTTCAGGGGGATAGAAATCACCAAGATATATCCATCACTTCTGAAAGGCAACAATCAGTAATATCCAGAATATATCTTTGTTAAAAGGAAGCCCGTACCCTACATCAAGAGAATGGTGGCAAATACTAGACTCATCAATCTGGCAGAACATAAAGCTCTTATTCACAAACAG
Organism: Ichthyophis bannanicus; assembly: GCA_033557465.1. Classification (NCBI taxonomy): domain Eukaryota; kingdom Metazoa; phylum Chordata; class Amphibia; order Gymnophiona; family Ichthyophiidae; genus Ichthyophis; species Ichthyophis bannanicus. The sequence continues at coordinate 103,000,195 of CM066035.1, forward strand.
GGGACACTACCGTACCAATACAAAACCCCAAGAGCCAATTAGAAAAGAATTGCAAAAGTTCACCAACACACAGACAATCCTAATTTCTTCCTGCGTGCTCTGTGAAAGACTAACCAGGGCGTTGCAATCACATGACTTTTAAACTCTCTTCCTGTCAATCGCTGTGGGAAACCTCACACTGATGTCACCATCACAGTGCCCACCCCACAGGGATCCCTACTTTGGGTTCTAGGTTCTTTAGTCGCACAGGTTGTATTTCAGCTTGGTACAGTCCTGGCTTCATCTCTGCCCATGAAAGGTGCACATCCCCACACCTGGATTCTGGAGACAGGCCCGTGCATATGGCAAGGACATATATCTTCAGCTCTGCAGGCCATTTCAGAAGTATGGATGTTCCCAAAGTGCATGGCTGAAGAAATGGCGATATAGATGTTCCAACTGAGGTATTTCAGAATGGGGGCATCTATGCTATGAAACATGTAAGCCCAGCCTTCCATTTTAGATCTACAAACGTTTGGTGGCAGGGCAGTAAAAAGAAATGTCCCTCTAATGCCTATGCCTATCATTGAAACCCCATTTGAAAGAGTGGACATAGACCTGGTAAGTCCCTTGGAGTGAACCACCTGAGGCAACAAGTATATTTTAATCATACTGAACTACACTACCCGATACCTGGAAGCCATTGCTCTAAGAAATATGAAGACCACTATGGTCGCGAATGCCCTCTGGAAAGTATTCTCACGGGCGGGAATACCCAATGAGATCTTCACAGATCAAGGAACACCTTTTGTATCCAAGGTGATGAAGCAAGTGTGTGCCTTAGTGAAGGTCAAGATGCTGTAAACATCAGTATATCACCCACAGACAGATGGCCTCATCTAGCGATTCAATAAAACTCTGCAACAGATGTTAAAAACGTTCATGCATGAGGATGGGAAGAATTGGGACATTCTCCTGCCTTATTTGATGTTTGTCATCTGCAAGGTACCTCAGAATTCCACAGGGTTTTTGCCTTTTGAGTTGCTCTTCGGAAGAATGCCGAGAGGTATATTAAACATGATAAGGGAAACCTGGGAATAAGAACCCTATGCTGGGCATAATTTGGTAGAATACATTATACAAATGCTAGACCGACTGAGGAAAACTGGAGAGGTGGCTAAACTTAGTCTGGAAAAAGCCCAAGCCGAGCAGGCAGTCATGCACCTCGTCTTCCAACTAGGAGACAGAGTTTTAGTCTTGCTGCCATCATCTGAAAGCAAGTTACTCTGCAAATGACAAAGGCCCTATAAGGTGGAAGAGAAAGTGGGGCCAGTTAACTACAATATTGCCCGGCCAGATAAATGGAAGTAAGACAATTTTTACCATATTAACCTGTTGAAAAAGTGGACTCCAGTGACGGCTATGATGGTTCAAGGAGATGATTTTGGGCTGGTTAATTTCAGTTCTGTTCGATCCAGCTCAAGTCTTTTTTGGAGACCAGAGAAGAAATCTAAAAGGTTTGATCCACCAGAATCTAAAATTGTTCTCCACCCGCCTGGGATGAACGCACCTCATTCATCATGATATCATTACTGACCCTGGGATGGTTGTCCATCACTGATCCTATCAGATTCTGGAGGCCCAGCAAAAGGTGGTCGCCAAGGAGCTGGAAGAGATGCTTAACCTGGGAGTTATATGAGAATCTATGAGTGACTGGTTGTCACCCATCATCTTGGTTCCTAAACTCAACAGAAACATCAGATTCTGCACTGACTTCTGGATGGTCAGTGAAGCTTCTAAACTGGAAGCATATCCCATGCCCAGAGTAGATGAGCTAAACAAGTGACTTGGTGGAGCACACTTTATATCAACCTTAGATTTGACCAAGGAATACTGGCAGGTGCCCTTGACTCTGGCTGCCAAGGAGAAGATTGCTTTTTCAAGGCCTGTTCCAATTTACAGTGCTGCCCTTTGTATTACATAGGCCTCCTGCTATGTTTCATTGCCTAGTCGACCACCTACTGAGATCGCACAAGGAGTATGCAGTTGCCTACCTTGATGACATTGCCATCTACAACAGAGACTGGACCATCCATCTAACCCAAGTACAAGCCATGATGACCAGCCTGCAGAAGCCTGAGTTTATGGCCAATTCCAAAAAAATGTTTTCTGAGAGGTTGGGGCATTTGATAGCTGAGGTATTTAATTGGAAATGGGCAGATATGACCTCAGCTACGCAAGCTGGATATCATTGCTCATTGTGCAAACTGATGCCTCAGAGGTGGGCCTAGGAGTCATTCTAGCCCAGGAAGTCAGGGGTGAAGAACATCCCAAGGAATTCATCAGCAGGAAACTGCTTTCTTGGGAGAAGTATTAGGCAGTGATTGAGAAGGAAGCCCAGGCTGGCAAGTGGGTGCTTGAAACCTTCAAATACTATGTATTCACCTGTCCTTTTATGCTAATAATGGACCACCAACCCCTCAAGTTGCTGGCTCGACATAAGGAGTCCAATGACCGTATTATGTAGTGTTTTTTGAGTCTCCAACCCTACCAGTTTACAGGTCCACCATAAGGCTGGTTGGACTCACCTGAAAGCAGGCTTCTTTTCCTGTGTGGGTGTCCTGCATGAAGCAGATGCTTAACAGGACATGGTTGAGCTGAGGTGGAGGATGTGTAATGGAATATATAGAATGTTACCCATTCCTCTCCAAGGGGATTATCAACAGTCCCATTTAAGAAAGTCTGCAGCCCAGATTTCAGTGCTGGCAGGGTGTGGCTCAGAAAAAGAAGTTAAGAACCCAGCAGGCTGCAGGAGGGAGAGAGGCCTGTAAAGCCAGACGTTCTTTCAAGGCAAGCCGTACAAAGGAATTCTGAGGTAGGAACATTAACTGGAGCTGGAGGAAGGGCCCGGAGAACCCGCTTGTGGAGGTTTAACAAGCTGAGACAGAAGTAAAGTTGCTTTTGTTTTCCCTGAGCTGCTGTCTGGCCTGTGTTGTAAAGAAAACCCCTTCCCACCACATGCCACACTACCGCAGATTGTAACTGTCCACATTAGAATTTATATCTGTTCCCTGACACGTTTAGCTTTAACAAACGTGCTGGCTTCAGCCAGCCCATTAAAGGAGGTATTAAAGGGATTATCCTCCTTAATCCCTCATTCTTTATTTCCCCTTTAGAAGTTAAAATAGATAGAGATGGCTGCATTTGTAGTTAACGGCACTTATACATATAAAGGGTCATTTTAAATCTCTTAGTCATAAATATGCACATGGATGTCCAAATCACCAGGTGTTCCTGGAGCAATTTCAGAAATGTTTTTTTAGACATCCCTGCTGTGGTGACATTTAAATAGGCAGGAGGTGTGACAGAGGCATCTCCAGAGTGGAACTATAAACATAGATGTCCCTGATTATCTTAGAACCTTCAGGATGTCTGTGCCTGCATCCAAACATAAACATGCTCCAGGCACCAATAAGCTTTGGAAAAGTGCTTGTTTCAGCAATAAAACTTCTGGAGTGTTGAGAAATTGACACTACACTATCCTCGGTTCACTTCACAATGATAATGCTATGTTGTGTGTGTTTGGGAAACTTGTTTTGAGTTGCAGCATCGCGGTATGTCTTGTAGATGTTCCTGGTAATAAAATCTACTACTACTACTATTACTAAGAATTTATAAAGCGCTACCAGGCGCACACAGTGCTGTACAATGAAAACACAAAAAGACAGCCCCTGCTCAAAAGAGCTTGCAATCTAAAAAGACAAAGCAAGAAAAGGAGTAGAAAAAGATAAGAACAAGGGCAAAGAGAAAAGAGCAGGAGAGACAGGACAAAGGAAAGAAGTAAGAACAAGTGTAAGAGGAAGATAAAAAGGTGAAATAAAAGAGGGGAAAGAAGGAGAACAGCAAAATCAAGAGTCAAAGGCAGAGGCGAAAAGATGAGCTTTAACTTGAGTTTGAAGAGGGGCAAGGAATCTGCCTGACGTATAGACAAAGGAAGTTTATTCCAAGCGTGAGGAGCAGCAAGGTGAAAAGAGAAGAATCTGGAGTTGGCAATAGAGGAGAAGGGCATAGCAAGAAGCAACTGGGAAGAAGAACGGAGTACACGAGGGGGGAAATAGGGAGAAATGAGAGAAGAAAGGTACTGTGGAGCCACAGAGTGAATGTACTTATAGGTCAGAAGGAGAAGCTTAAAGTGAATACGGAAACGGATAGGGAGCCAGTGAAGAGATCTGAGGAGAGGAGTGATGTGGGCAAAACGAGGCTGATGGAAAATCAAACGGGCAGCGGAGTGCTGAATAGACTGAAGAGGGAAGAGATGAGACTGAGGGAGACCAGCAAGAAGGAGGTTACAATAATCAAGGCGGGAGGTGATTAGGGAATGGATGAGGGTTTTATAGTGAGCACAGAGAGAAAGGGGCGGAATTTGCCAATGTTGAAGAGAAAGAAGCGACAGGTCTTAGCGACGAGTTGGATATGAGAGGAGAAAGAGAGCAAAGAGTCAAAAATAACACCCAAATTGTGAGCAGATGAAACAGGTTGGAGAACAGAGCCATCAACAGAGACTGAAAAAGAATCGTGCCCAAACTTAGACATCCTTGCTGTCTTTATGGATGTTCCAGCTTGGACATCCCAGTTTGCACTTGGACATCCTTTATAAAATGTGCCTTATAAGCTTGCAAAATAGCCACCATGCATGTGTAAGTTGTGAAATCCAGCACTTACACGTTGATTTTTCCTGTGTGGATTTGCAATATGGCTCCTCTGACTATATATCAGCACATATATGTACACTCCTGCACTCCTTATTCTGTATTTCAGAAAAGGCTCCATGTTTAGCAGAGCCTCTTCTAAAATATCGCTGGAATTGTGAATATCATGACCTCAGGATCTCTATCCCGATCTCCACATCTCTTCTAATATGTGCCTTCATGTCTGAACCTCTCTACAAGAAAGTTTGAGGATGTCTTGTTTGATTAAAGCAACGGAGCCCTTAATTCTTTGAGTTTAGGTTTAATCAGAAACCTAGTTGATTTATTCTTTTCAAGGTTTGTAAAAGATTTTGTTTTCTTTGCAAGGATAAAAAGTTTCATCCCAATAGAATCTTGTACCCTGTTTTATGCAGCATGCTGTTTTAGAAAAAAAAATATGCATGATCCCCTTATAAAAATATGGTGCATTTCTGGGAAATGAGTTGGGAATATGACCTTGCATTCTCAAAATTTTTCCAAAAAAAAAGGATGCTTTTCCCTTGTGGAAAGTTGAATTCTCCTGCAATGTTCATTTGGTTCAACATGTCAGTTATAAACCATGAGATCTGAACATTTTCACCATTAATTTACTTATTCTTGATTCAATCCTATAAACTCCCCCCCCTCAAAAAAAAAAAAAAAGCCTGCAGAAAGCTCCATTTCAGTCTCTGTTCTTTCTTTTCAGTGTTTTCTGAATGAAACTTATTAGTTTCTTTCAATGGCAATTAAAGCACTTCAGTTGTTTTTGGACAACAGCTATACTCACTGTTCTCTTTTACTCTAGTCAACTCTTCCAATATTTTTTGGGCTTTCCTTGAGACTATAAAACTACATTAAGTTTTCCTCAATCTTGACTCCCAGTTGGAGTCAACGGATCTTTAATGGAAGCCACAGACTGCTTGCAGCTTGAGTGTGGTAGGCTTTAAACTCCTCCCTTACAGATCCTCTTTGGGGTTTGCTCACCCTGTTTTGACTATATTTTACTCATCTGTTTGTTTTTTTTCAGTTTACTGTGAGCCTGGCTAACACTACTGCGGTCAAACTAATTTTAAAAGTGAGGCAGTACAAATACAGGGAAAGATTACATAGCGCAAAGTTATTAAATAGTAATATAGTTAACAGTATATAATGGCAGATAAAGACCAGTATGGTCCATCTAGTCTACCCAGCAAGGCAGTAAGAGTAGGTACATCTGCCGCTCCGTGCAGATCACCCCTCCCCTTGCCTTTGTTTAGGCATGTATCACCGCTCCATGTAGGTCAGCCCTATTTGCTGAGATATAAGAGAGAGTTATGTTTATTTTGATTTTATCCTGTTGCTATAAAGGGATCCTCTGTCTCTGTCCATGCCATTTTAAATTCTGTCACTGTTTTTGCCCCCACCACTTCCATCGGGAGGGCATTGCAAGCATCCATCACCCTTTCAGTGAAAAAGTATTCCTGATGTTGCCTTTCAGTTTACCCCCTTGCAGCTTCATGTTATGCCGTCTAGTTTCACAGCTTCCCCGTCTTTGGAAGAGGTTTGTTTGTTCATTAATATTCTTTAACAATTTAAAGTTCTGAATCATATCTTCCCTGTCCCTCCTCTCCTCCAGAGTATACACATTTAGGTCTTCAAGTCTCTTCTCATTCGTCTTCTGACGCAGGCTCCAAATCATTTTGATCGCCTTCCTCTGAACTGTTTCCAGTCTTTTTATATCCTTTACGAGATATGGTCTCCAAAACTGAACACAATATTCCAAGTGAGGGCTCAACAGCAACTTGTACAGTGGCATTAGTATCTCTTCCTTTCTGCAGGTAATTCCTCTCTGTATGCAACCCAGCATCCTTCTGGCTTTTGCCACTACCTCGTCATACTGTTTCGCCACCTTGAGATCCTCAGAAACAATCACTCTGGGGTCCTTCTCCTGGTCTGTGCACACCAATCTCTCGCCCCTTATCACATACAATTCCCTTGGATTTCTGCTTCCCAAGTGCATGACACTGCACTTCTTCGCATTAAATCTTAACTGCCATGCATTAGACCATTCTTCCAGCTTTTGTAGATCTTTCCTTATGTTATCCACTCCTTCAGGGGAATCTACTCTTTTGCAAATTGTTGTGTCATCTGCAAAAAGACAGACTTTTCCATTCAGTCCTTCAGCAATATCACTCATAAATACATTGAACAGTATCAGTCTCAGGACCAAACTCTGGGGCACACCGCTAATCACCTTCCTTTCATCCAAGTGAGTTCCATTTGCCATCACCTTCTGTCGTCTGTCAGACAACCAATTTCTGATCCAGATCACCACCTTGGGACCCATCCCCAAGCTGTTGAGTTTATTGATAAGCCTCCTATGAGGAACAGTATCAAAGGCTTTGCTGAAATCTAGGTAGATCACATCCATCGCATACCCTTGATATAGTTCTCTAGTCACCCAGTCAAAGAACTCAGTCAGATTTGTTTGGCAAGATTGTCCTTTGAAAAAATCATGTTGCCTTGGATCATGCAATCTGTTGTTTTCAAGAAAGTCCACTATTTGCTCCTTCAGAAGTGCCTCCATTACTTTTCCCACCACCAAGATAAGTCTTCCCAGCCTGTAGTTTATCACTTCTTCTCTATTACCACTTTTGTGAAGAGGTACCACATCAGCCCTTCTCCAGTCCTGTGGAACTTCTCCTGTCTTCAAGTATCTATTAAAAACATCTTTTAAAGCTCTAAGCTCTTTCAGTATCCTGGGCTGTATCCCATCTGGTCCCATGGCCTTGTCCACTTTCAGTTTTGCAAGCTGTTCCAACACATCATCTTCTGTGAATGGTGTGGTATCTACTCCATTCCAATTTGTATAGTTGTCAATCACAGGTGGTCCTTCTCCAGGATTTTCTTTAGCAAAAACAGAACAGAAGTATTTGTTTAGCATTTTCGCTTTTTCAATGTCACTTTCCACAAATCTGTTCCCGGCACTATTGAGTCCTGCAATTCCACCTCTGATTTTCCTCCTATCCCGAAAATACCTGAAAGTCTTGTCACCACACTTCACATCTTTAGCCATCTTTTCTTTTACTTTGGATTTTGCTATCCTTATTTCTCTTTTTATTGTTTATTTTAAGTTTTATAATAACACCATCAACAACCAACAACAAAACATTTACTATTACTACAATGTATCCCCACTCCCCCCTCCCTCCCCTGGTTCTCTGAGGGGACTACCTTGACTCCTTCTGAGTCCGCTGCTGTCAATATTGCCAGATCCGAATACCCTTCCATAATATCTGGGGAGGAGGAGGGTTATGACCTTCAACATTTTATTACGTTCCTTCAGCTAGTTTGGCTCATGCTGCATATTTATCTAACAACAACCATTTCTCCAAGTTTGGAACAGCTTTGTCGGGATGATGGAGACTACTATACAGTTTCTCGTATTTGGCACATTGGCAGACTAGATTCCACCATGACTCCCCATTCAATTTTTGAGCATTTTTCCAATTCACAAGAATGACTTTTAAAGCAATTGCTAACATAAAGTTCAATAAGAAAGATTTATCCATTGACATACCATTGCCCTTCTCTAAAGACCTTAAACAAACAATGTTCCATGATATAGTACTTGAAAGACTTAATATTCTGTGGATTCTAGCCCAAACAAACCTCCAAAATTTCTGAACATTGGGACATTCAAAAAACATATGCATAAATGTACCTGTCTCATTCTGACAAGACCAACACTTGCCCCCTGTTGACCTATCCATTTGGCCAATTTTACAGGTGTGATATATGCATGATGCATAAAGGAAAACATTGATTGAGTGATCGCGGCTGATCTGGATACTCTTGTTATCGGGCCCCATAGGACTTTCCAGTTATTGGGAGTTAGTGAGCGGTTTAGTTCAGATTTGCAGACTTTTGACAATCCCCTCAGCTTGTGAGGGGCATAGTCTCTAAAATAAACATAGATTGTAGATGCAGCTCCGGGCTTCTCTGCGATTTCCTTCATATTTTTGAGCAAAGCCCCCTCATCTACCAAGCTTTGCACATCAATTCTAGTCGCTCCCACACGATGTCTAAGTTGGAGCCACTGAAGATAACTATTCCCGGGGAGAGCAAAATCCGCTTGTATAGTGGAAAAATCCTTCCAACCATTATCCCCTATTAGTTGACTTAGGGTCCAAATGCCACAGTCTTGCCATTTTTTCCACGCAAACTTTTTCCCTTTGATTTTAAACATCGTGTTCCACCAAAGTGGAAGATTCTTAGAAGGTGGGCTATCCTTTCCAATGTTCTGCTCCAGAGACAAGCCTCTTGCGTAGCTGAAATGACTCTCCCTACAGAAATCCACTCCAGATGTTTCATGCCTAGGAGAAGAGTCGGGGGACAAGGGGAAACAATGTGGTTTTCCACTTCGAGCCAGGTTGGTCTCTTTGTGAGATCATCAAAGCCTGACCACATTGCCCCCTGCTTCAACAAAAAGGCATGATGGTACCAGCGGAAGTCTGGGAATTGGACTCCCCCTTTCTCTTTAGAGGCCTTTAGTTTTTCCATAGCGAGCCTTGGCTGTGAACCACCCCATAGAAATTTGCTTAAACTTCTTTCCAAAGCTGCATACATCCCTAATTTATTATCTCATGTATATAGTTCAACCCTGTTTGCCAAGTTGTTACTCCTGTTCCTTGTAAAACCAAACAGAATGTTGTATTGGTCGTTTTGTTATACTGTAAACCGCGCTGATGCCGAATAGTGCGGTATATAAGCAAATGTAATAAATAAATAAATAAATAAATAATGGAAGAATGAAAGGCAGCATTCCTAACACATAGTTAATTTTTGGCATTAGGGTCATTTTAATAGTTTCTAAGACCAGGTTAGCATCATTTTATGTATCATATTCAATGGGTCTTCTATGTTGATTTGAATGGTTTGGTCTATCGAGGCTTCATATCTACACGCTACCTGCCTTCCATCAAAATGGATATGCCGCCATTGACTCCGAAATCGTTAAGTTATTTAACGGGAAGGCTACCAACTTAGTCCAATTTATTTTGTATCCTGACAGCCCCGAGAATAGACCAATAAGGTCTAAGACTGCAGGGACAGCGGAAGGTTGAGTGAAAAGAAGGAGATCATCTGCATATGCAGATAGTTTCACCTGTAAATCACCTATTACAAATCCAGTTATATCCTCCCTCTGCCTCATGGCGATGGCCAAAGGTTCCAGCGCCAAATTGAAGAGCAAAGGAGAGAGAGGGCCGCCCTGATGGATGCCTCTATGCAATGAGAAAGAGTGAGATAACATACCATTAGCGAAAATATGGGCTCTTGTTCTTGAATATAGTACACAAGTCTTATTTATAAAACCCGGGCCCAACCCAAAACATTCTAAAGTTCGGAACAGAAAAGGCCATTCAAGCCTGTCGAACGCCTTTTCTGCATCTAAGGAGATGCCTACGAAGGGACAATCTACTTAATTAGCTCTCTCTAACAAATTACACAGAAATCTTGCATTATCTGAGATCGATCTTCCAGGATAAAGCCACATTGGTCAGGGATGTATCAAGTCTTTTATAACTTTAGTGAGCCTGATTGCCAGTACACTTGCATAAATTTTATAATCTGAATTTAATAGGGAGATTGGTCTGTAATTTATGACTCGGCTAGGATCCTTCCCTGGCTTTTCTAAAACTACAATCATGGCTTCCGAAAAGTTTCCTGTTTGTCCCTGTGAGCCAACAAGTTCCTCAAAGTAAATCAGTAAGTGTGGAATCATTTCATCACTAAAAACTTTATAAAACTCTGCAGGTATTCTGTCCGGACCTACTGCTTTTCCCAGGGCCATAGAGCTGATTACCATCCGTAGTTCTCTGCTTGATAGGGGTTTATCCAATTATTTTGATTGCTGTTCCCCCAATTTGGGCTGGTTTAAACTGTTTAAGAAACCATTAGAGGCATCAAGATTGGGTGTTAATTCTGAGAAAAACAATTTGTCATAATAACCAGAGAATGCCTCTAGAATTTTCTCATTACTAGTCAGTCTACACTGCTTGTCATCAAGAATGAAAGTAATACGTGATCTCTCTTGTTTCCCTCTTAAAGCGTTAGCAAGGAGTTTGCCCGATTTATTTTGTTCACCATGATACCGAGATGATTGCTTGAGCATTACTTGCTCTACTTCCGCACTTAAGATTTTGTTATATTGGTATCTTAGGGGCATGTTTACTAAAAGCCGTACAATTGCGTGCCGCACAATAGCGCACGGAAACGCGGCACTCAAACGCTCAGAAACGCTCTTAAACGCCCCGCACAAGTGCGCTTGGGCCCCGCACAATTGCGCGCCGCACTAACGTGCCCCGCAAAAGTACCCGGCCCGCAAATGTCCGATAGAGGCGTGGAAAGGCATTCTGAGGGCGGAGGAAGGCTCCCGAGGGGCGGCGGGACGGGGTCAATGGGTGGAGAGTGGGAGGGGAGAGGCTCCTCGCACAGTATCGGGCCCGAATTTGCATGTAAAAACTACATTTAAAGGGAAGAGAAACCATTTCCGTCAGCAATGTACAGGAAAACCGGGGAAACCAGCAAAACGTGAGCAGTGTGATATATGTGCACAGCACAAAAGTGAAAATAAAAATAGAAAATGACCACAACAGACCTATTAAAAATAGTAATTCAGCTGGGGAACAGTTATAGTGATGGGCAAATACAGAAATCACACCCAGCAAAGCTCCAGAAAAAAGAAATGACTTTTGGAAGGGTCTACTGAGAGGAGACTCTTCCAAAAAACATTGCCACGTATTGGAGCTTTCCTGGGAGTGTTTGCTATGGTTGCCCATTAATATCACTGTTGCCCAGCGTGGTGATATTTTGTCCCACATTTTCCGTGGTCATTTCCGGGGTTTATGTGCACGTTTGTCACCAGACAGGGTGCATATGCCCACAGTAGAATTGCGTAGAGCAGGGTTTGTGACTCCATCCTGCCAGGCTTACTGCCTCCAGGGGCTGCACTGTCTCTGTGGCCAAAGTGTGGTACAGCGGACAGAGTCATTACCTCTAGGACCAGAGGGCAGAGGTTCAAAACCCAGCTGGGGCACCTGCTAGCCCAGTCCCTATATTTTACCCACCACTAAATAAAGATAGCGCAGACACCCCTGTATGCATGGGGAAAACACCCATATTTTACCCAACACCGCACACACACCACAACAATGGGCATTACCTACAGCCAAGTCCCCCAAATGCAGTCCCATACTGCCACATTGCAATCAGGTCAACTGCTTTTTCTGAGAGAAGTTCATGCCAGCATGTTGGCGGACAAGTACATGTGGTGCAGGGGGCAGTGGCTGCTAACCACAGAAGACAGAGGCCTAGCCATGTGCAGGCTGGCACAGTCCACTGCAACAGACAGGTCCTGCCGGATCCACAGTCATGGACAGTCCAGGGAATCCAACCAATCTGTGGCTACACAGTGGTGCAGTGCACACAGACAGTGCATACAAGAACAGAAGGTCACAGGTTCAAAGCCCAGCTGGGGCTACTGCCAATCCTGCCCACATATTTTTCCCACAACTAAACAGTGATAGTAAGGACACACCTTTCATGGCGGGGACATATGCAATGGTAAGACATCTATCTTTTACCCCACTGAGCACAGACACCATGAACAGGGGCAGTACCTAGAGCAGAATCACCCAAATGCAGTCCTGGTGGGCCACACACCAGTCAAGTTCCATGCTGACACTCATACATATGCCTGTGCTGTATATCTATGCACCACCCCCATGGCATGTAGATGTAGCCCATGCATATTCATGAGGGATAGCAGGAAAACCCGAACAGTGTGATGCAAACCTGGACTGGAGTTGGGAATCTGTGCCGTAAAGCAGCAGCCATCAAGGGCAGACACACCCACACCCACAGGCCCCATTGGCCAATGTCTCCTGGAAAGGCAGAACATTGGACCGTGCATGCAGCACCCAAAACGAGCACTTGCATAACTTACCAATGTCACCCTACACCTGAGGTATACGGTACACAGCTCGGAGACGTTTGCTAGGAGCACAGGCAGGCAGTTATCCATACGTTACGTACATACTGCTAGTTGACCCCATCCAAACAATCTGTTAGGTGTTTGCGGGGCATGCTCCAGGCCTGGCCTCTGACGGTGCTTACCACCCTGGGGAGTGACCACCAGCTGTAATGCGTACCATATCCATGCCTTGCCGTGCTCAGGACCGGTTTGGTGGGCAAGGCTACTTACCCCTCAATCGTAGCACCATGATGGCAGAGGTGTGGAAGTGTGTGTCTGTCTATACAGTGGGTGTTGGCTGCAAGCCCCTTCAACAGCCTGCACTGCCAGCACTGTTGCCAGTATTGGCCAGTCAATGTGCATAATGAGGTGCAAGGTACCATGGGTATAGCCAGGGCAGGGTGGCGTGGCCAGGATGCATCTGCACTGGGCATAGGGCCCTGGCAGGGACATTGGCTGGGATATTGTAGTGTCCGGCCACCACCTACACAGACAGGGTGGCCAAAGCATGTCCTTCTGGGGGATCACGCTCACCCTGACTGTGCAGTGACCACAGCATGGCTAGGCCCCCCCCATAGTGCTGTATAGTAGTTCTCTCATGTGATAGATATGGGTTTCTCTTTGGGGCCCAGTCACTGATCTATCTGCTTGCTGTGTATGCAGACAGCCCTGTTCTGGGTGCATGCATCTCCATTGGGAACATGCACTATGGACTAACCAGCAGACTGTTTGTAGCTGGTAAATGTCTTGCTATAATGGCTTGCAGGGTGCAGTGGCTGTTGGCTTGCTGCAGGGGAATATCTGGTGGTGGAGTGCAGCTTACCATACCCTGGGCTTATGTCTGTCTGCTATTGTGTTATGGCTGTGTATGGAGCTGCCTGCCTGGGGGGGGGTGGTGGTGTTCCTCAGCAGGACTGGGGTTGATGTTGCCCTCTACTGCCACCTTTGCAGGGAGGTAGAGTGTGGATCCCTTGATGGGGACCATGTTTGCCACTGGGGGGGGTGCCTGATGGCGGCAGACAGGGATATCCATGGTGTTTGTGCAGAAACTAGCTATCTTACACATTAACACTGCTTTGGAACGCCCGCTTGGCCTCCAGCAGCCATGGCAGGTGTTGTTGACCTGGTCCTGGCCACCTCATTGCACACTCAGGGTGAGCACAGTACCCGCACGATGTAACGGTGTGTGGCTACTCTGTGCCAGTAAAACACCCGGTCAGTGCCCCCTACTAGGCCAAGGTGCTGTGTGGGTGCACCCGGTCACTTCCCCCAACAGGGCCGAGGTGCTGTGGGGGTGCATTCCCCATCTTGTGTCCATCTGCGGACAGCTAATTTGCATGTGCAGTGCATCATGGGTATGGGTGGCCTAACCCTATCCTGTTGACACCAGTAGACTGTCTGTGAGGTGACGTGTAGGCTATCTGCAGCCAGCCAGGGGCCTGCTTACAGCTATGGAGCTGTAGCGCAATGGTTACATCACTGCCTGTGCAGCCAGAGGTCATGGGTTCAAACCCACAGTGGGGCCCTTTGGTAGGGCTGTCCACAGCTTTATTTTTATTTACTGTACATATGTCTATGCCGGCAAGACCACCCTCAGCTTACTATACCCATTAGGTGCCTCTGAGGGTGCTTCATAGGGCGCCCTGTAGGCCACCTTATGGTTGCCATCCCTATAGGGTGCACTATACATTATCCTGTGTCGCAACATACATGCTGCCCCATAGGGGTCATTCAAGGGTGCCTTGGCGAACAGTGCACTGTAACATGTGCCTTATGGGCCGCCGTATGTTAACATGCTGGGAGAGTGCGTTTGCTAGTAGTGATAACAAAATAAATTTATACAGCCTCCTACATACTGCCTCAGCAGGCATTTTTCACTGGGCATTGTGAGGTGTTGAACCCCTGATCCCTGCACCATTGGTCAGTTTTGTAACCATTGTGCTGTGGCTCTGTTCCTGTGCTTGTGCATCAGCGCGCCGCCTTGTGCCTATCAGCGCGCCGCCTTCTGCTGCCCAAGGGGACCAGTGCGCCGCCTTCTGCTGCCAAAAATAACTGTGCGCCGCCTTCTGCCGCCCAAAAATAACTGTGCGCCGCCTTATGCCGTTCCAAATTAATTTGCCTCCTAAAACAATGTTAATCATTACAATTACTGCCTCAGCTGACCTTTGTCGTTGCGCACACTGGGGGATTGAACCCATGGCCCCTGCACCATTGGTCAGTGTCTTCATCGTTGTACCACGGCTCTGTTGTTTTGTATACTCAGCAGCGTGCCACTTTGCCTTTCCACGCGCTAATGTCGACCCCCGCACATTAGCGCGACGCACACACATCCGGTTGCTTACTACCGTTTTTTTTCTATTTTCTGCCTGAACCGCCCACTCCTTATATGGCACAGGCACACTAGCACAGCCCCGCACGTTAGGAATGTTTAGTAAACAGACCCCTTAGTCTCTGAAGCCGCAGTAAAATACCGGCATCTGAATGTTTATTCCATTATCACTCCCCAGCTCTAATTTGCTCATCTAGGTTGTTTAACTGGGCCTTTCTCCTTCTATTCTCCTTAATAATGAAACTAGTGATTGATGCCTGTATGGAGGCTTTAAAGGCCTCCCACCATGCCCAACTTGCTGTGTCACCCAGTTTATTTATGCAAAAATAATTCCTTATGGCAGACCTCATTTCCTCTTGGAATGATGCGTCCCCCAGCCAAGATCTGCTAAAGGACCATGCCTGGTCGGGTTTGACTTTTCCCATTAGCGAAACCTTTAGGGTAATAGCCGCATGATCTGAGATATGCATGCTCAGCGTGTCTGCATCACAGGCTTCTGAAACGAATGATCTAGAAATTAGAAAAAAGTCTATTAGAGAAAGGGAGTTATGCGGAGGGGAAAAGAAGGTGTACTCTTTGTCAGAGGGGTGTAGTAATCTCCATATGTCTACCAATCTGCTCGTTTCCATCAGGGCCCTGAGTGCCACCCTTGCTCTGGAAGTTTTCTCCACTCTACCAGGGTTCCGATCTAAAAATGGATCCAAGACCATGTTATAATCGCCTCCCATAATAACTGGAGTTAGGGTATCCTCCTGTAGAATTCCAGCTAAGTCCATGAAAAATTTGGGATCATCATTATTAGGACAGTAAACATTTAAGAATTATTAATTTGGTCTCCCCAATCACAAGTGAAGTTTTCTCCCACCTTCCCTCTGTATCATTACGTGTGCTTTCTACCTTCATCCCTAAAGATTTACGTGCTAATATGGCCACAAAGTTTTTCTTCTGAACAGCGGGAGAGTGGCCAATTAAAGAAAAATGCCTTTCCTCCAACTTTTTTGTCTCAGCCAAAGATAGATGGGTTTCCTGCAGTAGGATCAAATCAGCTTGTTGCCGATTACAATAAGTTATAATCTTTTTTCTTTTTATCAGACTTTTAATTCCCTTAACGTTCAGAGATAATATTTTTACTACATTAGCCATGGGTTCCTAAAGAAAATGTAACTAAGACAGCTTGTGACTTCAGAAAACAATTATCCATACTTCTCCAGCCCTCAGGGAACCAATCGCCGCCCCCATAACCATGAGAGCAAACCATCGGGTGAGACAGCAAATATATCAGTGCATGGCACGCCCCGACCCATTGATTGGTCTTTTTTTCCCCCCTTTTTCCTTTGCCCCCTTATCAACAAGTAAATATACAGACAGAGATTTCACATTTATCTTTACGGGACCAGGAAATAACTACGGTCCCATCAGTATTTGACCAATATTTCAACATACTAAATCCTTTTTATCACAATCTATCCTTATACTTTCCTCCAGTTACCCTCAAGGGTAGAGCCATATACATGTTAATCTATAGTGTAATGAGCACCCCAATACCAATGCGGTAAGGAGCAAATCTGCAGATGTCCAGTAGTCGACAGAGTCATGCCAGGACAGTGGGGAGCAGCGACCATCTGACTTATCCATGAAGTGCTCTTCATCCGCTCCTGTATTGAGACCCGTTTGCTCGCTGGGCGAGCAGCCTCTAGCTTTGATGCATTAGCAACGCTTCCTGTTCTTTGATAAACAACTCCAATGATGCAGGATCCTCGAAGGTTTTTGTAGAGTTGTTCAAGGTGACTTTGAAATGAGCAGGATAAAGTAATCCGTATCGTGCCTGCAGACGTTGTAATCTTGTTCTGAATGTCAGGAATTGCTTTCTCTTCTCCACAGTTATCTTACTAAAGTCAGAATAGAAAGTGATTTGATGGCCTTCGTACTGAAGAGAGATGACAGTTCTAGCCATCATCATTATTTTTGCGACTGGCTGATAGCGTAGTACACAGATGATCATAGGCCTTGGCCTCCTGGTTTGTAAGTGGGATATTGTCGGGATGCGGTGCGCCCTTTCTATTTCAAATGGGTGTGAGAATTCTAATCTTAGCATTTTTGGGATTAAAGCTGCCAGAAAAGCAACTGGGTCTTTGCCTTCTGCTCCCTCCGGGATCCCGACTATACAGATGTTGTTCCTCCTGGCTCTGTTATTCATGTCTTCCATATTGCATTCCACCCATTCCGCTCTCTACGATGTTTTGATAAATTGCAGGATACGCTCTTCATGTGCCACTGCAATTGTTTCAGCTTTCTCCACTCTAGTTGTTAGAGTTTGCATTTGCGCCTTCATATCCTTCAAATCTGTCTGCATTTCACTCAGAGACTCTCCATTGGCCTCTACACGGTTGCGGACCGCACAAATTTCCTTCAAAATCTCTTGCATTCTCTCTGCTGAGTCCAGCTGCAATGCCATCTTGTGCGGGGACAACGGATCAGACTTTGATAGTTTTGTGCCTGTTCCCGGTGCGTTCACAAAGTCTAGTCAAGTTTGTTTGCTGTTAGCCATATTCTCTCAGGAAAGGGTAATCTCCTCAGGCTTCATTTACTTATCCAACGTTGGTAGAGCAGGACTAATTGACAGGGTCTGTGGGAGAGGATCTTTTAAGCAGCCATGCTGATCCTTTGATGGCTCCGCATCTCCTTATTTCTCTTTTTGTCTCTTTTAGTTTTATCCAGTATTCTTTTCTGTGTTCCTATGTTTACGAACTTCTGAATTTTGTGAAAGCTATGTTTTTTGCCTTTGTGCAGCCACTTCTATGGAGAACCAAATAGGTTTCCTTTTCCTCTTGCTTTTATTTACTTTCCTTATATATGGATCTGTTGCCCCTTTTATTGCCTCCTTTAGTTTAGCCCACTGCAATTCCATTTTCCTTTTCCCTTCCCACCTTGCCAACTCCTCCTTCAGGCACTTGGATATATCACCTGGGCAACCACCTGGATATTCAACACACTATCTCCGTTGGTGAGTACTAAATCCAGCATTGAGCTTTCCCTGGTTGGTTCCATCACCATTTGTCTAAGTAGTGCATCTTGGAAGACATCCACAATTTTTTTACTTCTTTCCAGATTTGCAGAAGGAATACTCCAATCCACATCAGGAAGATTAAAGTCACCCAATATGATCACTTCCCCCTGTATGGCTATCTTTGCAATATCAATAATCAATTCACTATCCATTTCTTTGGTTTGAGTTGGAGGCCTGTAGACTACACCAGTATGGATGACTGCTCCATCTCCTCTTTCCAACACAATCCACAGCGCTTCTTCTTTTCCCCACGTTCCCTGCATTTCAGCAGCTTTAATATTGCTTTTAACATATAGGGCTACTCCTCCTCCTTTTCTACCCTCTCTTTCTCTTATAAATAGATTATAGCTAGCTATGACTTTATCCCATTCATGTGACTTGTTAAACCATGTTTCTGTAATGGTCACAATATCCAAGTCCATTTCCACCATTAGGGCTTCGAGGTCAGGAACTTTGTTGGCTAGGCTTTGAGCATTTGTGCTCATTGCTTTACAGCATTTGTTGACTGGCTTGCCTGTATTTTGCATGGATTTTGTTTTACATGCCTCTTCCCACTTGGTATTGATGTGTGGGTTAATACTGCAGCTGTTTCCATTGTTGTTATGTTTTTGCTGGGATTGACGTCCTTAACATGCTCGTTTCCATCCGTCACCCCCTTTCCCTGCTTTTCTGTTTATTAATTCAGTTTTCACTTAAAATAAAATTCTATTAAAGTGTCTGTTTTATTAGATTTAATTTAACAACCACTTTGGTGCAATAAAATCAGCACTTGTCAAACATTTCAGGTCCTGAGGCTGATTAGATTTCTGGAGTACAATTGGCTTGTTTTCGTGTTTCAGCAGAACAGCATTACTGGATACCGGAAAAACAGATTGAAGTACCGGTCTAATTCTATATTGGAAAAAGAAATCCATCTGATTGGGTCCATAGAAAACATATTTAACCTCTTCTAGTCTTCTATCATTTTTAAAGGAAATCTTAAAACGAAGAATGCTCCCAGGTGCAACCTTTTTTTTTAACAAAGAAAAAAATTCCATCTCTGTTGGGTGATACAAGGAATGCTAGGAAATATAGAAATCCCATGGAATAAAAACATATCTTGCTTTGATTGGAGAAAAAAAACCTTTTCCAATCTCTACTCCTTATCTGGTTCCACTGCAAAGGTCTCTAAGGGGTCTGTTTACTAAACATTCCTAACGTGCGGGGCCGTGCTAGTGTGCCTGTGCCATATAAGGAGTGGGCGGTTCAGGCAGAAAATAGAAAAAAAACGGTAGTAAGCAACCGGATGTGTGTGCGTCGCGCTAATGTGCGGGGGTCGACATTAGCGCGTGGAAAGGCAAAGTGGCACGCTGCTGAGTATACAAAACAACAGAGCCGTGGTACAACGGTGAAGACACTGACCAATGGTGCAGGGGCCATGGGTTCAATCCCCCAGTGTGCGCAACGACAAAGGTCAGCTGAGGCAGTAATTGTAATGATTAACATTGTTTTAGGAGGCAAATTAATTTGGAACGGCATAAGGCGGCGCACAGTTATTTTTGGGCGGCAGAAGGCGGCGCACAGTTATTTTTGGGCAGCAGAAGGCGGCGCACTGGTCCCCTTGGGCGGCAGAAGGCGGCGCGCTGATAGGCACAAGGCGGCGCGCTGATGCACAAGCACAGGAACAGAGCCACAGCACAATGGTTACAACACTGACCAATGGTGCAGGGATCAGGGGTTCAACACCTCACAATGCCCAGTGAAAAATGCCTGCTGAGGCAGTATGTATTATGCTGTAGGAGGCTGTATAAATTTATTTTGTTATCACTACTAGCAAACGCACTCTCCCAGCATGTTAACATACGGCGGCCCATAAGGCACATGTTACAGTGCACTGTTCGCCAAGGCACCCTTGAATGACCCCTATGGGGCAGCATGTATGTTGCGACACAGGATAATGTATAGTGCACCCTATAGGGATGGCAACCATAAGGTGGCCTACAGGGCGCCCTATGAAGCACCCTCAGAGGCACCTAATGGGTATAGTAAGCTGAGGGTGGTCTTGCCGGCATAGACATATGTACAGTAAATAGAAATAAAGCTGTGGACAGCCCTACCAAAGGGCCCCACTGTGGGTTTGAACCCATGACCTCTGGCTGCACAGGCAGTGATGTAACCATTGTGCTACAGCTCCATAACTGTAAGCAGGCCCCTGGCTGGCTGCAGATAGCCTACACGTCACCTCACAGACAGTCTGCTGGTGTCAACAGGATAGGGTTAGGCCACCCGTACCCATGATGCACTGCACATGCAAATTAGCTGTCCGCAGATGGACACAAGATGGGGAATGCACCCCCACAGCACCTCGGCCCTGTTGGGGGAAGTGACCGGGTGCACCCACACAGCACCTTGGCCTAGTAGGGGGCACTGACCGGGTGTTTTACTGGCACAGAGTAGCCACACACCGTTACATCGTGCGGGTACTGTGCTCACCCTGAGTGTGCAATGAGGTGGCCAGGACCAGGTCAACAACACCTGCCATGGCTGCTGGAGGCCAAGCGGGCGTTCCAAAGCAGTGTTAATGTGTAAGATAGCTAGTTTCTGCACAAACACCATGGATATCCCTGTCTGCCGCCATCAGGCACCCCCCCAGTGGCAAACATGGTCCCCATCAAGGGATCCACACTCTACCTCCCTGCAAAGGTGGCAGTAGAGAGCAACATCAACCCCAGTCCTGCTGAGGAACACCACCACCCCCCCCAGGCAGGCAGCTCCATACACAGCCATAACACAATAGCAGACAGACATAAGCCCAGGGTATGGTAAGCTGCACTCCACCACCAGATATTCCCCTGCAGCAAGCCAACAGCCACTGCACCCTGCAAGCCATTATAGCAAGACATTTACCAGCTACAAACAGTCTGCTGGTTAGTCCATAGTGCATGTTCCCAATGGAGATGCATGCACCCAGAACTGGGCTGTCTGCATACACAGCAAGCAGATAGATCAGTGACTGGGCCCCAAAGAGAAACCCATATCTATCACATGAGAGAACTACTATACAGCACTATGGGGGGGCCTAGCCATGCTGTGGTCACTGCACAGTCAGGGTGAGCATGATCCCCCAGAAGGACATGCTTTGGCCACCCTGTCTGTGTAGGTGGTGGCCGGACACTACAATATCCCAGCCAATGTCCCTGCCAGGGCCCTATGCCCAGTGCAGATGCATCCTGGCCACACCACCCTGCCCTGGCTATACCCATGGTACCTTGCACCTCATTATGCACATTGACTGGCCAATACTGGCAACAGTGCTGGCAGTGCGGGCTGTTGAAGGGGCTTGCAGCCAACACCCACTGTATAGACAGACACACACTTCCACACCTCTGCCATCATGGTGCTACGATTGAGGGGGTAAGTAGCCTTGCCCACCAAACCGGTCCTGAGCACGGCAAGGCATGGATATGGTACGCATTACAGCTGGTGGTCACTCCCCAGGGTGGTAAGCACCGTCAGAGGCCAGGCCTGGAGCATGCCCCGCAAACACCTAACAGATTGTTTGGATGGGGTCAACTAGCAGTATGTACGTAACGTATGGATAACTGCCTGCCTGTGCTCCTAGCAAACGTCTCCGAGCTGTGTACCGTATACCTCAGGTGTAGGGTGACATTGGTAAGTTATGCAAGTGCTCGTTTTGGGTGCTGCATGCACGGTCCAATGTTCTGCCTTTCCAGGAGACATTGGCCAATGGGGCCTGTGGGTGTGGGTGTGTCTGCCCTTGATGGCTGCTGCTTTATGGCACAGATTCCCAACTCCAGTCCAGGTTTGCATCACACTGTTCGGGTTTTCCTGCTATCCCTCATGAATATGCATGGGCTACATCTACATGCCATGGGGGTGGTGCATAGATATACAGCACAGGCATATGTATGAGTGTCAGCATGGAACTTGACTGGTGTGTGGCCCACCAGGACTGCATTTGGGTGATTCTGCTCTAGGTACTGCCCCTGTTCATGGTGTCTGTGCTCAGTGGGGTAAAAGATAGATGTCTTACCATTGCATATGTCCCCGCCATGAAAGGTGTGTCCTTACTATCACTGTTTAGTTGTGGGAAAAATATGTGGGCAGGATTGGCAGTAGCCCCAGCTGGGCTTTGAACCTGTGACCTTCTGTTCTTGTATGCACTGTCTGTGTGCACTGCACCACTGTGTAGCCACAGATTGGTTGGATTCCCTGGACTGTCCATGACTGTGGATCCGGCAGGACCTGTCTGTTGCAGTGGACTGTGCCAGCCTGCACATGGCTAGGCCTCTGTCTTCTGTGGTTAGCAGCCACTGCCCCCTGCACCACATGTACTTGTCCGCCAACATGCTGGCATGAACTTCTCTCAGAAAAAGCAGTTGACCTGATTGCAATGTGGCAGTATGGGACTGCATTTGGGGACTTGGCTGTAGGTAATGCCCATTGTTGTGGTGTGTGTGCGGTGTTGGGTAAAATATGGGTGTTTTCCCCATGCATACAGGGGTGTCTGCGCTATCTTTATTTAGTGGTGGGTAAAATATAGGGACTGGGCTGGCAGGTGCCCCAGCTGGGTTTTGAACCTCTGCCCTCTGGTCCTAGAGGTAATGACTCTGTCCGCTGTACCACACTTTGGCCACAGAGACAGTGCAGCCCCTGGAGGCAGTAAGCCTGGCAGGATGGAGTCACAAACCCTGCTCTACGCAATTCTACTGTGGGCATATGCACCCTGTCTGGTGACAAACGTGCACATAAACCCCGGAAATGACCACGGAAAATGTGGGACAAAATATCACCACGCTGGGCAACAGTGATATTAATGGGCAACCATAGCAAACACTCCCAGGAAAGCTCCAATACGTGGCAATGTTTTTTGGAAGAGTCTCCTCTCAGTAGACCCTTCCAAAAGTCATTTCTTTTTTCTGGAGCTTTGCTGGGTGTGATTTCTGTATTTGCCCATCCCTATAACTGTTCCCCAGCTGAATTACTATTTTTAATAGTTCTGTTGTGGTCATTTTCTATTTTTATTTTCACTTTTGTGCTGTGCACATATATCACACTGCTCACGTTTTGCTGGTTTCCCCGGTTTTCCTGTACATTGCTGACGGAAATGGTTTCTCTTCCCTTTAAATGCTTTCTACCGCGAGTGTTTCACTCGCGGTAGTTTTTACATGCAAATTCGGGCCCGATACTGTGCGAGGAGCCTCTCCCCTCCCACTCTCCACCCATTGACCCCGTCCCTCCGCCCCTCGGGAGCCTTCCTCCGCCCTCAGAATGCCTTTCCACGCCTCTATCGGACATTTGCGGGCCGGGTACTTTTGCGGGGCACGTTAGTGCGGCGCGCAATTGTGCGGGGCCCAAGCGCACTTGTGCGGGGCGTTTAAGAGCGTTTCTGAGCGTTTGAGTGCCGCGTTTCCGTGCGCTATTGTGCGGCACGCAATTGTACGGCTTTTAGTAAACATGCCCCTAAGAGCGTAGATCGAGCAATCACTTCTAATTGAGACTTTTGTAGCAAATTAGCTAGATCCAAACTATCAGCAAACAACTCCCCATTGCCAGTTACAAAGCACGTTTTAGAAAAGTCATATATGTGAAGAAATCCCATGTATATGTATGAAAATGTAGCATTGTTTTAGAAGAGCAGGTCTGCACATTTAGGTGCAATGTGAAACTGATGTGTTTCCACCTCCAGGAATACACATAATTATAAAAAAATATGTTGGGGAATACATATGGAAATGGTCAGAAATAAGACCACTTAAATGTAGAGAATGGACAATTTATTTATTTATTTTATTTCAAAGTTTTTATATACCGCCCCTTCCTAAGATTAGGGGCGGTTTACAATGAACTCAACAGTATACATTGAACATTGGGGAGTACATATAGATGTATCTGGGGTCCCCCGCAACTTACATATGTAGAGCCCATTAAACTCGATGGGCATTTCCACATGAAAAGTGGTGGCATTTTAGTTCTGTAACTTCCCACTAAGCAAGTACTGCTTAGTGGGAAGTTACACATATCCCCCTGCTTCCGAAATGCGCATAGCATGACTTGCTGTGCATATCAATATCCCTGTTTAATGTACATTACCAAGTTTAAGTAACAATGTAAACTGCTTTTACTAAAATGATAAAGCAGTATAAAAAAACCTGTTAAATAAATAAAAACAACAAATTGTGTTTCCAGTCCCTACCTATTGCAGCTACCACTAGTGGGATATCTCTAGAGAACACAAAAATGGTGGCCAGGAGGGAACACAACTGTGATACAGAGAGCGACCTCCCGGTATGTCTCATACTTTCACATGAGAACACCCTATACCTCCCTGATGGGTGTCAGCCAGTCCATGCTATAGCATGGGTGAGAATCCAGATGGCCCTGGCAAGGTAAGCAAACACCTTTCCCTAGCCACCTACTCCAAAACCTCTTAGAAAGCCATCTGGGGGTAGACAGCACACCATAGAAATGGAAGGAGTTCTCTCCCAGCCTGCCAGAGATCACTCCACCTCCATACACACACACACAAACACACACACACACATACATCCAAATAAGTGTCATGCTCTCTTAGGGTCTGGAGAACCTTAGAGGTAGGTATGACATCCATATTAAGCTATGGTAGGTATGCCATCCATACTAAGCTATGGAAGAGATATATAGATGACATATTGATGATATGAAATGTTAGTGAAGAAACTTGCAACCTGCTTTTTGAATGGTTAAACACAAGAGACTCCAATCTAAGATTTAATACTCAGAGTAGTATGTATGAGATTCCTTTCTTAGACATTTTGATTAAATTCAATAAAGGCATCTCTCAGACTAATATATATGGAAAACCTACAGACAAGAATAAGGAGCCCTTTTACTAACACTTAGCTCAAGCTATCTGCCACATAGCCATAAGAACAGAATGGGCCATGCAGTATTTACTATATCTCAAGCTAAGTGCTAATAAAAAGGTCCCTAAGTTACTGAATTTTGCAAGTCAGCATGACACCTTAAATGTAATTTGCCCGTTAGTCAGTTCTTGATACTAAGGCAACTATGTTCTGATGAAAATGAGTTTGAAGATCAGACAGTTGGTATGAAAAAAAGATTTTAGGATACGGGGTCATTCCGAGGCACGAATAGCTATTCGTGCCCCTCCTGATCCCGTCTAACTTCCCCGCGCATTGTACGGGGAAGTTAGATGGGCGTAGGAAAGCGGCAGATTGGGGGTGGCGTTAGAGCGGGTAGTGGGCGATCATCGGCCCCAGACGTACAGGGCTAATTCCAATATCGGTCCTGTATGTCTGGGGCCAACGACTTGAATGAGAAACTTATTCCACCTCCGAGGTGGAATAAGTTCCTCTCATCGGCGGGGGATAGTGGACCTGAGGCTCAGAAAAGGCAAGAGGGGGCAGAGGATGATCCCTGCAGCCTGACACTGGCCTTGGGAGGCCAGATTGGGGATTGGGCTGTGGGCAATCCACATTTAGAGCCGGCGTCCGGGGATTGCGGCTTTTCAATGGAGCTGCGGTGCCATGGCAACCAGACGCCATAGTGCCGCAGCTCCATTAAAAAGCCCTGACTGAGCTAGCCAGGTAAGACCTGTATGTGCAGACTGGACTGAATTGGGGTCCCGGCCTGCACATACAGGCCTGGACGCGATTCTGATCCCGCTGGGCTAGACGTGCCCCGAGGGTTCAGATTCCCAACTAACTCTGTGCGTCCGGTTCTGACCGAGTGCACAGAGGGCTGGGATGTCCATAACGGAATCGGGCCCATAAGGTTTATCCACTGAAGAGTATTAATAGAGGTTATTTAAGAGCAAAAGATTCCATGAGATCTGATTTATTGAAGGGATGGAAAGATAGAAAGAAACCAGATTTGATCTGTATTTTACAGTATTTGTATTTGTAGGCACATTTTAGAAAGGATGTAGAGAGGGGAAATCAAACATCCGTATCAAGACATGGAGATTTATGACAGTATTTTATAAGAGGTTCTGCCAAACATAGAGCCCCTTGTAAAATAACTGCAGAATAGCACAAGTATGTCTCATCATGTCTGGCAGGAGAAGTGATTCTTAAATGTTGCAGAGAGAAAGCAAGTCCTGGAAAACTCTTCCACCTAGACGTGGGAGCGGTTTCTTAAAATTGCTGCTGCAGTAGAAAGGGCATTGATGGGTCAACAGCACTAGTGAGTTCCCCTCTCCACCCTCTATACTGCCCCCCTGACTCCATCTGCCCTTCAACCTGGTGTCCAAGGACCCCTTCCCCTAATCAGCATCATAGTAATATCATGACAGAAAAAAGACCATATGGCCTATCCAGTCTGTCCTTCCATACTAACGACTATAGTCCTTTAGAGATCTTCTGTATTTGTCCCATGCTTTCTTGAATTCAGATACATTAATCTCCCTCAACCACCCCTCAAAGTGGCCCCGATCCCCCAGCAACTCTCTTTAATCAGTCCTGATCCCCCCATCTCCCCCTGAAGCACAGCAACCAAGGCCCCAACCCCCCAGAGGCAACCTTGATGCCCTCCCCTTTAATGCCCCACCAAACATAAAATACATTGTAATCTATTCCCTCCAACTACAGGCTGCCCCGAATTTCTCCCCAGGCAGTCACGCACCCCTCACTCTGATCCCCAACCCTGGGCTTGCCATAGACTACTGAGGGATTAGCAGGGATCATTGGTAGCCAGTGAGAGCAAGAACAATGCCCACTTGCTTCTGCTCAGCACACAGAGCCAAAATGGTGCCAATGACCTCTAGTGGTAATCTCATTGTACCAATAAACAAGAAGAAAAAAGGGAAAAGACAGCATTCTTCATTTATTCTGCTGTTCTATCTCCAGCCAATTCACGCAGTACTTTCAAAATTCTATAAGTGTATCTCTTTCCAAATGCTTTATCCTCAGCAACACCATTCACTAACTAGGTGCCCAAAATCTTGAAAGATCTTCTTTCTCCTTCCCCAGCAGTTTAGTGATGCAGCTGAAGAGCAATTGATCAAGTCAGTCAGACGTGCATACTGTATTAGGATAGCAACAAATTATTTATAGACATCTCAAATAATTGGATTACTACCTGAGACCAGTTGGCTTAATCTAAATTACAGAGCAAGCTAGAAATTCAAAATTTAATATAAAACAAGTTATGAGATGCTGTCGGTCTGATTAACTAAGGTTTTTCTCCCAATCTTTGACTATGAGGAATAAAACTCAGTAAATCAGGCCCCACATGTGTCATTAATAATGACATAAATGTAAAAAAGAAGAAATCTTTTATAGCCATGAAAGATGGGGTGGAAAGGCAGCCTAATTGTTAGCACAGTAGGCTATAAGCAGGCAAAGCCAGGGTTCAAATCTCACTACTACTCCTTCTGATCTTGGGTAAG
The DNA here is from genome assembly GCA_033557465.1 of Ichthyophis bannanicus. Taxonomy (NCBI): domain Eukaryota; kingdom Metazoa; phylum Chordata; class Amphibia; order Gymnophiona; family Ichthyophiidae; genus Ichthyophis; species Ichthyophis bannanicus. The sequence goes on from CM066035.1 coordinate 103,027,702, forward strand.
TTGCTTAACCCTCCATTGCCTCAGGTACAAACTTAGACTGTAAGTTCTTGAGAAAAGGAAAATACCTAGTGTGCCCGAAAGCAGCTCCCCTTGAACGTCTGAGAAAGGCATGAGCTAAATCCAATATATGCTCTGAATGTACCCTGAACTTTACTTGTTGGCTTCCCAACGTATTTGTACCTCTTCACTGGAATGAAAGATAACTTAAAAAAGAAAAAGTCCCACTGGGCTAAAACAGTAGCAGTGCTAAAGGACGAATCCAGCATGGATTTTGTTTTGCTAACTTTTTTTCTTAGGCTGTTTGAATTGTTAATGCAGTAGAAGTATATGTTATTTAGCAAAGTAAGAAAAATATTTTCATATTTAAAGCATGTCCAGTGTGGAATGATGGCTGCTTCTTACTAATCATTGGTTGATAACATTTTAAAAACTAATACATAGGATCTACAGTAAGTAGTAAAGAGTATTTAACACCTGTATTTAACAAGCATTAAATGGGCATTACCTTGCATCATATGTGACATGTGTTCTCTGAGTGGGTATTAGTGTGGCTACATGATAATGAAATTCTATGCAAAGTATTTGAATAAATTAAAATGTATGCTAATAGCCTCATTACATATTGATACTGGATGTTACTACCAAAAAGGCTTTATGTAGGATATTTAAATATACCACCAATCCTAGAAGGCCGCAAGCTAGTCAGGTTTTCAGAGTAACCCTAATGAATATGCATGGAGTTGCTCCCATTGAATGCAATACAACTAATGAGTATTCATTGGGAGCATCCTAAAAAGCATGCTGGTTTGTGGTCCTCCATGATGAGAGTTTGATACCGCTGCCTTAGGAAGTGTAGTTAACATGTGCCATTTTAGGCCTTCATGGACTCTTCTGCAGAACTGGCTTTAGCAATTGCAGGACTCAGTTTGAAACATTTTGTTGGGCCCCCTGGACTTAAGATTATTTCCAGTTAGTTGTTGGCATCCCAATAGAGAGGTTCTGATAAAAGTTAAAGTAATCTAGGTGTCTTTTTAATAAAAAACAGATGAAAGATTCCAAATTACCCCTGACATCTGATAGCCAGATGGTTCGCGATACTTCATCTGGGACGGAACCACCAGACCTGGAGCTGAAGCAGTGCGGCAAGCCATCCAAGATGTTAAGGTATGCTTGCCACACATGTATCTCTGCTGTGTGGGCCTGGGATTCAGAAGACCCCTCCTAGCCAGTACCCAATGCCCCACAATGCTCACCAGGTTCTGAGATACCAATCATATCCAACCTCTCATTTAGAGCTATATATTCTAACTCTCCCATCTTATTTTTTAGACTTCTAGCATTTGCATACAGGCATTTTAGAGGTTGTATTTCATTCAAATTAATCTGGTTATCAGTTGATAGAATTGATTTGGAATCTTTCATCTCTGTACATAAGGGCATCTGGGTAATGTGATAAGGTAGAAGCCACTGAAGGCAGAAACTTAGAAAAAAAAGCTGTTTCTTACAAAACAAATAACTTGCAGAAGATGCAGTTCCCTTGAAAGGCAGCTAAAGGGAGCAGGCATGAACCTACAGAGGCTGAGCTAACACACCCGGGGACTGATTGTGCAGGAGCTAATCAGCTCCACCTGAAGAGTAGCTCGAGGAACTCAGAAGTAAAACGGCTTTATAAGCAGAGAGGCAGCTCAGAAGAGGAGAGCCCGGCCTGGAGGGAGGAAGGAGCCTCAGAAGAGAGCCCGGCCTGGAGGGAGGAAGGAACCTCAGAAGAGAACCCGAGCCCGAGCCCAGCCTGGAGGGAGGGAGGAAGGAACCTCAGAGGAGAGCCCAGCCTGGAGGGAGGAAGGAACCTCGGAGGAGAACCCGGCCTGAAGGGAGGAAGGAACCTCGGAAGAGAGTCCGGCCTGGAGGGAGGAAGGAACCTCAGAAGAGAGCTCAGAGGAGAGCTCAGAGGGAGAGAGAGAAAGATACAGACCAAGGAGAGCTGCAGTGAGACCTGGGAGAGCTATACTGGAAAGAGATCCGGTAAGAAGAAATCCCGGAGACAGTGAGCTCAGAAGGAGACAGCCTAGCCTGGAGAGAGGTCTATGCTCACCAGAAGGGTCTGTAACAAGATTTAAAAGTACTGGAGGAGAAAGTCTTGATAAGAGGATTACTTGTGCTAGAAAGCCAAAAAGCCTGGAGGTTTTATCTGGTCTTCCCAATCTGCAGAGAAGACAAGCACTACCCAGGAGGATTCCAGAGGGAGTCTACAAAAGAGACCGTGTCCAGAGAGAGGTGCCTGGTTGGGCAAGTACCGGTCACACGGACGTTACAAAGCCAAGGTACAGTGACTCTTTTTGTCTAAAGAGAAACTCAGTTCATAGATCGTCTGTGAGAGCAGATAAGCAGTTTGAGAGAAAAGAAAGCAGGCAGGAGTTTTACAAGCCATTGCCTAGAGGTGTGGGGACAAGCCCTGCTGTTTACTGGAAAGCCCTAGAACAGCCCAGCTGGAGGCTAGGGAGAAGGAATATTAACTTTCAAACCACTACAGCCAGGGAAAGGTCAATTGCTGAGGGAAGTACAAATGACCCAGAGCCCATGCAGGTGGAATATGGGGATTCAGTTATATCGTCCCAGAAAGATTTAATGGATTGCTCTATGTGTATGGCAGGAAGCCTTGAGTCACTCCCTGAGCTATAATTGTATATGGACAAGCTCTAATGATGTTTTGTTTGTGCTGAGTGAAAGAGAAAAGCTCACCAAGTTATTTTTTGCTCCAAAGTTGGAAAGCCTGTGTTGTTTTTACAAAGAAGCTGTGAAAGAATGTAACAGTTTATTTGTTCACCTTATGCTTTGGTAGAAGAACTTCACAAGAAGGAAATACTTTCATTTCTCTGTTACCTAGCGAACCTCAGTGCATAAAAGGGAAATAAAAGCCTTATTTACCCACCATTTTGGCTCACACAACTCATTCTTATAAGGAGGAGGACTACAATACCCAGGATGCATCTGGCTTAAAGAGTCTTTTACCTCCATCAATAATAAAATGCTCAACCTGCCCTTGCAGCCACAGGCCACCGGGGGGGGGGGGGGGGGTTTGATGACAGTAACTTTTATCTTTCTTGGCTCTGTTAGGATGTTCTAACTTTGCTCTTTTGCTAGTATCCTTCAAGGATACATTCTTCCGAATCACGCATTCTTCGATGACTGTTGGCTTTCCCCTTTTATCTAGTTTAAAAGCTACTCTATCTCATTTTAAAATGTTAATGCCAGCAGCTTGGCTCCATTCCAGTTAAGGTGGAGCCCATCCCTTCAGAAGAGTCCCTCCCTGTCCCAGAATACCATACTGGGCCAGATTAAGCGTCAATCAAGTCCAGTATCCTGTTTCCAACAGCAGTCAATCCAGGTCATATGTATTTGTCAGGTTCCCAAAATAATATACAGATTGCATGCTGCTTGTCCCAGGGGTAAGCAGTATTCTTTAATAATGGTTTCTTGGACTTTTCCTCCAGGAACTTTTCCAAACCTCTTTTAAACATAGATACACTAACAGCTTTTACTGCAGCCTCTGGTAATGAGTTTGATTTCACACTGAGTGAAAAAGTATTTGCTACAATTAGTCATAAATATGCTATTTTGTGGCTTCATTGCATGTCCCCTAGTCTTTTTACTTGTCAAAGGTGTAAATAACTGATAAACCTTTACCCATTCCACTTCATTCATTATATTATAGACCTCTATCATATCTTCTCTCAGCTGTCTCTTTTCCAAGATGAAGAACCTAACCTTTTAAGCCTTTCCTCGAAGGGATATAGTTTACTATAATTTAGGATATTCTTCCCATAGTGCCCGATTCCATAACCTGCATGTCCAGTCAGCGGACATGTCTAAATCAAGAATGGGCCCCCTTTGAACCTAATTCCACATCTGTGGGCCTGGATGTGCCTGCGGGACTGGAATAAGGGAGACAGACATGTTTGGTGACAAATGGAAGCACTACTCAGCCGACCTCATGCCTCGGACGCAAGTAAATGTTTGGGATGTCCCCGCGTCCACAGTATTCTAAAATGTTACACACTTTGGATCCTTCCCATCCCCGCGATGTACCCGCAGATGCCACGCCCCTCGGGAAAAAAACATATATCTCCTAAGCTGCCCATTACAGACAGTAGTCTGGTGATGCACACTAGACATAAATACCAATGAGAAATGACAGTTACTGCAACCTAGACAATATACGAGTCCCCTTCATGCCCTGAAAAGCGGTACTTAAGTCCAGTGCACCCCAAAATGGTATACAAGAAAGTAAATATGAACGTGTGTCAGGACATACTTTGCATCAAATGATGCATGACATTAGGAACCGGCCCCAGAGATTCCTGCCCTAGTCATCTCTACAAACACGCCATAAACTGCTAGGGATGGACCCTCACTAAGTCCACAAAACCCCAACCTAATCTTGCAGGTCACCAAAGGATGCATAATATTGCTGAGCAACAAATGTATGCCCTTTTCGTGCCTCTGGTCTATAAGTGTACTCATTCTGCTGATCTGCACTACCATTCCCCTTCTATCTCTCCCCACACCTCTCTCTCCATGAACACCGCTCTTCTGTCAGATTGTTTCTGTGTCCTTCCCTTCTACTGCCAAATCAAGACATTACTCCCTTCACCTGTAAATCAGGTTTCGTCCCTGGCCCCTCTCAAATCCAGGCTGAGCACTCAGCTCATTGGTGCCGCTGTTGGATCAGATCTGCCTAAGCTCCCTTGTGTTTCCTGACCATTCCTCCTGGATGTATCCTGTTCACAGCTGCTGTGTTGTCTGTCCTGACTAAATTGTAAGCTCCGCTGAGCAGGGACCATCTGGTATGTGTGTCTGTGCAGCACTGCATATGTAGCTCTATACAAATGATCGGTAATAGTTGTTGTAATTAAAGTATGGTCTTCTGTCTATGACATCTGAGACCTACCTGGGTACTGGCATTTCTTGCAGCAGTGAAACAAGGAGAACACCTCTCCTGCAGTAGTGAAGCACAAACAAAGGGAGCAGGAGAGCCACACTGCTGGTAGACAGAGCTTTATTGAAGTGTCAAAGGTCTGGGCATTTTGATACGTCAATAAAGCTCTGTCTACAAACGGTGTGGCTCTCCTGCTCCCTTTGTTTGTATTTCTTGCAGCAGCTGCACCTGTCCCATCATGGCATATGTTGGTCTGTATGCATCCGCAATCTGTGGGGGAAACCCTGTCTGCCTTCCCACAGTCAGCTTTGTGGCACTGCTCCCCTGGCCAGGGCTGTGTGAGCATGGGAGGGGAGATCCCTGTGCCATCACACCAAGTAGCCAGACCCCAGATATATCACCACTCTTGCAGCTCCCATTCATCCTGGCCTGGGTAGGGATGAAGACTGCATGGGATAATCTGGAGAATGTTGGCACTACATCAGTTATATCTCCCAGTGCCCTATCACACTGCCAACAATATCTGCTCTAATTAGAGTACCCTATGTAAAATAATCCAGACGGATTCAGTATAGGTTCCCTATGGCTAAATGTCAAAACATATCCCTGTCAATCATAGGGACCCTCAGAACAAGGGCATTCAGCAATGCAAACAGCACTAATACACGCTCAACAGCAACACCATTGGTCCCACAAAATGTGCATTATGGGCATGCATTAGTGCTGTTATTTTGAGGGTCCCTTATTACTGATGGGATATGTTTTGACATTTATCTATAGTGAACCCTCTCTGAGTTTGACTGCCCAATCACACTGGTACCTGTTGACACTGCGGTCATCCATACGGTCCAGGTACTGGCCAGGCTTTCATGTGGCCACTGAATTGCAGGTGAGCACACCAGATCCTCCCATGCACCCCTCAGCCCCCCTCCCCACACACACATTCTCACTTTCTGTCACAAAAACATGATTCTGCCAAAAAGATGCCCTGAACCTATACATGACAGCTGTGACATCACATAATCACATGGGGTACCAGGACTACAAATATGATCTCTGTTTCCCACCCAAAACAGAATCCTTTCCCTGCTCACGTCCTACTATCCCTCCATGAACAGTCCCATTTTTCTGAACTTGGGCATTGTTAGGATCCCATAGATTGGCTCCTTTAGCAAAAACAGCACATTAGTGCATAGCCTGAAAAAATATTGTTGCTCTTCTTAATATTTCGGTAAGGGTGTTTATAAATGTTTCTTTACAACATTCCCTCACCTCTGCTCCCTGTTCCTTATGACTGCATCTTGTATTTTTCCAGACTGCAGTCACATCAGTTTATGACATAGTTGTCATAACCATTCCCCATTATGGGCCGCATTGCAGAGAAAAATAGAATATTTTCTAAGTCCTAGTCTTATACCACGTTTCAGCAGGTATAATGTGGACGTGTCTAGGAAACACTTAATACATAAGTGGGCTTTTCCTGAATATGCTTTCTATGCCTCTGCGGCTAATGATGCCCCCGTTCCACCCTCTCCCGCCCACATTCTGAGATATCCGTGCTAGAGCCATGGAAGTGCATGTCAGCAGTTTTTCAGAATATAGTTGGGGATGTTTTGTCACATAAACATCCCCGCCGCACATACAAACCCCTTATTCGTGTCCCAGAATGACCCTCTACGTGTATAACTTTGCACTTCTCCACATTACATTTCAATTGCCATTTGGACACCCAGTCTCCCAATTTCTCAAGGTTCTCTTGTAATTTTTCATAATTCTCTTGTGTTTAAACAACTTTGAAAATTTTGTGTAATCTACAAATTTGATCACCTCACTCGTTATTCCCATTTACAGGTCATTTATGAATAAAAAAGAAGTGGGCATAGCAGAGATCCCTGGGGTACTCTACCTTTCTCCATTGAGAACATTGCCCTACTCTGTTTTCTATCTTTTAACCAGTTCCTAATCTGCAATGGTACACTGCCTCCTATCCTATGACTTTTTAATTTCCTCAGGAGTCTCTCATGAGGGACCTTGTCAAAAGCTTTCTGGAAATCCAGATACACTATATTAATTGGCTTGCCTTTATCTACCTGTTTTTTTCACACTTTCAAAAACTTATAGCACATTAGTGAGACCAGACTTTCCTTGGCTAAATCCGTATTGGCTTTGTCCTAGTAAACCATGTTCAGTAATATTTTCTTTTATAATGGTTTCTCCCATTTTGCCTGGTACTGACATCAGTCTCACTGGTCTATAGTTTCCATTTTTTCATTTTTAAAATTGGCATTATATTGGCCACTCTCCAATCTTCAGGTATTACAGATGATTTTAATGATACTTCACAGATTACTAAATGTAGGTCTTCAATCTCATATTTCAGTTCTTTTAATAGGAAGTCTCTGACAAACAGGTGCAACAATTGTGTAAAGCATTGGATCCCAAGAAAGCCACCCTCCTTTAATGCCTTGACCATGTTCATCCCACCATCTGTTACAAGGACATAGGGACGCAGGGTGATCTGATTGTGTCCTGTGTGCCAGACCTACAGCATTGCTCTTATTTCTCCTAAAATATAAATCCACATATGGTTGTTGTCATCCATTATATTGCAGCACAGCCTATTGGTACCCTTCTGCTCTTATGTTTATGTTGTTTATTTCATTTGATATACCGCCCTTCTGTGGTAAGCAAGGCGGTTTACAACTTATAAAGTCTAGTAGAGGCACAAGGCCAGTAGAAAGGAAAAGGAACTACAATCATTGACAGGACAGTAAGAGAGAAAGGAGAGAGTAGACAAAACATAAGGGAGGCAGTTACACAAAGGGGGAGGGGAGGTCAAAGGCCAGGGAAAAAAGGTGGGTCTTTAGGTTTCACTTAAAGGTGGCTTGATGGGGGTCTAAGCAGAGGGAGGAGGGGAGGGAGTTCCAGAGGGCAGGACCAGCAAAGAAGAAGGCAGAGGAGCGGGTGGAGTGCAGATGGGCAAGGGAGGGAGAAGGGAGGTGAAGGCGGTTGAGGAGAAAGGAGCGGGGAGTGTATCTGGGAGAGTGGAAAGTGATAAGATCTGCTAGGTATTGTGGAGTGCTGGTGTAGAGAGCCCTATGTACAAGAGAGAGCAATTTGAATTGAGTGCAGAAGGGAACCGGCAACCAATGAAGATGAAGGAGAAGAGGTGTTACATGGTCTCGGAGGGAGGAGCGAGTAATGAGACGTGCAGCAGTGTTTTGAACCCTCTGAAGACGAGCCAGTTGAGATTTAGAGAGACCAGTGAAGGCTGAATTGGAAAAATCGACGCGTGACTTGACAAGAGACAGTAACAAAGTATTGAGAACAGACGGGGAGAGGAAGGGGCGGATTGCACGGATCAGGTGGATCAGGCGGAGAAAGAAAAAAGAGGTCTTAGTGATGTGTGAGATGTGGGCCTGAAAAGAAAGATCAGAATCAAAGAACACACCCAAATAATGAAAGGTGGATACCAAGGGTATGGGAGTGCCTGAAAAAGAGGGGGCTAGCGAGGGGGTGGGCTACTGTGGGAAAACCAAATTGCAATAGTTTTGTTTAAGTTAAGGTGGAGACAGTTCTGAATCAGCCAATCTGCAATGACGGAAAGACAGGAATTCAGTGCAGAAAGATCAGGGCAAGAGGGAGAAGTGTGGTGAAGAAGGACTGTGTCGTCTGCGTAGTAAAAAGCGGAAACACCAGATTGTTGAATTAGCAAAGCAAGGGGGGGCCTAAGAAGAGATTGAAAAGAAGGGGAGCCAGAACAGAACTTGGGTCACCCCACATGGAAGAGGAAATGGATCTGAAGAGGGGGTGGGGGAGAGGAGGAGAGAACTGCACAAGATCGGGAGGAAAGAAAGGAGTGAAACCAGTGATAGACAACGCTGCAAAGACCCGCTTCCCGTAGGCAAAGAAGAAGGAGAGAGTAGTCAACTAAATCAAAGGCAGCGGAAAGGTCAAGAGCTACCGCCACCGAGATGTCCCCGCGATCGTGAGCCACATGCAGTGCATTGGTGGAAGCAAGCAGAACAGTTTTGACACTACTTACTTCTCCCATTAGACCAACAGTCTGTTCCTGCCTTGTCCAGCTGTCACCATTGTGCTGTTAGTGAGAGATAGGCATGTGTAACATTCTAATGGCTCCAGATTCCACTGGTGACATGCATGCTAGTGCTAGTCTCTGTTTTTTGGCATCTCTGCCTGCAATTGGTGACCCAGATGATTATACATGCTGAGGATCACCTACCTACTAAAAATTATCCTGCAGGGCACTTGGTAAGCAGGAGCTAAGAGAAATAGCAGCCTCTTAAGCCCTACCTTCTCACTATGTTCAGGTGATATCCTCAAGGACAGGGGTCTCCAACTCCAGTCTTGAAGGGCCGCAAACCAGTCAGGTTTTCAGGATGTCCCTAATTAATATGCATGAGATACATTTGAATACAATGTGTGTAAATATATCTCATGGGGGGCAGTGTGTGTAAATATATCTCATGCATATTCATTAGGGGTATCCTGAAATTCTGACTAGTTTGCAGCCCTCCAGGAATGGAGTAGGAGATCCCTGCTCTAGGACTATCATTTCCCTGATACACCGGGTCACCACCCTCAATGCCGCCTGTTTCCAGAACTCAGGCAGGGTTATGTTTCTCTGGCTGCTTGCCAAGGATTTGCAGCATGATTAGCTGAAGTGCCTCGTGCTGGCTGCTGGTGACCTCTCCTGAACCTCCTGCCCCTCCCATATTATCTCCAGTGTGTTTGGCCAAGCGCTTGTACATGACTAAAATAAAGTTCTCAAATTTATGAAAATTTTCTGAGCATGCATGCTTGGTTAATTGATGCCAGGACAAACCAAAAATAATGATTTTTGTTGATATTTCCATTCATACAAAAACTAAAGCACATGCTAATTGTTAGCTAGTCTTCCCTGGTTCTCAGCCCACTACTTTAATTACTGAGCTACTTCTTCACTTTTTGCTGGTAGGCCTCCATGTGTAAAATGTAGAGAGAGGTGTGTGAAACCTAAGAACTTGAAGTTAGATGTTTCAGAGGGTTTTTCATTCTCTCACACCTGTTTTTACAATTTGGGAAAGATATCAGTAAGTTTGAATTTAGCTGTCACAGGTTAGATGATGTACAATTGTATGCATCTTTTGGGCCTGATATAGAACAAGTTAAACCCAAGCAAATCTGAGGTTTATGGATAAAGAAACAGGTTCTATTGAAAAATAACAAGATTAAAGGGATTTCCATTTTCTCCCTTTTTAATATCAAGAATGCAGCTTGGGAATAGTTCTTGACTCGAGACTTAGTGGGGAAGCTGAGTTGACAGGTGTCTCTAGTAATGTTTTTAGTAAGATTCATTTCATTCAACTGATAAGACCATTCTTGAGGTCTTGTGATTTAAAAACAGTAATTCGTACCTTAGAGGATTCAAAAATGGATTACTATAATTCGGAATTCATTAAAATTTATAATAGCAGCACTGCCAAATTAAAAATGATACAGAATGCTGCTGATTACATGTTGTAGTTACAGGGGAAATATTATCCCAGTTCTCAAAGACTGATTACTGGTTTGCTATTGTATCCGATTTAAACTATTGATCTTAGCTAAATGCAGCACTCCTGTGCTGTTGCCTTGATTGAACAGTGAAATTTGCCTATTTATCTATCCTTGTGGGAGTTTCAAGCATTACAAAACTTAATCCAGTTGGTTCAAATGCCATTCTATTTTGTTTATATAAGCAAAGGGATGAATGACAGGTAATAAGCAGGTGTGTATTTTTTGGTTCATTGGGCACCTAAAACATTTGGTGCATACAAATCACTTATGAATCAATATGTGCACAACTGAGTTGCATGTGTAATATTTTTTTATGTGCATACAATGTGAACAGTAAATGCAAATGTGGATAAAACATGAAAAAAACATGTGGATAAAACATGAAAAAACCCACAAAAATTGCAAAAGTTTTGTTTAAAACAAAGACTAACCAATTTTATTTTTCCTTTACACACCCCTAGTAACTGGATTTATGTCAGATTCTAGTCATTGCTTATTAAGGATGTTAGTAAGCTAATATTAAGGGGCAGGTTTACTAAGGTGAGCTAACCAGTAGTGCAGGGTTTGACACATGCTAAGGGCAGCACACTACCAGTTAACATTGGCACCTGTGCAAAAACTCCCACTAACCAGTCAGCGCCTGATTGAGCAGGGACTGGGTGGGTTAGGGACATTATGTGGACATTGACAGCTCATTGCAGTTTGCATGTGTGTTGATAGCTTGTTGCAGTTAGCATGGGCATTTTGGGCATATGCTAACCATGCCCGTTGCCATGCTAAATGACGTCGGGTGCTGGTTGGTGCAGTGCAGCATGTTAGTATTGTGCTATTGGCCATGCAACAGATGCACATGCCCCTAAATATTAGCATGGCCCTCCATGTTAATTTAGTGGCTCAATTTCACATTGCTGGCGCACATCTTAGTAAACAGTCCCATAAGTGTATTACAGTAACCGGGGTACCCGGAAGCCCCAACCCCGCATCCCCAACCCCTTGACAAACCACCCATGAAACCCAAATAAACAAGCCAACACCCAATTATGGTAAACAGTTGCTTGGTCGCAGCTTTATTAACAAACAATGAAAATCCGGCCCAACATAATATCACCAAAATTGCAAAATGCCCCCCCCCCCCCGCTTTTCCAGATGATGCCCCACCAGCCGTTTCTAGCAAAGTGGTGCATCATCCACCCCCCCCTTTCACCCGCTGCCCACCTCGCCATGTTATTAGCAGAGGCAGGCTCCAGTTGCCTTCCACCGGGCAGAGACCCCAGCCGAGCGTCTCTCCCACCCAAGGAGCTGAACCGCTCCCACTCAAAGCGGGATCAGCCTCAAAATGCCCCGCCGGGTCGACGAGCGCCAGCTCGCTACCCCGCTCACGCCAGAGAACCCAAGTAACACCCCCCCCCCAGCTGCAACAACCACCCCCTTAAAGCAAACAAGGGAGGGAGGGAGGGACACCTTTCTCCGGGGCGAGCAGGACGAGAGAGGGCGAAGGAATACAAGCGCTCCCCCCTCGCTCCCTGCCGCCCTGCCTCCTCCGTCCTCTTGGCCAATCCGGCGCCCGACAGCGCCACGAGCTGCAGAACGCAGCCCGCCCTTATTCCCCTTGAATTCCCCCCCGCCCAGCGGACTCAACCCACATCACGTGCCGAGGGTTCGGGCCCCGGGGACCCGGTTACAATACCGGCCTCGGGACCCGGCCCTGCGGCGACGGCTACATTAACTGTGGTAACCGGAAGCCCCAATTCCGCATCCCCAACCCCTTGACCAACCACCCATGAAACCCAAATAAACAAGCCAAAACCCAATTATGGTAAACAGTTGCTTGGTCGCAGCTTTATTAACAAACAATGAAAATCCGGCCCAACATAATATCACCAAAATTGCAAAATGCCCCCCCCCCCCCCGCTTTTCCGGATGATGCCCCACCAGCCGTTTCTAGCAAAGTGGTGCATCATCCACCCCCCCTTTCACCTGCCGCCCACCTCGCCATGTTATTAGCAGAGGCAGGCTCCAGTTTCCTTCCACCGGGCAGAGACCCCAGCCTGGACGTCTCTCCCACTCAAGGAGCTGAACCGCTCCCACTCAAAGCGGCATCAGCCTCAAAATGCCCTGCTGGGTCGACGAGCACCAGCTCGCTACCCTGCCACTGGCACAAGGTAAACCCTAACCTTGTGCCGCCCCCCCCAAAGAAAGCTGCGACCAGCACCAACTCTACAGGGCTTCCTGCCAATCGTTCAGAAGGAGGTCCTGCCCAACCGGGGCGAGGTGAACCCCATCCAAACGATACAGGCCGGCGCACCGGACATCCACCCACGGATGCAACATATGAAGGCCCCCTGACTGCTGGACCCAACGCCCAATCTGCCTGTTGATCTTCGTGAGACCTCATGACCAGCGTCGCTGAGACCAGCACGCGGGACGAGGAATAATGTCCGACCATATAATGGCCACTCCCGGGAGAAGCTCCCGCACCAGTTCAATGTCCCGTTGCACAGCTCTGATGATCTGACGACACGACCAGCTCGCCAAATCGTTGCCGCCCAGGTGTAGCAACAATCCCACAGGGCACCGTCGCTGAACCATCTTCGCCTGAATACAGGCCACCAACTGCCACCAGCGCATGCCGCGATGCCCCATCCAGTGCAACTGGACTCCTGCAGATTCGAGACCGAGATGGGTACCCAACGGCCGCACTGCCGCCCGACGCTCCGCCCAGTAGACGAAGGAGTGTCCGACAATCCACCAGTCTCTGAAGCGCACACCATCTGAAAAGGAGAAGCCGCAGTGCCACCAGCAGCTAACTCTGCAACAGGAAAGAAAACATTAGGAACCCCCCCCATCCCCCCATAAGTAAGGCACCCAGGGTGTGCTCCCAATCCAGGAGCTGTGCAGGTACGCTTAGAGGCGAACGTAGCCCGCGTAAGCCCCAGAACGCCACCGACCAATCCGCTGAATGACCTGGGGTTCCAGGCCCGCAGCAGCCGCACTCGTGGCCGCCCCAATCCGGAAAGAATGAGAAGCATAGCTCTTGTCATCATGGCCCAGCAACCGCAAAACCTTGCGCAGCACTGCCGTGAACTGAAACTGCGTCGCCGGCCAGCCATCAGCATGAACAAAAAATTATCCCTGCACCGCCGGCCGGAGCCGCAAGTAATGCCGAAGAGCATGCACCGGGCAAGACTGCAAAGGGGAGATAGCCTTGAAGACTACCCAGCCCCCTTTCCCAGCCTAGTCAGTTTTGGAGCGCGAGACATAGATACGCGCCAAGGACGCCTCCACCGTCACATGCTCAAATTCCAGCCCGCCAAAAGCGCCCCGCCTCGCGGACCTCGGGACGAGCTCGCAAACCTGAAAAGCCCCGAAGAACGCGGTCGCGAACAACGCACGGAAAAGAATGAACTCGAAATCCGAGGCCATGACACACGGCAACGACTCATAAATTTGCAATAATAAGTCGTGGGAAACCGGTAGCCGCCAATCCCGCGGACGGGGCTGCACTAGAGCCCAACCCGCCAACAAACGCTTAACCAGAAAAGATACCCGGGGGTTTCCCCAGCCCGCCACCTTGCAAAAGAAGGAAAACCCCGCCAAAGCAGAAACGACCGTGGACCGTGCCCAGCCCGCGCTCTTAGCCCACAAAACAAATTGACCCACAAGCCCTTCCGGCACCCGACCACCAGACCAACCCCTATTGCCCAAGAACAAACTCACCTGGGCATAGCCACGCCGATACCCCGCCCAGGTACCATGCGCCACCGATGCAGCCAGCAAAGCCATTAGCTCGGGGTCCCAACACTCCAAAGATGCTCCGGGACCGGCGACGCCAACTCCTCCGCCTCTGGCACCAGGCGCCGGAACTGCTCCACTGGAAACGGGACAGAGCATCAGCAATAGCATTCTGAGTGCCCGGCACATGCCGCGCCCTGGCAGCCACATTCAACCGTAGGCAGGCGAGCACAAAAAGCCTCATCAGCGCCGCCACTCGCGGACACCGGGGAGCATGCCTATTGATCACCTCGACCACCGCTGTGTTGTCGCACCAGAAGACCACCGCCGATTCCGCAGGCGATCAGGCCAAACCCAAAAAGCAACAACTATAGGGAAGAGCTCCAGAAAGGCGATATTGCGCACTAAACCAGACTGCACCCAATTCACCGGCCAAGGCTCCGCACACCAGGCCCCTTGGCAGTACGCCCCGAAACCGGAACTACCTGCCGCATCGGTGAACAAATGTAAATCCAGGTTTGAGATCTCCGGTAACTGCAGCACCGAGCACCCGTTGAAAGTTGCTAGAAACGCGTCCCACACCCGCAGATCCTCCCTCATGCCTACTGACACACGAATCCGATGATGCGGAAGCCGCACCCCGGCCATAGCCAACGATAACCGCCGCGAGAACGGACGCCCGATGGGCAGAACCCGGCAAGCAAAATTGAGGTGCCCCACCAAAGACTGCATAATCCGCAACGTAGTCCTGGGCGAAGATCCCACGAACGCCACCAACTCCTTGAGATGCTCGACCTTCTGGGTAGGCAAGCGGACAACCATAGCCACCGTATCAATCTCGATCCCCAGGAAAGTAAGGCAGGTGACTGGTCCCACGGTTTTGCCGGCCGCCACCGGAATGCCGAAATCCCCTGCCAAGCGCAGGAAAGCGTCGAGCAGGGTAACACACGTGCGGTCTCCCCCTGGGCTGACGAATAGAAAATCATCCAGATAATGGACTATGCCGCTGAGACCCATCTGCCACTCTAACACCCAATGCAGAAAGGTACTAAAGGCTTCGAAATAGGCACAGGAAATGGCACAGCCCATGGGCATGCACTTATCGAAGTAAAACGCCGAATCGAAGCGAAAACCCAATAATGGGAAAGCAGAAGGGTGGACAGGCAACAGCCGGAAAGCGGATTCAACGTCAACCTTCGCCAGCAGCGCCCCGACCCCACACTGCCGCACCAGGAGCACAGCAGTATCAAAGGAAGCATAACAGACGGTACAGCGTTCATGCGGAATGCGGTCATTCACCGAATCACCCGGGGGGCAGGAAAGGTTGTGGATCAGCCGAAACTTACCAGGCTCCTTTTTGGGCACCATACCAAAAGGGGAAACAGTAAACGGGAAAAATGGCGGCTCGCAAAAAGGCCCCGCGACCCTGCCCAACGCGCACTCTTCCGCTATCTTCCGCCGCACCACTCCGGCGTGAGCTTTGACAGAACTAGCATTACGCGAAGCCCTCCCCGATGGGACACCCTGGCACGGAATCTGAAAGCCTTCGGAGAAACCCTGCAATAGCAGCTGCCCTACCCCACCCCGCCGCACACGCCCGTAACTAACCAGCCAAGGATGCATAACCGACACCCTAACGGGAGTGGGAGCCAAGGTACCGCAAACCCCCTCACTTACCCCCTGTGGGGGTGCCCGGCACCCCTTTACTACTGCACTTGATGGCCGCATGCCCGCTCCCGCACAAGGAGCAGACGTGTCGGAATTTACAGTCGGGGAACTGGCACGACGCCTTGTTGAAACACCAACAGACATCATCCCCCCCCCCCCGCACCCCCTTTTGATTGGGACTGGACGGTAGCGGAGGCCCGAAATGACCGCAGGCCACCAGACGCAGGAGATGGCCCCAACTTGCCACTCCCCCCACACACCACCACTCCGGTTGCGAGTGGACATCTGCGTCAACCACAGATTAATGTCCTTCGTCCCCCACGAGAGCTGCCCATTCTCCTCCATCATGTCCCGGAACTCCTCATCGTAATTTAACCATGCCCACCCTTCGTGAGCCTGGGATGTTGCTAGAATAGTATCTGCATAAGACAGCAGCGCTCCGGACTGCTCCGGGAAATAATGGCCCCAAACACTAGCCAAACGCAAAAAAGCACGCATCCAGTTCAGGGGATTGCGAGACGCCCTCCGCACTCTGCCCGATTTCTTGGCTTCCTTGCGCTTCTTACGGCTTTCGCCCGAACGCTTCCTCCATCCAACAGGCGGAAAATATCAATATACTTGCGCCGCTTAATCCAATGATGCAGCTTCCGCGGCACGCACTCCCATAGTTTGGAACAACGCACCACCGCGGACCCTCCGTCGTCGCCCTTCCCACCCCCCGCTGTCCCCAAATCGCTCGAGGAAACCGACGAGGACAACGACGAGGAGGACGAAGATGCACGACGACAACGGCGCCCACACCTGCGCTTTGCTCTCGCCTTCTTAGCCACGCCACTCTCAGCGCCGAGGGCCTGCGCCCCACCCGCCCCTCCCACATACTCACCAGCATCAGAGGAAGAAGCTACAGAAACATCCACCGACTGAGCCGCCGCCGCCGCGCCGATCCGCTCCTCCGAGGCACCTGCCTGTCCCGCACCTGGAGCAGTATCCACCATGTTCGCCCGGGCCAGCGACATCGGCTGTTTCTGCAGGGGAAGAGAAGAAGAAAGACCAGCAGCCACAGGCCCAGACGCACCAGGAGTAGGAACTGACCCCCCACCCCAGCCCCAAGTAGAAGAACCGAGACCACCAGCATCCCACGCCGCGGGACCCCGAGCCCCGAAACAGCCAGGCCCACCCCGCCCAGCACCAAACCAGTCACCCCACCCCCCCCAAGGGCCCATACCAGCACCTTGCCCCATACCGAATACCCACGGGCCCCACAACCCGAAGGACCCCGGGTGCGCTAACTGCCCGGGCACCGTCGATGAAAAAACCCCACTAGGAGATCCGCTGGATACATCAGGAGCCGCCAGCCCAACGACCCGTGCAACCTCGGCACCGGCGATGCCAGATGGCGCGTCAGAGGCGGCGCCCACACCCCCTCCTGCATCGCACCCAGCAATGCCACCCGCTACTGGGGACAACGGCCCCAACTCTGCTAACCCTGAGCCTACCGCAGCCCCCTGAGGCACCCTGGTCTGCGGGACCTGCGGCACAGCTGCCAGGCCCCTCCCCCGTTTCCCCTTCCCCCTACAGCGCTCTGTGCGTGCCTCGCCAGGCCCGCCGCCTGGCCTAGCTCCCCCACCAGGAGCCCTCCCCCTACTGGACGACAAGCCCCGACCCCTGGTCGCCCCTGCCGCCCCACGCCGTTTGCCAGCTTCTCGACCGCCCGACCGCCGAGGCGTAGCGCCCCTGCCCATAATACCCAGGAACTGCGCTGGTGGAAGGAATATCCCCCACACGCACCCACGCGCCGGCCCAACAACGGCTGAAGGGAGCACGGAAGGCCCCCCTCGAGAATACCTGCAAGGATTCCTCTTGTTGGTATTTGTAATTTTATTTTATGTGGTTTGTGTAATGTTGACCAGGGAGAGCCGTCACCCGCTGCTGCACACCCCGGGAAATTGCTGCCCGATGGTGCAAACCTCCCCCCAGCAACACGCAAGGAGTGGGCAACGGGATAGGCCGCAGCACGTGCAGCCAGCCCAGGAAACACACGCCCGCGAAGCAACGGCGAAACCCCGCTCCCTGACCAAAAGCCAGCTGGCACAATGTCCACCCGTGCGCCGCCCCGAGCCAGCACCATGACCAGCGAGCCAACCACCCCCCCCCTCTCCCTGCTCGCCCAAACCGCTATGCCGCGCCGCAGGCCCAAAAAAGCAAAAGATGCCACACACCTTTCTCCGGGGCGAGCAGGACGAGAGAGGGCGAAGGAATACAAACGCTCCCCCCTCGCTCCCTGCCGCCTCGCCTCCTCCGTCCTCTTGGCCAATCCGGCGCCTGACAGCGCCACGAGCTGCAGAACGCAGCCCGCCCTTATTCCCCTTGAATTCCCCCCCCCCCCCAGCGGACTCTACCCACATCACGTGCCGAGGGTTTGGGCCCCGGGGACCCGGTTACAATGCCGGCCTCGGGACCCGGCCCTGCGGCGACGGCTACATTCCTCATAGTTAATAGCTATTGAAAAAGCATCTGCCCTCAGTTGAAACCTTTCCAGTAAGATGACAATGAACCTCGCTACCAGAAATGTCAAGTCAATGCATATTGCTGTCAAGAAATGAGAAGAGCTTTAATAAGCATGTATCAGTCCCTCACCAACAATAAGATTTCTGAAATTTAGGGGTATGTTTACTAAACGGGGCACTTGTGCGGGGCGCACCTGAGCGCCCTAAAATGATGCATTTAAGTGCTCTTTTTTTTTTTTTTAAGACGTTTATTTTCATTTTACAACAAACAAAAGTAACAACACACCAAAAGATACAAATACACACATACAATAAGGAAAACAACCCCAATTACCCCCCACCCCTATGCTTCTTCTCTAAGCTAATAAGAGTCATCACATAAGCGCTTACACACATCAGTTATTGTACAGCAAACAAGCAGAAATGGTATTGATGATACAGGCTGATCCTGTGGCAGAAATGTATACAAAAGTAAACAGCCAAATGAGAGCAGTTAGCAGTTAGAACATAATCATGGAACACCTTCCTTTTAAACAAGCAGTGAAGGGCTTGAGTGGAAGAGATTGACATACGAGGTAGTTGCTCATAATTACAGTAAAATGGACATAATTCCACCAATCATTGAGGTTCAGATGGGAGCCAATTTCCAGTATGTCGTAATGAAGGAGATAGGAAATAGCTATGCCCAGTAAATGGGCCTCCTGAAAAAACACTAACTCAGAATAATCATGATTAAGAGAGCTAGGGAGTGTCCTTCTTTGGAATGGACTATTGATGCCTTTTACAGTCAGTAATGATAACGTACATAAAGCCATGCCAAATAGTTAAACAATCTGAAAAGAAACATAATAGCGCACAGAGGTACACAATGTCGCTCATAGTACCAGTAAATGACTGCAGAAACAACATGATAGGAATTAAACTAAGGAAAACCATGAAGCGCCCCTTATAACAAAATAAGCACCGAAGTGCCTTAGAGAAGAAGCAAAACCCCAGAAATTACTGGCGGCCTGATGTCTGCGGGGAGAAACCCCAGAGAAGGCCTGAATTGAAACATAAATCCTACAATGCTATACAAGCTCCGAAACTGACCAAGGATCTCATCGTGGAAAGAAAGGAGACCAATAAGGTATATATAAAGAGAAAGAAAAGTCCAGGCAGTCTCCGTTTCAGGCAGCGATCACCGCATCGGGCCATTCAAAATGGCGGACAGTTCCAGCGGATTCCATCCAAGCTGTGGGATTAGCGCATCTGGTCTGCTTCTTTAGAAGCTAGAAATGTTGCTAGCAGATCAGGATCTTCGAAGGTACGAGTTTGGTTATGGAGAGTCACTCTAAGCTTCGCAGGATATAAGATGCCGAAGCGAGCCTGTAACTGTTGAAGTCTAGGTCGAAAAGCAAGGAGTCTCTTCCGACGGTCAGCTGTGGGCTTAGCCAAGTCAGGGAAGAAGGAGACTTTATGATTTTCAAACTCCAAATGACGATTCGCCCGGGCAGCATTTAGAATTTGCTCAACTTGCTGATATCTCAGTAGACGAAAAATGATGGGCCGGGGGGTCGTCCGATTGAGCGCCATGCTGGTAGGAACACGATGTGCGCGGTCAATTTCCAAATCTCTGTGAAAAGTAATCTTCAGCAAGGAGGGAAGAGTTTTGACCAGGAATTCTCTCATATCTCCTGCTTCCGCGCCCTCCGGTACACCGATGAGCCTTACATTGTTGCGACGGGCTCGATTATTGCTATCCTCTAACTCTTTTTGTAGATTCTGTATCTGACGCTCAGCCTCATCCAGTTTCACCAAGCGCACCACGTGCGAGTCAAGGACCCCCGCCATATTGTCCTGCCGTAATGAAAGACCTTCAAAACGATCCTGAAGCACACCAAAATCTTCTCTCATGGCTCGGAGCGCTTCTCCGTTGGACTGCACCAGTTCCTTCACACCACGTATTTCCTCCAAGATCTCCTGTTGCATTTCGGGGTTATCCCGAAATGGCACCATCTTTTGTGGGGAAGGCAGCTCTGTCTTGGAACGTTTTCCGTGTGAAGAAGAGGGAGATCCGAAGTCTAAGCGCGCTGGTTTATGGGCCGCCATCTCCCCCGAGGCACCCCGGTAAGTTCTGAGCAAAATATTAAGTTAATGTAGGTATTAAGTCAGGATTCTGAGTAGGCCCCTCGGGAGCTTCAGCGCAAAGCGTCTAACCCGCTGGACATCAGGCTCCGCCCCCGCATTTAAGTGCTCTTAAGCGCCCAGTACGCGTGTGCGGCACATTAACGGGTCCCGCACGCGTGCGCCGAAAACGCGCACGTTTGCGGGGCGCTCATGTGCGATAGAGGCGTGGAAAGGCGAAATGAGGGCGGAGGAAGGCCCCCGAGGGGCGGAGAGACGGGGTCAATGGGTGGAATGTGGGAGGGGAGAGACTCCCCGCACAGGAGCGTGCCCGAATTTACAAGGAAAAAATACCGCCAGTGAAACACTCGCGGTAGAAAGCATTTAAAGGGAAGAGAAACGATTTCCGTCAGCAATGTACAGGAAAACCGGGGAAACCAGCAAAACGTGAGTAGTGTGATACATGTGCACAGCACAAAAGTGCAAATAAAATAGAAAATGACCACAACAGAACTATTAAAAATAGTAATTCAGCTGGGGAACAGTTATAGTGATGGGCAAATACAGAAAACACACCCAGCAAAGCTCCAGAAAAAAGAAATGAATTTTGGAAGGGTTTACGGAGCGGAGACTCTTCCAAAAAACATTTCCTTTTGTGGAGTTTTCCTGGGAGTGTTTGCTATGGTTGCCCATTAATATCACTGTTGCCCAGCATGGTGATATTTTGTCCCCCATTTCCCGTGGTCATTTCCGTGGTTTATGTGCACGTTTGTCACCAGACAGGGTGCATATGCCCACAGTAAATTTGCATAGAGCAGGGTTTGTGACTCCATCCTGCCAGGCTTACTACCTCCAGGGGCTGCACTGTCTATGTGGCCATAGTGTGGTGCAGCAGACAGAGTCAGTACCTCTAGGACCAGCAGGTCAGATATTCAAAGCCCAGCTGGGGCACTTGCCAGCCCAGTCCCTAAATTTTACCCACCACTAAACACAGATAGCGCAGACACCCCTGTATTGCAGGGGACATAAGCATGGGGAAAACTCCCATATTTTACCCAACAACGCACACACACCACAACAATGAGCATTACCCACAGCCAAGTACCCCAAATGCAGTCCCGTACTGCCACATTCCAATCAGGTCACCTGCTTTTTATGGGAGAAGCTCATGCCAGCATGTTGGCGGACGAGTACATGTGGTGCAGGGGGCAGTGGCTGCTAGCGACAGAAGACAGAGGCCTAGCCATGTGCAGGCTGGCACAGTCCACAGCAACAGACAGGCCCTGCCGGATCCACAGTCATGGACTATCCAGGGAATTCAGCCAATCTGTGGCTACACAGTGGTGCAGTGCACACAGACAGTGCATGCAAGAACAGAAGGTCACAGGTTCAAAGACCAGCTGGGTCTACCGGCAATCCTGCACACATATTTTCCCCACAAATAAACAGTGACAGTAAGGACACACCTTTCGTGACGAGGACATATGCAATGGTAATACGTCTATCTTTTACCCCACTGAGCACAGACACCATGAACAGGGGCAGAACCTACAGCAGAATCCCCCAAATGCAGTCCTGGTGGGCCACACACCAGTCAGGTTCCATGCTGCCACTCATGCAAATGCCTGTGCTGTATATCTATGCACCACCCCCACGGCATGTAGATGTAGCTCATGCATATTCATGAGGGACAGCAGGAAGACCCGAACAGTGTGATGCAAAACTGGACTGGAGTGGGGAAGCGCTGCCGTAAAGCAGCAGCCAACAGGGGCAGACACACCCACACCCACACCCACAGGCTCCATTGGCCAATGTCTCCTGTAGAGGCAGAACATTGGACCCTGCATGCATCTCCCAATACCAGCACCTGCATACCTTAGCAATGTCACCCTACACCTGAGGTACACAGCTCTGAAACATTTGCTAAGAGTACAGGCTGATAGATATCCCTACGTTACGCACATACTGCTAGTTGACCCCATCCGAACAATCTGTTTGGTGTCTGCGGTGCGTGCTCCAGGCCTGGCCTCTGACGGTGTTCACCACCCTGGGGAGTGACCCCCAGCAGTACTGCGTACCATATCCATGCCTGTGCCGTGCCCAGGACCGGTGTGGTGGCCAAGGCTAATCACCTCCTCAATAGTAGCACAATGCTGGCATAGGTGTGGGAGTGTGTGTCTGTCTATACAGTGTGTGTTGGCTGCAAACACCTTCCCCAACCCACACTGCCAGCACTACTGCCAGTACTGGCCTGCCAATGTGCATAATGAGCAGCAAGGTACCATGGGTATAGGTCAGACATGGTGGGCTGGCCAGGATGCATCTGCACAGGGCATAGGGCACTGGCTGTGACATTGTAGTGCCAGGCCACCACCTACACAGACAGGGTGACCTCTGTATGTGCTGCTGGGGGAGCACTCTCACCCTGAGTGTGCAGTGATGACAGCATGGCTAGGCACCCCCATAGTGCTGTATTGTGTTTCTCTCTTGTGATATATATGGGTTTCCTGTTGGGGCCTTCTCACAGAACTCTTTTCTTGTGTGTGCTGCCACCCCAGTTTTGGGTGCATGCATTTCCATCAGGGCTAACCAGCAGACTGTTCACAGCTGGTATGTGTCTTGATGGAGTGCCTTGCAGGGTGCAGTGGCTGATGGCTTGCTGTAGGTGAATATTAGATAGTGCTGGGGTGCATCTTTGGATATCCAGGCCTAAAGTCTGTCTGATATTGTGTTATGGATGTGTGTGGAGCTGCTTGGACTGCCCTGTAGGGTGTCTGTTCCCCAGAAGGACTGGGGTTTGATGGTCCACTCTACTGCCATTGGTGGGGGGGGGGCCCCCTGTTTGCCACCCTTGGAGAGAGAGGGGGGGGGTACTTTGACCACCTAGGGGTCCATGGGGGTTTCCACTAACTGAGACAGACAAAGATATCCAACATGTTTCTGCAGCACCTTCCTATCTCACAGGTTAGTACTGTTGAGGAGCTCTGCCATGGCTGGTGTTGTGGACCTGGTCCTGGGCGCCACATCACACCCTCAGGGTGAGCACAGTACCCGCACAATGTGACGGTGTGTAGCTACTCTTTGCTGGTAGTCCACCCGCTCAGGACCCCCTACCAGGCCGAGGTGCTGTGTGGGTGCACATGGACAATTCCCCCTACCAGGCCGGGTAGCTGTTGGGGTGCATTCCCCATCTTGTGTGCATCTGTGGACAGCTGATTTGCATGTGCAGTGCATCATGGGTACGGGTGGCCTAACCTTATCCTGTCTACAACAGCAGACTGTCTGTGGGGTGACGTGCAGGCTCTCTGCAGCCAGCCAGGGGCTTGCTGTCAGCTATAGAGCTGTAGGCCAATGGTTACCTCACTCCCTGTACAGCCAGAGGTCATAGGTTCAAACCCACAGTGGGGCCTTTTGATAGGGCTGTCCACAGCTTTATTTTTATTTACTGTACATATGTCTATGCCGGCAAAACCACACACAGCTTACTATATCCATTAGGTGCCTCTGAGGGTGCCCTATAGGCCACCTTATGGTTGCCATCCATATAGGGTGCACTATACATTATCCTGTGTCGCAACATACATGGTGCCCTATAGGGGACATTCTAGGGTGCCTTGGCAGACAGTGCACTGTAACATGTGCCTTACGGGCATCCGTATGTTAACACACTGTGAGAGCGGGTTTACTTGTGGTGGGAAATAAAATATAAATGGAAGGCCTCCTACAGCACTCCTCACCATGATACATACTGCCCCAGCCAGCCTTGTTCACTGGGCACTGTGAGGGGTTGAACCCCTAGCCCCTACACCATTGGTCAGTGTCTTAACCATTGTGCTGTGGCTCTGTTCCTGTGTTTGTGCATCCGCGCGCAGCCTTGTAGCCATCAGCGCGCCATCTTGTGGCACACTAAATTAACAGCGTGCCGCCTTATGCCGCACAACATGGAAATGCCCCTAAAATAATGCCTCAGCCAGCTGTCTTCAATAGGCACTGTGGGGAATTGAACCTATGATCCCTGCACGAGTGGTCAGTGTCTTAACCATTGTGCTATGGCTCCATTCCTGTTATTTGTACATCAGCGCGCCACTTATCCCTCCCACTATTGGACTGCCCCCTCACACATCAGCGCGCCGCCTTCTGCCCACCGGCTCGCTGCCTTCTGTTGCCCACATTTATCAGTGCACCTCCTTCTGCCACCCAAACTTAACAATGCGCCGCCATCTGCCGCTCACACTAAACAGTGCGCCGCCTCATGCCGTAATAAAAATAACAGTGCGCCGCCTTCTGCCGCCCAAAATTAATATGCCTCCTAAACCACTTTTGCCCATAAATGTTGATGCCTCAGCTGGTCTCTTTTGTTGAGCGCAATGGGGGTTTGAACCCCTGGCCCCTGCACCATTGGTCGGTGTCTTCACTGTTGTACTACAGCTTTGTTGGTTGGTTTTGCAGCAGCGCCCCACTTAGCCTTTCCACGCACTAATGTGGGCCCCGCACATTAGCGCGACGCACACATGTACGGTCCGGTTTTTTGCTTTTTTCTGCCTGGCCCGCCCACTCCTTATATGGCACCAGCACACTAACGGGAACCCGCACAGCAACGGTGTTTAGTAAACATGCCCCTTAGTGAAACTGAAATGTGGCATCCAAACTTAACAGTAAAGTAGTTGGGGTAAAATGTATCACTGTATAGATGGAAGAAAAGCTTTGATATCTTCTTGGTCCATAGCTTCAATTTGAAAATATGAAGACTAAAAATAGATAAAAGTAGCTAATTTATGTAATGAAGAGAGGAGAAACATAGAAGGATTTTTATTTTCTAAGCACGTTTTTAATTTGAAAACCCCCTCAGTGCTTTCCAATTTTCTTCTTGAAATGTATATTTTTCCATCAAGTATCTCTAGAATCTCTAAAATATATTGAGAAGAACCAACGTCTCACATCATGCCCTGTGGCATCCCACTGATCACTTTATATATAATATATTGAGTTGTCTCTGCTAGACTTCTAGGCTGTTAACAAAAAAACAAGGGACAGGCTGCCCAAGAAAAAAGAGGAAAGGAAAACATTCACAGAAAGTAAAAAAGAAAAGATACTAGCCAATGTTTAAAAAAAACAATCAGCTGACAACTCCAAGTACAGCTCTCTCCCCCTCCCTCCACCCCCATGTCGGTGTATATGAAACAGAAGGGAAAGCCTGGAAAAGAAGGAAGCTTTCAGAGCACTCTTAAAGTTGAGGTATGGCAGCTCATGGCACAAATGATATTGAAGACGGTTCCACAAAGAAGGCACAAAATAAGCAAAGACTGTCTCTCCACTGAGTAGTCCCTAGACGGATTATCTGGGGTAAAGTGATGAACAGCAAATTGTCATTCGAGGAATGGCACACATGCTGTGGGGAATAGGCAATTCACAAATCTATAATAAACACACAATAGGCTAACAGAAGAATTTTCAATTTAATTCTAGATGCAGTAGTGTCTAGGGCTCTTCAAACTGCTGTGGTGTCACATGGTTAGTGTATTAGGCATTGTATAAGAATTTGACAGCAATATTTTATGCAAGTTGAAGATGCTCGGGTGAGGTTATATTCAGACCATTGTAAAGAGTGTTCAATAATCAAGCCCACTGGTGTTGAGCGCATGAATTAATCTTTTGATCCTGAACGACCTGATCTGCCAAAAAGCATGGAAATAGGACTTTCCAATCACAGACTTCAGAGTGTTGAATGTCAATTGTGAATCAAGATAGATGTCTAAAGACCAGACAGTCTCAAATTGCTTTTCGATACCATGGATGGCAGGTGAGACTAGAATCACAAGTGGCAATAATGCCTCTCCTTTGTGTTAGATGAGACTCTAGGACATATCTTCTGCCTGGCGAGCCAAAGTGACCCACATTTCAATAGATTAACTTTTAGTCTATATTCAGTCAGCCAGTGGCTACCCTGTCTAGACAAGAATTAAGTGGGGTCAGATCAGGAGGCTCTTGCTCGAAGTACACCACAATCTGTACATCATCATAGAAACATAGAAATATGATGACAGAAAAAGACCACATGGCCTATCTAGTCTGCCCTTCCATATCAACAACTACATCAGTACAATAGAAGACACTGAACCTGAGACTTTGTGCAAGAGGAGCTGAAAAGGCCATAAAATGTTAAAAAGTATTGGTGCAAATAGTGAATGCTGTAACTCTCTGCAGTATTTATACAAAAAGCAAACGGTCTAATGTGTAAGAGTAATATCAAAATAAGTATAGATAAAAATTACTCCACTATGAACAATTATGTCAACAAAAAAGGGGATCTCTCTGCTATCTTCTAGTTTGCACGGAAGTGGTCTCAGACTTATCGGCTGCCTCTACAAAGATATTTAAGTATCTTGAATATCTTGCGGCACCTATTAGCATCAATGACACACTATCCGGCTTATTTTTAGCAGTTTCCCTCACCAATAGTGTTTCACACTTATCTTCTATAGCAATGATTTTTATCTCTCACAAGATTATAGTATGCTCAAAAATAGATCAGTTTCCCAAGTTGTTTCCCAACGCCTCACATATGACGCCGTGGCTGCGTTTCTCTCAAAAATTCTGAGGTTCTTCAGGGGAACATTCTTTAATCAGCCAAGTCATTCACCCACTATAGCTGAAGCATGCTGCCAACATAGTTCTTAAATTATTTTCTCCTTCATATTTCTTTAGAAGACAGTTGCCGCGCGGCGTTTTTTGGAGAGAAGAATGGCAACTGTCTTCTAAAGAAATATGAAGGAGAAAATAATTTAAGAATTACGTTGGCAGCATGCTTCAACTATAGTGGGTGAATGACTTGGCTGATTAAAGAATGTTCCCCTGAAGAACCTCAGAATTTTTGAGAGAAACGCAGCCACGGCTTCATATGTGAGGCGTTGGGAAACAACTTGGGAAACTGATCTATTTTTGAGCATACTATAATCTTGTGAGAAATAGAAATCATCGCTATAGAAGATAAGTGTGAAACACTATTGGTGATGGAAACTGCTAAAACTAAGCCGGATAGTGTGTCATTGATGCTAATAGGCGCCTCAAGATATTCAAGATACTTAAATATCTTTGTAGAGGCAACCGATAAGTCTGAGACCACTTCCGTGCAAACTAGAAGATAGCAGAGAGTTCCCCTTTTTTTGTTGACATACTTGTTCATAGTGGAGTAATTTTTATCTATACTTATAGTAACTCTCTGCAGGGCAGTGAATATCACTGAGCAGCTTCTCCAGAGTATCCTCCACTGACCACTACTTTCTGAGTTCTTTTCTCAATCAGTTCTTCAATCAACTTGGAAAACCAACTGCTGAGAGGAGATATGACAGAGGTCTATAAATTAATGAATGGAATGGAATGGGTAAACTTAGATTGGTTGTTTATGCCATCAAAAAATAGAAAGACTAGGGGACACTCAATGAAGCTACAATGTAACCCATTTAAGATGAATAAGAGAAAATATGTTTTCACTCAATGCATAACTGAAGTCTAAAATTCATTACTGGAGGATGTAGCTAAAGCTGTTAGTGTAGATGGATTTAGAAAAGATTTGGACAAGTTCCTGGAGGAAAGGTCAATAACCATTATTAAAGAGGACCCGGGAAATCCATTGCTTACCCCAGGACGAGCATTGTAGAAGCTGTGGACTTTGGGTACCTGCCAGGTACCTGTGACCTGGATTGGCCACTGTTTTAAACAGGATACTGGGCTTGATGGACCTTGGTCTGACCCAGTATGGCATTTCTTATGTTCTAATCACTTAAGTTGCTATTATACTCCTTTGCTATCCAGATTGCTTGTCAGCCTTCTTTATGGAATAGCGTAGATAGGTGCTACACAGTCATAATACTTAAAGGCCCAATAAATAAAATAATTTATCTGGTTAATAGCATCTGCTAAATGAATAAATGCCACTAAGCCAGATATTCGGCCCCACTATCTGGATAGAGCAGCTGAGCAGGACCATACCGAGCCCTGTGCGAGTGGTGCGGCCGCACAGGGTGCAAAGACTTAAGGGATGCATTTCAGCTCTCTGCCATTGCCTGCCGCCGCCACTTTAGCAGCAGCAGGCAGTGGCAGAGAGCCGAAATGCGCCCCTTAAGTCTTCTCGCCGGCACACTAAGCAGGTCTGGTCTCTCTGGGAGGGTCCAGACCTGTTTAGTGTGCCGGCAAGTTGCACATTGGGTGCGCGCCTCTTCTCTCCCGCCCCCATAAAGTGGCTAGATGGAGGTGCGGGAGGGGGCGTGTGCGCCCGATGTGCAACTCGCACAGGGCGCTTTTCACCGTCGGTACGGCACTGCAGCTGAGTATCATTACAGACTATCATAACACTAGCCAAATAGTGCTGGGGTGGTCTGAAGACAAAGCTAGGGCAGAGACATGAATTATCTAGATAGCAATGATATTCAGCACCACAATCTGGATAACTATGCAGAAAGTGCTATCCAGATAATGACGGTACTTATCCAGATAGTGGCTGCACAATCGAAATATTCAACAGCACCCACTATCTGGAGAGCGAGTCTAAATATCCAGATTTTTTTTGCCTGTGGTGCCAACGTTTAAAAAATGCTGACAGGCTGAATATTGGCCTATAAATTAATTAAAATTTACTCTTTTAAAGAACTGATAACATTCTACAGACTTATGGTCATGAATCATAGCTTCCTGTTCCTGTTAGTCATCATCCTACCAGCACTGGAAGAAGCAGGAAGTAGTCATATGACTAAAGCTAGAATCCATGGCAAGTCATAACTGTGAAGAATACTTCCCAGAACCCATTTGTTCTTTGGGCTGCTGTATAATAATTTTTATAAAATTGAACTATATTATACAGTAGATGCAAGTCTGTTACTGTGGACTAAAACTTTTATCACCAATTTGAGATTGTTCAGCTTCTGTGCTTCAAGCTGATTGAAGTTGGATTTTAAAATGTTTATTGTTGTAGCCTGATCCATTTGAAGAAGATCTCCTAATTAGGGATGGAATCTGAGATAAAAAGATTAATCTCTCCTGCTGACAAAAATATGGCAAGCAAAGTTATTTATGCACCATCATTGTAAAGCTTCTTTAGCAATGCTTGGAGGTCCTATAAAGAATGAGGCTGAAATCACACATTGCATGCAAAAAAGGCAAATATAAAATAAAACAAAAAAAAGTTTGACAATATTCTTGTTTCTGCTCTCTCAACATTAACCTAGGACATGTGACACTGGACTGCCAAGAGTAGCATCTATGAGCATATATTACAACTGAGGGTGCATTTTAAATAGATGGTAGAGATCAGAATTGAAATGTTCAGGTCAGGATGTACTGTTTCCTCTGAGATGCCATAGCACAGAACATTAGTAACCGAGGTACCCGTAAGCCCACCCTGCACTTGACCATCCCAATAAACCAATCCACACTAGATTATGGTAAACAGATGCTTGGTCGCAGCTTTATTAACAACAGTTAAATTCCGGCCCAACATGGGCCAACTTAATATTGCCCAACATTGCAAACATACCCCCCTACCCCCCCCATTTCCGGATGATACCCCACCAGCCATTTCTAGCAAAGTGGAGCACCATCCACCCCCCCATTTCCCTTCCGCCGCCCGCCTCGCCGTTATTAGCAGAGGCAGGCTCCCGTTGCCATCACCGGGTAGAGACCCCCAACCGGGACGTCTCTCCCACCCCGGGAGCTGAACCGCTCCCACTCCAGGCGGCAACAGCCTCAAGTGCCCCCCGGGTCGACGAGCGCCCGCTCGTCACCCCACCTCAAACGCTAACCAGAAAACATACCCCCCCCAGCTGCGACAACCACCCCCTTTATGAGCAGAGAGGGAGGGAGGGAGGGACCTTTCCACCGGGCAAGCAGGACGAGAGAGGGCGAATAGACAGCGCGCACCCCTCTCGTAGCCTGCCGCCCCGCCTCCCACATCTTGCAGCCAATCGGGCTGCACGCTCCCCAAGACGCGGCCCGCTCCTGCTCCCTCCAGCGATCCCCCCCCCCCAGGAAACCCTACCCACGTGCAGGGTAGTCGGGCCCCGGGGACCCGGTTACAAGGCCGGCCTCGGGACCCGGCCCTGCGGCGACGGCGGGATTAACCGAGGTACCCGTAAGCCCACCCTGCACTTGACCATCCCAATAAACCAATCCACACTAGATTATGGTAAACAGATGCTTGGTCGCAGCTTTATTAACAACAGTTAAATTCCGGCCCAACATGGGCCAACTTAATATTGCCCAACATTGCAAACATACCCCCCTACCCCCCCATTTCCGGATGATACCCCACCAGCCATTTCTAGCAAAGTGGAGCACCATCCACCCCCCCATTTCCCTTCCGCCCGCCTCGCCGTTATTAGCAGAGGCAGGCTCCCGTTGCCATCACCGGGTAGAGACCCCCAACCGGGACGTCTCTCCCACCCCGGGAGCTGAACCGCTCCCACTCCAGGCGGCAACAGCCTCAAGTGCCCCCCGGGTCGACGAGCGCCCGCTCGTCACCCCGCCACCGGCACAAGGGAAAACTAACCTTGTGCCGCCCCCACCAAAGAAAGCTGCGACCAGCACCAACCCTCTAAAGCTTCCTGCCAATCATTCAATAGCAGGTCCTGCCCAACAGGGGCAAGGTGCACCCCATCCAGTCGGTACAATCCGGCACACCGAACATCCGCCCACGGATGCAACACCTGAAGCCCCCCAGACTGCTGGACCCAGCGCCCGATCTGCCTATTAATCTTGATGAGGCCTCGGGACCAGCGCCGCTGAGACCAGCAGGCAGGACGCGGGATAATATCCGACCATATAATGGCCACGCCTGGGAGGAGCTCCCGCACCAGTTCAATGTCTCGTTGCACAGTACGGATGATCTGCAGACACGGCAAGCCCGCCAAGTCATTGCCACCCAAGTGTAGCAACAATCCTGCCGGGCGCTGCCGCTGAACCATCTTCGCCTGTAGGCAGGCCAGCAACTGCCACCATCGCATGCCGCGGTGCCCCATCCAGTGCAGCTGTACTCCAGAAGACTCGAGACCGAGGTGGATGCCCAGCGGCCGGACCGCCGCCCGACGCTCCGCCCAATAGACGAAGGAGTGTCCAACGATCCACCAGTCTGTCCAGTCGACAGCATCTGAAAAAGGGGAGAAGCCGCACTGCCACCAGTAGCCCACTCTGAAACAATAAGGACAACGTTAGGCACCCCCCCCCCCAACCAGGGCACGCCACCGCCCCACCGCCGGGAGAGCACCCCTACAGGCGGATATAGCCCTCGTAGGCCCCCGAACGCCAACGCCCGATTCGCTGGATAACCCGGGGTTGAAGACCCGCCGCAGCCGCGCTCGTGGCCGCCCCGATCCGAAAAGAATGAGACGCGTAGCTGCGCTCGGGAAGGCCCAGAAGAAACCGCAAAACCTTCCTCAGCACCGCCGTGAACTGAAACTGGGTCGCGGGCCGGCCATCCTCATGCAAGAAAAAATTGCCCCGCGCCCCCGGCCGAAGCCGCGCATAATGCTGCAGAGCACGCACCGGGCATGACGGGACCGGGGCAATCGCAGTGAGAATCGCCCAACCCCCTCTTCCAGCCTGATCAGTCTTAGAACGCGAGACGTAAATACGCACTACCGATTCTGTCACTGTCACATGCTCAACACCGAGCCCACCAACGGCACCCTGCCGCGCCGACCGCGGGACGAGCTCACTAACCCGAAAAGCCCCGAAAAACGCGGTCACGAATAATGCACGGAAAAGACTGTACTCAAAATCTGAGGATGCGATGCGGGATAACACCTCGCAAATCTGTAAAAGTAAGTCATGGGAAACCGGCCGCCGCCAATCCCGCGGCTGAGGCTGCACTCGAGCCCAACCTGCCAGCAAACGCCGGACCAAGAAGGACACTCGTGGGTTTCCCCAACCGGCCGCCTTGCAAAAGAAGGAAAAAACCCGCCAACGCGGCGACGACCGCGGACCGCGCCCAGCCAGCGCCCCTCGCCCACAAAACAAACTGTCCGACCAGCCCGTCCGGGACCCGCCCGCCAACCCAGCCCCTGTTGCCCAAGAACACACTCACCTGGGCATAACCGCGCCGATACCCCGCCCAGGTACCACGCGTCACCGAAGCCGCCAGCAACGCCATTACTTCAGGGTCCCAACACTCCAAAGATGTCCCGGAACCCGCGACGCCAACTCCTCTGCCTCGGGCGCCAGGCGCCGAAACTGCTCCCACTGGAAACGGGACAGAGCATCAGCAATGGAGTTCTGCGAGCCCGGCACGTGCCGCGCTCTAGCCGCCACATTAAGGCGCAGACAAGCCAGCACAAAAAGTCTCATCAACGAGGCGACCCAAGGACAGCGAGGCGCATGCCGATTGATCACCTCGACAACCGCCGCATTGTCACACCAAAAGACCACTCGCCGATTCCGCAGGCGATCAGGCCATACCCACAGAGCGACCACTAGGGGGAACAGCTCCAGAAAAGCGACATTGCGTACCAAGCCCGACTGTACCCAAGCCTCCGGCCAGGGTTCCGCACACCAAGCCCCCTGACAGTACGCACCGAAGCCGGAACTACCAGCGGCATCAGTGAATAAGTGTAAATCCCGGTTCGATATCTCCGGCAATTGCAACACCGAGCACCCATTGAAGGTGGCTAAAAACGAGTCCCACACCCGGAGATCTTCACGCATGCCGGCCGACACACGAATCCGGTGCTGCGGTAACTGCACCCCAGCCATGGCCAACGATAAGCGCCGCGAGAACGGACGGCCAATGGGCATCACCCTGCAAGCGAAATTAAGATGCCCCACAAGGGACTGCATGACTCGCAAGGTCGTCCTGGTCGCAGACCCCACGGATGCCACCAGCTCCTTCAACCTCTCAACCTTCTGGGCCGGCAAGCGGACAACCATGGCGACAGTATCAATCTCGATCCCCAGGAAAGTGAGACAGGTGACCGGCCCAACGGTTTTGTCGGCCGCTATGGGAATGCCGAACTCCCCCGCCAGGCCTTGAAAAGCCTCGAGCAAGATAGCGCAAGCGCGGTCACCCCTGGAGCCCACGAACAGAAAGTCGTCAAGATAATGAACCACCCCGCTAAGGCCCGTCCTTCGTTCCACCACCCAGTGGAGGAAGGTACTAAAGGCTTCGAAGTATGCGCAAGAAATGGCGCAGCCCATAGGCATGCACTTGTCGAAGTAAAACGCCGACTCGAAACGGAAACCCAGCAATGGGAAAGCAGAGGGGTGGACCGGTAACAGCCGGAAAGCGGATTCGATGTCAATTTTCGCCAACAACGCCCCAGCCCCAAACCGCCGGACCAGTAGCACGGCTGCGTCAAAGGAAGCGTAACGCACAGTGCACCGCTCACGAGGGATGCAATCGTTCACCGAAGCGCCCGGGGGGCAGGAAAGGTTGTGAATCAACCGGAACTTGCCTGGCTCCTTCTTGGGAACCACCCCCAGAGGCGAAATGGTGAACGGCGAAAAGGGAGGGTCGCGAAAAGGCCCCGCGACCCTGCCCAACGCGCACTCCTCCGCAATCTTACGACGCACAACCTCAACGTGGGCCGTAACCGAACTGGCGTTACGCGCACCCCCCCCCCCCGCCGGGGAGCCCTGGCAGGGAATATGGAAACCCTCCGAAAAACCTTGGAAAAGCAGCCGCCCCACTCCACCCCGCCGCCCGCGCCCGTAACTAACCAGCCAAGGCCGCATCGCAGACACCCTGACCGGCGTGGGGGCCAAGGTGCCGCGAACCACCTCACTTTCCCCCGGCGGGGGCACCCGCCACACCTTTGCGACTGCACTTAAGTGCCGAGTGCCCACTCCCACACAAGGAGCAGACATGTCTAAATTTACAGTCGGGGAACGGGCACGACGCCTTGTTGAAACGCCAACAGACGTCACCCCCCCCGGCACCCCCTTTATGCATGGCCTGCGCGGGAGCAGGGGCTCGAAAGGACCGCACCCCCCCCGCCGAAGAAGACTCCCCCGACCTGCCACTCCCCCCTCCGGCGCCCCCTCCCCGCGGGCGGGCGGACATCTGCGTTAACCAAAGATTGATGTCCTTCTGACCCCACGATAACTGCACATTCTCCTCCATCATGTCCCGAAACTCCTCATCGTAATTTAACCAAGCCCACCCCTCGTGAGCCTGGGACGCTGCCAAAATCGCATCCGCATATGCCAACAGGGCCCCAGCCTGGTCAGGGAAATAATGACCCCATACACTAGCTAAACGCAAAAAGGCACGAGTCCAGTTCAAGGTGTTGCGAGACGCCCGCCGCACCCTGCCCGCCTTCTCATCCTCCTTGCGCTTCTTACGGCTTTCACCAGAACGCTTTCGGCCATCCAACAAGCGGAAAATATCGATGTACCTACGCCGCTTAATCTGATGACGCAGCTTCCGAGGCACGCCCTCCCAGAGTTCCGCACAGCGCACCACCGCGGGTCCCCCTCCGTCGCCCCTCACACCCCCCGCCGCCCCCGAATCACTTGAAGAAACTGACGAAGACGACGATGAGGAGGACGAGGAAGAGCGACGACGGCGACGCCCACGCTTGCGCTTCGATCTCGCCTTCGTAGCCGCACCACCTCCCGCCTCAAGGGCCGGCGCCACCCCCTCCCCCCTTTCATACTCACCGGCGGCAGAGCAGGAAGCCACAGGAGCATCTGCAGGCTGGGGCGCTGCCGCCACGTCGGACCGCGCCTCCGAGGCGCCGGCCTGTCCCGAACCCGTCACCGTGCTTTCCATAGGCGCCCGATCCTGTGACGTCTGGTGAATCTGTGGGGGAAGAAAAGAAGAAAGACCAGCAGCCAGATGCCCAGACGAGCCCTGTGCAGAGGCCGTCCCACCGCCCCAACCCCAAGCGGAGGAGCCCAGACCACCCGCTTCCCACGCCGCGGGGCCGCAAGGCCCGGCGCCGCCAGACCCACCATGCCCTGCAGCAACCCACTCGCCCCAAGGACCCCGCCACGGCCCCATGCCGAATGCCCACGGGCCCCAAGACCCGAAGCCACCCGGAGGCAGCAAATGTCCTGCAGAAATCCCGCCGGGAGGCCCAGGGGGGCCGACAGATGCGGCAGTGCCCCCAACCTGCACCACGGCCTCAGGTGCCCCCCCCCGTCAACACACCCATGGCACGCACGCCCCCCATAACGTCGAGCCCAGCTCCGCTCGCTGCCCCAGTAGCCAACTGCCCTGGGCCGCACAACCCAGAGTCCCCCCCCCCCCCCCAGGCACCCTGTCCTGGACAGCCTCTCGCAATGCCCCTTGGCCCCTCCCCCGCTTTTCTTTCCCCCTGCCCCGCTCTCTGCGCGCAACCCCGGGGTCCCCGCCCAACCTGGCCCCCCCACTAGAAGCCCTCACCCCGTTGGATCCCGAGCCACGACCCGGAGGAGCCCGAGTCCCTTTTTGCGTACCGCCAGTGCGCCCACCGGTCCGACGCGGAGCAGCGCCTCCGCCCATCCTGCTCAGGCAAATAAGCAGCCCCCCAGACTCAATCCCCGAATTAAGTCCCCCACCAACCCCAACCCAGCCACCCCCGGCCCGGTTGAACCGCACGGGCCCACAGCAGGAGAGCCGGCAAAATTAGCCACAAACCCCCCCAACAGACCGACGCCGACCTCACCGAAAATCCGGCCACCCCACTCCCGAGCCAGGAGCACGGCCCGACCCCACAGCTCCAGCCCACCTCTACACAGTTAAAAAGCAGGCCGCCGCACGTGCAGCAGGCCCGCAAAGCACGCTCCCTCACCGCCGAGCACACACCCCCTCCCAAAGGCCCGAAGGCACCGGCAGTAAAAGGAGGAACCGGGCTGAACTGGCCGGCGAAAGCCCCCCAAGAGTCTCCCCGTGAATGAAGAGGACGGCGCAAAATATCCCCGGACCCCCGGCGCACTCTAAACCCACCTTTCCACCGGGCAAGCAGGACGAGAGAGGGCGAATAGACAGCGCGCACCCCTCTCGTAGCCTGCCGCCCCGCCTCCCACATCTTGCAGCCAATCGGGCTGCACGCTCCCCAAGACGCGGCCCGCTCCTGCTCCCTCCAGCGATCCCCCCCCCCCAGGAAACCCTACCCACGTGCAGGGTAGTCGGGCCCCGGGGACCCGGTTACAAGGCCGGCCTCGGGACCCGGCCCTGCGGCGACGGCGGGATCATGGTCTGACATTTCTATTACCAGTGCATGTAAAAGAGCATGAATACTTTTTTTCTTAAGAAAAGAACAAGGAAAATACATATGTATGAGGAAGAAAAAACGTTTGACTATAGTGGAAATATGTGTACCAGAAGTCTATTTGGTTAACCTGGTAACCCGGAGGCCCTCCTCGTCCTCTATCACCCCTTTCTCCCCCAACTTCCCACTATTCATTATAGCATTCAACAAATATACGAACAACATAATGTGGTAGAACCTTGGTCGCAGCTTTATTAATACATGTAACAACCAGCCCAACATGGGCAAAACATAATCAACCTCACCCCCACCCCTTTTCCGGACGATGCCCTCACCCGCCATACTATTAGCAAGGCTGAGCATCCTCCTCACCACCCCCCACCGCCTGCCTCGCCATGCTAGTAGCAAAGGCCGGCCCGCACCCCGCTACCGGGCCGAGACCCCCCCAACTTATTGTACTGAGACTTTTTGTTCTATGTGAACCGCGCTGATGCCGAATAGTGCGGTATATAAGAGAATGTAAATAAATAAATAAATAAATAACCGGGATGTCTCGCCCCACTCCGGGGAGCTCCTTCGCTCCCCACCAGCTCCTAAATCAGTTACCGCCCCGCCGCCTGGGCGAGCGCTGGCTCTCTACCCCCACCCCCAGCTGCAACAACTGCGCCCCTGAACTCCTCATAGGGAGGGTGGGCGGGAAACGCGCCTGTTCCCTCCGAGGAGCCGCGGCGAAAAGGCAGAGCCACGCGGCTCCTCGGATTACCCAGGACCGCCCCCCTCGCCCCGCGGCCAATAGAATCGCCCCACAATGCTGTGGTGCGATTCCCGGCTGGCCGCTTCGCTCTCGTTCCCCCCCCCCCCCCCGCAACCCTCGTCATATGATCCGGGCGAAGCCCAGGTTGCCTCAGGTATATTCATCATGACCCCTAACATAGTGATAGCATCCTTAACAGGTACTGTTCAGTTCTGAGATATGAGGTGGCAGCATGGGGGGGGGG
This sequence comes from Ichthyophis bannanicus, assembly GCA_033557465.1. Lineage (NCBI taxonomy): Eukaryota > Metazoa > Chordata > Amphibia > Gymnophiona > Ichthyophiidae > Ichthyophis > Ichthyophis bannanicus. The sequence continues at coordinate 103,065,386 of CM066035.1, forward strand.
GGGAGAAGATGATTAGTCTTTACCACTTCCTACTTTGCATTTCATTAGAGCAATTGTTTTGCATAGCTGATGAGTTTTCAGTATATATCATTCATCAGAGAATATAACTTCTATAGCACGAACGATCATGCAATGTATTTGTGAAAAGACGGATTTAATCTCATTTACTGGTACTGATTTTCACAACATATGCAGAGAACATAAACAATTTCAAACTTAACAACTCTAGATTTTAACATCTGAATTCTAGCCTGTAGAAGTGTGAATTACAAACAAATAATCATTTTACATTCAGTTTCAAGTATTGAATCAATTCTTTCTAAGACACCGAATTCCTGCTGTATTTTAATTACAGATATAGTACAGCCATCTCTTTCCATTTTTAGGAGCATATGTATCTGAAACAGTACTTTTGAGTAGAATCCTTTAGTATAATCTTTATTTTTGGCCTCTGAGTTGATATTGTTTTCTAGATATCCACCTACTACTAGCCTCTACAAACCATTGATCCTCTGAAATGTTCAACTCCCTACCCCTGAAATTTAAAGGCCTCCACCCTCCACCACACTGACAGTCAAAGCCTTCCATTCTCCACTGCATGTACCGGAACCTCTCTACTGTCTAATGGGAGGTATTTGCGATTGGGTTCAAAATGGTGAAGCTCAGTCCTAGCAGTAGTTTCACAGTAATATTTGAGGCGCCAAGCATACACCTTTATTTGGAAGATTGACCCCTAGCGGTTGCAACATGAGGTTACCACTAGTGATTGAATAGTGCCATTTTGAACCTAGACACCCAACAGGGCAAGAGCCAAGAGGGGTAGTGTTGGGGGCTTTGGCTGTTGGGGATATTGAGGTACTGTATCTGGGATGTTTGGGGTGGGATAATGTGATGTTGAGTCTCGGGGATGGAAAGTTAATTTATTCTAGCACAAGTCACTTTAAAAGATAGCAGGCCTGACCTGTTAATTACTGTCTTTGCTTTACTGCAGCCAAGAATGCACAATGGTCCTGGCTGCAGCCACACACATAGATATTTACCACACTAGTTACTAACCTGCATCGTAAATTGAGCTGCTGTAAAGTGTGTTTATTTTACAGCAATTTATTGATCTTGTTCATAGAACTCTTCAATTTCATCCTCTTCTGCAGCTGTTGTTGGGGCATATACTTAAATTATAGTTGTGTTGATAGGCATTCCTCGTAGACAAATAGAGATTAAGCTTTCACTGACTACATTGTATTTCATTGCAGTTCTTGCAAGTTTCTTCTTTATTATAAATGCAATACCATTTCTTGTTTGTCTTTCATTTCCAGCATAGTAGACCATGTGATCATCTGATGCAAAGTGCCCGATGCCAGTCCATTTCAGTTTGCTGACACCTAACAGATCAAGTTGTACACGTTCCATTTCATTCTTGGCCATCTCCAACTTCCCTTGGTTCATGCTTCGTACGTTCCATGTTCCAATATGTAAGACATCTTTATAGCTTTTGACTCTCATTTCATGCGCAGCTACATCAGCAGTCAGACATCCAGAGGGCTTTGGTCCAACCACATCATAAATGCTGGATTTACTCTGAAAAGTCTTCAGCTCTTCCCCAGTAGCAAGTTGAGTGCCTTCCGACCTGGGGGTCTCATCTTCCAGCACTATAGCGCAATTTGTTTTGTTGTGACTATCCATTTGATTTTCATGGCAAGATACAGAAGTAGATTGCCGGAACTTTCCTCCACGCAGTTTAAGTTTAGTGTTGTTGCTGTTGTCACAGAAATGTGATCCTCTGCCTCCAACACCGTCCCATTCTGCTGCTGCCCATATGGGTGATTTTCTTGGTCTGGCACCTCAGCTGAGACCTGTCCATCTTGGGAGACCCTGCCAGTAGTTAAACTACCGATAGTTTAACTCTCAGCATCACTGATGCACACAAGCCCTTACAGCACGACAAGCTGCAAACCAAGTGAGGGCTTGCAATTCTATAGCTTTAATATTATTTTTACATGTGCCATTCCTCCTCCCCTTCTTCCTACCCTGTCCTTCCTGAATAAAGTATAGCCTGTTATAATTACAGCCCAGTCATGGTTGTCCATGAACCATGTCTCGTTAACTGCCATTAAATCCAAGTCAGCCTCTTCCATTAAAGCCTCAACATCTGGGATCTTACTCACCATGCTATGGGCATTTATGCACACCAATTTCCAGATGTTGCCCATTTTACCAATTTCTACAGGGGTATTTAATGTTTCTTTTGCCTGGGGGGGGGGCTTTCTTTTACCTGGGAGCTTTATTCACTCATCCCTAATGAATCTAGTTTAAAGCCCTCTTTAGTACGTTAGCCAGTCTACTGCGGAACAAACTTCTACACTTCTTGGATAGGTGGATGCCATCTCTGCTCTGGGGCCCTTAGAAAATCATCCCATGATCCAGGAAAACAAAACACTCTCAATGACACCATCCACACAGCCATGCAATCATCTACAGGATGTGAGCTTCCCTGCCTTGGCCTTTACCTTCAGCAGGCAGGATTGAAGAGAACACCATCTGCACACCTATCTGCTTCACCCTCTGTCCCAGAGCCATGAAGTCATTTGTGATACACTCGGAGGGACACCTAGCAGTATTATTTGTGCCTACATGGATGAGCAACATCGGATAGTCAGTAGGCATGATGAGTCTTGGCAAACTCTCTTGGATTTTGGCACCTGGGAGACAGTGCGCCTCTCTGGACATCGTCTGGTCAGCAGATGGATGCCTCAGTACCCCTTAGAAGAGAGTCACCAACCACCTCTACCCTTTGCTTCCTTGTGGTCACTAATTCTACAACTTTGGAGAGCTTGAGCTCTGGCTTTTCCCTTTCCTGGGATGCTTTCACCTCCTCCACTTTTAACGCTGCATACTGGTTCTTCAATTCGAGGGCTGGAGGAGTTGGATTGTTGATTCTTCAGGCTCTGGTGATTCATATCCAACCTTCGACTTTCTGTAAGCTCCCATCTTCAAGAAACATCTCATCAATGTACTTCTTGCTGTCTCAAATGCTTCTCAGCCTCACTACCTCTTCTCTGAGCTCCCCCACTTGTTTCATGAGGGCACACATTTTAACTTTGTAGGTGCCCAAACAAACTGAATGTATTCTCATGAATGCACACCTCTGGCAACTTTTGCTGGACTGTTGCACTTTCTTTCATGCTTTGGTATTTAGAAGCCTATTAGATCATGTACAAGTACAAACAGTGGATAATAGCAGCGATGGGCAAATTACATGGCAATTGTGATTTTTGTATAAAAGGAATAATATTTAGGTCTTTGTCCATGGAGTTTTAGGCGAACAGACCAAAAGATTTTCATTTAGGAAAACAGATCGTAAGTGCATTTATGCTATGGCTTGTCATTAACTTTCCTCTCTTATTTCTCTCTACACCTCTCCTTGGACCTCTTCTCATCAGGCAAATCCCTGATATCTGTGTCCTTCTCTTCCACTGTGAACCCCAGACTTTGTTTCTTCTACGTTGCTGCACCCTATACCTGGAACAGGCTGCTTCAGTCTCTGTGTCAGGCTCCATCTCTGGTTATATTCAAATCCAGGCTAAAAACCATCTCTTCAAGGCTGCTTTTGGATCCTGATACCCCCTTCCCCCACCAACCCATTCTCCTGTTTACTAGTCATATGTGCTATAATCATTTCCCTTTAGTTCTACCCTTGCCCCCTGTTTATCGACTTGGTCTGTCTTGGATAGATTTTGAGCTCTTTTGAGCAGGGACTGTCTCTTAACATATACTTGTACAGCACTGCATATGTATTTTAGTGCTATACAAATGATAAGTTGTATTAATAGTAGTAGTAATAGTAAGATTTTCTATCACCACTCAAATCCCTGTTCTGTTATTAAGGTCTACAATTAATACTTTTGTGCTTGGAAGCAGATGTCCTAATAGTCACAAATTGCATTGAAACAATAGTAGATAATCTGAAAAGAAGGATAACTTTAGATTATATTATAATGCCTCAATATTGTAGGGTATGTGCTGTGAAAATCTTAATGGCATAGAAGCAGAAAGCTATATTTGCAGGGAGAATTAAACACAGACTTTATTTATGTGCCAATATATGAATACGGGCATTGTACTGAGGCATTTCTGTTGGCTGGCAATAACGGTGCAAGTATATTCCTACTTTTATTCATATGGTACTCCTACAAATAGGCTACAGAAAGGGCATGGCATTTTCAGCGTGCCATTCTTAACAATATTCCCAGCAGGTATGCATTCATAAGCTATCATCCACTGTAAATCTGCATTCGGTTTATAAATTAGTGGATGTAACAATCCCTTCTGACTTTTCACTTCTTTAGCCCTATTTATCTATGATCACCAGTGGATGCCCTAAGTAATATCCACATCTTTATGGCACAGTGCCTGAGTAATGTACATTAACCTCTGCTTTCATATATTACAAAGAACATCTCACATCACGCAAGCTTCTGGGCGAAGGAGTAGAATGCATGCGACCTCACTAAGATAATTGTAAAATTGGAAAGGTTGACGGTCTTCTGTGCAGTACTGTTCAGATAGTACAGCCATGATATTTCTTACAATTTTTATTGCTTGTTAAATAAATAAATATATATATATATATATATATATATATTCACCGTAGTGTAGCTGGGTTTTAAAGAGGTTTGGACAAGTTCCTGAAGGAAAAGTCCATAAGCTATTATAAAAATGAAATGGGGAAATCCATTGCTTACCACTGGAATAAGCAGCATGGAATCTATCTACCATTTGGGAACCTGAAGATACCGTATTTGTGACCTGGATTGACCACTGTTGGAAACAGGATACTGGGCTTGTTGGGCCTTTGGTCTGACACAGTATGACCTTTCTTAAGTTCTTAAGTGATAACAAGTCATCTGCAAATCTTAGTATTTTTTTATTTTAATGATCTTTTGAATTAGGGGTTAACTTTTCAAGGACTGTTAGTGTTGTGTGACTTCTTTTCAACAATTTAAGTTCCTCTTTCTGTAACAAGAGGGTTTTCAACTTTTTTTGCTGGGGGGTTGGGTTTAGCCTTTGCACAATGGATGCCTCCTGTTTGTCTGGCCAAGCCTGACTTCATCACCACACTGTTGATGTCTGCTTCTGGATTCAAGTATGCATAGGTTTGTTTGCTCTCACATATACAAACCTAGGTGTAGGAATTGATGGACAAATAGAAATTATTATAATACCACAATATTTGCAAGCTGCATAATTCACATATATCATAAAAAGGTTTGGCTTTACACAAACAGAATAATAATCCAAATGAAGAGCAGGTTCTACAAGGGTAAATAACCTCCTAAATCCATCTTTTTGTCGGACCAAGGGACAATTTTACACAAACAGAAACATTTTGCACTCAATCTGAAAATCATATTAAATAGCTTATTCTTTCTTCACGCCAACTACCAAGCAATATAATTGCTTCTTCTCCCTTAGAGATCCTCTGTTCTGGTCCCATGCTTTATTGAATTCAGATACAGTCTTCATCTCACCACCTCCACTGGGAGGCTATTCCACATATCTGCTATGCTTTCCATAAAGAAATATTTCCTTAGATTACTGCTGAGCCTATCTCATTTCATCTTCACCCTATGCCCCCTCATTCCAGAGATTATTTTCGATGGTGAGAGGCTCACCTCCTCTACATTTATGCAATGGAGTTATTTAATCATTTCTATCCTTCCTTCCGAAGTATATGTATTGAGATATTTAAGTCCACATATGCTTTATGGCAAAAACCACTGACCATTTAGGAAAACCCTTCTCTGCTAGGTCTCCATCTTTTCAAAGGTGTGATATCTGGACTTTCAGAAAGCCTTTGACAGGGTCCCTCGTCAGAGACTTTTGGCAGTAACTGAAAAGTCATGGGATAGGAAGCAGTGTACTAGTGTGGATCAGGAACTGGCTAAAAGATAGAAAGCAGAGGGTAGGGCTAAATGGCCAATTATACCAATGGAAAAAGGTGAATAGTGTAGTACCCCAGGGAGCTGTGCTGGGTCCGCTGCTTTTTGACATAGTCATAAATGACCTGGAAAAGGGAATGAGTGATATACAACTTTAAATAGTTTTGTGTCATCTGCAAATTTGAGGTTATCAAATTTGCAGATGACACAAAATTATTTAAAGTTGTTAAAACCCAAGAGGATTGTAAAAAATTGCAAGAGGATCTTCATAAATTGGAAGACTGGGCATCCTATTGGCAGATGAAATTTAATGTGGACAAGTCCAAAGTTATGCACCTAGGAAAGAACAATCCAAACTATGGTTACACGATGCAAGGTTCTACATTGGGAACCACCACCCAGGAAAAAGATGTAGGCGTCATCATGCATAACATGTTAAAACCCTCTGCCCAGTGTGCAGCGGCGGCCAAGAGAGTAAATAGAATTCTAGGTATCATAAGGAAAGGAATGGAAAATAAAACAAAGGATATTATAATGCCTCTGTATCGTTCCATGGTGGGACTGCACCTTGAATATTGTGTGCAATTCTGGTTGCCGTATCTTAAAAAGGATATAGCATTATTAGAAAAGGTACAGAGAAGAGCCACCAAAATAGTAAAGGGGATGGAAGGGTACTTCTATGAAGAGAGGATAAAAAGGTTAGGGCTCTTCAACCTGGAAAAGATACGGCTGAGGGGAGATATGATAGAGGTCTATAAATTACTGAATGGAGTGGAATGGGTAAATGTAGATTGATAGTTTACATTATCAGAATATAGGAAGACTAGGGGACATGCAATGAAGCTACAGGGTAATCTATTTAAGACTAATAAGAGAAAATATTTTTCACTCAACGTGTAATCAAACTCTGGAATTTGTTACCAGAGGATGTAGCAAAAGCTGTTAGCGTAACTGGGTTTAAAAAAGGTTTGGACAAGTTCCTTGAGGAAAGGTCCATAAACCATTATTAAAAGGGACCCTGGATATCACTGCTTGACCCAATACAAGCATTGTGGAACCTGTGTCTTTTGGGGAAACTGCTAGGTACTTATGACCTAGATTGACCACTGTTGGAAACAGGATACTGGGCTTGATGGAACTTGGTCTGACCAGTATGGTATATCTTATGTACTTATGTTCTTATACCGTACTTCAAAGGAGGTCTCCCCAGAGACTTATACAGAGGCACTATTATCTCTTTTTTCCTACTAGCCATTCTTTTTCTTATGCCCCCAAGCATCCTTCTAGTTATGGTCATTAGATTTTATACCTGTTTTATTTTTATTTATTTATATTTATTTGTACGTTTTTCAATACCTCCCCTTCCAGAGATCAAGGGCGGTTTACAAATAACCAACAAGATACATTCAACTTAAACTTCAATCAATGATATTGCAGGAAATAATTCATGGATTATGAAGAGAAAGCATGAAATTACAATATGTACAGAGAAGATATTTACAATCATCATATTTACAGGGGAGTTATTTGTTCACAGATGTTGTGCAGATAAGGAAGGAATATTCCTTTTTGATTTGAGTGGAGGGATACTGTAGAGAGTTTCAGTTAGAGTTCACTGCTATGTTGGAGGGATACTGTGAGGCGTATCCCTTCAACAGTAGAACCTGGGATTGATCATCAGATATGATCAATCCCAGGTCTTGCTCTTCTTTTGTGCACAGAAGTACTTTATCCCTCATTCTGTACTGCTCTCTTGGGATTTTGAAGCCCAAATACATGGCCTTGTATTTTTTAGCAGTAAAGCTCAGTTTACAAATTCTAGACTGTTCTTAAACCTTCATTAAATCTCTCCTCAGGTTATCTACACTTTCCGAGGTGTCTACCCTTTTGAAGATTTTAGTATCATCTGCAAAGTGACAAACATACATGACAGCCCTTCTACAATATTGCATATGAAAATGTTGGAAAGAACAAGATCAAATGCTAACCCCTGCAGCATCCCGTTAGTAGTATCCTTATCCCCCTTTGTCACCTCCTACTCAATTAGTTTCTAACTCGGTCATTCACTTTAGGTCTCATCCTATTGATGCTTAGTTTATTTACGAATCATCTCAGGGCTGGTCCGTCCATTGTGCAAGGATGTTATTCACATGGGGCCTGCACATCAGGGGGCTCTGCGCCAACTTCATTCTGCACATGGTCAGTTTACAGGGCTGGCTTCAGAGGGAGCCGGAGAGGCCTGAGGCCCCGGCTTACCTCTGCACAGCTGCTGGAGTGAAGAGCGGCATGTTCCTTCACTCTGGTAGATGTGTTCTTGTGAAGCACGCTGCGTGCTGGAAAACAGGACATGCCCTTTAACCTCCAGCACCAGCAGGCTTCATGAGAACACAGCTGCCGGAGTGAAGGAGCATGCCTTTCTTCACTCTGGCAGCTGTGCAGAGGTGAGCCAGAGCTTCAGACCTCCCTGACTCCCTCTGAAAACAGTCATACAGGTGCAGCGCTCTTCGGGGGGGGGGGGGGGAGCTAGAATAGGACTGGAAATGGACTGTTGGGGGCTAGGACTGGAAATTGGCGGTTTGGGGGGAGCATGGATTGGAAATGGGTTGATGGGGGGCTAGGACTTGAAATGGGCTGATGGGGAGTTAGGATAGGACTCATAATGGACAGATTGGGTGGGCTAGGACTGGAAATGGGGGGCTTGGACTGGAAATGGGCTGAAGAGGGGCTAGGACTGAAAATAGGTTGATGGGGCTAGGACTGGAAATGGACTGATTGGGGAGGCTTGAACTGGAAATAGGGGGCTTGGACTTGAAAAGGGCTGATGGGGCTAGGATAGAATTGAAAATGGGTTGATGGGGGGCTAGGATTGGAAATGGGCTGATGGTGTGGGCTAGAACTGGAAATGGGCTGATGCGGGGGGATGTGAGAAGGGATTAGAAGAGACTGGATGCTGGGTGGGGCTGGAACTACAAAGGAGCTGATGTTGGGGGAAGACTAGAAGGTGATAGGACTGGGGGAGTGAGGATGAAGAGGGGAAAAGATAGTTTGTGTGGGAGGAAAGAAAAATCTATGATTGGCTGGGTATTGGGAGAGCAAGTGGGGATTGAGAATGGAAGTGTGAAATTTGAGTGGATAAAAAAGGAATAAAGAAAGACATGGAAGAAAAAGTAAACGGGGAAAGATCAGTAGGTTAAAGCAGATGTAGAGAGAGAATGGAAAAAAAAAATAAAAGAGAGAAGAAAGGAAAAATGGACAGCAGACAATGGAGAGTTAGCAGAAGACATGAAGAAACCAGAAGAAATTGACTGGAGCAATTGCAACTGAAAAATAAAATGCCCAAACAAAAAAAGGAAGAAAAATACTTTTTTTATTTTAAATTTATTAACTGGAATATGTCAACTCTGGGAAATGTGCATCACTAATGTCTTTGCGTTTTTGTTTAGTACAAGAGGAAATTAATTTATAGTTTTATTTCTCCAGTGTAGTTGTACATTCCAAATTTAACTTTTAGGGTTCCCAATTTAATTACTGTCCTCCTATTTCTAAATTGTTATCCCTTGTTCTTTGTTTTGTGACGGTCTATGTTCTACATGTGTAACTGAGCTGAGGTATTCTTTTTATGCAGTTTCTATTTGACATAAGAACATAAGATATGCCATACTGGGTCAGACCAAGGTCTATCAAGCCCAGTATCCTGTTTCCAACAGTGGCCAATCTAGGTCGTACGTACCTAGCAGTTTCCCCAAAAGACACAGGTTCTGCAATGCTTGTACTGGATCAAGCATTGATATCCTGGGTCCCTTCTTAATAATGGTTTATGGACTTTTCCTCCAGGAACTTGTCCAAACCTTTTTTAAACCCAGCTACACTAACAGCCTTTAATACATCCTCAGGTAACAAATTCCAGAGTTTGATTACACGTTGAGTGAAAAAATATTTTCTTTTATTAGTCTTAAATAGTTTACCCTGTAGCTTCATTGCATGTCCCCTAGTCTTTCTATATTCTGATAACGTAAACAATCGATCTACGTTTACCTGTTCCACTCCGTTCATTAATTTATAGACTTCTATCATATCTCCCATCAGCCGTCTTTTTTCCAGGTTAAAGAGCCCTAACCTTTTTAGCCTTTCTTCATAGGACTATCCTTCCATTCCCTTTACCATTTTGGTGGCTCTTCTCTGAACCTTTTCTAATAACGCTATATCCTTTTTAAGATACGGCGACCAGAATTGCACACAATATTCAAGGTGTGGTCTCACCATGGAATGGTATAGAGGCATTATAATATCTTTTGTTTTATTTTCCATTCCTTTCCTTATGATACCTAACATTCTATTTGCTCTCTTGGCTGCCACTGCACACTGGGCCGAGGGTTTTAACATGTTATCCACAATGACGCCTAAATCTTTTTCCTGGGTGGTGGTTCCTAATGTGGAACCTTGCATTGTGTAACCATAGTTTGGGTTGTTCTTCCCTAGGTGCATAACTTTGCACTTGTCCACATTAAATTTTATCTGCCATTTCGATGCCCAGTCTTCCAATTTATCAAGATCCTCTTGCAATTTTCCACAATCCTCTTGGGTTTTAACAACTTTAAATAGTTTTGTGTCATCTGCAAATTTGATAACCTCACTCATTATTCCACTTTCCAGGTCATTTATGAATATGTCAAAAAGCAGCGGACCCAGCACAGATCCCTGGGGTACACCACTATTCACCTTTCTCCATTGGGAAAATTGGCCATTTAGCCCAAACCTCTGCTTTCTATCTTTTAACCAGTTCCTGATCCACAGTAGTACACTGCCTCCTATCCCATGATTCTTTAGTTTTGACAAAAGTCTCTGATGAGGGACCTTGTCAAAGCCTTTCTGAAAGTCCAGATACACTGTATCAACCGACTCACCTTTGTCCACCTGTTTATTCACACTTTCAAAAAAACATAACAGATTAGTAAGACAAGATCTTCCTTGTCTAAAGCCATGTTGGCTGTCTCCCATTAGGCCATGACTATCTACATGCTGAGTAATTTTATCCTTTGTAATGGTTTCTACCATTTTTCCCGGTACTGACGTGAGGCTCACCGGTCTGTAGTTTCCCGGATCACCCCTGGAACCCTTTTTAAAAATTGGTGTTACATTGGCGATCCTCCAATCTTCAGGAATTAGAGATGATTTTAATGATAGTTCACAGATTACTAATAGCAGGTCTGAAATCTCATATTTCAGTTCATTCAACACCCTTGGATGTATACCATCCGGCCCAGGTGATTTACTACTCTTCAGTTTATCTAATAGTTGTAATACATCTTCCCGATGTATCAATATTTCCTTCAATTCTTCCGCACCTTTAAATACCACTTCAGTCATGGATAACACCCCTACATCTTCCTCAGTAAAGACCGAAGCAAAGAATTCATTCAGTCTCTCCACTATCTCCTTTTCGCCTCTTAGTGCCCCTTTAACTCCTCTATCATCTAATGGTCCAACCGCCTCTCTCACAGGTTTTTTGCTACGAATGTACTTGAAAAAATGTTTATTTCGCGTTTTTGCTTCCGCAGCAAGCTTCTTCTCAAATTCTCCCTTTGCCTTCTTTATCAATGCCTTGCATTTGACCTGCCAGTGCTTGTGCTGTTTCCAGGTTTCGTCGTTTGGCTCTTTTTTCCATTTCCTGAAAGATGCTTTTTTGGCAACAACAGCCTCTCTGACCTCACCTTTAAACCATGCTGGCAGTTTTTTGGATTTCCTTCCACTTTTCTTAAAGCGTGGAATACAGCTGGTCTGGGCTTCCAAGATAGTATTTTTCAACAACACCCAAGCTTGATGTAAGTCTTCAACCTCTGCAACTGCTCCTTTTAGTTTTTTCTTAACTATTTTCCTCATTTTATCATAGTCTCCCTTTTGAAAGTTAAACGGTAGTACTGTGGATTTTCTTACTGTCCCTCCTCCACTAATTAAATCAAAGGCGATCATGCTATGATCACTATTGCCAAGTGGCCCCAACACCCTTATCTCTTGCACTAGATCTGGTGTTCCACTAAGGACTAGGTCTAATATGGCTTCCCTTCTGGTCGGTTCATGAACCAGCTGCTCCAAGAAGCAGTCATTTATGTCATCTAGGAACTTTATCTCCCTAGCGTGTCCTGCCGTGACACTGACCCAGTCGATACCGGGGTAATTGAAATCACCCATTATTATTACCGAGCTGTAACTTTTGTTAGCTTCCTTGATTTCTTTGAGCATTTCATCATCCATATGTTCATTCTGGCCAGGCGGTCGATAGGATGCCCCCACTGCCATTGCCTTCCCCTTTTAACATGCAATTTCAATCCATAGAGATTCTAGATGAAATTTTGTTTCCTGCAAAACTTTAATCCTTTCTGACTCAATGCCCTCTCTAACAACCCCTCCACCAATTTGATCAGCTCTATCATTACGATGTAGTTTGTACCCAGATATCACAGTGACCCACTGGTTGTCCTCCTTCCACCATGTCTCTGATATTCCAATCATATCTAACCTCTCATTTAGTGCTATGTATTCTAACTCTCCCATCTTATTTTTTAGGCTTCTAGCATTTGCATACAAGCATTTTAGAGACTGTTTTTTATTCATATTAATTTGGCTATTGGTAGACATGGGTAATTTGGGATCTTTAAGCTCTGTCTGCTCCATGCTCGAGGGCATTTGGGCTACTTTACTCTTTTTTGGAACCTCTCTGCTTTTGGTAGTATCCTTCAAGGATACATTCTTCCGAACCATCCGCTCTTGGGCGACTGTCGGCTTTCCCCTATTATCTAGTTAACTGTGCTACTTGTTCTCTTTCCCCAGTAGGAGATGTACTGGTATTCTCTGAGATGTATTGGTTTAATATTTGCAATGTTGCCTTTTGATAGGTATGGTTTGTTGCTTTATGAGTCCTGGTAGTACTGTTATCATACAGCGGGTTTGCTATGGGTTCTAAATGGACAGTGGTTGTAGTACTTCCTAATGTGCCTGGCAGTTGGCACTGGAATATAGTAGTGTAGAAATCTTGTAGTCTTTCTTTATCCAGACACTCGTTAAGAGGCAAATACTTAAGCAAATGAGGGCCCTTAAGCAAATGAAGCCCCGCACCCCCTTGGGCCGCCCCTGAGTCACCTATGTGGAACCATGTTAAAGACTTTGCTGAAATCTAAGCACATCACATCCAGGACTCTCCCTCAATCCAAGTCTCTGGGCATCCAGTCAAAGAAATTAAGCAGATTGTCTGACAAGCCCTAGATCTAGTAAAACTATGCTGCCTCAGCCTCGGATCCTGCAGTCTATTTTGTTTTAGTAGTATTCCCATTAATTTACTCCAGAGAGAACAGACTAACTAGCCTGTAGTTTCCAACGTCCTCCTTTCTTCTGCACTTGCGGAGAGTGATAGGAGGACATAGCACAGAGCTACATTTCACTTGTTTGGGAGTTTCCCACCTATTTAACACCAATAGTTAAATCCTTCAGGGTTCAACCCCACTGAGCTGATACCTACACTTTTTGCTTCTGCTGCCTAGCCTGTTCCTGCTGCCTCGCATCTCTCTCAATTCCAAAATGGTGTTTTGTCCTCAAAACAAAAATGAAAAAGAAAAAAAAAAGGAAAAGAAAAATCTTCTCCTCCCTTGCTTTTCTTTGGATGCCTTGGATCTTGTCACCACTGTTGCTGCTTCCATCTGGCCTACTCCTGCCACCTTGCCTCTCGGTTTAGTGCCTTGCAGTATTATTTGTTGCCACTGTTGCTGTTTCTACGTGAGCTGCTCATGCCTCACATTACTTTGGGGTTGAGTTTCTTTGCTGCTCTCATGGTGCTTTTGGAATGCTCATGTCACTGTTCGTTCTGCTTTGTCTCTCTCAGTGTGTCTTGGGGTATTTATGGTAGTCTTCATGCTACTTTACCTCACTTTTGGTGAAATCCATCTGCATGTTTCATAATATGGAAATAGAAAATCTAAAGTGTTATTGTCAAAAAGAGAGCACTGTTTTTCTCATTTGATTATAATGAAAATAATAGAGACAACATGCATGAAATAAACCACCTAACTTGAGAAATAAAAAAAAATGACATGACAAAAAATGGAAAATTAAGTGAAATAAGACTACAAAATGGAGGTGTTTTTCCCTTGCACACCTCTAGTCAAGTTATTTTATGGGGTTATATTGTTCATCTTTAAGATAATATAACATCATAAGAAGGTTGATCTACTGTTCACTGCAAGATTTGTTATAGTCTTAGATGATGATAAAAAGAGGACCTTAATATGGAGAACAGGTTGTAAAGTCACTGGGCATTATAGCCATGGATCAAATTGTCTTACAACTGTAGTCAACATTATTGGCACCTTGCATTTTTAAGTATTTATTTATTTATTTGGCTATATTTATATACCATTTTTCACAAAGGTCAAAGCGGTTTACAGAGAACTCGATTTTACAAACAGCGTTTACAGTAAAACAGGCAACTTTGTACATTGAGTAAGGAAAAGGGTGGTTAGTTCAGGTTAACTATGTACAGGATGACGAGCTACTTATATGCACTTGTAAAGTTTTGTTTTTCATGCGATACAGAAATACTGTTCAGCTAGTATTAGGGGATGGTAGAGTTAGGAGGGGGTGGGACCAAAGTGGACGGGGAATAGGTGGGTCTTGAGGAACTTGTGAAAGTATAGGAAGTCCATGGTGTTTCTTATGTCATCGGGAAGAGAGTTCCATGTAGTTGGTGCATAAAGCTCAAAGGATCTGGCATGGGTCTGCTGGGTGCTTTTTGTTATGGCTTGGGAGGTGGTCAGCGTGTTCATGGTAGAGGCTCCTTGTGTTCTGTTCGAATGCTGTGGTGTGATGAGGGAACAAAGATGGGTAGATGACTGATAGTTCAGAGCTTTGTGAATCATCAGAAGGATTTTGTAGAGTATTCTGCTTTGCAGGGGGAGCCAGTGGACGTGTTTGAGGATGGGGGTAATGTGTTAGCATTTGGATGTTCCTGTGATGGTCCTTGCTGCCATGTGGAGGGCTGTTTGAAAAGGATGGAGTGTTAATTTTGGTAGTCTGTGGTATACTGAGTTGCAGTAGTCAGCATGGGGTGTTGTGAGAGCTTGTAGAGCTGAGCAGAAATCTGACGGGACGAGAAGAGGGCAGAGGTGTTGGAAGGTCCAGGTTTTGTAGTAGATTGATCTTGATGTGTTCACTATTTGAGTCTTCAGAGTGAGGTGGCTGTCCAGGGTGATTCACAGGTACTTTACTTCTGGTTTGATTTGGATTTCCATGCTGTTGAGGGTAATGGTGGGGGGGGGGGTAAAGGAGTCATTCCTGGTGACGATGAGAGCTTCTATTTTTTTGAGGTTGATGGACAGATGATTTGTAGATAACCATTGTGAGATGTCTGAGAAGTATTGCTGGAATTTGTGGTAGGATGGATTGTTGAGGTTGATTGGTTTGTAGAGAATAAAATCAGCTGCAAATATGTGATAATTTAGTCTGTGTGTTTGGATGATGTTGCAGAGGGGTTGTAGATAAGTATTGAAACGGAGAGCTGAGAGTGTAGAACCCTGGGGGACCCCTTGCCTCTGAATGTATGGTGCTCATGATAGTGCTCTGATTCTGATCTGTTGAGTTCTGTTGTGGAGGTAATCTTGGAACCATCTCAGTACTGTGTCTTGTATTCTGATTGACTGGAGGTGCTGTAAGAGGGTGTTGTGACTGATGGTGGCAAAGCAGCAGAGATGTTTAGGAATGTAGGATAAATCCTTGGTGGATGTTTTGGGTTTTTAGATAAGTTGTATAAAATATCTTGAGAAAGAACTGAAAATATTCCAACTGTATATAATCATAATATCTTAATATAGTATGTTCAAAGGTATGCAACAATAAAAAGATGTCTGTGCAACTTAGACGTAGCAATTTCTTAGAAAAAAACAAACAAACAAACAAACAAAATATGACCAGGACAGGATTAATGGCACCCTTTAATAATATTTAGTTGCACAATCCTTGGCAGTGATGACAGCCTCCAAACATTTCTTGTAGCCATCTATAAGTTTCGTACATCTGTCTGCTGGCAGTTCCTCCCACTCTTCAACTGTGAGTTGTTCCAGCTAATGAATGTTTCCAGGATTCCTTTTATCAATGGCAGATTTCAGCTCTTTCCAAGGGTTCTCAATTGGATTGACATCAGGGCTCATTGCCGGCCACTTTAAAACAGTCCATTTATTCCTTTTAACCATTCTTTTGTACTTTTAGATGTACAGTTGTGGTGAACATTATTGGCACCTTTGCAGTTTAACCCCTTAAGGTCCAACATCTCCTAAAAGAAAGTGGACAGTGAAATGGCTTTGGACTATATATGCACACATATTTGACACATGAAAGAATCAAATAATACAAGAGTAATTAAAAAAGGAAATAGTATAAAACTGGGACATTGCCAAGACATGATTATAAACAATTCAAATCAGTTTGAACAGAACCACATACCAATTTCAGAACAATTAGACACACCTGTGATCAATTGTCAGAACTCACATGACTTAAATCAATCAATGAATGATGGCTCTAATATTTAAAATGGCCGCATTCATTCCATGTTCCATTTTCACACTGGTGAAGACATGAGAGCTGCCTGAGACCATCAGAATTGCTATTATCACCAGACATCAGTTTGCAATGTTATTAAGACTTTTTCTTCTCATGGAACTGTCAAGAAGCTCCCAGAACATGGCGGGAAGAGGAAATGTAATCCAAGAAGTCTTTGAAGATTACAGAAAGACCATATATGAGAGAATGTGACAACTGTTATGGAGTTTATCTGATGCTCATATAAAGAAGATGAGAATCAAGCAATGCTACTGATATGGGAAAACCCTGACTGTGATTATCATCCTTGTTTGGGAGAACACATTGTAGCAGCTGTACCACAAGTACTTATTGAAAAAATTAAATCATGATGAAACTATGTAGATTTTTTCTTGCATAAAATGTTTATGTAATATAATTGATTACTTTTGTTATATTAGTAATCTCTCTTGAGAAATAGGAGGCCGCGGGCCCACGTGCCCGACGGCCGGCAATAACCGGGGGGGCGGGGTGGCATGCACCCCTTCCGCGGTGGTGTGAGGCGCGCGCCCGAGCGCAAGTTTTGGTTTAAATCTATTGGCTCCCGCGTGCCCAGGTGGCCGCGGGAGCCAATGAGCGGTTCGCGGGTCCCAAGGGGAGCGAGCGGTCAGACGCCAGTCCTTCGGAAGCGGGGAGAGAGGACGGGCGTCTGACTGCAGCTCCGTTGCGGTTTCGGGCTTGTGTGAGGAGAGTCAGAGCTGAAAAGGAGCATCGGGCCGGCTTGCTGTGCGAGGGCAGATTGCGACGCTGTACCAGGGGTGCTGAGAGGAGTCGGGACCGCTGAGGAGAGTCGGAGCTGCAAAGGAGCGTCGGGCCGGCTGTTCATAGTGCCGTCGGAGGCGGGCAGCGCTGAAGAGCAGCGTGCGTTGGCCGGCTGAGGCCTATTTCAGGTGTTGGGGGGATTACAGTCTGGGGGAAAAAGGGGGGGCTCCGGTCTGTCACAGTCCAGAGCTCAGGGGATAGTTCCTCTTCCTGCGGGGGGATAACATTATGGTGGGGCAAGGGGGCAAGGGGAAGAAGGGAGGGGGCACGAGGGGTAGTAGGCAGTCCCTGGGGCGGGATCCTAGGGGCTCCAGGGGACAGGCCAGGGGGAAGGCAGGGGCTGGGCGCAGGGTCCCACGCCGGGGTGGGGAGACAGCGCTCCCGGTTAGTTCCGGGAGACCTCGGGGGAGCAGGGCTGGCCGTGGCTGGGAGATGGCTTCTGGAGTTCTAGGGGGGCTGGTACCCGGGGGGGGTTATGGGTGCGGGGTCCATCGGGGGAGCGGCAGGCACTGCTGCTCCGCCTCCTCTGGTGGTGGAATCCTCGGGGGTGGGGGGGGCTCCACAGTTGCCAGCGGGGTGGCAGTGTGCAGCCGGGGGTCAGGATGGGTGGGTTGGGGGAGGCCCATGGGGTTGGCCTATGGTTCCTAGGGGAGGGGGCATGTCAAGTTGGGACTATTGGCGGGGAGGGGGGCAGGGTTCCTCCAGGGTTGATTGGACGGGGCCTTGGCAGCTGCCCTGGGGCTTGTCGGGTTCCCCTTCCTTGTTTTCGGTGTCTCCACAGGTACCGACAGGAGACGGGGGGAGGACGACACTGAGCGGCACAGGACGGACTGCGGTGGAGGTACCTATGGCGCAGTGTGAGGACTTCCAGGAGGGGATTCCGACTTCGGCGTCTACCCTACCAGATGTTGTGCAACCCCGGACTTCGGCTGATGGTGAGTTACCAGAGACTCGGGTTGAGCAAGGCGCGGAGTTTAGTCAGGCCGGGGGGCGGGAGGCAAGGCGAAGAAGAAGAGCCGCAGCTCCCGTAAGTGTCGGAGGCGGGGGGGCTCATCTTCGTCTTCATCGTCTTCGTCCTCGTCGGTTGGGGTAGGTGGCGGGCAACCCGTCGGGGGTGGGGGGTAGTAGGAGGGGGAGGTGGGGGTGCTACGTTGGCCTCATTTTCCGAGCTGTGGGAGGGGGTGCCGCGTAAGCTCAGGCGCAAGATATGGAAGTGGAAATACATAGATATCTTTCGCCTGCTGGAAGGTAGGAAGCGTTCGGGGGACAGCCGGCGAAAACGGAAGGCGGATGAGAAGGCGGGCAGGGTCAAGAAGGCTTCGCGGAACGTCCTCAACTGGACGAGGGCTTTTCTTCGGTTAGCTAGCGTCTGGGGACAGCGTTACCCGGGGCACTACGGGATGTTGCTTGGATACGCCGACTCGATTCTGGAGGCGGCTCAGACTCATGATGGTTGGGCATGGCTCAACTATGATGAGAAGTTCCGAGATAAAATGGAGGAGAATCGTGCTCTGTCCTGGGGGACCCAGGACATCAGCCTCTGGTTAACGCAGATGTCTGCAAAAGGAGGGGCTGGTGCAGGGGGGCAAAAAGGGGTCGCCGCTGCGTCGGGGAGTGCGGGGCGGCCATTTCGGAGTGCCCCGGCTCCCGGTTTCCCAAAAAGCGCTGGTGAGGGGGCTGGGGACGTCTGTTGGCGCTTTAATAAGTCGTCTTGCCCCTTTCCGGATTGTAAGTTCCGGCATAGTTGCTCCTTATGTGGGGGAGGACACTCTGCTCTCTGTTGCGGCAAGAAGGGACCCACACCCCCGGCCGCAAAGCAATAATAATAGTTCGAGGGAGTTGGTCCCTACCCCCATAATTTTTTCGGCACTCCGGCCTTGGTTGAAGCGCTATAAGTGGGTTACGGCTCGGCGGGTCTTGGAAGGGGGTTTCCAGTATGGGTTCCCCATACCAGTAGTGGGGGAGGGGGGCCCGGCGATGGCGCGCAATGCACCGTCGGTTAAGCGTCTAGCGCAGGTGGTTCGCGGTAAATTGGCCACTGAGTTGGCCCTCGGCAGGGTGGCCGGGCCCTTTGTGGACCGGCCGTACCAGAATTTTTTGGTATCTCCTTTGGGCATTGTGCCTAAGAAGGAGCCCGGGAAATTCCGGCTCATTCACAACTTGTCCTTCCCGGAGGGGGCATCGGTGAATGATCTCATTCCGCGAGAATTGTGCGCGGTGCGGTAGGCGTTGTTTGACGAGGCTGTGCGGCTGGTGCGCGAGTGTGGGTGCGGGTGTTTGCTGGCAAAAGTCGATATTGAGTCTGCTTTTCGCCTGCTGCCGGTGCATCCTGCTTCCTTCCATTTATTGGGTTTTGTGTTTGAGGGCGGCTATTACTTCGACAAGTGCCTGCCGATGGGCTGCTCCGTCTCTTGTCGTTACTTTGAGATGTTCAGTTCTTTCATGCACTGGGTTCTGGAGGTGTCCGTCGGCTCTCGGAATGTGGTTCACTACTTGGACGACTTTCTATTTGTTGGTTCGGCGTCATCCGGGCTATGTCGTGCGCTACTGGATGGGTTCATGCGGCTCGCGCGGGGGTGGGGGGTGCCGCTCGCGGCGGACAAGACGGAGGGTCCTGCCACGCACCTCACTTTTCTGGGAGTGGAATTGGATTCAGTCGACATGGTGGCGCGACGTCCTCCGGGCAAGGTAGAGCGTTTGCAGGTGTTAGTAGCAAACGTGCTGGGGCGAAGAAAGTTACGTTGCGTGAGATGCAGGCTTTGTTGGGCTCCCTTAACTTTGCCTGCAAGGTTATCCCGATGGGTCGGGTGTTCCTACGGCGCTTGTCGGCGGCTACTTCTGGAGTGCGGCGGCCGCATCATCGCATCCGGGTCTCAAGGAGCATGAGGGCGGACCTCGGGGTTTGGGACCAGTTTTTGAGAGATTTTAATGGCGTTACGGTCCTCCTCGAAGCGGAGGTGTCTTCCTTCGTTTTACAGATTTTTACGGACGCGGCGGGTGGTTTTGGGCTCGGTGTTTATTTTGGGGGAGCATGGTGTGCTGCGCCGTGGCCATCGGCCTGGCGGGCGGCGGGATTAACCGACAGTATCACGTTCCTGGAGCTGTTCCCTATCTTGGTGGTTTTGGAGCTGTGGCCGGATAGGCTTAGTAATAGGCAATTGTTGTGGTGGTGCGACAATGAAGCGGTAGTCCATGTTATTAATCGCTATGCGCCTCGTTGCGCGCGGGTGGCGGCTTTGATGAGGGAGGTGGTTTTTGCCTGCTTGAGGCTGAATGTGGTAGTGAGGGCTCGACATGTTCCGGGATATGCTAACCAGATCGCCGATGCTCTTTCTCGTTTCAAGTGGGACCTGTTTCGGCGACTGGCTCCAGAGGCGGACCCGGTGGGGCTGTCGGTCCCAGAGCGTTTATGGCGTCTTGGCCTCCAGGTATCCTGAGCTTGCTGAGGGGTTCGGTATCGTCGGCGACCTGAAGTTCTTACTGCAAGGGATGTGACAGTGTGGTGGCCTTTTTGGCGACTCGTGGATGGCGGCTGGGCCCGGTGCCTGATCACCTCATGGGTGAATACATTCTGGCAGCAAAGGCGGAGGGGGTGGCCCTATCCACTGTGCGGTCTCACCTTGCTGGCTTTGCCTTTTTCTCCAAGGCGGTCGGGTGGGCAGTGCACGGTTGGGGGTTTCTTTCTCGCCGGCTTTTATTGGGGTGGGAGCGGGCTACCCCCCCCCCCCCAGTCGGACAAGCGTCAGCCAATTACCCCCGATCTACTGGTTCGGATGAGCGCAGCTTTACCTGTAGTGGTGGAGTCCGAATACGAGGCTCTGCTGTTCCGGGCTGTGTTTTGTGTGGCCTTCTTTGGGGCCTTCCGGTCGGGGGAATTGGTGGCGTCCAGTGGGAGGTCGGGGGGGCGGCTCTGCAACTCCGTCATGTGCGTTTGGCACAGGGGCAGCTGAGCATATGGTTGTCCCGGTCTAAGACCGATCAGAGAGGGAGGGGTGTGTGGGTGCATTTAAGGCCGCTTCCGGCTTCGGTGATCTGTCCGGTAGCAGCTATGGCAGCGTACTTGCGGGTGCGTGCTCCGGGAGGCGACCTGCTCTTTGTGCATGCGGATACGTGGTGTTTGACGCGTTTTCAGTTTGCCGCGGTTCTGCGGATGGTAGTGCAACAGATGGGTTTATCACCGGGTGACTTCGCACCGCATTCCTTCCGGATTGGGGCCGCTACTAGTGCGGCGCTGGCTGGTTTGCCGGGTACCGATATTCAGCGGATCGGCCGCTGGCGCTCAAATACATTTAAGGGATATATACGTTGGTGAGTTGGGTAGTCGGTGTATCGGGTACTAACTATGTTTTTTCTTTTAGATGGGATTCGGGTGCCATTTGCCTGCTGGATAGTCGGCCATTCCTTTGTGCACTGGGCCGGCCAGCAGGCAGCTTTACGGCCGCTTGGTGCGAACTTGGGACTGCCTGCTGACGAAGTGGTGTTATCATGGCTGGGTGAGCGCGGCCTGCGCTGGTTACAACTCTTACCCTTGCTACGGCACCATCAGCGCGTCAGAGGATCCCCGGAATACTTGTTGCTGCATCTAGGAGGCAATGATTTGGCGTCATGGACAGTGAAGCAGCTGATCAGGGCGGTTCAGCGGGATTTGGGGGAAGTGTTATTAATGTTCCCCGGGGTCATTTTGCTCTGGTCTGACATAATTCCCAGGCCTGCTTGCTGGGGCCATCGGCAGTGGTCCCGTGGGTTAGTTAAGATTAACCGGCAAATTGGCCGTTGGGTTTTGCATCATGGGGGGTATCAGATTTTGCATTCCTGGGTGGAGGTCGAGTGCGCGGGCCTGTATCGTTCGGATGGGGTACATCTTTCCCCGATCGGGGTAGATTTACTCCTGAATGATTGGCAGGAGGCCTTGGAGTTGGGATGTTTAGAGCGGGATAGCTGGTCGCAGCTTTGATTTGGTGGGGGGGGGCTCAGGGACAGGTGTCACTGAGCCTGTGGCAGGATCCCGGAGGTGTCCGGGGTCCGGAGGCATGGCAATATGCAGGGCGGGGGTGGGGGTACCCCCGACCCGGAGAAGCCCTCGGTTTTTGCTAGTAATATGGCGAAGCCGGAAGAGGGGGATGGAATTGCCAGGGACGGTTATCGGCGGAGGCGGGAAGGAACTCACTTTGCTATCCATATGGCTGGTGAGGGATTGTCCCGCTGCCGGAACCGTAAGTTAACAGTTTTGGTTGTAATGTTATGTTGTGCTTGTTTAATAAAGCTGCGACCAGTTATTTTGCCAATAAGCGATTATGTGGTGGTTATTTGGAAGGAAAGAGGGGGGGGATGTGGGGTGGAATGGGGCTGTGGGCCACGTCCGCCTTACCTGGTTAATAGGAGGCCGCGGGCCCACGTGCCCGACGGCCGGCAATAACCGGGGGGCGGGGTGGGGCGCACCCATTCCGCGGCGGTGTGAGGCGCGCGCCTGAGCACGAGTTTTGGTTTAAATCTATTGGCTCCCGCGTGCCCAGGTGGCCGCGGGAGCCAATGAGCGGTTCGCGGGTCCCAAGGGGAGCGAGCGGTCGGACGCCAGTCCTTCGGAAGCGGGGAGAGAGGACGGGCGTCCCCACCCTCCCTCCCTTTGGTGGAGCTTGGGGTCTGGGGGACGGGGGGTTGCAGCTGGAGGGGGGGGGGCGGGATCCCGGAGGTGTCCGGGGTCCAGAGGCATGGCAATATGCAGGGCGGGGGTGGGGGTACCCCCGACCCGGAGTAGCCGTCGGTTTTTGCTAGTAATATGGCGAAGCCGGAAGAGGGGGATGGAATTGCCAGGGACGGTTATCGGCGGAGGCGGGAAGGAACTCACTTTGCTACCCATATGGCTGGTGAGGGATTGTCCCGCTGCCGGAACCGTAAGTTAACAGTTTTGGTTATAATGTTATGTTGTGCTTGTTTAATAAAGCTGCGACCAGTTATTTTGCCAATAAGCGATTATGTGGTGGTTATTTGGAAGGAAAGAGGGGGGGGATGTGGGGTGGAAGGGGGCTGTGGGCCACGTCCGCCTTACCTGGTTATTGGTGGCAGAATGAGATAAACTTCATTTAACTTGCCAAGAAATATTCTGGAAAATCTCTACATTGGGGGGCTGTATATACAGTACAGTTAAGTAAACATATTTAAAATGCTAACAAATGGGTCTCACACTAATTTAAGGGAAGTGCAATGAGAGCAATAGCACCCTTATTTACTTGAAATGTCCATGTTCCACTTTGCTGGACGTAGGATGGTTCATGACATTACTTATCGTAAAAAGACGTACTGTTATTTTGGATATCTAGATGATTTATTTCTCAAGTGCAAACAGAGATACTGTGTATGCTACGCCTTCTAAGGAGGTCTAGCTTAATGGTTAGAGCAAGTACAGAAAGTTCAATCTCTGTTCTGTAACTGACTGCATGATAAGTGGTTTTGCTTTAAATTAATCCCTTTGTCTCTCTGTGCTTAACTTTCTCCATTTAAACAGTTTTCCTTGTGTTTTTTTTTCATCTGTGGATGCTTTCATGCAGTTACATCTCTAACATTATTCTATTAGCGGAGACCTGCTGAAACTCCGTGGAGAGACCTGTGTGGATATTCTCTCCTCGCCTCCCACCCCCCATGATCTTTCTCCTTTCTACAGTATGTTGTCTCTTCTCTTCACTACCCTTGAATTCATTCATCACATCTCCCTTCTCCATCTTCCTCCTACTCGTCTTCTTCCGTCTTACAGTAGAATCCATTTCCTGTGGACAGTCTCAGTCACCATCACCACTGCCACCGCCATGGGGACTGCACCTCAGGCAACGGTAAGGACTTGGGGGAGGGGCTGGGAGAATAACAAAGACTGTATATAGTAGCAGGAGAGTATATTTTGTGTGTGTGTATGTGTGCATGTAGAGGGTTATGTGTATGTGTCAGGATACTATGTGTGTCAGAGTGTGTGCATGGGTGTGTGTCAGGAGGATTTGTCTCACAGAACCAGTGCGTGTGTTGGGAAGTGTCGTATGTCTGTAGCAGGAGGAATGTGTTAGAATGAATACTTGTATCTGTGTGTGGTGGGGGGGGGGGAGGTATCAGTGGTATGTTGGGAGGTGTGTGTCTAGTTTTTGGAATGTGTGCATTTATCAATTAGGCATGTGTGTGTGTGTGTGTGTGTGTGTGTGTGTGTGCGTGTTGGAGTGTGTGTGCATTTTGAGGGGCACATATAGGGAGTGTGCATGCTGAGTTATTTGCATGCATGTGTGTGTCTGTATTAGGAGTGTATGTTTATCAGGGGACTGTTGCCCCCCCCCCACACACACACCTTTTCCTCCATGTTCTCTCTCCTTCCTATGTTTTCCCCCTTTCTCTCCTCCTTGCATTCACTCCCCCTCTCTCTCTCTCTCTCTCGCTCTCTCTCTCTCTCCGCATCTTTCTTACACATCACTTTTATTCTCACCTCCCTCCCACCATTCATTCTTTCTTCTTCCTTTCCACTCTCCCTCTCTCTCTCCTCCGCTTTCCTCCCTCTACAATCCATTCGTTCCCCTTTCCTTGCTCGTATGCCTCTTGTAATCACCTCATCTCCCCCAGCCTTCCACTCATGTTCTTCCTCAGCCCAGCTGGTTTCAGCACCACTCCTGTAGGATACCTCCTCTCTCTGTGTCACTGAAGGTCTGGTTGCTGCTTTTAGTAGTTATGTAATGTAATGTGAGTTATGTACTGTGTTCCCTGTTTGTACTCCTAGTGTTTTGCTGTGATGTAATGATAATGCAATGTATGTTTCCCTTACCTTTGTTTAACTCTGTGCTGTATTAACTGCTTTGATTGAAGGAAAAGACGGGATACAAAACTTGTTAAATAAATAAAATATCATCAGTACCCACAGTAGGCCTCCTTTTTTGCACAGATGATTATTGAATCCCCACCAGTCCTCTGTTCATACTGTCCTCTCTTCCTCTTCCATCTCACTGTCTCTTTAGTGGCATGGAGCCACATTCACAACCATGCTTTAATAGGAGAATTAGTGAAGTGGGGTGCATGGACAGAAAATTGCCTTCTGCGATTATATGTAGAAGCCTCATTAGCAACTTCTTTGGCTGAAGGGCAATATACTGTATAAATGCAAAGCAGTCTAGTTTCCACCGGTTTTATTAAACAAAATTGTGCTGGAGTTAATTTGTCACTTTTCTTAAAATTATAATTTCCATTCAGCCCTTCCAGCATTGTCTCAAGAAGCAGTAATGACCATTAAATATCATATGTACTGTAGAAAACATCAAATGTGACTTTATGTATTCCACCATATTGAGAAAAGCCACAAAGTTTGATGCAGTCGCCTTCTTCAACATTGTATATCTGGGCTCTTCAAGCTTTCTTTTCAGGATTCGAAATATTGCCATTTCTTCCCAAAAATAAATCAACGGTAAATCCTGCTCTAAATATAGAAACCTATTGCAATGAATAGAATAGAAGGGTTCATTGTACTGAATGCATCTTGACATTCACTATATGTCAGCTGATGTAAGATAAGGGTAAGATTTACTTTTCTTTTATCAAAAATAAATAAAAGATACCTGTCAAACTAAGCAGTTAAATATTGTAGGTGCTCTTCTTTTTTTAACAAATGTAGGGCTAACCTTAAGTGTAAAAGAATAGTAATGTTGCTGCTCACTAGAAAAGCCGATGTCTTAGCAAATATTTATGAAGGCTAGTGTATTTCTACCTGTGAAAAATGTGCTTGTAATTTTGGGGGTTAAACTATGGCGAGCCCAATATTTATTTATTTATTTTATTTATGTGATTTTTATACTGCCATATCAAGAATCATAGCGGTTTACATAAAACAACTGAATTACATTGAACAAGGTAGTGATGACATATAACTAACAAACGATCAGAGATATATACCTAATTTGAATATCAGAAAACTATTTACAATTAGTCTGTTCTTGATGACTCATGTGCTTTCAATATTATGCATTTTTGAAGAAGTAATCAGAGCAATGTAATGTATTATGGGGTTGAGATTAAGTAGAGAAATTGTGGAGTGTAAGGTGCTTGATTCCTCTCAAGGTTATGTCAGGTCAATTAGTTGGAGTGATCTCTGTCCAAAATGTTCTATAAATAAGAAAGTTTTGAGATGTGTGCGGAAGGTGGAAAGGTGAGTTATATTTCTAAGTCCCTGTGGTAATGAGTTCCAGAGCACTGGAGAGAGATACTCGAATGCTCTGTTACTTGTGTATTGTTTTGTCATTCTGTAATCCGGGGGGAATAGGAGGGCATTATTCATTGCGCCTGTACGGTGTCGATCATGGGGGGGGAGAGGGGGGGTTATAAGTTGAAATAGGGTAGGGGGCCTAATTCTCTGATGATTTTGAATGCTATCATGATAAGTTTATATTTAATTCTGCTTTGCATGGGGAGCCAATGAAGGGTGTGAAGTATGTGTGTGATATGATCTGTACAGTGTGAGTTACATAGATGTGCTGCAAGCTGCCATGTGTTGTGCCATTTGCAAGGGGTGAAGAGTTTGTTTCGGTAGGCCATGGAGGAGACTATTACAATAGTCAATATGTGGGGTGATCATTACTTGCATCAATGATCTGAAGTCATTACTATTGAGTAAGGGTTTCAGAAGTCTTAGTAGGCAAATTTTATTATATATGGCTTTAGTTGTGTTTTTAATGTGTGTTTTGAATGTGAGCTGTTTGTCTAAGGTAACACCTAGGTATTTTACGTCATCTATTCAGCATTATCTTGATAGGGCAGCTGAATATCCCCACAGAATGTGCAAAGACATCCAGTTAAAACCCGGGACTATGGGTGCATCGGGGGCGGTCCCAGCAGCTATGCGGTTAGTGATGATAGTTTCTATCCATATAGCTTAATTGTATCAAGTAAGGACAGGTCAATGGCTGTCCTAACTTTATTGTTTGGACTGTTTAGCAGCTGAATATTGCTGCTAACCAGATAGCCAGTGCTCTGTCCAATGAACATGGATGCAGTCTTTGAGGTAAAGCAGGAAGTGTCACACTGGATCAACAGCTAACCTTGGATGCACATATCAGCAAGACATCAAGGCCATATATTCTAAGCTAAAAGCTTTGCAGCATCTGTGACCACTACCATCTGTGAGTGAGTTTCGCACAACAGTCTGGCAATGATTTATCCACACCTGGACTACTGTAACAGTATCCAGAATGGCCTACCGAAACAATCCATAAACAGACTATAGATGGTGTAACACGCAGTAGCAAGATTCATATCTCAGACACCATTACACGAGCATATTACCCCAGTATTGAAGCACCTCCCCTGGCTCCCAATGGAAAGCAGAATTAGATTCAAAATTCTGCACACAACATTCAAGGTACTACAAAATGACACAGTCACCTACTTAGGATCCCTCCTTCAAACTACACCAAAAAACAGAATCCGTAGAAGCTATGCAGATAACACGTTGCTGATACCATGGGAATACGTGAGATATAATACAGTTACAACTAAAAGAACATTCTCCCTTTACATGCCAGGCCTCTAGAATGTGCTTCCAGAAACTATAAGAACCATCACAGATCCAACAGACTTCCGCAAGCTCCTTAAAGCTTTCCTCTTTAAAGAACACTATGTAGTTTGGTTACATGTATATTACTACAGATTTATGTATCAGGTTGGGAGTAGTAGCCTTAGCTTAATTTGCCCTGAATATCTCCTCTTGCTGCTTTCTTCGTGATGTGGGCTATGTAGTGATTTTGATCTTGGATATTTGTTTAGTTTTGTTTATATTTGTATCACTTAATTTCTTGTTTGATGTATTTGCAAATATTATATAAATAAAAATAAAAAAAAGAACACTATGGGGTCTCAGTGACTTGAGCAAGGCTCTGAACAACATAATTATACTAGTTACACAGACCACATAGCTGTTAACTAGACCCAAAGGACTTGAGTCTATACTACATAGATTCCCAGGTACATAGGTTCAAAATCAGATGTAAATCATTTTCCTCAGTATGGAATGTTATATGTATTGGATTATACTGTAGTTAATGGTTCAATTCCATCACTGTGTTCCACAGTATGTAATAGTTATTGGTTCTTTGTTTTATGTAAACCGCCTTGAGGCTGGAAAGGCAGTATATAAGAGCACATAAATAAATAAATATTCAGCGCCAGATGCCAGAAAAGTGGCAGCAGTTCATGTGGGCTTTAAGAGGTCATTAAACAAAGTTGTGTATGTGATGCATACACATGTGCACCTACAAGATCACGCATGCATTACTTATATGTGACCCGTACAAAAGCGTTCCCGGGGCAGAGCAGAAGCAGAGTTTGTAAAATGCATGCGTACATTGCTAGAAAGCATTTTATAAAAGATCTTTCCTGTGCATAGGCCTTTTTGCCCATGTAAAGGGGCGTACATGTGATGACAATAAGGCACATACATCTATGCGCCTCTCGTGTAGGCATATTCTGGGATGCAGTAGGGGTGGGACACAGGCAAAAAGGTGATCTACGTGCACTGTTTATAAAATGCGTGCGTACATACTTCAGCCTCATACATCTACATCTGCTCCCGAGTGGGCATAAATGTCCACAGCTTCAATCTAGTCAGAATTTCTGCTGTTGTTCCCCTAGTATTTTATAAAAACACATAAAGGCCCATTTTCAATAGGTTGTAAAGAAGGGAATTCAGATGCCCAGATCAGGACTGCTGAATCCGCCCCGCATGTTACAAAAGACTCTGCCAAATGCAAAGTCTTTTATTAAATACCTAAAAGGACATGCAGGAGTACACATCCATTTCCTGGCTCATCCAGTGGGAGCAGCAATTTTAGAGATGGAGGCACTGAAAACCAGAATGTTCCCATTTCACACTTTGCATTGCTGCAGCCAGGAATATCACAGGTTCCTGGCTATAGCAATCCAGATAACAGACCCTAAGTCAAGTTCACTATCTGGCAAAGGGGCAAGTAGTGGAATCAGGTTCCGCCAGATACCGCCAACATCCAACATTACGTATTTAATCTAGTAAAGTCTTTTATCAATCAACCATCTCCGCCACAACAAGAAGGGATTCAGCCCCAAGCCTATGCGAACTACATCCAATCCAAATCAATAAAAACAAATACTACATCATTACATGAACCTGTCCAAACTTCCCTTCCGCAGTTTTCAATCACCAACCTCTCACCATAAATGAAGTTATTACCTCCATCAACACGACATCTTCACCATCAGAACTCAGCCCTTTTATAGCTAACATAGCGAAGCTGTCATTTGAATCTGGTGTCTTCCCAGATGCTCTCAAACATCCATCCATCCGACCACTGCTGAAAAACAACCAGCTTGACTCAAAGAAGGAGGACTCATACCGTCCAATCTCTAGTATCCCATTTCTAGCCAAAATTCTTGAGAAATTAACTCTCAGGCAGATACAACAGCATATAGACTCAATTTCCCCTTTAGATCCATGTCAACATGGATTCAGGGAAGCACACGGTGTAGAAACTCTCCTAACAACATTAATCAATACACTTATCAATGGCATTGACAATCTGAAAAATGGCTTTGCTCTAATATTTCTTGATATAGCTGCTGCGTTCGATTCTGTGGATCACATACAACTACTAAAGCAATTTCATGAGAAGGGAATCAAGAACCGTGTTTGGGACTGGTGCAAATCCTACCTGGAAGGTAGATTACAACAAGTTCGTATTGGTAATGCTACTTCAAATCCCTTTCAGCAGAAACAAGGTATACCACAAGGCTCCTCCTTGTCTGCGCTGCTGTTCAACATCTATATGCAGCCAATCTGTAACATCGCACGTTCTTTTGGTATATCCTGCCTTATGTATGCGGATGATGTGCTATTATTCTCACCGATATCTGTATCATACCCAAACTATACAGTGCTAATCAACTGTTTTAATTCAATAACTGATTGGCTTCTCTCTCAAAACCTCCGTATTAACTTTAAAAAAACAGAGGTTCTAATAATCACAAGGAATAAATCTTTCTCCCCTCCATCAATTCTAAAAGTCAGAGATGCTGATCTCCCAGTCAAATCAAATATTCGATATCTAGGAGTAATTCTGGATCAAAGGTTAGACTTCAAGGAACATATAAAACGCACCGTAAAGGCCGTTTACTTCAAGATAAAAACCCTTCGTCATCTGAGACCTATGATGAAGTCTGATGACTTCCGCACCATCTTTGAAGCTCTAGTCACGCCACACTTTGATTATGCTAACATAATACTCCATGGCTTACCAAATATAACTATTAATCCTCTACAATTAGCCATGAACGCAGCTGCTCGTGTCCTCTGCGGATCATCAAAGTGTGAGCATATTTCCCCCATTCTAGAGAAGCTTCATTGGTTACCAATAAACTGTAGAATCCAATATAAGGCCATCCTTACCACCTTTAGAGCCTTCAATAATATTTCTCCAGATTCCATCTCTGATCTCATCATACACACAACAAATAACAGGTCCAGGAGATCTCCTGCTGTTGACACACTACTTATACCAAAAGTTTCCTTAAAAGCTAATCAATCATCCATCAATAGGGCTTTTTCGAATTATGCGCCTAGATGTTGGAACAAACTCCCTCCCAATATCAGAGCAATTAAAGACATCAAACAATTCAAAAAAGCCCTTAAACACCACCTTTTCATCGCACACTTCAAACACCTAAACACCCCTTCCCCTCCCCCATCCTTTTAACCTCATACCTACCCTAACTAACTGTATAGATTTTATATATCTCCAACATGTATTTTCTAGAAATATAAATGATTTCCCTGTTTACTTCCATGTTAATTTTCCTGTTTCTTGTAATAGGTCTGTTATATCTGACCAATTGTTGTATTGTTTCAATGTAAACCGCACTGATGACAAATAGCGCGGTATATAAGAAAATTAAATAAATAAATAAATAAATATCCCCCATCCCCCACCACTCCCCGATACTATCACCAAATCTCTCATCCCTGCATCGCAACACAATCGTCAGAAGCCTTCCCCCCCCCCCCCCCCATCACCAACACAACCCCCTAGCTCTTACTGGGGCTTTCTATGGTAGTCTAGTGGGGAGTAGGAGTGATTCCTGCTCTGTTGAAGGCCTGGTATTAAACAGTGCCTCTGAACTCTAACAGCAGCTTTGTGCTACTACTGCTAGTGGTCCAGCTGCTAAATAGGAAGTTTGTACCTGCATTTGGCAGCTTGACGTTCTATCATTAGCACTGTAAGCAAAGAGACTTTCCAGATTTGCTATTTCTAGATTCTAAAATAAGGGTTATTGGCACCAATGTGTCTTCATAAAATAGTCTCAAAATGGGCACCTACTTGGCCTTCAAGCATAGGCGCTGTGTTATTAAATGACCCTCATATAATATGCGCATACATTTACACCAGCTTTAATGGACGTGTAAATGTGATGGCCCTGGGAGTCTATTTTTACAATGACATATAGACCTTGATGGACTTCCCACATAGGTGTCTTGTTGCAAAATGATCCCCCATAAGTCACCTAAAGTCTCTATCAGGTATTCTGCTGGAGACTCTTTACTGTTTTATTTCAAAATGTTGTTTAATAAATCTTGCTCTTCGGTATGTTTTTTTCATGGAGTCAGTCTGTAAGGCACCTTAGTTTATATTGAATGATTTAGAGGCCGGCAAGGAACCTGAGGCAAATAGCTCTTCAACAGGACCAGGCAAATATCAAATTTGCTGTTCAAAGTTTGAAAATGTTCTCATCAAAAGCCTGAATAATGAACTGGTAAAACAGTGCTTTACTCACAGAAATTAGCCTTAATAAAATTGTACACCCTGTGTAAGGGTAAAAGTGTATGGTACTGATGCACTTTTATCTACTGTAGGGCAAATTTCCCCTGGGTGTTCTGTGATGAAGCAACAATTCTGGAGATGATGAGACTGCAACCTTGTCTTTGAAGGATTCCGTCATAGCATTAGTATTTGAACCTGCCTCTTGGGCCAGATAATATATTATGGTATCAGGTGGCTTGATAGTGCATAATGAACTTTTTTGTATGTGACGTACAGAAGCTGAAATTTGGAAGATAGCTGCCTCTGATAGCCAGCTTCATTTATCCAGATATTTGTAGATGGCCAAGGCTGACAGAAACTGTGATGTCAACAAACCTAACATATCAGTATTCAGCTGCCACGGCCAATGTTTTTTTCAAATGCTGGCCACCACGTTCCAAGAAAATCCAAATATTAATGCTGATATACGGATTGTTGTTGGCGCTGAATATTTGGACAGTGCTGACCTAAGTTATACAGACAGTAGCACTGACTATCACTCCTATCTGGATAATCTACGGCTATGCCCACAGACTGCCCCAACATTATCCCAACAGTGCTGAGATGATCAGGATGATATTCAGTGATACTATCTGGACAGTGCCACTGAAAATCAGTGGTGTTGCTATCCAGATAAGGACTTATATAAAATTACCCCTTAAATGTACTCAGTCCTTCTTAAAGGGGTCATTTTATATATCTTTTTCCGTGGGACACGCCTTTCAAAAAAAATTCCACAACTTCATACGCCTGTAAAAGTACGTGCGCAGAAAGTGTGTGCCTACTTTTACACAATCTGGGTGTTCCCAGTGGCATAGTTTGGGTGGAGCGGAGACACAGTATACCTGCATATTTTATAAAAGACACATGTTCACCTGTAAAGTACACACACCCATTCTTCAGAGCAGATGCAAATGTGCACATCGGCATTTGCACACTACTAGGGTTAGATCTGCAATTTTATTTTATAAAGGCACATAGGCGCCTATGTTATCTTTAAACAATAAGCAGTGACAATAGGTGTCTTTTTTGTGCTTTCCACATATGCCTCCTGTTATGAACTCAAGCCCTATAAAAGCTGTGAAATTCTTCGAGTATCTCTTTTCCCTCAGTACGAGTCATAAATATGTAAGCAATATTTGATGGGTTTAGCATGATATTTATTTAAAAATGTCTCCTCTAGTTGGTTTGAAGGTATGAAAATGCAGACATAACATAATGTCATCCTGGTGCCATAGCCCATGATTTGTAGATAGATGCTATTATTGAAGCTGAAAGTGTTGTACATTAGACTGAAGTCTATTAATTTTGTAATAGATTCTGTCTTAGAGGCCGAAGATGAGTACCTTTATAAATTTTTCACATGCAGTTATCTGATTTGAATGGAAAATTTTGCTGTATAGCAGTGGTATTAAATCTAAGTCCTTGAGAGCCACAAATTGGTTAAGATTTCAGGATATTGCTAATGAATATGTATAAAAGAGATTTGCATACAGTGGAGGTAGAAAATTTCTCTTATGTATATTTATTAGGTATATCCTGAAAATCTGACCATCTGACATCCCTTGAGGACTGGGAGTGTAGACTACTGCTGTATAGTGATTCTGCATCCACTGTGTTCAGGGAATATCTTGAACTTGCTCAGAAAGTCTGTGATGGCTTCTTTTGAACCTGTTTGTATTATGCACTAGGAGTTTTAGAACCCACTTTATGAGAGTACCAGTATCAGATATTAGGTAGCACGTTGAGGATGCCACCAGAAGGATTGGTTGGCATCAAGTTTTTTAGATGTAACATCCTATGCTTGAAAATTAGGGGTATGTAGAAAAGTGTTTTTCATTTTTTCAATTGATACTTTATTCAGATTTTGAAAATTTACAACATAGCAAAAAACAAGACCATTCACAGATCCAACACAAAATACATTTATATTTGTTTGACTTGATTAATCGTCTTTCAAAATAGCAAAGCAGTATACAACAATAAAATATAATGTCAAATAAAATAAAAAGAGTAAAAACTGAAAAATAAAGCAGGATAAAAATTAAGAAAAAGAACTACAATATTTCATAGAAAATAAACAGTGAAAAAAGAGAATGATGCAGAGGGATTTAGGAGGCCGCAGGGCCCGTACCTGCCCCGCCGGCAGTAACTGGGCCGGTGGCGCGTGGCGTCCCTTTCATGCCTTGGGGGCCGGAGGCATGTCGGGAGGCTGGGCGGCATCATTTGAAGCAATTGGCTCCCGCGGCGGAGTAGCAGCGGCGGGAGCCAATCAGAGCTAAGAGAGCAAGGGAGTGGGAGGAGGAAGCGGGAGCGAGTGCCAGCACGCCTCTCATTCGGGCGCGCAGGGCTGGGGGAGGCAGACGTGGACATCGCGCGGCTGTGATTTTTGGTGTTTTTTGGGTAGCGTGTCTGGTGTTGAGGCGGTGTTTGCGACTCCGGTAGGCTGATCGGCAGGTGGAGTGGGGAGCGACTGACGGAGGACCGGAGCGTCGCAGGCAGCTAGCAATAAAGACCAAGTGGTGGCTTGCGGCTGGTTTCTGTGGTGAGCAAGGTGAGTAGCGATGCCGGCTCATCCGGGTAAGGCAAGGTGTGTTGGAAGGGGAAGGAGGGGGGGGGCTCCAGGCAGCGCTCTGCTGGTGCTTCTCAGAGGGGGATTGGGGCCTTGCACGGGGGGGTTAGTGGAAGAAGAGGGGGAGTGAGGGGGGCTCCGGTGACTCCTGGGGGGGTGCCTCAGGCGGGGGGACCTCAGGGAAGGAGAGGGGCGGGGGCGAGGATGCCCTCGGGGGGTAGGGGGCAGACTGGGCCGGTCGAGGCCCTGGGCACTGGACAGGGGGTGTCTGAAGGTGGGCCCTGGGGGCGACTGTGCTTTGCTCCTGATGGGGTTGTGCTGCCGGTGGAGAGAGCGGTGGAAGCGGAGCAGGGAGTGAGTGCTGGGTGGGGCTGGGGTAGGGATGCAGGTGGGCCAGTGGGGGGTTTCCCGGCGGGGCAGTTTAACCAGGCTGGATGTTTTGGGGCGGTTGGTCAAGGTGGGTTGTTTCAGGCTGGGGGGCCTTCGGCCTGTTAGTACTGGAGGCGTGGGGGGCAGGGGACATCCAGGGCAGATTGGCTGGGTGCGTGGCAGCCCTTCTGGTCTGGGGCGGCCCCCCCTCTTTGTTTTCTTCTGTTCCTCCTCAGGTGGCGGCGGCTTGGCAGGTACCCGGTGGATTCGGCGGGGGGAGGCCGAGGTGGAGCGGCGACTGGGTCGGACGGGCCGCCTCCGAGACTGGCAGTGGAGACGGAGCGTGTGGAGGGGTGCGGAGCGAGCAAGAGTTGGAGCTTCCCACAGATCGGGTGGCTGGGACACATGAGAGCAGTGCGGCGGCAGAGCAGTCCGGTGAGTTGCCTACCGGGGATGTGGGGGGTCAGGAACAGGGAGGGGCTTTGAGTGGGGGCGGTGGGGGTAAGGCGCGGAGGAAGCAGCGGCATGCTTGTCAGCGGCATCGTAGGGGAGAAACTTCATCATCTTCGTCCAGTGAGTCATCGACGGAAACTTCGGGGGAGGATGCAGAGGGCCGGGAAGCGGGTCGCACAGCCACAAGAGTGGAGGGGAGTGGGTCCGTTCCAATGTTGGCGTCCTTTTCGGAGTTGTGGGAAGGGGTTCCGCAGGCGTTGCGCAGGAAGATTCGGAAGAGGAAGTACATTGACATCTTCCGGTTGCTGGAGGGGAGACGGCGGTCAGGTGAGAGTCACAAGAAGAGGAAGGAGGACGAGAAGGCGGGCAGGATCAAGAGGGTTACCCGTAATGTGGTGAATTGGATTAGGGCGATTTTGAGGTTGGCCAGTGTGTGGGGTCATAATTTTCCGGAACAATACTGGATGCTTCTTGCATACACTGATTTGATCTTGGAGGCTGTGCAGACGCATGAGGGTTGGGCTTGGCTCAACTACGACAAAAAGTTTCGGGACAAGATGGAAGAAAACAAGTTGTTGTCCTGGGGGACGCAGGACATTAGTTTGTGGTTAACCCAAATGGCTGCCAGGACCGGTGGGGTTGGAGGATTAGGGGGACATGGGGGGGCAAAGGGGGTGGGGATGGATATGGCGGAAAAGGTGTGTTCCTTTCGGGAAGGGGCGTTCGGTTTGCAGAAGTCGGGGGGTGGCGGTGCTGGGGACATATTCTGGCGATTCAATAAGTCATCCTGTCCATCTCCCGACTGTAAGTTCCGGCACGCTTGTTCCATCTGTGGTGAAGAACATTCTGCCCTCAAATGTACGAAGCGGGTCGCCTCCGCCCCCCCCCCCCCCCCGCGGCTTCCAAATAGTGCGGATTTGGGGGAGCAAGCTCCCATGCCGATTCGGCTGGAGGCTATGCTGCCTTGGCTCCAGCACTATCCGCGTCGGAGGGCTCGGGGGGTGCTAGCAGGGGGGTTTCGTGATGGCTTTATTATTCCAGTGATGTGGTCTGTGGGGTCGGGGCGTGCGGACAATGCGGTTTCCGTGAGATGGTTACCCCAAGTGGTGCGGGCGAAATTGCATAAAGAGCGGGAGCTGGGCAGGTTAGCTGGTCCATTTTCATGTCGGCCGTTTGCGAATTTGGTGGTGTCTCCCTTGGGTATTGTTCCAAAAAAGGAGCCGGGGAAGTGCAGGCTAATTCATAACCTGTCTTTCCCCGTAGGGTCATCGGTCAACGATCAAATTCCGAAACAATGGTGTACAGTGCGTTATGCTTCCTTTGACGCTGCAGAGGCCTTGTTGCGGCGTTGTAGAGCTGGGAGCCTGATGGCCAAGGTGGACATTGAATCGTCATTTCGGTTGCTGCCGGTTCATCCGTCGGCTTTTCCGCTGTTGGGATTTCATTTTGAGGGGGGCTGATATTTTGACAAATGTATGCCAATGGGATGCTCGATTTCTTGCGCGTATTTTGAGATGTTCAGCACTTTTTTGCATTGGGCTTTGACGCAAAGAGTAGGTTGTGCGAATGTCGTGCACTATTTAGATGATTTTTTGTTTGTGGGGGAGGCTCGGACGTTGCAGTGTCAGATGTTGTTGGATGGTTTCCTGTCACTGGCATGGGAGTGGGGGGTGCCGCTGGCGGGGGAGAAGATGGAGGGTCCAGCTATGAGCATCACCTTTTTAGGTATACAGTTGGATACAGTTGCGATGGTGGCACGTTTTCCGTGGGCAAAGGTGGTGCGTTTGCAGTTGCTTGTGGCCACCGCACTGAGCTCGTGTAAGATCATTTTGAGAGAACTACAGGCTTTAATTGGCTCTCTGAATTTTGCTTGCAGGGTGATACCTATGGGTAGGGTGTTCCTGCGGCGCTTGGCGGTGGCTACGGCGGGGGTGGTTAAGCCTCATCATCGGATAAGGATGTCGCGGAGTATGCGGGCGGATTTAGGTGTGTGGGACGCGTTCTTGCAGGACTTCAATGGCACGTCGGTGTTAATGGAGGCTGCGGTTTCTAGCGTTGATTTGCAGCTTTTCACGGATGCGGCTGGAGCTGGTGGGTTGGGTATATACATCGGGGGGGGGGCATGGTGTGCAGCCGCTTGGCTGCAGGCATGGAGGGACATTGGTTTAATGGCAAATATCACTTTTTTGGAGTTGTTTCCTTTCCTTGTGGTGTTGGAACTGTGGCCGGGCAGGTTGCGGAATCGCAGGGTGATATGGTCATGCGATAATGAGGCGGTGGATAGTGTAATAAATAATTATACGCCGCATTGTCTGCGGGTAGCAGCGTTGATGAGAGTAGTGGTATTGGCTTGCCTGCGGATGAATGTGTTAGTTAGGGCTCGCCATATCCCGGGTAGCACTAATGGCATTGCGGATGCTCTTTCTCATTTCCAGTGGGAGCAGTTCCAGACATTGGCGCCAGCTGCGGATGCCGAAGGTGCGCAGGTCCCGGAGGACTTATGGCAGCTTGGCCGGTGGAGATGCTGAAGCTGTTGCAATGGTCGGTGGCGCCGGTGACATGGTTGAAGTATCAGCGTGGCAGTGATGACGTGGCCAGCTTCCTGGTGACTCGGGGGTGGTGGGAGGGGCTGGTACCCGACTTTCTGATGGCTGAATATGTGGTAGCGGCGAAAGCAAAGGGGTTGTCCAAAGCAACAGTGCGGGCACATTTGGAGGGATTTTCATTTTTTGCGCAGGCGGTGGGTTGGAGCTCCCATGGTGGGGGGTTTCTGACACGGAGGCTATTGCAGGGCTGGGAGCATTCCCAGCCGACTCCGCGGGATGGTTGCCAGCCTATTATGCATGAGCTGCTGGCGCAACTTTCTGCGGTGTTGCCATGGGTCGCGGCTTCTTCTTATGAGGTTAGCCTGTTTCGGGCGGCGTTCAGCCTGGCGTTTTTTGGTGCCTTCTGAGTCGGGGAGATAGTGGCAGCTTCATGCTGGCTGGTGGATGGTTTGGGGAGGAAACACGTGTATTTGGAGGACCGGGAGGTCCGGATATTTCTGGCAAGGTCTAAAACGGATCAGCAGGGTTGTGGTCATTGGGTGGTGTTGAGAGCAATTGGGAACACCCTGACTTGCCCAGTGACTTCCGTAAGGGAATATTTGAGGGTGCGTCTGGCGGGGGAGGGGCAGTTGCTCTTGCATGAGGATGCAAGCCCGCTGACGCGTTTTCAGTTTGCAGCGGTCCTGCGGTTGGCATTGCTAAGGGTGGGGGCGGAGCCCTCAGGGTTCGCGCCGCATTCCTTTCGGATTGGAGCCGCTACCAGTGCTGCAGCGGGGTGATTGCCGCAGGGGGAGATTCAGCGGATTGGCCATTGGCGCTCGCACGCGTTTCTGGGTTATGTGTGTTTGTGAGGGGACTGTGAGGGGTTTTGCTAACTGTTCTTTTGTGTTGCAGATGGGCATCCTTGGACGTGCTGATTGATTGGCCACTCCTTCGTGCATTGGGCGGAGCGGCGAGCAGCGGTACGGCCGATGGGGCCCAATCTCGGGATGCATCCGGCAGAGCTGGTGGTTCTATGGCTGGGCGAGCGGGGCTTGCGTTGGGTGCAGCTCCTGCCCTTGCTGCGTCACCATGGGCGTTTGAAAGAATGGCCGAAGCTGCTGCTGATTCATCTCGGGGGAAATGATTTGGGGTCCTGCACGTGTAAGCAGCTGATTCGGGCTGCTCAACGGGACATGGCTGATGTGTTGAAGATGTTCCCTGATGTATTCCTACTATGGTCGGACATTCTTCCACGGCCGGCCTGTGGGGAGCAGAGGCGATGGTCTCGCGGGTTAACCAAGATTAATCGCCAGATTGGGCGTTGGGTGGTGGAGCATGGGGGTTGTCAGATTCAACATCCCTGGGTGAAAGTTTCTTGCGCAGGTCTATACCGCCCGGATGGGGTGCATTTATCCCTGGTTGGGTTAGATTTGCTCCTCAATGACTGGCAGGAGGCCATGGAGGAGGTGTCCGGTGGGAGGTGCACCAGTCGCAGCTTGGGGGGGGGGGGGGCGGTTCAGGGATCTGGATTTGCCTGAACCGGTGGCAGGATCCCGGAGGTCCAGGGTCCAGAGCCGTAGTTATTAGTTGGGCGAGGGTGGGGTACCCCTGACCCGGATAACCCCGGTGAGGCTTTTGCTAGTAATATGGCGAAGCCGGAGGAAGGGGTGGTAGGTGGTTAGCAGTAGCCTCGCTGCGGTGGCAACGATGACCTTACTTTGCTACCCACATGGCTGGTGAGTCATTGCTGTTGTGGTAGAGGCGGGAAGGTATTGTTTGGAATTATTGTTGAAGTTTGTTAAAGTGAATAAAGCTGTGATCGGTATTATGCCAACAATTGAGTGTTGTGAGTTTCTTGTGGAAGGGGAGGGGGGATGGGCGAAAGGGGGAGCCACCGTGTCCGTCGTGCCTCGGTTAATGAATTGATAGTCATCCTAAATCCATGAACCCACTAAATGCTAGGTCAAATAAGTGGGCTTTCAAGGCCTTTCTAAACTTCTCCAAGGAGGTTTCCATTTTCAGATGTGAGAAATGTCATTTCAAAGCAAGAAAGAAAAATGCAAAATGGCAAGTGGATTCATAATACATTAAGAATGGGGTAGGGAGACAGGGATATCAAAGGGATCACAGCACAAAGGATCGACGTAACAAAAGAGTGAAAGATGAAAGATAAATTTCAAAAGAGTGACAAGAACCCCAACAATGAATTCAATCAATCAAATAGTCACGCAACTCAACCAATAGTATCCTCACGTGGATAGCAACAAATATACGTACGCCGACAAGAAGTGTGAGATGCCAGATGACATAAATCAACAAAAACTAATGTTGCTAAACAATGATAAACCTATGTTTGCTCACAAAACATAGCAGACGCCAGATCACAAGGGTGGGAAAAGCAGTGGCATAACGAAAAGGTGGCATAATGAAGGAGTGAAAATTAAAAAAAAAAATTACAAAAGATTGACAAAGGAAGAAAGCATTCAAGGAATCATGAAATAAAGCCAGTCAAGAAATGCTGTCATCATGCGCCCTACAACAAACCAACGAACAAAGAAAAGATAACATCACAGGCCCCTCAACCAAGCGCAATAAAGAACAATTTAACTTAAAACTTTCAATGCCATAATGGATGACTTTCAATTTGTAAAATCACAAATGGGAAAGGACAAACTATCATACAGAGGATACATTTACCAACACCAACGAACCCGAACCAATAATCACTATTCCGGTGCAAGGACAAAAACTGTAATGGTTCTGCAACTCTCCATGTTGTGACAACATTTAGGGGTATGTTTACTAAACCGCGCACACGTGCGCGGCACACAGTAGCGTATGCTAATGATGCACTTAAGTGCCCTGCACGCATGCGCATCACACTAACGGGCCCCCGCACACGTGCACCTCACACTAACGGGCCCGCGCAAGTGTGCGGTGCGCTGATGTGCGATAGAGGCAGGGAAAGGCGTACGGAGGGCGGAGGAAGGCCCCCGAGGGGCGGAGGGACGGGGTCAATGGGTGGAGAGTGGGAGAGGAGAGGCTCTCCGCACAGGAGCGTGGCTGAATTTCGGCAAAAAAAATACCGCAAGTGAAAACCTCGCATTAGAGCCGACTTAAAGGGAAGAGAAACCATTAACGTCAGCAATGTACAGCAAAACCGGGGAAACCTGTAAAATGTGAGCAGTGTGATAGATGTGCACAGAACAAAATAGCAAATATAAATTGAAAATGACCACAACAAATTCCAAATAAATTATAATCCAGTTGGGCAACAGTGATATTAATGGGCAACCATAAAAAACACTCCCAGGAAAGCTAAAAAAAAAAAGAAATGATTTTTGGAAGGGTCTACGCTCCGTAGACTCTTTCAAAAGCACTGCATTTCAATGGAGCTGTCCTGGGAATGTTATTCAGGTTGCCCATTGATATCACTGTTGCCCAGCTTGGTTTTGGGTTTTTTCCCCTTTTTTGGAGGTCATTTTTGAGGTTTATTTGCACCTTTGTCCCCATACAAGGTAAACGAGCCCACAGTAAAATTGTGCAGAGTAGGGTGTCTGACTCGTGCGGCCAGGTTTCCTATCTCCAGAGACTGCACAGTCTCTGTGGTCACGGTGTGGTGCAGCAGATGCAGCCAGTGCCTGTAGGACCAGAGGGTCACAGGTTCAAATCCCAGCAGGGGCTCCTGCCAACACAGTCCCCATAGTTTTACCCACCACTAAACAGTGACAGTACAGACCCTGCTTTATTGCAGAGAACATAAGCATGGTTCCAACACCTATATTTTACCCTACACCGCACACAAACCATAACAATGGGCATTACCTACAGCCGAGTCCCCAAAATTCAGTCCTGGAGTGCCACAACTCAATCAGATCATATGTTTTTTCCCAAATAGGGACATGTCTGCATGTTGGCGGAAGGGTACAGGTGGTGGAGGGGGCAGTGGCTGCAAACAACAGCAGACAGTGGCCTAGGCCTGTGCAGGCTGGCACCGTCCACCACAACAGACAGGCTCTGTCGGATGTACAGTCATGGACTCCCCAGGGAACACAGCATATCCGTGGCAACACGGTGGTGCAGTGCACACAGACAGTGTGTGCAGGAACAGAAAGTCACAGGTTCAAAGCCCAGCTGGGGCTACTGCCAATCTAGTCTACATATTTTTCCTACAACTAAACCGTGATAGTAAGGACAAACCTTTATTGCTGAGAACATACGCATGGTTCGTACGCCTATATTTTACCACACCAAACACAGACACCATAAACAGCCGCATTACCTAGAGCAGAGTCTCCCAAATGCAGTCCTGGAGGGTCCCACACCATTCAGGATCCATGCTGCCTCTAATAAAGATGCCTGTGCTGCATATCTCTGCACCACCCCCATGGTATGCTGATGTAGCTCATGCATATTTATGAGGGACAGCATGAAAATCCAAACAGTGGTTGGAACACCAGGACTGGAGTTGGGACACTCTGCCATAAAGCAGCAGCCAACAGGGCCAGACACACCCCCACACACCCCCACAGGCCCCATTGGCCAATGCCTCATGGAGAGGCAGGACATTGGGCCCTGCCTGTATCTCCCAATACTAGCAGTTGCATACCTTAGCAATGCCACCCTACACCTGGGTATATGGTACAAAGCTATCAAACGCTGCCCATGATAACTGGCAGATATCAATTCCTACGTTAAGCACATTTTGCTCATTGATCTCCACCATAACAATCATTGTGATGTCTGCGGTGTGCGCTGCAGGTCTGGTCTCTGACAGTGTTTACCACCCTGGGGAGTGACCCCCAACAGTATTGCGTACCATATCCATGCCTGTACTGTGCCCAGGACTGGTGTGG
Source organism: Ichthyophis bannanicus (assembly GCA_033557465.1). Lineage (NCBI taxonomy): Eukaryota > Metazoa > Chordata > Amphibia > Gymnophiona > Ichthyophiidae > Ichthyophis > Ichthyophis bannanicus. The sequence continues at coordinate 103,108,319 of CM066035.1, forward strand.
TGGGTATGGCTGCTGGACTCTTCTATAGTAGCACAATGCTGACATAGGTATGGGGGTGGCTGTCTGTCTATCCAGTGTGTGCTGGCTGCAAACACCTTCCACAGCCCATACTGCCAGCAATGTTGCCAGTATTGGGCTGCCAATGTGCATAATGAGGAGCAAGGTACCATGGGTATAGGGCGGACAGGGTGCCCTGGCCAGGGTGCATCTGCACAGGGCATACCGCACTGACTGGGACATTTTAGTGCCCGGCCACCACCTACACAGACAGGGTGACCTCAGTATGTCCTGCTGAGAGATCACTCTCACCCTGAGTGTGCAGTGACCACAGCATGGCTAGGCACCCCCATAGTGCTATATAGTATTTCTCTCATGTGATAGGTATGGGTTTCCTTTTGGGGTCCAATCACTGATTTATCTGCTTGCTGTGTATGCTGACATCCCAGTTCTGGGTGCATGCATCTCCACTGGGAACATGCACTGTGGACTAACTAGCACACTGTTTGCAGCTGGTATGTGTCTTGATGGAGCAGCTTGCAGGGTGCAGTGGCTGATGACTTGCTGCAGGAGAATATCAGATGGTGGTGGGGTGCAGCCCACCATATCCATGCCTAATGTCTGTCTGCTATTGTGTTATGATGTGTATGGAGCTGCATTGATTGCCCTGTGTGGTGCCATTCCTTAGCAGGACTGTGGTTGATGGTCCCCTCTACTGCCACCTTTGCAGGGAGGTAGAAAGTGGATCTATTGATAGGAGACCCTGTTTGCCACCCTCAGCCCTGGGGGAGGGGGATGTGGTACATAGCCCACCTAGATGTCCATAGGGGCTACACCTGACTGAAACAGACAGAGATAGCCAAGGTGTTTGTGCAAAAACTATCTATCTCACACATTAACACTGCTTTGGACCTCCAGCACGGCCTTTTTCAGCCATTGAAGGTGTTGTGGACCTGGTCCTGGGCGCCTCACCGCACCCTCAGGGTGAGCACAGTACCCGCACAATGTGACGGTGTATAGCTACTCTGTGCCAGTAAAACACAGGGTCAGTACCCCCTACCAGGCCGAGGTGGTGTGTGGGTGCACATGGTCACTTCCCTCTACCAGGCCGAGGTGCTGTGGGGGTGCATTGCCCATCTTGTGTTAATCTGTGGACAGCTGATTTGCATGTGCAGTGCATCATGGATATGGGTGGGCTAACCCTATCCTGGTGATCACAGCAGACTGTCTGTGTGGTGATGTGCATGCTCTCTGCAGCCAGCCAGGGGCTTGCTAGCAGCTATAGAGCTGTAGCCTAATGGTTACTTCACTGCCTCTGAAGCCAGCGGTCATGGGTTCAAACCCACAGTGGGGCTATTTGATAGGGTTGTCCAATGCATTATCTTTTTTTAATGTACATATTTTGATGCCAGCAAAAACACCCTCAGCGTACTGTACCCATAAGGTGCCTCTGAGGGTGCTTTATAGGGCGCCCTATAGGACACCTTATGTTTCCCGTCTATATAAGGTGCACTATAAATTATCCTGTGACGCAACCTATAGGGTGCCCTATAGGGGACATTTTAGGGTGCTGTGGCGGACAGTGCAATTTATAATGTGCCCTATGGAGTGCCTTATAGGGTGCCTTATACGGCACCTTCAATTACGGCACGTGAGGGCGTGTTTGCTGGGAGCAATTAATAACATAAAAATAAAGTGCTGCAGGACAAAATATGTACTATGCAAAGCTGATGCCACAGCCAGCCTTACGTATTAGGCACGCTGGGGAGCAAACTCATGACCCCTGTATCAGCAGTCAGTGCCTTAACCATTGTGCTCCACTGCTGCTCTTCCTTGCCTGTCAGCGCACCTACTTATGCTTTTCATTCCTTAAACTGCACAGAGCTGCCATAAAAAACAGTACACTGACCTTGCGGCACCCTCTAAAGCGCCCTATAAGCAACATTCTAGGGTGCCTTGGCTGACAGTGCACTTTAAAATGTGCCTTATAGGGCGCCTTATGTTAACACGCTTTGAGAGTGCGTTTGCTAGTAGTGATAATTAAAATATGAATAAAATGCCTCCTAAAGCAATCTTCCCCATAATATGTTATGCCTCAGCCAGCCTTGTTCATTGGGCACTTTGGGGGATTGAACCCCTGATCCCTACACCATTGGTCAGTGTCTTAACCATTGTGCTGTGGTTTTGTTCCTGTGGTTGCACATCAGCGCGCAGCCTTATACCGCCCATTATTAAAAGCCTCCTAAAACATTAGCGTGTTGCCTTATGCCACCCATCATTTAAATGGCTCCTAAGATAATGCCTCAGCCAGCTGTTTCCATTGGGCACTGTGGGGGATTGAACCCCTGATCCCTGCACCATTGGTCAGTGGCTTAACCATTGTGCTGTGGCTCTGTGCTTTTTCTTGCACTTCAGCGCGCCACTTATGCCTCCCGCACAGCTATCTCATGCGCTAAGGTGCGGGGCGCACATGGGCGCCGCGCACCTTAGCGCATATGTAAATTCCGGCTTTTCTTTTTCAGGACGGAACGCCCACTCCTTATATGGCACACGCACACTACCGCAGCACGCACTTTACCGGGGTTTTAGTAAACATACCCCTTAATGCCCTTGAAGTCTCCCTTTCAGAGGGTAAAACACAAAATCATGCCCCACTGAAAGGAAGACTAGAAGCTGTAAAATCTATCAATTCAATCAAAAATGTAGCCAAAAATTCAAGTCCGAGCGCGGAGTCGCGAAGGACGCCGGTAACCGGGCGGTCGGCCCGGTCCCGGCCCTCCTTCCGGCTTCTGCAGAAAGGAAAGGGGGGGGGGGAGGAAAGAGGGAGAGAGAGCGCGGAGGATGATGACGCCGGCAGCATATTTTAAAGGGATTGGCTCGGCAGATGGAGAGAGCGGAGCCAATCAGAGCTGCCGGCGTTAGAAGGCTTATAGGGTAGGAGCGTTTTATGCCCCCCCCTTTTTTCTCCGGCGGCGGTTTTGGAGACGGAAAGGCTCCTCGGGTCCGGCGTTTTGGTGAGCGTGAAATCGGGGGCAGCACGGGGGAGCAGGGCTATACGGCAGTTGGGGCAGCCGGGTAAGTTCTCGGGGCTTGAGCGGGGTTTTTTGCTGGGGGTTGAGAATTGGCGTGGGATCTTCGGCGTTGTGCTACGGAGGCATTGTCAGCTGAGGGCTCAATTTGAGAAGGATGAGAAGGGACCCTTGGGGGCAAAGAGATTAAAAAAAAAAAAAAAAAAAAACGAACCCCTGTGAACTTTTTCTACCAGGCGTTCTTGATAGGGGCCTGTGCTCCGTTGTAGAATGGCACGTGGAGTGAGGGCTGGGGCAGGGGCCCCTGATAGGGCTGCTCAGGCAAGGGGTGCTCAAGCTGGTGGTAGGGGTGGGTTTGCTGGGAGGGGGGGTAGCGGTGGGGGCCGGGGACATCGAGGAACTGCCAGTCGGAGGCCGCCTCGAGCAAAGGCGCCTCTACGAGGTCGGGGAGAAGGGTTGTCATCAGTGCAAAAAAAAGGGGCTGCAGGCTCCAGAGCGAGGGGGCAAAATAGGCGAGGACAGCCTCAGGCACGAGGTGGGGGGGCTACTTCAGGGTCTCTGCCCGCGGCTTTAAATGAGCACGGATCTGTTAGGGATGGGGCTGATTTAGTGGAGGATGGGCATGAGCGGGAGCAAGGGTGTCCAACTCAAGGGGGATGGGGTTATGGGAATTTGGGATTAGGACCTATGGTTATGCCTGTAGCTGCACATACCATAAATCCTCGAGACAGGGCGTCCTGGGAGAGTGTTCAGAGGGGCCAGGGTACATATGGGGCTTGGAATGGTCCCTCGCAATGGGGACACTGGTTGGGGGGTGGACAGGGTTCCTCTCGAGCTGAATGGTTGGATGCATGGCAGCCAGGGTGGTCTTCTCCTGTTCCCCCTCCCCCTCTTTTTCCTATTATGTCTCCACAGGGTCCAACACCATTATCAGGAAGAGACAACAGTGGACAGCGGCAAGTAGAACGCGTGGATTCGACTTTGAGCCAGCAGCGGGGGATGGCCAGTGAGGGTGCGGTTCGAGAAGTTGGCGGACGAGAGCGGGATGCTGAGCTCAGTACAGTGGATATGGGTCCGGAGGAGGTGGTGGCGTCTGCGACTGGTGTTGCTGGTGAGTTACAGGTGGATTCGGGTGAGAAGAGTAGGGAGAGTGGTAAAAAGAAAGCAAAAAGGACGGCAAAAAGAAAACATTCCTGTAGACGGCGTCGCAGGTCCAGTTCTTCGTCCACTTCGTCCTCGGTGTCGTCTTCTTCGTTGACGTCATCAGAAGATAGCACGTGCCGGCTGAGGAAGGGTGATAAAAAGGTTTTAGGAAGGGGTTCAGAGGGTGGTTTGCCTTCAGCAGTGGTAATTTCAGAATTATGGGAGGGAGTTCCACGGAAGTTGAGACATAAAATTAAAAAGCGGCGTTATATAGATATTTTCCGGTTGCTAGAAGGTCGCAAACGTTCTGGTGAAAGCAAGAAGAAACGTAAGGAGGATGAGAAGGCGGGGCGAGTTAAGAAAGTTTCACGGAATGTGGTCAATTGGACACGTGCTTTTTTGCGTTTGACTAGTGTTTGGGGACAGCATTACCCGGGGCAATACGAGAGGCTTTTATCTTACGCGGATTCAATCTTGGAGGCGTCGCAGACACATGAAGGGTGGTCATGGTTAAACTATGATGAGAAATTTAGAGACAAGATGGAAGAGAATAGACTTGTGGCATGGGGAATGCAGGACATTAATTTGTGGTTGACCCAGATGTCGGCCAGGGTTGGTGTCGGAGGAGGGGCTAAAGGTGCGGTCGCGAGTGGGGTTGGGACTGGTCGGTCCTTTCGTGGGGGAGCGAGTCTCGTACAACAGCGTACAGGGGGAAATGGGACAGGAGACGTTTGTTGGAGGTTCAACAAGACCTTGTGCCCTTTTCCAGACTGCAAATTTCGCCACGTGTGTTCCCTCTGTGGAGGAGCGCACTCAGCAGTCAAATGTGTCAAAAAAGGGATCTCCCAGCCCCCTACTGCTAGCGCAAAGTAATGCAGGGTTCTTTGGCCTCGCCCCCACGCCTGTTAGAGTACAAGTATTGAATGCGTGGTTAGGCCGGTACCCTCGACAAAAGGATAGGGAGGCTTTATATTTTGGTTTTAATTATGGTTTTGTGATCCCAGTGTGTGGGCAGGTGGGGGGGTCGGCGGGACGGAATTCAGTGTCAGTGAAGCGCTTTGCGTCGGTGGTAAAGGAAAAGTTGGCAGCGGAATTGATTAATTGTAGGATAGCGGGCCCATTCGTCAGTCCGCCATTCGCAAGAATGGTAATTTCTCCATTGGGTATAATACCGAAAAAGGAGCCGGGGAAATTCCGCCTGATACATAATTTGTCCAGCCCCATCGGAGATTCGGTTAATGACTATATTCCACGGGAATTCTGTTCCGTGCGATATGCGTCGTTCGACAAGGCAGTGAGCCTAGTACGATCCTCTGGGCGTGGGGCGCAGATGGCAAAGGTAGATATTGAGTCTGCGTTCCGACTGCTTCCAGTGCACCCTGCGTCATTCTACTTGTTGGGATTTTGCTTTCAAGATGGTATATATTTTGATAAATGCATGCCGATGGGCTGTGCCATCTCTTGTTCATACTTTGAGAAGTTTAGTACTTTTCTACAGTGGGCAATTGAACGTAAAGTGGGTATGGTGCAGGTAGTGTATTACTTGGATGATTTTTTATTTGTCGGGTCGGAACAATCTGAGGGATGCCGTGTATTGCTGGATGGTTTTGTGGATTTGTCCAAGGAATTGGGGGTACCGTTGGCAAAAGAAAAGACGGAAGGTCCTACTACGCGGATCACTTTTTTGGGGGTTGAGCTCGACTCGGATTTAATGGTGGCACGTCTTCCCCAAGATAAAATTCGCAAATTGCGGGTTTTAGTGGGCAATGTGCTGGCATCATCATCCTTGACGCTGAGGGAGATGCAAGCTTTGATAGGCTCGTTAAATTTTGCTTGTCGGGTGATACCGATGGGCCGGGTATTTTTGAGGCGTTTGGCAGCAGCTACAGCAGGGGGGCGTAAGCCTCATCATCATTTGAGGGTCTCGAAGTCAATGAAGGCAGATTTGCGGATTTGGCAGGTCTTTTTGGAGGAGTTTAATGGGACCACAGTTTTAATGGAACCGGAGCTCAGTAGTGCGGATTTGCAATTGTATACAGACGCAGCAGGGGGCATAGGTTTGGGCATTTATTTCGCTGGGGCTTGGTGTGCAGAGCGTTGGCCGCAGTCCTGGTTTGAGTCACGGCTTACTAGTAATATAACCTTTTTAGAGCTGTTTCCCATTTTAGTAGCATTAGAGTTATGGCCAGAAAGACTTTGTAACAAAAAGGTTTTGTGGTGGTGTGATAATGAGGCTGTAGTGCAGGTGGTGAACCATTATTCACCGCACTGTGTTTTGGTGGCTAACTTGATGAGGGAAGTAATTTTAGCTTGTTTGCGGTTAAATGTGTACCTGAAAGCTCAACATATTCCAGGGTATGCTAATGCCATCGCTGATTCTCTTTCCCGTTTCAAGTTCGAGCAATTCCGACGATTGGCGCCACAAGCGGATACAGAAGGAGGTGCGGTCCCTTGGAAGTTATGGAGTCTTGGCCGTCCGGGATGAAGGACTTGCTGCGGTGTTCTGTAGCGGCTGGTACATGGGCAGCGTATCGGCGAGGATGTCAGAAGGTGGTGGAATTTTTGGAATGCTCGGGTTGGCAGTTTGGGCCGGTTTCAGCTCAATTGCTAGGACAATATGTGGTATGGGCTAAGGAGAATGGAGTGACTCGCTCGGCAGTGCGTAGTCATTTGGCGGGTTTCGAGTATTTCGTGAAGGCGGTGGGCTGGGACTTCCCATCAGGGGGTGCCTTAGCCCGTCGGCTCTTACAAGGATGGGGTCGAGCAGCACCTTTACACCTGGATGCCCGGCGTCCCATCACTCATGATTTACTAGAAAGAATATGCAAGTCCTTAGCGGTGGTGGCCTCGTCGCAGTATGAGGCGACGCTTTTTCGAGCAGTTTTTACTTTGGCATTTTTTGGGGCTTTTCGCATGGGGGAGTTGGTGGCGCGATCATCAAAGGGGGGAGATGTGGGGATTCTACAGCGTCAACATGTTTGCTTTGAGAAAAGGCAGTTGCGAATTTTGTTGGCAAAATCCAAGACTGATCCGCAAGGCAAGGGTTTGTGGGTCCGGCTGAGTGAGATTCCAGGGTTTCACACTTGTCCGGTGAGCGCCATGCGTGCTTTCTTACGGGAACGCCCATTGCAAGTTGGGGGGTTGTTTATGCATGCGGACGGGCGACTGCTTACACGTTTTCAGGTGGTAGCAGTTCTGAGGTTGGCATTGAAGGTCGTAGGCGAGCCCCCCGAACATTATGCAGCTCATTCTTTTCGTATTGGTGCGGCTACCAGTGCTGCTGCTGCGGGCCTGTCGCAGCAGGACATTCAGAGTATTGGGAGGTGGCGTTCTCAGGCTTTCCGGGGTTATGTTCGTTTATAAAAAAACAAAAAAAACAAAAGGGGGGGGGACCTGATATGGATTAACTCTTCTTTTCTTTTGCAGTTGCAGGAGGGAGTGTCCAGAGCTGTTGGATGATCGGGCACTCTTTCATGTACTGGGCCGGCCGGCGGGCGGCTGAGCGGCCATTGGGGCCTAATTTGGGGCTGGATCCTGCTCAAGTGTCGCTGCTATGGCTGGGTGAGAGGGGGTTGAGGTGGGCTCAGCTCCTGCCTTTGCTCCGGCACCATGAGCGGGTGAGGGGCCAGCCGAGACTGTTGTTGTTGCATTTAGGTGGCAACGACCTAGTTACCTGGACTTGTAAGCAACTCATCAGATTTGTTATAAAAGATTTAACTATATTATTGAGTATGTTCCCGGGAATCCAGTTAATTTGGTCAGACATTATTCCAAGGCCTGTTTGTGCGGCCCAGCGGCGTTGGTCGCGGGGTCTTACAAAAATAAATCGTCAAATAGGACGGTGGTTAATTGGGCAAGGTGGGATTCAAGTTCTTCACCCGTGGGTGGAAGTGGCGTGTACGGGGTTGTACAGGATTGATGGTGTTCATTTGTCCCCTGTGGGTATAGATTTACTGTTGAATGATTGGCAAGAGGCCTTGGAAGGTGTTTTTACACAGGGATGCTAACTGGTCGCAGCAGGGCATTGGGGGGGCGGCACAAGGGCATTAATATGCCAGTGCCGGTGGCGGGATCCCGGAGGTTTCCGGGGCCCGGAGCCGTTTGGCCATACTTGGGCGGGGGCGGGGTGCCCCCGACCCGGATAAGCCCTGCTGGCCTTTGCTAGTCATATGGCGAGGTCGGGGAAAGGGCGGTAGGAAATTGGCCGGTGGTCGGACACGGCCGGAGCGGATGCGACCCCACTTTGCTAATTATGGCTGGGGGGGTATCATTCCGCTGGGGGGAGATTGTTTACAGAACTGTTTGATATTGTAAAGTTAATTGTTTGAAATATAATAAAGCTGCGACCGGTTGGTACTTCCAATAAGAAAATCTTGTCTGTGAAATTTGTAAAGGTGGGGAAAAGGGTGGGGGAGGGGGTGAGAAGGCTGAGGGAGGTGGGGGTGAGTAAGGAGGGGCTTAGGGCACCGGATGCGGCCTGCCACGGTTAATTCAAGTCCGAGCGCGGAGTCGCGAAGGACGCCAGTAACCGGGCGGTCGGCCCGGTCCCGGCCCTCCTTCCGGCTTCTGCAGAAAGGAAAGGGGGGGGGGGAGGAAAGAGGGAGAGAGAGCGCGGAGGATGATGACGCCGGCAGCATATTTTAAAGGGATTGGCTCCGCAGATGGAGAGAGCGGAGCCAATCAGAGCTGCCGGCGTTAGAAGGCTTATAGGGTAGGAGCGTTTTATGCCCCCCCCCCCTTTTTTCTCCGGCGGCGGTTTTGGAGACGGAAAGGCTCCCCGCCCTCCCTCCCTTCAATTTTGTATGTGGGGTGGTTTTTTCGGGGTGTCGCAGTTGGGGTGGTGTTGTCAAGGCGGGATCCCGGAGGTTTCCGGGGCCCGGAGCCGTTTGGCCATACTTGGGCGGGGGCGGGGTGCCCCCGACCCGGATAAGCCCTGCTGGCCTTTGCTAGTCATATGGCGAGGTCGGGGAAAGGGCGGTAGGAAATTGGCCGGTGGTCGGACACGGCCGGAGCGGATGCGACCCCACTTTGCTAATTATGGCTGGGGGGGTATCATTCCGCTGGGGGGAGATTGTTTACAGAACTGTTTGATATTGTAAAGTTAATTGTTTGAAATATAATAAAGCTGCGACCGGTTGGTACTTCCAATAAGAAAATCTTGTCTGTGAAATTTGTAAAGGTGGGGAAAAGGGTGGGGGAGGGGGTGAGAAGGCTGAGGGAGGTGGGGGTGAGTAAGGAGGGGCTTAGGGCACCGGATGCGGCCTGCCACGGTTACTACCAAGTCTGCACCAGGAGCAATTGTACAGGGAATAAAACAAAGGTTTGAAGTTGACATCTCAATAGAAATGCCTTCTACAGCCACAATAAGGCAGGTGATTCATTGTATAAGAAAAAATGAATTTCCAACTGAACCAAAATATGCCATCAATATAGAGATTCCAAACTATTTGAAAACACAAGCAGGGGAAAGAAATTTCCTTTTATTTGATAAAGAGAATAAATTTGAAAAATAAATGTAATGAAAATAAACAAAGAATTATTGCTTTTGGTACTGAAGAAAATTTATGAAGACTAGCAAAATCAGACATCTGGTTTCTGTATGGAACATTCAAAAATTGTCCTTGCCTTTTCCAGCTATTATATACTATCAATTGCATGTTTTGAGAAGCATCATTTCCAGCTGTTTATATTTTAACAACCAGAAAAACTCAAAAAATGTATACATCCATGCTGGAAGAATAACTGTCTGCAGCAGAAGAAAGAGGAATTGAATTAAACCCAAATTGTATGCTACTGGACTTTGAATTAGCATGCATCAATGCACTTCGGCAGAAATTTCCAGAATGCAGAGTATCTGCTTGTCTCTTCCACTTAGGTCAAAGTATCTACCAAAGTATTCAGAAAAGCAATCTAGTGAATGCTTACAAAACTAAAGAGAACATCTCCTTAAGCTTGAGGAAGCTTTCTGCTTTTTTACCTCCAGAAGAAATTCAAGATGCCTTCATTACTCTCTCAAACAATGCTCCAAACAGTTAAACCAGTGTATAATTATTTTAAAGAAACTTACATATTAAAAAAAGGAATTACAATTCGTGTGAGATAAAGGCCACCACGAAATCAATGATGTCACCCATCAATATTTCCACCAACTCTATGGAGTATTCATCATCTTCATGTTCACAATCTTCCAAGAACAAACCTGGCACAGGCGCTTCAAACAGTAGTTGAATGTTACCACATGGGAGCATACTCAATGATAAAAGAGTTCATAAAAGAAGACCACCACACAGATCAGGAATAACTAAGAAAACTGATAGCTGGAACTAATATGCCAAAAAAGAAGAAAGAACTAATTCAAAGAGAACAGCAACTAGTAGCTGTTTACAAAAGATATGGTGAAGTCCATTTAGATGAATACCTGCGCAGGATTGCACACAATCTGCACTTTGGGACAAGCAGTGAAAACAACTATGAGCTAACAAATGACTGGAATAACTGAAAAAAAATGTTTAAAAACAAAATCAATGAAAAGATAGAACAACAGCTGTTTCCAGAATAAAAAAGTACCTTTAACTGTCAAAAATATTAACAGTAACTCATAGACTTTTAACTGTTATAAAATGTAATAAACACCAACTAATTGATTTGAAATAAATTATAACTGAACAGATAGAATACTGTTAAGTGAAATGCTACCATTTAACTCATTAGCAATGACTTTTAACTGTTATGAAATTTAAATAAAAAGCTTTTAATTCATTAGAAATAACTTTTAATGGTTATGAAATACACCAACTTATGAAAAAATATTACACCATTATCAATTGTCACTACTTTGTTATTCAGTTTGCCACTCCATAATAATGTTCATCAACTGATCTTAATTTAAATTGTACTCACTTAAAAAAATATTATTCATCTCCAATTTGTCACTGCATTGCAATCTTAGTCAGCCAATTTGTTGCTCCTTCATGCTTTCACTCCTTTGTTACAATATTTTGTCATAACCCGGGGCATACTGCACCTCGCTCATTCCCCAACTTCCCCTCCCCCACTCTCTTCCCCTCCCACTCGCAAAGCAGCACAGAATTCTGCTCTCATGCAACCATCTTTATTTGTGGAAATAACAGGCCACAGCTTACAAAACAGTGCCCCCTCCCCCATACATTGCAACCCATTCTGCAGTAACAAAAACACAGTAACTTAAAATTAAACCAACCGGACACTGGGATCCCCACCCCAGGGGGTACCACACTTCTACTTCTTGCTTCTGCTTGGGCCCACGCCACAACCTAGGTGTAGCTCCGTCTGCCACCAGCTGCTCTGTGTTGGTGCCCAAGGCAATCCCGATCTTGCTGTTCCTTTCAACCGAGCCCAGGCACCTGATCTGAGGTACCTGACCTCTAGTTACCGGGCCCAGGCACCCTACTCCAGTATCTGAGCCCCCCGCCCACACACTGTGGTACCACCTAATTCTGTTGGTGAGGTCCCGCCATCAGGAGGGCCACTGCCTCACTCACCCCAACATGAGAACCAAGCCCACCGCCTTCCGCAATCCAACATTGAAGATGTCAAGGCCAATATCATTCAGGTGCACCCATTCACTAGGATATACAGCCTCACCCCCCACCCCGATGTCTTTGTGCATAACTACAATCCCCCCCATAGCCCTGACAAAGTTTCCTATCTTTGCGTTCAGTTTCTCTCTGGCCTTCTCAATTTCCGCATGTCGGATAGCCTGTATCCATTTCTACTGGGGGAGGATCTGGGAACAGACGACACCTGCCCCCAGCGTGGAGTGAATCCACACCAAGCCCTTCTTGACTTTGATAATCAGGTTGATGCCTTTGGTGGAGACCAAATCATTGCCACCTAGCTGTAGCACGATGAAGTCTGGGTGCTGACTCACTTCCAGCTTGTTAATGAGGGCGGGCCTCAGCTGGTCCCACAGCATCCCCCGCTTGCCCAACCACAGTATGCGCATGTTGTCCATGGAAAAATTGAGCTGTTTACTATAGTGGCTGGATGCCGCCCTCCTCCAGGCCCAAAAGATGTATGAGTGACCCACTATCCAAATTGTAGCCGCTCACCTACCTGCCGAGATAAAGGGAGAAGCGTGTTACATCCAAATGGTTATTGTCTAATATAAAGTCCAAAATGGTTTGAGACACATCTACCAATGCTTTGAATTTGTGCATCCCTGAACCCCAACCCATGTGCTGCCATGGCTGCACCTCTCCTGGACGAATGAAGTGTCAGGTCCACCGTGTTGCACCTGGTCCTTTCCAGGGCCCAGTGCCACAACTCCCAGAACTAGAACTATGACAGGCATAACCTGTCCTGATGCCACAGAAGAGCCCTCCACCTGCTGCCGCACCTGTAGGTACTCCTTCATTGCCATAACCAGGCACAGGTCGCTGACGGTTGAGGCATGCAGTCACACCATTCTGCCCTTGCATGCCTGGTCAGTTTTAGAATGCCTCAAAAACAGCCCAATTCTGTTCTCCCTTGTAGTGATGTCCAGTACCCGGAGGGCAGGGTTAGAGGCATCTACCCTGGATCTAGGGATAAACTCACTCATCCAGAAGGTGCCGTAGAACATGACCAGTAATGCCACTTTAAAGAGGCACTCTTTGAGCTGATCCCTTATCACCTCCAGCACCCACTGGATGACCTCCTCCATCATACACAGTGTGAAGGGCCTGCATCAGTCTGGCTTGGGGAAGGATTACCTGGACCAGCCATCTGTGACCTTCTAAACCATAAACTCCTTAGTGGTGTCATTATGCCCCCCAAGTTTCAGGAAAAAGGCTACACAGGCCAGCGTCAGCCCGGCATGCCAGATCGAAGTACCCTCTCTTCTCAAGCAAGCTATGAATTCGAACAGCTGCCCCAGCAATACTCCCCTTAGGGGGCTGAAACCCCATTGTTCAGTGAAGGCCTGCAACCTGGTCCATGCTTACTAATATGCTTTTCAGGTGCTATCAGTCAAGGACACCCTCAACATCCTGCCTGTGTTCCGAGTCCAAGACTCCACATCTCCGCTGGCATGTGGTTCGCAGTGAGTGATGCCTGTGGGGCCAGGTGCTGGAAACAGTGAAGCTGGAAGCGATAAAGAGCATCAGCAATCTCGTTACTTTCTCCAGGCACATGGCTAGCTGTTACGTACGGTACGAATTTAACTCCAAGCTCAACAACGCCAGCTTTCTAAGGAGTTCCATTACCCTCCCAGCTTTAGCCGACTGCTTGTTAATCGCATACACCACTGACGTGTTATCAGAGCAGAAAACAATTCGCTTGTTTGCCAGCAGTGGCCCCCAGACCACCAAAGCCACTACTATGGGGAAGATTTCCAGAAAGGAGATGTCCCTGGTCACCCATTGCTTGTGCCATTCCTCTGGCCACCTTTCTTGACATCACTACTCCTTAAAATATATCCCAAAATCCGTAACACCCAATGCATCTATGAATAGCTCTAAGTCCTCATTGCTTACTGGGGGATCCCTCCAAATATTTATGCCATTGTAACTTGAAAGGAACTCCTGCCACACTGCCAGGCCTGGTGGACACCTGCCCCAATCCATATAAAATGATGGCCCTTACTTATGCCCTTAGTAGCGTCTGCCAAATGCTGAATGAATGCCCTGGCCATCGGCATGACCCTGTATGCGAAATTCAGGAGACCTATTAAGGACTGCATTTGCCGGAGAGTAACCTTCTTAGTGGTGGTGACCAGCCGCACAGTGACCATCAGCTCAGTTATCTTCCCAGCCAGAAGTCATGTCACCATCACCACCATGTCGATTTCTATTCCTAAAAAGGACAAACACTGTGCTGGCCCTTCTGTCTTGTTTACTGCTAACAGCAACCCCAATTTCCCTGCCTTTCACTGGAAGGCACGGAGAGTATGGCCACAGGACTGCTCGTCGCTGGCCAGGAGCAGGAAATTGTCCAAGTAATTATGACATTACCCTTGCTGATTTCCTTCTCAACCATCCAGTGCAGTGCAGAGCTGAATTCGTCAAAATAATAGAGCCCCCGAAAGTGAATCCCAGCAAATGAAAACTCGACGGGAAGATTGGTAGCACCCGGAAGGCCTCCACTACATCTGTTTTGGCTAACCAGGATCCACACCTGTGTGCCCTGGCAGGAGATGCATATTTCTCCGAGCACACTGCCTGCTCCAGGTGGTCATTGATCGAATCACCTTCAGATGATGTATGAGCTGGAACTCGCCCGGTTCCTTTTTGGAGACCAGACCCAGTGGTGATACAAACAAGTTAGAAAAAGGACTGTCGCAGAAGGGACCCGCTATCCTCCCAAAGGCCCTCTCTTTGTTGATTTTCCATTGATTTTCCCTCCCATTATCTAAATCTCATTTGAGATTACCTGCTGCCCGGGGGACCTGGGGGCCATTATATGGAATAATAAAACCATACAAAATACCATGCACTAGCCAATCCGCCTTCTGACTGTCATAACCCACCAAATTTAGCTGCAAAGCAGCTGCTTTGATGGGTGTGGGTGCCCTGCTAAAGAATCCCAGCTCAATGCCCTCTAAGGGGGTCTCCTCCCAGCCTTTTAGTGCATCTGCTCTGGGAGTGACCTTCGCCACAGATCGAGCACGTATGCTTATATCTGCTTGAGCTGCCGAATCTACATGAGCCCCCATTGAAAAGCCTGCAAATGCTCCTCCTGGCACCTTGGCCTGGAAATAGGGTCCCGATATTTTCCCAGCCCCTGAACTTGTGCTCCACCCGAAAGGGCTGTGGTTGACCAACGCTCCTGGTGGGCCATTGTGGGGTGCTGTCAAGCCACTCCTGCCCACCCTTTGCCTCTGTGCCATCATGCAGAGCCAAAGGTTTATGCCCTTCATCTCTCAGCTTAGTGCCTTGCTCCCTGTCATGTTCCTGCAAAACTGCTCATCATACTCTAACCAGGTGCTACTTCCATATACTCGATGCGCCTCACAAATGCAGGCTTGCTACTTAAGCAAGCACCTGTATTGCTCTGGGTGTTTCTCACCTATTACACTTTCACGCCTGCTCTGAACTACCCCTCGTCTGCTCAGTAGCCACCCCCACCCCACACTTGGGCCACTGCCATTGCCCCATCCCCTTTTAAATCATTGTCCTCCCCTGTTGTGTTGCTGGCCTAGACTCCGTCCCCTCTGTCCCGATCTCCTACATTGTATAACCAATCCTCTGCTCCTCCTTGCTGCCCCACCCCACAAGCTCCTCCCCCGAATTCCCTCCCCACACCCCCTCCCCCTTTACCCTCCCCCAACTGATTCAAAACTTTGTGAGTACTCACTCCTGTGTCCCAAGCCCCTGGAGGTCAATGTCATTGAGGTGCCCATGTCTCCTCCTGTTGGTTGTTCTGCAGGGCCCATCCGCTCACCTGACGGACCCTGCATGTCCTCAAGCAAAAACAGGAAAGCCTGCACACGTCCTGCTCTGTGGATTGCAGCCCTGGCCCTCAATGTGTTCATGAGGTCACGCATCCCAGCGTCCTCTGGGGTCACCCCCATGACCGCATCCATCCAGCTCCTGCTGTAGTTGTCCTCTTGGGGCAACACCATCCCTGTATTCTGCTTGTCCCTGGTTGCTCTGGCTGTTGCTGTCCCAAATGAGCCCGTTGCTCGTGCCGTAGGTGTTCTCAGTTTCTTAGCAGTTTGGTCAGAACTCTTAATCCCTTTGGTCTTCCTTTTCCCACTCGTGGGCCACTGTCTTCCATTATTTTTTTTTCCTGCCCGTTTTGCTATCACAATTTCTCTTAGCCTTCTCCTGGGATAAAAGTGCTGCCTCTGAAGAAATGCATCTTCTGAGTATCAAAATCCTGCTAGGCCACCTCCGCAGCTCTCAGCAGTTGCACACTCCTTCCACCAGCTCACGATGCTGCCTGGACTCACTAAACCAGCAAATAATCCAATCTGTGCCTGATTCTGCTCCTTGAATGTGCAGAGACAGGGGATGGGGCTGCATTACCTCAGCCATCTTGTTGCCTTATTTGCTGTCTCTCTCTGCTCTCTTCTCAATGCCACAGCCCCACGAACATCACCAGTCTCCTCTCCACAACTCTGCTGCTGACTTTCAGCGCTATCATTGTACCCATCCCACCGGCCCCTTCCGGTTCCAACTAGAGGAAGCACACATGGCCCCGGAATGCCGCAAACTTCCCCAGAAAGTCAGAAGCCGCCCTCTGCTCGGCCAGGCCAAAAGAAGGAGGCTGCTTTCAGCAGATGTCGAGGGCAGTACAACGAGGATCCTTTCAGTTATGGAAAACAATGCAGGGCAGTCCAGTGAGGCAACCAACTGCAGAAGGCCGCAGGCCGCCACCAACAACAGGCGCACCACGATTGAAAGCAGGCAAGGCAGACTGGGAGCCGGCAAGGGCAGATAACCGATGACTTTCCTCTCTGGCACAGAATTCCCGCTACGGCCGTCATATCGCGGCTTGATACTTACAGGCGCATAGGCAGCTCCCTGCTCGCTTACCAGTTCCAAGAGGAAGTTGCCTTCTGCCCTTGGCTCCTATATCATCTTGCCTTCCCCCACCCCTTCCAGGCCTTACGCTCGCTTAGAAACAGCCCGGTTATGTGCCATCTCCCTAAAGTGGCTGGCCTCACGCTTCATTGATATGTCAATCCTTCATGCTGTCACCCCTTCGTCATGTGAATGCTTCATGCTATCACTCCTTTGTTATTGTCACCCCTTCATTGTCACTCCTTCATCATTGCCACACCTACGCTATCACTCCTTCATTATTGTCACACCTTCATTGTCACTCCATCATTGCCACTCCTACACTAACACTCCTTCATTATTGTCACCCTTCATTGTCACTCCTTCATCATTGCCACTCCTACGCTATCACTCCTTCATTATTGTCACACCTTCATTGTCACTCCATCATTGCCTCTCCTACACTAACACTCCTTCGTTATTGTCACCCTTCATTGTCACTCCTTCATCATTGCCACTCCTACACTATCACTCCTTCATTATTGTCACACCTTCATTGTCATTCCTTTGTTATTGTCACTCTTTCATTATGTGACTGTACACATGCGTGCTATTACTCTTTCATTATGTAAATGTTTTTTGCATTATTGTCACTCCTTTGTTATGTGAATGCATGCGTGTGCGATCAATCTAGACTTAGGGGCATGTTTACGAAACACCGAAATTGTGCGGGGCCCCGTTAGTGTGCCTGTGCCATATAAGGAGTGGGCGGGTCAGGCAGAAAAAAGGAATAAAAATGACCGTACCTGTGCGCGGCGCGCACATTTGCGGGTCCACATTAGCGCGTGGGAAGGCTAAGTGGGGCGCTGCTGGGCACATATAGGAACAGTGCCGTAGCACAATGGTGAAGATACTAACCAATGGTGCAGGGGCCATGGGTTCAATTCCCCATTGTGCACCACAAAAACGCCAGCTTGAGGCAATAACATTAATGGTGAAAGGTGCACTAGAAGGCACATGAATCCTGTACGGCAGAAAGGGGAACCCTGCTAACCTTTTGCAGCAGCAGGCGGCGCACTATTCATTCTTGGCGGCATGAAGCGGCGCACTGTTTTTTGGGGCGGCAGTGTGCGGGAAACTGTTCATTGTGAGCAGCTTAGGGCCGCGCGCAGATGGCCATGAGGCGGCGTACTGATGTGTCAGCACAGTAACAGGGACACAGCACAATGGTGGGTACACTGACCAATGGTGCACGGATCAGGGGTTCGATCCCTCACAGTGCTCAGTGCACAGGGCTGGCTGAGGCAGTATGTTTTTGGTGAGTAGTGCTGTAGGGTGGCTTTTAGTTTTCCTTTATTTAGCACAGCTACCAAACGCACTCGCACATCATGTTGACATGAGGCAGCTCATGAGGCACATGTTAGAGTGCACTGTCCGCCAAGGCACCCTTGCATGTCCCCTATAGGGCACCATATATGTTTTGTCTCCGGATGGAGACTAGTGCACCTCATATGGACCTAAACTAACAGATGGCCTATTGTGTGCCCTATCAACCACACTCAAGGGCACCATGTGGGTATAGTACGCTGTGGGTTGATTTGCTGCCAGCAACATCTGCACATTAAATGTTAAATACCTGTGCAGCGCCCTACAAAATTGCACCACTGTGGGTTTGAACCCATGACCTCTGACTTCACAGGCAATGAGGTACCCATTGGCCTACAGCTCTATAGCTGCCAGCAAGCCCCTGGCTGGCTGCAGAGAGCCTGCATGTCACCACACAGACAGTCTGTTGTGGTAGCCAGGATAGGGTTAGTCCACCCATACCCATGATGCACTGCACATGCAAATCAACTGTCCACAGATAGACACAGGATCGGGAATGCACCCCGGCATCTCCACAGCTTGGTAGGTGGGAGTGTCCATGTGCACCCACACATCACCTCGGCCTGGTAGGGTGTACTGAGTAGGTGTTGTACTGGCACAGAGTAGCTACACACCGTCACATTGTGCGGGTACTGTGCTCACCCTGAGTGTGCGTGGGGGCACCCAGGACCAGGTCCACCACAACCTCCGTGGCAGAATGAGGCCATGCCAGAGCTTCACAGCATTATTACTCTGTGAGATAGGTTGTTTCTGCAGAGTCAGGGGCACCCCTTATGTGAGACCTAGGTGGGCTCTTTACCACCATTTCTCCCCCTCAGGTTGGATAGCAGGGTCTCTTATCATCATGCTACCTCCCTGCAATGGTAGCAGTAGGGTGGACCATCAACCCCAGTCCTGCTGTGGGAGAGACACCCTACAGCACTGTCACAGCAACTCCATACACATCCATAACACAATATCTGACAGACATTAGGCCTTGATATGCTAAGTTGCACCCCACCACTATCTGATCTTCGCCTACAGCAAGCCATCAGCCACTGCACGGCGCTCCATCAGGACACACACCAGCTGACATATGTCTGCTAGTTAGTCCTGTTGGAAATGCATGCACCCAGAACTGGGATGGCAGTGCACACCAGCAGTTAAGTCATTGACTGGGCCCCGACACAAAACCCATATATCACATGGGAGACATACTATCATTCACTATGGGGGTGCCTAGCCATGTTGTCTTCACTGCACAGTCAGGGTGGAGTGCAACCCCAGCAGCACATACAGAGGCCACCATGTATGTGTAGGTGGTGGGCAACCACTACACTATCCCAGTCAGTGCCCTCTGCCCTGTGCAGATGCATCCTGGCCAACCCGCCCCGTCAGAGCTATACCCATGGTACCTTGCTGCTCATTATGCACATTGGCAGGCCAATACTGCCAGCAGTGCTGGCAGTGTGGGCTGTGGAAGGTGTTTGCAGCCAACACACACTGTATAGACCAGTGTTTCCCAACCCAGTCCTACGGGGCACACCGTCCAGTCAGGTTTTCAGGATATCCCTAATGACTATGCATGAGATATATATGCATTAGAGATATCCTGCCAACCTGACTGGTTTGTGGCCCTCCAGGGCTGGATTTGGAGACCCCTGCCTTACACCTCTGTCATTTAAGATTGTGAGTGGGCAAGGTGCAGATGTCCTAGACATCGAAAGGGTATATAGAATGTGACACATTCCTCCTCGATTCTCACCACCACCAAAATATTGTCTATTATACAACTTTTTGGTGGTGGTGAGAATCGAGGAGGAATGTGTCACATTCTATATACCCTTTCGATGTCTAGGACATCTGCACCTTGCCCACTCACAATCTTAAATGACAGAGGTGTAAGGCAGGGGTCTCCAAATCCAGCCCTGGAGGGCCACAAACCAGTCAGGTTGGCAGGATATCTCTAATGCATATATATCTCATGCATAGTCATTAGGGATATCCCGAAAACCTGACTGGCCGGTGTGCCCCGTAGGACTGGGTTGGGAAACACTGGTATAGACAGACACACACTCCCACACGTATGCCAGCATTGTGCTACTGTAGAGGCGTTTGTCAGCATTAGCCACCACACCAGTCCTGGGCACAGTACAGGCATGGATATGGTAGCAATACTGTTTTGAGTCACTCCCCAGGGTGGTAAACGCTATCAGAGACCAGACCTGATGCACCCACTGCAGTCAACAGACAGATTGTCATGATGGAGCTCAAGGAGCAGAATGTGCGTGACGTAGGGATATCTATCTGCCAATACTCAGAGCAAGTGTTTGGAAGCTGTGTACCGTATACCCAGGTGTAGAGTGACATTGCTAAGGTATTCACATGCTAGTATTGTGAGATGCACACAGGGCCCGATGTCCTGCCTCTCGAGGGGGCATTGGCCATTGGGGCCTGTGGGTGTGGGTGTGGGTGTGGGTGTGTCTGCCCCTGTTGGCTGCTGCTTTACGGCTGAGGTTCCCAAATCCAGCCCAGGGTTGCAACACACTGTTCGCGTTTTCCTGCTGTCCCTCATGAATATGCATTAGCTACATCTACATGCCATGGGGGTGGTGCAGAGATATACAGCACTGGCATTTGTATGGGCGGCAGCATTGAACCTGAATGGTGTGTGGTCCTCTGGGACTGCATTTGTGAGACTCTGCTCTAGGTAATGCCCCTCATCATGGTGTCTGTGATCAGTGGGGTGTAAAATTGGCGTATGAGCAATGCGTATGTCCCCAGCAATAATGTTTTGTCCTTACTATCACGGATTACTTGTGGGTAAAGATATGTGGAGAGGATTGGCAGGGCTTTGAACCTGTGACCTTCTGTTCTTGCACACACTGTCTGTGTGCAGTGCGCCACTGATGTGCTTGATTCCCTGGGCAGTCCATGACTGTACATCCGACAGGGCCTGTCTGTTGCAGTGGACGGTGCCAGCCTGCACATGGCTAGGCCACTGTCTTCTGTGGCTAGCAGCCACTGCCCCCTCCACCACCTGTACTCGTCCGCCAACATGATGGCATTCCTACTCTCAGGGAATGCATATGCCCTGATTGCATTGTGGCACTCCGGGACTGGATGTGGGGGACTGGGCTGTGGGTAATGCCCATTGTTATGGGGTGTGTGCGGGGTAGGGCAAAATATGGGTGTTTGCACCATGCTTATGTTCCCTGCAATACAGGGGTGTCTGTGCTATCTTTGTTTAGTGGTGGGTAAAACATAGGAACTGGGCTGGCATGGGCCCCAGCTGGGATTTGATCCTGTGCCTTATGGTCCTAGAGGTAGTGGCTCTGTCCGCTGCACCACAGTGTGTCCACAGAGACAGTGCAGTCCCTGGAGATAGTTAACCTGGCAGGATGGAGTCGCAAACCCTGCTCTGCACATTTTTACTGTGGGCTCATTCACCCTGTCTGGTGACAAACGTGCAACTGAGCCCCGGAACTGACCACCGCAGACGGGGGTTGATATATAAACAAACTGGGCAACCTTGCTATTGATGGGCAACCATAAACACCACTCACAGGGAACGTACGTAACAAGGAAATGTGTGTTGGGAAAGGTCTCCGCTCCGTAGACCGTTCCATAATTCATTTATATGTTTGGTGCTTTCCTGGTGTGTTTTTTGGTTTTGCCCTTTACTATCACTGTTCCCCAGCTGACCTCCTCTTTGTACTATTTCTGTGGTGGTCATTTGATATTTGTAATTGCACTTTTGTGCTGTGCACATGTATCACACTGCTCACGTTTTGACGGTTTCCCCGGTTTAGGTGTACATTGCTGACGAAAATGGTTTCCCTTCCCTTTACATGGCCTGTACCGCGAGTGTTTCACTCGCGCTATTTTTTACTTGCGATTTCAGCCCCGATAATGTGCGGGGCGCCTCTCCCCTCCCCTTCCCTGCCCATAAGCCCCGTCTCTCCGCCCCTCGGAAGCCTTCCTCCGCCCTCCGTTAGCCTTTCCACGCCTCTATCGGACATTTGCGGGCCCGTACTTGTGCGGGGCGCGTTCGTGTGACGCGCACGCGTGCGGTGGTGACCCGCACGTTTACGGGCCATTTAAGTGCTCTTAAGTACCGCTTTTAGTGCGCTATTTTGCGGCGCGCAAATTAGCGGTTTTTAGTAAACATGCCCCTTAGTTATGTCACTCCTTCACTATAGGAAAGCGAGAAATGCTATTTTTGTCACTCCTTTGTTATGTCACTCCTTTGTGCTCTCACTTCTTTGAAGAGAACTGGGACACAGAGTTGGTTATCAAATGTAGAACGGAGGATTCTTACTGGAACGTAAAGTTGGCAACATAGTCACATGTGCCCTGAGCCAGAACTTTTAAAGTAAGTAGGACAATTTTAAATTTACTATGGTAGGTAACCAAAAGCTAGTATTCTGCCATGAATAATAAAGTAACATGATCAAACGTTCATTTATTGTGGAGAATTTTGATTGCAGTGTTCTCTAAAAGTTGAAGTACCCTAAGGGAGGAAGAATTAATACCATTATAGAGGGAGTTGCAATAATCTATGTGGCTTAATATAAGAGCATGAATAAGTGAAAGTATTTAGTATCATGAATTAGATGAAGTTTACAGATTTACCTGAAAGCAAAGTGGCTAGAGCAAATAAATAAATGGACAGAAAGATTTGAAGTGAAATTTCTTGGTTGCATAATCTGAGAGTTAAAAGAGTAATCATTGAGGTGCCTGTGATCCACATGGCTTGGGTTTTTGAGGGTTAATTTTTAATTTATTAGAAGACAATCAGGTGGCTGTAGCACTGAGACAGGCATCAAGAGTTAAAGGGTCATATTCAGAGGGATCAGTGGAAGCAAGTAATTGAATATTGTCCATGTTGCAGTATCCAGAGATGCTGTAGGATTGAATTAATGTGAGCAGAGTGCTAAGCAAAATGTTTAAAAGGGTGGCTTCCAAGATGGAACACTATGGGACATCATAAATAACAATCACAACACAATAGGTACAGTTGTGAAGAAAAGATTTTAGTAATTCGTGCATGGCACCTCCAATACCAAAGGATTTTAGCCATGAAATTAAAAGATAATGATCAACTAAGTCAAATGCAGTCATTAAATCAAGTGAGACAATGACTGCATATTTACTCTGATTCAGAATTTGCCAGATGCCATTAGTAGAGAAAATATAGTCTCAGTCAGGGCCGGATTTACCTTGAGTGAGGCCCTACGCCAACAAAAATTGTGGGCCCCCAGCAGGGGCGGCCCAAGGGGGGTGCGGGGCCTCATTTGCATAAGGGGCCTCATTTGCATAAATATTTGCATAATGTTACCATATACTAACTTTTAGTAAACGTGCCTCTTAATGAGTGTATGGATAAAGAAAGACTAAAAGATTTCTACATTACTATAATCCAGTGCCAACTGCCAGACACATTAGGAACTACTACAAACACTGCCCATTTAGAACCCATAGTAAACCCGCCGTATCCTAACAGCACTACCAGGACTCACAAAGCACCATACTCTACCAATCAAAAGGCAACACTGCAAATATTAAACCAATACATTTCAGAGAACAACAATACATGACCTACTGGGAAAGAGAACAAGTGGCAATGTCAAATAGGAATTATATAAACAGAACACCTCAGCTCAATTACACATGCAGAACATAGACCATCACCAAACAAGTAATCACAATTTAGAAACAGGAAGACAATAATTAAACTGGGAATCCCAAAAGCCAAACTTGGAATGTACAACACTGTAGAAATAAAACTATACATTAATTTGCTCTTGTACTAAACAAAGCGCAGACGTTAATGATGCACATTTACCAGAGCTGACATATTCCAATTAATAAATTCAAAATAAAGAGATATTTTTCTACCTTTTGTGCATTTTTTTCAGCTGCAATTGCTCCAGCCACTTTCTTCTGGTTTCTTCGTGTCTTCTGCTAACTCTCCATCGTCTGCTGTCCATTTGTCCTTTCTTCTCTCTTCTAGATTTTTTCCATTCTCTCTCTACATCTGCTTTAACATACTAATCTTTCTCCTTTTGCTCTTTCCTCATTCCTATTTCATCCACTCAAATTTTACCCCTCCATCCTCAATCCCCACTTACTCTCCCAATACCCGGCCAATTGTAGATTTTTTATCCCTCTCACACAAAATATTTTTCCCTTCTCCATTTTACTCTTCCAGCCCCATCCCATTCTAATCCTCCCCCAACATCAGCTCCCTTCTAGTTCCAGCCTCACCCAGCATCCATTCCCTTCTAGTCCCTGCATCAGCCCATTTCCAGTCCTAGCCATCCATCAGCCCATTTCCAGTCCTAGCAACCCCCCAACCCAATACCAGTCCTAGCCCCCCATCAACCCACTTACAGTCCTTAACCCCCCATCACCCCATTTTCAGTTTAAGCCCCCCTATGACCCATTACCAGTCCTAACCCCCCATCAGCCCACTTCCAGTCCTAACCCCATCAACCCATTTCCAGTCAGCCCCCCATAGCCCATTGCGTACTACCCCCCCCATCAGCCCACAGCCCATTACCAGTCCTAACCCCATCATCCCACCTCCAGTTTTAACCCCCCAGCCCATTTCCAATCCTAGCCCCCCATAGCCCATTACCAGACAACCCCCATCAGCCCACAGCCCATTACCAGTCTTAACCCCCTCCCAAAGCCCATTACCAGTTCTAACCCCCCCCAACAGCCCATTACCAGTCCTAACCCCATCAGCCCACCTCCAGTCTTAACCCCCCAGCCCATTTCCAGTCCTAGCCCCCCCATAGCCCATTATCATACACCCCCCATCAGCCCTCAGCCCATTACCAGTCTTAACCCCCCACCAAAGCCCATTGCCAGTTCTAAGCCCCCCCAACAGCCCACAGTCCATTACCCCATCAGCCCACCTCTAGCCTTAACCCCCCCAGCCCATTTCCAGCGACAGCCCCCCAATAGCCAATTACCAGTCCTACCCCCCCATAGCCCATTACCAGTCCTACCCCCCCCTCCCCTCCCCTCCCCTACCCCCCGGCCTAAAGTAAAATTTAATTTTAAAAAAAAACCTGGTGGCTGCCGCCGCGGGGCCCCCTCTGCTGCCGCGGCAGCACGGACTGACCCGCGGGGGCCCCGTCTACAAGCTGAAGCCGTCGGTTCGGTTCGTTCTTCCCTCCCTCCCTCCCTCCGTGCAGGCTGCAGGCTGTGAGAGACGCGAAGGGAGAGCGTCTCCTCGCGTCTCTGTTATGCCCGCAGGGGCTGATGGGAAATTTCCCATCAGCCCCTGCGGGCTTAACAGAGACGCGAGGAGACACTCTCCTTTCGCGTCTCTCACAGCCTGCAGCCTGCACGGAGGGAGGGAGGGAGGGAGGAACGAACCGAACCGACGGCTTCAGCTTGTAGACGGGGCCCCCGCGGGTCAGTCGGTGCTGCCGCGGCAGCAGAGGGGGCCCCGCGGCGGCAGCCACCAGGTTTTTTTTTTAAAATTGTATTAAAAAAAATGAACTTGTTCTTTTTTTGTGGGCCCCTGCCGGCTGTGGGCCCTACGCCATGGCGTACATGGCGTATAGGTAAATCCGGCCCTGGTCTCAGTAGTATGCCCATAATGGAATCCAACTTGCTTAATGTGAAGAATTAAGAATGTTTCAATAGTTAGTCATTTAGAATAAAACTTATTTTTTACCTATTTTAGACAGAAATGAAGGGGTAGTGTGAGCCTATAATTAGAGGCAAGTGAGGGATCTATTTAAAGAATTTTTAAATAAAAGTTTCACAATTGCTTATTTCTAGATTGAGCAGCAAATTTAATAAAAATATATTAGGGATAGTTTCAAATCTAGATGTACTAGGATTAATTGATTGTAATGGCTTTTTTTTCCAAATCGAAGTTAAAAGTACGTAAGATTAAAAGATTGCCATGAAGAAGATCCTGAAATTTCATTTGGGAACTCAGTGGGTGTTGCCAGATTTGGTGAAGTAGTGGTGCCCTTGAAATCACATCAAATAATCTCAGTTTTGTCAGATAAATAAGAAGCTAACTTCTCTACTGGAGGGTAAGTGGACTGTGATTGCTGTCGTGGAGCATCCAAAGAAAAGAAAATTGTAAAGAAAGTTTTAGACCTATTATTTTTTAATTGAAGTAAGGATGAGAAACATTGTTTTTTGACAAGCCTAATACCATTTAAGTAATCATTATGTAATTCTCTATATAAGATGAGATTGGACTCAGTTTTATTTCTCCAGCAGATGCAGCTGCACTGTGGACCTTAAGTTTCAGCAACCATAAGCCAGAGTGTTAACATGGGTTATTTTTATTGGTGTTAATATGCCAGGATATCAATGGGGTTACTGTGTCTATTGCCATATTTAATGAAGTGTTTCAAAATATAACTTGATAAGTTAAATTCCAAGAAGACAAATCATCAGGAAAAGTGGGGCAGTTATTTAAAGAAATAAGCAGAATCAAAGTTAGCTAATTTCCTTGGTACAAGTTAATAGTCGCTTCTGCAGACATGGGGGCTTTTAGGGAGAGTTGCAGGTTGAACATAACTAAGCAATGATTAGTCCAAGGAAGGGTAAGAGGGGAGAAATTAGAAAGGGACATAGATGTATAGTCTCCCAGTTGAGGTGATGGAGACGTGGACAGTAGCTGAAATCAAAAAGGCATAGGACAAACACAGAGGATCTCTAAAGGTAAAAAGGAGACTGTTGTAGTTGATATGGAAGGGAAGACTAGTTAGGCCATGTGGTATTTTTCTGCCATCATGTTTCTGTGTATCAGAGAGTGAAAAAAGTAACAAGTCAAGGATATGGCTCACAGTCTGTGAAGGTGCCAGAATATGTTACGAAAAGCCTAAATAGTCCATAGGCATCAACAGGATATGCTATGTAGTAACTAGACCCAGTAGTTACCCCGAAACCCCCTTTCTTGCAGCTCATTTTCCTGAATATTTATGGCAAGCCCAGCAACATGCATCGGTTTCTCATATACATCATGAAAGAGGGTCCCAAGAGAAACTATGATCAAGGACCCTATTTACGGCAGATGGTCTTTTCCTAGCCCATGAATGCATTTTTTTGAATGTTTCTAATTTTTTTGCATGGTAGTTTGAGAGTCTGACTTTATTTTTGTGCTGTTTATGAAGATTCACTCATGCGCCATGCTGTCCTCTGTGCTTGTTGTGACATATTTTCAATTCTATTTTTGTAGGCAGTTCCATTTTGTTCATACCATGTAAGGGAAATTTGCATGTCAAGGAGTATTTTATAACATGGTGCCTAGTGAAAGCATTTTTAAGAGGCCTCTTTTATAAAAATAAGCATATGCCTAACTGTCTTTATAAAATATGAGCCTACATGGCAGAAATCACATTTTAAATTAAGCTGCAGACATTTAAACCAGCACTAGGGCTAATGTAAATGCCCGTACCTAGATTTCGTAGGAACGTGTGTAAATTATAGCCATAGTCTGCCCAAGTGAATATCAGGCCTTATATGAATAAGAGCTTGAGTGTAGAAAATAGAGAATGTGTCTTTGGCAAGAGATAATGCTATAGATTTTAGAGGGTGAAAATCAGATTTGAGTGGATCAAGAATAGCTTGAAGACAAACAAAGTCAAGATAGCAGAAAAAGAGGATATAACAGACAAAGATGATGACTGTGGAGGAGACAGAGCTGTGTGACTGTATGGGAATGGGATCAGAGGAACAAGTAGTAAATTTGGAGGAAAAACAAAGATGAACAATTTCCTCCTCTGTGATTTCCAGGATAACTGACCAATGCAAATTAACCTGTTTCACAGCCCAAATTGAAACAGATTTGATTGATGAATATTCATTGCAAAATAAACTGGATCCTCAAACCAAACCTGTTGGCTACTCTTGAGGACAAGAGCAATGTGTCAAGAACAAAGCATTCCTCAACATCATTACATAAACCTGGCCACATTCACAGATGAAATGTTTAGAATGTGTTGCATGTCAGCACTGCAGCAGAATATGTGTATGTATCCCCTTAATATGTGTGTGTATCCCCAGAATATGTGTGTGTATCCCCTTAATCAAAATGTATTTCCTATTGATGTGTGTGCATCCTCCTAATCAAAATGTATTTCCTGTTGATTTCTATACTGTACAGAACCATGTATGTATAGGTAACCGCTGCTGATCGCTGGAAGTAGCGGTATACAAATGTACACTAACTAACTAACTAAATAAAATAAAATATGTTAATGCTATGCTTTTTTTTTCCTTGTCATACTTATTGCTAATCTTTTTCATTACGGTTAGTTTCCTGTTGTGTCTCACATCTGTAACATTTGCCAGGTTGTGGGATTCTCCACTGTGACTTGTTTCCCTTGGTCAATATAGTCATAGGCACAAAGATATTTGATTCTCAGAGTAAAGAATCGCTATTTATCACTGCCTCATTGAAATGTGCAGATTTCCATCGTTCGTATTAGTTCTGGCAAAAATGGAATTCTGTGCCCACTGTGATCCCATTTATTGGACCAACAAAAGAATTGGCTCAAACTATTACTGTGCCTGTGATTTTGAGTTCACATGCATTTATTTTTAGTGTAAACATTTATCTATTTATTTATATTTTCTTGCTATAGACTACAGTCTAAGTTTCACCCAAGGCAGGCTACAACAATAAATAATATCATCCCTAAACATTAGGGGCCAGATATACAGAGGGTTTGTCCAAATAGCAGCACCTACTAACCCGAGAGACCCTGCTGGCTGGGATATTCAGTGGTACTATCTGGGGTATGCCACTGAACATCATTACAAGACCTCCTTGTCACTCCGTCTAGATAGTGCCGGGGCAGTCTGGGGACTGAGGTGGAACAGAGCAAAAATTATCAAGATACAGTAGCAGTGATTTTCATTTGTTATCCGGATAACCTATCTGAATAACTTTGGAGAGGTGAAAAGCTGACTTAATTACTGTCTGGATAGCTTATCTGCATAGCGGCTGAAAATCGCAGCTATCTGGATATTGCCAGTGGTTATCTGGACAATGGCCACACAACCCAGATAGTCATGATCACTATCTGGATAATGCTGCTGAATATCCAGATCTTTTTGCCTGTGGTGGCTCAGTATTACCCGTAACCCACTAAATGATACCTTGACATTTTTCATAACGTTTTATAATGTTTTATTGATGATAATTGAGCATTATAATCTAATAGGTTTGCTTTGATATTTGTTTCGCAACTGGAACTTTGCTATGATGCATTTTCAACATTGTTATGTATATCTAATTTGAAATTTTATGGGTTTTTTAGTTTATATTTAAGTTTTTATATTCTGTCTCCTGTTCTAGCTACTTTTGTCTTTTCTTTCCCTTTATATTTTACGTTGTCTTGTGATTTTGTACAAAGCAAAGTGGCTTATAAATTAAGGGACCCTTTAACTAAAGTGCATTCGTTTTTTGCACTTAATGCACATTTAGCACTAATACTTATGTATGCTAACTGCAAAGCCTCCACAGTAACTGCTGGATGTGCTGCCAGCATGTTCCCAGAGGTTATCATGCAGATGTGTACCCTAACACACAGCACAATTACAGCAGATGCAACTTACTCCAACTACTGAGGTAGCATTAGTTATACCCTCGCTAATTCCAACATTGATATTTAATACACAATGGAGGTCATTCTGAACTCTGTTTAGCGGGTCTGGACATCAGATCCGGACGCTCCTTGTACAAGCAGGCAATTTGTATGGGGAGCTCTGTTCGTGGGAGGGAGGGGGCAGGACAGAGCCGAAGCGAGGGCGGACAGCGACCCCGGATGTACAGTGCTGATTCTGAGGTTGGCCTGGTATGTCTGAGGTCAGTCATGGATATGGGGGACTTATTCCACCTCGGAGGTGGAATAAGTCCCCCTGGATGTCAGGGGATCGCGGCACTGGGCAGAGATGGAAGGTGAGGGTTGCAGGGAGATCCCCGCAGCCCAACCCTAGCCATGGGAGGCAAGATTGGTCATTGGGCTGTGGGGAAAGGAGAGTGTTGCTGTCAGCTGGGGATCATAGCTCCTGAATGGAGCCGCGGTGCCATAGCTATGGGATGCCATGGCACCGCAGCTCCATTCAGGAGCTTGGCTGAGTTAGCCGGATATGTGGGCTGGGCATGTGGACAATCAGGATCGCAGGATCAGAATCATGTGTTTCTCTGTATGCCCCGATTCTGATCAGCCATACAGGGGCTGGATGGCCAGTACAGAATAGGCCTCAATATGTCTTCCCACCTAAACTGTAATGTGCTCGCCATGCCTACTGTCTGCCCCTAACCCACCCTTTCATCCCCCCAATAGGTGATTGGCAATTAGCATACAAACCAGAGTGTGGTAACTGCCATGCCCCCACAGTGATAGTTACCATGGGCCTTTGCGCACGCCTATGAAAATATGTGTTAACTGCTTAGCGCACTTTAGTAAAAGGGTCCCTAGATTGAACTAGATTGGCGTCAAAGATACTGAGTGACTCACCACTAATTACCTTCTGGAAATTTCACATGGAGGCAGATGTACTAATCTTGGGATTTCCCATAGGCTGGAGATCTCTTTACATATAATTTTTTTACAAATGCTAACTAGCTCCATTGAAAAATTGCACATATGAGTTAAAGGGACTATTTCAGATCAGACGAGGGAGGGGGTGGGAACCTAAACACTCCAAGCAGTGTTAGAGGTGAGGGTGGTAGTAGGAGGTTGGAAGAGAGATGGAGGAGGGTTTCTCCTTGAGGGTTATACTGAAGTTTTTTTGTTGTTAAGTGCCGTCGAGTCGGAGTCGACTCATGGCGACCCTCTGGATAGCTATCCTAAATTGTGTTCGGTCTTCAGTCAGGCGTTAATGTTAATGTTAATGTTAAGAAGTTAATGGAGCATAATAAAAATATTGTAAAAAATGAGGCAGCTGTTGGCTTGTGGTGGTTGAGTGTCAAGGAGCTGGTTTGTATTGTTAGAAACATTGAATCACTGTTTGGCTAGTGCATGTGCATGGCTGGCGGACAGCGGTTTGGTGGCGTACCCTGATAAAACCGTGTGTTTGTGTTTTGGGCCGACCCTCCCATCTGATTTTGGCCCTTGGCTGATGATCGTGGGGGTAGTACTCCCATGGGCTGTGGAGATTAAGACCTTGGGTTTGTTCCTGGAGCACACTTTGGCTGGGATGTCAGCCGTGGCCATTTTTGGATCCGACGGCATTATATTTAGTGATTCAGACTATACATCTGGGGACACTTGAATATTGTAATATTCTTTATGTGGGGCTGCCTCAGAGGTTGCTGCACTGCTTGCAGGTTATGAAAAATGCGGCCACTCAGCTGCTGACCGGGACTCGGTGTGGGGAGAGTGCCCGGCCATCTTTGGCACAGTTGCACTGGTTTCCAGTGTGGGAGCTGGAGCTCAGTAAGTTGCTGGTTATCATTTTTAAAGTTTTGCAGGATTCCTGTCCCGCTTATTTGTGGGAGTTGCTGTCATGGTGTGACGCTACCCAGGCTCTGCAGTCTACCCAGAGGTGCCAGGGAAGTGCTAGGCCTGGAAGTGCTCCGTATGGCCTCATACCGGGTGTGGGCATTCAGTGTAGTGGCCTGTGAGTGTTGGAATGCTCTCCCGTTGGAGGTGCGGACTCAGGCCTCATTGATTTCCTTCCATAAGGTTTGGAGACATGGTTATTTGTTGATGCTTTCTGTTTTGTGATTGCACTGTACTTTTTTGCTACTTGTAAGCCCTTTTGATTTCGTTTGTTCTCAGAAAAGTGGTCTAAATCGTTGTAAATAAATAAATATTTGGTTGGACTGGATACTGTATATTAGATATTTGGTTGGGGGACTGCTGAGTTGTAAGGGGGAAAATAACTGCTATTCTGTATGTTGCTAAAGTTGACTGTGGGTATAAAGTGTGCTCTTCTGAATGAATAAATCCTCTGTGAAATAAAAAAAAGAGACAAATTGCATATGAAATTTTGTGCAGAAAAGCTCCCGCAAAAATAAACAAGTACTTCTCATTGAGGTATAGCTTGCTTGTTTGTGAAAATCATCATATGATGATGTTTGTATCTTCTGGTTTTCTCACAGTTCTTCATCAATGAGCTGCTTTGCATTATCCAACATTGCAGCTCATTACTGATGAGTGTTAATAACATTTTACAGTAGTGGATTACGTGCAAGCTCTTATTAC
This sequence comes from Ichthyophis bannanicus, assembly GCA_033557465.1. Taxonomy (NCBI): domain Eukaryota; kingdom Metazoa; phylum Chordata; class Amphibia; order Gymnophiona; family Ichthyophiidae; genus Ichthyophis; species Ichthyophis bannanicus. Next base: position 103,140,521 of record CM066035.1, read on the forward strand.
TGCAAACAGCAAAATTTGTGAAAACATTTGCAAACAGGGTTTCATATGCAAAGACATGAAGCTCTGTTTGCAGAACATTCCATATTTTAGGAAATGTGCTTCCAAATTTATATGGAGTAGTAGAAAAGTGAAGAATTACATTTTGTCTGGGCTTCTACAGGTATAGTATTACAAAGCTAGGAAGGCATCCTGAAAATAGTCTTGCATCCATGTTTTTGCCAGTTTTAGATTAGATAAGGAAACAGCCTGGGGTGATTGTTTGATAGGTTTAATGAAAGGTATCCTATAGGGATGTACCTCGGCCAAAAACGTAGGGTTCATTTGGCTTTTTGTCCCATTTTCAGGTGTTTCTTCATTTTTTGTTTCACACATTTGTTTTTTATATCTGTTTTACACATGTGTTGTATGTGTGTTTTCATAGGTTAAAGCTCTTTAAATTGATTTTGTTAATACTTAGGGACATGTTAACTAAAAGTTAATGAGAGTTAATGAAATTAACGTGTGTTAAGTAACATAGTAACATAGTAAATGACGGCAGATAAAGACCAGCATGGTCCATCCAGTCTGCCCAGCAAATATACGGCAAGAGTAGGTACACCCGTCACTCCGTGCAGGCCACCTCTTCCCATGTCTTTGTTTAGGGGTGGACCCACAACTCCATGTAGGACACCCCTGTTTGTTGAGAAGTTAGATGGTTCAGTTTATTTTGTTTTTATCCTGTTGCTATAAAAGGGATCCGCAGTGCTTGTCCCATGCTGTTTTGAATTCCGTCACCGTGTTTGCCCCCACCACGTCCATCGGGAGAGCATTCCAAGCATCCACCACCCTTTCAGTGAAAAAATATTTCCTGACATTGCCTTTCAATTTTCCACCTTGCAGCTTCATGTCATGCCCTCTAGTTTTGCAGCTTCCCTGTCTTTGGAAGAGGTTTGTTTGTTCATCCTTCCTCTTTAAGTATTTAAAGATCTGAATCATATCTCCCCTGTCCCTCCTCTCCTCCAAAGTGTACATATTTAGGTCTTCAAGTCTCTTCTCATAGAGTTTCTTATGTAGGCTCCAAATCATTTTGGTCGCCTTCTTCTGAACAGTTTCCAGTCTTTTTACATCTTTTGCAAGATATGGTCTTCAAAACTGAAGACAGTATTCCAAGTGAGGCCTCACCAGTGACCTGTACAGTGGCATAAACCCATCTTCCTTTCTGCTGGTAATCCCTCTTTATATGCAGCCCAACATCCTCCTGGCTTTTGCCACTGCCTTGTCGCACTGTTTTGCCACCTTGAGATAATCAGAGATAATCACACCAAGATCTTTCTCCTGAACCATGCACACCAACTTCTCGCCCCCTATTACATACATTTTGCTTGGATTTCTGCTACCTAAGTGCATGACACTGCACTTTTTTGCATTAAATCGTAATTGCCAAGCATTAGACCATTCTTCCAGCTTTTGTAGATCTTTCTTCATGTTATCCACTCCCTCGGGGGAGTCCACTCTCTTGCAAATTTTTGTATCATCTGCAAAAAGACAGACTTTTCCATTCAGTCCTTCAGCAATATCTCTCACAAATACATTGAACAGTGCCGGGCCTAGGACCGAACCCTGGGGCACCCCGCTAATCACCTTCCTTTCATCTGAGTAAGCTTCATGCACCATCACCTTCTGTCGTCTGTCAGTCAACCAATTTCTAATCCAGTTCACCATCTTGGGACCCATCCCCAAGCTACTGAGTTTGTTGACAAGCCTCCTATGAGGAACAGTATCAAAGGCTTTGCTGAAGTCCAGGTAGATTTATTTATTTATATATTTATTTAAACGGATTTCTATACCGCCTTTTCCTACAATCAAGGCAGTCTACACAGCAAACAATCAACAAAATACTTTGCCTAGTGTGCAAATGCATTGAGCAGTGAGTGTATGTGTGTGTAGATGGTCATTGATTCTTGGTGAGCTATTTACAACGTGTGCTATTTACAATACTATATACATCAGGACTTTACTTCAATACTATAATCTTGTCGCGAGGGGAGGGTGGTAGAGCTGGGGTATTGTCTATTGCATAGTTTAAGTGATGTCACCATAGTACTCTATGAAGAGGGTCATCTTTAGCAGTTTCCTAAAGTCCTTAATGTCTGTTGTTGATCGTAGTTCATCAGGGAGGGCGTTCCAGATTGTTGGTGCCGTCTTTGATAGGGCTCGTTTTTCAGTGTCCTTGCGTACCTTGGTGATGTCTCTTGGAGTGTTGACACGGTTGGATGTGCCTCTCCTCCTCAGTCTTGTGCTGTTGTCGGGTTGTATGAGGGGGTGTAGGCTGAAAGCTGATGACTGTTGTTTGATTTTGAATATGTTTATGACTGTCTTGTATCTGATGTGGGATCTGATTGGTAACCAGTGGAGATCTTTTAGAGTGGGTGTGATGTGCTCTTGTCTTGAGGTACCAGATATTATACGTGCTGCTGTGTTTTGCACCAATTGCAGTGGCCTGAGTGCCTGTTTTGTTAGGTCAAGATAGATTGGGTTGCAAAAGTCTAGGATTGGGGTTATTAGTGCCTGACAGACAGTGCGGAAGTGTTCTTGAGAGAGGAGGGGCTTGAGGCGTCAGACTAGTCTCATACTGTGGTATGCATTTATGGTGGTTCTGTTGATATGGGACTGAAGGTTCAGTTCTTTGTCCAGGGTCACTCTGAGGTATTTCACTTCTGGTTGTATGGGTATGGTTTTGTTGTCTATCTTGATGTTGCGAAGAGGGATGAAGTTGGAGTTTCGTGTGATGATTAGTGCCTCAGTCTTACTGTAGTTTATGGTCAGGTTGTTGTCTTGAAACCAGCTGTTCATGTGCATGAGACATTCTGTTATCTTGGAGTAGTCTGGGTTGTCGAGGGTGATTGGTGTATATCATTATGTTGTCCACATAGATTGTGTATTTTATCCTGTGTTCTTTTATGATGCTGCATATTGGCTGGATGTAGAGGTTAAATAATAGTGCTGATAGGGCGGATCCTTGAGGTACGCCTTGCATGACCTTTATAGGTTGGGATGTGTTGAGACCGATCTTAACCTGTATCTGTCTGTCCATTAGGTAGGAATGGAATCACCTCAATGTGGTTCCATGTAATCCAATGTTCTGTAGTCTTGCTAGTAGAGTTCCGTGGTCCATCGCATGCCCCTAATCTAGTTCCTTGGTCACCCAGTCAAATAACTCAATCAGATTTGTTTGGCAAGACCATCCTTCAGTAAAACCATGTTGCCTCGGATCTTGCAACCTGTTGGTTTTGAGAAAGTTCACTATTCGCTCTTTCAGGAGCGCCTCCATTACTTTTCCCGCTACCAAGGTAAGGCTCACGGGCCTGTAGTTTGACACTTCTTCCCTGTCACCACTTTTGTGTAGAGGTATGACATCAGCCATTCTCCAGTCCTGAGGAACCTCTCCTGTTTCCAAGGATCTGTTGAATACATCCTTTAACGGCCCTGAAAGAACCTCTCTGAGCTCTTTCAGTATCCTGGGATGTATCCCATCAGGTCCCATGGCTTTGTCCACTTTCAGTTTAGCAAGTTGTTCCAACACCTCATCTTCTGTGAATGGTCTGGTATCTACTTCATTCCCATTTTTATATTTGGGAGTCACAGCTGGTCCATCTCCAGGATTTTCTTTAGTAAAAACAGAGCAGAAGTATTTGTTTAGCAATTTCGCTTTTTCTATGTCACTTTCCACGAGTCCTTTCCCAGCACTTCTGAGTCGTGCAATTCCAACTCTGATCTTCTTGCTTTCCCGAATATACCTGAAGAAAGTTTTGTCGTCATCCTTAACATCTTTAGCCATATTTTCCTCAGCCTTAGATTTTGCTATCCTTATTTCTCTTTTTGATTCTTTGAGTTTGATCCTGTATTCATTTCTGTGTTCTTCTGTTTGCAAGCTTTTGAATTTTGTGAAAGCTGTGTTTTTTGCCTTTATTTGAGCAGCCATTTCTTTGGAAAACCAAATAGGTTTCCTTCTCCTCTTATTTTTATTTACATTTTTTACATATTTATCTGTTGCCCCTTTTATTGCCACCTTTAGTTTAGCCCATTGCAATTCCACTTCCCTTATCTCCTTCCACCCTGTCATCTCCTCCTTTAGGTACTCGGCCATTTTTTTGAAGTCAGTGTTTTTGAAGTTTAGGACTTTGAGCTTGCTATGTTTGGCCTGTACCTTGGCTTTTATCTCAAACCACACCATGTGATGATCTCTGTTGCTCACAGGGGCACTCACGCAGACATTCGACATGCTATCACCGTTGGTGAACACTAAATCCAGCATTGAGCTTTCCCTGGTTGGTTCCATGACCATTTGTCTAAGTGATGCATCTTGGAGAGCATCTACAATTTTTTTGCTTCTTTTCAGATGTGCAGAAGGAGTAATCCAATCCACATCAGGTAGATTAAAGTCACCCAAAATGATTACTTCCCCCTTTATGGCTATCTTGGCAATATCTATAATCAATTCATTATCTATCTCTTCAATTTGAGTCAGAGGTCTGTAGACTACAGCAGTATGGATGACAGTGCCATCTCCTCTTTCCAATGCAATCCAGAGCGCTTCTTCTTTTCCCCATGTCCCCTGCATTTCAGTAGCTTTAATATTGCTTTTGACATACAAGGCTACTCCTCCTCCTTTTCCATTTTCTCTGTCTCTTCTGAATAGATTATAGCCAGCTATGGCTATATCCCAATCATGTGATTCATTAAACCATTTTTCTATAATTGCCACAATGTCCAAATCCATTTCTACTATTAGGGCTTTCAAGTACGGAACTTTGTTGGCTAAGGTTCGAGCATTTATGTTCATTGCTTTCCAGCATTTACTTGGCTTGTGTGTATTTTGCATTGATTTTGTTCTGCCCACATCTTTCCACTTGTTTTTGATGTGTGGTTTAAAAGTGTGGCTGTTTCTGATGTTATTCTGCTTTTGCAGTGGGTGGTGTGCAGGTCTTGACCTTCCACATTTGTCAGCCCCTTTTCCTAGTTTAAATGCATATCCACATACTGCCTGAATTTTTCACTTAAGATTCTTTTCCCTGCGACAGAGAGATGTAGTCCATCAGCACAGTATAGTCTCTTGTTGGTCCATCGGTTTCCCCAGTCGCCAATAAATCTGAATCCTTCTTGTTTGCACCAGGTCTGGAGCCATGTACTAAAGCTGTTAATGCGATGCAGCCTTTTTGTCCCCTTACCATGAACAGGCAGAACCTCTGAGAATGCAACAGTGTTAACAATGGGCTTGAGTTTCTCTCCCAGAGATTGGAAGTCCTTTTGGACTGTAGAGGCACTGTTTCTAGCCAGGTCATTTGTGCCCAAGTGGATAACAACATCAACTTTGGAGTGTTCACTTTTTGCGCTAAGTACTTCAACAACTTGGTTTTTATTCCTGCTGGCTGTCAAGCCTGGTAGGCACATGACTATCTTCTCTCCTTTGAACTGTGGTCCCAAGTTAGTGCCTCTGATGATGGAATCTCCAAGTAGTAATAGTTTTCTGTTTGGTGAGGTTTTCTTCATATTTGATGCTTTAGTAGGACATTGGGCATTGTCTGACTCATTTAAGGGTCCTTCAGTTTCTTTGGCTTGAGCATCCTCATTAGCCAAGGCAGAGAAGGCATTATGCAGGGATATCTCTTGATGTATAGGATGTCTCTGTGTTATAGGTCGCAATCTTCTAGAACCCACTGTGATCCATTTGTTCCTGGGGTGTTTGATTCTTTGTGGGAGCGGTGGTGGGTTTTGTTCAGTTTGTATCCTAGAAGAGGTGCGTTTCATTGCAGCCATTTCCTCCCTCAGTAGAGTCGCTTCTTTATGCATGGCAGCTAGGTATTTCCTTAGTAGAGTTAATTCGTCATGCATGGCAGCTGACCTAAGGCACATAGGACCAGCTCTTAGGCTCCAAATGATTCATCTTGGAATGAAAGTACCACAGTTATTGTACTGAATACACGAAATGTTGGTTAAGCAGTCCCAGAAATGAAGAAGAAAGGATGAAGAAGATGTGGACTTTAACCCAAGTAAGAAAGGATAGATGGCACGTATGTGACCACCATAAAGGCAATGTAGCCCCTGGGGTGGGTAAGGTAAGGGGTAGGGTGGGCGGGAACCTAATTGTCTCTGGCGAGTAGGCTGTTCCTGAACCGTGGGCATGCAACGATATCTGATGTAAGTCTATACAAGGAAAGCAGTCAAAACGCCCCCAAGTTTAGTCTAAAACCACAGTTAAACGCTATAATAGTAATTCCCCCAAAAATCAACAGTTTGAATTTATAGTTTTAAGCCAGCAGAGAGGATAGAAAGGTTTGCCCTTAGCTGAAATGGGTGCTTCTCAGCTTCTGTAAAACTGGCTCAGACCAGTGTCAGGCCAGGTGTACAATGCTCCAAATCAGCTCCTCCCTGGGAATAGGGTTTCACCAACCAGTGCAGCAGGAGTAAAAACTTAGTTTGTTATAACTCTCTATCTGCCACACACTCAGATATCTGATGTAAGTCTATACAAGGAAAGCAGTCAAAATGCCCCCAAGTTTAGTCTAAAACCACAGTTAAATGCTACAATAGTAATTCCCCCCAAAATCAACAGTTAGCTGAAATGGGTGCTTCTCAGCTTCTGTAAAACTGTGTTGGTAGAAATAAAAGGGCTATGGATACTTAGCATGCATTAATTTCATTAACACACGTTAAAAATTTTAGTAAGCATGCCCCTCAAATTTTTAAGACACTTTAATAAACCAAAATATTTATTAACAAATATCCCACAGCCTGCAAAGATACCAATTTCTATACAATAAACCTTTGATTTAATTAGGGAAAACACCACTTTAACACCCCAAAAATGTCTGGATACTCTGTTAAGAAATACAGGTTCTAATGCATCCATGTCCTTGTGTCTACAACAAGCTCATAATATTAAACCAGAGAAGTTAAAGACAGTCAATACCTGAGGCTGTGATTTGTAAGCTGTGTAGGTGGTGCAAGGTTTCACAAAAGAATTCAGTATAAAATGTCTTTTCTGTTCTGCAGTGTTACAATTGTGAGTAATTAAGTTCATATTCAATCTCCTACTTTGAAATCTTTGGGAAGATAGATTGAAATGGTAGGACCAGAGAACACAGCTTGAAACTGATTAAAGATAAGTTGATCTTGAATTGAGAGAAACGCTTTTTTCAGCCAGGGTGATAAAGATCAGGAATAAACTCTATCTTCTCTTATACAGGATTTTTTTGATGAGAATTTCTTACCTGATATGCTGTGAATGTGTTTATAACCTTGAGAAGAGCAAAGGAGAAATAAAAATATTCGGGTACCTTCAGCCGGAGGGTTTCTGCCACCCTAGACAGATACTCCATGCCCCCCCCCCCGAAGATTGCAGCACTGCCTGGTACACCATGCTACCGTCCTCCTGACGCCCATCTTCTCACCTTGAGGAGGGGGTGGCATGGCAATGCCTCTGCTGCATCAGGCTTTAAAGTGCTGGTCCTAGTGTGCTCATGGCCTGCAGCTCCTGTCGTCCTACAACACAACTTCCTGTTGGACTGGGCATGAGGGACAGGAAGTTGCATTGAAGGGGGGCAGTAAAGGCAGGCTGTGAGCACACTAGCATGGGCACTTTAAAGCCCAACACAGTGGAGGCTTTGCCATGCTGCTCCCCTCCCCAGGTGAGAAGATGGATGCCGGGAGGGAGGGGGCATCATGGAGGGCTGGGCGGCGATGAATTGCCATTTTGCTGTGAAGAGGAGAGGAGAGGAGGCCTGCCGTCCTAGGTGACTGCCTAGTTCGCCTAGTGGACAGGCCGGCCCAGATGCAAATTTTTCCAGAAAAAAATCCCTTCTTCTGAAAAATGTTTGTTTCTTATACATTATTGTTGCCGTTGTTGTAACTGACTTTCTATCAGATCCCATTTCTTACTTTGACAGTAGTTTCCAAACCTGTCTTAGGAGACCCCCCAGTCAGTCAGATTTTCAGGATATCCACAATGAATATGTATGAAAGATTTGCATACAATGGAGGCAGTCCATGCAAATGTATCTCATGAATATTCATTGAAAAACAACCACAAAAGCTACCAAACACGGTGGTCTGGAGAAAAATCAAAAATCCCACACCCCGCACTCACAGACCTCACCCTCTTCTATAACAAAAAATAATTTATATATATATATTAATCACATTCAACTGACTTAATCCCAACTATAAACAGTCATAGAGAACAAAGCAGGAGCTAATGAATTGAGAATCCCAGACCAACGCAGTGGCCACCTGTAAATGACAGAACTATTAAGCACAGTTTAAAGAACCTGCCCGCAGCTCCATACTTAGCTTCAGAATGCAGCTCTTCAAAATTGCAACACTTCCAACCTGTCATTCAAACAATCCCGCACAGGACGCTGAGAGCACCACTGCTTCGTTCACCACTTTGTACTCCACCATACAATTTCTCAGAATAACCCTACAAAGATCTTTGTTTCACCATAATTAGCTTCTTCAGGGGTTATACGATAAGCCGAAATTTTCCGTGCAAAGAAAGAAACATTAACCGCAAACAACGTTTAAACACCTAACCCCGCCCAATAAGAAACAAATTGCCCTACGATTGGATAAACCCAACCACTCTCTTACATTTGGAACACATAGTAACCCAGACTAAAACACAATCACATAAACACACTCCAATCAATTTTATTGCTAAGCCCAACTGGCTCAAGAGAATTCAAATTAAATATCCTATTTTGTTCACGTTGGACTAACAATCCGTGGGGGTTATCTGGGACAGAGTCCAACATCAAACATCGAAAATCAGTAATTGGTGATGAAACTGATGGCAATGTAATACCAAAGGGACTTTCTCACAAATTTTTTAAATATTGGATTTATGCTGAGATAGCCTCATCTTTAATTAACGCACTGTCTTCCCCACATAGTACTTATTACACAGACAGTGAAGGGCATACACAGCAAACTATGAAGAGCATGTTGTATACCCATGAATATACACTGTATGATTATTAATAAGAAAAGTAAATCCCTCCTCCATAAGCCCACAAAAAAATACAGCTGCCACACTTATAATGTCACACTGATTCTATAACAGAAACATTTCTTGGAACTGCTGGGCAGAGAAGATATCTAAGATTCTGCCCACGAATCTATGCCATTCTTAGGGGTAGGTTTATTAAAACATCTTAAAGTCCAGTGGTGGTATTATCGCACGATAATTGACGTTATCATCCAATAATGTAACATTATTGCGCGATAACGTCACATCGCGTGATAATGCAGCGGCGGCGTTAAGGCACACTAACGCTGTGAAATCCAGGTCTGAAGAGTGGAGTAAGGCTTCCCAGAGGGCGGAGAGAAGGGGTCAATGGGCGGAGAGTGGGAGGGGAGAGGCTCCAGGCACACTAACGCTGTGAAATCCGGGTCTGAACACTAATGCCAGTGAAACCCTTGCATTAAGGCACATTTGCAGGAAAGAGAAACCATTTCAGTCAGCAATGTGCAGCAAAGGCAGGGAAACCCAGAAAAGTGATAGTTGTGATACATGTGCAGGGAACAAAGAGGCAAATAAACATAAAAGGACCAGAACCACATCTAAAAATCCCAATTACCAACAATGATATTTATTTATATTCTCTTATATGCTGTGCTATTCTGCATTGGTGTGGTTTACATTGAACAAACTGAAGTTACATTGAACAGGGCATTATAACTCGGAGACAACTATTTTACAGGGAACATAGGCTATGGAGGGTTAAGTGGCTTGCCCAAGGCCACAAGAAGCACCTATGGGACTAGAAACCCCAGTCCTTCTGGCCCAAGGTTGCTGTCCTCTGTTGGGATTTGAACCCCTGACCTTCTGGCCTGAAGTACCTTGCCCCAACCACTAGGCCACTTCTCCACCCATGTTAATGATAAACATAAAGCAACACTACTGACAAAGCGTATAAATTAAGATATGTTTGGAAGGGTCTATGCTCTGTCCCGCTACAAAATGAATGATCCCAAATTGAAATAGTGCTGATCAGGGTTTCTGTCGTTTATATTGGGCAGGTTTGTCAGGGCGTGCACATGTGCAGCAACAGCAGAGTGGGCACGTAGGCAAGCGCAACTGTACTGATGCTGTAAATGGGATACAGGGGGCTGCAGGCAGCACATGCTGTGGTTCAGCTGGGGCACAGTGCGGGCTAGGCAGATGCCTAGGTGGCACATAGGAATGCCAAAACTGTAAAGCAGCAAGACAGCAACTGACGAGGGTCCAACATGGGCATGAGTGTGTGTCCCACAGTATCACAGGGGAGATTACCCAGCAGGTACCCCCAAGGGCACATAACAATGGCAGGCGGTGGTGGTGGGGGGAAGTGCGCATGTCCATGTAGGCACCCCTAGCCAAGAACCCACACCATAGGCAGCTGCCTACTGGCAAACTGGATGGCCTGGGACTGCGCACCACCGGCATAATGGCATGGCAGCATGGTGGTGAAGGGGTGCTGGTGGCGGAGGGGTGCTGGTGGCATCTGACCACAGCAGACCATGGCCTAGCCACGTTTAGGTGGGTGCCGTGCAATGCAATAGACAGGGTCTGTCTGACGAACAGTCATGGTATCCCCAGGGAATAACCTGTCCCCATGGCAACAGTATGGTGCAGTATACACAGCCAGTGTGTTCAGAAGCAGAAGGTCACAAGTTTAAGTCCCAGCTGTGGCTCCTGCCAACCCTTTCCCCATATTTTACCCAGTACTAAACCGTGGTAATAAAGAGGGAACCTTTATTGCAGATAAAATAAACATGCCTGAACGCCTATATTTTACCCTACAGAGCACAGACACCATAAACATGTGCAATCCCTAGATCAGAGTTTCCCAACTGCAGTCCTGGAGGGCCAAACACCATTCAGGTTTCATGCTGTCCCTAATAAATATGCCTGTGCTGCATTAGTATGTGCCGCCCCCATTGTATGCAAATGTATCTCATGCATATTCATTAGGGACAGCATGAAAACCTGAACAGTGTTTGGCCCACCAGGACCGGAGTTGGGAACCTCTGCCCTAGAGCAACAGCCAACAGGGGCAAAAACACCCACACCCACAGGCTGCACTATCCAAAGCCTCATGGACAGTCAGGCTGTTGGGTCCTGCGCGCAGCAGCATCTCCCAATACTAGCACTTGCATACCTTAGCAATGCCACCCTAAACTTGGGAATATGTTACACATGTATCAAAAGGTTGCTATGATTAATGGCACATAGCAATTCCTAAGTTAAGTACAATTTGCTGATTGAGCTGCATCATAGCAACCTTTCTGATATCTGTGGAGTGTGTTTCAGTTTTGGTTTCTGACAGTGTTTACCACCCCGGGGAGTGAACCAACAGTATTGTGTACCATAGCCATGCCTGCACTGTGCCCAGGACTGGTGTGGTGGCCATGGATGCCAAAAGCCTCTATATTTGCACAATGCTGGCATAGGTGTGGGAGTGTGTGTCTGTCTTTCCAGTGTGTTGTGGCTGCCTACACCTTATTCATCCTACACTGCTTGCACTGTTTCCAGTGTTAGCATGCCAATGTGCATAATGAGGAGCAAGGTACTCTGAGTATGGCCCGGACAGGGTGGCCTGGCAGGATGCATCTGCACAGGGCATAGGGCAATGGCTGGGACATTGTAGTTCCCGGTCATCACCTGCACGGACAGGGTGGCCACAGCATGTCCTGCTGGGATGTCACTCTCACCCTGACTGAGCAGTGACCACAGCATGGCTAGGTTCCCCCATAGTGCTATATAGTATTTCTCTCAAGTGATATTTATGGGTTTTCTTTTCTGGGGCCCAATCACTGACTTATCTGCTTGGTGTGTGTGCTCACATCCCAGTTTTGGGTGCACACATTTTCTCCAGGAACATGTACTATAAACTAGCTAGCAGACTGTCTGCAGTTTGTATGTGTATGGCTTGGACACCTTGCAGGGTGCAGTGGCTGGCGACTCACTGTGCTCGCTGCTGGAGAATGTCAGATAGTGGTGGGGGACAGGCCTACTGTCTGTTTGCCATTGCCTTATGGATGCATACAGATCTGCATTGATTGCCCTGTAGGGTGCCTGTTCCCCAGCAGGACTGGGGTTGATGATCCCCTCTACTGCCACCATTGCAGGGATGTAGAATGTGGATCTGTTGGTGGGAAATCCTGTTCCCCACCCTGAGCCCCATAGGGCAGGTTGGGTGGTGCTACATAATTTGCTTATGGGTCCAAACACCTGCTTTCACTTAAATCATGTGACCACAACACCCACACAGGATATGCACTATTCTGGGTGCATCATAGTCCACAAGGGCTAGACGTGACTGGGAAATACAGATGGACACAGGTGTATCCTAGGTGTGTCTGCAAGGACTACCTATCACACACTGGCACTGATGGTGACCTGCAGCATAGCCTATCTCAGCAAAGCCAGGTGCTGTGGACCTGGTGCTGGGCGCCCCACCTCGCCCTCAGGGTGAGCACAATACCTCTACAATGTGTCGGTCTGTAGCTACTCTGTGCCAGTAACACAAACGGTCAGTTCCCCATACCAGGCCGAGGTGCTGTGGGGGTGCATACCCCATCTTGTTATCATCTGTAGACTGCTGATCTGCATGTGCAGTGCATCATGGGTATGGGTGGGTTAACCCTATCCTGGTAACCACAGCAGACAGTTTGTGTGGTGACCTGCAGTCCTTCTGTAGCCAGCCAGGGGTTTGTTAGTAGCACTAGAGATGTAGCCCACTGGTTACGTCACTGACTGTGGAGACAGAGGTTATGGGTTTGATCCCACAGTGGTGTTGTTTGATAGGGCTGTTTGAGGCATTTCTTTTTTTAATTTAAATTAGTGCTGCCAGCAAAAACACCCTCACAGTGCTTTAACCTTAAGGCGCCCTATAAAGCACCCTATAAGGTGTCTTATAAGGCACCCTATAGGGAACATTATAAGGTGCCTCGGCGGACAGTGCAATTTATAATGTGCCCTCTGGAGTGCCTTATGTGGCACCTTAGGTTACGGCACTGTGAGGGTGTGTTTGCTGGCAGTACTAATTTACATTAAAAAAGAAAATGCCTCAGACAGCACTGATTTAAAGTAAAGGGTAATGCCTCAGACAGCCTTACTCATTAAGCCCACTGGGGGATTGAACTCATGATCCCTGTTTCATCAGTCAATGCATTAAGCATTTTGCTACACCTCTGTTGCTGTGTTTGTAGGTCAGCGTGCCTAATTAAGGCTAACGCGCATTAACATGCCACGGCTCCCTCTATTGCACGATAATGGACTTTATCGCGCGATAACCCAAAATGCTACCTTAAGACCGGAACGCCCACTACCTTATATGGCATTCGTCACAGTAAGACTGCAACTAACGCCGGTAACATTAAGACAGTTTAGTAAACATACCCTTTAGTCTAGTATCAAGTGGCAAGGAATGGCAGAAAGTACAGACCAGTGTCGACGTATGGAAGAGGCCAAAATTTTAGAAGCACCTGAATAAGAAAGCACACAAGTAATGGACTTCATAGCATCATCATCCATTACAGAAGTAGAGGCGGGAGCCAGTAGCCATTCATGATGATTGGGGGAAGCACACTTGTAAGCTTTACGCAGTAAAGAAGTAGGATAACCACGGTCACAAAATTTAGATAAAAGCTTCAAAACTTCAAGTCAGATTTGTACTTATCCAATTGTTTAGTAACATCAGCTAACCGAAGGGAAAAATCCTCAAAAAGATTTCAAAGACTCCAGATATTCATCTAATTCCTTCTTTATCTCCATATATTTAAAGCAGCAGTTTCTATCACCAATAACATCAAATCTAATGAACACTTATTCAAAATGCTATTCCGACATGAAAAAAATACTTCATTGACCTGAAACATACCAGGCTCCTTCCACGTACGCAATCCAGTAGGAATCACTTCCTTTCTGCAATTTTCAGCCAGGGTTAAACTATGGAGTTTCAAACGTATACCTCTCTTAGATTAATTAAAAAACTTTTCCCAAGATGGACCCACAGGATCAATTGTATCCTGTAACAAAGAAGGAAAAAATGTCTCTAGTCTTTTCTTCACTATAACTAAAAACTCCTTTCCAAGTAACAGACATGTTGCGAAACAACCCAAAAAGCTCCCAAACACAGTGGTCTGGAGAAAAATAAAAAATCCCACACCCCGCACTCACAGACCCCACATCTTTCTATAACATAAAAAGAATTTATATATATATTAATCACTTTCAACAGACTTAATCCCAACTATAAACAATCACAGAGAACAAAGTAGTGAATAAATAAACATACTAAACCATGGGTAGGAGAAAAAGCCTCAGATAACTTAACCTCCCTCTATGTGGTTACTCAGAGCCATAGGGGAACACTCCACATCATAGGCCTACAAAGCTCCTCCTTGTTCTCTGTGATTGTTTATAGTTGGGATTAAGTCACTTTGATGGGGAGGGGGAGAAAGAAAGGGGAGATGCAACCAATTATACATTTTTACAGGGTTGTGGTGGTGGGGAGAGTTTTGGGACGATCGTGATTTTTGAATTAAATTATCAAAATCTTGAGACTACTACTACTACTGAGCATTTGTATAGCACTACAAAACGTATGCAACACTGCACAGACACGTGTAAGAGACAGTCTCTGCTCATCAGATCTTACAATCTAGTCAAGACAGACAACATAGTAGCTGTAGACATGGGATATGTCTAGAGGGAACGGTAAGGAAACACAAAGGAGATCAGGTGAGTCAGGATCTGAAAGCAGCAGCAAAGACGTGAGTTTTCAGCCTGGATTTGAAAAGGGCCAGAGAAGGCGCCTGATATACAGACTCAGGTAGCTCGTTCCAGGCATAAGGAACAGCAAACTCTGGAGTCCATTACCAGAGAATGTAGTAAAGCTGTTAGTGTAGCTGGGTTTAAAAAAGGTTTGGACAAGTTCCTGGAGGAAAAGTCCATAAACCAATATTAAAGGGGACCCGAGAAACCCACTGCTTGCCCCAATACAAACATTGTAGAACCTGTGTTTTTTGGAGAAACTTCTAGGTACTTGTGACCTAGATTGGCCGCTATTGGAAACAGGATACTGGGCTTGATGGACCTTGGTCTGACCCAGTATGGCATGTCTTATGTTCTTATGTTTGGAGAGTGCTATGGCTGATTTGGAAGAGATAAGCATGAATTTAAGGTGTAGAAAGTCTGAAAGGTAGTGGGATTTGAGCCAAGTGCACTCAGCTGAATGGCCACAGGAACGTAGATAGCAGATAGTGGAAAACAGCCAGGGCTGGGGGATAGTACACCTTACAGTACATTGCATGGATGGAGCAAGAACATCCAGAGCGGAGGAGAGTGCCGCATTATAGGAAGCTACTGTCTCATCAACAAATTCAGATGACATAGTGGAGGAAAGAGGTGATAAGACAGTGAAGGAGAGAGCCAAAGGGTCAATAGCATGAAGATTTCTAAAGAGGTTGGAGAAGTAAGGGTGAGGTTGAGGTGGCGAGTGATGAAGAGTGAAGCTTAGCAGGTGATGGTCCGATAAGGGAAAAACTGAGATACAAAAGTTTGAAGGGAAGGAAATAGAGAAGAATACAAAATTGAGGCAGTGGCCATGCTGGTGAGTGGCAGCAGTATTACAAAGCTGGAGGTTGAATGAGCAGGTAAGGGAAAGGAGCTTTAAAACATAAGGATCAGAGGAGGTATCAACCTGAATGTTAAAATCCCTGAGAATAAGAGTGGGGGAAGTGGAATCCAGAAAGAAGGAAAGCCACGAGTCAAAGTCAGGGAGAAAGGTCGAGGTGAACTTGTCAGGAGGTTGATAAATTAGAGCTAACCAGAGAGGTACTGGAGTGAAAAGGCAAATGGAGTGGACTTCAAAGGAGGGAAAGGAGTGAGAATGAGGCAGCAGGAGGAGTTGACATTGGCAGGAACGAGAAAGTAGAAGCCCAACGCCACCACCACAGCCAGTGGAATGAGGCGTGTGGGAAAGGCGTGTGTGAGAGCGGTGGTGTGCAAGCCTGAAGATTTGCCTAGGGTACCAATGACCTTGCATGGCCCTAATGGCTTGCATAATTTTCTAGTGGGTGTGATTTGGGTGATCCTCAACATTAGGCATGTATTTCCCATTTTAGAAAGGGAAAACTCATCTATTTTTTAAAAATAAATTCCATTTCAGCATTTGCACCTGCCCCATGGAATGTCCAAATGCTTATAAAGGGACAGGTGAAAAAAATGACACTTCTAGGCCCCCCCTTCTCCCTTGACAGCATCCAAACACCACCCACCTCCCATCCCACCCCAAGAGCATCAAACAACCCCACCCCTTGATCCCACTTCTGAGAGCATTAAACAGTGCACTCATATTGGGTTCCAGGCAGAGCTGTGTACCGTGGCCACTGACCAAGAGCTGTGATGTCTGGAATCCAGGGAAAGAGGTGGGAGTTAAAATGGTGGGAAAACTTACAGTAGGTGCAAATATTGACTCAGAATTTCGTAGATCAGCAAAGGCTGACTCTAATTCAGCAGGGAGCCCAAAGGAGCAAGAGGAGACTGTTAGGCAAAAAACATGTATTCTAATTTAGCTGGAAACTCAGTTGTGGAAATGTTAAAGGAGAATTGTACTGTCTTAAATTATGTAAACTTATGTGTGGTCAGCAAAAGTGCAATGGGATATCTGTTCTAGCAAATGATGTGTTTGGGGCTTTTGGACCACTCATTTTATATGTCCTAGATTAACCTAGGAAGCCTTCCACATCGTTCAATCTACGTATCTGTTTCGAGTGAATTTGACTCAGTCACAAGCTCTGCATGGCGTATCAAATCTGGAAGAGATGGTCAAGTCAAGTTTGTTTTGAAGTCTCCTATCCATGATAGAGATTCTTAATTTCTTAACTACTGTATAGCCTTTGCTGTGTACCAGTGGGACACTTTCATGCAATTACTTTGTGGCTTCAGAAGACAAAGTACAAAAATAAGTCCATCTTGTTTCATATTATAGTGACTCACGGAAAACTGACAGAAAATAATGCAACCATGGAGACAGCCCGAATGCTGTCAGTGGTGAGGGGAGGGAGGCTGTGTGTGTGTGTGCTGGTCAGCTCACCTCCCTCTTTTCTATTTGTTTTCCCTTGGAAACATTATTAACAATAGAGAAAATTGTGATCTTCTAGCACCACCAACAATGTTCCACATAGATTATTAACGAGGTTAATGAGAAGTCAATATGGGGTTCATTTTATAAAGCATTTTCCCTGTGGAAAGCATGTTTTACCTGCGGGAAATGGCTGTTATTATGTTTTTATTTATAATGTATTTATAAAGGGAGATATTTGAGAAGCTCTATTCATGAGTTGGACGTCTGAAAAGAAGCACATTGACATGCAAATCACAGAGGTGACTCCGAAGCCATTTTAGAAAGCCAGGGACGTAGATGTCCCCAGTGAGAATGTCCATGTAGCATGAGGGCATGCTGGAGGTGTGCACTGGGTGGGGCAAAGGAGATGCACATCGTCATATGATTTTAGAACAGTACAAGTCTACATCTGTGCTTATAACTGCAAAAAAGCTCCTGTTGTATGGCTGCAGTGTTTCCACGAGGAAGAGTAAAATGCGCTTTCATCGCCACCATTAATATTTCCTAGTCAAAGAAACCTGCATATAAATATAGACACCAAACATATTACAGACCCACTACCGCACTTCTGAGTATCTGAAATGGCAGGCCAGGATGTGCTAGTCTCAGAATATAATTGCCCCTTCTGAAATACCCCAGCTGAGACTTCTAAGTATCCAGTTCTGAGGCCGTGCAATTCAGGGACATCCACTTTTATGAAATGGCCTACACCCATGCACAGACCCAGCCTTACTATCTGCGCCAGGCCTGCTTCCATAACTGGCTACAGGGGTGTTCATTTTTCGAGGTAGAGATGGAGCGATTTCAGAAGATACTTATACGTGCCTCCCTTCACTGTTGCTACTCCTGTGGATTTTTGGACTTTCTGTTCTAGAGGTCCCAGATTTTTCCTACACATCCCTTCTAAAATGCCACTTAAAATGCCTGACAATTAAACCCCTTTAAATGGCTTATCACAGAACATTTGAAATAATAAAGCCACCATACAATCATAGGTCAAACACTCATGAAGATCATCCAACAGGATTAAAAGCAATGCAAAACAAATGAACCTTCAGCAGCCTCTTAAATTTGGAGGCATCCAATTCTAGCCCCATTTCTAGAGGGGGGACACTGCAAGTCCAAAAGCTAGCCATAGAAAATAAAATGCTTGCATTTGGAAGGTAGTTAAATGATGGCACGTCCAAAATGGCCTGTTGAGAAGGCCACGATGTACAAGCTGGTTGATACTGAATCAGGGACATATTGAGCTGGATAGGTAGAGGGCAATGCACACATTTAAATAGAAGACATTAATTGATTGGCAACCAACAAATGAACATAGACTTGGAATAATACGATCATAGGCATAGATTGAGTGGAGCAGTGAAGCACACCCATTTATACACATTTAGGGGTATGTTTACTAAAACCCCGGTAAAGTGCGTGCCGCGGTAGTGTGCGTGTGCCATATAAGGAGTGGGCGTTCCGTCCTGAAAAAGAAAAGCCGGAATTTACATATGCGCTAAGGTGCGCGGCGCCCATGTGCGCCCCGCACCTTAGCGCATGAGATAGCTGTGTGGGAGGCATAAGTGGCGCGCTGAAGTGTAAGAAAAAGAGCAGAGCCACAGCACAATGGTTAAGACACTGACCAACAGTGCAGGGATCAGGGATTCAATCCCCCACAGTGCCCAATGAAGACAGCTGGCTGAGGTGTTAATTTATGTGGCGCAGAAATACTGGGCATCATAAGGCGGCGCGCTAATGTTTTTGGCGGCATATTAATACTGGGCGGCATAAGGCGGAGCGCTGATGTTTATGGAGGCATTATAATACTGGGCGGTATAAGTGGCGCACTGATGTGCAGGAAAAAAAGCAGAGCCACAGCACAATGGTTAAGGCAATTACCAATGGTGCAGGGATCAGGGGTTCAATCTCCCCACAGTGCCCAATAGAGACAGCTGGCAGAGGCATTATTTTAGGAGGCATGTAAATGATGGGCGGTATAAGGCAGCGCGTGAATATGGTACGCACTACTGTTGGGGGTCACTCCCCAGGGTGGTAAACACTGTCAGAGACCAGACCTGCAGCGCACACCGCAGACATCACAATGATTGTTATGGTGGAGATCAATGAGCAAAATGTGCTTAACGTAGGAATTGATATCTGCCAGTTATCATGGGCAATGTTTGATAGCTGTGTACCATATACCCAGGTGTAGGGTGGCAGTGCTAAGGTATGTAACTGCTAGTATTGGGAGATACAGGCAGGGCCCAATGTCCTGCCTCTCCATGAGGCATTGGCCAATGGGGCCTGTGGGTGTGTGTGTGGGTGTGTCTGGCCCTGTTGGCTGCTGCTTTACGGCAGAGTGTCCCAACTCCAGTCCTGGTGTTCCAACCACTGTTCGGGTTTTCATGCTGTCCCTCATAGATATGCATGAGCTACATCAGCATACCATGGGGGTGGTGCATAGATATGCAGCACAGGCATCTTTATTAGAGGCAGCATGGATCCTGAATGGTGTGGGGCCTTCCAGGACTGCATTTGGGAGACTCTGCTCTAGGTTTATGGTGTCTGTGTTTGGTGTGGTAAAATATAGGCGTATGAACCATGCGTATGTTCTCAGCAATAAAGGTTTGTCCGTACTATCACGGTTTAGATGTAGGAAAAATATGTGGACTGGATTGGCAGTAGCCCCAGCTGGGCTTTGAATCTGTAACCTTTTGTTCCTGCACACACTGTTTGTGTGCACTGCACCACCGTGTTGCCACAGATATGCTGTGTTCCCTGGGGAGTCCATGACTGTACATCCAACAGAGCCTGTCTGTTGCGGTGGACGGTGCCAGCCTGCACAGGCCTAGGCCACTGTCTGCTGTGGTTTGCAGTCACTGCCCCCTCCCCCACCTGTACCCTTCCGCCAACATGCAGACATGCCCCTATCTGGGAAAAAGCATATGACCTGATTGAGTTTTAGCACTCCAGGACTGACTTTGGGGGACTCGGCTGTAGGTAATGCCCATTGTTATGGTTTGTGTGCGGTGTAGGGTAAAATATAGGTGTTGGAACCATGCTTATGTTCTCTGCAATAAAGGAGTGTCTGTACTATCACTGTTTAGTGGTGGGTAAAACTATGGGGACTGGGTTGGCAGGAGCCCGAGCTGGGATTTGCACCTGTGACCCTCTGGTCCTACAGGCACTGGCTGTGTCCGCTGCACCACACTGTGGCCACAGATCCAGTGCACTCTCTGGAGATAGGAAACCTGGCCGCACGAGTCAGACACCTTGCTCTGCACAATTTTACTTTGGGCTCGTTTACCTTGTATGGGGACAAAGGTGCGAATAAACCTCACAAATGCCCTCCAAAAAAGGGGAAGAAAACCAAAACCAAGCTGCGCAACAGTGATATCAATGGGCAACCTGGGAAACACTCCCAGGAAAGCTCCATTAAAATGCAGTGCTTTTGAATGAGTCTACGGAGCGTAGACCCTTCCAAAAATCATTTCCTTTTTTGGAGCTTTCCTGGGAGTGTTTTTTATGGTTTCCCATTAATATCACTGTTGCACAGCTGGATTATAATTTATTTGGAATTTGTTGTGGTCATTTTCAATATATATTTGCTATTTTGTTCTGTGCACATGTATCACACTGCTCACGTTTTGCATGTTTCCCCGGTTTTGCTGTACATTGCTGACGGAAATGGTTTCTCTTCCCTTTAAATCGGCTCTAACGCGAGGTTTTCACTCGCGGTATATTTTTGCCGAAATTCAGCCACACTCCTGTGTGGGTAGCCTCTCCCTTCCCACTCTCCACCCATTGACCCCGTCCCTCCGCCCCTCGGGGGCCTTCCTCCGCCCTCCGTACGCCTTTCCCCACCTCTATCGCACATCAGCGCCCCGCACACGTGAGCGGGCCCGTTAATGTGACGCGCACGCGTACGGTGCACTTAAGAGCACTTAAGTGCATCATTAGCGTATGCTACTGTGCGCCGCGCACGTGGGCGTGGTTTAGTAAACATACCCCTTAGACCCTGTTAGGAGCAGCTATAAATTGTGAGAGAACATTTGTGTGTTGCTGGGGGTCATTGTATAAGCCTAGTTTTTGTTTTTATAAAATGGGTATACAATGGCCACCTTTTGGACTTTTCACGCAGGTGCATCAATGTTGATGGTGAACTCATTCAATAGGGCACAAGACTCCCGGATTCCAATCCAAGCTCAGTTATTGATTCCTGACCTTGTTTTAGCTTAGATGACTAGAAATAGTTTTAATAGTAACAAATATTTTCCTTCTTCCCTCTGAAAATAATCAAACAGTGAGTAGGTACTGGAAATGGTGGCAACGTCCGACCCCCCACAGGGCTAACTGCATGTTTGTTAAATCCTCCTGTGCTTGCCAAAGAGGTTTAGATGAAAAACGTGATGTCAATTAGCCAGACTAAGGAGAATGTACAAGGTTGTTATGCATTGTACCTATGTACTGCAAGGTAGTTTAATATATGTATCTGCAGAACAAATAATTTAGTTGCAATGTCTTTGAGTTCATTTATTTTTAAATCTCCAGCTTCCTTCTGCCAGATTGTTTTGATGTACTTAATAATGTTTTCAATTCATACAGTGCATGTTTTAACATTACTTACTCACAGGGCCTACTGACATCAAATCTTCGTGACTGAATCCTATAGCCTGTCCATGCACTACTTAGCTTTGTCCTTTTGTCAAATGTGTGATATATTTTAACTTTCAAAACCCCACACACAACACACACTGATATCCGTGATGCAGAGTCTCACATTCCCTAGTTGTGTATATGTGGAAAGCGACAATCATTTCAAAAGCTAGTATTGGTATTAATTGCACATTTCTGTAGAAAAAAACTAACATTTTTTTTAACAGTAAGAACTCTAGAAAGACTTTGTGATTTTTCCTGAAGCAGGGAACGCCCCAGTTTCTTTGTTGGTGCATGACACTGACAGGTATTGTATACAAACACAAGAAAGCTAAGAAAAGCCACATAGCAAAACCGCAATTAGGTACAATCTGAAGGAAAGTGACTAAAACCTTGCGCGATGACATTTTGAAGTTTTATCAAGAAGATAACACAGAATAATGTCTATATATTTAGGGGGCCCTTTGCTAAAGTGCACTTTGCAGTTCAGGCATGATTTGCCATGCGTTAGTTGCACTCTTAGGCCCGTGAGAATGATGTTTAATGCAAGCCGATTTTTACATTAAGAGCCAATTGCATGTTAGGGTGCTGAATGGGTGGGCTGGGGCAGAGGGTGAGTGTGGTGAGCACACTGTAGTTAGCATGGGGGTACATATCATGTGCTGTCAATGTTGCAATTAGCGCAGATACAGTTAGCACCATCACAATGAATGGTGTTAGGTGCACTCACGGTAATTGCATCATGTATTAAGGTACACATCCATGTGTTAACGGTTGGGAACATGCTGGCCATGCCCCAACAATTACCACAGAGGTTTTGCACTTACGCATGTTAGTTCTTGTGCTAAATGCACATCTAGCGTAAAAACATGATGCATTGTAGTCTTAACCCTTTGAAGGCCTACTTTAAATTTTTAATCCACATTCTGCAGCCGGGTTAATTTTTGCATCTTTCAGGAAAATTGTACCCGTCTTATTCAATATGTTCTAATAGTGATTTTCCTTCTGCTATGGTCATGAATTATATAACATTTGATAGGAATATTTAGTCAGAATTTTGGATCCTGAGAGTTTTGGGCTCGGCCTGGAAAGGGTTAAAGGACTACCAAAAGGGACTGATTCTGCTGGAAAGAAATCTGCACTTTTAAGTACTTACCTCTGGGTAAATCTTGGGGAAAAATGAATTCTTAGGGTTAAAATTGATAAATCTGTGTATTTCAGAATTCAGAGTGTTAATTCACTCATGGCCTAGTATCTGTTAATTTAGAGCTGTTAGAGCTGTTAATTTAAATTAAAACTTAGTCAGGGCCTAGTCTCAGCAGAGAGCTTTAAGTTTAAATTTAAAACCCAGTAGAGAGCTCTTAGTTTAAATTTAAAAAATCTGTCAGGGTTTAGTATCATCAGAGACCATTTAATTTAAATCAAATTGGAGTATAGCTTAGCATAGAAGGAAGAATTAGGTTAAAATATTCTTTGAGTTGAAAGAAATACATTGTTTCTAGATACCTTTACAAAGAAGCCTTCCACTTAGGAGGCAAGAGATCAGGGAATTTGTTTTAAATAAATTAAAGCCCAGTGAAAGGTCAAAGGGGCAATTTCAAAGGCTCCCTTTATCAAACCAACATCTGTGTTAATCACCCAGGAAATTGTTAACATATTACCTTACAAGCACAGGTCTGGAATCTGTGTAGCAAGTCAGCCTTTACTAGGTATTAGTTCCTCCCACCCACCCTGACTTCCACCCACCTCAACCATAAACCTAGCTTTAGAGGCTCTTAAACCTATTAAAGGGAGAAGAATGGTCAAAGTCACTTTCAGGTTCAGCTGGTTATCATCACCAGGAATAGATTATGGCCCTAAAGTTAATTAATCTTGAGGTGAACAAAGTCCCTTAGAGGAAATTGGTATAGTTGTATCAGTACAAGTATCCCTAGCAACTTTAAGTAAACAACTCAAATAGCTAAACAAATCTTAAAACTAAGATGCAGACAGCAGTCCAGCAGCAAGATAGGGGCTATCCAGTCTTTTACATTGTCATATGTACGATTTTCAACCAGTTGATATGGTGTCTTATGTGTGCACTAGGTGCAAGGAATTCTTTGCCCTCAGAGAATGAGTCTGATCACTGGAGGCTAGAGTAGCAGACTTGGAGGACATAGGGAAGACAGAGAGGTACATAGACGAGACCAACAGGGATGTAGTACTGAAGTCCCACCTCCAATCTGGCAGCCTCTAAGTTGCCATGGAACAGAGAGGTCACATGAAAGGAGAGCATCACCTTGGTGTGGCAGGAAGTGATCCTGTAGCTAGGACTTGTCTGCCAGGAGATATAAAACCCTCTCGCTCTAAGGATGTTTCTCCAAGGCCATGTGCCCATGAGGGAAGGGTTAGGACAGCTGTTATAGTTGGTAATTCAATCATTAGGCATACAGATAGCTGGATGGCTGGTGGATGTAAGGACTGTCTGATAACATGTCTGCCTGGTGCGAAGATAGCAAACCTCATGTGCTACCCTAGTCAAGGTTTTAGATAGTACTGGGGAGGAGTCTGCTGTCTTGGTACATGTTGGCACCAATGACATAGGAAAGTGTGAGAGTGAGGTTCTGGAGGTCAAATTTAGGATTTTAGGTAGGAAACTGAAATCCAGATCTTCCAGGGTAGCATTCTCTGAAATGCTTACCATTCCACATGCAGGACCCAAAAGGCAGGCAGAGCTCCGAAGTCTCATTCCGTGAATGAGACGATGGTGCAAAGAAGAGAGTTTTCAATTTATTAGGAACTGAGCAACATTCCGGGGAAGGAATAGGCTCTTCCAAATGAATGGGCTTCACCTTAAACGGGATGGAACCAGACTGCTGGCATTAACCTTTAGAAAGGAGATAGAGCAGTTTCAAACTAGATAATAGGGGAAAGTCGACAGTCACCCAGGAGCATATGGTTCAGAAGGATGTGTCATTTAAGGATACTAGCAAACCAGGGAAGTTATGGAATCCCAACAGAGATGTTCTAACAAGGATAGAAGTAACCCAGATGTCCTTTAGTAAAGAGCCAAAAGATTCCAAATTACACCTATCAACTGATTACCAGATTAATATGAATAAAATACAACCTCTAAAATTGACTGCATTCAAATGCTAGAAGTCTAAAAAATAAGATGGGACAGCTAGAATATATAGCACTAAATTATAGATATGATTGACATCTCAGATACATGGTGGAAAGAAATAACCAGTGGGACACTGTGATTCCTAGGTACAAACTATATCACAATGATAGAGTAGATCAAATTGATGGAGAGGTTGCGCTCTATGTTAGAGAGGGCATTGAGTCACATAGGATTAAAGTTTTGCAGGAAACAAAATACATTGTAGAATCTCTGTGGATAATAATTCCATGTTAAAAGGGGAAGGTGATGGCAGTGGGGGTATGCTACCGACTGTCTGGCTGGAATGAACAGATGGATGATGAAATGCTGAAAGAAAGGGAAGCTAACAAAAGTTAAAACACAGTAATAATGGGTGATTTCCATTAGCTGTGTATTGACTTGGTCAGTATCACAGAAGGGCATGCTAGAGAGATAAAACTTCTAGAAGAAATAAATGACTGCTTCTTGAAGCAGTTTATTCATAAACTGACAAGAGAGGAAGCTATTCTGGATCTAGTCCTTAGTGGAACATAGGATCACATGCAAGAGATAAGGGTTTTGGTGCTACTTGGCAATAGTAATCATAGAATGATGCATTTGATTTAATATATGGAAGAAAGATGACAAGGAAAGCCAAAGTACTACCTTTTCACTTTAAAAAGAGAGACTATGATAAAATGAAGATAGTTAAGAAAAAATAAAAGGAGAAGCTGCAAAGGTTAAAGATTTACTTCAAGTTTGTGTGTTGTTTAAAAATGCTATCTTGGAAGCCCAGACCAAATGTATTCCACACTTTAAGAAAAGTGGAAGGAAAGCCATCAAACTGCCAGCATGGTTTAAAGTGAGGTCAGCGAGGCTGTTGCCAAAAAATCTTCCTTCAGGAAATGGAAAAAGGAGCCTAATGATGAACACTAGCAAGTTAGATGCAAGGCATTGATAATGCAGGAAATAAGATAATTTGAAAAGAAGCTTTCCATGGAAGCAAAAACACATAATGAAAACATTTTCAAGTACATTCATAGAAAAAAATCCTGTGTGAGAGTCAGTTGGTCCACTGGATAATAGAGGGGTAAAAGGGGCACTAACGGAGGACAAGGCCATAGCGGAGAGATTGAATGAATTCTTTGCATCAATCTTTACTGAAAAAGATGCCTGCAATGGTCTATAAAGGTGATGCAGTGGAAGAACTGAAAGAAATATGAATAAACTGGGAGGATATATTACAATTAAAGAGTAGCAAATCTCCTGGACCAGAAGGTATATATTCAAAGGAGTTGAAAGAACTGCAATATGAGATTGCAGCCTTACTATTAGTAATCTGTAAACTATTATTAAAATCATCTGTAGTACCTGAGAATTGGAGAGTGGCCAATGTAACTCCAATTTTTAAAAAGGGTTCCAGGGGTGAACCAGGAAACTACAGGGCAAAATGGTAGAAACTATTATAACAAATAAAATTACTTAACATGTAGATAGCCATGGTTTAATGAGAGAAAGCCAACATGGATTTAGCCAAGGACAGTCTTCTCTTACTAATCTGTTATATTTTTTTGAAGGTCTGAATAAATAGGTAAACAAAGGTGAGCCATTTGATATAATGTATCTGGGTTTTCAGAAAGCCTTTAACAAGGACCCTCATGAGAGATTTTTGTCAAAATTAAAATGTCATGGGATAGGAGGCAGTGTATTTTGTGGATCAGGATCTGGTTAAAAGATAGAAAGCAGAGAATAGAGCTAAATGACCAAATTTCTCAATAAAGAAAGATGAATAGTTGAGTACCCCAGGGATCTCTGCTGGGCCCACTGCTTTTTAACATATTCATAAATTGCCTGGAAATAGGAAAAATGAATGAGGTGATCAAATCTCCAAATGACAAAAAACTTTACAAAGTTGTTAAAACGTAAGAGGATTGTGAAAAACTGCAAGAGGACCTTGAAAAATTGGATATCCAAATGACAGATAAAATTTAATGTGGACAAGTACAAAGTTATGCACCTAAGAAAGAACAAGCCAAACTATGGTTTCACAAAGCACAGTTACTTACCTGTAACAGGTGATCTCCAGAACAGCAGAAATTAGTCTTCACATATGGGTACGTCGGCGCCGACGGAGCCCACACGGAAATGCTCCCCAGCATCCAATCAGAAAGCCTTTGGGAGCATCCCCCGCGCCTGCACGGTGACTTCCCGCCTTTCCCACTGCCTCTCCCCAGTTGAGTTTCATAGCTGAGACAGAAGGAGAGAAAGAGGAAAGGAAATAGATAGATACAACTCCTAGGGGAGGTGGGTGGGTTGTGAAGACTAATTCCTGCTGTTCCGGAGATCACCTGTTACAGGTAAGTAAGTAACTGTGCTATCTCCAGGAACAAGCAGGAATGAGTCTTCACATATGGGGACTCCCTAGCTGTGGGTGCCAGGGGAGATCCCATAAAATGCGTATCCCTGGGACAGGACGGCATTTCCCAAGCCTGGATCTCCGGCATCCCCTGGGGGATGGAGGGTAGGAGTTGAATAGAGCAGAGCTGTAGAGGAACAGCAAATCTAAAGACTACAGGAAAAAAAGTCTTTAGAAGGTATGTCAAGTATCATCAAAATATTTAATGAACTAGCACAATATAGAGCTTACCTACTGGAATGTAGGAAGTAGACTGTAGATGCAGTAGCGGAATCTTCAAGGTGACTCCACAGCAGTGAGGAAGAGGTTCCAATCTGGAATGGGCAGGTGACCCAGGTGTCAACCGGGGCAGGAGAAGATCGGCAGGTCTTCAATGAAAAGCTTTATGGGAAAAGCTGAGAACTCATTTAGGTACAGAGTCATAAACATTGAGGACTAAAAGAAGAAGACTGACCGATCTGGAAAATTAGCCCAGTCCGGAAGGGAAGAGAGGGTATGTAAAAAAGCCCCTATTCCCAAGGAGAACAGAAGTGTACTCAGGAACACTGAAGATGTACACTGTCCTTCCTAGCTTTTAAGCGATAGGAAGACATTGAAGTTGGAGACTGCACAGATAGGGAGATGTATAACAAAAATAGAAGCTGTTGACGTCACAGCAGTAATGGTTAGTATAACCAGTCCCAGTCACTGAGCCGAATGATAATAGGCAAGTTGACCGTCCGGACCCCATAAGAAAATAAAAACCTAAGCACCGACAGTCAGGGAGATAGGTAGACATAGGGTGCTATGGACATCTCCCAATATGCGTATGCCTACATATATATGTATATATATGTATATATATATATGGAAGACATACATATCTATATCTCTGAGAATATATGTATCTAGACAAGTGGTTTTATATATATATATCTACATATAGACATGTAGATAGATATATGTATAGATAGAGGTGGGATGCTGATGCCCACCCAGGGTATAAAAACATGCATGCCCAACTACATAAAAATAATTTGTCAGAATACATGCCTGCAACTGAGCCACAGAGAAAAACATTCACATGGGGAATGTGATGGGAAAACATTCATCCAATAACAGGGGGTGAAACCCACCTGAAGAAATATAGAGAATCGATTTCTGTGGAGCAGGAATGTAGGTCAGTGGAAGAACCAGTATGGTTGCGTGAAAAACAGAGGATAACAGCAGTCTGGCAAGAGTACGTCAGCAGTACTTAGGACTCTGATACGTCCAAAGGACAAGAAGAATGCATAGACAAAGATACCAGAGTGACCCAGCCAAGGGGTTCAGGGGTATCATGTACGATAAAGAGTATGCGTTGTCCAAGTGGAGTAGAAAACATAATGCCAAACTGTAAGGAACAGGAGCATATTCCGGTCAGATTGGGAACTCCGTGGACATTCACGCAGAAAAGCTTGTCTGCTGTATATGAAAGACCCTCAGAAACAAAGTTCAATGCTCTGTAGTAAGGGCCCAGAGTAGAAGCTTCTCTGAAGGTGCAGAGAGCATTGTGCAGGAGGATTATCAGATAAAACTGACAGAAGTCAGGCGTGTTGCCACATCCGAGGAAGGATATGGCTAGAAGAAGATAAGCTGCAGTGAATAGTATTATGCAAGATAGTTGCAAGCAGCTTGCAACGAGCATTAAAGTAATCACTGGAACTCCTGCATATACAGCAACTGAACAAAACAACAGAGGGGATTCTCCTGTAGAAAACAGAGAGAAAACAGACAAAGGCAGCGGAGAGAATCTCCGTCCCTGTCCGATGAGTTGTTCAGAGCACGCAGTGAAGGAAAACAAACAGTCTACACTGGAAGAAAAAAAGTGTTTCAGTATGGCACCAACTCAAGCAGGGGAAACCCTGGAAGAGAGGGGGTTGGAAAGTGACTCACCATAGGGTAAGGCAGCTGAAGGAAAAAATGTCCATATGGGGACCGAAACTATCATGGGATAGTTGTGACCTCCTTTCGTGTTAGTAAGAATGGGAGAATTCTGTAACCCATGGACAAAAGTATCCGAGAGCATAGAATACTGGAAAGAAACCAGTGTAGAGGTTGAAGAATAACTTCTGCTAAGGGGAAGTTAACTGTAGATTGCAATACACAGGAACCTATGGTTGCTGGTTATGAGCAGACTGGGTAGAGTCTGGAGACTTCAGACTAGGATGAGATGTCCCTTGCTTGGGTACACCGGGA
Source organism: Ichthyophis bannanicus (assembly GCA_033557465.1). Classification (NCBI taxonomy): domain Eukaryota; kingdom Metazoa; phylum Chordata; class Amphibia; order Gymnophiona; family Ichthyophiidae; genus Ichthyophis; species Ichthyophis bannanicus. The sequence continues at coordinate 103,170,075 of CM066035.1, forward strand.
GGATGGGCAGAAGAAGGATGAAACTTTCTCTTCTTCGGGAAAGAAGGGTTGGTAGTACATTTCCTACGTCCTGGGGCAAAAGAAGGCTTAGGATGGTTTCCAGAACTAGGAAAGTCAGTGGAGCAATGAGCAACCTGATGTAAAGCTTCTCTATTGAAAAGATTGTCTCCAGTACAAGGAGAATCACCCAGTGTATGTTTTGCCCATCTGCTCAAGTCTGAAGCCTGCAGCCACGCAGTATGACATGCTCCAATGGCAATAGCAGAGGATCTGCTAACAGACTCAAAAGAGTCTAGAGAAGCACGAGAAAGGAACCAAGAGATATTCCTGCTATGATTAAGAAGCAAGGAATAGTCAGAGGCCTTAGGTTCTGACAATAAAGGAGACAAAAGAGATAGCTTCTCTGTGACCTCCTGAAGTGTGAGACTCATAAAAAATATATGAAATAATTCTTGAAGCCAGCATAGAGGTTTGGAAGGTTTGACGCCCAAAGGCATCAAGTGCTTTAGATGCACGACCTGGTGGGAAAGAAGAATGCTTCTTCTTGCTTCTGACCTTCCTCAATGCTGATTCCACTACAATGGAATGATGCGGAAGTTGGCTTTTATGAAACCCCGGAGAGGGAGGCACCTGATACAGAACATTCATGGCTGTAGAAGGCGCAGGAGCCTTCAAAGGTGATTCCCAAATCCTCAGAAGAAGGTCCTGCAAAGACTGATGCAAAGGAAGCATTATGTTTCCTTTTATGCAGGATCTTGGTCAAGAGTAGGACCAGGAATAGGAATGGCAAGAAAGGCTGCCATGTGAAGGAGAAATTTCTGAAAAGAAGGATCTCCCAGAGGAACTATTCCAGGGTAGGCTGAAGTTGAATGAGCAGCGTGAACACCAGAAGACCTACTGGACCGGCGCATAAAAAGAATCCTGCTAGATGGAGAACGATACTGACAGTTCTGATTCGAGGCAGTTAGTACTGCGTCGTCGGTTCCCGGTATTGATTCCAAGCTAGGCATAGAAAGGATCGATGGCACCGATGGAACTGCAGGAAACGACGTCGACACTGGTACCGGCATCGGGGATGGTAATGCCATCGTAGCAGGTATCGGAGGTTGCCGAAGCGGTACCGAGGTAACCAGAGAGCTTTGGTGATTATCCCCGGTACTGTGTAGTCGGATGCGACATGGATCGGCTCCGAAACGCGTCAGAACCCAGTCATCTAGACTGGATATGGATTCCAGACTGGGCATCGAAACGAGCGTCGGTGGTGGAATCGGCGATGCCGCTACCTGAAGGTCAATCGGAATCGTATCGATCGGTACCGAAGGCACCGAGGACGTCCGAGGACGATGCCTGGTGAAGAGAGGAACACTCGACACTGGCACCGATGTCGGGGTATCGGTACCGCTCGAAGCCGGTACCCCCCCCCAAGCATGGTGTAGATAGAGGAAAGCCCATCCGGGGTGCATCGATTGGCCCCGAAGGTACCCAGGGCACCAGATGACGATCCTCGGTGAAGAGTGGAACACTCGACACCGATGCTGACGCCGGGGCATCGGCACCGCTCGACGCCGGTATCAACCCCGTGGTTGGCTGGGATACAGGAAATGTAGACTGGGTCATATCGATCGGCCACGAAGGCACCGAGGACTCCCGACGATGATCCCTGGTGAAGAGCAGAGCACTCGACACCGGTGCCGATGCCGGGGGATCGGCACTGCTCGAAGCCGGCACCAACCCCACGCATGGCTGGGAAGCAGGAAAACCAGTCCGGGTCGGGTCGATCGGTCCCGAAGGTACCGAGGACACCAGACGACGACCCCTGGTGAAGAGTGGAGCACTCGACACTGGTGCCGATGCCGGGGGAGCGGTACCGCTCGAAGCCGGTACCAACCCCGCGCATGGCGGGGACGCAGGAAAGCCAGTCTGGATCGAGTCGATCGGCCCCGAAGGTACCGAGGACACCAGCTGACGATCCTCGGTGAAGAGTGGAGCACTCGACACCGGTGCCGATGCCGGGGGATCGGTACCGCTTGAAGCGGATACCACCCCCGAGCATGGCTGAGGTATGTTCTGTGAGGAATGAACCCCAGGAACAACCTGAAACCCCGTAATTGCTTTGGAGCCCGAAGACTCCCGCCGGGGTCTTACTGCCAATGGGGTCTTGAGGGCAATGCCGGAGCCGTCATCATGCTGGGCATGAGACGTACCCATCAAGAATTGCCTAGTCTTAACAGACTGTTTGTGGATTACCTGGAGAGAAGAATAAACCCGTGACCTCACCTCAGGAGGAAAAACAGCATCGAGGGATACCCGAAAAAGAGAAGGTCTTCTCCCGATACTAAAGCCTGATGGACCAGGGGAAAAGGGGTCAGGACCCAAACAGGATAGACACCAGGCACTGGAGTCTAAAAAGAAAACTAAGTTTCCGCAGTGAAGGCACTTCTTAGGGGAAGAAGGCTCCATGTTGGAAAGGCCTGTCAGGCCTCAATAAGATAAAAGAAAAAACTGAGGCGAAGTTATTTCTCTAAGTTGGAAAATAAAAGAATAAAGCACCGGCTGTACCGGTATCGGCGGGAAAGACAGCCGCGACCACAAGAAAACAAGAAAATAAGGATTTTAAAGAAAAAAGTTTCTGCGGTGACAGGAGGTACGTCCTGTTTGCTCCGCGGAAAAACGAAAACTGGGGAGAGGCAGTGGGAAAGGCGGGAAGTCACCGCGCAGGCACGGGGGATGCTCCCAAAGGCTTTCTGATTGGATGCTGGGGAGCATTTCCATGCGGGCTCCGTCGGCGCCGACATACCCATATGTGAAGACTCATTCCTGCTTGTTCCTGGAGATTGCAAGGTACCATCTTAGAAACTGTGACCCAGGAAAAAAGATGTAGGTGTCATCGTGGATAATACATTGAAACCCTCCGCCCAGTGTGCAGCGGCAGCCAAGAAGGCAAATAGAATGCTAGGAATCATATGGAAAGGAATGGAGAATAAAACAAAGGATATTATAATGCCTCTGTATCGTTCCATGGTGCAGCAGCACCTTGAATATTGTGTGCTATTCTGGTTGCAGTATCTTAAAAAGGATATAGTTGAATTATATCAAAGTTACAAAGAAGAGCTACAAAAATAGAAAAGAGAATGGAAAGATACCACTATGAGGAGCAGTTTAAAAGGTTGGGGCTCTTCAGCTTGGAAAAGAGACGCCTGAGGGGTGATATGATTGAAGTCTATAAATTATTGAATGGAGTGGAACGGGTAAACATAGATTGGTTGTTTACGCCATCAAAAAGTAGAAAAACCAGAGGACGTGCAATGAAACTACAATGCAACCCATTTAAGACTAATAAGAGAAAATATTTTTTACTCAATGCATAATCAAACTCTGGAATTCATTACCAGAGGATGTAGTAAAAGCTGTTAGCATAGCTGGGTTTAAAAAAATGGTTTGGACAAGTTCCTGGAGGAAGGGTCCATAAACCATTATTAAAGAGGACTAGTGAAATCCCCTGCTTACCACAGGATAAGCATTGTGGAGCCTGTATGACTCTTTGGGAACCTGCCAGGTACTTGCTATTTGGATTGAAAACAGGATACTGGGCTTGATGGACCTTGGTCTGACCCAATAAGGCATTCCTTATGTTCTTATAAAAGGGCCTTAGTATGGTAGGAGAGCCTGCCTCAGAAAAGTAACCCAAAGGATCTTATGTCATTGGAAAGGTAATAAATACTAAGTAGGCAGGAATACACACTCTAAGAGCTGGCAATAAAGTAAATGTATGTGTTAAAATGTTGGTGGGCGAGAGGTGCAGGGGGGAGTTGTGGGAGTTGCAATGTCCTCCTTACAGAGTGTGCTGTCAGTCAGTACTGGTTTTTGCAGCTCTCTTTTCCTCAGTCCTTTGCTGCTTAACTTGTCCCTCTTCCTTTCTCTTCCCCCACCACCTCACAGGGTCGTACGAGTCTTTCTACCCTCACCAACATTTGATGTACCCTCTTCTCTCATCCTTTCCTGTTGCTCTACTGTGCCTCTCTTACTCTCCCCTTTTTACTATTGTAAACTGTTTTCTTGGCCTTTAGTCTGGAGAATAGCTTTCAAAAAAATGTATAGCAGGGAAGTCCTCAAAATTGACTCACACTGCAAAGGGATAGGGCTGGAAATTTACTTCTGAAGTCCCTATCAACAGGTGTGTGGGAACTCACTGCCTGAATTCCCACCATTAGGATTGATGCCACCGTATTGCAGTTTCAATCGCATGGGGCAGGCAGGTCCCCTGGGACTTACGCAGAACTTGCTTTTCTCTTATGATTAAAACTGTGACATTGTGGCGCAACCTTTGATGGCAGGAGTGCAGGTGGTAGACTCCCATGCAATTTAGATAAAATGTTGCATGTGCTTTATGCTTTCAGTGTTGAACCTTCTGTAAAGTGGTTTCCAAGTGCATGGATCTGGAAATATACACCGTGAAGGCAGAAATTTTAGAATATTGCCTTAGTTAGTGGTGCTTCAGTCCAGCTTTTACCAAACTGGCAAAAGGGACAGTTGCCCTGGGTCTGGCAGGGGGCCTACTGAATGAGCAGACACTGACAACTCTATTGGTCTGTGCCTGAATCTCAGACAGCAGAGAACAGCCCTTTGCTTCCGCTCAAGTCCCTCTTCTCCCAGGCAACTCTAGGGAACACCAATGGAAGGGTGAGGGCAGAGTGAGCACAGCACAGAGCAGATCAAAGACGAGCTAGTCTGCTCCCCATCCCCGTCCCTCCTCTTATCCCCCCTACCCTTGCTTGTGCAGGATTTTGTGTTTGAATTCCATTCCCTCCCTAGTGTTTTCAATGATATGTTCTGTCTAAGGTGAATATTGTTGTATTTCAACTTCCCTGCCACTGTTTTGTATGTTTGTCTAATTTTGTCAATATGAATAACAATCTGCTTGTTTTTGTCTTTATATTTTCTTTTTAGGAATTCTTGTAAACAGCCATGTTGTATAATTCCAATGGTGGTATAACAAATCATTTTAAATAAATCAATAAACAATGAAGGAGCTTGTGTCACTGTTGATAAAGTGAGGATAGAATTAGATTTCTTTCTATGGCAAACAGTGAGGGGAAACATCCTAGTTGAAGCCAGAAAGGCATTTTAAGGATCACTTTCAGCCAAATTTATGTATTGAATTTTTTTCTGCAATTTACCCTGAAAAATCACAGATGAGACATATTTAGTGGAAATATTTCAGAAATCATATCACAGTGTCTTCGACTTGACAAGAATACAAAGAATGTCGTAAAACAAACAAATACCAGAACTAAGGCTGGTCAAAAATGTGGTAGTACTTTATTGTTGGCCATTTGTTTTATAACATTCTTTGTATTCTTGTCAAGTCGAAGCTGACCAACTGATCCCTGTCGCAGGCTTTGATATTGAAACTTGGCCAAGTTGGGTCCCTTAATAAAGTTTTTGTGGTTGAGAAGATACCCCGGTGTGGCTCTGGTGTTTCTATGCTCCTTTGGTGGACTTTAGTTCAGAAAGGCCAGTGTATGATGCCTCTGTTCTAGCGAGGCTTTTAAAAATCAAGAGGTCGATATTCAAAAGCACTAATGTTGGTGGTAGCACTAACTGTAAGTGCTCTTTTCAAAAATATCCAAGCAACATATATGAATAACCATGGCTATTTAAATCATTAAACAGCCGGTTATCTTTTTTTAAAAGGAACATGACTAGGCTTGTTCCTCAGCTGGATGAAAAGTTATTCATTTAAACGACAGGAGGAGGAGTGTAGAGTCAGAGAGGAAAGGTTGGGAGGAGCCGCAGAATGAGTACACTGTAGGTCAGTAGGAGAAGTTTGAATTGCATGTGGAAATGGATAGGGAGCCAGTGAAGTGACTTGAGAAGAGGGGTTACACAACAACGCTGGTGGAAGATAAGCTGCGCAGCTCAGTTTTTATAACAGATTGAGAGAAATGATTCAGAGGGAGACGCAGCGAGGAGCAGAATACAATAGTCAAGACAGGAGGTGACTAGTGAGTGGATGAGGGTCTTAGTAGTAAGTTTAGAAAGGAAGGGACAAATTTTGCTGATGTCATAGAGAAAGAAGTGGCAGGTTTTAGCTTTCTGTTGGATGTGTGCAAAGAAAGAGAGAGGAGAGTCAAAAATGACCCCAAGGTTGCGAGTTGAGGAGACAGGGAAGAGTGTGGTGCTATCCACAGAAATAGAGAAGGGAGGAAGAGGGGCGGTGGATTTAGGGGGAAAGATAAGGAACTCAGTTTTGACCATGTTCAGTTTCAAACGACAGTGAGATATCCACATGGCAATGTTGGATAAGCAGGCAGAGACCTGGGCCTGGATTCCTGGAGAGATTTCAGGAACAGAGAGGTAGATCTGAGAATCATCAGCATAAAGATGGTACTGAAAACCATGGGAGGAAATAAGTGTACCAAGAGAGGCCTAAGGTACACCATCTGATAGTGGGATGGCAGTAGATGAGGATCCACCAGAACATACACTAAAAGTGCAATGGGAGAGATAAGAAGAAAACCAGGACAGAACACAATCCTGTTTTAGATGCTGTGAAGGTGAAATTTGGAATGTCCAAGACAGAACATCTGAAATTGACTGGGAAGGACAGCAGAGAAGATCGACATGTGTAAGTGTTTTGTAAATTTGTCCTGTTTCCACATCAAAAGATACAGATGTCCGCCACACAAAAGAGAAAACAGTGATGTGTGGAGTAATAGGTCAAACATGCACGTTTTTGTCCAATGCCAGAAATGTATTGGATGACTGTTCTTAAGCTTGCTGGGAAGACAGGGGCGGAGCCTGATGTCCAGCGGGATGGTCGCATAACGCTGAGGCTCCCGAGAGGCCTACTCAGAATCCTGAATTAACACCGTACATACTTGGAACTTCTACTCTGATCTTGCCGGGGCACATTGGTGAGATGACGGGGACCAAACCCACGCGCCTGGAATTTGGATCTCCAGCGGCTTCTCACGGCAAACGCTGCAAAACTGAACCTCCATCCCCGCAGAAGGGGCTGGCCCTGTGCGAGGGCCCCGAAATGCAGCAGGAAATCCTCGCAGAGATTAGAGGGGTCAAAAACCTCGTGCAGTCAAACGGTGAAGCACTCCGAGCGCTGCGGGAAGATTTTGGTGTGCTGCAAAGCAAGCTAGAAGGGCTTTCTTCGCGTCAGGATAAAATGGAGAGCATATTGGACTCCCATGCGGCCCGGTTGTCCAAACTCGACAAAGTTGAACGTCAGGTGCGGGCCTTGCAGAAAGAAGTGGAAGATGGCAATAATAGAGCGCGCCGCAACAACATACGACTCGTGGGCATACCGGAGGGAGCGGAATCGGGAGACATGAAAGAGTTTTTATGCAAAATCCTCCCTTCCCTGCTCCAAATCACCTTTACCAAAGATTTGGAGATCGATCGCGCTCATCGTGTACCCACAAGCATAACGCTCAACAGGAAGACCCCGCGGCCTATCATTTTTCGACTTTTGAGATATCAACACGTGGAGCAAATTCTAAGTGCCTCTCGGGCAAAGGGCCATATGGAGTTTGAGAGCCACAAGATCTCCTTCTATCCCGACTTGGCTAAACCCACGGTCGACCGCCGAAAGCGCTTTCTGGAATTCCGGCCGAGGCTTCAACAACTACAAGCACGCTATGGCCTGATGTACCCGGCCAAGCTCCGAGTCACGCTTCACAATCAGACAAGAACATTTGAGGACCCTGATCTACTAGCGGAGTTTTTGGATTCCAAAGAAGCCGACTTGATGCGCTGACTTCCAGAATATTCCTGCAAGTATTCTCATATCCGCTGTACCTGCCATATTGGATCTGCCGCAGCCCAGCAAAGAGTCTGGCGAGGGCAGTTTGTTGCCTTACTTTCGATGATATCTGTGACCCGACTCCATCTACCCACAGTAGCCTCGATGAGTATCAGAGACAGTGTTAATTATGGACTCTGGTGTTTCTTTTCTTTTTTTTTATGTCTTTCTATTTCCTCTCTAGGGCCTCCTCCCGCAGACATATGGTCGCCATATTCTTTGGGGGTTTTGCTTCTTCTCTAAGATACTTTGGTACATACTTTTCAATATGGGGTGTATTAGCCAGAATACTCGGTGATTATGTCATTGTTGCACAGATTCTGATTATGTTGTATGTTTTCAAGCGCCCTTACCTAAAATGTCTATTACGGATTGATGGCACCATGTAAGATTTTCTCGTTGAACGTAAAAGGAATCAATAATCCGATAAAACGGAAGAAAATCCTAAGCTACCTAAGTCAGGAAGCTGCGGATCTGATTTTTCTCCAAGAAACGCATTTAAATTCGAAGGAAACTCTTAAACTCAATATTAAACCTTACATGGTGGCCGCCTATTCCCCAGCCGTTTCTAAGAAATGTGGGGTTGCCATACTGGTTAGGAAATCTTTGCATGCTACTATTATTGCGACTAGCTCAGATACAGAAGGTAGATGGTCCAGAGTTCACCTCAAGATAGGTAGCCTTGAAATTACATGTATATGCCTTTACGCTCCTAATGTGGATGACCCTGCCTTTTTTGCTACCATTGCTCAGGTTGCGCAGGCCTCTGCTAATACTTCATTGATAATTGGGGGGGATTTCAATCTAGTCCTTGATCCCCTGATTGACAAACAGCCGCCTAGGACAAGTGGTCCCCCCAAGAGTCACACCACGCTTACCTCCCTGATCAAAGATCTTGCTTTAGTTGATCTATGGAGGTTACTACACCCCAATGAGCTTGACTTCACCTTCTTCTCTTCCCCTCATAAATCCCAGTCTCGCATAGACTTCTTTCTAATATCAAAACTGTTAGTTCCTCAGGTGGACACTGCAAAGATTCACTCCCAACATATTTCAGACCATGCTGCCATTTCCTTTCAATTACACACTACTGCACCCCAAGGGAATTCGGGGGCCTGGTTCTTTGATAGAGCCCTGTTAACTCAGCCAGAGTTCCAGTTAGAAATTCGAGCAGCCATAAAGGATTACTTCCATTTTAATCTACCCCAGGATACTGCGAATTGGGCTTGGTGGGAGGGCTTCAAAGCGGCCATTCGAGCAACGATCACTAGCTATCAAATCCGCCTGCGGAAACAACGCAAACAGCAGCTACTCATACTAGACCAACAAATAAAAGCAGGCGAACGAGTTCTAACTTCACGTAATGATCCATGTGTATTAATTCGATTACAGCGTCTCCGTTTTCAATATAATTCAATCCTCTCAACTGCAGCTTCTAAGAGTATTGAGCTTCAGCGAGGGACATATTATCGTGAAAATAACCGAGTCGGTCGACTCTTAGCCAACGCCTTGAAAGGTCAAAAAGAAGCCAAACGCGTAGCGGCCCTTCGAGCTCCACAGGGAGGGGGCATAGTGACCACAGACTCCGACATTGTAGAACTCTTTCGGGATTTCTATACCCGCCTATATCAATCTGAATGTGAGTTCTCGTCAGAGACATTCGAGCGATTGCTTTCTGGCATTCAGCGGCCGACCCTCTCTGAAGATGATAGGGCTGCGATGGATGAATCCTTCTCTACTTCAGAGATCCAATCTGCCCTAAAACGCACAGCCTCGGGCCGTGCCGCAGGGCCCGATGGTCTCCCGACCGAATTCTACAGAACGTTCAGTGCAGATTTAGTTCCCTATTTAAAACTCTATTTTACTGCCCTTGCGGTAGATACATCCTCTTTGGGATCCTTTTCTGCAGCTAATGTGGTAGTATTTGAGAAAGAAGGCAGGGACCCGCTACTAACCGCCAACTACCGTCCAATCTCCCTACTTAATGCCGATTATAAGATCTTCGCAACGATCTTGGCCACCCGGCTATCTGACAGGATGGCCACCCTAATTCACCCCGACCAATGCGGTTTTATACCCGGCAGATCAACTGCTGACAATGCTCGGACCTTGTGCCATGTGCTATCCAGTGCTGCCAATCTAGATCATCCATGGGTGGGTCTTTCCCTGGATGCCGAAAAAGCCTTTGATCGGCTAGAATGGCCCTTCTTATTTGCAGTTCTCCGATGGTATGGCTTTGGGGAGGGCTTCCTCCGATATCTCCAAGTCATGTATACTCAACCCATCGCCAGTATTTGTGTAAATGCCATCAAGTCTCAGCCATTTAATCTCCAAAGAGGCACGCGTCAAGGTTGCCCCCTATCACCAATGCTCTTTGATCTAGCTCTTGAACCCCTCGCCCTCCTTATTAGACAGTCCGCACGTATTCGAGGTGTCCCCTTCAGTCATAGGGAGATTAAACTCTCTGCATATGCAGATGACCTAATGCTTTTCGTATCCCTCGATTCGGTTCCAGCTGTCTTGGATCTGATTGACGGATACTCACAATTATCGGGCTATAAAATTAACTGGACCAAATCTGTAGCATTCCCACTGAACCGCTGGGTACATGAGGCTGACATGCAGGCCTTTCCCTTCCTTTGGCAATCCCGCATGGTGAAGTATCTCGGGGTCCATTACTGTTCTCCTTTAGAAGACACTATCAGTTTTAATGCCAAAGAGGTAGTCTCCAAAGTCCGTGAGCTCACAATTCGTTGGTCTCCCTTATCTCTTACATGGTGGGGCCGCTTAGAAACTGTGAAAATGATGATAGTCCCCAAAGTGAATTACATTTTAGAAATGCTGCCATGCTTACTCCCGCTACATACTTATAAAGATATTGAGGGCCTTCTCGTCCGTTATCTCTGGCAGGGCAAGCCACCAAGGATAGCTAAACAAAAACTACAATCTGCAAAGGAAAGAGGGGGTACCAGATTTCCTGATTTTCTTAGATATCATCAAGCCTTCCTACTTAAGCAAGGTGCCCGATGGCTAGATGCCTCCACAGCCAGCAGATCAGTTTGGCTCGACATAGAAGAGGAGCTTAGTAGCCCAATTCCGTTGACCCATCTCCCCGGTATGTCCTATCACGTAGACACCCGCCATCCACCAATGATTGTCGATACTCTTGCAGCCTTTAACACTCTCATTCTATCACTGGGCCCGAACGCATGTCCTCAGGACGGACTCCCGCTATGGAATAACCCCAGAATTCAAGTCCTAAATAGAACGATAGCATGGAAACCCTGGTACTCAAGGGGGATCTGGACACCCCAACAGCTTTTCTCTGCAGCTCGTTGGAAAACCTTTTCTGATTTACAAAAGGAATTTGCGTTACCAGCGAAACACTACTTTCAATTGATGCAGCTTCAACACTGCCTCAAAAGTGCTCGAATCATGCCGCCCTCTGCCCCTACTGAGGACGGGCTATTAGAGATAGTTCACTCTATTAGTAGTACACATGGGGTAGCCTCTACCTTTTATAAACTATTATGTCAGGGTACAGACACGGCCACTTTTAGAGCCCAACAAGCCTGGGAGCGCGAACTGCAAACCACTTTAACCCCTGTGCAATGGAGCGTTTTCTGGAGCAAAGTAGTGCGGGTTTCCCGGTCTGCCTCTGTTACCCAAACTCTCTTCTTTTTTGCACACAGATGCTTTTATACCCCAGAAAAAATAGCCAAATGGAACACAAATGCTAGGGACCAGTGTTGGTCTTGCCATACTGCTGTGGGAACCTTTGCTCATGTTATTTATGAATGTCCTCAACTACAGGTTTATTGGGGGCGGGTCTGGGGTTGTATTCAATTTATCTTACACCTTCACGAACCTCTCTCTTGGAAGATCGTGGGACTCCGCTCTGTGGCGGAGGTCCCCTCTCTTCCTAAGAAGGGTCGCTTTCTCCTTGATTTCATGCTGGGTATAGCCGTATGCTTAATCACGAGGAATTGGAAGGATAGCTCTCGACTTACTGTCAATGAATGGTGGAACCTCGTCTGCTTATATAGTAAATATGAGCAGATACCTCGGAGAGCTATTCCCCATGTCCAAACTCACTCTCGCTTGTCTAAATGGCAGATGCTTAATGATTATGTACAATCTGCTCATTGCTCCAACATGCCTGTATAATGTGCACTCATCTTGTTTCAGATCACCGTTAGGTTTTGTAACACAATAATGTAAGTACACGCCCGCTTCGGGTATGATTAGTTTTCTAGAGAAGAAGCAGGGGGGAGGGGGGTGGCAGGGGTTTACTTTGGTGTATGTATTACACTTTATGTAACTGTCTTTTAGCTGTATGTCTTCCTTTTCCTTTGTTGTTATAAAACGAAAATAAAGAATTTAAAAAAAAAAAAAAGAAATGTATTGGATGTATTGGATATGGAATATTTCCATTCCTGGCACATGGGGATGCCTGTGGCACAATTTCGGCATGCACCCGTGTATATCTTCCCCTTTTCGTGTCCCGACCTGCCATTTTGCAAATGGGGACATGCAGTGAAACAGAAGCCAGGAAAAATGCCTTCTTACTTCTTGCTACATTTTTTGGAAGAAGCAAAAAATATCGGGATAGAGAAGGGGCATTTCCCTCTTCACCTTACAGTTGTTGGTTTGCCAATGTCAGGTATAGCCATACACATCCCCGATGGTGAATCGAGACATACTGTACTGGTCTAAAACCACATGCACACCTGTATCTTTTTCACCCCACCCCTGGCAAGCCCCTACGTGACTTGGCCATGATTGCACCAGACACATGTAGATTTGGGGCTTTCTAAAATGACTCAGGGGTCATGCATGTGATTCCAACATATGAATGGGTATTTTTGGTTGTGGAAATCTTGAATAGGGCTTGTAAAATAACCACTTAAGTGTAAGGTGCTGAGGTACCTGTTAGTGCAAGTGTGTGCTAACAGCACACAACAGTTCCCATGATAACTGCTTAATACACTTTAATAAAAGGGGCCTTAAAGTCTCTCTGGTCTGCCAGTACCCATTGCATTGCAACGTTCTCACCATTTCCTAGCTTTAACTTCACTTACTCCCACTGAATACTAATTATATTGTGAATTCCATGTTAAAACATCAGATGTATTCTGCTGGATAAAATCTGCAACCAACAAGTAAACACTCCACCACCACAGAGGAGTGGCCTAGTGGTTAAGACAGGATATCTCAGGCCAGGGGTTCAATTCCCACCTGGGGACAGCAATCTCAGGCCGGAGGGACTGGGGTTTCTAGTCTTATAGGCACGCCTTGGGCAAGCCATTTAACCCTCCATTGCCTCAGGTACACATAAATTGTAAGCCCTTTGGGGACAAGGGAATGTATTCAGTACCTGCTTATATAGTGATTGTAAACCACTCTGATGCCCTTCAGCCTGGGCGGTATATCAAAAATTGCATAAACATAAGCCTATCACTCGCTATATACATCATTTTTATATGATAATAAACACAAATTCCAGCACATGGATGAATGGCACACAAACTTGAGAAACTTAAGGGCAATAACCAGCTTTTTACTGACATAATATATAAAATGAGAAGCTTTCAGATACTGGGAAGAAAGACCATTGGAAACATCCTCAAACATTGCAGTTTGGCTTCTTACTTGGCTTCCCTTGGCAAGACTGCTGGAAGGATATGAGGTGCCCTAGGTGAACTTCATCACTTGTGCCCCCTGCTTCTACTTCTGCCCGTTCCCCTGCCCATTACCACTGCTGCCACCCCTCTCTGGGTCCTGCAATGGTAGCATTTACTTCAAACAGCCCTACAGCGCTTACCTCAACCTCCAGCACTGTGAGACTGTTTGGCTTCTGTTTTCTCGAACACCCAATGCCAACTTACTTTTGCATGGGGGTAGAAGTGGCAATGGGCTGCCCCTGGACCATTGGTACTCTAGGCAGTCACCTAGGTTGCCTAATGGTCATGCCGGCCCTGCCTCTTGGAACTAGGGTTGCCAACTAGCTGGATTTCAGTCAGCGTGGCTGGTTTTTGTATGGTCAGACTGGCTGCTGGCAGAGCCATAAAACTGGCAGTGGGAAAGCCAACTTTTTTCTGACTTGAGGGGCAATATCATTGAATTGCTGTGAGTCAGGTCAAAGGTCAGCTGTCGGGACCTGTCCTCTGCCACTGTGTAGCTCCCTTCCCCTGCCAATGCCCACCTCTGCCTCTGCTGCTGGGACTTGCAGCAGCGCCAATACAACAGCCAAAACAGAGCAGAGCTTGCAAGTTAGCTCAGACGCGTCGCTCAGGGCTCTGCTTGTCCCGTCCCTTCTGATGAAAACATCCTGTTTCTAAGGGGCGGGACTGGCAGAGCCCCGAGCGACGCACCTGAGCTAACTTGCAAGCTCTGCTCTGTTTTGGCTGTTGTACTGCCGCTGCTGCAGGTCCCACAGAGATGGAGAAGAGATATTGAACAAAGGGGGGGAGAGAGTGAGACAAAATGCTGGAAGGAGAGGAAAAGCGAGAGGAGATTCTAGGGAGGCGGTGGGGAGATTGGTGTATAAGGGGATTGGGAATGGGAAGGCCAGGGCAAGAAAAAGAGATGGGCAATTGTACATACATGCAGTAGAAAGAAGATTGAAGACTGCATTGTAAGGAGTGAAATCTGAGTGAATAGAGAGAGAGAGAAAATAAATGGAAGAAAGCTGAAAGGACAAGCTCAATGTGATAAATGGATATAGAAGAGGAAATGAAGACAGGAGAAGTGGGCAAATGGACTGGAGACCTTGGTGAGAAAGTTAAGAGAAGACAGAGGAAAGCAAAATCCAAAGACTGGGATCAACATGATTAGAAAAATAAAATGACCAAACAAAATACAAAAGAAATGTATTTTTAATTTAGTTATTGGAATATGCCAGTTTTGGGACTTTATATCATCGTTTATTTTAATATTTGGTGCAGTATGAAGTAAATGCAATGCAGTTTCTATTTCTCTGGTGTTGCACTGCATGCAGAGTCTGGCTTTCTGGGATTTCAGTTTAATTTTGGTCTACATATTTCTACTGTTAGTTTGTGGTAATTTGTTCTGTACTTGGTGAGGGTCTGTCTATGCTTAGAATATGTGACCAAGGCCAGGTATTCTGTTAGTAATGAGTGCCTGTGTAGGGATCTGTAGTAATCCAGTATGTTTAATTTTCCCAATAGGTGGTGCTGATGTATTTACAGTGTTGTCATTTTCTTACTAGGCCCTCATTGGTGCTATTTTGTCTTACTTCATAAAATGCCTGGTACTGGAGAAGGTTTATGTTATTGCTACTGTCAGACGTTTTGCTTGTATGGTGAATTCTACAGGGAAATGTCCTAGTTTTGTTCTGAAGATAAAACCATAGAAAGCTAAATATCTTCATTTTGTGGTGCTCTTTTCATTTGCAAAGCAATACAACCTGTAGATCTTTTTTAAATTTATACTGTGAATTGGCCTCATTCATTGGAGAGGTGAATCTCACTCTTTGGGATAGGCCACCCTAGAAATCTTTGTGTGACTGAGTGATCCATCCTCTGGGGCCATAGTGGCAGGAAGGCACATGCACATACAGAACTGGTTCTACTCGGTGGCTGATATTATGGATGGCCATCATCGCCTAACTTAACGTGGTAGCAGGCACATGCGCAGTGTGTGTGAGTGTGTGTGTGCAGTGTACCATGTGCAGGCACTGCACTCGGCAGGTGTCTCAGAGCAGACTCAGTCACTTGATGTTCTCGGACTCACTGCAATGTTTACTGTGATGCCTTTTCCTAGGTAGAGTCCTTGATGTGTAAGGTCTGGAAGTTAGTATTTTCATGGTAGATTTGCTCTAGGTCCTGAGAGACATTTTGGTAGAGTTTTGTATTGCTTCACAATATGCCTGGTACTGAGAGGGTTTATGTTGCTGTTACTCAGCTCTGTTTGGCACTCATTTTTGAAGGAGGTACAAGGGGAGGGGCTCTGTGAATACAGAATATACAGTATGTTTGGATTTAATATAGTATGGGCAAAAATGTGTGTGTTGGAGGATTGAGGAGAGAACTGTGATTTAGTTGGAGTTGAATAGTGCAACCTGTTGTACTCCCCACCTTCTCCCCCCACCTCAATGTGGCCTGCAGGTGATGAAGCTTGCACTGCTGCCATCACTGCCATTATTTTGAAGGGTGGAACAAGGGGTGGGGCAGGGTGTGGCAAAGAGTAGGGAAGGGCCGGAGCAAAGGCACAACATGTGGCGGGTTTTTCTCTTTCAAAAAGTTTCCAATCATACTTGGAAGTTCAGATTTTTCAAAATTCAATATTTCCACAAGTAGGTAGCAAAATATACCACTTACATGTAGAAAACACCAAGTGATGAAGTTCTTTTATTAATAAGTTTTTTAAACTAAAATGACTCTTCCCATTGTACATGCAGCCATAGTACCAGCATGTTTACTAAGCGTCTTTACATGTATTTTACAAGAGCTTCACGTTTAGTGAGTATTCTGTAAAATAAGTTGTAAATTGCGAATGCCATGACTTGGATGTCTCTCTTCTGACCTAGATGACCGCATTGGCTTTATGGAGGGTAATTTTATAATAGCTGCTTAGGTTAGACGTCAAAGTCAACATCTGTTTTGAGGCTTTACAAAATAGCCTCACAAAACCTGTCACAATCATAGTTAAAATTCACCTGTGTATATGTACTCTTGCTTAGGAGCAGGTACACAGGCGGAGTATGCATGTAACTGCATACTTTGTAAACTATGGACCCAAATTCAAAGCAATTGACATGGTCAGCAGTGCTGCCAACTGCATTAATCACAGCGAATGGAATAGTCAGTGGCTCTAACATGGTTAGTGCTGCTGAATATTTACCCAAATAAAAATCTTTCACTCCACTCTTCAAAGACACCATCCGAGCGCCGGTCATAGGCATAAATTATCTTAGCCCTTGACCTGTTGCTCAATTGCATCAATGATCCAGAAAACCTCCTTATGTAGATATTTATATATTTGTTCTCTTTTCAAATCCCAATTTAATTAAATTTAAATATTAATATATAACAATTTCATTATGGAGTCCTTTGACACAGCAGAGCACACTGTATTTCATATAGTATTAAGTCTACTGCTCTTCAGTCCTGTCCAAATCCATAAAGATAAATAGTACCATGAAAACTGTATTAATTTTGAATAGCAAACTTATCTGCTTCATTCCATCACTCCATCACTGTTGCTCTTTCATCTGTTCTCCAACACTAATCTATACACTGTCATTAGTGTCTCATGCCATCTTCTTCAGGTGGAGGCCAATTCCCATCGGGGCATGTCCAGATGTCCAAAATCTTATAGGCCAGTCTTGCACCCAATTCTGATCCCACAGAGACTAGACATCCCCACTCGATCAGAATCAGGTGTAATGGGCCTGGACAAGCAGGACATGCCCCGATTCTGAGGGCCCGGATATCTAGCCCGTTCCACGCAGAATACAGCCACAAATCATGCATAGAGCCAGGTGCCATACAGGAGTCCCGACTGCCAGTTGGCTCTTGCAGCACACAGTTCCCTACCATTCGACTCCTGATCCAGCCTTCCAAGGCCAGGATCGGGCTGCCCCTGCTCACCTCCTACCAGGTCCTCACTGCTTCCGCTCGATCGTCGGGGGAACTTATTCCACCCCTGAGCTGGAATAAGTTCCCTGTTCAGGCTACACCCCCGGACATACAGGGCCATGACCGGAATTGGCCCTGTATGACCAGGCCAGGGTCCTGCCTCTGGCTGCCCTCGCTCCTCCTCTGGCCCACCCCCTCCTGCCTCCGTACAGAGCTCCTGCACATCTCTTCTGTACATGTGTGGAGCTCTGGGTTGGGAATCGGCCTCCTGGATTTTAGCAGGGATGGACGTCCAAACTGGACGTTCATTCCCGCTAAACATGACTCGGAATGACCCAGACAATGTTTATTATACCAGATAATGCAACTCAGAGCACAGACCAATGTCAGCAATGCTCCATGAAAATATTCACTGTTGCTAGCTGTGCATGCCTTGATGCTAACCTCTTAGCATCCGGGCATGTTGGGGGCATTCAGAGGTGAAGCGGAGTTGGCGCTAATCAGTAACCTGTCAGTGGTGATACTAAGCAACTGCCAGTTAGCAATATGTGGTGAAAGCCAAGCGCAGGTAACCCTGGCCTAAAGTCCAGCACATATCGCTAACCGGGCAGCAGCACAATATTGCCACTGCCCAGTTACTGATCAGCAAGAGCAGATAACCCAGATACTTAATGCCAGGACCAGACATTTAATTTCATTTCTTAAAATTGGATATACCACTTTTAGAATAAAACATCAAAGCCGTTTACAATAAAATATAAAATCAGTACAAACATAAAATAGGAAAGAAATGCCATTAAAATACAGGAAAGCAAGGCTAGGACACATAGACGGGGGCAAGAGAGAGAGAGGGAAAGTAAGAGGGGAACACAAAAGGTAGACTAATGGGCTAGAGCAACCAGGGAAAAGAGATGGGGGTAATCAAAGGGGAAGGTCGTAGGAAATGTGGAATGAGTGCTTTGAGCTGTGCTTTGAACCTGGAGTATGAGTGTTTGGAATGAAGATCTGGAGAAGGCTATTCCAAAGGGAGGGACCAAGAATAAAGAAAGCAGAGGATCGGGTGGATTCAAGGTGGTCCTGTGAAGGGGAAGGAAGGCAAAGTCAGTTCATGTGACTGGATTGAAGAGAATGATGTGGCGTATGAAGAATAATGAGATTAGAAAGATATTGAGGGGTACCAGTGTGCAAGGCCTTATGTACTGTGGTGAATATCTTGAATTGTATGCGGTATGAGATTGGGAGCCAGTGCAAATGGATAATTAGTGGGATAACATGGTCTGATTAAGATGTGAAAAAAGGCAGTTTGGCAGCTGTGTTCTGAATTAGTTGGAGATGCTTAAGCTCATACTGGGGGAGACAAGCAAGGACAGAATTGCAATAGAATAAGTGAGATAGAATACGAGAGACCAGCAGTGTGATTAGGGCAGAAGTAGGGAGAATTGTTAAGTTTTTTTATTTAACTGATTTTTTATACTGCTTTATCATTTTAGTCAAAGTAGTTTACATTGTAACTTAAACTTGGTAATGTACATTAAACAGGCATTTGGATTCTTCTGAGGCAATGGAGGGTTAAGTGACTTGCACAAGGCCATAAAGAGAATAGAGCAGACGGTTTTAATGTGCCGTAAAAAGAGAAAGGAAAGTTGGATGATGGAACTTATGTGTTTATGAAAGGATAAGGAGGAGTCTAGAATGACCCTGAGTTAATGGAAAGAGGATGTAAGAGTGCTCTGGATATCATTGAGAAGTGTAGAAACAGAGGGGGTGGGGTGGACCAGAGAGCCAAGTAGCTGTGGTTTTGGAGGGATTGAGCTTGCGATAGTGAGAAGCAAGCCAGGAGGCAACACGGTCAATGCAGGTATTCAGAAGAGCAAGATCCAGAAAAGAGTGATCAGTGTGAAGGAGCAAAAGAATATTATCAGCATAGTAATAGGCAGAGATACTGAGTTTTTGAACAAAATGTATTTATTTATTGAACAGTTTTTATATACCGCTTTTATACCAAAGCGGTTTACAATGAACAACAACACATAGGGGCTTGTTTACAAAGCTGCGGTAGCGGTTCGCGATCGTTATCGGAGCCACGACCCCATTGATTTCAATGGGGCCGCGGCTCCGATAACGACCGCGAACCGCTACCGCGGCTTTGTAAACAAGCCCCATAATCTCTAGAGAATTGTTTTACATAGAACAAGGGTTACAATATTTGGAGATAAATATGGGGTTATATTAAAGTTAACAGGTCTTTTGATGTAAATGTATAGATACGTCATTCGGCCCAACGTGATCTATGAAGAGGTGGGTTTTAGCAGTTTCTTCATGTCTTTGGAGGACTCTGCAGACCTAATGGTTTCAGGTAGAGTGTTCCAGATTGTTGGTGCATATATAAAAAAAACTTCTATTGCTTGTTTGTTTTGTGCATTTTGTCTTGAGCAAGGGGATTGACAGCAAATTTTGGGTTATAGATCTTGTTGATCTTATCGTGGATGCTCTGATGGTTTGTTCCTTGAGACAGCTGGTGGAGAGGTTGTTAAGGATTTTGTAAGTGGTAGTTACGGCTTTATGTTTGATCCATTGGGCAACTGGGAGCCAGTGTAGACTTTTGAGAATAGGTGTTATGTGTTGTTATTTTAATTTTCCCGTTAGTATTCTGGTGGCAGTGTTTTGTTCTAACTGGAGTAGATATAACACCTGTTTTGTCAAGCTTTGATAGAGGATGTTTCCATAGTCAATATGGGGTATGAAGATAGCTTGAAAAACTGTTCTGTAGTCACTGTCTTGTAGGAGAGATCGTAAAGGTTTAAGGAGTCTCATTTTCCAGTATGCTATGCTGGCTGCATTCTTTATGTGTGAGATCATGTTGAGATTGCTGTCGATTGTAATACTGATGTACTTGATTTTCTTTTTAATGGGCTTTATGTAAAGTGAGTTTGTCTGGTGGTTTAAAATTTATGTCTCTGAATATCAGGAGAGCTTCTGTTTGTCCTTGTCCACTGCAAGATTGAGGTCAAGAAGGAGATTTGTAACAGCAGAGAAAACTTCCAATAGGATAATGAAGTCCAAGTTGCTGACATTAAATGGCATGAAGAGCATGATTTCATCTGCATACAGGTGAAAGTGCATGTTCAATTTTTTTAATAGGTTGCAGATGGGCTGTATGTAAATGTTGAATAGTAGACCAGACAGAGCTGAACCTTGCAGGATACTGTCGCCGCGCCTCCTGCCCGGGCCGATAGCCAGTAAGCAGGAGGGCGTCGCCTTATTGCCCTCTTCAAATGTCCATAAATATGGCTGCCAGCTAGGACTGCTGGGAAATGTAGTTTACTTATTCTTTAGAGCAAATAGTGTGACCACACGGTGTTAGGCGAAAAACAGAGAATATTTTTATTTTTCGGGATTTCCCCCTCGCATCAAATTCAATAGCACTGAACAGAAATTGGATACGTCTCCAAAACAAAGAATAAAGTCCAACAGGTTGTATTCACAGAGTTGGTCACTTAACAGCAGTTAACTTTGGTACTAGGAACTGGCTTACAAAGCTCAGGCTGTTAACCTTTTCCAAGATAACTTAACTTTTCTTATGAAGATTGTTTTTCTCACATCTTCTTTACACAAGGCACACAGCTTTAAAACGCCCAGTAAGTTTTACTTCTCTTCAGAGCATTGAGGAAAACACATTGGCTTAAAACTTCTGGTTAGTTTTTCTTGCTGTGTCTTTCAGCTCCATACAAACAAGTTTTGCTCTACTTTATTTTTTTTTTATTTTTTTTATTGAATTTTCAATTTATTACATCCAATGAATATAAACAATAAAGAAACAAATGGTATGGATAAAAATTTTACACACACAAAAAAAAAAAAAGATTCATGCAAACATACCACTTCTCCACCCACAACAAGGAGAGAACAGCTGATAAGGAGAACCGGGATATCAATTTATAAGGCTACGACCACCCAACCAACCACACTTCATAATCCAATCAATAAAATATGCTATCACTCAAGCTTGTAGAGACACCAACAGAGATTCCAACAAAGAAGGATCAAAATATTCATAACTAATTCCTTGAATAGTCACAAAACATTTACATGGAAACCGTAAACGAAACGTACCCCCTGCAGCCAAAACCTTAGCCTTCAACTGCAGGAAGGACTTTCTATGAGCTTGTGTCTGTCTGGAGACATCCGGGAAAATAGAAATCTTTTGGCCATAAAAAAGAAAATCTTTCTTAGGAAAAAAGGCCTTCAAAATAGAAGACTTATCTGAAAAGTTTGCCAAAGTAACCACCAAGGTGGCACGGGTGGAGATGGGAGTCTGAGAATGTTCCAAAAATTCAGTTAAATCCAGAGAATGTCCCTCCTCCTGCCGCGGCTCACCGAGTTCCCCAGAGGTCGCCGGAACAGACACATAAAAAGTCCTATCTAACGTAAAAGTATCGGCATTAGGTAGGGCCAGTATTTCCTTACAATATTGACGAAATAACAAAACAGTTGGATACGCAGGTGGTTTCATTGCAGTCTGCCAATATGTTAGCCTCTAAGGATACCTTATTGTTTTATCAGCAGTTAGAAGTTTTGGATAATTTCTTTCGGGCAAAAAATTTGCGTATCCTGAATTTCCCTAAGATTCGTTTATTAGCTTTACTCTACTTTAAACACTCATTCCTTTACATGTGCTTAGGCTCAGCACATCTCAAACTCATTAGCTCTGCAATATGAGCACTGCATTTCCTCAGACTCACTTTCATACGGTTCAATGCAGCTTTCTATCTCCATCTCTTCAATGGATTCATTGCAGCCATTTTCAGGTGGAACAGGGTCATAGAGCTTACTAATCTGCTTCTGCAACAACTCATTCAGCTTTGCTAACAAGAGTTTCTTTTGCTCTATCTCAGCAGAGAGACTTTGGCTAGGGAACACAGAAAAGCTATTTTCTCTACCTTTGCAGCTTAGCTGGCTAGCTGATTTGCTTCCCCCACTAGGAACTGACTCTTTCAGCTTTCTTTCATGCAGGGACTTTGAAACACGCACTTGCCTTGACTCTGGGCCTCTTAGCTGTTCCAATCCTTCCTGCTCTGTGCCATGCTGCCTTCTCTCTTCATACAATTGCCTCTCTCCTGGCAATTTCCCTTTTAGCTGTGTCTGCCTCTTATCTGTTCCTCTCAGATCCCACGGCTCGTCTCTGCTCCTGGTTCCAGCTGTTCTTGTGCTTCTCGTTCCTGCTGCTCTTCTTCCTGCTGCTCCTGTTCTATCAGACTGCTCAAACACTGCAGTTTTAAACTGATCCTTCTTAGGGACCACACCCTTCTCCCAGCCCACATGGGAGCTGTTAGGACTCAACCTAACTCTGACGTGCTGAAGTGGGCGGGGCTTGATTCTGGCTGCACTCTGACTCAGAGAAACCCTGTTTGCTAGGGAAACCCTGTTTGCTACTATTTTTAAAGGAACAGGATTCACTTTCTTGCCACTCCATGTCCCCTGAACAGCCTTCATCATCACAATATCCTGCGTTAGGTTAAATGGTTTTGAGGTGCAGGGTCCAACTTTTACTTGTATAGTTCTGTCCAAGAGGTAGGATGTGAGACACTTTAATGTGCAGTCACTCAGTCTTATGCTTTTGAGTCTGTCTATCATGGTATGATGTGCTACAGAGTCAAACGCTGCACTGATATCCAGAAAGAGCAATACGAATCCTTGTTGAGATTTGTCAAGGCCAATGATGAGCTGGTTGAAGAGATCTGTGAATAGGGTGTCAATGCCATGTTGGGGGCGAAAACCATGCTGTTCGGGATCCAATAGGGCGATGGAGTTGATGTGGTCTTGAAGCTGAATTTGTACAGCTTTCTCGATTATTTTGGCAAGAAATGGGATGCTGACGATTGGTCTATAAGAGCTGGGGAGAGTTTTGTCTTATGAGGGCTTCTTTAGTGTGGGTCGAATTGATGCTTTCTTGAGCACTGGTGGTAGGTATCCTTGTGAAAGGAATGTTTGGACTATCTTTAGGATAGTCTGCTTGAACTCATTGTGGAGAGATTTTAACCATGACACTGGGCAAGGATCCAGTGGTGATGTTGAGGTATTGAGCCTGTTGATAATATCTGAGAGTTCTCTCTTGAAGATTAGGTTGTCTTGTTGAGATGAGTCCTGGAGTTGTGAAGTTGTAGGTCTGTTCTTGTTAGAGAGAAAGTCATCCATCTCCCGGGGGTTGAGTTGGTCAATCATGTTTGTTTCATCGGTTGAGTTGGGCTCATTAGTCAACTGGGACACAATTGAGAATAGTTCTCTTGGGTGATTGAGAGACTTTGTGAGAATGTTTGTGTAATATTCCTTTCGGGCCTTGTTGCATATGTTGTTGCATTCTGTCTGCATAGTTCGTGGCTGTAGTTTGGTAAATGAATCTTGTGACTGTTTCCACTTTCTTTCAAGCAATCTGAGCTTTCGTCTCAGCTGGATAAGGTTCCTGGAGTACGGGGGGGGGGGGGGGGATATGGATTTTGTGTAATTTGTTGATTGGCTTCAATTGTATGCTGCTGCATCATTAATTACCAGATTCCATGTGCTGATGATGTGCTAAGTCGTGCACATCAACGAAGAGACCTCATCCAGAAACGGTTGTGCACTGAATGCAATGAACTGGTGTTTTTGTTGCTGTTGCTGCATTATATTGGGGTGTTGTTTGGGAGAGTGAACGATATCATGACGTGGTCTGACCAGGTCACAGGGTCTATTTGTATATTGAAGTCCGTTTTACGCAATGTTTTGGGTAAAAATATGAGGTCAAGGATGGAACATTTACAGTAAGTTGGTACATCAATTACACAGGTACACTACCAAAAAACTGCCTCCAGTTTTGCAACTAATTCCTATAGATTTTGGGGTGCTGAATCCAGGAAAAATAGCCAAAATGTTCCATCACGTCACGTTTTCTTGCAAAATTAGATTTCTTACCCATATAAGGAATGTTCACATAATTTCTTTTTAGCCGACTGCAGTTTATTTTCTTGGCCCAAAATAGAGGTTGTAATGGTTAACTAACTAGAAACACTCCCTCATGATATTTTAGAGTGTTTTGTATTCATTTTACACATTAACAGGACAATTGGGAGGCGGGGGGCTAAATCCAGTACTCGCGCTGGCGCATGTTCTTTCCTGTTCGCCTCGCCTCGTTCGCTCGCTCAAACACGGTGGTTGCGACATGAACGTTGCTGTCAAATTTCAGTTTCTTGCAAGTTCATTATTACCTTTTGTTTGCTCAGTCGTAATCCAGCTTTATTCCGAAGTGGTTCACTACAGTTGTAGTTTGCAGTGCTGTGTATTTGTGATGGCTCACAGAGCCAGAGGTTGCGTCAACTCTCCGGACAGTTTTTGTTTTATTTGTGGGGAATATACCGTGAAAAAGCGGCAGAGGAACATTTCTGCATTTATTAAAAAAGTATATTTCGCCTATTTCGGTTTGACGTTAGGTGATCAAGACAAACCGTGGGCTCCTCACAAAGTGTGCAAGACATGTGAGGAAGATCTACGCTTATGGATGAAAGGTAAAAAACAAGCATTTCGTTTCGGAATACCTATGATGTGGCGTGAACAAAGAGACCACAGCAGTGACTGCTATTTTTGCTCTTGCATTGTGAAGGGATACAACTTAAAAAATAAGAACGTAATAAGTTACCCCAACCTTCCCTCAGCAATTAGGCCTATGCCTCATAGCAACGAAGTACCTGTGCCTGAACCACCAAAATCTTTGGATCATATTTGTGTGGACGGTTCTGATCATGATGAGACTCATCAGATGGCTTTTCCCGATGAGTCCAGTACTTCCGAGTTTGAAACTGAACCAGATCCGAAACCTGAACTTTTCTCTCAAGCTGAATTGAATGATTTAGTCCGGGATTTAGGACTCCCAAAAGATGCTGCCCAACTGCTAGGTTCTCGGCTTAAACAGAAAAATCTATTGTCACCAGGAACAACTTTTTATTGGTACCGCAACCGCGAGACACAATTTTTGAAGTATTTCAGCAAAGAGGAAGATTTGGTATTTTGCAACGATATATACGGAGTGATGGAAAAGTTTAAACTCAAGTATGATCCTGCTGAATGGCGGCTGTTCATTGATTCGTCAAAAGACAGCATAAAAGGTGTTCTTCTTCATAATGGCAACACATTCGCTTCAGTTCCTATTGCTCACTCTGTTATTCTCCAAGAAAAATACGAGAATTTGGCCCTGATTCTTCAGAAGATTCGTTATGATGAGCATAAGTGGATGATTTGTGGAGACTTTAAAATTCTATTCCTGCTATTAGGGCAGCAATCCGGTTTCACCAAATATCCCTGCTTCCTTTGCTTCTGGGATAGCTGGGCCCGCGACCTACACTGGGGGAAAAAAGACTGGCCAATTCGGGAGTATTTGAGACCCGGTGAGAAAAATGTTCTTCATGAGAGCTTGGTACCTCGTGATAAAATTCTATTACCACCTCTCCACATTAAGTTGGGTCTCATTAAGCAATTCATCAAGTCCCTTCCAAAAGATGGTGAGTGCTTTCGGTACCTTTGCTCAAAGTTCCCCCAACTTTCTGAAGCAAAGCTAAAGGAAGGAGTGTTTGTTGGCCCTGATATAAGGAAACTCATTTCAGATGGAGCATTCGCTGAAACGATGTCTGAGAAGGAAAAAGAAGCCTGGGATTCCTTCAAGGATGTTGTTCTCAAATTCTTGGGGAACAGGCGGGATGAGAACTATAAGGATATTGTTGCCAGGATGCTCAATGCCTTCAAAGAACAAGGCTGTAACATGAGCCTGAAAGTCCATTTCTTACACTCCCATGTGAACTACTTTCCCGAAAACTTGGGGGCGTACAGTGAAGAACAAGGTGAAAGGTTTCACCAGGACATCAAGGACGCAGAGAGAAGGTACCAAGGAAGATGGAACACCACTATGATGGCTGATTTCTGCTGGTTGCTGCTGCGGGAAACCCCAGATGAAAAATACGCCAAGCAGCGCACCAAGAGAAGCATTCGGGGGAAGAAGAAACGGGCCCACCAGGAGATTGATTGACCCAAGAATGACTTTAAAATCTAAACTGTGTTGACAAATATCGTGTTTTAAACTAAACTTTGAAATAAAAATTTGCTAGTTATTACCACAGTGTCGGATCTCATTTATTAGAATTTTATTTTCACACCATCGGGTGTTTGTCTTCATGTATTGCAATGGTGCGGTTTGCGTTTTCTATTCTTACATACATACCTGTACAACATTTTTTGCACATTTCTTTGCTTTGCTTTGTGTCTAACCTCGCTCTTATATGCTCAATGTTTGTGCACATGTATATGGCTGTTTTAAGTGCAGACAATTTTGCTACCATCACAGTGTGTTTTGTTGACATTACTCTATTCTTATGTGCTGCCTTGTTACAATTTTCTTTATTCTTATTTGAATAACTACTAAACAATTAGTATAAAGAATTCATCCAAGAAACTTTTATCTCGATCGCACTCAATCTGAAACGTTCACCTCAAACTGCTAACCCAATGTAGCAAAAAATCTGTACGTGATGGAGCAAATTGGTTACCAGATTTGGATTCAGCGCACCAAAAAACGTAAAAATCAATCGAAACATTAGAGGCAGTTTAAAAAAACATTTTTTTAGTGTACCTGTGTTATCTGTGTTAATTGTAGGGCTTCCATTGTATTCATGAAGGTACTTGCTTGCTTTGTTGTAGTAGCTCAGATGTTAAGGTCGCCCATGAGAATGAAATGATTTTTTGATGTTGTGTGCATGTATGTCTCTTCCAATAGGATGTCAAGGTCTTCTGTGTTAGCGGTGGGTTTTCTATAAGTTAAACAGGTGTTTCTTTGCCAGAATTAGTACCCTTCCTCCTCTTCTGTCTATTCTGAGCTGGTTGAACAACCTATATTCTGGTGTCAACATCTAGTCTGTCATCCCTAATCAAACAACCAATGATGAAACTTGAGCACTTTAGCGCAGGCTTATTGAGCCGTTATACTGAAAGGTTGTTGTTTGATCTTGTGCAGCTCATACTGTGAGTTGAGGTCTTGCCGTATGTTATAGAAATGAAAGTATGAAAGTATGAAAATACTTTATTTGTAATGGCTATAATAGGATGGGACTGATTTGCCTAAGGAAGAATTTTTCAGTAAGGGGTGAACTATGGCTGACTTCCAGGGGGATGGGAATGTACCGGAGGTGAGACTATTGTTAATGATGGAATGAACAATTGGGAGAAGGGCCAGGGAGCAGTCGGGGAGCCATGCAGAAGGAATAGGGTCCAGGGTACAAGTAGTCTTATGAGTAGAAGAAACAAGACCATATTAAAGGAATCTCAGGTATGGATTAAAGTGGAAATGGGAGAGGCAAAGGTGGAAGGTGATGCTGGGCCCATGACAGGGTGAGTGAGAAGGAATTCCTGATGTAGTCGGGCAGTCTTATCATGAAAGAAGATGGCCATCTGTGTAGAGGAAGGTTGTTTGGAAGTGTCTTCAGGGAACTGTGGTAGTTGGGACAGATTGGTAAGAATAGAGTTCAATTGTTTTGACTGGGAGGAAGCATTAGCAAAAAGAGTGGAATAATATTCCTTCTTGGCAGTATCAATCATATGGTGGTAAATGCGGTGGCATTCATGAAAATGGATTAGAGCAGTAGGTGAACAGCAGCGCCTCCAACAGCATTCTGTGCAGTGAAGATGTGTACGAGCTAGGCACAGACCTGGGTGGTATGAGGGGTGGCAATGTCACAACCTGGTATATATTGGGCAAATGAGAGCGAGAGTGTCAAGGGCTGAGGAAAGAAGAATATTCCATTGATAGGCCTGTTTATCAAGAGGAAGTGTAGGAAAGTTAGAAGGAAAAATGGCATCAGAATAGGGGAAAGCTGCTACAGTAGCGAGAGTGATTCTGCGAGAGTATCTGAGGGGGCTGGACGTAGAAAGAACGAGGCAGGACAGAGTGTTAGGGGAGAAGTAACAATGAAAATAAATGAGAAAATGATCTGTCCAAGGGAGTGGCAAAGTGGAGACTTGCAATGGAGGAGGGGAAGAGGAGGCTGAGTATGCCGGCGGAGTGATTGGGAAGTGTGACATGCTGAGAGAGATGGAGATTTAAGAGATGCGTCAGGATAGCTTGTCACGGGTTATATGGGGGGCATCCACGTGGATATTAAAGTCACCCAGAATGTATAAATTAAGGTAGTGGAGGGGAGTTTCAGATATTGTAAGAAGGAGGGAATCCCAAAGAGAAGGGGCAATGTGGGAGGGGAATACACCAGGAGGAAATAGGCCACTGGGTGGATAGAGAGATGCATTAATAAAGATCCAGGATAGTGAAGCATGTGAGAAAGGACCTCTAAGATGTTTAATGAGGTCCAATGGAAAATTGCTACCCTACTGCCGATCCAAGAGACCTCTGGGATAGAAAATGAGGAGATGTTAGCTGGAAGACAGTGGTTCAAAACCAGGTCTTCAAACCGGTTTGAGCCAGGTTTCAGTGAGGAATAAGAGATCCAGAGAATGTTGTAAAATCAAATCATGAAGGAGAGCTTTTTTATCACGTAGAGAGCTGCAGTTTAAAAGGTCACAGTGAAGGTATAGAAGGGAGGGCTGGGCGAGTGGAAGAACTGAGGAGGATATCCAGCTGAGACCAAGGAGCAGAAAATGAGATTGATGAAATCGTGAGTAGGAAACTGGGCTATAGCCTTCGGAAACCTAAAGGAGCAATGCAAAGGAATAGTGTTCATAGCTAGAGCAAAGAGGAGTAGCAGAAAGCCGGTGCAATGAGGAGTGCGTGCTGGAAGAAACTTACACAGAGCTGAAGGGAGGTAAAGGTCTGGTGATAAGAAGGATGAAAACAGGTTGTTAGAGTTGTCAGTCGCCCCAAGGAGCAGGACCTGCTCCTTGGTCGCACACCATGGAGGCACAAAATGCTGCAATGGTGTTCAATTTAGATGTGCTTTGCTTTTTAAGATTCAGATGATTGAAGGATGTTATTGGAGGCGAAGCTAAGGCAGAGAATAGGCAGATTGGGCTGAAACACAGGAAAACACAGCAGACAGCAGGTAAATGACAAAGATACTGTTGGCACTTGACAAAGGCACACAACAGTCCCTGGCATTGAATATCCGGGTTTACTGTTCAGCATCGGCGGCTAGCCGCGTTAGCAGCGCTAGCTGCTGATGCTCAGTATCGGGCCCTACATGCATAGTTTGTGACTCCGCCCATGCTCCACCCAAACCATGCCCCCAGAACACTTACACGCAGGCTGCATATAGGTATGTGCCTTCTTCTCTCTATGTTTACTTCTACATGCAAAACATATAGGGCGATATATAAGAGGCCTTTTCTGCTCATTAGAATGGAAGGATTCCTCTATATCCCACACAGGAAGAGGTCCCCACCTGAACCTCCTCCTGCCCCAAGTATTATCATTATTATTATTAGCATCAGTTCCCTCATCCACACATTGCAGGAAACTTATTTATTTATTTATTTATTTATACTGCCTCTTCCAGAGATCAGAGGCAGTTTACATATAACCGAACAATAATAATAAGGAGTGTTATTATTATTATTTTACAAAGAACAATTTAGGTAGTTATCCTTATCCTTTATAATTTCAGTATAGAGGGAAAAAAACAGTGGGGGCGGTAAAGTGCTGGCTGAAGTGAACACTTTTGAAAAATGTAAATTTGCTAGTGAGCCGGTGTAAATCCCTAGAGGACATTGTTGGCAGGGCCATACCAAGCCATAAATGCAGCATTCTTAGTTAACTAGTGGTATTTACATGTGGGACTCACAAAATAGCTCACATACATGCGTGAGTATGCATGACTTATACCTGCAAATCCCAAAATACCAGCCTCCAAGTGTAAATGTCGGTATTTGCACCTGTAAGTAGCCATGTTGCCCCCCATTGTTTTTTCTCATGGCTCCTCCTGCGGTACGTGGATCATATCCCTGTGCACTCTTCAAGTTCCTTATATGTATTTTTGAAACAGCTCCACATTTAGCAAAGCTCTTTCTAAAATGCCACCAGAATTGTAAAAGACGACTTCAACGTCTGAATTGCAATCTCCACCTCTTTTGTAAAACATGCCTTCACATACGGGATGCCATTTAATCTCAGTTTGGAGTTTACCATCTGAAAGGTGTAACAGCTTTAAAAATTGGGTAAAGATAGCTGCCTAAACCTAAACTATTTTCTCTTTTTGAAAAAAATGGATATTTTTATGATTTTGGCTTTCAAAAACACTAGACTGTTTCAAAATTTGGCTGCATGCAATTATTTTAGCTTCAAACAAAAGAGCTGCACCTTAGTCATTTTTATGTTATTTCTCATTATGAGTATTTTGTCCTCTATTCAGTTGCTTCTTAGTTCGGCATATTTTTCTCTGTGCAAAATGCATCTTTTATGTTGATGTTTGTAAACTTCCAGAAAAATTATCCATGGTTACAAAAGTTCTCATTCCTTGGGTTCAATTAGTCACAAAACACCTTCAGTTTCTTAAATATCTATGCAGCATATTTACAGGCAAGTGTGTCAAAAAAATAGAATGCAGTAGATGGAATAGGTTGATTAAAGAATGTCAAAGGATTATGTTCTGCTTTTGATATGATTATTAATATTAATACACACATTTGCTAGCTGTAAAAGGAATGCTGAATATGGACTGATGGTTTTATGCTGCAAGCCATGGCTTTCCAATGCACTAGGTGTGAACAAAAATGAAAAGAGCTGCTTATCGTTAACTAGTATCTGTCAAGCACATCGTGTCCCCTGTTTAAGTGAGTCTGAATGGAATGGTAAAGCTTGAATCCGAGAGCATCAGGATGCAGAGTGCTGATAGCAGTGCCCTCCTTAGTGCAAGCTTTCTAAGAGTGTTTCCCTTTCAAACTGACACAGCAAAGTCTGCTGCTGAGTTCTGAAACAGATGTTCTTCCAGCAGCTCCGAAGTAACCTTAACGGCTGGATGCAAGAGGCATCAAGGGGATTAGTAGCCAACTCCAGGATCTTAAGAAGACTTCCAACTAGCACAAATCAAATGATGAGAGAAGCATGAGATGTAAGACTCTGGCTGCCGTTCTGCCTTAGTCAGCTCGACCACCTCATTCCCACAGGGTGCCGAGGCTCTGCTGCCTTGCTCACCAGTGAAGGCTGTTTCCTCAGCTCTTTTGGATGTAGCAAAAGAATTTCTAAACTTCTCGTATTGATTCCCTCATCCTGGAGCCGGTGCGCAGCTTGGAATGGTTTGCCCACGTGAAGGATGTTGAGCGCTGAGTGGGAGTCGGAGGGACTGCAGACTGTGGGCATCGTTGTGATTATCTGTGCCTCTCTGAAGCTGCTCCATTTGCTGGGACTCATAGATTTTTCAGAAGGTAAAGTGATCGCTTACACACTGGGCTCTCTATGGGTGCAGGTGCTGTTCTGCTGCTAACAAGCCAAAACACAGGCTGCAACAGCTTCTGCCAAAGTTGTAAATACAGGGAAGACTGTAGAACAGTAAGATCAAACTGCTGTAGCTAGCGGCAATGTCTCTTTCCGTTCCATTGAGATTTAAACGTGAAGCAAGAGTTTGCTCTATGTGCTTTCTCAATACTTTGCAATGTGTAATATTTACAAATCTTAGTATACTTACAGGCATTTAACATTGAGGTTAATAACTCAGTAGTATGAGGTATAGTTCAGATCTATACTAATAGTGAAAGGATTATGGTTTAATCTGAGATGCAAACAGGCACTTCAGTGTTTATGAAGCACAGAGACAAACTTTCCAATCCTGCATTGCTTCAGACAAACAATGGCGGCTTCTTTTTTTAATGCAAAAGTAAAATCTGTTGTTCATGTTATGACTGAGAATCTTCACACAGATATCTGAACTGTAGCCACGAGACAGAGCTACCTTTTTGGTTTTGATTCGAATGTGCCTTGATCTTTAAAGACAATGTTCTGTCGGCGATGTTGTTCTTGGTGTTCTGGCAGAACTATGATAGTCTTCTGGGGAAAAAATAATGTATATTAGAGCATTTTTGACTGTGTTATTTTAGTACACTGTAAATGATGGTATCTTTTCTGGACAGTAGCTGGCGTCTCTGGGCCATGATAGATGAATAAAAGGATGCATGTCATTTCAAAATATTTACTGTTTTTCCTTTCTATTATGAGATCTTTTGTTAGTGCAGAAATATGAATATTTATCTCACCTGAGCATTAGTTAGACTGCACATGAAAAGTGACATGCTAACCAAGCTAGCACTTTCAAGGGGGGGAGGGGGGAGAGATCTTTTCTTTCTGTACCCTGCAGTTCATACATGCTAAAAGCTGATATAATATTTAGCATCAACAAACAGTTTTTGAATGCAGATGAGCACTCGTTCTCTGCATTTCTAGACAGCATTTATTTTGAGGAAAGTAAGCTATCACTACAAGCACCAAACCTTTATTTTCACCTGAGCAGATGAGGAATAAGACTGAAAAGTACCAAATGTGGATGTTCATAGAAAGTCTGCAGTAAAAATCAGTGAGGCAGGGCTGGACAGAGAACTCTGGGTTTGTTGCACGGTGAAGAACCACGGATAAAGCAGTAAAAACAATTATCCTCAGGTGACATTATCCATCTATTCATCAACTGTGATAGTCATGTGTGTTTGGTTCTGTGCAGCATATATACATTCGGAATTAAATTAAAGCTGCAAAGCTTTCAAGGTACTTAAACCCCAGTAGGGAATACGATTATTTGGAAATGGTTCTCCCCTCTTTTGCTTCTCCCTCTCGCCTTTCCTGTTGTGCTCTATCTACTCTGCTGCTTCTCCTTGTCTTCTGTTTCCTTTTCCTGCCCCCCTCTCTCCCTACTTGTTCTTGCCTCCTGTTTCTGTTCCCGTCCCTTATTCTCCTGTTTCTTTTCCACATCGTCTCCTCTCTATTGGTTTACCATCTGCTCTCTTCGCCTTTGTCTCATCTCCCCAATTCCAGCAACTGTGTTGTCTGTCTTGACTAAATGTCAGCTCTGAAAAGCAGGAATCGTCTTTTACAGGTGTCTGTGCAGAGCTGCGTACATATTGTAGCACTATAGAAATGCTGTGTAGTAGTAGTGATTGTAGTTCTATTCTTTTCTGTCCCTACCATTCACATTCCCTTTGTTGCTTCAGAAATGAATGGGCAAATTTTGGTGATGTTATAGAGAAAGAAACAGCAGGTTTTAGTATCAGTTGGATGTGGGTTGAGAAGGAGAGAGAGGAGTCAAAGACGACTCCAAGATTACGAGCTGAGGAAACAGGGAGGAGTAGAGAGTTATCCACAGAAAAAGTGAAAGGAGAAAAGGGAGAGGAGGGTTTAGGGGGAAACATAAGAAGCTCAGTTTTGGCCATGTTCAATTTCAAGTGGCAGTGAGACATACAAGCAGCAATGCCAGAAAGGCAGACAGAGATCTGGGCCTGGATTCCCAGAGAGATTTCAGGTGTAGAGAGGTAGATCTGGGAGTCATCAGCGTAAAGAAGGTATTGAAAGCCCTGGGAAGAGATGAGTGCACTAAGGGACTGGGTATATAGAGAGATAAGGAGTGGACCCAAGACAGACCCCTGGGATACACCAACTGAGAGTGGGAAAATGGTAGAGGAGGATCAACTAGAACAAACACTGAAGGAGTGATGGGAGAGATAAGAAGAGAACCAGGAAAGCACAGACCCCTTAAAACCAAGTGAGGACAAGGTATCAAGGAGAAGGTTGTGGTCAACAGTTTCAAAAGCAGCAGAAAGGTCAAAAAGAATGAGGATTGAGTAAAGGCCCTTGGATTTTGCCAGGAAAAGGTCACTGGAGACTTTGGCAAGAGCTATTTTGGTAGAATATAAAGGACAAAAAAACAGACTGTAGAGGATCCAGAAGGGCTTGAGAGGAGAGAAAGTCGAGGCAACAGCGATGAACCGCACGTTCAAGTAGTTTAGAAACGAAGGGGAGGATGGAGATGGGTCAATAGTTAGAAGGACAGTTACAGTCTAGTGAAGGTTTCCTGAGGGGAGGAGTGACCACAGCATGCTTGAAGACTGCAGGGAAAGTTGCAGTGGAGAGTGATAGGTTGAGAATATGAGAGATGGAAGGGACTACAGTAGAGGAGATGGAGCTAAGGAGATAGGTGGGAATAGGATCAGAGGAGCAGTGGTTTCCTCCTCAGAGATCATATAAAATGAAGAAAGGTTAGCAGAGGTAGAGGGAGGGGAGTTGGGAGTGAAGAGAAGGAGGAGGGGAAGTAACTGACCTCGTGGGGAAGTGGAGTGTGATCTTGTAGATTTTGTCATGGAAGTAGTCAGCCAGGATCTGGGCAGAAAGGGAGGGAGGGGTTGCAGGCAGAGGCACCTTGAGGAGAGAGTTGAGAGTTATAAAGAAACAGCAAGGGTCAGAGGCAAGATAGTTAGTCAGATGGACATAATAGTCTCGTTTGGTCAGTGCTATGGCTGACTGGAAAGAGACAAGCATGAATTTGAAGTGTAGAAAGTCTGCAAGGGTGCAGGATTTGAGCCAAGCAGGCTTTGCTGAGCAAGCACAGGAACAAAGATAGTGGGCAGTGGAAGACAGCTAGGTTTGGGGTACAGTACACCTCACAGGACATGGTATTGGTGGAGCAAGATCATCCACAGTAGAGAGAGTGCAGTCTTATAGGAAGCAAGTACCTCATCAGCAGACTCAGATGACATAGTGGAGGAAAGAGGTGATGAGACAGTGGAGGGGTGATCCAATGAATAGCATGAAGATTTCTAAAGAGGTTGGAGGAGACAGGGTGAGGTTGAAGTGATGGGTAATGAAGAGTGAAGCTTAGCAAGTGATGGTTCTATAAGGGAAGAAGTGAGGTACAGGAGTTTTGTGGTAAGCAATTACAGAAGAATACAAGGTCAAGGTAGTGGCCTTGCTGGTGAGTGGGGGTAGTAGAGCAAAACTGGAAGTTGAATGATGAGTTAAGGGAAAAGAGCTTTAAAGCATAAGGGTCAGAGGGATTATCAACATGAATGATAAAATCCCCGAGAATAAGGGAGGGGGAAGATGAATCCAGAAAGAAGGAAAGCCATGAGTCAGAAAGGTAGAGGTGGACTTGTTAGGGAGTCGATAAATAATAGCTAATTGGAGAGATAGTGGAGTAAAAAGCCAGAGGGAGTGGATTTCAAATGAGGGAAAGTAGTAAGATTGAAGCAGAAGCAGAGGTTGAAATTCACAGGAAGGAGAGAGTAGAAGCCCAACACCACCACCATGGCCAGTGGGACAAGGTGTGTGAAAGAATTGATAGCCGCCATGATAGAGAGCAGTGATTGAAACTGAGTCCTCTGGGAGGAGCCAGGTCTCAGTTAGAGCAAGGATATGGAGACCATTAGAGATAAAGAGATCATGAGTAAAGACAAGTTTATTTGAGATGGAGTGTGCATTCCACAAAGCACATGAGAAAGGGAGAGAGGAGGGGGGAAGGAGAGGGATATGAATAAGATTTGAGCTGTTATGTGAGGATCTGTTCTGGGAGTGTGACAAAAGTCTAAGGGAGCCAGGGTTGGGGTTGATATCTCCAGAAGAGAGAAGGAGAAGGAGTAGAAGAGTGTGAGGCAGAGAGGAGACAGCACGGTGGTAATGAGGGTGAGGTTATTTCAGAGAGAAAGGAGATGGCTGAATGAGAGAGAGAATGTGGCAAAGCTCAAGAGCTGCTGATAGAGTAGATGACAAGATGGTGGGGGAAGTGAGGATGCTAAGGGGAAGATAAGGGGGA
Source organism: Ichthyophis bannanicus (assembly GCA_033557465.1). NCBI lineage: Eukaryota > Metazoa > Chordata > Amphibia > Gymnophiona > Ichthyophiidae > Ichthyophis > Ichthyophis bannanicus. The sequence goes on from CM066035.1 coordinate 103,206,236, forward strand.
GGGGCTTGAAGGTGTTGATAGGAGGGGAGACAATTAGGGAGTATAAGCAAAAGGAAGAGAAAGTGTTGAGGAGCCATAAAAGAGAGAGATGGAGAGGAGCACAGATGTCAGAAGAAATAAAAGGATAGGTGATAGAAATTGCAGGGGATAAGGTGCACCTGTGAGTGATCATAGTAATGACTATTAATGCTGGCTACATCCTACCCCCTTTCTTCCAAAACTCCTTTCTGAACTCTTTTCATATCAAATCCAGTGATGTAAACAAACTGCAGCGAAGGGACAAATGCATAGCCAGAATAAAAGTAACTACTGAGCAGTAAATACTTAACATCATATGAACAGGCTGTGAAAGTCCAAGAGCATGCTAAATGTTAGATATGTATATAAAAAAAAACCATTCAGCTGTATGGACAGCTCAGACATATTTTACTCATTGAAAAAAATATAGAAACATGACAACAGAAAAAGACCGCATGACCTATCTAGTCTGCTCTTTCATATTAATTACTACAATACTCCCCTTTTTCCTTTAGAGATCTTCTGTATTTGTCCCATGTTTTTTTGAATTCAGATACTGTTCTCATCTCTATCATCTTCACTGGGAGATTATTTCAAGCATCTACCACTCTTTCCGTAAAGAAATATTTCTGCATATTACTCCTGAGTCTATCCCCTTTCACCCTCATCCTATGTCCTCTCATAGCAGAGCTTCCTTTCAATCGGAAGAGGCTCTCCTCCCCTGCATTTATGTCACAAAGGTATTTAAACATCTCTATCATATCTCCTCTATCCCGCCTTTCTTCTAAAGTGTACATGTTAAGATCCCTAAGTCTATTCTCATGTGCTTTACAATGCAGACCACAAACCTTTTTAGTATCAGCCCTCTGCACCGACTCCAACCTATTTATAACCTTTTGAAGGTTCGGTCTCCTGAATTGCACACAATATTCTAAATGAGGTCGCACCAAAGACTTACTCCCTATGCACTCAAGCATCCTTCTTGCTTTTGCCATCGCCTTTTCTATCTGTTTAGCTACTTTAAGATCATCAGGCACAATCACATCCAGGTCTGGCTCTTCTTTTGTGGACAGAAGTACTTCACTCCTTATATTGTACCGCTCCCTTGTACAGAATGTAGGAATCAGCAACATAATAACCATGCAGTCAATGTACATCTACAAACTATAAGCGAAACTGGTATAATGTTGATGCAAAGAATAGTCGCAACATATGTCTGTCACTGTAGAGAGACAGCAACAACACTGCTGAATTAAACCATATGCGTTAAACAGGTTTCAATGACAAACCTGTAGGTTACAAGCTATAGGACTGTGAAGAATAATAGACTAACAGCATACAAGCATGCCATTAGACTGCTGTAAAGTCAAAAACATACTCTCTATAGATTTGGAGTGGAGGACTAGCCTAGTAGAGGCCAAGAGACAAGTGCTCAATTCCCACTGGTACTTCTTGTGGCCTTGGGCAAGTCACTTGGGCATGGCAATCTACTTCCAGTCACACCTTGCCAAGAAACCCCAGGGCTTGTGGATCACCAGGAGTCAGCACTGACTCAAGACTTGCATTACTGTGCCCAGGCAATTCACTTTTAATAAACTGGACCAGGAAACCCAAACATGAGTGTCCATAAAATATATTAAAGCATCTGATTACTATTTTTCCCTAAAATGTTTTTCTGTGCCATGCTTTGATAAGACAAACAGCCTTCTGCAGACTCCCAAATGTGAAAGTCGCATCTCTAAACAGTCAGCTGATACTGCAAAAGATTGACATTTAGGGCCATCCTGATCCCAGATTGCTAAAACAGCTCCCAGAGCTCCAATAGGGTTGCAAAATCGGTTGCCCTTGCCTCCCCAATAAATCCATGCCTTCTACTTGCTGAATCACAGGATGTGTTTTGCTTCCCTGACTGAGCCTGTGTCATTCTGGCTTTTTCTCTGGCTCTAGCTTCACTTCCTACTGACAGTCATGCAGTCAATGTACTGATAGTAGGAAATGAAGCAGGTGCAAGAGAAGAGTGAAAATAACACAGCCACTTGCCAGCCGGACCAGGGAGTAAGATCCATGCTTCTCCCATTACATCTAGGTTTTCAAGACTTCTTTCTCAAAACTCTACTTTTCTCCAGAGTGAGGTGAAAGGATTCTCACACATAGGCACCCGCATTGTCGGCAGCAACTAACAGAATGGCTCAATGCAAGTAGCATGGGTGCATCTAATGCAACCTCATGCACGGGAATTGCAGGGGGATGTACCACCTCCCTCCTGCAGTTAGCCTACAGTCCCACGCTGCAGCCAGGGGTGGCCCAAGGGTGATGCGGGACTATCTGCGGATACTCATTACAGGGCCTCATCCACATAAATTTAATTTATTTCATTTTAAAATATACATGTTGCCCATCTAAAATGTTAGGCGACTCCCAAAGGAGCCCTTCACAAGCCTTTTTTTTGTTCTGACAATGATTTAGGGGCATGTTTACTAAATATTAATGTGCGTTACGTGCCATTGCGCCAATAAAAATAAATGGGTGTTCCTGCACTTAGCGCACATTAACATTTATGAATGTGCATTAACTTTTATTTACTTATTTTTTTAAAATTTATTTATTTCAAGTTTTTTTTAATATACCGTCTTTCTACAATTCAAGCTGGTTTACATGAAACTCAACAATAACAGTGAAGTTACAGCTGTTTAGCTGTTTTACATAGAACAATAATTTGTAAGAAAAGCTTATCTAAGGGTGCCTAATACAGCTCACAATTAAGTTATTTCGCCAAAAGAGGCAACTATGTACATTGTAAGGGAGAGGAGGGGGGATTGTGGGGGAAGAAGAGGGAGGGGGCAGGGACGCATGAGGGAGTGGAGTATAGTAAGTGTAGAGCAAGTGATAAGATGAGGATAAGTAACACTAGATCAGATGTAGACAAAATTAAACTGAAACCCCAAGACATCAGACTATGCATGCAGTACAGCAACACAAAAATAGAAAGAGATGCATTTCCCTGTACTGTGTAAAATATAAAGATAGCACAAAGTCCAATCACTAAATTGAAAATAAACTTATTTTTTTCTACCTTTCTGTTGTCTGACCATTTTATTCTCTGATCATGCTGGTCCATCTTCTCTTGGCTCTCTTTCTACTGCCTCTAGTCCATCTGCCACTTCTTGTCTCCCCTTTTTTCTTTTCCCTTCTTCTGTTGATCTTTTTCTTTCAAATTTCTTTTATTTATTATTCTCCTTTCAGATTTTACTCCTTACTATCAAGTCCTCAAGTCCCCCTACCACTTTTCAATCCTCATCCCAGTCCTTCCATTCTTCACCTCTTCTTCCCTGGTCCATTATTCCCGTTTTTCACTCATTCTTTCTCTTCCCTACATATTCAGCATCTCTCCCCCTACCCCATCTAGTGTTTCTCCCCTTTCTCTCTCTCACACTCTCTTTCCCTTCATCTAGCTTCTCTGCTCTCTCTTTCTCTCTCTATCCTTCCATGTCCCCCTCTCCCTTCCTATCCCCTATTTTAAGCATATCTCCCTCTCCATTCCTATCCCCCTGTGTTTAGCACCTCTCCTGTCTCCACACCATCCCCTCCTATTACTCCCATGTCCAGCATCTCTCCATTGGTTTCTCATCCTACTTCTCCATGTCCATCTTTTCCCCTTTCTCTCTCTATTACCCCTTGTCCTGCATTCCCTCTGTTCCACCCCCCCCCCCCATGTCCAGCATTTATTTATTTATTTTATTTATTTAACAGTTCTTATATACCGCGCTATTTGTTATCAGTGCGGTTTACATAAAACAGATTAAAACTCAGACATATAGGACATGTCTTGAGTTTACAAATAACAGGGAACATAACATGGACTTCAACTGGGGTAAACTATGTACAATCCAACAAAAAACATGCTTGCAAATTTTATTTACATTTTGGTAACACATGCATAGACTATATGGTTACATTAACTGTACAGTGGGAAGTGCGAATGGTTTGTTAACGTGAGGTCTTAAGGTTCTGGGGTAGGCAGTGATTCGTTGATGAGTTCATTGAAGTACATAGTGAATAGGTGGTGTTTTATGGCTTTTCTGAACTGCATAAGATCTATGATGGCTCTGATGTTGGGGAGGGAGTTGATTCCAGCATCTTGGGGCGTATGATGCAAATGTTCTGTTATTTGTTGTTTGAGACCGTTTCATTGATTCACTAGGGATAACTAGTGTATTTTCAGCTGTTGACCTCCTAAGTCTATTGTTCGGGGTTTTCGTGAGTACCTTAGAAACTGAGGGTGAGGATAAGTTGTTTATGGCTTTAAAAGTGGTGAGAAGGGCTTTATAAGTGATCCTGCAGCTTATCGGAAGCCAGCATCTTCCCATAGTTTCCCTATAACCCCCCATGTCCAGCATCACTACTCCATCTAAAAAATCTCCACTCCTTGATTCTCCCTATGCCTGTTCTGCATATGCTTCCTTCCCATGTCCACTATCTCCCTTTCATCTCCCTAGCCCTGCCCTCTCATCTAGCATGTCCCCTCTGCTGCCTTATTCCACCCCTGCATACAGTATCTCCCCTCTGTCTTCCTGTGCCCCTCCATGTCCAGCAACCCCCTTCACCTCTCAATACCTCCCCCCCCCCCCATGTCCAGCTTCTCCCATGTTTTCCGGCATCCAACATCTTCTCACATCTCCATTTCACCTCTATCTCCCTGTGACTCCATTTTGTCCAGTATCTCTGTCTCCCTAACCCCCCAGACACATGTCCAGTATCTTCTCTCCACCTTCCCACCTCTCTCCTGCTGCCCCTATCTCTCTGTTTCCCATCCCAGACTCTGCCCCTTCTCACTCTCCCTTTGCCCTCTCACCCCTTTCTTTCATTCATGCCTCCCATCTTCTTTTCCCTAAAGCACTGCACCTTTATATTTATCCTAACTTCTCTGCTTCTGTCTCTAGCCCTCAACTCTAAACTGCCCTTGCACCGCTACCTCCAGGGCCTTGTAGCAGGCATGTTCGTCCAAAAGCTCTTCTGCCCGTGGAAGTTGCTTCTCCTGTAGACCAGGCTCTTCCATTCTCAGCCGACTGTGCAATTCTTCTGCCCATGAGATATGCTGCTACCATGGGCAGGCTCTTCCATTCTTGGCCAAACTCGCGGCCTTGTGCAATTCTTCTGCCTGCAGGACTTGCTGCTCCCACAAGCAGAAGAATTGTGCAGGGCCATGAATGCAGCCGAGAGTGGAAGAGCTTGCCCATGGGATCAGCAAGTCCCGTGGGCATAAGAGGCTGCAATTGCAAGCTGAGAACGGAAGAGCCTGACCGTAGGACTTGCTTCTCCCACAGGCAGGCTTACACAACACCTCTGTGCTTGTCATCTTGCTTGGGGAAGAGCTAGTGATGGTGCCTCCCTGATATCAGTGCTCCCCCTGTGGTAGTGCCAGTCCTGTCAATCTATCCCACTCTTCATTGTTCTTCTTCCATTCTCCTACAGTCCCTTGCCCTCTTTTTCTATTGTTTCATTTTCTTCTCTCTTTTACTTTCCTCTCTTCTATTACTCTCCCCATGTTTCTTCTTCCATGCGTATCCTTCCCTTCTTCTGATCCTCCTCTCTTTCTTCCCTCCTCTCTACCTTGCTCTATCCTGTTCCCACTCTCTTTTTTCTTTATCCTGCTTTTCCCTCCCTGTGCGCTTTTGAACCTCCTTTCACTCTGCTGCTTCTCTCCCCTCTTTACTGTTCCTTCTTCTGCTTTCCTTTCCCTAGTTAATAGTGTTCTAAGAAGAGCCAATGCAGTGCTGGCAGCAGGAGTGGAGGGGCCGTGGGAGTATATGAAGCCCTTCTTAGCTTGTGGATGAAGTTCTTGCTCAGGAAAACCAGTTAGTCCAATGATAAGGTCCCACCAAAACATTTATTTGTTTACCTATTTGCCACAGGGCAGAATAAGAAATCTACAAAGTAGATTGAACTATATTCCTGTGGAGGCAGAAGGAGGATAATTTTGCCTAGACTGTGTTGGAGGGTCTAATCATGAGGTTTAGATAGTGGGGGGCATCATATTGGGTACTGGGGGAGGGTGCACTGGAGTTATGCAGTGTGCATGGGCAGCAGCCAAGCTACAGGTGTGGTGCTGCTAGCTAGAGTACAGCAATGTCTTGCACACTACCTGTCACAGACAACAGTGCTGTCTGCTCTTGGTGCATGGCAGTAGTTACCGGGAATGTTTAGCACATGCTGAACCCTGCGGTAACCATTTACCACACTTTAGTAAGAGGGCCCCTTTATGGCCCTGATTCTGTAAGGTGAATAGCAGGGCTGTACATCCAACTGGGATGTACAGTCTCACCATCCGCCTACACCGGATGCCACCTCCTGGCCCCTCTCAACACACAGAGCTGCTGTGCCTGCTGCGGGGGATGGAGGCGGCATGGGGGTGGAGAGTGGGCAGACCGTGGACAGGACTGACCCCCCCAGACATACAGGGCTGATTCTGGTGATGGCCCTGTAGATGGAATAAGCGCTGACTTCCCCCCTGGATCAGTTGGCCAGCCCCACATCAGTGACGGCAGCGAACAGGGAGAGCCACAGTTGCCCAATCTGGATCCTGGTTGCCCCCATCGGGGTCGGGCAGCTGGTAGACTGGGGGGTCCGAGGCAGCGGGCTAATTGAGCCATGGGGAGGATGCACTCGATCCTCCACCCACGGGGCCCTCTTGCTTCCATGATATAGAATCGTTTCCAAATGGGCCCATCCTGCTCGGAACTGTCCAGGTGGCTGGATGTGCCCCTTAGGGAATCGGGCTCCACGTATATAAGTTTATTATAAAATTACCCTCCTTCCTCTCCCCCTCCCCATATTAAGTAGCTTCTATCATACAGTTACACTTGCTCTGAGGCTCACACAAATGTCCCAAAGCAAAGTTTATATGAATCTGTATGTATTTTACAATATATGTGAGTCCTAACTGCCCAAATTCCACTCCTAGGTACATCTATACTTAACTTTGCACGTTGGCATGTACTTTTCGCCTATGTATCTCCTGGACAATTGTATTCCAGCTCATTTTTTCATGGAAAACACTGTTTTACCCACACAAATGGGTTATAAATTGACTCCCTTAGTGTGAGAAACCATCAATGCCATTTTAAGAGGTCATTAGCTTTACTTTGATTTATACTGTCTGTAATTCCAGTGCAGTTTTTATTTAGAAATATTGCAGCTCCCTATAAGAACATAAGAACATAAGATATGCCATACTGGGTCAGACCAAGGTCCATCAAGCCCAGTATCCTGTTTCCAACAGTGGCCAATCTAGGTCATACGTACCTAGCAGTTTCCCCAAAAGACACAGGTTCTGCAATGCTTGTACTAGGTCAAGCATTGATATCCTGGGTCCCTTCTTAATAATGGTTTATGGACCTTTCCTCCAGGAACTTGTCCAAACCTTTTTAAACCCAGCTACACTAACAGCCTTTACTACATCCTCTGGTAACAAATTCCAGAGTTTGATTACACGTTGAGTGAAAAATATTTTCTTTTATTAGTCTTAAATAGTTTACCCTGTAGCTTCATTGCATGTCCCCTAGTCTTTCTATATTCTGATAAGGTAAACAATCGATCTACGTTTACCCGTTCCACTCCGTTCATTAATTTATAGACTTCTATCATATCTCCCCTCAGCCATCTCTTTTCCAGGTTAAAGAGCCCTAACCTTTTAGCCTTTCTTCATAGGAGTATCCTTCCATCCCCTTTACCATTTTGGTGGCTCTTCTCTGAACCTTTTCTAATAACGCTATATCCTTTTTAAGATACGGCGACCAGAATTGCACACAATATTCAAGGTGTGGTCTCACCATGGAATGGTATAGAGGCATTAGAATATCTTTTGTTTTATTTTCCATTCCTTTCCTTATGTATACACTGAGGGCTGAAGATGGGTCATATTTCACTTGCATGCTAGTATGAAACAGTTTCCAAATACTTCAGACAGGAACCTTAAATGAAGCCTGCACTATACTTCATGGCCCCAGACATGAAGGGTCTTTTACTAATGGGTGCTACCTGGTAGCATGATTTCTGGCTCATGCAATTGCCTGGTAGCACAGGGCCATGACAATGCAGGATGATCCCCACACTAACTATATAACGCCCATTAGAGGCGCCAGTGGGCAGGTAGGGACGTAGTGTGGGCGTGGAGAGCTCAGCACAGATAGCACTGTGTTCACACCGCATGCTAAGGTAGTGTTAGGTGTACCCACGCTCACGCTAATGTAGCATACACTATGGGACAGGGCTCCATGTTAACTGCCAGGGAAATGCTTTCCACACTCCTGACAGTTAATGCGAGGGTGTTGCATATAATCTGCCATGGTTTAAAGTGCTAATCGCATGTCAGATGCAACAACTTATTAACATCAGGAAGAAAAAATATCGGAAACAAATGTTTGCTCTTTGGAATGGATATTAATTCCCTGCTGCTTTAGCACAGATGTGATTTTTAGGTAGATCTATCCAATAAGCAAGACTCGCACATTAGCAACCATCTCTTTGAGGCACTTACTAGAAGCCAATGTCAATGTGATTTGGGATAATTATCCTTCATGCGGCTTTGTATCACAAATTCTTTTAAGGACTGAAAAACTCAGCTGTTCTTTTCCAGTGATAAAACAGATGTTTTGTTGCAAACTACCTTCTTTTAAATTCATTACAAATTACCAGAAGTATGAAAAGCCTTTATTACCAAATCAGAAAAGTACATAAACTAACATACCGGGCAGGACAAATTTCATATCAACTTAACAGTTTTACATCTGACCATTTAGAAGTACATATTAGCATCAATCAATTGCATTTGCGACATTTTTCACTAGAATTTGTCAACCACTTTTCAGTGCCATTCATTGTTTACTGATTTACATGCTGTATAGCTCTGTTACAGTATAGCTTTTACATTGCTTTTCCAGTTAATCCACTGAAAATCTACTCATTTGCCTGTTTATCCTAAGCAATTCTCTTTTCCTGTGAATTGTGATGTCCTCGATGATTCTCCAGGGGATCCAGAAAAGTTGTTTGTTAAATTATTTGTGAAAACTAACGTTGTCTCATTGAATGGAGACAAACCCTTTGGTAAGAAACTAGTAAAACATCATCATCTCCTGTCCCATCTCACTACCTTTGCTTTTCATGAACTCTTATTCCTCTAATGGCCTCCTATCTATCATCTTACACTCTGAAGATACCCACTGCAGTTTATCTCAATTACCTTTTGTGAGACATTTGTTGCCAGTTATTTGGTGCCCTGCTCAATCACACAGCATGAGCCAAGGCTGGATTTAGCTAGAAACCAACGTGTTCAATGGGACTCAAAAAATATAATCACCGAGAAAAGCAGGTTGTCTGACACACCACTGGCCATGTCATTTCAAGATTTTTTTTTTACTAACTACAAATGGAAGAATGTGATTTGGTTACTTTACAACAAAGTGAAATTGAAATCATAACTGTTCGGTATGGGAATGATATTTATTCCATTCAAAATATACATGCTATTCAATATATTTTTGTTTTGATAATTAGGACCAGCAATAACAGCAGCTATGGACGCCACTCTATCAACAATTAGCTGCCAGACTGAAGACTGAACATAGTTTAAGATAACAACAGGGACACCATGAATTAACATCAACTCAACGGCACTTAAAAACAATAACATCAATTATAACCACCACCCAGGAAAAAGATTTAGGAGTTTTCATGGATTATACATTGAAACCCTCCACCCAGTGTGCAGTGTTGGCCAAAAAAGCAAATAGAATGCTACAAATCATAAGAAAAGGAATGGAGAATAAAACAAAGGATATTATAATGCCTCTGTATCGTTCCATGGTGCAACTGCACCTTGAATATTGTGTGCAATTCTGGTCGCCATATCTTAAAATGGATATAGTAGAATTAGAAAAGGTACAGAAAAGAGCCGCCAAAATGGTGAAGGAGATGGAAGGATACCCCTATGAGGAGAGGTTTAAAAGTTAGGGCTCTTCAACTTGGAAAAGAGATGGCTACGGGGAGATACGATAGAGGTCTATAAATTAATGAATGGAGTAGAACAAGTAAACATAGATGGGCTGTCTATTCCATCAAAAAGTAGAAAGACTAGGGGGCATGCAATGAAGCTACAGTGTAATCCATTTAAGAGAAATAGAATATTTTTTTTCACTAAATGTGTAATCAAATTCTGGAATTCATTACCGGAGGATGTAGTAAAAGCTGTTAGTGTAGTTGCGTTTAAAAAAGGTTTGGACAACTTTCTACAAACATAAGAAATGCCTTACTGGGTCAGACTAAGGTCCATCAAGCCCAGTATCCTCTTTCCAACAGTGGCCGATCCAGGCCACAAGTACCTGGCAGGTTTCCAAAGAGGCACACAGGTTCCACAATGCTTGTCCTGGGGCAAGCAGTGGATTTACAGGGTCCTCTTTAATAATGGTTTATGGACCTTTCCTCCAGGAACTTGTTCAAACCTGTCACCAACCACCACTCTCACTGTCCTCCCCAACTCCTCCTTGGTTCCAATATTCAACGTGCGGTTGCACCATGGAATGATACAGAGGCATTATAATATCCTTTCTTTTCTTCTCCATTCCTTTCCTTATGATTTGTATCATTCTATTTGTCTTATTGGCTGCTGCACTTTGGGTGGAGGGTTTCAACTTGTTATTCATGATGATGCCTAACTCTTTTTCCTGGATGGGGTTTATAAGGTGGAACCCTGCATCGTGTAACCGTAGTTTGGGTTGTGGAGGCCAATTCCATTCAGGCCATGATGCCCCTGTGCAGCCAATCAGAAGCGGGGCATACAGAGGGTAGACCTGATTGTGATCCCATGGGGGCTAGATGTGCCCACAGGATCAGAATCGGATCTATGGCCTGGATGTGTAGGCCGGGCCCAATTCTGATCAGCCTGCACCCAGCCACATGCCCAACTACCTCAGCCAGGCCCTTGAATGGAGGCACTGTGGCTCCATTCAAAAGCCGCAATCCCCAGCCACCAACCAAGCTCTTTTTTTCTCCACAGCCCGACCCCTTATCTGGCTTTCCATGGCCTGGGTTGAGCTGCAGGGAACCCCCTGTGTCCCCTCATTTGTGTTCCCGGGTCCCGCGCCTTGATCCCCCTCCATCCAGGGGGACTTATTCCACCTTTGAGGTGGAATAAGTCCCCCTCTAGATTCAAGGCCCTAGATGTACAAGGCCGACCTCTGAATCGGCCCTGTATGTCCGGGGTCACCATCCGCTCATGCACCACCCTCGCTCTGCCTCCAGAATGCCCCCTCCTGCCCCCGTCAAGGCCTCCCCATACAAACCTGCTGTTCATATGGGCAGGATATTGCCAGGGCCAGCAGGGGGACGAATAGCAGGACCGAATGACCCCCTACGTGCAAATCTTTGCACTTGTCCACATCAAATTTCATCTACCATTTGAACGTCCAGTCTTCCAGTTTATTAAAGTTCTCTTGCAATTTTTCAAAGTCCTCCTGCATTTTAACAACTTTGAGTAATTTTCTGTCATCTGCAAATTTGATAGAAACACAAAGGGCGAAAGCCAGATAGGTCACAGGTGCCAAATTTATTGTTAAAAATCCCCTACGCGTTTCGGCATGGAGCCTTCATCGGGGGGTACGCATATACTGCACCATGTGGTTAATAAGTAAATGAAGAAGTCTTGAAAAATAACTCACTATTGAATCCCTGAGAATCTACTTGCATAAGTGAGTCAAGCAATCCTAGAATTGGGACTCAATAGTGCCAATAAATTTGACACCTGTGACCTATCTGGCTTTCGCCCTTTGTGTTTCTTGCTGCTTCTGCGAGGGCCCTGCTCTCCCTGTGTTCCTGTATCTGCAAATTTGATTACCTCACTCATTATTCCTATTTCCAGGTCATTTAGGAATATGTTAAAAAGCAGTGGGCCCAACACAGATCCCTGGGGTACTCCATCATTTACCTTCTCCATTTAGAAAATTGGCCATTCAGCCCAACTCTCTGCTTTTAACCAGTTCCTGATCCACAGTACTACACTGCCTCCTATCCCATGACTTTTTAATTTTGACAAGAGTCTCTCATGAGGGACCTTGTCAAAGGCTTTCTGAAAATCCAGATACACTATATCAACCGACTTACCTTTATCAACCTTATTCACACCTTCAAAAAAATATAACAGATTTGTAAGACAAGACCTTCCTTGGCTAGATCCATATTGGCTTTCTCCCATTAAACCATGACTATCTACATGTTCAGTAATTTTATTCTTTGAATAACATGGGACCTAGTTGCAGATAACCCGGGTTAACCATTAGCCCAGCTTAGTAATCATACCCCTATATAAACCGGCTCCCCTTTGTCAACCTGTTTATTCACACCTTCAAAAAATATAACAGTTGACTTTCTCCCATTAAACCATGGCTATCAACATTTTCAGTAATTTTATTCTTTATAGTAGTTTCTACCATTTTGCCCGGTACTGACATCATGCTCTCTGGTCTATAGTTTCCCAGATCACCCCTGGAACCCTTTTTAGAAATTGTTGTTACATTGGCCAATCGCCAATCCTCAGGTATTACAGATGATTGTAATGATAATTCACAGATTACTAATAATAGGTCTGGAATCTCATATTTCAGTTCTTTCAACACTCTTGGATGTATATCATCCGGTCCAGGTGATTTGCTACTCTTCAGCTTATCAAACAGTTATAATACATCCTCCCGGTTTATCGATATTTCTTTCAATTCTTCCGCTACATCACCTTTATATACCATTTCAGGCATGGGTAACTTCCTTACATCTTCTTCAGTAAAAACTAAAGCAAAGAATTCATTCAGTTTCTCCACTATGGCCTTGTCCTCCCTTAGCACCCCTTTTATCCCTCTATCATCCATGGTCCAACTGACTCTCTCACAGGTTTTTGCTACGAATGTACTTGAAAAAGTTTTTATTAAATGTTTTTGCTTCCACAGCAAGCTTCTTTTCAAATTCTCTCTTTGCTATTTTATCAATGCCTTGCATCTAACTTGCCAATGCTTATGTTGTTTCCGGTGTTTGGCATTGGGCTCCTTTTCCATTTCCTGAAGGATGCTTTTTTGGCAACAGCAGCATCTCTGACCTCGCCTTTAAACCATACTGGCAGTTTTTTTGGCTTTCCTTCCACTTTTCTTAAAGCATGGACTACATCTGGTGTGTTCCTATAGTGCCACAGTACTACTCATAGTAATTGCACAGGAAAATGCACTGCTGAACTGCATAGAAGCGGTGCCACTGCACATAAAGTTGGTTTTTTACACTCTCAACTTTATGTGCGGTGGCACCGTTTCTATGCAGTTCAACAGTGCGTTTTCCTGTGCAATTACTATGAGTAGTACTGTGGCACTATAGGAACACACTGAGTTCAGGTGTCAATTACTATACAGGCGCTCCTATGTTTTGAAAGGAGGAGTAATTTACAGTATTAGAAACATACAACATACAGCCATTACTTGCCCCTGAGGAAGGTTTTTACGAAACACGGCCAGTGTCGGGCCGGTGGCTGGAGTGGAATAAAGAAATAAAAGGTCTTTTACTTCACGTCTTTTCGTTGGTTTCCACGTTTCTTACTGGGTCCTTGGCGCACGTGGAATCGTGCTCATTTTGTTGGGTCTCTAACATTTGAATACAGGCATTTTAGAGGTTGTATTTTATTCATATTAATCTGATTATCATTTCATAAATGTAATCTGGAATCTTTCAGTTCTTTACTGAAAGACATCTGGTTTACTTTTATCTTTGCTGGAACCTCTCTCTCAGAATGCCCTATCTTCTCTGTTTTGCTAGCATCCTTCGAGAATATATCCTTCTGAGCCATGCGTTCCTGGGCGACTGTCGACTTTCCCCTACTATCTAGTTTCAAAGCTGCTGTCTCCATTTTAAAGGTTAATGCCAGCAGCCTGGTTCCATCCCGATTAAGATGGAGCTCATCCCTTCGGAAGAACCCCTCCCTTCCCCATAATGTTGCCCATTTTCTAACAAATCTGAAACCCTCTTCTTAGCACCATTATTTCATCCACACATTGAGACTCCAGAGCTCTGCCTGCCTTTGGGGTCCTGCGTGTGGAATGGGAAGAATTTTAGAGAACGCTACCGTGGAAGTATCGGTTTCAACTTCCAACCCAAAAGCCTAAATTTGGCCTCCAGAACCTCCCTCCCACATTTTTCTATGTCATTGGTGCCAACATGTACCTGATAAAAAAGACGTACACATCCAGCTTCGCCCCTTACCAGCAACAGAACCTGAAAGATTCGTGGACGGCATCAACTGAATGGATCTCTTAGCCTATAGCCTATTTCTGAGCAGATAGCAAACTCAACCTAGATCCATGGAATTCAGTTCTCTAAATTCAACTACAGATAAAGAAAGCACACAGACACAGAGAGTTATAGAAAATGGTACAACTTCAGCTTAAGTGAGGAATTCACAGGTGTGCACACTTGTGCAGGTTCCCATGATTCCCCCCTTTCAGCTAGGCCATCGCACCACCTTTTATTACGGAAAAACTCTTACATTGTACAAATTCAACTCTACGTCAAGCTTTGTTTATCTAGATGTTCTAGGTCAGAGCAGAGACATTTCTGCTCCAGCATTCTAAAAACAAAAGCATTCTGTCTCGTTCTCACAAACAATGTCATCTCAAAGTAAATCCTTGGCTTTTATAACACATCTCTCTCCAGACTGCTTGACCTCAGACTGTCAGCAACATTCCAAGCCATTCTCCATATTAACCCTTTTCAGAGGGCCCTGGAACACCACTTCAAATTACTTCCAACAGTACCAAGACAGCAGAGTCCTCCTCAGCACTATCTAAAACCTTGTCTAGGTGGCGTGTGAAGTCTGCTACCTTCATACCAGGAAGGCATGCTATCAGACCGTCCACACGTCCACCAGCTACCCAACTATCTACATGCCTAATGATCAAATTGCCAACTATAACAACTGTCCTACCATTCCCTAATGGGCATATGGCCCTGGAGAAACCTCTTCAATGTGAGAGGATTTTACATCTCCTGGAGGACACGTCCTAGCTATAGAATCACTACCTGCCACACCAAGGTGATGCTTTCCTTTCATGTGACCTCTCTGCTCCATGGCAACTGAGAGGCTGCCAGATTGGAGGTAGGACTAATCTATGTACCTCTCTGTCATGGAGGGAAGTTCCACAAGCCATTATTAAAGAGGACCTGGGAAAACCATTGCTTACCCCGGGACAAGCATTGTGGAACCTATGTACCTTTTAAGAACCTGCCAGGTACTGTGGTGGAGAAGCAGCCGCTGAGGGCAGAAAAATAAAGGGAAAACTGCCTTTTTTTTCTTTTACCCATAAAACTGCAGGCACTGAAAGGGTTAACACCAACACTAAAGGTAAAGGTTTCTCACAGAGAAGTGCAGACCTAAGCACACGCCCTGTTCCCATGGAGATAGAGGGAGGAGAAGGGAGTGGTTTGGGGGTGGAGTCAAAGGGGATAGGACAGCCCCACATTTAGGAACAGAAGCTGCACTCATACGGGGGAGAAGAAGGAGAAGCAAGAGAAGGAGGAAAGGAGAGAGAAGGAGAACGCACGAGGGGATCTATACAGAGAGAGAACACAGAGAGAGAGGACACGAGGGTTCCAGGAAGGAAGGACAAGAAACACATGGAAACCCCTTGCACAGAAGCAATTGAGAACCAGAAGCAAGGAGCTGACAAGGCCAGTGGAAAGCTCAGGAGAGGAGTCCTCAGAGGAGGAAATATTCTCTAAGAGTTCATGACTCAACTCTTCTCCTAGTAAGGATTCTACAAGGAGGAAAAGCAGCACCAATAAGGTAAGCCCTTTACAACTTTTGAAAGGCTTACTAGACAAAGAAGGTTTTTCCTGCCCTTCCCCCACAAACTCACATACTGTTAAGGGTACCTGGGAGAAGCTCCTAAAGGCTGTGCAAGCTAGTGAGGCTTCTCAAGAGGATACCAGGGGAAACAGTTACCAGGAAGAGTCTAGTGTGGAGGATATGGACTTGAGAGACACTGTGGATTTAGACAATGTCTCAGATATGGAAATAAGCTGTGCAATCTGTGCTAAAGAAGTATAAGGGAACCAAATAGGGTTTTGAAAGCAGAGAGAAACCCAGTTGGTCTTAATTACTGAATGCATCTGTGTTAACTCGTGCTGAAGTAAAAGACTGAAGGAAGTTGGTTACCTGGAAGGAACCAGAAGTTCTTTTACAAGGACATTTTAAAGCCCATTACTTTTTAGCTGTGCTTTTAAAAGTAGCTGCCCTGTTTAAAGCTGCTTGGGAAGAAGTTGTGCTGAAAGTTTGTGTCATAATTGGAAAAGAATTCTATTGCTTGGGAAAGTATCTAGGTGGGCCAGGAAGCCTTTCTACACCTACTGTGAAGTAACAGAGGATTGTATAGCGCCTCCTGGAGACCAGGAAAGAGGATACTGCTGTAAATAGAGTTTTATTAGAAAGCAAGATTCAACGCTGTATCAAGCCAAGGACTGTATAATAGGCTTGTGTGCTGTTATTTGGAGAAGTATCCTGAAATTTACTTTGGTCAGCTTCAATCAATTCTTGTCAAAGAATTGAACCGGCTAGGAAATCCTTGTTTCTAAAAATAAAGAAATATTCCTGCGACCTTGCACTTGGCTCTAATCCTTTCGGGGACACAACTACATGCTATTGGGCTAATTTCAACAAAGGACAATCGGCGCCTCCCCTGTAGCCCTAGGCCACCGCCTGACAACACGGGGGCACGCCGACAGTACTTGTGACCTGGATTGACCACTGTTGGAAACAGGATAATGGGTTTTGATGGACCTTGGTCTGACCCAGTGTGGCATGTTCTTAAGTTCAGATATATTAAAATGTTTTCCCATTTGGGGCTTAATTCACTAGAGCTTCACTCCCATTAAGAATATAAGAACATAAGATATGCCATATTGGCTCAGACCAAGGTCCATCAAGCCCAGTATCCTGTTTCCAACAATCTAGGTCATACGTACCTAGCAGTTTCCCCAAAAGAAACAGGTTCCACAATGCTTGTATTGGGTCAAGCATTGATATCCTGAGTCCCTTTTTATTAATGGTTTATGGACATTTCATCCAGGAACCTGTCCAACCCTTTTTTAAACCCAGCTACACTAACAGTCTTTACTACATCCTCCGCTAACAAATTCCAGAGTTTGATTACACGTTGAGTGAAAAAATATTTTCTCTTATTAGTCTTAAATAGTTTACCCTGTAGCTTCATTGCATGTCCCCTAGTCTTTCTATATTCTGATAACGTAAACAATCAATCTATGTTTACCCGTTCCACTCCCATTCATTAATTTATAGACTTCTATCATATCTCCCCTCAGCCATCTCTTTTCCAGGTTAAAGAGCCCTAACCTTTTTAGCCTTTCTCAATAGGAGTATCCTTCCATCCCCTTTACCATTTTTGGTGGCTCTTCTCTGAACCTTTTCTAATAATGCGATATGCTTTTTAAGATACGGTGACCAGAATTGCACACAATATTCAAGGTGCGGCCGCACCATGGAACAATACAGAGGCATTATAATATCCTTTATTTTATTTTCCATTCCTTTCCTTAAGATACCTAGCATTCTATTTGCTCTCTTGGCTGCCGCTGCACACTGGGCAGAGGGTTTTAACATGTTATCCACAATGACGCCTAAATCTTTTTTCTGGGTGGTGGTTCCTAATGTGGAACCTTGCATCATGTAACCATAGTTTGGGTTGTTCTTCCCTAGGTGCATAACTTTGCACTTGTCTACATTAAATTTCTTCTGCCATTTTGATGCCTGTCTTCCAATTTATAAAGATCCTCTTGCAATTGTTCACAATCCTCATGGGTTTTAACAACTTTAAATAGTTTTGTGTCATCTGTAAATTTGATAACCTCACTCGTTATTTCCTTTTCCAGGTCATTTATGAATATATCAAAAATCAGCAGACACAGCACAGATCCCTGGGGTACACCACTATTCACCTTTCTCCATTGGGAAAATTGGCCATTTAGCACTAACCTCAGCTTTCTATCTTTTAACCAGTTCCTGATCCACAATAGTACACTGCCTCCTATCCCATGATTCTTTAGTTTTGCCAAAAGTCTCTGATGAGGGACCTTGGTAAAAGCTTTCTGAAAGTCCAAATACACTATATCAACCGACTCACCTTTTTCTACCTGTTTATTCACACCTTCAAAAAAACATAACGGATTAGTAAGACAAGATGTTCCTTATCTAAAGCCATGTTGGCTGTCTCCCATTAAGCCATGACTATCTACATGTTCAGCAATTTTGTTCTTTATGATGGTTCCTACCATTTTTCCTGGTACTGACGTCAGGCTCACCGGTCTGTATTTTCACAGATCACCCCTGGAACCCTTTTTAAAAATTGGTGTTACATTGGCGATCCTCCAATCTTCAGGTATTAGAGATGATTTTAATGATAGTTCACAGATTACTAATAGCAGGTCTGCAATCTCATATTTCAGTTCTTTCAACACCCTTGGATGTATACCATCCAGCCCAGGTGATTTGCTACTCTTCAGTTTATCAAATAGTTGTAATACTTCTTCCTGATGTATCGATATTTCCTTCAATTCTTCCGCACCTTTAAATACCACTTTAGTAATGGGTAACATCCCTACATCTTCCTCAGTAAAGAACAAAGCAAAGAATTTATTCAGTTTCTCTGATATCACCTTGTTGCCTCTTAGTGCCACTTTAATCCCTCTATCATCTGGACCAACTGACTCTCTCACAGGTTTTTTGCTACAAATATACTTGAAAAAGTCTTTATTATGGGTGTTTGCTTCCGCAGCAAGCTTCTTCTCAAATTCTCCATTTGTCTGCCTTATCAATGCCTTGCATTTAACTTGCCAGTGCTTGTGCTGTTTCCAATTTTCGTCATTTGGCTCTTTTTTCCATTTCCTGAAAGATGCTATTTTGGCAGCAACAGCCTCTCTGAAGTCACCTTTAAACCATGGTGGCAGTTTTTTGGACTTCCTTCCATTTTTCTTAAAGTGTGGAATACAGGTGGTCTGGGCTTCCAAGACAGTATTTTTCAACAACACCCAAGCTTGATGTAAGTCTTTAACCTTTGTAACTGCTCCTTTTAGTTTTTTCTTAACTATTTTACTCATTTTATCTTAGTCTCCCTTTCAAAAGTTAAAAGGTAGTACTGTGGATTTCCTTCCCATTCCTCCTCCACTAATTAAATCAAACGTGATCATGCTATGATCACTATTGCCAAGTGGCCCCAACACCCTTATCTCTTCCAACAGATCTGCTGTTCCACTAAGGACTAGGTCCAATATGGCTTCCCCTCTGGTTGGTTCATGAACCAGCTGCTCCAAGAAGCAGTCATTTATTTCATCTAGGAACTTATCTCCCTAGCATGTCCTGCCATGACACTGATCCAGTCAATACCGGGGTAATTGAAATCACCCATTTTTATTACTATGTTGTAACTTTTGTTAGCTTCCTTTATTTCTTTGAGCATTTCATCATCCATTTGTTCATTCTGGCCAGGCGGTCGATAGTACACACCCACTGTCATCGCCTTCCCCTTTTTGCATGGAATTTCAGTCCATAGAGATTCTACAGCAAATTTTGTTTCCTGCAAAACTTTAATCCTTTCTGAATCAATGCCCTCTCTAACATAGAGCACAACCCCTCCACCAATTTGATCAGCTCTATCATTACAATATAGTTTGTACCCAGGTATCACAGTGTCCCACTGGTTGTCCTCCTTCCACCATGTCTCTGATATTTCAATCATATCTAACCTCTCATTTAGTGCTATATATTCTAACTCTCCCATCTTATTTTTTAGACTTCTAGCATTTGCATACAAGCATTTTAGAGAATGTATTTTATTCATATTAATTTGGCTATTGGTAGGCATGGGTAATTTGGAATCTTTAAGCTCTGTCTGCTCCATACTCAAGGGCATTTGGGCTATTTTACTCTTTTTTGGAACCTCTGCTTTTGGTAGTATCTTTCAAGGATACATTCTTCCGAACCATGCGCTCTTGTGTGATTGTCGGCTTTCCCCTATTATCTAGTTTAAAAGCTGCTCTATCTCCTTTTTAAAGGTTAATGCCAGCAGCCTGGTTCCATCCCTGTTAAGGTGAAGCCCATCCCTTCAGAAGAGCCCCTCTTTTCCCCAGTTCCTAACAAATCCAAAACCCTCATCCGTGCACCATCCACGCATTGAGACTCCGGAGCTCTGCCTGCCTTTTGGGTCCTGTATGTGGAACGGGAAGCATTTTGGAGAACGCTACCCTGGAAGTTCTGGATTTCATACTTCTTACCTAAAAGCCTAAATTTAGCCTCCAGAACCTCCCTACCACATTTTCCTATGTCATTGGTACCGACATGTACTAAGACAGCAGACTCCTCCCCAGCACTATCTAAGACCTTATCTAGGTGGTGCGTGAGGTCTGCTACCTTCGCACCAGGTAGGCATGTTACCAGGTGATCCTCACATCCACCAGCCACCCAGCTATCTACATGCCTAATGATCAAATCACCAACTATAATGCTTATCTTAACCCTTCCCTCATGGGCACATGGCCCTGGAGAAACCTTCTTGGTGCGAGAGGGTTTAACATCACCTGGAGGACAGGTCTGAGTTACAGGATCACTTCCTGCCACACCAGGGTGATGCTCTCCTGTCACATGACCTCTCTCCTCCATGGCAACAGGAATGCTGCCAGTCTGGAGGTGGGACTTCAGGACTATATCCCTGTAGGTCTCATCTATGTACCTTGCTGTCTTTCTTATGTCTTCCAAGTCTGCTACTCTATCCTCTAGAGAACGGACTCTTTCCCTGAGAGCAAAGAGTTCCTTGTACCTAGTGCACACATACATTCTGTGCCTATGGGAAAATTCTTAGTACTGAGATGCCTATTCTAGCAAATATTTACCCTAGTGGCACTGGCACAACAAATCAGGCTTTTAAGAAGACCGAGGTAACCTGCACAGAACAACATCCATGAACACAAGGTGGCCAGGTATTTTCAACAACAGTTCCACTAGTTTTGGTTGCTGGGCAGATTATTCCATAGTACAGATTTGCACAGGACAAAAGATTTTGGCTCATTCCTGGTTTGTTTGGGCTAGTTTCCCTAATTTTTTTTTTTTACTTTTTTCAGTTCATTTCACACTTTTTAATACAAACCTTGAGGAACCTTAGAACTTTTTAACATAAACCAATCAACTTAATCTATGAATTAATGCTCATTAACATAAATTAAATTGATTTAGCAGTAAGGGGGATATTTACTAAACCAAGCAAATGTTAGCATGGAGTTTAGTGCACTAAGCACTCCATGGCAACCATCCTCATGAGCTAAAAATGTGGCCACACTAAAAATCCCACTCTACCTGCTTAGCACCAGTTGGGGCAGAGACTGGGCAGGTTAGGAGCGGAGGGTGGGTGGTGACTGCATATTGCGGTTAGCGTGAGCACCCTTGGCGCACACTCACTGTCAATGTCACAGTTAGCATGGATGCACACCAAAAGTGGTAGAGAAACAGGGAGTAATACAACTGCATAAACTGGATGGCCCAATTGGTCTTGTTCTTTTATTATTTTTATGCTACTATGTTCTTTAGTATACAAGCTGAAACTCCTATGTGAGATACATGGTTTTGTGCTTTATAATAGAGCATTGAAATTTCCCTTTCCAAACAAGAGGTTTCTACTATATTATAAAAAAATAATAAAACACAGCAATCTATTTTGAATATGGTGTTCAAAATACTACACATTTGAATGGTTTATTCTAAGGGGTTTTTACAGTTTCTGTAGTTCTTGGGAGATTGGATGGCTCAAGGTATTGCGATGGCATACCATACATAGTCTTACTATTATTCAACATGCAGGTAGACAGGAAGTAAGATAACAGTCTATGCCTAGAGTACTGCGGCAATAAAAGTTGAACCATCAAACTAGTCAGCAAATAAACTTCTCTTTGTAGACTTTCTGAATTACCTCAATTACATATGCAGCTTTTATCTTGCCCTTGTTAAGCTATAATCGCTGTTGTATGAGTTCAGTGTAAATCTACAATAGTTCAATCTGCATTCTGTTTCAATGTAAAAATCTAAAGTTTATTGCTACTTGCAAACCACTTTGGGCCCGATATTCAAAGGCCCTTACATGGGTAACTTCCTTAGTTACCCGTGTAAGGGCCTTATCCGGGATATTCGAAGGGCACCTACACAGGTAGTGCCCTTCAAATATCCTGGCTAAGTCCCTAACATGCCGAGATGCTACCCGTATAGAATCGGGGTGTATTATGGACATTATGGGACAGAGCGGAGACAGAGAAAGGGTAGCAGCGATTTTCGTTGCTACTCGTGTAGCCCTCTGTGCCTTAAAGATAGGCGAGAAAAAAACCTTGCCTATCTTTAAGATGCAGAGGCTATGCGGGTAGCAATGAAAATCGCTGCTACCCATGTAGTCTCTGCGGCTTCTGCGGCGTCCGGACTAACTCGGATATTCACTTACATAGCATAGCCTGCCCACCTCAATATCGGGCCCTTTGATTCCAAGATAAAGATGGTATATAAAAATGGTTAAATAAATAAAATGAAACTGTCAAAATAGTCCTAAAATAATAGCTAAAAATATAATTAAATATAATCCCATATCCCTTACAAGAAAAATATAACAGACTAATGCATTTTAACTTTTAGATCAGTCTTTCAAATCCCGCTGAGATTGGTAGTGACCAAAAAATTAATTGTATAGTAACAGAGAATATAGCAGGAGATAGTACTGTAGGGCTTACCTAGCCTGCTCAATTTGCTGCTTTTCCAGTGCCATAGATTATAGTTGATCTCTGACTTTCTTATCTGAAAGCTTCTTTGTGTTCTATATAAAACAAATTTACGATTTCAGTCCAGTTCCCAGGGGACAAGCATTCACGTTATTAAAAACCACCACCAATACCAAAATGTTGCACTAATTGGCCCCAGTGTCGCCAGTCTGAGGTGATAGGTTGCACGGGCAAGGAGAACATTACCCTAGTGGCTACAGAGCAGGTCTGAGGCATATTTCTGGGCAGCATAGGGAATTTTATCAGACTGAATCTGTTCGCTGAATGAAATTAAAGACTTTCCTCACCTGTATTGTTAGTCCAGCATCTTTTTACAAGCACTAAATTCACCTGAAGAAAAATATATACTTAAATATGGCTTGAATGGAGCATATGTTTGATACATTTTAAACCCTTAAAACCACTGCCTGTCTGAACAGATGCAGAACTTAATATTGTTATATTAACATTGCCAAACTGACCCCTTTTCCAAATGTGAATGCAAAAATTGGGTTGATCCACTGACTCAGCAGCAGTAGTGCTGTCGTCCAGCAGATCTAATATGATTCTCAGTCCTGAATCCTATTATGCCTATTACAGTTTTGGGACACTGCAGTAATAACATTCACAGCTCACAAAGGGAGTGTAAAGTATGTTGAACAGTGACACCTACTGGGGTGTACTTTCTGTAGTTTCTGGAAGAAGATATAGTGCTGTTTGTTAGCCAAAGGACTATCCCTATTGGACTCAATTCTGTCCCATGAACAGCAGGGATGGACGCCCGTCCATTCCTGTTATTCGTGCCCTCCCTTCCGGTGTCTAACCTCCCCGTCGGTTGTACGGGGAGGTTAGACAGGGCGGGGAAGGGGCAGATCGGGGGCGGAGATAGGGCGGGTGGTGGGCGGTCACCAGCCCTGGATGTACAGGGCCAATTCTAATGTCGGCCCTGTATGTCCAGGGCTGACGACTTTTTTCTGCGGGCCCAGAGCACGGATGGGGCAGAGAGGGCCCGAGAACATTCCCCTCAGCCCTACCCTGACCTTAGGAGGCTGGATTTCAGGTTGGGCTGCAGGGAAAGCCTTTGTTCAGCCGGAGGCTGGGATCACAGCTCTACAATGGAGCCGCGGTGCCACAGCAATCGGACACCATGGCCCTGCAACTCCATTGTAAAGCACTGACTGAGTTAGTTGGGCTTTCCCTGTATGTGCAGGCCGGGCTGAATCTCAGTCTGGCCTGCAAGTACAGGGCTGTTCGCGATTCTGGTCCCGCAGGGCTAGACATGCCCCGTGGGTTCAGAATCGCGACCCCCATCTGTACGTCTGGTCAAACTGTACATACAGAGGGGCTGTACGTCTGGGATGAAATGAGACTGATAATGAATGGCCTAGGTAAGACAACATAAAGACATTTGAAATGGGAAACGTAACCTCAAGTAGTAGTGAATAGCTCCAGCTGAGTAGGTTCTAACTGGTCTGGAAAGTCAGTGAATAAAACGATGCTGCCAGATCCCCTAAAGTTAATTAAAATAATGAGGGTGGTCAAATGATGGTCATTGATGGTCTGCATGGCAAGCAAGGCACCAAAGCTCCACCATCTGAACAATGACTTGGCAAAATCATACTGCCAAAGCTGTTTCCCCTGTATAGCTTCTGCCTTTGTCTAGACAGACAGCCCAATGCCATTCGAGGGACTGGTCCCATGTGAAAGATGCCTGAAGACTGAAGCCCTCATAAAAAAATGAAGGAGCTCAGAGAAGAGGAGACTAGGCTGATAAGCATTCAAGACAGCGAGAAGTACATTGATGAGATGCTTCTTGATGCATCCAAGTTCTCCGACAGAGGTGAAGATGGGAGGCTACAGAATCAAGAGAGTTGGACACAAGTCATCAGAACCTGCAGAATCAACAATCCAACTCCTACAGCCCTTGAACTGAAAAACCAGTATGCAGTCTTGGAAGTGGAGGAGGTGAAAGCATCCTAGGAAAGGAGAGAACCAGAGCTCAGCACTCCAAAGTTGCGGAATCAGTGACCACACAAGGAAGAGAAGGGTAGTAGTGGTTGGACTTTCTTCTGAGGGGTACTGAGGCATCTATCTGCCAACTAGACTTGTCCAGAGAGGTGTGTTGTCTGCCAGGTGCCAAAATCTCAGATGTTATGGAGAGCTTGCCAAGACTCATCAAGCCTACAGACTTTTATTTGCTCATTGATGTCAGTGCAAATGATACCGCTAGGTATCCCTCCGAGCATATAAGAAGTGATTTTATGGCTCTGGGACAGAGGATGAAGTAGACAGGTGTACAGGTGATGTTCTCTTCAATCCTCCCTGGTGAGGGTAAAGGCCAAGGCAGAGAAGCTTGCATCATGGAGATGAATGCATTTCTGCGTAGATGGTGTCATCGAGAGTGCTTTGGTTTCTTGGACCATAGGATGATTTTCCAAGAACTGCAGAGCAGAGATGGCATCCACCTATCCAAGAAGGGTCAAAGTATCTTCTGCAGCAGACTGGTTAACGTACTAAAGAGGGCTTTAAACTAGATTCATTGGGGATGGGTGAAGAAAGCCCCCAGGTAAGTGAAACATTAAATACCTCTGTAGAAATTGGTAAAAGGGGCAACATCTGGAAATCAATGTGTATTAATGATAGTAGCATGGTAAATAACATCCAGATGTTGACGCTTTAGTGGAAGAGACTGACTTGGATTTAGTGGTGGTAACAGAAATATGGCTCATGGACAACCATGACTGGGATGTAATTATACCAGGCTATGCTTTATTCAGGAAGGACAGGATAGGAAAAAGGGGAGGAGGAGTGACACTATATGTGAAAAATAATATTAACAAATAAACAAAAAGGCTCAGATTAAAACAAGAGCTATTCTTTAAATAGTGTACCAAAAAGGCATGGATAAATTTCAGATGGTTCGCTAAGGGAGGAATAAACCTCTCAAAACACAAACCTTCCTTTTATTCTGATCCTTATGCTTTAAAGCTGTTCTCCCTTACTTCATCATTAACCTCCAGCTTTGCTCTACTGCCCTTATTCACCAACAGTCCACTGTCTTGACCTTGTATTCTTCTCTAATTGCTTACCCTCAAACTTCTGTACCTCACTTCTTCCCTTTTCAGACCATCACCTTCTAAGCTTCACTCTTTATCACTCGCCTCCTCAACCTCATCCTGTCTCCTCCAACTTCCTTAGAAATCTTCATGCTATTGACTCAAAGGCACACATTGCATTTTGCATTGCATTGACCCATTGGCTTTCTCCTCCAGTGTCTCATCACCTCTTTCCTTCACTATGCCATCTGAGTCGGTTAACGAGGCAGTAGCTTCCTATAACACTGCATTCTCCTCTGCTCTGGATGCTCTCGCTCCACCCATGCCATGTCCTGTGAGGCGTACTGTACCTCAACCTTGTCTGTCTTCCACTACCCGCTATCTATGCTCCTGTGCCCATTCAACTGAGCATGTTTGGCTCAAATCCCGCCCCCTTGTGGACTTTCTATATTTCAAATTCATGCTTCTCTCTTTCCAGTCAGCCATAGCACTCACCAAACAAGACTATTATGTTCATCTGACTAGCTCTCTTGCCTCTGACCCTCACTGTCTCGTTACAACTCTATCTTCAAGGTACCTATACCTTCAACCCTCCCTTTCTGCCCAAACGCTGGCTGATTACTTCCATGACAAAATCAACAAGATCACACTCCAGTTCCCCATGAGGTCAGCTATTCCACCTCCTCCCCCTCTTCACTCCAAACTTTCCCTCCCTATCCCTGCTACCCTTTCTTCCTTTTCTATGATCTCTGAGGAAGAAACCACTCACCTTCTTTCCTCATCCAAACTCACTACCTCCTCCTCTGATCCTATTCCCTCCCATCTCCTTAGCTCCATCTCCTCCACTGTAGTCCCTTCCATCTCTCATATTCTCAACCTATTGCTCTCCACTACATATTCACAGGTTTGGTTTTTTTAAACTTTATTAAGAATAAAAGGAAGGTTTGTGTCTTGAGAGGTTTTCTTCCTCCCTTAGCAAACCATCCAACATTTATCCATATCTTTTTGGTAAACTCTTTAAAGAACAGTTCTTGTTTTACTCTGAGTCTTTTTGTTTGTCTGATGATACTACAGTGGTTTGGAACTTTTTTGGTTTAGTATTTATAGCAAAAAATAATATTAAAGCTATAAATTACAGGACTTAAAAGGGAGTGAGGAGGCACCGTGAGTTAAATTAGAAAGAGGGAAAGAGAAAGTTATTTGTATTGGTGTGATATATAGATCTCTCTCACTGGGAGAAGTGGATGGAGATTTAATAGAAGACATACACAGTATTACCATGAAAGGGGACATAATTTCAATATGTTGGATGTTGATTAGCACATCCCTGCTGCAGTGTCATCTAGAAGTAAGGAGATTCTCTACAGGGACAACAGAACCCACACGCGAAGGGATCATACTGGATTTGGTGCTTACCAATGGAGAAAGTGTTTCTACTGTCACAGTGGGAGATCATCTCGCATCAGTGATCACCAGATGGTATGGTTCAGTATTAGGACTAGGGCTGATAAAATCCATTCAAAAGTGAGGGTCTTAGACTTTAGGAAAACTAACTTTGCCAAGATGGGACAATGCCTCAAGAGCCGTTAGCAGCATGGGAACAGCTGGGGGATGTAGAAAAGCAATGGGCAAAACTGAAAGGGGATATTTTAATGGCAACAAACCTTTTTGTTAGAAAAGTAAAAGGAGGGCACTATGGTTCTCAAAAGAAGTAGATGAAAAGGTGAAGAAAAAGAGGGTGGCCTTGAACAAATACAAGAGATCACAGAAAGAGGAAGACATAAATTAATATTTGGGAAAACTTAGAGAAGCTAGGAAAGTAGTCAGGAAAGCAAAGATACAAAAAGATGAAGAAATAGCCAATGAAAAAAAATGGGAGGATAAGACATTTTCAGATATGTCAGTGAGAGGAGGAAGTACAAAAGTGGTATTGCCAGACTCAAGGATGAAGGGGAGGACTATGTAGAAGCTGATGAGGTTAAAGTGAGATTGCTTAACAAACATTTTTGTTCTGTGTTCACAGATGAAGGGCCAGAAGCAGAACCTCAGAAAACACCCACAAATAGGAACAGAAATGACGGGGATCTTGAATGATTTTCAGAAGACTGTGTTTATGAGGAACTAGCTAAACTATAAGTAGACAAAGTGATGGGACAAGATGGATATATCCAAGAATATTGAACAAACTTGTAGATATTCTAGTGATCCCACTGACTGACCTTTTCAATGCTTCTTTAGAGTCAGGAGTGACCCAGAAAATTGGAGAAAGGCACATGTGATCCATTTACGCAAAAGGATGAGGTTGAGAACTACAGGCCGGTTAGTATAACCTCTGTGGTGAGTAAATTATTGGAACCCTGCTAACACAGAGGATAGTGAGGTTTCTGGAGTCCAATGGATTGCAGGATCCAAGACAGCATGGATTCACCAGAAGCAGGTCTTGTCAGACACATCTGATTGATTTCTTTGACTGGGTGATCATGGAGTTGGACTGAGGTTGAGCCCTAGATGTGTTGTACTTAGATTTCAGTAAAGCCTTTGACACTATTATGCACTGGCGACTTATAAACAAATTGAGAACTCTAGGGATGGACCATAAAGTGGCTGACTGAGTTAGAAATTGGTTGAGTGGGAGGTGACAAAGTGTACAGACAAACTGAGCTCACTTTGAGGAGAAGGAGGTTACTAGTGGTGTGCAAGGGGGGTCTGTCCTTGGTCCGATTCTTCTTAACATCTTTGATAGCGATATGTGGAAGGGCTGTCGGGTAAGGTTTGCCTCTTTCTGAATGATACTGAAATCTGCAATAGAATAGACATTCAGAAATGAGTTGATAACATGAGAAGGGATCTAGTTAAGCTTGAAGAATAGTCAAGAATTTGGCAGCTCAGATTTAATGCTAAAAAATGCAGGGTCATGCATTTGGGCTGTAAAACTCCAAGGGAGTAGTATAGTGTAGGGGGCAAAGTACTTCTGTCTATGAAAGAAGAGCGAGACCTGGATGTCATTGTTTCTGGTGATCTTAAAGTGGCGGAACAGGTAGAAAATGTGATGGTGAAAGCCAGAAGAATGCTTGGGTGCATAGAGAGAGGAATGGCCAGCAGAAAAAAAGAGGTGATAGTGCCTCTGTATAAGTCTTTGGTACAACCACATTTGAAGTAGTTTGTGCAATTCTGGATACCACACCTTTCCAATTATATAAACAGGATGGAGTTAGTGCAGAGGGTTGATACTAAAATAGTTAGTGGTCTTCATTATAAAGCATATAGGGACAGACTTAAAGATCTTCTGATGTATACGTTAGAGGAAATGCAGGATAGAGGAAATATGATAGAGATGTTTAAATACCTCCAAGGCATAAATGCATAAAAGGATAGTCTCTTTCTATTGAAGGCAAGCTCTGCTATGAAGGGATGTAAGATGAGGGTGAAAAGGGATAGACTCAGGAGTAATATGCTGAAATATGTTTTTACAGAAAGAGTGATAGATGCATGGAATGGTTTCACAGTGGAGGTAGTAGAGACAAGGACAATATCTTAATTCAAGAAAGCATGTGACAAACACAGAAGATCTCGAAAGGAAAAAAGGGGACTATTTTAGTTGATATGGAAGGACAGACTAAATAGGCCATGTGGTCTTTTTCTGCCATCATGTTTCTATGAGTTTCAATTTTCCAAAAACCTCTGACCCAATTAAACTAACTTAACTAGTTATCTTTAGGAGAATTTTTAATAACACATAAACACACATTTTAGATAATAGTACATGAAGATCTGAATTGACATGTCTTGGTCAGGACATACACAATTACGGCAATATATTAGAAAAAGCTCTCCTAAATGTGGAGCCTTTTTTACAATATGTATAAGGAAGTGCAGGAGTGTACATGGATATGCTTCCACGTACTGTGGCAGGAGCCATTCTACAAACCTACACGTGGGAAAAATCAGTGAAGGCAAAGTGCCACTTATTCATGGAAGGGTTGGCACTTGAACTAGTTTAGGTGAGTGATTTTGCAAACCTATATGTAAAAAGGCTGACCTTGAACTACAGAGGTCCATATATTTCCATCATTTAAATTTGGAGGGGGAATTAAACAATGGGGGATTAAGAAGTCTACCCCCTTAATCTGTTCTGTAAAGGGCTGTGTGAATCAGACATTTTTAGAACCAATATATACCAGGGAACAGCTGTAAATCCTGATGTGTACACTTTTGCTCATACACTATGTGGGTCATTCCAAACTGCGAATAGAGGGGATGGATGTTTGACTTGGATGTCCAACTCCCACTATTCACAGGGAGCAAATTCTGCCAGCTTGCCTCCGCGCACACAGAGAGCTACTGTATAGGAAGTGCTGGCCGGGGGTGGGAAGTGGAATGCTGGAGGCGGAGAGTAGGCGGAGTGGAGGCGGGCCCACGACCCCTGACGTACAGGATGGATGGGGGACTTATTCCACCTCGGAGGTGGAAAAAGTCCCCCCAAAGACAATGATCAGGACCGGTAGACCCCCACAATGAGGTGAGCAGCAATCAGTGGTTCCTATCCATCTGATCCTGGCCCTGGCAGGCCCCTCCAGGGGTCAGGCAGCGGGGGAAAAGCAGTTTTTCGGAGGAGTGGGGATTCGGGGCTGGCCGTGCAGGGAGAAGGACGTCTCCCATGGCAGAATCCCGAATCTGGCCCATCTAAATGCCCGATTCTGCACCCACAGGAACGTCTGGCTCCCAAGGTTGTAGAATCGGGTCCAAGTTGGGGTCATCCATTTTTCAGTCGACAAATGGCCCAGACATGCCCTGATTGGAATTGGCCTCCACATGAAATGAAGAATATATGAGTGTAAATTTTTGGCCTGTCTAGGGCACACCCTAATCACATCCCCAAGAAGCCCCCTCTCAATGTCTACGCATTATGTTCATCCATGGATAAAATCCACTCTTTCTGTAATTGCCATTTCCACATGTAAATTCTGGATTTTCCATGTGGAAATCATAAATAAGACTTTCAAAATAATACCCATAACTTGCCAGGATTTCAGCTGAAAATTTACTAAACTCTAGTCAATCAAAATTTGACCTGCTAGATTTAAGATTGCTGTTTAGGCAGCTAACCCAGCTGCATAAACTTAATTGATTAGTGCTAAAACTTTGTTGTTACCAGTTAAGTCAAAAGCCACCCTGGGAAATACCTTGGAGCAATTTATTTTAACCAGTTAAATGTTGCCACCTTGTGAATTTAAAAAGCTACTGTAAATTTAGCACTTATATGGATAGCGTTTAGCTGTGTAATTCAATATAAGGCTAATTCTATAATAGGTCACCTATGTGAGAAAGTCAAGTAGGCCCCTATTTTAAGACTATTTATTATAAAGACACATAGGCGTGTATGTGCCTTTGTAATATACTAGGACAAAAAAGCAGGAATCATGACTAGATTGAAGCAGCAGACATTTTCAATTGCTTGGGAGCAGGTGTAATTGTTAGAAAGTAAAGCATGTTTGTACACATGTATATGGGGATTTGATAAAATACACACCTACTCCACCCATACTCTGACTAAAGTATGCCCCAAAAGATGGTTAGATGCAGGTCACGTAAAACTACTTACTTTCTTGTCACTTCACATACCTTTGTGCACTTAACCCTAGAGTAATTGCAATATTATAAAAGCCCTTTTATGCACATAAAAAGTCCTTTACATGCAAACAATCTTTTATAAAATCATTCCCTTATATGGCGAAAGTATACCTTTTCAACTGGGGTGGGATTTGCTATTATATGGTGATTTCATATATGAGCTTAATTCTTTCTACAAATAAGAATTCTTTTCAGCAGCTATAATCAATAGAAAAAAGACCATTCTTGCAAGAAACTTAACAGTACCTAAAGCAAATATTGGCAGGTTTATAGTATTTTAATAAAAACATATTGAGGAGGATTCATCTATTTTTCAATTTGTGCATGAGACTATTATATTTAAGGACCTTTTACTAAATCTCTGTAAAGTATGTTTTTAGTGCACAGTAAATGCAAAGCCTCTGTGATAACTGTCAGAGATATGATGAGCTTGGGTGCATATGCTAATGTATGGTGCAATTAACATGGGAGACCCTAATTATACTCATAGTGGTATCATTAAGTGTACTTGTGCTAATTGCCACATTGTCACTAAGTGTCCGGCAATCGCCCTTGCATAGCGACAACATGCACATACTCTTCCTCTAAGTCTCTCACTCATGCACATACTCTTCCTCTAACTCTCTCACTCATAACCTGATTAAAGCAGGTCTTAGCAATTGCTTATTGTTTTGCCCATATGTTAGAAGGCACTTTTTAGAAATGGTGTCCAGGTGCTGTCAGGGACATCTATGTGAAAACATGCCTGAAAAGGCCAGTCATGTCCAAATTCGGGCATGATTTCAGAAGCATGGACATAACCAATATGGATGCCTTCAGGAACATCTACATAGACAGCAGTATTCCAGACAGGGGATGCATCCCAGACAGCCATTATGCAAGTGGCAGAGGGAGGACCAGAAATCAGGTGTCCCCAATTCCTGTTAAAGGTTGTGATTGTGGATAGTATTGAGAATATCAGAGAACTCTCTTGTTTACACCTTCCAAGGAGTATACAAGCACTTTACTGATGCTTAGTCATGCCATGAAGCAGGTATTGACTTGGATGTGGACCTAGACATGCCGGCCATTTCTGAAATTGAGTGTGCCTAAGTTTTGTGGGCTGCCCTGGACAAACCCCTCCCATACCCACCACCACATTTAGACGAGCATCTTCTGGGGCATCTCTAAACCCATCTATTAAAATAGCTCTGAGACGTCTCTATGATTTGGACATCCACATGCATGTTTTTGGAAATCCAAATCAAAAACAAGGCTTCTAAAATGTGCTAAACCATGCACTAACCACCTAGTGAGCTTTAGCAAAAGGGCCCTTAGTTACTGACTGGGAATTTTAAATTATAACCTTGCTTCTTGAAAATTAACAGACTCCTCTCAAATGACAATTCTTGTGAATTAACAACTGAATGAATGAAGTTTTGCTCTTTATGGGTCCTATTTGCTAACTTGTGGAAGCTACTGCATGATAATTGACAAACTTAATGCGTAAAATTATTAATTTCAATCTGTCTCTTACTTCGCTTAACAAAAATCAGCCCCTATTAGATCCCACTGCATAAGGTATTGCCATGTATTCAACATGCTTCTAATGATCTTGATGTAATTATTCAAGTCTGGAATGATGCATTCAGCAATGCAACTTTTTCTCCACATTCAACTACTAGCTGCAGAAAACGCAAAATAGCATCATGGTATAATACACATTTAAAAATCATGAAAAAACCCTCAAGAGTTCATAAAACAAAATGGAGCCATTCTAAGTCATTAGACAACCATAGAACTTATATGTATAATCTACATGCCTACCAAGTGGCTACCAATAAGGCAATAAGGCAAAAAGGGACTATTACACCAAGATCTTACAGTCCTTTCTGAATCATCCAAGAGAACTTTTCAGCCTTGTCAAAATATCAATAAAAGCCCAAAAACAGAAAGAAAAATAGAGATCACTCTGCAAATACTAGCCAATCACTTTCAAACCTTAACATGTCCCATGGCTCAACAAATGTATACTTCTACTCCTCAGCAAGATCATACAGTTACCAACTCTCAAGCTATATGGAATACATTTTCACCTGTATCTGCAGATCATCTAGAAAAAATTATATGGAAATTAATACTACTAATTCCCCTTTAGATCCATGCCCAGTCAGATGGATCAAGGCTGCTCGTAATGAATTAATTAATATCCTGCTTATACTCATCAATCTCCCACTTTCTCAAGTCATCCAGGCCCGATTCCCCCTCTAGCTCTCCCTGCATATCCTGATGTTCAGGATGGGGAGAGACGGCAGGGGGCAGGAGGGGGAAGGATCGGGGCGCAGAGGGGGCAGGCCAGCTTGGCAGGACGTACAGGGCAAATTCAGGCCATGGCCCTGTACATCCTGCTGGGCCCATAGGGACGCGCTGCTCATTCCACCTCAAAGGTAGAATAAGCAACGAAAACCTGGCAGTCAGGCCCGGGGATCCCCTCCAGGGCCAGGTATGGGATGTCCCCACTGCCCAATCCAGGCCACAGCAGGCCAGCCTTCGATCAGGCAATGGGGAAAAGGGGAGCTGGAGCCACAGGAGCCTGCAGGAAGGACGTCTCTGAATTGGGCTCCACATGCTTAACAAATTAAAGATGGAATCTATTCACCCAGTCAAAAAGTTGCTACTTTAAACACAACTCATCCTTGTTCTTATCGTCCTATTGCCAGTTTACCTTTTTTTTTGGCAAACATAATTGAGAAGATTGTATTAATTCAACTCCAAGATCACATAGATTCCCACTTCCCCCTTGATCCTCTGCAATATGGGTTTAAAACACAGCATGGAGTGGAAACCTTGTTAGCTGCCCTTACTGACACCATTCTCAGAGGTCTGGACAAACCCAACTCAGGTTTTGTCCTCATCTTCCTACATATTAAAGCAGCCTTTGACTCTGTTCCTCAAAACTTGCTATTACAACATCTACAAGCACTAGGATTAAGAAATATCACTTTAGATTGATTTAAATCCCAGTTTACTAATTGGCAAATGCAAGTTAAAGTTGGTTCAATTAAATCTTCCACCCACATACAACAGCAAGGAGTTCATATGGTACATATGACTTAGATTGGCCTCTGTTGGAAACAGAATACTGGGCTTGATGGACCTTGGTCTGACCCAGTATGGCATATCTTATGTTCTTCTTATGTTCTTATGTTCCTCAGGAGTCTGTACTGTCCTCCTTACTTTTCAACCTCTACCTTGAGCTGATATGTTCAACCATAATGAAACATAATATTTATTAATATCTTTATGCTGATGATGTCATGCTTTACTCCCCCATTAATGCTAAAAGCACAGATATTTCATCTATAATGAAATGTTTTAGTGCCGTTACACATTGGCTCAATGAACATAATTTTGTTATTAACTACAATCAGACCCAAGTCCTCTATATCTCTAAGGACATCAGCTTTACACTGCCACTATTTATCACGATTGATAACATTCAACTACAGGTGAAATCTGACATACGCTTCCTTGGTGTTATATTGGACCAACATCTCTCTTTTATGTCTCACATCAATCACACCATAAGGAACTTATATTTCAAGACTAGTCAGCCCCTAAAACCACTTTTGGAACATCATGACTTTGGCTCTGTATTACAGGTGCTTGTTTTCCCACACCTCGACTTTTGTAACCTCATACTCCAAGGTCTACCTAACTAAGCTACTCACCCTCTCTAGCTTGCTATGAATACAGCTGCTCGTCTCCTTTGCAGTGCCTCATGGTCTGCACATATCACTCCAATTCTGTATCCCCTTCTTTTGGCAGTTCTCCTGATACTGGTCCCATGCCCTCAGGTATCTACCAGTCTCTCGACGTATTAAATTTAAGTCCCTTTTTACAAATATTTAAGTTTATCATGGTCTTTCATCTATTTATCTTCAATCTCTGATCCAGAAAATTCCAGATAATAGAAACAGGAGATCAAGCTCACTTAATAAATTGCACGTACCTTCAGCATATATCAAGACAAGCTTCTAGAAGAGCTTTCTCTTTTTTGCACCTACTCTTTGGAACTAACTCCCAAATGATCTTCGCACTACCTATGATCTCCTGGATTTTAAAAAGAAGTTAAAAACTCATCTCTTTATGGACCATTTTTCTAATTAGTATTATAGTTATGTATTAACTCCTTTTATTTTTGTTCTATTTAAAGTCTACTTGGCATGTTTTTTGTTGTAAATGCCTAGACTCTTAGATGGGCGGTATATAAGACTGGCTAAACAAATAAATAAAATAATGCATGGTAACTGCAAAATCTCTGTGTTAACCTCTGTGTTTGGTGCATTCGCAGAAGATTCTCATTCAGTTATCACAGAGAAAGATAGTTTAACATGCTTATAACACGATACTGTTACTGTAGCTATGCATATTAAGATGGCCTTAACTGCACTGCATTATCTGCCATGCCAGCAGTTAATGTGGTACCTGTAAGCATAGTTCCCGCCATTCCCACACCCCCTTCTTCTGCATGAGAGTGTAGAATCTTTTCTATTATTCATGCCTTCAGTTTTCAGAATAGTGGTTGTGAGTAGCAACCTTATAATTTAGAGCCAGCAGCTCTATTGTTAGGTAAATAAGAGGCTTTATACTTGATTAAGCTGTGAACGCCCTGTTATCTTTCCTCACATCTAGTTATCTATCTCACACCACAAATGTGGATTCATCATGGACTGCTCTCTCTACAAAAAATTAGAAACACAATAGTAAAAACCTTTAGATGTAACAGAATATGAATAGCAGCTGATTTTGGAAAGGCATTTACATGGTTTACAGCCCAGTAAGCCATGCCTTAAATGGGGATATTCAATGGCACTTACACAGTTAGTGCCAGTGAAAATCCCCTTCTATCTCCCCTACGTGCCCCGATGCTATCCGGTTAGCATCGGGGCGTGTTGGGGGCGGGGTGGAGCAGAGGCAGTGACAAACGATAACTGGGCAGCAGCGAGATTGCATGTTGCCAGGTTAGCAACATGCGCCTAAAAGATAGGCAAGGAAACCCTCATTTATCGTTAAGGCATAGGAGCTGGCTGGGCAGCATGCAATATCGCTGCTGCCTAGTTAGGTACTGTGGCTTCCGGCATATGTGGTGATTCCTGGATATTCAATATTGGGGCCGCATATGACCCCGGCATTGAATATCCAGGGTTAAGGGTTGGCGGGCAGGGCTATGAACCGTAGGGGTGCATTACCTCCCCAACTCAATATCGGGCCCCTAAAGTTTTACAGAACTGTCTACAGAAGCACAGGAGAAACTACACTAATCCAAATACAGAAGTTTCCTAAGCAGCATAGTAATGCAATAGATGACAGTAGAAAAAGTTGATGACCCATTCAGTTTTCCCAGTTATTCCTCTCGACACTACTAAGAATATTCCCCAGTTAGCAGTCATAGGATTGCCCACTTTAAGATATCACTCCTTATCCAAGACAGATTTTGTCATCTTCATCCTCCGCACTCCACCATCTTGGGTAGATGAGCATACAGAAAACTTTCTTTAGGTCACAGTCATTGCCTTTCTTTCTGATGTCAACCATAAATGTTTGTAATTATGAGAAAATATCTATCAAAACTACAATAGATGATGTCTGAACATCTGGTCTCCTAGATTCCATAGCATTTTTGGACAATACCCAGGAACCAACAACCTGATGCACCAACCCAGCCAGCCTCTGGGGAGATGTAGCTATTGTTACATAATTTTACCATTTATCAATAATCATATCACATTACAATTTTATATATGGAAGTTGGGACACTAGTCTTGTGGGATTTGGATTTTGGATTTAATTTCTCACCTTTCTAAACTCAAGCTGAAAGTAAACTACATTTCAGGCATGGTATATTTCCCTTCTCCTCAGTCAGCCAGTCCACTAGGCAAACTAGGCAGTCAGTTAAGGTGGTAGACCTTGATGGGTGGAATCACAACTCCCTGGGAAGTGGAAGTTCATGCTGCAATGGGCTTTAAAATGCCCGCAGCTTCGGCCTGCCATGCCTGCCCCCTCCAAAGAAGTTGTGGCGGAGGGGAGGGGCAGGTGCAGCAGGCCATGAACATGCATGCATGTGGATATTTTAAGGCCTGATGCAGCGCTGAAGTGACAGTTCAACCGCTGCTATTTCAGCACAAGGAGAAGAGGGGTGGCATGAAAGTTCTGCCTAGGGTTGGCAGAAATCCTTGGCTGCCATTGTTCTTGAAGCAGTGAAAAGTGAAATGACTTACCCAAAATCATAGGGAGTGTTAGAAGGAGAAGCAGCATTTGAACCATAGCATTCCTGACACACATCCTGTTGCTCGCTGCTCTAACTATTCAGCTACTCCTCATCTAGCACTGTTGATTCTGCACATCTTTTCAATACTATTAAAACTATGTAACCTGCCAGACAGACCTGACTTCTGGAAGTCTGCCATATAAATCCAGCCAGTCCTGTAATTTGTAGATTGATGCTGCCTTCATGCAGCCTGCTTTACAGAGCCAGCTTTCGTCTGCCAGGCTAACCCTAATAGCTCCCTACTTTGTATTCTAGACCAGTGGTTCCCAACGTGTGGTCTGTGGACCTCTGAGGATCCAGGAGAATATTACATGGGGTCTGCAGGACTCAGAAAAGAGAAAAAAGAAATGGGGTAGCGATTAGCTGGGGAGGGGGGGAGGGGGAAGGGAGGGGAGGGAGGGATGTGAAAGAAACTGAAGGGAACTGGATGTGGGGAGGGATCAAGAGACTGAGACAGGTGGGGACTAGCTGGAGAGAGAGAGAGAGACTGATGAATACAGGAAGGGAGACATCAGATAGAAAGGGTTAGTGAAGATAGGTTTGGCGCAGAAGGAAGTAGGTCCAGAAAGAATGCTTGGGATGAATGAGGGGTCCTTGAATTTTCTGGAGGTTAATAACAGGTCAATATAACCAAAATAAGGTTGAGACCTCTGATATAGACCGTCTGGCTGCCGTCTTTTTCCTTTCATTTTTCCTTTCAAATTTTATCCTACCAGCCTCAACCCAATTATTTCTATGTCCTATATGGTTATAATAATTGTGGTCGACATTATTGGCATTCCTGCAGTTTAACACCTTAATATCTAATATCTCCTAAAAAAAGTGGTTAGTGAAATGGCTTTGGACTACATATGCACATATATTCGACACATAAAAGAATCAAATAAGACAAGATCAATTAAAAAGGAAATAGTAGGGAATAATATAAAAAGTGGGACAATGCCAGGACATGATTATTGGCACTCTTAAAAACAATTCAAATTACTTTGAACAGAAGAACCACTTTCCCATTGCAATAAAGTTAGACACATCTGTGATCAATTGTCAATACTCTCATGACTTGAATCAACCAATAATGGTTCTAATGTTTAAAATGGCCATATTCACTCTCTGTTCCATTGTCACAATGGTGAAGATCAGAGAGCTGCCTGAGACTGTCAGAAAAGCCATTATCATCAAACTTCAAAGGGGTACAAGGTCATCTTCAAAGATCTTGTGATTCCTGTGTCTACAGTTTGCAATGCTATTAAGAAGTTTTCTGCACATGGAACTGCAAAGAACCTCCCAGGATGTAGTGGTAAGAGGAAAATTAATATAAGAAGTCTTCAAAGGTTAGTGTGAACTGTTGGAAACACACCACGTGCAATATCCAAAGAGCTTAAGACTGACCTGGAATATTCTGGAGTGGTGGTTTCAACACACGCCATATGCCACACATGAAACAAAAAAGGATTTCATGGGGAAAGTCCAATAAGGACCCCACTGCTCAAAGATAGACATAAAAAGGCACATCTGATCTTTGCCCAAACCAACCTTGAGAAACCACAATCCTTCTGGGAAAATGTTATGTGGACAGATGAAACCAAACTTGAGATCTTTGGCAATGCAGATCCACGATACATTGCAGGTGAAGAAATGAAGCTTATAAGGAAAAAAACACCCTTCCTACAGTTAAGTATAGTGGAGGTTTGATAATGTTGTGGGGCTGTATTGCTGCCTCAGGTACTGGAGGCCTGGAACGTATTAAAGGAATCATGAAGTCAGAGGACTACTAAGGTGTTTTGGAGCAAAATGTGCTATCTAGTATCAGAAAACTAGGTCTGGGTCAAAGGTCATGGATCCTCCAGCAGGACAATGACCCAAAACATACATCTAAAATTAGAAAGGGATGGATAAAAAGGAACAAATGGACTGTTTTAAACTGGCCAGCAATGAGTCGTGATCGCAATCCAATCAAGAACCTTTGGAAAGAGCTGAAATCTGCCTTTGGTAAAAGGAACCCTGGAAACATTCATGAGCTGGAACAAATTGCAGTTGAGGAGTAGAAGAAACTACCAGCAGACAGTGGAAGTGGTGGTATATAAATGTTGACAAATAAATAAATATGTACGAAAATTATAGATGGCTACAAGAAATGTTTGGAGGCTGTCATCACTGCCAAAGGTTGTGCAACCAAATATTCGTGAAGGGTGTTATTAATCCTGTCCAATTCATATTTTGATTTTTTCTCAGAAATTACTATGTCTAAGTTGAACAGACTTCTTTTTATTGTTGTATACCTTTGAACATACTATTCAAAAATATTATGATGACATACAGTTGGAATATTTCCAATTATTTCTCAAGAAATTGTACACACTATATCTAAAATGCAAGGGTGCCAATAATGTTGACCACAACTGTATGTTGTATTTCCAAAGTCTTTTCACTGAAAATAATTTTCTGATTGGAACATATCACCATATCTATCCATAAAATGTGGTCATCAGCGGTTTTATATAGTATCTTATCATTCAACTGCCAATTCAGTAGAGAAAGGAATCTGTCACCTATAGGAGGTGCTTCACCAAGAAGCATATTGGGGCACCTCCTACAAATATAAGTTCAATGGCAAGTTCTTGCCTCCCATCACCATCTGCAGCTCTCCCCAGCCCGGGGATCGAGCCTCCGGCGGCAGGAGGAACAACACCACAGCGCTGCCCAATCGGGGCAGAGGCCTGCCTGTAAAAGGATTTGCGCCATCGGGCGCTCTTCCTCTTGCCTCCCATCACCATCTGCAGCTCTCCCCAGCCCGGGGATCGAGCCTCCGGTGGCAGGAGGAGCAACACCACAGCGCTGCCCAATCGGGGCAGAGGCCTGCCTGTAAAAGGATTCACGCCCTTTAGATCAATGCCAGCATGGCTTCAGAGAGTTTTACGGGGTAGAAACCCTCCTTACCACCCTCTGCAACAACATTATCACAGGCATTGACAACATCCGCCAAGGCTTTGTTCTTATCTTCCCAGACATTGCCGCGGCCTTTGACTCTGTACATCACGATCTTTTAATAGAGCGGTTAAAAGAAAAGGGCATCAATGGCACTGCCCTCGATTGGTGCAGATCATACCTAGAGCAGAGATGGCAGTATGTAACCTCAGGAGCGACAACATCTACACCTTTCCATCAGAGTCAAGGCGTTCCACAAGGGTCCTCCTTATCATCGCTCTTTTTCAACATATACATGCAGCTCGTCTGCAATATCATCAGGTCTTTCAAGGTCGAATGCTTAATATACGCAGACGACATCCTCCTGTACATGCCTTTCTCCACAGTTCATATGGATCTGTCCCCGCTAACCAAGTGTTTCGATGCTGTGTCTGAATGGCTTCAATCCCAGAACCTCCGTATTCAGCATAAGAAAACTGAGGTTCTCTTCATCACTAGGGACCCACTTTTCACCCCCCCCACCCCAGATAAAGGTGAAAGAAGCTGAGCTCCAAACAAAACCTTCAATTCAATACCTTGGGGTTACTCTGGACCAACGCCTTGATATGAAATTACACATAACCAACGTAGTCAGAGCGATCTACTTCAAGATCCGAACACTCCGTCATCTTCGCTCCCTTCTCGATCCAGATGATTTCTGGACTATATTCCAAGCCTTAACCTTACCGCAACTAGACTATGCGAACTCCATTCTTCAAGGCCTCCCTCAGTCCACCTTAAACTCTTTACAACTGGCCATGAACACCGCTGCCATAGTCCTCTACGGAGCATCAAGAAGGGACCACATAACACCGATTCTAAAACAGCTTCATTGGCTCCCCATCCATGGAAGGCTGCTATTCAAGACCTTAGTACTCACATTCAAGGCCATCAAGGGCATCACCTCCTCATCACTAATAGACATCATTCAGACTGTCCCACCTAACAGATCCAGGAGAACTACATCGACAAACACTCTAATAATCCCTAAGACTGCAACAAAATGCAATCTAGCAACCTCTAACAGGGCTTTCAGCTTCTATGCCCCTAAATGCTGGAACTCCTTACCACCTGAGATCCGGGATATCACCGATCTGACTCTATTCAGAAAAGCTCTTAAATCTCACCTGTTCCCACAATATTACCATATTATCCAACCACCGATCTGACCGACCATCCCTTTTTGACATCCTGCTCTACAAGTCTCATATCAAAACTATAATAATTACGCTGTATATACATTTACATTCAGCATGTATATAGTTTCAGTTAGCAATATCCCCCCATGTTTATCCAAGTTTTCGTACCTGTTCTATGTAAAGCCTGTTCTATGTAAAACCAAACAGCTTGTTGCTCTGGTCTTTTGTTATATTGTAAACCGCGCTGATGCTAAATAGCGCGGTATATAAGAACCTGTAATAAATAATAAAATAAATAAATAAAATTATTGGTTTAATTTCTTTGCAGCCCTGTCCCTAGACAGTCTGCTTTGATTGAGTATCTAGAACTCTCTTATTGCCCAGAATGTTGATGTATGGATGCTACTTAGCATTATCAAGCAGAGATAAGCACATGTGCTTTACTTGGGGACTTAATGGCAGTTGAGATGCAGTTTACACTTTTTTCCAGGGCTTGCCAATAGCTAAGATATAATACAGGTCTTCCAGTTCCCCCTCAGCAGCCCGCCTCCCAATAACTGCATCCTCAAGAGTACCAAGCATAGCCAGTGGTATAAATTCCACCCAAGCCTCCCCTATGGTGCAGGGGGCCCTGAGAAAGAGGGAGACCCATTTATAGTGGCTTAAATATCTTCTAAGGTAGATTCCCCCTCTGCTCTGGGGACCCTTTCCGATATTTTGCTTGGGGGCCATCAGTTTAAATTTCTGCCACTGGCTAAAGGGGTATGCCAAAGCTGTATACCCCATAGAGCAGCGATTTTCAACCACTGTGCCGTGAGATATTGTCTGGTGTGCCTTGGGAAAAATTCCAATTTCAACCGTAACATGTGGCCTCGGCTCACAAATTAGGGTTGCCAACCGGCCGGTTTTCAGCCGGCCTGGCCGGTTTTTCCATGGCCAGGCCGGCTGCCGGCACAGTTGTAAAACCGGCCATTGAAAAGCCGGTTTTTTGCTCTGGCCGCAAGATCGGGAGCAGCCACAGCAAAAAAACGGCTTTTGTGCCGAAGTCCGCGGCGCGAACGCGATCGCGATTCCCTATAGCAGTGCAGCCGCTGGTTCTGCTTTGTACAGAGCAGCGGCTGCACTACACTTACATTGAAAAGTAAAGAGAAACTGTGTCAGGAGCCCTCCGATCATGCAGAGCCCGAGGAAGTGATGTCATGGGGGCGGGCTCCTCACAGGCTGTCTTTCCTTTTCAAATTAACTTTAGCTGCAATAAAGTTAATTTGAAAAGGAAAGACAGCCTGTGAGGAGCCCGCCCCCATGACATCACTTCCTCGGGCTCTGCGATGACCGGAAGGCTCCTGACACAGTTTCTCTTTACTTTTCAATGTAAGTGTAGTGCAGCCGCTGCTCAGTACAAAGCAGAAGCAGCGGCTTGGGCAGAGGGGTGGGTGTGTGTGTGTGTGTGAGTGAACCAGCAAGGGGGGGGGGAGTGTGAGTGAACCAGAAAGGGGGGGGAGTGTGAGTGAATCAGCAGTGGAGGGGGGGGGTGGTGTGAGTGAACCAGCAAGGGGGGGGGCGATGGTGTGAGTGAACCAGCAGGGGAGGGGGGTA
Organism: Ichthyophis bannanicus; assembly: GCA_033557465.1. NCBI lineage: Eukaryota > Metazoa > Chordata > Amphibia > Gymnophiona > Ichthyophiidae > Ichthyophis > Ichthyophis bannanicus. The sequence goes on from CM066035.1 coordinate 103,249,825, forward strand.
AGTGAGTGAGTGACCCAGCAGGAGGGGTGAGTAAGTGACAGGGGGTGGGTGAGTGAACCAGCAGTGGAGGGGGGGGGGTGGTGTGAGTGAACCAGCAGGGGAGGGGGGTTGGTGTGAACCAGCAGGGGAGGGGGGTTGGTGTGAGTGTTTGGTTCCTATTCAAGAGAATTACTTTATATATAGTCAATATAGGCACAGAGGTAAATTTTTTTAACATTTTCTAATGGTGGTGTGCCTCGTGATTTTTTTCATGAAAAAAGTGTGCCTTTGCACAAAAAAGGTTGAAAAACACTGCCTTAGAGTGCCTCTTTGAGGGCTCTTAGGTATTTCTTAGAAATATCTTAGACCATTGAAAATTATTGAAAATATTTATTTTTTAGTGTTTGTTACCTGTTAGACCTGTAATAATCAAGTGGCTGTTTTTTTTTTTTTTTTTAATTTCATCAAAACTTACAAAAGCAAGCAAAAGGAAACTTTAGATGTTCCATATAAGCAAATACAAAACAAAAGGGGACAATTAACAGCAATACATCTAATTAGCCCACAATATGGGGAAACACTAAGAAGAGGAATAAAGAAAAGAAAAGAAAAAAATAGAGCAAAACTCTAAAGTTTGGCAGCTTTAAACTAACCCACCCCATTCCAGTTACTTATTACTTATTACCATGTTGCTCCTTATCAGAAAGAAATACCTCCAGCTGAGAGGGATCAAGAAACACAAACTTTGAACCCTGAAATGAAACCAAACATTTACAAGGGTATCTAAGAAAAAATATAGCGGAAAGAGCGACCACCCTAGGTTAAGAACCAAAAAGGCCTGCCTCCTAGTTTGTGTCGCTTTACAAATATCAGGAAGCATTTGAACCTTAGCACCACAAAACAGAGCTGACAAATTCTTGAAGTAATTACGGAAAACAAACATTTTATCCTGGTCTGAGACAAAAGAAACCACCAGGGTAGCTCTAGAAGTAATGTTATCTTTGGAGTCCTCTAGGAATTTGGTGAGTTCTAAGCAATCCTGGCCTTGAACCACATCAAACCCCCCCCCCCCCCCGAGGACCCACAGAGAGCCTCCTACCAGTTAAGCAATAAACCTTAGAGAGGACAATGGAGTCAGCCGTGGCTAGTCCCAAAACCTCTCTAAAATATTTTCTCAATAGAATTTCAGCAGAAAGTAAATGACAAAAAGGAAAATTTAACAATCAGATATTTTTTGCACGAAATATATTATCATACTGTTCCATCTTGTTATGCATAAACAAACTCTCTTTTATATGAGAAGAATTAACAGCTTTAAGGCTGTTATTTTAGAGATAATGTGTGCCTCTATTCCTGTTGTTTGAGGATAGGGCTTGGAGAATCTCTTTTCTTCAGCTATGAGAAGCTGGTCTCCACCAAACTGTAGAAATACTTGGTCTTAGTTCTGCAACTGAAAAGAGGCCTTCATTTGAGTAGAAACCTACATTTTCCAACTTCAACTTACCCTCTCTTGATGTTATTGGGACCTTTACAAAGAGGCCTTCTAGATAGGGGACAAGAGACCTGTGAAATTGTTTTAAATAGGTTTTAAAGCTGACAGATCAAAGCGGCATTTTGAAAGACTCCCTCTATCCAATCAAGTGCCGTGTGAATCAACTAAGAAATTGGTCACAGATTATGTTAGAAACACAGGACAGAGTATTGTGTAGCAGCCAGCTTTTAATAAGTTTTCTTTCCCTCCCTCCCTCCCTCCCCCCCCGACTCCCACCAACCCCTGGGATAATCATAATGCTTGTATGCAAATGCAAGAAGTATAAAAGTAAGATGAGAGAGTTAGAATATATAGCACTAAATGAGAGGTCAGATATGATTGGTATCTCACAGACCTGGTGGAGTGAGAGCAACCAGTGGGACACTGTGATATCTGGGTACAAACTACATCATAATGATAGAGAAGATCAAATTCGTGGAGGGGTTGCACTCTATGTTAGATAGGACATTGAGTCATAAAGGATTAAAGTTTTGCAGGAAATAAAATTCACTGTAGAATCTTTATGAATTGAAATTCCATGTAAAAAGGGGAAGGTGAAGGCTATGACAGTGGGGGTGTACTATCTACCACCTGGCCAGAATGAACAGATGTATGATGAAATGCTCAAAGAAATCAGGGAAGCTAACAAAAGTTACAGCACAGTAATAATAATGGGTGATTTCAATTACCCCGGTATATACAGTACTGGGTCAGTGTCATGGCAGGGCATGTTAGGGAGATAAAGTTTCTAGATTAAATAAATGACAGCTTCTTGCAGCAGCTGGTTCATGAACAGACCAATGGGGAAACTATTTTGAATCTAGTCCTTAGTGGAACACAAGATCTGGTGCAAGACATAAGGATGTTGGGGCCACTTGGCAATAGTGATCATAGCATGATCGCATTTGATTTAATAAATGGAGAAAGGATGATAAGGAAATCCACAGTACTATGATAATAAGAGGAAAATAGTTAAGAAAAAGTAAAAGGAGCAGTTGCAAAGCTTAAAAATTTACATCAAGCATGGGTGCTGTTTAAAAATGCTATCTTGGAAGGCCAGACCAGCTTTATTCCAAGCTTTAAGAAAAGCGGAAGTAAGTCCAAAAAACTGCCAGCATGGTTTAAAGGTAAGGTCAGAGAGGCTGTTGTTGCCAAAAAGTATCTTTCAGGAAATGGAAAAATAAGCCAAATGACGAAAACTGGAAACAACATAAGCACTGGCATGTTAGATGCAAGGCAGGCAAAGAGCAAATTTGAGAATAAGCTTGCTGTGGAAGCAAAAACATGTAATAAAGACTTTTTCAAGTACATTCTTAGCAAAAAAACTGTGAGAGAGTCAGTTGGACCATTATATAATAAAGGGGTAAAAGGGGCACTAAGCTGGGACAAGGCCATAGCGGAGAGACTGAATGAATTCTTTGCTTCGGTCTTTACTGAGGAAGATATAGGAATGTTGCCCATGACTGAAATGGTATTTAAAGTTGATGCTGCAGAAAAATTGAAAGAAATGTCGATACACCAGGAAGATGTATTACAACTATTTGATAAACTGAAAAGTAGCAAATCACCTGGACTGGATTGTATACATCCAAGGGTGTTGAAAGAACTGAAATATGAGAGTGCTGACCTATTATTAGTAATCTCTGAACTATCATTAAAATCATCTGTAATGCCTGAAGTCTGGTGAATGGCCAATGTAGCATCAATTTTTAAAAAGGGTTCCAGGGGTGATCTGGGAAACTACAGACCGGTGAGCCTGACGTCAGTATCGGGAAAATGGTAGAAACCATTATAAAGAATAACATTATTGAACATGTAGATAGTCATGGCTCAGTGGGAGATTGCCAACATGGCTTTAGCCAAAGAAGTTCTTGTCTTACTAATCTGTTATATTTTTTATAGGTGTGAATAAACGGGTAGACAAAGGTGAACCAGTCAATATAGTGTATCTGGATTTCCTTTAATGACTTGATTGTGACTATCCTATTAATTAGAGTAATTATATGATTTTATGTCTTTCATAGAATGTCTTAATTACTCACACACTGGTGCTTCACCTATCAGTGCGCCAATCTACATGCAACTGTGTTTCATACACTGTAAGTTTTTGGATATCCATATATTAAGATGTATTGTTTTTATATTTTTATTGTTTAGAAACATGGATATCAATTTATTATTCCTTAAAGTATGACTTCACAATTTTGCATGATTAATAGGTAACTGTTAGAACCTGATGACTTCCGAACTGTCTTTCAGGCCCTAATAATGCCTCACTTTGACTATGCCAATGCGATCTTGTATGGTCTACCTAAGTGCACGACTAACCCCTTACAACTTGCAATGAATTCAGCTGCAAGAATCCTTCATGGAGCCTCAAGAAGTTCTCATATTACCCCAATACTAAAACAATTGCACTGGCTACCCATACAAGCCAGGATCTCATTCAAGATCCTAATTATGACCCATAAAGCCATCAATAAATACCCTGCTACTGCCATTACTGATCTAATTTCAATCACACCTCCCAATCGAGCAAGGAGATCGAATGCCGCAAATACTCTCATATTACCTAAGGCAAGCACGAAGTGTTCTCAATTCACTAGATCCAGAGCCTGCTCCATCCTGCTGGAACGCACTACCAGCAACTATCAGAACCATCAGTGAACTCTCCCAATTTAGGAAGGCACTGAAACGTCACCTCTTTCTTCATCACTACGATGATGCAGTCTTCTCCCCACACTCACCCACTCTCACATCTCAATGCAGCACCTCAAACTCATGCACGTCACATTCCCAGACTGATCACTCACAATCACACCTTCCCCTCCAACCACCATGAGAAACTTATGCAGTGCCGCATAACTCATTATTTTGTTGCATAAAGTAGACTGTATTTATTCATCGTGTCTCCTTGTTAAGGGACTGGTTATTTATACCTTATTTTACCTGTTATACCTGCTTAATGCATACCCAAGTTTAATTTTCCTGTTTAATGTATACCCAAGTTATTATACCTGTTTCACTGTAAGCACAAATCACGAAACTGAGATGTGCAACTCTTATGTTCATTGTAAACCGCACTGATGTCGAATAGCGCGGTATAAAAGAGACTGCAAATAAAATAAATAATAATAAATAAATAAATACCAATAGCCACACCTTCTGTAATATTATAACAGTTCTATGTAATATCTTAAAGCCCTTCGTTTATCACCTCTAGTACTTTTACACTTTTTTGCATTTTATTTAAAGTGATTTACCTCACCTGAATGCTCTTAAGATATTCCCTGATGATATTTAGGCTAAGCTGAAACATGCCATGTTGGGTGAACGACACGCCTGTGATCAATAAATTCATGTGGTTATCTCCATACATACCGGCCATTGTTACTGTCTTTGCATAGTCAATTTGAAATCAGGTTACTTTTCCCTGACGAATGAGGGTGCACACAGTTCCAGAGACCTAGACGGCCTAGAAGGTGGATCCCTTCAAGCTCCACTGGAATCACAAAGTTCTGTGATCCTGGGTGGGGAATATCCACAAATGTGCAGATGTGAGGAGTGGTTAGGCTAACATCCATGGATTCCTCTGTACCCAGGGGATATTCCTGAGCAAAGTATCCCTGGGCTCTACACCTAAAACAAGTGAAGGGATCATGGCTGAGGTCATGCCCTTGACTAGAAGATGACTTTAGGGGTCATAACTTGGAAACCAATATCCGTTCTGGCTTCCCCTTCCATCCTCCCTGGCTAATGGGTGACATTTTCCCCTTCTCATTGCCCGTTTCAGTAACCAACTAGGCTTCATAACACTTTTCAGTTATTTCCAGTGCACTCTCTAGTGCATAGGTTTTCAACCCAGTCCTCGGGGAACCCTAGGCCAGTCAGGTTTTCAGGATTCCCACAATGAATATGCATAAGATAGATTTGCATACAATGAAGGCAGAACATGCAAATCTTTCTCATGCATATTCATTCTGGGAATCCTGAAAACCTGACTGGCCTAGGGTTCCCCAAGGACTGGGTTGAAAACCCCTGCTCTAGTGGAAGCTCGGGATGCTGATGTACCCACTATTTCATTGAGGCAATCAAGTCCTCCAAAAACTGTTCCAATAGCACAATCTTGGCTGTCTTGAGCAAGGTCATTGTCTCCAGTTGTAGCCACTTCTATGCGAGCTCCTTCAATCAACAAAGGACTTTCCAAGGACGCTTTGTTTGGAGTACACCTTTCGTAAACACTGGTGGTAGGCCTCTGGTGTACAGCCAGCCTGTTCCAATATGGCAGCTTTGACAGCTGTATATGTAGCTCCTCCATCAGGGATGGCATCCTGGAATACAGCCTGAGTGCTACCTCTCAGCAGATTCCCCAAGTAAATAGTGCATGTTGCCTCCAGCAACCCAGCCACATCAGCAGTTCATTCAAAGTTCACCAAAAAGCGATCAGGTTCATCTTCTGCTGTCATTTTAAATAGTGCTTGCGCTGGAGGGTAAAGTGATGATCTCTGTAGAGATTGAGTCAACTGAGTCAAAGAACTCCTCTGTAGTTCCTCTTGCACCTGAAGAAGGTTCTGCATCTGTCGCTGCTGTTGTTGCTGCCCTTCCAGCAGGGTACATTGAAACTGCTGCTGAAATTGTTGTTGTTGCTGTTGATGCTGTCATTGTCACTCCTGATGCTGTCATTGTCACTCCTGATGCTGTTATTGTCACTCCCGATTCTGTTGTTTTTACTGCTGTCCTTCTGCTAGAATCTGGAGGAGCTGCTCCATTCTGGCTTGTCACTTATTCTCTTGCCAAATAGCCACAGCTTACTCTTCTACTGCTGAGTTAACTCTGCAGCACTCCAGCTCCAACAAGCCTTTAGCAGCCTCAAGTGGCCAAAACAAAGCCTGCCTGTCAGGCACTGAATAAATCTTTTTCAAGCTCCCTAACTATGGCGAGGCTAACCCATGCAAACACTCAAAAACATTCCTGACCTACTATAGAGTCCCAGGCATGGAGGGACATGGATTTGCCCTCAGTCATGTGGTTAGAAGAAATCCCCAAGCTGCCACCATATGTGGTAGAGTGGCATGTGGTGAGAAGGGGCTATCTTTAAAACACAAAACACGCAGCAGATCAGGGAAAACGAAATCAGCTTTTATTCACTTCCAGCTTGTTAAATCTCTACAAAGCTAAAACACAGAACAGACAGCAGTTCACGGGAAACAAAATCAGCTTTATTCTGTCCCAGCTTGCTAGACCTCCACAAAGCTGGTTCTCCCGGCTCTTCCTCCAGCCCCAGTTAAAATTCCTACAACAGAACTCCTTTGAAATACTTGTCATAGAAGGACTTCTGGCTCCACAGGCCTCTCTCTCTAACCTCTCCCTGTGAGCCACGCCCTCCCAGCCCTGAACTCTGGCCTGCAGACTTTCTTAAAGGGGGCCATTGATAGTTCCTTTGGAAAGGGATGGGTAGCTTTCTATATACCCCATCACAAACTTATTTAGAAGGTTGAGTGCATTATAGCACCTATCTATAAACATCTGTACATGTCTTTTGTAAACATACTTTAAAATCAAAAATAAAGGGAAGCTTAGGTATCACACTTTAAGGAGCCTTTTTACTAAATTGTGTTAGGTTTATGTATTTAATGCAAATGTATTTATGGGCAAAAACAAATGTGTGTAACTATCTGGAGCATGGCCAGTATGTTCCCAACAGTAAATGCAGGGATGCATACCCTAATGCATGGCGCAATAGGTGCTCCTAATGCCATCCATTGAGGTGAATCCACCCTAATTGCAACATTGACAGTTAGGATGCGATATGTATCTCCTGCATGAACTGTAATATGCTCACCACTCCTACTCTCTGTCCCTAACCCACCTATTTGGCACCCTAATGTGCAGTCGGCAGTATGCATCAGATGTCATGTCCATGAGGCAACTGATACTGCGGGCCTGAGTGCGTAGCTAATGTGTGCCAAATAATGTGTTAACTGCATAGCACACTTTAGTAAAAGGGCCCCGAGGTTACTGTTTCACTAATCTGTGGTAACCTGAGCAGATGATTTCTAGAAGAGAAGAATATTTTAGCAAGGGCACTCTCATCTGAAGTTGAAAGGGCAGTTCATTTTGATCCTAATTACTGTATGTGTAAGCTAGAAAGTGAAGGAAGACAGTGAAGAGAAATACAGTAAGGAATGAAGAAATCTGAAAGGATCCAGCATCAGAATGGTAAAATGAGTTCCTGTTGTCTACTCTAGAAAATTATTTAAAAGAATTACACAAATCAGTAAAATTGTCATGATTTATCCCAAATTATAGTAAATAGTTTGGTTCCTGTGTTATGCTGTTGCATATCAAATAAACAATATGCTATTCTGAATGCAAGGGAGTTTGCTTTCTACCAATTCATCGTTTTCAACTCAGTACAATTCCTATGATCCCTTTTGCTAGTAGAAATGTATCTATCATCCTTCAAAAGTCGTGGAGGTCATTTTAGAAGCTCTATCCATGAGTTGGAGATCTGAAAATGGGCATTCAGACACGCAAATCACAGAGACATCCCTGGACCCATTTTATATAGCCAACTATATATGTCCCAGGCATAAGTCCATGTAGCACAGAAGGTGTGGTAGAGGTATGGCCTGGTCAGAGCAATGGAGATACAAGTTCCTGACTGGGAATAAGGCACAAAAAAGTGCTAATTTCATGGCTGCAATACTTCCAAGTACAAAGAGCAAAATGAGCTTTCATTGCCACTGTTAATATTTCCTGTCCAAAGAAACCTGCATGTAAATACATACTCCGAACATATTGCTGGCCCACTGCTACATGTCTGATTAGTGGTTGGCCAGGCTGTGCAAGTCTCATAACATAATCGCACCCCTTCTGAAATTCCCTAACCGGCACATCCAAGTACCTATTCGGAGGCCATGCAATTCGGGGATAGGGATCCGTTTTTTCTTTGTGGGAAGAGATGAGTCCTTTGATCCTGTAATTTCAAATGAAATAAACAGATGATCTGTCCAAGAAAGGAGAAGGCCCTTAATTCTAGTTACCTCATAGGTACTGTGGTCAGTGTGGGATAAGAATACTAGATCAAGAATGTGCCCCCCACAAAGTATGGTGACATGGATATGCTGAAATAATTGTAAGTATTCCATAAAGGTTAAAAATTCCTTTTCCCCTGAGTTTTGAGGGAGGTCTGCATGTGTATGGAGATATCCCAATACTAAAAAGCACCTAATGTGGAGAGGATAGTCTCGACAAGTGATCAAAATTCATTGAAGGATTCTACTGGTACTAGAGTGGACAATAAACAAAAAAAATTCCAAGAATAAGTAGAAAATCCCTCTTGTGAGAGATTTTGATCAATAATGCTTCAATATAATGGAGCTTTTTCAGTGGAAGTGATATTGAGTGCAGCTCAGCAATACCTTGCCCCACATCTTACCACTTGATCAGTGCCAGCCCGTCCATTGAGCAAGAATGTTTTTTGCACAGGGCCCCGCGTTAAAAACATTCTCCATCATCCCAAGTAGATTAAAAAAATACCCGGTTGCTGCTGTTGCTTCTGCCGTGGCAGCGGCAGAATCAAGCGTTCCGCTGCGGGGCCCCCTCCCCCCTGCCCAGAAAAGCCTCCCTGCAGCATCAGCTAGCTCCGGAGTCCCAAAGCGCGGGCTTTCAGAGCCGCGAGAGTTTCCCTTTCTCGCGGCTCTGTTAATCCTGCCGGGGCTGATGGGATTTCCCATCACCCTCGGCGGGCTTAACAGAGCCGTGAGAGGTCAGAGAAGCTCTCTCTTCGCGGCTCTGAAAGAAGCCCACGCTTTGGGACTCCGGAGCTAGCTGATGCTGCAGGGATGCTTTTCCAGGCAGGTGGGAGGGGGGCCCCGCGGCGGAACGCTTGATTCTGCCACTGCCATGGCAGAAGCGGCAGCAGCAGCCGGAGGTTTTTTTTATCTACTTAGGATGATGGGGGGAGGGGATTAGGACTGGTAATGGGCTATGGGTGGGCTAAGACTGGAAGTGGGCTGATGGGGGGGTTAGGACTAGTAATGGGCTATGGGGGGGGCTAAGACCGGAAGTGGGCTGATGGGGGGGTTAGGACTAGTAATGTGCTATGGGGGGGCTAAGACTGGAAGTGGGCTGGGGGGGTTAGGACTAGTAATGGGCTATGGGTGGGCTAAGACTGGAAGTGGGCTGATGGGGGAGGGTAAGGACTAGTAATGGGCTATGGGGGGGCTAAGACTGGAAGTGGGCTGATGGGGGGTTAGGACTAGTAATGGACTATGGGGGCTAAGACTGGAAGTGGGCTGGGGGGGTTAGGACTAGTAATGGGCTATGAGTGGGCTAAGACTGGAAGTGGGCTGATGGGGAGGTTTAGGACTGGTAATGGGTTATGGGGAGCTAGGACTGGAAATGGGCTGATGGGGGTTAGGACTGGTAATGGGCTCTGGGGGGGCTAAGATTGGAAATGGGCTGATGGGGGGGGGTTAGGACTGGTAATGGGCTATGGAGGGGGCTAAGACTGGAAATGGGCTGATGGGGGTCTAGGACTAGAAATGGGTGATGGGGATGTTAGGACATAATGGGCTATGGGGGGGCTAAGACTGGAAATGGGCTGATGAGGGGTTAGGACTAGTAATGGGCTATGGGGGGGCTAGGATGGGCTGATGGGGGGTTAGGACTAGTAATGGGCTGTGGGGGGGCTATGACTGGAAATGGGCTTGGGGGGTTGCTAGGACTGGAAATGGGCTGAGTGGAAGGAGGGCTTGAACTGCAAATAGCTGATGGGGAGGGGAGCTTGAAATGGAAATGTGCTGTGAGGGGAGGGAGCTAGGACTGGAAATGGGCTGAGGGGGGGGGCTAGGACAGGATAGAACTGGAAATGGGCTGTTGGGGGGTGCTAAGATTGGAAATGGGCTGTGGTGGGGGCTTGGATTGAAATGGACTCATGGAGGGGCTAGAAATGGAAGTAGGCTCATGGGGGGCTTGGATTGGAAATGGGCTGAGTAGAGGGGAGCTAGGATTTGACATGGGCTGATGGTGGGGCTAGGAAAGGACTAGAAATGGGCTGATGGGGGGCTGGGATTGGAAATGAGCTGATGGAGGGACTTGGATAGGATTGGAAATGGATGGGGGAGCTAGGACTGGAAATGGGCTGATGGTGGGGCTAGGATAGGATTGGAAATGGGCTTATGGGTGGCTAGGACTGGAAATGGGCTGATGCGGGGACTAGAAGGGAGCAGATGCTGGGTGGGGCTGGAACTAGAATGGAGCTGATGTTGGGGGAGGGTTAGAATGGGATGGAGCTGGGAGAGGGAAATGGAGAGGGAAAAAATATTTTGTGTGGGAGGGAAGACAAATCTACAATTGGCCAGATATTGGGAGAGTAAGTGGAGATTGAGGATGGAGGGGTAAAATTTGAATGGATGAAATAGGAATGAGGAAAGAGCAAAAGGAGAAAGATTAGTATGTTAAAGCAGATGTAGAGAGAGAATGGAAAAAAACTAGAAGAGAGAAGAAAGGACAAATGGACCGCAGACGATGGAGAGTTAGCAGAAGACACGAAGAAACCAGAAGAAAGTGGCTGGAGCAATTGCAGCTGAAAAAAATGCACAAAAGGTAGAAAAATATCTCTTTATTTTGAATTTATTAATTGGAATATGTCAGCTCTGGTAAATGTGCATCATTAACGTCTGTGCTTTGTTTAGTACAAGAGCAAATTAATGTATAGTTTTATTTCTACAGTATTGTACATTCCAAGTTTGTCTTTTGGGATTCCCAGTTTAATTATTGTCGTCCTGTTTCTAAATTGTGATTCCTTGTTTGGTGATGGTCTATGTTCTGTTCATATGTAACACAGCTGAGGTATTCTGTTTATATAATTCCTATTTGACATTGCCACTTGCTCTCTTTCCCCAGTAGGTCATGTATTGTTATTCTCTGAAATGTATTGGTTTAATATTTGCAGTGTTTCCTTTTGATAGGTAGGGTATGGTGCTTTGTGAGTCCTGGTAGTGCTGTTAGGATACGGCGGGTTTGCTATGGGTTCTAAATGGACAGTGTTTGTAGTAGTTCCTAATGTGTCTGGTGGTTGGCACTGGATTATAGTACTGTAGAAATCTTTGAGTCTTTCTTTATCCATACACTCATTGAGAGGCATGTTTACTAAAAGTTAGTGTATGGTAACATTATGCAAATATTTATGCAAATCAGGTCCCTTATGCAAATGAGGCCCCACACCGAGTCTCCGCACATGGCCCCGCAGCCCCTTGGGCCGCCCCTGCACTTGATTGACTTGGAGAAAGGTAAAGGAAGCAGGGTATGCCTGCACGAGGAAAAAGTTCTCTTCTTTTCTCAACCATGACTCAGTTAAGCATAATAATTGTGATTTCTCATCATGGAGATGATCAGTAACTAACATACAGTATATTTACTTCTGAAGGATTACCAATTTAATAAGCCTGTCTTTAACAGCAATCATGACTTGTCCAAACAGGACTGTCATCCTCTAATAGGTGCTCTTTGAGACTGATATATAAGTGAGGTTAAATAACACATTTGTGGTTTAGGGAGTGGGACATAAGAGAGAGGGTCCTGTGTTATCATTTTCCAGAATATACCTGTAGGCCTCCTTCACCACCAGACTAGAATGAGTGAAGGGAGAAAAAGTAAGGTTACCTGTGATGACTGTGAGCTCATCAAAGATGCCAAAGTTAGAGGACAATGCCATAGATTCTGCATCTACATATCAAATACAGGTGCAATTCTGCCACTTACATTAGTATTTTATTAAGAAAAATAGGCATCTACTTGACTTTATAAATTAGGCTTAACATAGGCACCTTAAAAGGTGCTTTAACTAGAGCCCACTTATAAAACGACTCTCCACCTGTGGATGACTACCCAGAACATGCTTCCTTTATATTTCTGTGAGCTATTGTTATTTATATATGCATGTTGGTTTACACATATTAAGTTCACTTTATGAGGCTGATTTTATAAGGATACACACCATTTATATGCATACGTCCCTATTTTCAGGAACTTCCACACATGAATGGGCGCTTATGCACATACTGAAGGCAGTCACTATTCTGTAACTACATATATAATATGCCTGGCACTGGAGAACGTTTATGTTGTTGTTAGTGAGATGACCAGAATCAGATTTTATTTATTTATTTTTTTGGACTATCACAGCCTGTTTGTATGATGCTAAGTATTTTTATTTTAGCTATGCATTTGCTCTTTTTCTGCAATTTTCTTACAACACTGGATTTAAAGGAGAAATACTAATATCGCGTGAAAAGAGTTCATAAAGCGGTTTTGGGAAAAAGGAGGGTAGGGTGCAACCAACATTAATAATAATGAGGGAGGGGCGCCGATTTATAGGTTGCAGGGGGGCACTAGAAACCTTGGCACTGGCCCTGTCTTGAATGACCCGGAACACCCACAACACGTCCTGATCCTAAGCGATTAGCATCAGGCGTGTAGCGGAGATAATCAGGGATATTCAGCAGCAGTAACTGTATTAGTGCCGCTGAATATCCTGCTCAGTGGCATTTACACGGTTTACAGGCCTGTAAATCATGTAAATGCCTTTGAATATCGGGCCCTTTAAATTCATGCAAAATAGCATCAGAATACAGGAAAGCAAGGAACCAGCACCTACAGACATTAGAGATGGGGAAGGAAGGGTAAAGCTGGAGATAAAATGGGGTATAAAGTATTATAGGAGGCAAGGAATAAGGTCTGCAGAACTCTTCTTGTCATTCTTAGATTATTTTTATGTTTCACTAGTCAAAGAAAATGTCTTTAGACTAAAAGGGGTAATAAAGTCAGAAACACATATAATGGACGCTTATAAAATACACACCAGAGTAAACATACATTTATTTATTTATTTATTGTGCTTTTATATCACCTTTCAGGAATCAAAGCGGTTTACAATAAACTCAGACAACAAAAGCAGAAGTTACATTAAACAAGACAGGTAAAGTGCATAATAACATAGAAGCATAAAAACTACATTATCAACTTTGTATAGAAAAAATATTGGAATTACAGAATCATGAAAAATTGAAATAAATAAAGACTGATTAAATAAAGGACTCTCCAAAATAATCCTTAAGTCTGCGAAAAACGCTTGGATCTTTTAAGACTTGAGGTAGAGAGTTCCATAAAATAGGTGTATAAAGAGAAAAAGCTCTCTTTGAAGTGGAAGATTTGCATGTTCTATAGTCGTTAGGAACCACTAGAGAGTTTTTATTTCCGCTTCTCCGAGGTCTGATTTCAGGAGAGATTAGAATAAGTAACTTTAGCTGACATGAATGTGTATACTTTACCAGTAGACATAACTGGGGGAATATGGGCAAAGTTCACAAGTGCATGTGTTGATTACACAGTGCCTTAATTAACCTGCATTCTTGCGTACTTAATATGTGTTAATTTACGCCTACTATAGAATGCTACTATAGAAATGTCTGTGCCTGAATTTAAGGCACAATCTCTGCCACTTATGCTAGTATTTTGGAAAGACAAGTAGGTGCCTACTTGTATTTATAAAACAGGCATAAAATAGGCATGTTTTGGCTGTCTTAACTTAGGTGCCTTATACAATTACTTTCAAAGTGGTTGTCTTTCAGAGTAACTTGCTTAAACAGTTCAAGCCATCTAAGTACATAGTTTTCAACATAAATTGAATAAACTCCTGAAAGTACTATTACTACACCTACCAATTAATATTTCTATAGCACAACTAGGCATGTGAACGGTAATTTTATAACCAGGCACCTAGTTTAAGGCAGTCAAAACATGCCTATATGGTAAAGAAAAGTAGGCGCCTAGTCTTCTTTATAAAATACAAAGTATAAGTGCCCAAAAAGCACATCTTAATTTAAGGTGCAATCATTTATACCTGCCTACATTTTGCAAATACATACAAAAATTATAGAATTGTATCATCTACAAGTGCACTTGTTAATGTTTATTGTATTTGTTTAACCACCTTTCAGAATATCAAGGTAGAGTACAATCAATTTTTTAAATCTCAATTTGAAAATATTACATTCCCACAATAACAAATTAAACAAATCAAATATACAAGGCAATAACATTATCTAAAAAAGAAAAAAAAATCAAACTCACGGACACATCATGGGAAGATCAAAGGAAAAAAAATTGAGCCTAAATTGGATATCAAAACTAGCATCTCCTCTCTAACCCCCTATCCAGGGGTACAATCTTAAAAATTCTGAAAAATTAAAATGTAAGAGAAGAACTCCAATTAAAATAGAAAAGCTGGTAGTATAAAGATAAAAATACACTAAGGAAGCTGTGAGGATCACCATCATTCTTTGAGCCCGCCAAAGGCCAGTTCTTACAAGTATGCCTATCAGCCTTTCTTAAACTTCTCTAAGGAAAATTATATTCTTAAATAATGAGGGCGGGCATTTTAGAGAGGAGGTGAGGAAGACAAAAAAGCCGACTGTTGATTAGGTTCATACTGAATCTGGGAAGATGGAGGACGAAATAACACATTTTCTTGATCTGAACAGAGACGTCTGGCAGGGGAATAGGGTGCCAATAGATTATCAATTTTTCACTAAGGGGTATGTTTACTAAGGCGCGCTAATGTTACCAGGCGTTAAGTGCAGCGGTAATGTTACCAACATCATAGAAGGAAGTGGGCGTACCGACATTAAGGTAGCAATGGCTGTTTAACGCGTGGTAAACAGTGCCTTGGCCAGTTATCACACGTTAACGGGACATTGCACGTTAAGGCTGAAAACAAGGCACGCTAAGGCTGACAAGGCACCATATAAGTCGTCTTAAATGGCACCTTATAAAGCGCCTTAACCTAAGGTGCCGTAGAAAGTGCCCTAAGGATGTTAAGGTGACCCAAGATATGGTGCCCTAAGGACAGTAAGGTGTCCCGAGTTGACAAGCATGAAATGTAAGGCCAGAAAACAGATGTAACCCTAACACTGCACAAAGCACCAAGGAAAGGCAATGGACAAGTGATGGAAGGAAGGAGAGGTGGGAGCTGATGGATCTGCCAAATCTGTGTGCAGCCTATGTGGCAGCCAGTAAAATGGACAAACATATCGGAGGCAGCTGTACCGATGCACAGGGTATTGGCAATTGTAAAGTGCTACAATGACAGTGGGTGACAGAGGATAGGAATACGGGTCCTACAGTGGAGGTAGAGGTGGCAAGATATTTTCAATGATAGGGGGACAGAGGAGTAGTAGTGCTACACAGAGCAGACACAGGAGACGCAAGCATGAAGAGCCGCAATGCAGAAAAGGGTACCAGTGCAGGACATCGGGTAGCAGCCTGCACATGAAGACAGGATGCTACACAGCTGACAGACGCAGATAGATAGACAGAAGGATGGCTGGCAACTGTGATGAGAGTATTATATGCTGGCAGCACAGCTCTGCAGAGATATAACTGTCACAGGAATGAAAAGGACTTGCCTCGGACAGGCCTAATAAAATGAGACCACTGAGGGATTGAACCCATGACTTCCACCTATGAAGTCATTGTATTAACCAGTGGGCTATACCTCTTCTCTCAGTGAGGGCTGGATACAGAAAGATTGTCTTATGCTGTTGGCTATACGATATAGAAGGTATTTCTCATAACCGGGGTATCCCGGAGACCTCCCCCTCGCCTTCAATATACCCCAACAATCCACAACAACTTCATCCACAACCTCCCCCCCCCCCCTTTTCCCTCCACAGAGGACACGCACACCAATTCTGGATCAACCTTAGTCGCAGATTTATTATCCATATATAAACACCAGCCCACAACACAGGCTCATCATTTATAAACAACCCCAACATAAACCCCCCCACCAATCTGGAAGATGCCCCCCCACCCGCCATATTATTATCAAGGTGGTACATCATCCTCCCCCTACCCTGCCGCCTGCCTTGCCATGTTAGTAGCAAAGGCCAGCCCCCACTACCATATACCAGGCCGAGACCCCCAACAGAGATGTCTCGCCCCACCCCAGGGAGCCCTTCGCCCCCCCCAATGCTCCTTACTCTATGTAAGCCCCGCTGTCTCAGAGAGGGCTAGCTTTATACCCAATCCCCAGCTGCAACAATCATTCGTACAAACCACAAGACAGGGAGGGAGGGAGGGAGGGACTTGCTGCCGCTGCCAGCCGAAACCACCGGAGAGAGACTCTCCGCGGCTCCCAGCAGGCTCCACTGGCCCCACCCCCCCCACCGCGCTGCCAATGAAATCGCCCCACGCTGATGACATGGGACGATTCAAATGATTCCACACTCTCCCCTCATCCCCACCAGCCACCACACGCCGAGCATGAGGCAGAGGGCCGGAACCTGGGAACCCGGTTACTGGCGGCCTCGGGACCCGGCCCTGCGGCTTCGATCATTTTCCTCAGGTAAAAAAAATTGCTTTGCCCACATACATGGGCTACCTTGAAGATTTCCGCCCTGTGTGTGAGTAAAAGTATATGGGCAGTATTGCTCCAGAGCAAGCCTACTTTTACATGTATTACTGCAGGTGTTCCCAGTGAAGAGCTTAAGACTGGAACTGCAATAACACACATTCATTTGCATTATCCAAAGTAAGCATGTGTGCAGGTACTTTTTCCTTAGGCAGCATGTGGACAGTATGAAAACTTCCTTCATAGAACCTCTATAAGTTCATGCTTAAAATTTTCTACTTGGTATCTGAATCTGATCCACACCGACAGTGAAGAATGCTATTTCACTTAGGTTAATCATAGAGGTGTGCAGGCCTAAAATCTTTGTTTACTTCAATTCCCCATGTCATTTGCAGAATTTTTCATTAGATGTGGAGTGGCAAAATTTCGGAGGGGTTTCTCTCATTTTCTTGAAAAACAATATGAAACGAAATAGAAAATATTGTTGACATTTCCCATTTCATTTCAAACAAATGCACAGCCCTAGATATTGCCATCAAAACAGAAAAAAAATAAGAACATAAGATATGCCATACTGGGTCAGACCAAGGTCCATCAAGCCCAGTATCCTGTTTCCAACAGTGGCCAATCTAGGTCATACATACCTAGCAGTTTCCCCAAAAGACACAGGTTCTGCAATGCTTGTACTAGGTCAAGCATTGATATCCTGGGTCCCTTCTTAATAATGGTTTATGGACCTTTCCTCCAGGAACTTGTCCAAACCTTTTTTAAACCCAGCTACACTAACAGCCTTTACTACATCCTCCGGTAACAAATTCCAGACTTTGATTACACGTTGAGTGAAAAAATATTTTCTTTTATTAGTCTTAAATAGTTTACCCTGTAGCTTCATTGCATGTCCCCTAGTCTTCCTATATTCTGATAACGTAAACAGTCGATCTACGTTTACCCGTTCCACTCCGTTCATTAATTTATAGACTTCTATCATATCTCCCTTCAGCCGTCTCTTTTCCAGGTTAAAGAGCCCTAACCTTTTTAGCCTTTCTTCATAGGAGTATCCTTCCATCCCTTTTACCATTTTGGTGGCTCTTCTCTGAACCTTTTCTAATAACGCTATATCCTTTTTAAGATACGGCGACCAGAATTGCACACAATATTCAAGGTGCGGTCTCACCATGGAACGATATAGAGGCATTATAATATCTTTTGTTTTATTTTCCATTCCTTTCCTTATCATACCTAGCATTGTATTTGCTCTCTTGGCTGCCGCTGCACACTGGGCCAAGGGTTTTAACATGTTATCCACAATGACGCCTAAATCTTTTTCCTGGGTGGTGGTTCCTAATGTGGAACCTTGCATCGTGTAACCATAGTTTGGGTTGTACTTCCCTAGGTGCATAACTTTGCACTTGTCCACATTAAATTTCATCTGCCATTTTGATGCCCAGTCTTCCAATTTATCAAGATCCTCTTGCAATTTTCCACAATCCTCTTGGGTTTTAACAACTTTAAATAGTTTGGTGTCATCTGCAAATTTGATAACCTCACTCGTTATTCCACCTTCCAGGTCATTTATGAATATGTCAAAAAGCAGCGGACCCAGCACAGATCCCTGGGGTACACCACTATTCACCTTTCTCCATTGGGAAAATTGGCCATTTCGCCCAACCCTCTGCTTTCTATCTTTTAACCAGTTCCTGATCCACAATAGTACACTGCCTCCTATCCCATGACTCTTTAGTTTTGCCAAACGTCTCTGATGAGGGACCTTGTCAAAGGCTTTCTGAAAGTCCAGATACACTATATCAACCAACTCACCTTTGTCCACCTGTTTATTCACACGTTCAAAAAAACATAACAGATTAGTAAGACAAGATCTTCCTTGTCTAAAGCCATGTTGGCTGTCTCCCATTAGGCCATGACTAGCTACATGCTGAGTAATTTTATTTTTTATGATGGTTTCTACCATTTTTCCCGGTACTGACGTGAGGCTCACCGGTCTGTAGTTTCCCCGATCACCCCTCGAACCCTTTTTAAAAATTGGTGTTACATTGGCGATCCGCCAATCTTCAGGTATTAGAGATGATTTTAATGATAGTTCACAGATTACTAATAGCAGGTCTGCAATCTCATATTTCAGTTCTTTCAACACCCTTGGATGTATACCATCCGGCACAGGTGATTTGCTACTCTTCAGTTTATCTAATAGTTGTAATACATCTTCCCGATGTATCAATATTTCCTTCAATTCTTCCGCACCTTTAAATACCACATCAGTCATGGGTAACATCCCCACAGTCCAAAATGTGATGTAGTGGAAAAACACTTTATTAGTAATATCTAAGACCTATTAAACAACCCGACACAGGCCGTGTTTCGGAAACCTTCATCAGGGGTTGTTGGAGTAGGTACTAAAAACATAAAAACATACAAAATAAATAAAAGTAAAAGTAAAACAATTGGGAAAGAACAAAATACTAATTAAAAACATAAACTACACATATATATATTAGGATCAATCATATAAATAATTAATAAATCGACTATACATAAAAGGTATAAAACAGAATAAAAGCACTAAAAAGTGTGGATACGCAAATAAAAATAAATAATTAGAAGCAAACAATAACACATGCCTAAAAGTAATTAATATAAAATAAAATAAGACCATTAAGGGGTGTATCAAGCACTATAACATTATCAAGAATACCTTAGTTGTAGATATAATGGACAGGTAACCCTCAAAGGGAGGTAACAGGACTGGAATAAAGAAAACAAATTTAGGCATATGTATACATTGGAGATAATAACTTAATTGACATTTATAGTATGTCTAAAAATTAAAAAATACTTCTTGAGCAATAAAACAATAAATACATAAATAGCTAAATGTATAGCTAAAAAAACGAGGGAACAAAGGACCTTAAAACACAAATGACCTTAAAAATCAAAATTAAACAAAGAGGCAACGGGTCCAGAGTACATGTATAGGAGCTAGGAACGGAGGAGGTCAGACTCGAACTCAGAGGTACCATATATACTTTTAGCTATTTATGTATTTATTGTTTTATTGCTCAAGAAGTTTTTTTTAATTTTTAGAAAATGCATAAAGTTATGTAGATAATTTATTTGTATTTTGAGCCATGATAGGCATTCAAGTCTGAATGCTGAGAACGCATACATAAGTTTGTTCTAGGATGTGCACAGCAAAACATTTTTGGTTTGTTTTCAATGTTTTGACCATTTTGCCTGATTTTCAGACTTTTTTTGTTTCAGACATTTGTTTTAATTTTAAAAAAAAATTAACGGGTATAGCCTGGGTCAGTGTCACAGCAGGACATGCTAGTGAGATAAAATTTCTAGATGAACTAAATGACTGCTTCTTGTAGTAGCTGGTTTAGTTTTGGAGACCATATCTTGCAAAGGATATAAAAAGACTGGAAACTGTTCAGAAGAGGGCAACCAACATGATTTGGAGCCTGTGTCAGAAGCCTTATGAGAAGAGACTTGAAGATCTAAATATGTACACTCTGGAGGAGAGGAGGGATAGGGGAGATATGATTCAGACCTTTAAATACTTAAAGAGAAATAATGAACAAACAAACCTCTTCCAAAGACGGGGAAGCTGTGAAACTAGAGGGTATAACATGAAGCTGCAACGGGGTAAATTGAAGGGCAATGTCAGGAAATACTTTTTCACTGAAAGGGTGGTAGATGCTTGGAATGCCCTCCCGATGGAAGTGGTGGGGGCAAATACAGTGACAGAATTCAAAATGGCATGGGACAGAAATAGTGGATCACTTTACAGCAACCGGATAAAATAAAAATAAACTTTACTATCTAATTTCTCAACAAACAGGGGTGTCCTACACGGAGCGGTAGGTTCACCCCTAAAACAAAGACATGGGGAGGGGTGGCCTGCATGGAGCAGCAGGTGCCCCTACTCTTGCCATCTTACTGGACAGACTATAGAACCACACTGGTCTTTATCTGCCATCATTTACTATGTTACTATGTTACTATGAACTGACAAGAGGGGAAGCTATTTTGGACCTACTCCTTAGTGGCATGCAGGATCTGATGCAAAAAGTAAGGGTGTTGGGGCCACTTGGCAATAGTGATCATAACATGATCACATTTGATTAAATAAATGAAAGAAGGTCGGCAAGAAAATCCATATTACTCCCATTTAACTTTCAAAATGGAGACTATGGGGTATGTTTACTAAACTGCGGTAATCATACATAATGCGCGTTATGTAACGTTAATGATCGTAAGCGCATCATAACGCGTGTTATGATGCACTTACGATCGTTAACATTACATAACGCGCGTTATGATGCGCTAACGATCGTAAACTCCCGCGACGCGGTAAAACACCGCAGAAGGTGGAGAGAGGGCGGAGAGAAGGGGTAAATTGGCGGAGAGTGGGCGGGGAGAGGCTCCCTTCACACTAACGTGCTGATCTGAAGATCTCAATTCCAACGCGAATGAAAACCTGCCGTTAAAAGCACATTACAGGGGAGAGAAACCATTTCAGTGTCAGCAATGTACAGCCCAGGCAGGGAAACCTAAAAACCGTGATAAGTGTGATGCATGTGCACAGAACAAAAGGGCACATAAACACTGAAAATGATCCCAACAAACTGGAAAAAACCATAACCAAGCTGGCCAATAGTGGTATCAGTGAGAAACATCACCCCCCCCCCCCAGAGTAAGCTCCATAGAAAAGATATAAATCGTGTAAGGTTCTATACTCCGTCCCCATACAAGGTGAATGAGCCCACAGTGAAATAGCGCTGCTCAGGGTTTTCCCCACCATCGGACAGGGTTCCTATGGCGTGCACATGTCCCGCAACATCAGGGCGGGCATGTCGGAATGGCAACTGGACAGATGCCGGAGAAGGGAATACAGAGGGCCGCAGGCGGCACATGCTGTGGTGGAGCTGGGCCACAGTGCAGACTAGGGTGATGCCTAGGTGGCCCATACAAATGCTGAAACAGCAGAGCAGCCAGACAGCAACTGCTGAAGACCAACATGGGCACGAGTGTGTTTCCCACAGTGTCACAGGGGATAGTACCCAACAGCCACCCCCAAGGGCATGGAACATTGGCAGGCGGGGCTGTGGGAAGCGTGGATGTCTATGCAGGCACCCCTACCCCAGAACCTGCACCATAGGCAGCCGCCTACCTGCACACTGGATGGCCTGAGACTGCGCACCACCAGCACCACCAGCAGAAGGGCATATCAGTATTGGCCTGCCAATGTGCATAATGAGGAGCAAGGTACTGTGGGAATAGCCTGGATAGGGTGGCCTGGCCTGCATGCATCTGCACACGGCATAGGGCAATGGCTCGGACAGTGTAGTGCCTGGCCACCACCTGCACGGACAGGGTGGTCATAGCATGTCCTGCTGGGAGGTCACTCTCACCCTGACTGAGCAGTGACCATGGCATGGCTAGGTTCCCCCATAGTGCTATGTAGTATTTTTCTCATGTGATATTTATGGGTTTTCTTTTGGGGCCCAATCACTGACTTATCTGCTTGGTGTGTATGCTGACATCCGTGTTCTGGGTACATGCATCTTTTCCAGGACCTTGCTCTATGGACTAGCTGGCAGACTATCTGCAGCTAGTATGTGTCTTGCTGGACCACCTTTCAGGGTGCAGTGGCTGGAGGCTTGCTGCTGGAGAATGTCAGATAATGGTGGGGGGCAGCTGAGCAGTTCCAGGCCTGCCATCTGTCTGCTATTGCATTATGGACTGGGGTTGCAGGACTGGGGTTGCTGGTCCCCTCTACTGCTACCATTGCAGGGAGGTAGACTACGGATCTATTGGTGGGTGATCCTGTTTCCCACCCTGAGCCCCAGAGGGTGGGTTGTGTGGTGGTACATAATCTGCCTATGGGTCCATACACCAACCCCCCCTTTCACCTACAGCAGGTAACGATGGCACCAACACAGGATATGCACTATTCTGGGTGCAGCATCGCCCATAAGGACTAGACATGACCGAGACATACAGCAGGATACAGATGTATCCTAGGTGTGTCTAACGGAACTACCTATCACACACTGATGGGGACCTGCAGCATGATGCATTTCAGCCATGAAAGGTGCTGTGGACCTGGTGCTGGGCGCCCCACCTCAACCTCAGGGTGGGCACAGTACCCGCACAATGTGACTGTCTGTGGCTACTCTGTGGCAGTGCCACACACGGTCTGTTCCCCCTACAAGGCCAAGGTGCTGTGGGGGTGCATACCCAATCTTGTGCCCATCTCTCGACTGCTGATTTGCATGTGCAGTGCATCATGGGTACAGGTGGGTTACCCCTATCCTGTTAACCACATCAGACTGTTTGTGTGGTGACGTGCAGTCCTGCAGCCAGCCAGGGCTTTGTTCACAGCCTTATAAGGTGTCCTATAGGGGACATTATAGGGTGCCTTGGTGGACAGTACACTTTGTAATGTGCCCTATGGAGTGCGTTATGGGGTGCCTTATGCAGCACCTTAGGTTATGCCACCGTGAGGGCGTGTTTGCTGGCAGCACTAATTAAAATACACGTCAAATGCCTCAACAATCGTTACTTAAATGTAAAGGGTGCTGCCTCAGCCAGCCTTATACATTATGCCCACTGGAGAATCGAATCCATGTCCCCTGTACCATCGGTCAGTGTTGTAACCATTGTACTACAGCTCTTGCTGTGCTTGTCTGCCTGCGCGCCTTCTTAAGATTGACACGCGGTAACATGCCCTGTAGCGCTCGTTCATTTATGGCGCCTTGTAACGCGCGTTATCGGTAACGATGTACCGCCCATGTCCTTATTTGGGGTTTCTGCCTCTACCGTGGCTCCTAACGCTAATCACACTAATGCAGTTTAGTAAACATACTCCTATGATAAAATGAGGAAAACAGTTAATAAAAGACTAAAAGGAGCCACTGCAAAGGCTAACAATTTGCATAAAGCATGTGCATTGTTTAAAAATACTATCTAGGACGTCCAGAACAGATGTATTCCATGCTTTAAGAAAAGTGAAAGGAAGGCCAAAAACTGCCAGCATGGTTTAAAGGCGAGGTCAGAGAGGTTGTTGCAGCCAAAAAAAGCATCTTTCAGGAACTGGACAAAAGAGCCAAGTGACAAAAATGGAAAACAACATAAGCATTGACAAGTTAAATGGAAGGCACTGATAAGGCAGGCAAAGAGAGAATTTGAAAAAAAAGCTTGCTGTGGAAGCAAAAATGCATAATAAAAACTTTTTCAAGTATATTCATAGCAAAAAATCTGAGAGAAAGTCAGTTGGATCATTGGATGATAGAGGAGTAAAAGGGGCGCTAAGTGAAGACAAGGCCATATTGGTGAGACTAAATGAAAAATGAATTCTTTGCTTCGGTCTTTACTGAAGCAGTGAATTTACCCATGCCTGAAATGGTATATAAAGGTGATGTATCAGAACAATTGAAAGAAATACAAATAAACTGAAGAGTGCCAAATATCAATAAACTGAAGAGTGTCTTGGATGTATACCTGATGGTATACATCCAAGGGTATTGAAAGAACTGAAATATGAGATTGCAGACCTACTATTAGTAATCTGTGAACTATCATTAAAATCAGATGTACTACCTGAAGAATAGAGAATGGCCAGTGTAATGCCAATATTTAAAAAGGGTTCCAGGGGTGATCCGGAAAACTACAGAACTGTGAGCCTGATGTCAGTACCGTGAAAAATGGTAGAAATCATTATAAAGAACAAAATTACTGAACATGTAGATAGTCATGGCTTAATGGGAAAAAGCCAACATGGAATTAGCTAAGGAAAGTCTTGTCTTACTAATCTGTTATATTTTTTGAAGGTGTGAATAAACAGGTAGACAAAGGTGAGCCAATTGCTATAGTGTATCTGGATTTTCAGAAAGCCTTTGACAAGGTCCCTCATGAGAGACTCTTGGTGAAATTAAAAAGTCATGGGATTGAAGACAGTGTACTATTGTACTATTGAGCTTCAGGAACTGGTTAAACGATAGAAAGCAGAGGGTAGGGCTAAATGACCATTTTTCCCAATGGAGAAAGGTGAATAGTAGAGTACTCCAGGGATCTGTGCTGCATCTGCTGTTTTTTTAAAAATTTGTAAATGAGCTGGAATTGAGAATAATGATATGTTAATCAAATTTGCAGATGACACAAAATTATTAAAAGTTGTTAAAACCCAAGAGGAATTGCAAGAGAATCTTGATAAATTGGAAGACTGGACGTTCAAATGATAGAAGAAATTTAATGTGGACAACTGCAAATTTATGCACCTAACAAAGAACAACACAAACTATGGTTACACAATGCAAGGTTCCACATTAGGACCTACTACCCAGCCAAAAAATGTAGGTATCATCATGAATATCACTTTGAAACACTCCGCCCAGTGTGCAGCAGTGGCCAAAATGGCAAATAGAATGCTAGGAACCATAAGGAAACGAATGGAGAATAAAACAAAGGATATTATAATGCCTCTGTTTCATTTCATGGTGCGACCATACCTTGAATACTGTGTGCAGTTCTGGTCACCATATCTTAAAAAGGATATAGCAGAATTAAAAAAGGTGTAGAGAAGAGCCATCAAAAAGGTAAAGGAGATGGAAGGATACCCCGGTGAGGAGAGGCTTAAAAGGTTAGGGTTCTTTAACCTGGAAAAGAGATGGCTGAGGGGAGTTATGATAGATGTCTATAAATTAATTAATGGAGTGGAATGGATAAACGTAGATAGATTGTTTATGCCATCAAAAAAGTAGAAAGACTAGGAGATATGCAATGAAGCTACAATGTAACCCGTTGAAGACTAATAAGAGAAAATATTTTTTCACTCATAATCATAAGCATAATCAAACTCTGGAATTCATCACCGGAAGATGTAGTAAAAGCTGTTAAGTGTAGCTGGGTTTAAAAAAGTTTGGACTAGTTCCTGGAGGAAAGGAGGGTCCATAAACCAAGACGATCCGGGAAATCCACTGCTTACCCCGGGACAATTATTGTGGAACCTGTGTGCCTGTTTTGGAACCTGTCAGGTACTTGTGAAGTGGATTCACCACTGTTGGAAATAGGATACTGGGGATGATGGACCTTGGTCTGACCCAGAATGGCATACCTTATGTTCTTATTTCTGAATTATGGTCAGAACCAAGTATTTACCGACCTTGACATCTTAATTCCAGTTTCCATATACCATCTACAATGTGCCTTCAAGTTGCCAACAGCCTGGGCTTCAATAATCTGGTACTGTTAAAATTAAGACCCCTCCTGCTTTTCCAGCCAATTTCCTTCTTCAGAATAAGGATGCTCCCTGAGCATGCTCAGTACCATCCTTACTTCTACAGCAAGTATTAATTGACAAAACAAGAGCATCACTGGAGTAGGATGTACCAACAGAATTGTGTAGGTCAGGAGTGTGAAATTGCAATACTGGAGGATTACAAACTAGTCTGGTTTTAAGAATGTCCCTAATGACTATGCATGGCAGATATTTGCATGTACCGCCTCCATTGTATATAGCCTCCATTGTATATAGCCATGCATAGTCATTAGGGATATTCTGAAAACCAGACTATTATGAGGCCTTCCTGAATTGCAGTTTGGCACTCATGGTGTAAGTTACTATAGAAGATTACACTGAAGCTCAGAAAATGATATAAGCCATGGTAAATCAAAAGCCTGTAAAAATTTAAGCAAAACTATTTTAGACCCTGATAAGCAACTGGACTTAATCAGGCCCCAAGTATTCTGCCTTAAATGAGCTAGTAGTTTGAAGGAAATACTAATTCTAGAAACGTATTTATAGAATTAGCAAGTTGGAAAATGCATGTGTATAGTGTGATATAATGGTAGATTTCTCATTTTCTGTTTGTAGACTCTAGCTCATCTGTGTGAGGAACTCAGTCAGGAAACTTCCAAAATGCATTACTAGGGAGGTAGAGTGGTGTATGAGGATTGGATGTCTGTGATTGACTGAGTGTTTTTGTGGCTGTAGAGAGGGTGTGGGTATATGTATGTATAAGGTGTGGCTGTGAAGATGTCTGTGGGAGGTATTTGTCTTTGAGGGTTATGTGAAACGTGGGGGAATGTGCTAAGGTTTGAGAGGAGGTGAAGCATGTGGGATGGCATGGAGATTGGTTGAAGCGAGGAGTATGCAGATTATGTGAGGGAAATAGAATGTGTAGGAATTTTAAAGTGCAGCAGGTATAGATAAAGGCTCGGGAGATCCTGGGCTTCAGGTCACCAAGGGGACTAGAAATTTCCCCATGGATCCCTGGATTTTCATGCTTCTGATTTTCTCTTTCTGCTGCCAAAACAGATGCTATGCTTTGCTCTCCTTTCCACTGCATGGCTCTTAACTGAATTTGAGCCAAGTAGTGCAGAACCTTCTGAGCTGAGGTCTCAGCTCTAATGAGACCATCTTGGGAGTTTCTGCAATACATGGCTCACTCATTAAGGATCGCATGATGCTGAGGAAAGCAGAGCAGAACTTCTGCTTTGGTGGTGGTGATAGCGGCCTTTTAGCAAATTACACAGTGGGGAGAAGTCAGGGAGGAGAGACTGACTAGATGAAAGAGTCTGTCTGCCTAGATAGGCAGTGACTAGGGTTGAAAATGGCTTCAGATGGCCCTTCAAAATTGATCCAATCCTGAGTTTCCCCTTTGCATGCAGTGGCTTTAAGTTCCGATTTTCCATTTGTATTCCATAGGGGAGCCAAGACTGTTAAGTCCTTGCATGCAGTGACACAAACCCTGGACTGCTTCAATGCTTTTGAACAAAGCTTGAGTTAGTTGGCAACCCTGGCGATGAAGGATCATTATAATGCTGTTCAACCCTGTTTCTAGCCCTGCAAGTCACTGCAGAGAATTTGGTAGCAAATGGAAAACATGAAGAAAAAGAAAATAGAAAAAAAGGGAGGCAGCCTTCTCATGGAGAACTGCATACATCTCATAAAATACCATGGTTATACCAGACTGCAGTATTATAGATCATTTTTGATTTAAAGATAGAAATGCCCATTTATATACATCAAGTTCCTATTAAGCTGTCATCTGTCAGCATTTTTTATTGGTTCAGCTGAATGGTGTGAATAAATGCAACACAGTTATGCCTTCAACAGAGAGGGCCATAAGTTAAGGTTAAGCAAGCATTATATAGTATTTGTAAAAGAAAGAAATGTTCATTCTTTAAATAAGCTTCCGGAATGTTGAATGACTGCCATTTTTCTTAACAGTATAGGAGGCGCTGCTTTTCTTTCTGCTTGTACCTATATAGAAACATAGAAACATGACGTCAGAAAAGGACTACATGGCCTATCTAGTCCGCCCTTCCATATGAACTACAATAGTCCCTTTTTTCCTTTAGAGATCCTCTGTGTTTGTTCCATGCTTTTTTGAATTCAGATACTGTCCTCAATCCTACCACATCCACTGGGAAACTATTCCACGCATCTACCACTCTTTCCATAAATAAATATTTCCGCATATTACTCCTCAGTCTATCCCCTTTCACCCTCATCCTATGTCCTCTCATAGCAGAGCTTGAAAGAAACTCTCCTGATCATTTATTCCATGGAGGTATTTTAATGTCTCTATCATATTGCCCCTATCTCGCCTTTCCTCTAAAGTATACATATTAAGATCTTTAAATCTGTCCTCATATGCATCATAACAAAGACCACTAGCCATTTTAGTAGCCACCCTCTGCACAGACTGCAACCGGCTTATATCCTTTTGAAGATGTGGTTTCTGGAATTGCACACAATACTCCAAATGAGATTGCACCAGAGACTTATACAGAGGCATTATCACCTCCTTTTGTCTTCTGGCCATTCCTCTCCCTATGTACAAAAGCATTCTTCTGGCTTTTGCAGACACCTTTTCTACCTGTTTAGCTACTTTAAGCTCATCAGACACAATTACGCCCAGGTCACACTCTTCTTTCATAGACAGAAGTACCTCACCACTTACACTGTACCGCTCCTTTGGATTTTTGCAGCCCAAGTGTATTACCCTGCATTTCTTAGCATTAAATTTCAGCTACCACATTTTAGACCATTCTTCAAGCTTAGTTAGATCCCTCCTTATGTTATCTACTCCTTCTTGGATATCTACTCTATTGCAGATTTTGGTATCATCTGCAAATAAGCGAACCTTACCCGACAGCCCTTCTGCAATATCAGTAACAAAGATGTTAAAAAGAATCGGACCAAGGACAAATCCCTTTGAT
This sequence comes from Ichthyophis bannanicus, assembly GCA_033557465.1. Taxonomy (NCBI): domain Eukaryota; kingdom Metazoa; phylum Chordata; class Amphibia; order Gymnophiona; family Ichthyophiidae; genus Ichthyophis; species Ichthyophis bannanicus. Next base: position 103,279,005 of record CM066035.1, read on the forward strand.
AACTGATAACCTCCTTCTTCTCAGACTGCGCTCCATTTACCTGTACCCTTTGATGCCTCCCACTCAACCAATTTCTAACCCAGTCAGTAACTTTAGCGTCCATCCCTAGGGTGCTCAGTTTGTTTCTAAGTCACCTGTGCTGAACAGTGTCAAAGGCTTTACTGAAATCTAAGTACATCAAGTACATCGAGATCTCTCCCTTGGTCCAACTCCCTGGTCACCCAGTCAAAGAAATGAATCAGATTTGTCTGACAAGACCTGCCTCTTGTAAACCCATGCTGCCTTGAATCCTGTAATCCACTGGACTCCACAAACCTAACTATTCTCTCTTTTAGTAGCCTTTCCAATAATTTACTAACCACAGAGGTTAAACTAACCGGCCTATAGTTCTCAATGTCATCCTTACATCTGCTTTTGTGCAAAGGGACCACATGTGCCTTTCTCCAGTCCTCTGGCACCACTCCCAACTCCAAAGAGGCATTAAAAACGCCAGACAGTGGAGCTGCTAGAACATCCCTAAGTTCCCTCAGTATTCTTGGATGTATCCTATCCGGACCCATTGCTTTGTCTACTTTTTGTATGTTACAGCCCTAATGAAACCAGTCATAGCCAGCAGAATAAAAGAGGTTGTATTCCAAATAGAATAATGTGCCCAATTCTAGAGGCTGTACAACCAAAAAGATATAGATAGGCTGGAAGTGGTCCATAGAAGGCAACCAAAATGATTAAGGGGTATGTTTACTAAACCGTCTTAATGTTACCAGTGCTGGTTGCAGCGATAATGTGAAGAATGCCATATAAGGAGTGGACGTTCTGGTCCTAAGGTAGCAAGAATCTGTATTGCGCGATAGTGGGCACCGGGGCACGTTAACGCGCGTCAACCCTAAGTATATGCCAGCACAGTGTTAGCAGCTATAAACATGTAGCCTACTGGTTACTGCAATGACAGTTGAGGCAAAGGTCATGGGTTTCATCCTGCAGTGGTGTAATCTAAAAAGGCTATCTCAGGCATTTTCTTTTAATTTAAATTAGTGCTGCCAGCAAAAACACCCTCACAGTGCCGTAACCTAAGGTGCCTCATAAGGCGCCCTATAAGGCGCCCCATAGGTCACATTATAAAGTGCCCTGTCCGCAAAGGCACCCTATAATGTGCCCTATAGGGCGCCTTAAAGGGCGCTTATGAGGCACCTTAGGCTACAGCACTGTGAGGGTGTTTCTGCTGGCAGCACTGATTGAAATGAAAAGGAAAAGCCTCAGACAGCATTCTTAAACAACACCACTCTCGGATCAAACCCATGACCTCTGCTTCTACAGTCATTGAAGTAACCAGTGGGCTACATCTCAATGGCTGGCTGGCTACAGAAAGGCTGCAGGTCACCACACAAACTGTCTCCTGTGGTTACCAGGATAGGGTAAACCAACCCGTATCCATGATGCACTGCACATGCAGATCAGCAGCCTACATCTGATCACAAGATGGGGTATGCGCCTCTATAGCACCCTGGCCTGGTAGGGGGAACTGACCATGTGTGTTACTGGCACAGAGTAGCTACAAACCGTGACATCATGTGGTTCCTGTGCTCACCCTGAGGGTGAAGTGGGGGACCCAGCACCAAGGTCCGCAGCACATGGCATTACTGAGATAGGCTGCGCTGCAGGTCCCCATCAGTGCCAGTGTGTGATGGGTAATTCCTGCAGACACACCTAGGATACACCTGTGTCCAGCTGTATTTCCCAGTTATGTCTAGGCCTTGTGGACTATGATGCACCCAGAATAGTGCATATCCTGTGTGGGTGCCATGATCACATGTTATAAGTGAAGGGTGGTGTTCGGGCCCCAAAGCAGATTATGTAGCACCACCCAACCCGCCCCTGTGGGTCAGGGTGGGGGACAGGATCTCCCACCAACGGATACACATTCTACATCTCTGCAATGGTGGCATTAGAGGGGAATGGGCACCCTACAGGAAGGTCAATGCAGATCTGTACGCATCACATAGGGCAGTAGGCCTGGGAAAGCTCAGTTGCCCCCACCCCTACCTGACATTCGCCAGCAGAGGGCACAGTCAGTCTCCACCCACTGCAAGGTGTTCCAGCCATACACATGCTAACTTCAGAAGTCCACCAGCTAGTACATAGTGCATGTTCCTGGAGGAACCTTGTGCACCCAAAAATGGGATGTGAGCGCACACACACCAAACAAGTATATCAGGGATTGGGCCCCAGAAAAAGAAACCCAGAGATATAACATAAAAAAAATACTGTACAGCACTATGGGGCAACCTAGCCATGCTGTGGTCACTGCTCAGTCAGGTGAGAGTGACTTCCCAGCATGACATGCTGTGGCCACCCTGTCCGTGCAGGTGGTAGCCAGGCACTACAATGTCCCAGTCATTGCCCTATGCCAGCGATGGCGAACCTATGGCACGCGTGCCAGCTGTGGCACGCGAAGGCCTTGCAGCTGGCACGCGTGAAGGTCCGCAAAAAAAGAAAAAGCGGGCTCTGGCTGCTGCCGCGGACGCGGCAGCATGCAGTGTCCCGCGGGGCCCCCTCCGCCCGCTAAGCCCCTCTGCAAGGGCTTTCAGATTCGCGAGGGAGACAGCGTCTCCCTCGCGTCTCTGTTAAGCCCGTAGGGGTTAATGGGAAATTTCCCATCAGCCCCTTTAGACGCGAGGGACTGATGGGAAATTTCCCATTAGCCCCTGCGGGCTTAACAAGAGACGCGAGGGAGACGCTGTCTCCCTCGCGAATCTGAAAGCCCTTGCAGAGGGGCTTAGCGGGCGGAGGGGGCCCCGCGGGACACTGCATGCTGCCGCGTCCGCGGCAGCAGCCAGAGCCCGCTTTTTCTGTTTTTAAATTTGCCGGGGGGGGGGGGGGGTAGGACTGCTAAGGGGGGGGGGGGGGGGGGGTTAGGACTGCTAATGGGGGGGGGGGTTTGGACTGCTAATGGGCTGGGGGGGGGTTAGGACTGCTAATGGGCTAGGAGGGGGGGGTTAGTACTGCTAATGTGCTAGTGGGGGGTTAGGACTGCTAATGTGCTGGGGGGTGGGGTTTGTACTGCTAATGGGCTAGGAGGGGGGGGTTAGGACTGCTAATGGGCTAGGGGGGGTTAGGACAGCTAAATGGCTGTTGGCTGATGGGGGCTGTCTGGAAATGGGGTGATGGGGGGTTAGGACTGCTAATGGGCATGGGGGGGGTTAGGACTGCTAATGTTCTGGGGGGGTTTGGACTGCTAATGGGCTGGGGGGGGTTAGGACTGCTAATGGGCTAGGAGGGGGGGTTAGGACTGCTAATGGGCTAGGGGGGGTTAGGACTGCTAATGGGCTGTGGGCTGATGGGGGCTGTCTGGAAATGGGGTGATGGGGGGTTAGGACTGGTAATGGGCTATGGGGGGGGGTTAGGACTGCTAATGGGCTAGAGAGGGGGGGGGTTAGGACTGCTAATGGGCTAGGGGGGGGTTAGGACTGCTAATGGGCTGGGGGGGGTTAGGACTGCTAATGGGCTAGGAGGGGGGGTTAGGACTGCTAATGGGCTAGGAGGGGGGGTTAGGACAGCTAATGGGCTAGGGGGGGGTTAGGACTGCTAATGGGCTAGGAGGGGGGGGGTTAGGACTGCTAATGGGCTAGGGGGGGTTAGGACTGCTAATGGGCTGGGGGGGGATAGGACTGCTAATGGGCTGGGGGGGGGTTAGGACTGCTAATTGGCTAGGAGGGGGGGTTAGGACTGCTAATGGGCTGGGGGGGGGTTTGGACTGATAATGGGCTAGGAGGTGGGGTTAGGACTGCTAATGGGCTAGGAGGGGGGGGGGTTAGGACTGCTAATGGGCTAGGGGGGGTTAGGACTGCTAATGGGCTGTGGGCTGATGGGGGCTGTCTGGAAATGGGGTGATGGGGGGTTAGGACTGCTAATGGGCAGGGGGGTTTGGACTGCTAATGGGCTGGGGGGGGTTAGGACTGCTAATGGGCTAGGAGGGGGGGTTAGGACTGCTAATGGGCTAGGGGGGGTTAGGACTGCTAATGGGCTGTGGGCTGTTGGGGGCTGTCTGGAATGGGGGGTTGGGGGGTTAGGACTGGTAATGGGCTATGGGGGGATTAGGACTGCTAATGGGCTAGAGAGGGGGGGTTAGGACTGCTAATGGGCTGGGGGGGGTTAGGACTGCTAATGGGCTAGGAGGGGGTGGTTAGGACTGCTAATGGGCTAGGAGGGGGGTTAGGACTGCTAATGGGCTAGGGGGGGTTAGGACTGCTAATGGGCTGTGGGCTGATGGGGGCTGTCTGGAAATGGGGTGATGGGGGTTAGGACTGGTAATGGGCTATGGGGGGGGGGTTAGGACTGCTAATGGGCTAGAGAGGGGGGGTTAGGACTGCTAATGGGCTAGGGGGGGGGGTTAGGACTGCTAATGGGCTGATGGGGAGGGGTTAGGACTTGAGGTGGGCTGTTGGGTGGGGTTAGGACTGGAAATGGGCTGATGGGGGGTTAACACTGGAGGTGGTCTGATGGGGTTAGGACTGGTAATGGGCTATGGGGGGTTTAGGACTGATAATGGGCTATGGGGGGGCTGGGACAAGAAATGGGCTGATGGGGAGGGGTTAGGACTTGAGGTGGGCTGATGGGGTTAGGACTGGTAATGGACTGTGGGCTGATGGGGGGGTTAGGACTGGCACTGGGCTATGGGGGGCTGACTGGAAGTGGGGGGTTAGGACTGGTAATGGGTTATAGGGGGGGGGCTTAAACTGAAAATGGGGTGATGGGGGGTTAGGACTGGAAGTGGGTTGATGAGGGGGGGATAGGACTGGTATTGGGTTGGGGGGCTGCTAGGACTGGAAATGGGCTGATGCAGGGACTAGAAGGGAATGGATGCTGGGTGAGGCTGGAACTAGAAGGGAGCTGGTGTTGGGGGAGGATTAGAATGGGATGGGGCTGGGAGAGTAAAATGGAGAGGGGAAAAATATTTTGTGTGGGAGGGATAAAAAATCTACAATTGGCCGGGTATTGGGAGAGTAAGTGGGGATTGAGGATGGAGGGGTAAATTTTGAGTAGATGAAATAGGAATGAGGAAAGAGCCAAAGGAGAAAGATTAGTATGTTAAAGCAGATGTAGAGAGAGAATGGAAAAAAAAACAAGAAGACAGAAGAAAGGACAAATGGACAGCAGATGGAGAGTTAGCAGAAGACACGAAGAAACCAGAAGAAAGTGGCTGGAACAATTGCAACTGAAAAAAAAATGCACAAAAGGTAGAAAAATATCTCTTTATTTTGAATTTATTAACTGGAATATGTCAGCTCTGGGAAATGTGCATCATTAATTTTTGCGCTTTGTTTAGTACAAGAGGAAATTAATATATAGTTTTATTTCTACAGTGTTGTTGTATATTCCAAGTTTGGCTTTTGGGGTTCCCAGTTTAATTATTGTCTTCCTGTTTCTAAATTGTGATTCCTTGTTTGGTGATGGTCTGTTCTGCATGTGTAACTGAGCTGAGGTATTCTGTTTATATAATTCCTATTTGACATTGCCACTTGTTCTTTCCCCAGTAGGTCATGTATTGTTGTTCTCTGAGATGTATTGGTTTAATATTTGCAGTGTTGCCTTTTGATAGGTAGAGTATGGTGCTTTGTGAGTCCTGGTAGTGCTGTTAGGATACGGCGGGTTTGCTATGGGTTCTAAATGGGCAGCGTTTGTAGTAGTTCCTAATGTGCCTGGCGGTTGGTACTGGATTATAGTAATGTAGAAACCTTTTAGTCTTTCTTTATCCATATACTCATTAAGAGGCATGTTTACTAAAAGTTAGTGTATGGTAACATTATGCAAATATTTATGCAAATGAAGCACCTTATGCAAATGGGGCTTTAATTGACGTGCTGGCACTTTGAGGAAATTCTTTGGTTTTGTGCGGCAGTTTGGGCACTCGGGCTCAAAAAGGTTAGCCATCACTGCCCTATGCCCTGTACAGATGCTACCTACCCAGGCCGCCCTGTCCGGGCCATACCCACAGTACCTTGCTCCTCATTATGCACATTGGCAGGCTAACACTGGAAACAGTGCAAGCATTGTGGGCTCAGTAAGGTGTAGGCAGCCACATAACACTGGATAGACATACGCACACTACCACACCTATTTCAGCATTGTGAAAATATGGAGGTGGTTGGCAGCCCTGGCCGCCACACCAGTCCTGGGCACAGTGCAGGCACTGCTATGGTACTCAATATTGTTAGGGTCACTCCCCGGGGGAGTTAAACACTGTCAGAAACAAAACCTGAAACACACTCCACAGATATCAGAAAGGTTGATATGATGAATCCCTGTCTACAAACTGTATTCAACTTAGGATTTGTTATCTGACATTATTCATAGCAACCTTTTGATATATGTCAGGGGTTCTCAACCCTGTCCTCGGGACCCATCTAGCCAGTCGGGTTTTCAGGATAACCACAAGGAATATGTATGAGAGAGATGTGCATACACTGCCTCCATTATATGCAAATCTCTTCCATGCATATTCATTGTGGTTATCCTGAAAACCCGACTGGCTAGGTGAGTCCCGAGGACAGGGTTGAAAACCCCTGATATATGTGGAACGTGTTTCCACGTTTAAGACGGCATTGCTAAGGTATGCAGGTGCTAGTATTGGTAAATGCTGCTGCGCGCAAGGCCCAACAGCCTGACTCTCCATGAGCTGCTGCATAGTGAGGCCTGTGGGTGTGGGTGTTTGTGCCCCTGTAGGCCGCTGCTCTAGGGCGGAGGTTCCCAACTCTGGTCCTGGTGGGCCAAACACGGTTCAGGTTTTTATGCTTTCCCTAATGAATATGCATGGATACATTTGCATGCAATGGGGGCGGTGCATGTAAATGCATCTCATGCATATTTATTAGGGACATTCTGACAACCTGAATGGTGTTTGGCCCACCAGGATTGGAGTTGGAAAACTCTTCTCTAGGGATTGAACATGTTTATGGTGTATGTGCTCTGTAGGGTACAATATAGGCGTATATGGCGTGTTACTTTTATCTACAATAAAGTTTCCATCTTTATTACCACGGTTTAGTAAGGGTAAAATGAGGGGACGTGGTCTGTAGGAGCCACAGCTGGGACTTGAACCTGTGACCTTCTGCCCCTGAATATACTGGCTGTGTGTATTGCACCAAACTGTTGCCACAGAGGCAGGTTATTCCCTGGGGATAGCATTACTGTTCATCAGACAGCCCTTGTCTGTTGCACTGCATGCCACCCACCTGAACAGGGCTTGGCCTTGGTGTGCTGTGGGCAGATGCCACTGCCCCCTCCACCACCAGTACCCCACCGCCACCATGCTGACATGCTCTTATGCCAGTGGTGCTGGTGGTGCGCAGTCCCAGGCCATCCAGTGTGACAGTAGGCGGCTGCCTATGGTGTGGGGTCTGGGGTAGGAGTGCCTACATTGATATCCGCACTTGTCCCCCGGCACCGCCTGTCAATGTTATGTGCCCTTTGGGGTACCTGCTGGGTGATGTCTGCTGGGACACTGTGGGTCACACACTCGTGGGCATGTTTGCCCTTGGTCAGTTGCTGGCTTGCTGTTTTTCTGTTTCTGTGTTCCTATGTGCCATCTAGGCATCTGCCTGGTCCACCCTGTGCCCCAGCTGCCCCAGTGCATGTCCCGCCTTCAGCCCCCTGTGCCCCATTTGCATCCTCACCGTCGTGCCCTCTCGTACTTGGCCACTATGCTGCTGCTGCTGCACATGTATCACTACTATCACTTTTCTTGGTTTCCCTGCCTTTGCTGTACATTGCTGACTGAAATGGTTTCTTTCTCCTGCAAATGTGCCTCTAGCGTGAGGTTTTCGCTGGCGCTAATTTTCAGACCTTCATTTCACGGCGTTAGTGTGCATGGAGCCTCTCCCCTCCCACTCTTCACCCATTGACCCCTTCTCTCCGCCCCTGGGGAGCCTTACTCCACCCTCTGGGGAGCCTTACTCTACCCTCTGCGCACCTTAACGCCACCAGCCACATTATCGTGCGATACGTGACGTTCTCACATGGTAATGCAACATTATCGCGCGATAACATCACTTATCAGCAGCAACGTTAGCGCCATTTAGTAAACATATCCCTAAGGGTCTGAATGTCAAGCTATTAAAACCTAAATATGTATGAATGAGATGAGAGAAGAAATGAGGAATAATAGAGACATTCAAAAACCTGAATGTTATTAATACTCAAGATGCAAATCATTTTCAGTGGAAAAGAAGAATTTCTAGAGCTAAGGTTCATGATGTGAAGCTCCAGTGGGGTAGATTGGAAATCAACATTAGAAAGTATTTTTTCATGGAGAGACTGGAACATCCTCCTGGTGGAGGTGGTGGAGGCTAAAACAGTAAAAGATTTAAAAAAGGCATGGGATTAAATACAGGGGATCCCTGCACTGGAATGAAGTATTTCAGTGCTTGGAGAACACAGCAAGAAATCTGCACTCCAACCACCATCTCAATCTCTACCCTCCTCTCCTCTCAAAGCAATGCTGGAAGTGCTGTTTAAAAATATGGCACCGCACTCTAGTTTTGGTCCTTGACAATCCTTAATTGCAGAAGAGTGAAGGAATAGCATAAGTTACATTGAAAACCGTGGAGGTGAACACATTTGTACAGTATGCTACTGTTCGTCAGAGAACAGTTGGTTCGGTGTAATAGGTTGGTAATAACAGAAGGATTGCCTGAAAGAGGAAAGCTAAACCCAGCAGAACTAGTAGGCCAGCAAATATTAGCTTGGTTCTGTGGCCACAAGCAAGATGGAGGGAGGAGATGGTGAAGGCATTTACAATTGAAACTAAATTTGGTACACATGCATTGGATGTGATTAAATTACTATATACCACTTGTGGATGGTAATGTTATAAAGGGGCCCATAGTTAAAGTGCATTTTAAGATGCCTTTGTTAAGTATATTTTATAAAGAGACATAGGGGTATGTTTACTAAACCGTCTTAATGTGCGCCCGGCGATAGTGTGCGTTAACGCGCGGTAATCTTAAGTAGGCGCCCAGACATGCAAACACAGAAAGAGAGCTGTAGTACAATGGTTAAAACACTGACTGATGATACAGGGGTCATGAGTTTGATCCCCAGTTTGCTTAATGCATAAGGCTGGCTGAGTCATCAGCTTTGACATGTAAGTATTGTTTCTTGAGGCATTTTATTTGTATTTTAATTAATGCTGCCAGCAAACACAGCCTCACGTGCCATAACCTAAGGTGCCACAAAAGGCACCCTATAAGGCACTCCATAGGGCACATTATAAAGTGCACTGTCTGCCACGGCACCCTATAATGTCCCCTATAGGGCACCCTATAAGGCGCTCCATAGGACAACTTATAAGGCACCTTATATGGACTGTAACCATAAGGTGCCTCAGAAGGTGCTTTATAGGGCACCCTATAAAGCGCCTTCTGAGGCACCTTATGGTTACAGTACTCTGAGGGAGTTTTTGCTGGCAGCACTAATGTACATTAAAAATTGACAATGCTCTGGTTAGCCCTATTGAAGAACCCCACTGTGGGTTTGACCCCATGACATTTGGCTCTACAGGCAGTGAAGTAACCAGTGGGCTACAGCTATTAACAAGCCCCTGGCTGGCTACAGAAAGACTGCATGTCACCACACAAAGAGTCTGCTGTGGTTACCAGGATAGGGTTATCCCACCCGTACCCATGATGCACTGCACATGCAAATCAGCAGTCTACAGATGATCACAAGATGGGGTATGCACCCCCACAGCACCTCGGCCTGGTAGGGGGAACTGACCGTGTGCACCCCCACAGCACCTCAGCCTGGTAGGGGGTACTGACTGTGTATGTTACTGGCACAGAGTAGCTACAGACCGTCACATTGTGCGGGTACTGTGCTCACCCTGAGGGTGAGGTGGGGCACCCAGCACCAGGTCCACAGCACCTTTCATGGCTGAAATAGGCTATGCTGCAGGTCCCCATCAGTGCTTTTGTGTGTGATAGGTAGTTCCTGCAGACACATCTGTATTTCTCAGTCATGCCTAGTCCTTATGGGCTATGAGGCACCCAAAATAATGCATGTCCTGTGCTGGTACCATGGTCACATGATGTAGGTGAAGGGGGGTGTTTGGACCCATAGGCGGATTATGTACCACCACCCAACCCACTCTCTGTGGCTCAGGGTGGGAAACAGGATCTCCCACCAACAGCGCCACACTCTACCTCCCCACAATGGTGGCAGTAGAGAGGACCATCAACCACAGTCCTGCTGGGGAACAGACACCATACAGGGCAGGCAATGCAGATCTGTACACATCCATAAGGCCAGGCAGACAGAAGGCCTGGAAATGCTCAGCTGCCCCCCATCATGATCTGACTTTTTCCAGCAGCAAGCCTCCAGCTGCTGCACCCTGCAAGATGCTCCATCCAGACACATACTAGCTGCAGACAGTCTGCTAGCTAGTCCACAGTGCATGTTTCTGGAGGAAATGAATGTACCCAGAACTGGGATGTCAGCATACACACCAAGCAGATAAGTGAGTGATTGGGCCCCAAAATGGAACCATAAACATCACATGAGAAAAACACTCTATAGCACTATGAGGGAACCTAGCCATGCCGTGGTCACTGCTCAGTCAGGGTGAGAGTGACCTCCCAGCAGGACATGCTGTGGCCACCCTGTCCGTGCAGGTGGTTGTCAGGCACTACAATGTCCGAGCCATTGCCCTATACCCTGTGCAGATGCATCCTGGCCAGGCCACCCTGTCCGGGCTATACCCATGGTACCTTGCTCCTCATTATGCACATTGGCAGGCTTACACTGGCAACAGTGTGGGCTGAGGAAGGTGTTGGCAGACACCACACACTGGATAGACAAACACACGCTCACACACCTATGCCAGCATTGTGCAAATATAGAGGCTCTTGGCAACCCTGGCCACCGCACCAGTCCTGGGCACAGTGCAGGCATGGCTATGGTACGCAATACTGTTGGAGTCACTCCCCAGGGTGGTAAACACTGTCAGACATCAGACCTGAAGCACACTCCACAGACAGCAGAAAGGTTGCTATGATGTAGCTCAATCAGCAAATTGTGCTTAACTTAGGAATTGCTATCTGCCAGTAATCATAGCAACCGTTTGATAGGTGTGTACAATATTCACAGGTTTAGGGTGGCATTGCTAAGGTATGCAAGTGCTAGTATTGGGAGATGCACGCAGGGCCCGACATCCTGCCTCTCCAGGAGGCATTGGATAATGGAGCCTGTGGGTGAGGGTGTGTCTGCCCCTGTTGGCCGCTGCTCTAGGGCAGAAGTTCCCAACTCCAGTCCTGGTGGGCCAAACACTGTTTGGGTTTTCATGCTGTCCCTAATGAATATGCATGAGATACATCTGCATACCATGGGGGCGGTGCATAGACATGCAGCACAACCGTGTTTATTAGAGGCAGCATGGAACCTGAATGGTGTTTGGCCCTCCAGGACTGCATTTGGGAGACTCTGCTCTAGGTAATGTGCATGTTTATGGTGTCTGTGCTCTGTAGGGTAAAATGTAGGTTATTGGGAATGTTTCTGTTATCTGCAATAAAGGTTCTGTCTGTATTAGCATGTTTTAGTAGTGGGTAAAATATGGGGACTGGGTTGGCAGGAACCACAGCTGGGACTTGAACCTGTGACTTTCTTCTCCTGAACACACTGGCTGTGCTCACTGCACCACCATGTTGCCACAGAGAGTGCATTCCATGGAGATCCGTGACTGTTTGTCAGACAGAGCCTGTCTGTTGCAGTGCACGGCACCCACCTAAACAGGGCTAGGCCATGGTCTGCTCTGGGCAGCTGCCACTGCCCCCTCCACCACCAGTACCCCTCTGCCACCATGCTGACATGCCCTTCTGCTGGTGGCGCTGGTGGTGCGCAGTCTCAGGCCATCCAGTGTGCGGGTAGGTGGCTGCCTATGGTGCGGGTTCTGGGGTAGGGGTGCCTGCATAGCTGTCCACACTTTCCCCCAGCACCGCCTGCCAATGTTCCGTGCCATTGGGGTACCTGCTGGGTACTATTCCCTGTGACACCATGGGAAGCACACTCTTGCCCATGTTGGGCCCTCAGCAGTTTCTGTCTGGCTGCTCTACTGTTTCAGCATTCCTATGGGCCAGCTAGGCATTACCCTAGTCCGCACTGTGCCCCAGCTGCACCACAGCATGTGCCGCCTGCAGCCCTCTGTGTCCCCTTTTCCAGCATCTGTCCAGTTGCCCATTCCAACATGCCCACCCTGCTGTTGTGGAACATGTGCACACCATAGGAAACCTGTCCAATGGAGAGGAAAACCCTGATCAGCGCAATTTCTCTGTGGGCTCATTCACCTTGTATGGGGACAGAGCATAGACCCTTCCAAAATTCATATCTTTTTTTTGGAGCTTTCTTGGGGGTGTTTTTTGATGTTTCCCATTGATATCACTATTGCCCAGCTTGGTTATGTATTTTTTACATTTTCTTCTGGTCATTTTCACTGTTTCTTTGCACTATTGTTCCGTGCACATGTATCACACTTATCACTTTTTTGTAGGTTTCCCTGGTTTTGCAGTACATTGCTGACGTAAATGGTTTCTTTACTCTTTAAATCAGCTCTAACTGGCGTTAGTTTTCAGCCTCGGATTTCGCAGCATCAGTGTGCAGGGGGCCTCTCCCCTCCCACTCTCCGCCCATTGACCCTCTCTCTCCGCCCCTGGGGAGCCTTCCTCTGCCCTCCGGGAGCCTTTCTCCACCTTCAGCGCTCGTTTGCGTCTTAGCGCGCGATAAGGCGCCTTATCGTGTGATAACGTGGGAGAGCGCACGTTAAGACGGTTTAGTAAACATACCCCATAGAGCTGGTGTAGTTCTCTGCACCTACATGTTTGACATACGTGTGGAAATTATAGCATTTCATAATCTACTATATATGCATGCCAGTGTGCTCTGCCCACGTTTTGCCCAAATTCCACCCGTGTGCATGCACCTTGATGTCATAGCACACACCTTTACACCAGTTGGTAATTTATAAGAGATCGTTTATAAGTGAATAAGGCTACATACGGAATGGCTTTATAAAATTGTCTCCTTAACTGTTCAGAGGAGAATCATACCCTTTCTACAGCTCATTCTGATTCACCCAGGAAAAACAAACTGGCAGTCTGCAAAGGAGTTGGAAAAAAATTAGGAAAGGCTTAGATGACAGCTTTTTTTTTCTCTGAACTATTATTGTCTGGTCAAATGTCATCCCAAAGAGAATATGGAAAAAGAAAGGGCATGAAAGAGATGGGGGTTGAGAAGAAATTGGGTAAATTGGAAAGTATCTAAACTTTATTACATAGTAACATAGTATATAATGGCAGATAAAGACCAGTATGGTCCATCTAGTCTGCCCAGCAAGGCAGCAAGAGTAGGTGCACTTGCCACTCTGTGCAGGCCATCTCTCCCCATGCCTTTTTTTAGGAATGTACCCACCGCTCCGTATAGGTCACCCCTATTTGTTCAGATATAAGAGATAGTTATGTTTATTTTGATTTCATCCTGTTCCTGTGTCTATCCCATGTCACTATATTTGCCCCCACCACTTCCAGCGGGAGAGCATTCCAAGCATCCACAACCCTTTCAGTGAAAAAGTATTTCCTGACATTGCCTTTCAGTTTATCCCCTTGCAGCTTCATGTGATGCCCTTCAGTTTTACAGCTTCCCTGTCTTTGGAAGAGGTTTGTTTGTCCATGAATACTCTTTAAGTATTTAAAGGTCTGAATCATATCTCCCCTGTCCCTCCTCTCCTCTAGAAGATACATATTTAGGTCTTCAAGTCTCTTCTCATATGTCTTCTGACACAGGACTCCAAATCATTTTGGTCACCTTCTTCTGAACTGCTTCCAATCTTGTTATATCCTTTGTGAGATACGGTTTCCAAAACTGAACACAATATTCATAAGAACATAAGATATGCCATACTGGGTCAGACCAAGGTCCATCGAGCCCAGTATCCTGTTTCCAACAGTGGCCAATCTAGGTCATACGTACCTAGCAGTTTCCCCAAAAGACACAGGTTCCGCAATGCTTGTACTGGGTCAAGCATTGATATCCTGGGTCCCTTCTTAATAATGGTTTATGGAGCTTTCCTCCAGGAACTTGTCCAAACCTATTTTAAACCCAGCTACACTAACAGCCTTTACTACATCCTCAGGTAACGAATTCCAGAGTTTGATTACACGTGGAGTGAGAAGAAGCTTGCTGCAGAAGCAAAAATGCAAAATAAAGACTTTTTCATGTACATTCATAGCAAAAAACCTCTGAGAGAGTCAGTTGGTCCATTAGATGATAGAGGGGTTAAAGGGGCACTAAGAGTCGACAAGGCGATAGCGGAGAGACTGAATGAATTCTTTGCTTCGGTCTTTACTGAGGAAGATGTAGGGATGTTACCCATGACTGAAGTGGTATTTAAAGGTGCGGAAGAATTGAAGGAAATATTGATACATCGAGAAGATGTAGTACAACTATTAGGGGTATGTTTACTAAACTGCGTTAGTGCGATTCGCGTTAGGAGCCACGGTAGAGACAGAAACCCCAAATAAGGACATGGGCGGTACATCGTTTCCGAGAACGCGCCGAGAACGCGTGTTACAAGGCACCATAAATGAATGAGCGCTACAGGGCACGTTACCGCGCGTTAATCTTAAGAAGGCGCGCAGGCATACAAACACAACAACAGAGCTGTAGCACAATGGTTACAACACTGAGTGATGGTACAGGGGTCATGGGTTCGATTCCCCAGTGGGCCTAATGTATAAGGCTGGCTGAGGCAGCACCCTTTACATTTAAGTAGCGATTGTTGAGGCATGTAATGTGTATTTTAATTAGTGCTGCCAGCAAACACACCCTCACGGTGGCATAACCTAAGATGCCGCATAAGGCACTCCATAGGGCACATTATAAAGTGTACTGTCCGCCAAGGCACCCTATAATGTCCCCTATAGGACACCTTATAAGGATGTGAACAAAGCCCTGGCTGGCTGCAGGACAGCATGTCAGTAGGCTACAGCTATTAACAAGCCCCGGGCTGGCTACAGAAGGACTGCATGTCACCACACAAAGAGTCTGCTGTGGTTACCAGGATAGGGTTAACCCACCCGTACCCATGATGCACTGCACATGCAAATCAGCAGTCGAGAGATGGGCACAAGATCGGGTATGCACCCCCACAGCACCTCGGCCTTGTAGGGGGAACAGACCGTGTGTGGCACTGCCACAGAGTAGCCACAGACAGTCACATTGTGCGGGTACAGTGCCCACCCTGAGGTTGAGGTGGGGCGCCCAGCACCAGGTCCACAGCACCTTTCATGGCTGAAATACGCCGTGCTGCAGGTCCCCATCAGTGTGTGATAGGTAGTTCAGTTAGACACACCTAGGACACATCTGTGTCCTGCTGTATGTCTCGGTCATGTCTAGTCCCTATGGGCAATGCTGCACCCAGAATAGTGCATATCCTGTGTTGGTGCCATCGTTACCTGGTGAAGGGGGGTGTGTATGGACCCATAGGCAGATTATGTACCACCACACAACCCACCCTCTGTGGCTCAGGTTGGGAAACAGGATCACCCACCAATAGATCCACAGTCTACCTCCCTGCAATGGCAGCAGTAGAGGGGACCAGCAACCCCAGTCCTGCTGGGGAACAGACAGAGCGGTACACATCCATAACGCAATAGCAGACAGACAGCAGGCCTGGAAATGCTCAGCTGCCCCCCACCATTATCTGACATTCTTCAGCAGCAAGCCTCCAGCCGCTGCACCCTGCAAGGTGTTCCAGCAAGACACATACTAGCTGCAGACAGTCCGCCAGCAAGTCCATAGTGCCAAACACTGTTCGGGTTTTCATGCTGTCCCTCATGAATATGCATGAGATACATCTGCATACCATGGGGGTGGCACATAGAAATGCAGCACAGGCATGTTTACCAGAGGCAGCATGGAACTGGGATGGTGTTTGGCCCTCCAGGACTGCAGTTGGGAGGCTCTGCTCTAGGTAATGTGAATGTTTATGGTGTCTGTGCTCTGTAGGGTAAAATGTAGGTGTCTTGGGCATGTTTACGTCATCTGCAATAAAGGTGCTGTCTGTATTAGCACGTTGTAGTAGTGGGTAAAATATGGGGATTGGGTTGGCAGCAACCACAGCTGGGACATGAACCTGTGACCCTCTGCTTCTGAATACAATGGTTTTGTGCACTGCACCACCTTGTTGTCACAGAGTCAGTACATTCCTTGGTGATTCCATGACTGTTCGTCAGACAGGGCCCGTTTGTTGCAGTACACGGCACCCACCTACACAGGGCTAGGCCACGGTCTGCTTTGGGCAGCAGCCACTGCCCCCTCCACCATGAGTATCCCTTAGCCATCATGCTGACATGCCCTTCTGCTGGTGGTGCTGGTGGTGCGCAGTCTCAGGCCATCCAGTGTGCAGGTAGGTGGCTGCCTATGGTGCGGGTTCTGGGGTAGGGGTGCCTGCATAGGTGTCCACGCTTCCCCCCTGCACCGCCTGCCAATGTTCCGTGCCCTTGGGGGTAGCTGCTGGGTACTATCCCCTGTGACACTGTGGGAAACACAGTCGTGCCCATGTTGGGCCTTCAGCAGTTGCTGTCTGGCTGCTCTGCTGTGTCAGCATTCGTATGGGCCACCTAAGCATCGCCCTAGTCCGCACTGTGGCCCAGCTGCACCACAGCATGTGCCGCCTGTGGCCCTCTGTATCCCCTTCTCCGGCATCTGTCCAGTTGCCGTTCCGACATGCCTGCCCTGATGTTGCGGGACATGTGCACGCCATATGAACCCTGTCCGATGGTGGGGAAAAACCTGAGCAGCACTATATCACTGTGGGCTCATTCACCTTGTATGGAGTATAGACCCTTCCACGATTTATATCTGTTCTATGGAGCTTACTCGGGGGGGGAGAGGTTGATGTTTCTCATTGCTACCACTATTGGCCAGCTTGGTTATGGTCTTTTTCCAGTTTGTTGGGGTGATTTTCAGTGTTTATGTGCCCTTTTGTTCTGTGCACATGTATCACACTTATCACTTTTTTTTTGTTTCCCTGCCTGGGCTGTACATTGCTGACACTGAAATAGTTTCTCTCCCCTGTAATGTGCATTTAACGGCAGGTTTTCATTCGCGTTGGAATTGAGCTCTTCATATCAGCGCGTTAGTGTGAAAGGAGCCTCTCCCCACCCATTCTCCGCCATTGACCCCTTCTCTCCACCGTCTCTCCACCTTCTGCGGTGTTTTACCGCGCAGCGGGAGTTTACGATCATTAACTATGGTTAACGCGTGTTATCTAACGTTAATGATCGTAAGCGCGTCATAACGCACGTTATGATGCGCTTACGATCATTAACGTTACATAACGCGCGTTATTTACGATTACCGCAGTTTAGTAAACATATCCCTTAGATAAACTGAAGAGTAGCAAATCACCTGGGACGGATGGTATACATCCAAGGGTGTTGAAAGAACTGAAATATGAGATTGCAGACCTGCTATTAGTAATCTTTAAACTATCATTAAAATCATCTGTAATACCTGAAGATTGGAGGATTGCCAATGTAATGCCAGTCTTTAAAAAGGATTCCAGGGGTGATCCGGGAAACTACAGACCGATGAGCCTGACGTCAGTACCGGGAAAAATGGTAGAAACCATCATAAAGAACAAAATTACTCAGAATGCAGATAGTCATGGCCTAATGGGAGACAGCCAACATGGCTTTAGACATGGAAGATCTCGTCTTACTAATCTGTTATGTTTTTTGAAGGTGTGAATAAATAGGTGAAAAAAGGTGAGTCGGTTGATATAGTGTATATGGACTTTCAGAAAGCCTTTGACAAGGTCCCTCATGAGAGACTTTTGGCAAAACTAAAGAGTCATGGGATAGGAGGCAGTGTACTATTGTGGATCAGGAACTGGTTAAAAGATAGAAAGCAGAGGGTAGGGCTAAATGGCCAATTTTCCCAATGGAGAAAGGTGAATAGTGGTGTACTCCGGGGATCTGTGCTGGGTCTGCTGCTTTTTGACATATTCATAAATGACCTGGAAAAGGGAATAACGAGTGAGGTTATCAAATTTGCAGATGACACAAAACTATTTAAAGTTGTTAAAACCGAAGAGGATTGTGGAAAATTGCAAGAGGATCTTGATAAATTGGAAGACTGGGCATCAAAATGGCAGATGAAATTCAATGTGGACAAGTACAAAGTTATGCATCTAGGGAAGAACAACCCAAACTATGGTTACACGATGCAAGGTTCCACATTAGGAACCACCACCCAGGAAAAAGATTTAGGCGTCATTGTGGATAACATGTTAAAACCCTCGGCCCAGTGTGCAGCGGCAGCTAAGAGAGAAAATAGAATGCTAAGTATCATAAGGAAAGGAATGGAAAATAAAACAAAAGCTATTATAATGCCTCTATTATCGTCCCATGGTGAGACTGTACCTTGAATATTGTGTGCAATTCTGGTCACCGTATCTTAAAAAGGATATTGCATTATTAGAAAAGGCTCAGAGAAGAGCCACCAAAATGGTAAAGGGGATGGAAGGATAATCCTATGAAGAAAGGCTAAAACGGTTAGGGCTCTTTAACCTGGAAAAGAGACGGCTGAGGGGAGATATGATAGAAGTCTATAAATTAATGAACGGAGTGGAATGGGTAAACGTAGATTGATTGTTTACTTTATCAGAATATAGAAAGACTAGGGGACATGCAATGAAGCTACAGGGTAAACTATTTAAGACTAATAAAAGAAAATATTTTTTCACTCAACGTGTAATCAAGCTCTGGAATTTGTTACCAAAGGATGTAGTAAAGGCTGTTAGTGTAGCTGGGTTTAAAAAAGGTCTGGACAAGTTCCTGAAGCTAAGGTCCATAAACCATTATTAAGAAGGGACCCAGGATATCAATGCTTGACCCAGTACAAGCATTGCAGAACCTGTGTCTTTTGGGGAAACTGCTAGGTACGTATGACCTAGATTGGCCACTGTTGGAAACAGGATACTGGGCTTGATGGACCTTGTTCTGACCCGGTATGGTATATCTTATCTTCTTATATGTTCTTATGTTCTTATGCGGCTAGGCACCCTGTTATAAGAATACCTTCCTTGAGACCAATTTTTATGCTGTGCTTCCTAAGGAATATCCCTTTGAAAATCCATGGCAAACTGGTGCACACAGAGAGCATTTACCCTGTATAACTTTCCCATGTTTGCTCGTTCAGGCCTGCTCTGGCCTTACCCCCAGCTCCACTCCATTTCCCCACAAAAGGCCAAGGGCAATGTTAAAAGGGACCTTCTTCATGAATAAAAACACGTTTCCCATGCCTATGTTGCAAAGCCAATACTGGTCAGAGTTCTGAGAAGAAATTTAAGTTTGCTTCCTTTTCACTCACTTATTTAGCCATTATAATCCTTGGATTGGATATTAATATAAGACAGTATGGATAATGGTATCAATAACTGTATTAAGCTGATTGGTTTTGTAATGGCACTTTTAACCAATTCAAATAAATACTCCACTAATTTCTTTTCATTAGTTTTCTGCCAGGCAAAAACAGACTAAAACATATTAAGAACCAGGACCATACCAAGCTGAAATGCGCCCTGTATGACTAACCAATCTGGTGCCCCCCTTTGCCCCAGCCACATGCAGTAACTCACTCTTTTGGAACTTCCTGGAAGCCCAGCAATGAAATTGGCGCCTTTCTGTACTTCCACCCAATGTGGCCGCATCACTCGCACAGTCCTTAGTACAGTCCTGTTACGAATGTATCATTTTTTAATAAGAGTTCTTAAAAAATGATTCTGAAATGTTTCTCTCTGCTTTTGATAACGAGCTTAGAGTTTATAACCTCTTGCTTGAATAAGAAGTAGATTTCTAAAATTAAAAAACAAATTCATAATCAGCTGCATGAGCTTATTCTCATTACTCCTTCTATACCCCAACAGGTTTGACTGGATGTACAGAGGGGGGCACAATTCTGATCCCGCGGGGCACGTCTAGTTTTCACTGCATACTTCATTTTATATTTTTTAGTGCATATCCTGTGTGGGTGTCATGGTCACATATTATAAGTGAAGGGGGGTGTTTGGACCCAAAGGTGGATGATATAGCACCACCCAACCTGCCCTCTGTGGCTCAGGGTGGGGGACAGGATCTCCTACCAACAGATTCACATTCTACATCTTTGCAATGGTGGCAGTAGAGGGGACCATCAACTCCAGTCCTGCTGGAGAGCGGGCAACCTACAGGGCAGCCAATGCAGATCTGGGCGCATCACATAAGGCAATGGCAGACAGGCAGAATACTGGAAAAGCTCAGCTGCCCCCCTCCACTATCTGACATTCACCAGCAGAGAGCAGTCTCCACCCTGCAAGGAGTTCCAGCTATACACATGCTAACTTCAGACAGTCTGCTAGTTAGTACATAGTGCATGCTCCTGGAGGAACCATATGCACCCAAAAATGGGATGTGAGCACACACCAAGCAGGTAAGTCAGTGAATGGGCCCCAAAAAAGGGAACCCATAAATATCACTTAAAAAAAAACTGTACAGCACTATGGGGGAACCTAGCCATGCCGTGGCCACTGCTCAGTCAGGGTGAGAGTGACTTCCCAGCATGACATGCTGTGGCCACCCTGTCCATGCAGGTGGTGGTCGGCCAATACAATGTCTCAGCCATTGCCCTATGCCCTGTGCAGGTGCATCCTGCTCAGGCCACCCTGTTCGGGCCATACCCACAGTACCTTGCTCCTCATTATGCACATTGGTAGGCTAACACTGGAAATAGTGCAAGCAGTGTGGGCTCTGTAAGGTGTAGGCAGCCACAACACACTGGATAGACATACACACACTTCCACACCTATGCCAGCATTGTGCAAATATAGAGGTTTGTGGCAGTCCTGGCCGCCACACCAGTCCTGGGCACAGTGCAGGCATTGCTATGGTACGCAATACTGTTGGGATCACTCCCCAGGGTGGTAAACACTGTCAGAAGCAAAAACTGACACACTCCACAGATATCAGAAAGGTTGCTATGATGAATCTCTGTCAACAAATCGTGTTTAACTTAGGAATTGTTAGCTGACATTAATCATAGCAACCTTTTGATATATGTGGAACATGTTCCCAAGTTTAGGACGGCATTGCTAAGGTATGCAGATGCCAGTATTAGGAGAAGCTGCTCTGTGCAGGGCCCAACAGCCTGACTCTCCATGAGGCTTTGGATAGTGGAGCCTGTGGGTTTGGGTGTTTGTGCCCCTGTTGGTTGCTGCTCTAGGGCAGAGGTTCCCAACTCTGGTCCCGGTGGGTCAAACACCGTTCAGGTTTTCATGCTGTCTCTAATGAATATGCATGAGATACATTTGCATACAATGGGGCGGTGCAGACAAATGCTGCACAGGCATATTTATTAGGGACAGCATGAAATCTGAATGGTGTTTGGCCCTCCAGGACTGCAGTTGGGAAACTCTGCTCTAGGGATTGCACATGTTTATGGTGTTTGTGCTCTGCAGGGTAAAATATAGGCACTTCTGGCATTTTTATTTTATCTGCAATTAAGGTTCCATCTTTATTACCATGGTTTAGTACTGGGGAAAATATAGGGACATGATTTGCAGGAGCCAAAGCTGGGACTTGAACTTGTGGCCTTCTGCTCCTGAGCATTCTGGCTGTATGTACTGCACCAAACTGCTTCTGCAGGGGGGAGTTCATTCACTGGGGATACCATGCTGTTTGTCAGACAGACCTTGTCTATTGCAGTGCACGGCACCCACCTAAGTGGGGCTTGGCCGTGGTTTGCTGTGGGCAGATGCCACTGCCCCCTCTGCCACCAGCACCCCTCCGCTACCATGCTGACATGCCCTTCTGCCGGTGGTGCTGGTGGTACGCAATCCCAGGCCATCCAGTAGGCCGGTAGGCGGCTGCCTATGGTGAATGATATGGGGTAGGGGTGCCTACATAGACATCCACGCTTCCCTCTGGCATCGCCTGCCAATGTTATTTGCCCTTTGGGGTACTTGCTGGGTACTGTCCCCTGGGACATCGTGGGACACACACTTTTGACCATGTTTGCTCTTGGTCAGTTGCTGTCTTGTTGGTTTTCTGCTTCTACATTCCTATGTGTCACCTAGGCATCTGCCTAGCCTACTCTGTGCCCCAGCTGCCACACTGCATGTCCCGCTTTCAGCCCCCTGTACCCCATTTGCAGCCTCACCGTAGTGCCCTCTCGTACTGGGGCACTATGATGTTGCTGCACATGTGTCACTGTTATCACTTTTCTTGGTTTCCTTGCCTTTGCTGTACATTGCTGACTGAAATGGTCTCTCTCCCCTGCAAATGTGCCTCTAGCGCGAGGTTTTCACTGGTGCTAATTTTCAGGACTTCATTTCTTGGTGTTAGTGTGCATGGGGCCTCTCCCCGCCCACTATCCGCCCATTGAGACCTTATCTCCGCCCCTGGGGAGCTGTTCTCCAACCTCTGGGGAGCCGTACTCCACCCTTGGTGCACCTTAATGCCGCACGACACATTATCGCGCAATATGTGATGTTCTCGCACAGTAATACGCCATTATCACCTGATAACGTCACGTATTGCGCGATAACGTCGCAGTTGCGCTGTTAGCGCCATTTAGTAAACATACCCCTTAGACTAACTCCTAATATTTCTGTCTTCTTGTAGTTTAGTTAAAGCCAATTTTACTTACAGCATACCTCAAAAACATTATACGACAAGAGGATAACCCCATCATCTCATTCTGATTATCTTTTTATAGGAATTTCAATGAGTATGAGTATTTCAGTGTTTATTCTGATGATCCTCCTCTACTGCTATCCTATTCTCAGTTGGTGTACCCCAAGAGTCTGTTCTAGGCCCACTCTCTCTCTATACCCATTCCCTTGGTGCACTCATCTCCTCCCATAGTTTTCAGTACCACTTTTACGCTGATGAACCTCAGATCTATCTTTCTGCATCTGATATCTCTCCTGCACTCCAGGCCAGAATTTCTGCCTTCATTTCTGACATCGCTACCTGGATGTCTCACCACCATTTGAAATTAAACATGGCCACAGCTGAGCTTATTATGTTTCCCCTGGGGGTATGCAGTGCATGATGTGGGGGGCACCTGAGACTTATTCCACCTTCAGGGCACACGGCTGCACAGAGCTGAGCAACTGTGTGCTGGTGGATGTACAGGGTCCTGTCCTGAATAGGTCCTGTACATCCCAGCAGCTGGTCACTTCCCAGTTCTTCCTCCATTCCTCCCCCCCCCCCCCCCCGCCCACGCCCACGTACAGTGCTCCCCACTCAAACACCAAACACAGTGCTCCCCACTCAAAGAGTGTTGCTGGTGGACTAGAGCTTGGAGAGCTAGGTGTCAGCTGGATGTCCAGCCTCGCTATTCGCACCTCAGAATGCTGGCCATAGAGTATAGATTGGAGCAATATCTGCAGGTTATCATATGTCTTGAGGTGGACAGTGTGCAATTTAAATAGACAGCTTTACATTGCCATTATGACTAAGAACGGTTTTGAGGCTTTCTGTTGAAAAATCAATGAATAAGCGCCATTCTGACAGTTTGTGTACCTGTGAGAGGGCTCCAAAAAGTCTGTCGATATCGTTGCAATAACACATTGGACCATCTACTTTAAAGAACGTTACTAAATTATGACTATGCATGCGATAGTGGCAAATGAGAACATTCTTTTGAAGTGATTTATTTTTATTCAGCCTTGAAGCAAGGAGTTCCACTTTATCTTTTGAGCCAAGTCTCGTATAAAATCACTAAGCTTTTCTTGGCTGAATTTTACTGGGTTGCCATCACTTTCGTGTGGCACATAGTCTGCATCTTCTGACTCTTTAGGTTGGCCTCCACTTGCACATTCATACTCCATTTCATCTGGTATAGAAGACAGCCCATCCTGTGAAGGAACTGTAACAGGAAGTGTTTCATCATGTGGAACCGGGCACATTGCAGACATAAGATTTGGATATACAATGTTGCGCTTGTGTTGTTATTTTTAATTCAACTCGTAATCAAACTCTGGAATTCATTACCAGAGGATGTAGTAAACACTGATAGTGTAACTGGGTTTAAAAAAGGTTTGGACAAGTTCCTAGAGAAAAGGTCCATAAAGCATTATTAAAGAGGACCCAGGAAATCCACTGCTTGCCCCGGGACAAGTATTATGGAACTTGTGTTCCTCTTTGGGAACCTGTCATGTATTTGTGGCCTGGATTGGCCACTGTTGGAAACAGGATACTGGACTTGATGGACCTTGGTCTGACCCAGTATGGCATTTCTTAAGTTCTTTGCAGAGAAAACCGTGATATTAACCAGACAAAAATAACAATTGTCACGATGGTTTCTCAGCTCCCTCCATAACATCAGTACAGTACTACTACTACTACTACTGAGCATTTCTATAGCGCTACAAGTCATATGCAGTGCTACACAGACATATAAGAGGCATCACCGTTCTCCTTCCATTTATCCAATCACATAGTCCATTTGCATAGGTGGTGCAAATTTATTTATTTATTTATTTGAACAGTTTTATATACAGCTTTATCCTAAAATCAAAGCAGATTACCCAGCAAACAAGTCGCTATACAGCAAACAAATCAAGTGGCAGGGTGTGTGGATGTGGGCATAGAGTGATACATTGAGGTATGTGTGCATGAGTGGTGTGAGGTTGATTGTGTAGTGTACTATATACAGTAGGAGCTCTGTACAGGAACAATATATATTTTACATTTTACATTTTCTTTCTGCAGGCTATCTACAGCTGTAGGCTATATACAGTATGAGCTATTTACATTTTTACATCTTATCAGCAGAGAGTGAGTTTGTTTGAACGGTTCGTGTGATGGCCTTGTAGTGTTCTGTGATGAGCGTAGTTTTTGGCATCTTCCAGAAGTCTTTGAGGACTTTTGTCGATCTTAGGGGTATGTTTACTAAACCGTCTTAATGTTACTGGCGTTAGTTGCAGTCTTACTTTGAAGAATGCCATTTAAGATAGTGGGCATTCCGGTCTTAAGGAAGCATTTCGGGTTATCACGTGATAAAGTCCGTTATCGCACGATAGAGGGAGCCGTGGCATGTTAATGACCGTTAGCCTTAATTAGGCGAGCTGACCTACAAACACAGCAACAGAGGTGTAGCACAATGGTTAATACATTGACTGATGAAACAAGGGTTATGAATTCAATCCCTCAGTGGGCTTAATGAGTAAGGCTGTCTGAGACATTACCCTTTACTTTAAATCTGTGCTGTCTGAGGCATTTTCTTTTTTAATTTAAATTAGTGCTGCCAGCAAACACACCCTCACAGTGCCGTAACCTAAGGTGCCGCATAAGGCGCCCTATAAGGCACTCCAGAGGGCACATTATAAAGTGCACTGTCC
Source organism: Ichthyophis bannanicus (assembly GCA_033557465.1). Taxonomy (NCBI): domain Eukaryota; kingdom Metazoa; phylum Chordata; class Amphibia; order Gymnophiona; family Ichthyophiidae; genus Ichthyophis; species Ichthyophis bannanicus. Next base: position 103,304,434 of record CM066035.1, read on the forward strand.
GCCAAGGCACCTTATAATGTCCCTTATAGGGCACTTTATGAGGCACCTTAAGGTTACAACACTGTGAGGGTGTTTTTGCTGGCAGCACTAATTTAAATTAAAAAAGGAAATGCCTCAGACAGCCCTACCAAATAACACCAATGTGAGATCAAACCCATGACCTCTGCCTCCACAGTCAGTGAAGTAGCCAGTGGGCTACATCTCTATAGCTACTAGCAAGCCCCTGGCTGGATACAGAAAGACTGCATATCACCACACAAACTGTCTGCTGTGGTTACCAGGATAGGGTTAACCCACCCGTACCCATGATGCACTGCACATGCAGATCAGCAGTCCACAGATGATCACAAGATGGGGTATGCACCCCCATAGCACCTCGGCCTGGTAGGGGGAACTGACCGTGTGTGTTACTGGCACAGAGCAGCTACAAACCGACACATTGTGGGGGTACTGTGCTCACCCTGAGTGTGAGGTGGGGCACCCAGCACCAGGTCCGCAGCACCTGGCTTAACTGAGATAGACTATGCTGCAGGTTGCCATGAGTGCCAGTGCGTGATAGGTAGTCCTTGCAGACAAACTTAGGATACATCTGTGTCCATCCATATTTCCCGGTCATGTCCAGCCCTTGTGGACTATGATGCACCCAGAATAATGCATATCCTGTGTGGGTGCTATGGTCACATGATTTAAGTGAAGAGGGGTATTTGGACCCATAGGCAGATTATGTAGCACCACCCAACCCATCCTCTGGGGGACATGATCCCCCACCAACAGATCCACATTCTACATCCCTGCAATGGTGGCAGTAGAAGGGACCATCAACCCCAGTTTTACTGGGGAACAGGCACCTTACAGGGCAGGCAATGCAGATCTGTACCCATCCATAAAGCAATGGCAGACAGACAGTAGGCCTAGAAATGCTCAGCTGACCCCCACCACTATCAGACATTCTCCAGCAGCAAGCACAATAAGACTCCAGCCACTGCACCCTGCAAGGTATTCCAGCCATGCACATACTAACTGCAGACAATCTGCTAGCTAATCCATAGTGCATGTTCCTGGAGAGGATGTAAACACACACATCAAGCAGATAAGTCAGTGATTGGGCCCCAGAAAAAAAAAAAACATAAATATCACTTGAGAGAAACCCTATATAGCACTATGGGGGAACATAGCCATGCCGTGGTCACTGCTCAGTCAGGGTGAGAGTGACCTTCCAGCAGGACATGCTGTGGCCACCCTGTCCGTGCAGGTGGTGGTCGGGCACTACAATGTCCCAGCCATTGTCCTATGCCCTGTGCAGATGCATCCTGCCCAGGCCACCCTGTCCGGGCCATACCCACAGTACCTTGCTCCTCATTATGCACATTGGCAGGCTAACACTGGAAACAGTGCAAGCAGTGTGGACTCAGTAATGTGTAGGCAGCCACAATACACTGGATAGACAGACACACACTCCCACACCTATGCCAGCATTGTGCAAATATAGAGGCTTTTGGCAGTCCTGGCCACCACACCAGTCCTGGGCACAATGCAGGCATGGCTATGGTACGCAATACTGTTGGGGTCACTCCCCGGGTTGGTAAAAACTGTCAGAAACCAAAACTGAAACACACTCCACAGATATCAGAAAGGCTGCTATGATGCAGCTCTATCAGCAAATTGTGCTTAACTTAGGAATTGTTATCTGCCATTAATCATAGAAACCTTTTGATATATGTGGAACGTATTCCCAAGTTTAGGGCAGCATTGATAAGGTATGCAATTGCTAGTATTGGGAGATGCAGCTGCGCGCAGGGTCCAACAGACTGACTCTCCATGAGGCTTTGGATAGTGGAGCCTGTGGGTATGGGTGTTTATGCCCCTGTTGGCCGCTGCTGTAGGGCAGAGATTCCAAACTCCAGTCCTGGTGGGCCAAACACTGGAGAACCACAGGAGCGAGTAGATATGGAAGTCACATAAGCTTTATTGAGTGAAAAAAACCCTACTCTGGTGGGCCAAACACTGTTCAGATTTTCATGCTGTCCCTAATGAATATGCATGAGATACATTTGCATATAATGGGGGTGGCGCATACTAATGCAGCACAGGCATATTTATTAGGGACAGCATGAAACCTGAATAGTGTTTAGCCCTCCAGGATTGCAGTTGGGAAGCTCTGCTCTAGGGATTGCACATGTTTATGGTGTCTGTGCTCTCTAGGGTAAAATACAGGCGTTTCAGGCATGTTTATTTTATCTGCAATAAAGGTTCCGTCTTTATTACCATGGTTTAGTACTGGGTAAAACTTGGGGAAAGGGTTTGCAGGAGCCACAGCTGGGACTTGAACTTGTGACTTTCTGCTCATGAACACACTGACTGTGTGTACTGCACCACACTGTTGCCACAGGGACAGTTCATTCCCTGGGGATACCATGACTGTTCGTCAGACAGACCCTGTCTGTTGCATTGCACGGCATCCACCTAATTGGGGCTAGGCCATGGTCTGCTGTGGGTAGATGCCACCAGCACCCCTCCGCCACCAGCACCCCTCTGCCAGCATGCTGCCATGCCATTATGCCGGTGGTGCTGGTGGTGCGTAGTCTGTTGCAGTGCATGGCACCCACCTAAACGTGGCTTGGCTGTGGTCTGCTGTGGGCAGATGCCACTGCCCCCTCTGCCACCGGCACCCCTCCGCCACCATGCTCACATGCCCTTATGCCGGTGGTGCTGGTGGTGTGCAGTCCCAGGCCATCCAGTGTGCCGGTAGGCAGCTGCCTATGGTGTGGGTTCTCAGGTAGGGGTGCCTCCATGGACATGCGTGCTTCCCCCCAGCACCGCCTGCCAATGTTATGTGCCTTTGGGTGTACCTGCTGAGTAATATTCCCTGTGACACTGTGAGAAACACACTTGTGCCCATGTTGGACCCTCTTCAGTTGCTGTCTTGCTGCTTTACAGTTTCGGCATTCCTATGTGCCACCTAGGCATCTACCTAGCCCGCACTGTGCCCCAGCTGGACCACAGCATGTGCCGCCTGCAGCCTCCTGTATCCCATTTACAGCATCAGTACAGTTGCCCTTTCCTACGTGCCCACTCTGCTGTTGCTGCACATGTGCACACCATAACAAACCTGCCCAATCTAAATGACAGAAACCCTGATCAGCACTATTTCAATGCGGGATCATTCACTTTGTAGGGGGACAGAGCATAGACCCTTCCAAACATGATTTCTTAATTTATACGCTTTGTCAGTAGTGTTGCTTTATGTTTAACATTAATATCACTATTGGCCAGCTTGGTTATTGGGATTTTAGATGTGGTTCTGGTCCTTTTATATGTTTATTTGCCTTTTTGGTCCCTGCCCATGTATCACCACTATCACTTTTCTGGATTTCCCTGCCTTTGCTGCACATTGCCGACTGAAATGGTTTCTCTTTCCTGCAAATGTGCCTTAACGTGAGGGTTTCACTGGCGTTAGTATTCAGACCCGGATTTCACAGCGTTAGTGTGCCTGGAGCCTCTCCCCTCCCACTCTCCGCCCATTGACCCCTTCTCTCCGCCCTCTGGGGAAGCCTTACTCCATCGTTCAGACCCGGATTTCACAGTGTTAGTGTGCCTTAACACCGCCGCTGTGTTATCGCGCGATAAGTGACGTTATCACGCAATATTATCACTCAATAACATCACTTATCATGCGATAATACAACCACTGAGACATTAAGACAGTTTAGTAAACATACCCCAAAGTATTGGAAAGATGATTGGAAAATATCATGCCCCATACATCTAGTAGTACTAAAGAAATGATAAATAGGTAATAGTAGTATTAGTAAACTTGTCTAGCAACAGAATTCTGTATTGGTGGCAGAAGAGAAGGCAGAAGGAAGAGAGAATTACCTCAGACAGCACTGATTTAAAGTAAAGAGCAATGCCTCAGAGAGCCTTACTCATGACCCCTGCTTCATCAGTCATTGTATTAACAAGTGTGCTACACCTCTGTTGCTATGTTTACTGGTCAGCGCGCCTAATTAAGGCTAACGAGCGTTAACGTGCCACGGCTCCCTCTATTTGCGCTATAATGGACTTTTTCACGCGATAACCCGAAATGCTACCTTACGACTGGAACGCCCACTACCTTATATGGCATTCATCACAGTAAGACTGCAACTAATGCCGGTAACATTAAGACGGTTTAGTAAACATACCCCTTTGTCTCTACTCTATGGGGAATGTTTACAAAGCTGCACTAAGCTTTTGCAGGTATAGAGAGAAACAATCAAAGTGTGGTATGTGTAACAGTTGTGTGCTACCTGTTGGGGCCATATATAACATGGCCCCAGTACATACCAGCAGCATTCACACTTAACATGGATGCACTTAATGTCACCCATTGAGGTGGCATTAAGTATTTGTTTAGCTAGGCTTATATACCACTTTTCTATAAGTCAAAGTGGTGTACATTCGAGTACTGTATAAATATTTCCCTTGTCCCTGACGGGCTAACAATCTATGTTTTTGTAGCTGAGGCAATAGAGGACTAACTGACTTGCTCAAGGCCACAAGGAGCACCTGTAGGACTAGAAGCTCCAGTCCTTCTGTCCCAAACTTTCTGTCCTCTAGTGGGATTTGAGCCCTTTGGCCTGGAGGAACTTGCCCCATCCACTAGGCCACTATTTGCTTCCTCCCTTCTGTCCCTGGCAGAAGCCTCCCCTGTATGAACAAGGGGGAGGGAGGGGGAATTCCAGAAGGGGAGCAAGGACAGGCCATGGGCAGTCCATGACCCTGAATGTACAGGGCCGATTCTGACTGGAATAAGTCCCCCTGGACATCAGGGGTCGGCAGGGCCCAGGCAGCGGCGGAAAGGTGAGGGGGTGCAGGGTGGTTTTCCACTACCCAACCCTGGCCATGGAAGGCCAAATCGGGGGTCGGGTTGCAGGGAAAGGAGAAAGTGGTCAGTGGCAGGGGATCGCAGCTCCTAAATGGAGCTGCGATGCCATGGCAATGGGATGCCATGGTACCACGGCTCAGTTCAGGAGCCTGACTGAGTTAGCCGGGCAGAGGTCTGTACTTGCAGGCTGATCAGAATCAGGTCCCGGTCTGCACATACAGGCCCAGACCCGATTTTGATCCCGCAGGCATGTCTAGCCCCTGTGGGATCAGAATCGGGTGTGCCTCTATCTGTTTTAGGTGCATGCTATCTGTTAATTCAGCTCTGCGCATGCTGATTAGAATGAACTCAAGTGCACATTAACAGCACAGCTCAGTAAAATGCCCCCAAGAGATCATGCAGTCTTCATATTGTTTTCTGAATTTGCTACAAGGACTTTTTCATCTCCTTTGCATTTCATCATTTCTTCTACTTAACATTTTTGCCCCAGTTTTTTTTCTTTGTCATGAATTACACAGGTACACTAAAAAAATTTTTTTTTAAACTGCCTCTAATGTTTCGATTGATTTTTACGTTTTTTGGTGCGCTGAATCCAAATCTGGTAACCAATTTGCTCCATCACATACAGATTTTTGCTACATTGGGTTAGCAGTTTGAGGTGAACGTTTCAGATTGAGTGCGATCGAGATAAAAGTTTCTTGGATGAATTCTTTATACTAATTGTTTAGTAGTTATTCAAATAAGAATATAGAAAATTGTAACAAGGCAGCACATAAGAATAGAGTAATGTCAACAAAACACACTGTGATGGTAGCAAAATTGTCTGCACTTAAAACAGCCACATACATGTGCACAAACATTGAGCATATAAGAGCGAGGTTAGACACAAAGCAAAGCAAAGAAATGTGCAAAAAATGTTGTACAGGTATGTATGTAAGAATAGAAAACGCAAACCGCACCATTGCAATACATGAAGACAAACACCTGATGGTGTGAAAATAAAATTCTAATAAATGAGATCTGACACTGTGGTAATAACTAGCAAATTTTTATTTCAAAGTTTAGTAAAAACACGATATTTGTCAACACAGTTTAGATTTTAAAGTCATTCTTGGGTCAATCAATCTCCTGGTGGGCCCGTTTTTTCTTCCCCCGAATGCTTCTCTTGGTGCGCTGCTTGGCGTATTTTTCATCTGGGGTTTCCCGCAGCAGCAACCAGCAGAAATCAGCCATCATAGTGGTGTTCCATCTTCCTTGGTACCTTCTCTCTGCGTCCTTGATGTCCTGGTGAAACCTTTCACCTGGTTCTTCACTGTACGCCCCCAAGTTTTCGGGAAAGTAGTTCACATGGGAGTGCAAGAAATGGACTTTCAGGCTCATGTTACAGCCTTGTTCTTTGAAGGCATTGAGCATCCTGGCAACAATATCCTTATAGTTCTCATCCCGCCTGTTCCCCAAGAATTTGAGAACAACATCCTTGAAGGAATCCCAGGCTTCTTTTTCCTTCTCAGACATCGTTTCAGTGAATGCTCCATCTGAAATGAGTTTCCTTATATCAGGGCCAACAAACACTCCTTCCTTTAGCTTTGCTTCAGAAAGTCGGGTGAACTTTGAGCAAAGGTACCGAAAGCACTCACCATCTTTTGGAAGGGACTTGATGAATTGCTTAATGAGACCCAACTTAATGTGGAGAGGTGGTAATAGAATTTTATCATGAGGTACCAAGCTCTCATGAAGAACATTTTTTTCACCGGGTCTCAAATACTCCCGAATTGGCCAGTCTTTTTTCCCCCAGTGTAGGTCGCGGGCCCAGCTATCCCACAAGCAAAGGAAGCAGGGATATTTGGTGAAACCGGATTGCTGCCCTAATAGCATGGATAGAATTTTAAAGTCTCCACAAATCATCCACTTATGCTCATCATAACGAATCTTCTGAAGAATCAGGGCCAAATTCTCGTATTTTTCTTGGAGAATAACAGAGTGAGCAATAGGAACTGAAGCGAATGTGTTGCCATTATGAAGAAGAACACCTTTTATGCTGTCTTTTGACGAATCAATGAACAGCCGCCATTCAGCAGGATCATACTTGAGTTTAAACTTTTCCATCACTCCGTATATATCGTTGCAAAATACCAAATCTTCCTCTTTGCTGAAATACTTCAAAAATTGTGTCTCGCGGTTGCGGTACCAATAAAAAGTTGTTCCTGGTGACAATAGATTTTTCTGTTTAAGCCGAGAACCTAGCAGTTGGGCAGCATCTTTTGGGAGTCCTAAATCCCGGACTAAATCATTCAATTCAGCTTGAGAGAAAAGTTCAGGTTTCGGATCTGGTTCAGTTTCAAACTCGGAAGTACTGGACTCATCGGGAAAAGCCATCTGATGAGTCTCATCATGATCAGAACCGTCCACACAAATATGATCCAAAGATTTTGGTGGTTCAGGCACAGGTACTTCGTTGCTATGAGGCATAGGCCTAATTGCTGAGGGAAGGTTGGGGTAACTTATTACGTTCTTATTTTTTAAGTTGTATCCCTTCACAATGCAAGAGCAAAAATAGCAGTCACTGCTGTGGTCTCTTTGTTCACGCCACATCATAGGTATTCCGAAACGAAATGCTTGTTTTTTACCTTTCATCCATAAGCGTAGATCTTCCTCACATGTCTTGCACACTTTGTGAGGAGCCCACGGTTTGTCTTGATCGCCTAACTTCAAACCGAAATAGGCGAAATATACTTTTTTAATAAATGCAGAAATGTTCCTCTGCCGCTTTTTCACGGTATATTCCCCACAAATAAAACAAAAACTGTCCGGAGAGTTGACGCAACCTCTGGCTCTGTGAGCCATCACAAATACACAGCACTGCAAACTACAACTGTAGTGAACCACTTCGGAATAAAGCTGGATTACGACTGAGCAAACAAAAGGTAATAATGAACTTGCAAGAAACTGAAATTTGACAGGAACGTTCATGTCGCAACCACCATGTTTGAGCGAGCGAACGAGGCGAGGCGAACAGGAAAGAACATGCGCCAGCGCGAGTACTGGATTTAGCCCCCAATTGTCCTGTTAATGTATAAAATGAATGATAAAATGAATACAAAACACTCTAAAATATCATGAGGGAGTGTTTCTAGTTAGTTAACCATTACAACCTCTATTTTGGGCCAAGAAAATAAACTGCAGTCGGCTAAAAAGAAATTATGTGAACATTCCTTATATGGGTAAGAAATCTAATTTTGCAAGAAAACGTGACGTGATGGAACATTTTGGCTATTTTTCCTGGATTCAGCACCCCAAAATCTATAGGAATCAGTTGCAAAACTGGAGGCAGTTTTTTGGTAGTGTACCTGTGTTATTTCTTTCCTCTACGAAACCATCTTTCCTAGGGGTAGTGCCTCCATATAGGTTTGTTTTGTGGTTATGGCAACAGGAGTGAATCACACTCATAGGCCATGATTTGCTGAACATGATCTCATTCTCTCAAATTTGTTGATGATGTCGATCGTAATACTTACATTATGCCAAATGCAGCCTCCTTCTGAAGCTAGAAGAGAGCAATATATACAAACAGCATATTAAGGTGCACAAGAAAGCTCTTTTTATTGAGCTGTCATCACCCAGTGCAACTCTGATTTTTTATGTATTTTTTTCTGCCATGTTTTCATGATCTCTGATTGCATCTCTTGTTACTTGATGACCTTTCTGTCTGAGTATTTGCCTGATACCAACACTTCTATTAGCAATGCCGTTCCTGTTTTCTTCTCCTTTACAACCATGTCTGGCTGTCAAACTTTTTAATCAATTGGAATGGGAATGTCTCAGATGATCACCGCTTTTTCATTCTCTTCAGTTCTGTCAAGATTGCGGTTATAGTATTTTTTGATATAGCGATTTTATGGTTTTAAACAGGTTACATAAAACAGCTGCCTCGTATGATTGCCTCTGCTGCATTCTTCTTTTATAGATCCAAGAGACACTAATAAGTTATTGTGATTATTCTTTGCATTATGTTTTCATTTTTCTCATCATATTTTGCCCTTAAATGTTACAACTTTGTACAAATCCATCCAATCCAAAAACCTTGTGTGGAAAAAAAGTGGAGCTAGTCAATGGCATCCAAGGCTGGATAAGAAGAATACCCAGAAGAAAACAGTCATTCCAAGCATGGTTTTCCCTAATTCCAACACCCATGCCAACATCATCCATAGCCAGAGAGAAACCTCTGTATTACATTATGTAAACTGCCTTGGAAGACTTCTGCCGGTAAGGCAGTTTAAAAGCATTTAAAATAAATAAATAACTATCCTAAAGGATTTCTATTTATGTTTTTTTCATACTATTAAGTTTATCAATTTGTTTCTTACTAATTTTTGCCTGTTTGCTATATTGCTGAATTTGTAAATGTCTGTCTGACCATTTGGTAGATTGAAGTACTTAAAGGACTTTGGGGGGATTTTCGGCGGCGGCAACCAGCACAGTTAACGTGTCTGGCCATCACTGCTTTAATGTTGCAGTCTTGCAATACAATCAGTAGTGATACTCAGTCACTGGCCATATGGCAAAATCAGCTAAAGTTAGGACAGTCATTCAGCTTTCCTAACTAGCCTGTTAATGTCTGGACCGCCCTGATGCTAAGTGCTTATCGACGGAGCATTTAGCGTCCAAACCAGGGATATTCGTGGAACAGTCTCCCAGTGGAGGTAGTGAAGATGAGGTCAATATCTGAATTCAAGAAATCATGGGACAAACATAGAAGGTCTCAAAAAGGGAAAAGGGGACTATAGTTGTTGATGTGGAAGGGCAGACTAGATAGGCCATATGGTCTTTTTCTGCTATCATGTTTCTATATTTCTATTCAGCTGAATATCCCAGTGCATGGCATTTATGCTATTTGCAGGATTGTAAACCGCGTAAATACTGTACCTTCAAATATCATCCTGTTGTATATTGTATCTTTATCTTCTGGTCATGGTCTGATGGTTAAAATGCCTATCATGTCGATATCAGTATAAGGTTGTATCAAACTGAAAATTATTCTATTTGGCTCTGCAATAAAGCTTTTATTGTGCATTGTTTTTGAAAAGATGCCTCTCAATGAGATTGGGTACCGCTTTGCATCTTTAAATGATAATGCTTCTGCATTAGTCATTAGTGAGACCCCACCTGGAGTATTCTATCTAATTCAGGAGGCTTTCACATCCAAAGGATATAAAGAGAGGAATCCAGAGAAGAGCTATCGAAATGATGCAGAGCCTGTATGATAAGTCATAGGGGTAATATATATGTCTATACAGTATACCTTGGATCATAAATGAAGTAAAGAGAATATAATACAAACAGCAATGTTTTTCGGTTGGAAACATTTTTAGCAAAGGGAAAATGATATAGATATGATGATGACTCAATAGTGACATAAGAATGATTTGATGTTCATATCAGAGGTCAAGAAACTAGAGCATCTTTAGCAGCGTGGAAAGACTGCTAAAGGATGATATTCAGTATTGCAATGGATTGGTGAAATTGAAAGACTTGATGGACCTGGACATCTTTATTTTCTTTCATAATCAAGTTTTTTTTTATGATACATAAGACATAACTGTGCTGTGTATTGCTTGGGCAGAGCAGAAATTTATTTATGCTTGTAAATTGGAAAATACTTGAAAAATCTGGGTGCAGGCATGTACACTGGCCTTAGGGCCGACATAAGCGCTCACACCTAGATTTTATGCATGTTTTCAACCACTCATGCCCCTATTTTATAAACTAAAGTGCAGGCATAATTGACTTTATAAAATAGGTGTGATTGACCTGTAAAAATGTGCATTAACCTAGACATGCCTTATAAAATTGCCTTCAAGATGTCCTAAATTCACAGGTTAGTTTGTTCTGCTGTTTTCTGGCCCTGTGTCTGTCTCTCTACCCTGAAGAACTCATGAAATATGCTTGCCAATCCTATGCCGCACAGAGAAACCTAAGGCAATCTCAGATTCTCACTGATCTAAAAAATGTTTTTTCTTTAAAACACAAACACAAATTTACCTGACTTTTTAAAATAAATTCAACTAGTCAGAGCATATTAGATAAGAATTTACAGAAAGAAGATTGCAAGCAAAGAAATAAGTATTTTGTTTGCTTTCCAGAATACAAAAGCAAGGTTATTCTACTGGGCGTCTGTCTTACTCCGTCTGAACAAACATCACTTCTCCCAGATCTATGGCAGTTTCTTTCCAATGCACAAAATATCAAATGAATTAGTTTTGACCTCTTGGCAACCCAGACAGCACAAAATTATTTACTCAATTTCAATTCTTTTACTAAGAATAAAACAAAGTCAATAGTTTATGTTGATGCTAGGTGATCGGGTCAGTGTTCACGCTCTGTAATGTCTTCCAAAGTAGCCCTAAATCCATGCATATTATTATGCAGAACTCTTTCTAGCAAGTCAAAAAGCACACATTTATTGCCTGTTTAATAATAATTGCTGTTTATTTGCATAGAACAGAAAAAGCCTTTACTGTACAACATCTGCTCTGCACAAAACAGAATTTCCATTATCAGAAGTATCTTGCAAGCAAATTTATTTTTGTACTTATTTTTGCACAGCCTTGCAAAAATGCATGTCATCTACAAGCGTTTCCCCCTTATTTAATAAGTATATGTGCAGTTTGTTCAGAAAGCATCAGAAATAGACCCAGCAGAACAACCTAATCTTTACATTTAAGGCACTTAAATAGACTACCAGAGAAGGATCTAGGAGCCAAAATAGTGACATAATTCAAGTAGCCATAGGATAAACATAGAGTCTGTAGTGGACGAGGTAGGGAGAAAACTACAGAACAAGGCCAATGATAGTACAGTAATCTTTGAGGTTTTCCTGGTCATGCCACGTCTTGGTAAGTGGCACAGTAGTCAGACACAAATTATCTGACTAGGTGGACCTAGAGATCCTTTTCTGTTGACATCTTCTATATTTCTGTACACCGTACATGTTTCCATAATCTTCAACTATGTTCTTTTTGTTTAGTAAAGTGTGTTAGGCTTTTGCAGCTAATGCCGGACCATAGCTGCAAAAAGCCCGCATTAGCTATAAATGTCCCAGCATTCCCAGCATTTTCCCTGAAGATACCATAGAGAAGACTCCAGGATCATTAGGAACAAGCTCTGTGGATACAGTTAGCACCACCCATTGAGGTGGCAATTGATGCATTCTGTGAATCCTGCAAACTGTGGTGATTACTGCACACTGGTAACGTCTGCGGTAATCACTGCAGGCATGCCGAGAGGCGATTCTACCATTAGGTCACCTGAGGCAATCCCTTCAGGCGGTAGTTTGCAGGGGGTGGCACTCTGACGGCGGCGACATTCTGGCTCTGTTTTCATTTTAGATTTTGCCACCTATGACCTGTCTCTGCCTTCCCGCCGCTTTTTTGTCTCGCTCAAGCATTCTTGAGGAAAAAAAGCAGCAGGAAGGTAGTGGCAGGCCACAGGCAGCAAAATCTAAAATAAAAACAGCCAAAGTGCCACCCCCAGACGAATCAGCCTGAAGGCTATCAGGAACATCCTAGCGGCAGGAAGAGAGGTGCAGGTGGAGGGAGGGGGAGGGGACAGTGGGACAAGTGCTGGGCAACAGTGTGGGGGGAAGACAGGGGGACAAATGCTGGTCAACGGGGGGGAGGGGAGACAGGGGGACAAGTGCTGGACAAAGGTGGGAGGGAAGACAGGAGGACAAATAGTAGACAACAGGGGAGCAGGGCAGGAAGAGAAATACTGGAGAGGGTAAAGCAGGGAGACAAATGTTGGATGGGGAAAGTAGGGAGATATGTTGGACAACGGGGGAATGCTAGATAACATGGGGGGGACAGGAGGACAAATGCTGGACAATGGAGGGGAACAGGAGGACAAATGCTGGACAACAGAGGAGGGGCAGGGAGACAAATGCTGGATGAGGTGGGAAGCAAGAAGACAAATTCTGGACTAGGGCCAGCACTACCCGGTAAGCTGGATAAGCGCGACAGGGGGCGCCAATGTCATGAGGGTTCTATCACTAGCTGCCCACTCCCCATTCAGGGTGGCATGCAGAGTGCCGGTGGCCTAGTGGAGAGCCTTCCCACAGGACACAATGCTCCAGCAGGCAGAAGTCCATGACTAGCGATTATGGCCTCTCACAGCCTTCTGCCCACAGGAGTAGCATGTCCTGTGGGCAGGATCTCCACTAGGCCGCTGGCACTCTGCAGGTCATCCTGAATGGGGAGTGGGTGGGGACAACCAGTGACAGTGCCCTCCTGATATCGGCTCCTGCGGACAGGGTCTATTTCCCTGGGCCACAGTCACATTTTGCGCAGCCGCTGCCTGCAAGATATACTGCTCCCACAGGCAGAAGGGTGTGTGAGGCAACGATCATGGCCCAGAGAAGCAGATCCTGTCCATGGGATCAGAATATCCTGTAGGCAAGGGCTGTGCAAGGCTAATTGTGCCCTGCCACTCTGAGCTTGGATCACGGTTTGCACAGCCCCTGCTCATGGGACATGCTGCTCCGTAGCAGGCTTTGCCTCTTGTACATAAATAGGGGGGGGGGGGTGCATTGGGAAGGAGGGAGTGGACATGAGGGGGCATTGGGAGGTGGACATGAATGGGCACAGAGAGTCAAAAGGGAGATGCTGGATGGGATGGGAGTGGGGGGGAAATAGGGAGGCAGCGGGGATAAGATTGAGATGGGGGGCTAGGTAAATACTGGACATGGAAATGGGTATAGGGAGAAGCACAGAGGGTGATGGGGTGGTGATGTTGGCCAGGGGGTTATAGGAAGACTATGGGGTTTATTCGTCCCCTTTCCCATCCCTGACTAAGCCCTCCCAAACAAACAAGGAGTTTGTATGGGGAAGCTAAGATGGGGGCAGGAAGGGGTTGTGCGGCAGTGGAGTTAAGGTAGGCAGTGGGCAGTCCACGGCCCTGGATGTACAGGGCTGATTCAGCTGTCAGCCCTGTACGTCCGATGCTGGCAGACTGGATGGAAGATTTATTCCACCTCAGAAGTGGAATACGTTCCCCTAGATGCTGGAGGATGGCAGGCCTGGGCAGTCCCAAAAAGGTGAGGGGGTGCAGGGGATTCCCTGCAGCCTGACCCTGGCCATGGGAGGCCAGATCGGGGGTCAGGCTGCTGGGAAAAGAAAAAGTAGTCGGCAGGCGGGGATCCAGGCTCCTGAATGGAGCCTCTGTGCCATGGCATCCGGAAGCCATGGCACTATGACTCCATTCAAGAGCCTGACTGAGTAATCCGAGCTTCACTCAGTACATGCAGGCCGATCAGAATAGGGGCCAACCTGCGTGTACTGACCCTAGATGTGATTCTGATCCTGCAGGATCTAGACATGCCTCGCGGGATCAGAATTGGGTCTATCTCTGTTCATCCAGTTCAGGCCAGATGCACAGAGGCTGAGCTGCACATATTAGAATGTGCCTCCATGGGAAAATAGTGGACTTATGGAGGTGGAGACAGAGGGGAGAGGCTATATACTGGTAATAAGGAGAGAAGAAAATGCAGGGCATAGGGGTAATAGGGAGAGAGAAGGGAGAAGACAGATATGGGGTAAATAGATTGAAAAGACCGAGAGATGCTGGACATGTGCATAATAGGGAGGGGATGATATGGCATAGAGATGGGGTAGATGATGGTTGCAGGGGGGATAGGAAAGGAGATGGCAGACAGGGAAAGAACGATAGAGAGAGGAGGTACTGGATGGAGGGAAAAGGAAATCCAGAAAGAGAGAGACACTGGATGGGTGTGAGAGATGTTAGACATGCAGATTGAACAAAAGACTGAGGAATAAAAGACCAGGGAAGAAGAGCTGGGGAATTTTTACTTATTTATTTATGGAGACTTTTTACATATCACTAGGGCCGAAGCATAAAAGCAGTTTACAATAAAATAGCGGTCTGCTAGAAAACAGAAAAGGAAAGGAATGCCAATCAGCTCATAGGACAGAATAGTAAAGGACAGAAAAGATAGTAAAGGATAGAAAAGATAAGAGAGGAGAAGGAAGGGCAGAAGTACTGGGGTGAAGGTTGAAAAATGGTAGGTACATGGCATAAAAAAGAGGGAGATTGAGAACTGGAAAGTAAGGAGTAGTGAAATCTGGGTGGTCAGAAGAGAGAGAGAGAGAAATAAATGGAAGAAAGGTGGAAAGAAAAAATCAATATCCAAGATAGAAGGAAGTGAAGAAAACAAAAGGAGAGACAAGAAATGGTAGATGGACTAGAGACTATAGAAAGAGAGCTAAGAGAAGACAGAGGAAATCAGAAGCCTTGGATTAAGACTAGCATGATCAGAGTATAAAATGGTCAGACAACAAAGGAAGAAAAAATAATTTTATTTTCAGCGATTGGACTTTGCGCTTTTTTAATATTTTATACAGTACAGGGAAATGCATCTCTTTTATTTCTCTGGTATTGCACTGATTGCAGAGTCTGGCTTCTTGGGCTTTCAGTTTAAGTTTTGTCTACATATTTTTATTTTTACTTCAGGTTATCGTCAACTTATTCTGTACTTGGTGAGGGTCTGTGTTCTGAGTGTGTGACTGAGGCCAGGTGTTCTGTTAATTAGGAGGCCGCGGGCCCACGTGCCCGACGGCCGTCAGTAACTGGGGGGGCGGAGTGGCTCGAGCCCCCCTCCGCGGCAGTAAGGCGCGCTCCCTGGGGTGTTGTATTTTAAATCCATTGGCTCCCGCATGCCCAGGTGGCTGCGGGAGCCAATGAGGGGAGCGGAGGTCCCGATGGGAGCGAGCGGTCAGACGCCAGTCCTCAGGAATCGGGGGGAAAGGACGGGTGTCTGACTGCAGCTCCGTGGTGGTGCGTGGCTTCTGACCTGCATCAGGGTCGGAGCTGGAGAGGGCTGTGTGCGGCGCCTTTTTTCCTGGGCTGCTGAGGTGGAATCGGTGCTGTGTCGGAGGAGTGAGAGGCAGGCAGCGCCGAAGGACTGAGGCAGGCAGCGACGAACATGCACAGGCCTCCTGCGGCCTATTCCAGGTGCTGTCCGGGGGAGTAGGGACTGGAAAAAGGGGGGGGGGGCTGCTGGGTCGGCTGCGTGCATCCTCTGGGTACATTTCTGAGCAGGATACTTTTAATCTTCCTGCTGTGCTACTGTGAGATGGGGGGCCAAGGGGGTAAGGGGAAGAGGGTCATGGGCACGAGGGGCGATGGGCGGTCCACGGGGCGGGCTCCTAGGGGCTCGGGAGGCCGGGCCAGGGGGAAGACAGGGGTGTCACGGCCGGCTGGGCGCAGGGTCCCGAGTAGGGGAGCTGCTGCAGTACCCCCTGGCAGTTCCAGGAGATCCCGGGGGAGTAGGGCTGGCCGTGGCCAGGAGGTGGCTCCAGGGGCACTGGAGGGGCCGGTACCCAGTGGGGTTATGGGTGCAAGGTCCATTGGGGGAGCGGCAGGCAGTGCTGCTCCGTTTCCTCCGGTGGCGGACTCCTCGGGGGTGGGGGGGGGCACCTCAGTTGCCAGCGGGGTGGCAGGGTACAGCTAGGGGTCAGGAGGGGTGGGTTCGAGGGGGCCCATGGGGCTGGCATATGGTTCCGGGGGGTGGGGGCCTGTCGGGTTGGGACTATTGGCAGGGAGGGGGGCAGGGTTCCTCCAGGGTGGATTGGACGGGGCCTTGGCAGCTGCCCTGGGGCTTGGGTTCCTCTTCCTTTTTTCCGGTGTCCCCACAGGTACCGACCGGAGACGGGGGGAGCGGCTCAGGACGGACTACGGGGGAGGTCCCAATGGCACAGCGTGAGGACCTGCAGGAGGTGCTTCCGACGCCGGCGTCTACCCTACCAGATGTTGTCCAACCCCGGACTTCGGCTGATGGTGAGTCACATGAGATTCGGGGTGAGCAGGGCGCGGTGGTTAGCCAGGCAGAGGGGGTGGGGGGCAAGGCGAAGAAGAAGAGCCGTAGCTCGCGTAAGCGGCGTAGGAGGGGGAGCTCATCTTCGCGGTCATCGTCGTCGTCCTCGTCGGTTGGGGGATGTGGTGGACAATCCGTCGGGGGTGGGGGGGGGGTAGGCGGGGGAGGTGGGGGTGCTACGTTGGCCTCGTTTTCGGAGCTGTGGGAAGGGGTGCCGCGTAAGCTTAGGCGCAAGATCTGGAAACGGAAATACATCGATATTTTCAGCCTTCTGGAAGGTAGGAAGCGTTCGGGGGACAGCAGGCGGAAAAGGAAGGTGGACGAGAAGACGGGTAGGGTCAAGAGGGCTTCGCGGAACATTCTTAATTGGACGAGGGCTTTTCTTCGGTTAGCTAGCGTCTGGGGGCAGCGTTACCCCGGGCAATATGGGATGTTGCTTGCCTATGCCGACTCGATTCTGGAGGCGGCGCAAACTCATGATGGTTGGGCATGGCTCAACTATGATGAGAAGTTTCGGGACAAGATGGAGGAGAATCGTGCCTTGTCTTGGGGGACCCAGGATATCAGCCTCTGGTTAACACAGATGTCAGCGAAAGGGGGGGTTGGGGCGGGGGGGCAAAAAGGGGTCGCCGCTGCGTCGGTGAGTGCGGGGCGGCCGTTTCGGAGCGGCCCGGCTCCTGGTTTTCAAAAAGGCGCTGGTGAGGGGGTCGGGGACGTCTGTTGGCGCTTTAATAAGTCGTCTTGCCCCTTCCCGGACTGTAAATTCCGGCATAGTTGCTCCTTATGTGGGGGGGACACTCTGCTCTCCGTTGCAGCAAGAAAGGACCCACGCCCCCGGCCGCGAAGCAGTAATGGCGTGATGGAGTTAGTCCCTACCCCGATACTTTTTTCGGCTCTCAGGCCTTGGTTGAGGCGGTATAAGCGGGTTACGGCTCGGCGGGTCTTGGAAGGGGGTTTCCAGTATGGGTTCCCCATACCAGTAGTGGGGGAGGGGGGCCCGGTGATGGCGCGCAATGCGCCGTCGGAGAAGCGCCTAGCGCCGGTAGTTCGAGGTAAATTGGCTGCTGAGTTGGCTCTCGGCAGGGTGGCTGGGCCTTTTGTGGACTGGCCATGCCGGAATTTTGTGGTATCTCCTCTGGGCATTGTGCCTAAGAAGGAGCCCGGAAAATTCAGGCTCATTCACAACTTGTCCTTCCCGGAGGGGGCCTCGGTGAATGATCTCATTCCGCGCCAATTGTGCGCGGTGCGGTACGCGTCGTTTGATGAGGCTGTGCGGCTGGTGCGCGAGTGTGGGCGTGGGTGTTTGCTAGCGAAAGTCGACATTGAGTCCGCTTTTCGCCTGTTGCCGGTGCATCCTGCTTCCTTCCATTTATTGGGTTTTGCGTTTGAGGGCCATTATTACTTCGGTCTCTTGTCGTTACTTTGAGATGTTCAGTTCCTTCATGCACTGGGTTCTGGAGGTGTCCGTCGGCTCTCGGAATGTGGTCCACTACTTGGATGACTTTCTATTTGTTGGTTCGGCGCCGTCCGAGCTCTGTCGTGAACTGCTGGATGGGTTCATGCAGCTGGCGCGGGAGTGGGGGGTGCCCCTCGCGGCGGACAAGACTGAGGGTCCGGCCACGTGCATCACGTTTCTGGGAGTGGAATTGGATTCAGTCGATATGCTGGCGCGACTGCCTCCAGCCAAGGTAGTGCGTTTGCGGGTGTTAGTGGCGAACGTGCTGGGGGCGGGCAAAGTTACGTTGCGGGAGATGCAGGCTTTGTTGGGCTCCCTGAACTTTGCCTGCAGGGTTATCCCTATGGGCCGGGTGTTCCTGCGGCGCCAGTCGGCGGCTACATCGGGAGTGCGGCGGCCTCATCATCGCATCCGGGTCTCCCGGAGCATGAGGGCCGACCTCGGGGTTTGGGACCAGTTTTTTGAGAGATTTTAATGGAATTACGGTCCTCCTCGAGAAGGAGGTTGTCTTCCTTCGATTTACAGATTTTTACAGACGCGGCGGGTGGTCTTGGACTGGGCGTCTATTTCGGGGGGGCATGGTGCGCTGAGCCCTGGCCGTTGGCCTGGCGGGCGGCGGGATTAACCGACAGTATCACGTTTTTGGAGCTGTTCCCCATTTTGGTGGTCTTGGAGTTGTGGCCGGATCGGCTTCGTAATCGGCAACTGTTGTGGTGGTGCGACAATGAGGCGGTGGTCCATGTTATTAATCGTTATGCGCCTCGTTGCGCGCGTGTGGCGGCATTGATGAGGGAGGTGGTTTTTGCCTGTTTGAAATTGAATCTGGTAGTGCAGGCTCGACATGTTCCGGGATATGATAACCAAGTCGCTGATGCTCTTTCTCGTTTCAAGTGGGACTTGTTTCGGCGACTGGCACCAGAGGCGGACCCCGTGGGGCAGTCGGTCCCCGAGCGTTTATGGAAACTTGGCCTCCTGGTATCCTGAGCTTGCTGAGGTGTTCGGTTTCATCAGCGACTTGGCGTTCTTACTGCAAGGGCTGTGACAGTGTGGTGGCCTTCTTAGTGACTCGTGGATGGCGGCTGGGCCCGGTGCCTGATCATCTTATTGGTGAATACATTCTGGCAGAAAAGGCTGCGGGGGTGGCCCTCTCCTCGGTGCGGGCTCACCTTGCCGGTTTTGCCTTTTTCTCTAAGGCGGTCGGGTGGGCGGTGCACGGCTGGGGGTTTCTTTCTCGCCGGCTTTTATTGGGGTGGGAGCGCGCTACCCCTCCCCAGTTGGACAATCGGCGTCCAATTACCCCCGACCTGTTGGCTCGGATGAGCGCAGCTTTATCTTTAGTGGTGGAGTCCGAATACGAGGCTCTGCTGTTCCGGGCTGTGTTTTGTGTGGCCTTCTTTGGGGCTTTCCGGTCGGGGGAATTGGTGGCGTCCAGTAGGCGGTCGGGGGGTGTGGCTCTGCAACTCCGTCATGTGCGTTTGGCACAAGGACAGCTGAGCATATGGTTGTCATGGTCTAAGACCGATCAGAGAGGGAGAGGTGTGTGGGTGCATTTAAGGCCGCTTCCGGCCTCTACGATCTGTCCGGTGCGGCTATGGCGGCATACTTGCAGGTGCGTCCTCCGGGAGGGGAGCTGCTATTCGTGCACGCGGATGTGCAGTGTTTGACGCGTTTTCAGTTTACCGCTGTTCTGCGGATGGTAGTGTCACAGATTGGCCTATCCCCTGGTGACTTCGCACCGCATTCCTTCCTGATTGGGGCCGCTACTAGTGCGGCGCTGGCTGGTTTGCTGGGGGCCGATATTCAGCGGATCGGCCGCTGGCGTTCAAATGCATTTAAGGGATATGTACGTTTGTGAGCGGGGTGGGCGGTGTATTGGGGGTACTAACTGTGTTTTTTCTTTTAGATGGGATTCGGGTGCCATGTGCCTGCTGGATAGTCGGCCATTCCTTTGTGTACTGGGCCGGCCAGCAGGCAGCTTTACGGCCGCTCGGGGCGAACCTGGGACTGCAAGCTGACGATGTGGTGTTATCATGGCTGGGTGAGCGCGGCCTGCGCTGGTTACAACTTTTGCCCTTGCTACGGCACCATCAGCGCGTCAGAGGATCCCCGGAGGTCTTATTGCTGCATCTGGGCGGCAATGATTTGGCGTCATGGACAGTGAAGCAGCTGATCAGGGCGGTTCAGCGGGATTTGGGGGAAGTGTTATTAATGTTCCCCGGTGTAGTTCTGTTATGGTCTGACATAATTCCCAGGCTTGCTTGCTGGGGCCATCGGCGGTGGTCCCGTGGGTTAGTGAAAATTAACCGGCAAATTGGCCGTTGGGTTTTGGTTCATGGGGGGTATCAGATTTTGCATTCCTGGGTGGAGGTCGAGTGCGCGGGCCTGTATCGTTCGGATGGGGTACATCTGTCCCCGGTTGGGATGGATTTACTCCTGAATGATTGGCAGGAGGCCCTGGAGTGTGTTGGGCGGGATGGCTGGTCGCAGCTTTGATTCTGGGGGGGGAGGGCTCAGGGACAGGTGTCACTGAGCCTGTGGCGGGATCCCGGAGGTGTCCGGGGTCCGGAGGCATGGCAATATGCAGGGCGGGGGTGGGGGTACCCCCGACCCGGAGAAGCCCTTGGCTTTTGCTAGTAATATGGCGAAGCCGGAAGAGGGGGATGGAATTGCCAGGGACGGTTCTCGGCGGAGGCAGGAAGGAACTCACTTTGCTACCCATATGGCTGGTGAGGGATTGTCCCACTGCCGGAGCCGTAAGTTAATACAGTTATGGTTGTAATTTTATGTTCTGCTTGTTTAATAAAGCTGCGACCAGTTGATCTGCCAATATAGCGAGTATGTGGTGGTTATTTGAAGGGAAAGTGGGGAGGGGGGGTGGATGTCTGGGGGGGTTGAGGGGGGCGAGGGCCACGTCCGCCTTACCTGGTTACATGAAGTTTGTACGAAGGGATCTGTACTGTAGTAATTTGACTTGTTTAGCTTTTCAATAGGTGTATGGATGTTCTAGGACCCACTACAGTATTTATAGTGCTGCTTTTATCTGTATAGGCCCCTTGTTGTATGAATTTTGGAAGTTGATGCTGGTATGATATGGTTGATTTGGCGTTGTAGATCATCGGTGACTTTTGTAGGCTTTTGTATTAGTTCACAATATGCCTGGCAGTGGAGAATGTTTATGTTAGTGAAATGATCAGAATCAGAATGTTTTTTAATATTTTAAATTCTGTGAGTGAATGTCCTACCTCTGCTCTGCACCCACTGTTCAGCGAGAGGTTTCTGTGGATGCAGAATATATATTCAAAAAGAAAGACAACTATAACGCAGTTTATAACAAAATAAAATGAGTTATAATTTTAAAATTTGGTATTATAAACTGTGCAGTGATTCTCACTTTTTCTTTTAGTGCCTTGGAGTATGAGCATTTTGTATATCCTGTTTTTTTCAGAGGGTGAGAAGTGCTATGTTGGGACGCCAAGTCACTCAAGTTATATGGAAGTGGGAGGTGATGCATGATGCTGTTGAGTCCCTCTTTTTTAGCATATTTAGTAGGATATTTCCTAAGCTTTGTGCTAGTAACATATGAACATAAGAAATGCCATACTGGGTCAGACCAAGGTCCATCAAGCCCAGTATCCTGTTTCCAACAGTGGCCAATCAAGGTCACAAGTACCTCATAGGTTCCCAAAAAGGTACACAGGTTCCTCAATGTCTCTCTTGAGACAATCAGCGGTTTTCCTGGGTCCTCTTTAATAACAGTTTATGTACCTTTCCTCCAACAACTTGTCCAAACCTTTTATAAAACCCAGCTACATTAACAGCTTTTACTATGATCCGCTGGTAACTAATTCCAGAGTTTGATTGCACAGGGCCATAGACTAACTGCAGGGAGGCAATTACATCCCCCTGCAGTTACTGCATTTCAGCATGGAAAAATGACTGCAAATGCAACTAAGGGGTATGTTTACTAAACTGCCTTAATGTGCGCTCTGCCACGTTATCGCGCGATAAGGTACCTTATCGCCCGATAAAGGCGCGTTACCGGGTGATAAGGTACCTTAGCGTGTGATAACGTGCGCAGCGGCGCAAACGAGTGCTGAAGGCGGAGAAAGGCTCACGGAGGGTGGAGGAAGGCTCCCCAGGGGCGGTGGAAGGCTCCCCAGGGGCGGAGAGAAGGGGGTCAATGGGCGGAGAGTGGGAGGGGAGAGGCTCCCCGCACACTAATGCTGTGAAATTCGAGGCTCAAAACTAACGCCATTGAAACCCTCGCGTTAGAGCAGATTTAAAGGGAAAAGAAACCATTTCCGTCAGCAATGTACAGCAAAACCAGGGAAACCTACAAAAGTGATAAGTGTGATACATGTGCACGGAACAAAAGGGCAAATAAACATTGAAAATGACCAGAAGAACATGTAAAAAAAAAAAAAAAAGCAAGCTGGTCAATAGTGATATCAATGGGAAACATCAAAAAACACCCACAAGAAAGCTCCAAAACAAAGATATGAATTTTGGAAGGATCTATGCTCCGTCCCCATACAAGGTGAATGAGTCCACAGGGAAACTGCGCTGATCAGGGTTTCCGACTCCATTAGCCAGGTTTCCCATGGCATGCACAAGTCCCGCAACAGCAGGATGGGCATGTCGGAATGGGTAACTGGACAGATGCTGGAAAAGGGGACACAGAGGGCTGCAGGCAGCACATGCTGTGGTGCAGCTGGGCCACAGTGCAGACTAGGGTGATGCCTAGCTGGCCCATAGGAATGCTGAAACAGTAGAGCAGCCAGACAGCAACTGATGAGGGCCCAACATGGGCACGAGTGTGTTTCCCACAGTGTCACAGGGGATAGTACCCAGCAGGTACCCCCAAGGGCACGGAACATTGGAAGGCGGTGCTGGGTGGAAGCGTGGACAGCTATGCGGGCACCCCTACCCCAGAACCCACACCATAGGCAGCCGCCTACCCACACACTGGATGACCTGAGACTGCGCTCCACCAGCACCACCAGCAGAAGGGCATGTCAGCATGGTGGCAGAGGGATACTGGTGGTGGAGGGGGCAGTGGCAGCTGCCCGGAGAAAACTGTGGCCTAGCCCTGTGTAGGTGGGTGCCATGCACTGCAACAGACAGGCCCTGTCTGACAAAAAGTCATGGTATCACCAGGGAATGCACTGACTCTGTAACAACACGGTGGTGCACTGCACAAAACCGGTGTATTCAGAAGCAGAAAGTCACAGGATCAAGTCACAGCTGTGGTTCCTGCCAACCCAGTCCCCATATTTTACCCACTACTAAAACGTGCTAATACAGACAGAACCTTTATCGCAGATGACATAAACATGCCCAAAACACCTACATTTTACCCTACAGAGCACAGACACCATAAACATGTGCATTACCTAGAGCAGAGTCTCCCAAATGCAGTACTGGAGGGCCAAACACCATCCAGGTTCCATGTTGAATCTAATAAAGATGCCTGTGCTGTATTTCTATGCACCGCCCCCATGGTATTCAGATGTATCTCATGCATATTCATGAGGGACAGCATGAAAACCCGAACAGTGTTTGGCCCACCAGGACTGGAGTTGGGAACCTCTGCCCTAAAGCAGCGGCCAACAGGAGCAGACACACCCGCACCCACAGGCTCCATTATCCAATGCCTCCTGGAGCGGCAGGATGTTGGGCCCTGCATGCATCTCCCAATACTAGCACTTGCATACCTTGGCAATGCCACCCTAAACCTGGGAATACGGTAAACATCTATCAAACGGTTGCTATGATTACTGGCAGATAGCAATTCCAAAGTTAAGCACAATTTGCTGATTGAGCTGCATCATAGCAACCTTTCTGATGTCTGTGGAGTGTGCTACAGGTCCTGTGTCTGACAGTGTTTACCACCCTGGGGAGTGACCTCAACAGTATTGCATACCATAGCCATGCCTGCACTGTGCCCAGGACTGGTGCGGTGGCCAGGGCTGCCAAACACCTCTATAGTTGCACAATGCTGGCATAGGTGTGGGGAGTGTGTGTCTGTCTATCCAGTGTGTGGTGGCTGCAAACACCCTCCACAGTCCACACTGCTAGCACTGTTGCCAGCATTGGCCTGCCAATGTGCATAATGAGGAGCACGGTACTGTGGGAATAGCCAGGATAGGGTGGCCTGGCCTGGATCCATCTGTACATAGCATAGGGCAATGGCTCGGACATTGTAGTGGCCGGCCACCACCTGCACGGACAGGGTGGCCACAGCATGTCCTGATGGGAGGTCACTCTCACCCTGACTGAGCATGACCACGGCATGGCTAGGTTCCACCATAGTGCTGTATGGTATTTTTCTCATGTGATATTTATGGGTTCTCTTTTGGGGATCAATCACTGACTTATCTGCTTATTGTGTATGCTGACATCCCAGTTCTGGGTACATGCATCTCCTCCAGGGACATGCACTATGGACTAGCTAGCAGACTGTCTACAGCTAGTATGTGTCTTGCTGGAACATCTTGCAGGGTGCAGCGGCTGGAGGCTTGCTGCTGAAGAATGTCAGATTGTGGTGTGGGGCAGCTGAGCATTTCCAGGCCTACTGTCTGTCTGCTATTGCTTTATGGCTGTGTACAGCTCTGCATTGCCTGCCCTGTAGGGTGTCTATTCCCCAGCAGGACTGGGGTGCTGGTCCCCTCTACTGCCACCATTGCAGGGAGGTAGAATGTGGATCTATTGGTGGGTGATCCTGTTTCCCACCCTGAGCCCCAGAGGGTGGGTTGTGTGGTGGTACATAATCCACCTATGGGTCCAAACACCCCCCCCCCCTTTCACCTACATCATGTAACCATGGCACCAACACAGGATATGCACTATTCTGGGTGCATCATAGCCCATAAGGGCTAGACATGACTGAGAAATACAGAAGGACACAGATGTACCCTAGGTGTGTCTGCAGGGACTACCTATCACACACAGTAGCACTGATGGGGACCTGCAGCATGGCATATTTCAGCCATGAAAGGTGCTGTGGACCTGGTGCTGGCGCCCCACCTCACCCTCAGGGTGAGCCCAGTACCCGCCCAATGTGATGGTCTGTAGCTACTCTGTGCCAGTACCACACATGGTCAGTTCCCCCTACCAGGTCGAGGTGCTGTGGGGGTGCATACCCGATCTTGTGCCCATCTCTAGACTGCTGCTTTGCATGTGCAGTGCATCATGGGTACGGGTGGGTTAACCCTATCCTGGTAACCACAGCAGACAGTTTGTGTGGTGACATGCAGTCCTTCTGCAGCCAGCTAGGTGCTTGTTAGCAGCTGTAGCCCACTGGTTACTTCACTGCCTATGGGGCCCAGAGGTCATGGGTTCAAACCCATGGTGGGGTTATTTGATAAGGCTGTCCAAGGCATTGTCTATTTTTAATGTACATTAGTGCTGCCAGCAGAAACACCCTCAGTGTACTGTAACCATAGGGCGCCCTATAAAGCACCTTATAAGGTGCCTTATAGGGCGCCCTATAAAGTACCTTATAAGGTCCCTTATCAGGTGTCCTCTAAAGCGCCTTATAGGGTGTCCTATAGGGGACATTATAGGGTGCCTTGGCGGACAGTGCACTTTATAATGTGCCCTATGGAGTGCCTTATAGGATGCCTTATGCAGCATCTTTGGTTATGGCACGTGAGGGTGTGTTTGCTGGCAGCACTAATTAAACTACAAATAAAATGCCTCACAAACCAATACTTACACATAAAGGCTACTGCCTCAGCCAGCCTTATTGGTGAGGCACACTGGGGGATCAAACTCATGACCCCTGTACTAATCAGCGTATTAGCCATTGTACTACACCTCTGTTTCTGTGCTTGCATGTCTGCGCGCCTACTTAAGATTACTGGTGAAAAGCGGGATATAAATACAGTTAAATAAATAATTAAATAAATACCGCACATTAACGTGCTTAGCGGCGTCTCACCCGATAATGTGCGCAGCGCACGTTATCGCGCGATAATCTTGTTTTGGTACTTTAAGACCGACACGCCCACTCCTTTTATGGCAGCTTGCACACTATCGCCGGGCGCACGTTAAGACGGTTTAGTAAACATACCCCTAAGACTCACACTGAGGTGACACTGAGGTATCATTAGTTGCACTCATGCTACTTGTGCTGAGCCATTATGTTAGTTTCTGCCAACAATACAGATGCCTGTGCATGTGAGAGTTGTTTCTCTCGCCTCACTCTGCAGTAAAATATAATTTGGGAAAGAATCTTGTAAACCTAACAGTAATGGGGTAAAAGCATTTTTTGTCTACATATGTCTGTTTTTAGTTTGTATTGATATATTCCCTTCTTGGTGAAGATCTATCTCTGTTCTGCATGTGTGACCGAGGCTGTGTGTCCTGTTAGCATGGAGTTTCTATGTAGGGATCTGTAGTAATCCGGCTTGCTCAGTTTTCTGAATAGGAATATGGATGTTCTAGGACACACAGCAGTATTTATGGTGCTGTCCTTTTCTGTGTACTGTCAGACGGCTGCCTGGGTGAGAATGTTCACAGTCTTGGCAAGTGCATATATCAATATGATTTGCAAGGGATTGTGGGCAATGCAATCCATTCACACCAGACACAGTTGCTCACAATAATTAGTTGTGCTTGAGGGTAAAGCCAATAAGATATTTATTTATGGGGTTATTTCTCCCAACACAGATATGCTTGGTAGCACATAAATCAGGTTACTTGCTTTCAGTGTTAAACTTGGAAAAACAAAATCAGGAAAACAACATTTGAACTTGTCAGGCAATCAAAGCAAAAGAAATAAAGACCTGGTTGGTAACAAACTGGTCTTTTCTGTAGGCTTTAGCTAATATTTTCTTAGCAGTGTATCAAACAACAAACAAAATCCACAAAGAAGGGAAAAACTGTTCTTTTCAGGTTAACTTCTTATATCTTCCCACATAGATTCAGAAGTGATTCCCTCAGAGCTCACAAGCAATTAGGTAAGGCTCAATTGCTAGCAGTTACCCAGCTGAAACCCCTTAGCTGACTTGCTTTCTACTGCGTGGCTAAAAAATCCTACTCAGGAGCTTTTCTGAGTAGATTAAAGAACAAGTTTGTATTTCTTTGTGATGGTTGCTGTACTTTGTAACAGAAAATTACCAAAGGAGTTTAGACAGAGAGCAATCCATGTAAACACATCCTTCATCTGCAATCACTCCCCCTTCTTCAACAATCATGGGTTCAATATCCTGGATTGGCACAGATGAATTTCTCAATGGAGCACTTTCAGGAGAATACTTGTTTCCCTGCTGTCTTTCAAGGTTATAGCTAGGGCATAGATCAGTGTTCATACCTGAGCTCCCATTGCTGTTAGAGTTCCTCTCTATATAGCCTGGCCAGTATGTAGTCCAGTTCCTATGTCCAGCCTTCCAATCCAGATCCCTGGGTCTCTCTTCACATACCTTCTGGCACGGGTCTTAGGGTCCCTTCCACGTGCAGCCGTCTCCCTCACAGGTACCGTCTGGAGATTCCTAGCTCTGCAGCACCATTCCTCTGGCCTTCCCCAGTCCAATGGTTAATGCTGGCCCTTGGAATGCCTCCCAGTATACGTACTGCTCCGGACTCTTCTAGACCTCTCAAAGGCTTTTCTCTTCTTTCTTCCAAAGGGTTTCTTGCCCTCTCTGTCCGTCTGGTTTGGCTTCTGCTTCTGATGATCCTCCAGATGAAACTGAGGATATCCAAGTTGATCATGAAGATGATGATAATTCTGAGGATGAGGATAATTCTCTGTAGAATAAACTCTACCTTTATTCTGCTTTGATGAGCGCTCCACCTTAGCACAGTCCAGCTGTGCTGAATCAGGCCCTGCCCTTTGAGATGAGTGCTTAGGGATTACCTCATAGCCCTCCTGATTGAACGCACGTTTCCCCACTTCAGCTCCTCTAATGGCTGTTGGAAACCTGGTGCATTCTGGGACTGGTAGTCTTTTATGGGAAAGTTCTGTTTTCTTATTTCTACCAGAACTGACAGGTTGCTTGTTCAGAGTCACTTCACCTTTTCTATAGCTCCTTCCTGAGCTATGATAAGCTTCCTTATCACAGTACTCTGCATGTTTATTTATTTTATTTATTTATTTATCTGCATTTATATCCCGCTTTTCACCGGGTCAAAGCGGTTGGGGGATACATTTAACACGAGGGGATATGAGACACATACACTAATACTTACAGGGAACATGGGCAATGGAGGGTTAAGTGGCTTGCCCAAGACCACAAGGAGCACCTGTGGGACTAGAAACCCCAGTCCTTCCGGCCCAAGGTTGCTGTCCTCTAGTGGGATTTGAACCACCGACCTTCCGGCCTGTAGTACCTTGCCCCAACCACTGGGCCACTCCTCCTTCATGTTGTATGAGTTTTGCAAGTTAGTGCTGTTATGAAATAGTAGATTTGCTCTATGGGTCCTATATTCTGGGTTCTTGGTGTAGTCAACTGTAGAGTGCTGGTTGGGGGATACTGGAACATGAATTGCATTCTTTATGTTTCCAGACTGAAATGTAAAATATTTTGTAAGTTCAGATTCAAGAAAATTTCAAATTTTAAGGCAACACTTCAGTTTAATTTTGTTTAGTAGCCTAATAGCGTCACCGCTGCTGAGTTCTAGACTTTTCCAGCTTTGGTGTTTCTACATAGGGATCTGTACTGTAGTAATTTGAATTGTTCAGCTTTTCAAATAGGCGTAGGATGTTCCAGGGCCCCCTGCAGTATTTTTATTTTATTTATTTAACATCTTTTATATACCGCACTATTCATAATCAGCGCGGTTTACATAGAACAAGAAAACATCAGACAAAATACAATTATCTGTTTTTTGTTTACATATAACAGGAACAATAACTTGGGTAACCGGGGTAATTATTTACAACAAATAATAGTCAGTGTAACTATTTACATTTGGAAGACATATTGTATAAAAAGAACCTTGTTAATATGAGAGAGAGGTGTGAAGTGTTGTTGGGATATTTACAGTATTTACAGTGAAGCTTTTTTTTGGGTAGGCTTCTTATGTGAGTCTTGGAAGTTGGTGCTGGTATGGTATGGAGATTCGCTCTATAAACAAAAGAAGCACAAGACCGACATGCACTCAAACCCAAATGAATCACATAGACCACTAAACACCCCAGGTGCAATCTCAAAAGAGCTCATCAACGCCATATGAAACTAAATTAACACAATAGCAGACCACATAGAGGATCAGCAACCTGACATACTGTGCATCACAGAAACATGGCTCACCCCCACTGATAACATATTTCTTAATCAATTAGTACCATCCACCTACTCAGCATTCAACAGCCCACGCTCACAACGGAGAGGAGGAGGGGTCTTGATCATCGTAAGGAACAGCCTAAGGTTCAAGTCACAAAGTGCCTCAAACACAAACGAATGCAACTCCATCACTGTGAAAAACAAACGGATGGCCCTATGCCTCACCTACAGAGCTCCCCATGCACCACCAGATGAGCTAGCTTCCAAGCTTGGTCTGTGCAATCAACACAAATCACAAACCACTGCTATTATTAAGGGACTTCAACCTCAAATCTACCACCACAAAGGATGCAGAAGCTTTCCTACGAGCCATGGGATCCTTACAATAAACCCAACTGATTAATACCCCGACACACAGACACGGATCATCACCAGACCTCATATTCACGCCCAACTTTCTAATGGACAGCGGTAACATATCAACACCCGATGTCACACCTGTACCATGGCCAGACCATCACATAATCAAAATAAAGCTTATGCCACAAGGGCGAAACCACGACGAGAACCTGGACAACCCAACAGCACAAAGAAGATTTAAGAGCTTCGACAGAGACCAATTTCTACAGGACACTCTACCCCACCTGAAAACGGAAGCAGAGGATATAGACGAACAAATCAGAAAATGGAACAGCATCATCAATGCTGCTGCCAAAGCCACCGAATACAGACCCAAGAAAACTCGCTGCACCAAAGCACATCACACACCCTGGTACTCAAAAGTCATACAGAACGAGAAGAGGGAACTCAGGAAGTTAGAACGTCGATGGAGACACACCAAGTTACGCAGCACTCAGGCCCTATATTTAACAAAACAAAGAGAATACAACAAACTCATCAACCAAACGAAGAAAGAATACCACACAAACATCATACTCATATCCAACAACAAACCGAGAGAGCTCTTTGAAATTGTGAAAACCCTCACCAAGGAACAGAAAACTGAGAGCGAAGTACAAATAGACCCACAAGCATTTGCAGACCACATCCAAGAAAAATTCCATTCAGCATCACAACTGAAAACAAACACAAGCATCAAATAATCCCCCCCCCCCAAGAAAAACATGGGACAAATTCAGCACCCCATCCACAGAGCAGCTCTCACACATCATCACCGCTCTCAATACAAGCACTGCCCCAACAGACCCATGCCCAGTGATATGGATTAAGGCGACAAAGTCAAACTTCATCCACGCCATACACAACCTGGTGCACAGTTCACTAACTCAAGGAATCATGCCGGACCAGCTAAAACTCGCCACAATAAGACCAATCCCGAAGAAATCACCACTCGACAAGAACAACCAGCAGCTTACAGACCTATCTCAAGCATCCCTCTACTGGCAAAGATCATTGAGAAAGCTGTACAGCATCAGCTACAAGACCACATCGACAACCACACACAACTGGACCTCAACCAATATGGTTTCTGGCCCATGTTCCCTGTAAAATAGTTATCTCCAAGTTATAATGCCCTGTTCAATGTAATTTCAGTTTGTTCAATGTAAACCGCACTGATGCAGAATAGCGCGGTATATAAGAGAATGTAAATAAATAAAAATTTAAAAAAACACAGAGTCGAAACACTCCTGCTATACCTATTTAACGACATACTACACCTCATAGATAACAGCAAGAATGGAATACTCATGATCTTCATTGACATTTCATCAGCGTCTGACACAGTGGACCACGGAACTACCAGCAAGACTACAGAGCATCGGACTACATGGAGCCACCCTGAGGTGGTTCCACTCCTACTTAATGGACAGACAGATACAAGTCAAGATTGGTCCCAACACATCCCGACCCATAAAGGTCATGCAAGGCGTACCTCAAGGATCCGCCCTATCGGCGCTATTATTTAACCTCTACACCCAGCCTATATGCAGCATCATAAAATAACACAAGATAAAATACACAATCTATGCTGATGACATAATGATATACACACCGATCACCCTCGAAAACCCAGACTACACCAAGATAACAGAGTGTCTCATGCACATGAACAGCTGGTTTCAAGACAACAACCTGACTATAAACTACAGCAAGACTGAGGCGCTGATCATCACACGAAACGCCGACTTCATCCCTCCACTCAACATCAAGATAGACAACACAACCATACCCATACAACCAGAAGTAAAATACCTCAGAGTAACGCTAGACAAAGAACTGAACCTTCAGTCCCACATCAGCAGAACCACCAAAAACGCATACCACAAGATGACACTAGTCCGACGCCTCCAGCCCCTCCTCTCCCAGGAGCACTTCTGCACAGTATGTTAAGCACTAATAACCCCAATCCTAGACTTCTGTAACCCAATATATCTTGGCCTAACAAAACAGACACTCAGGCCACTGCAATTGGCACAAAACACAGCAGCACGCATAATAGCTGGCACCACAAGACAAGAACACATCACACCCACTCTAAAAGACCTCCACTGGCTACCCATCAGCTCCCGCATCAGATACAAGACAGTCATAAACATATTCAAAATCAAACAACAGTTATCAGCCTTCAGTCTACAACCACTCATACAACCAGACAGCAGCACAAGGCCAAGGAGGAGAGGCACCGCCAACCACGTCAGCACACCAAAAGACTTCACCAAGGTACGCAAGGACACCGAAAAATGAGCCCTATCAAAGGCAGCACCAACACCCTGATGAACTACGGTCAACAACAGACATTAAGGAATTTAGGAAGCTGCTCAAGATGACCCTCTTCATAGAGCACTACGGTGACGTCACCTAACTATGCAACGGACAGTACCACAGCTCAACCACCCTCCCTGTTTGACACATACATAGTATTGAAATAAAATCCTGATGTACATAGTATTGTATACAGCGCACATTGTAAATAGATCACAAAGAATCAACGACCCTCTTCACACACACACGCATTCACTGTTCAATGCATGCGCACACTAGACACAGTATGTTGTTGATTGTTTGCTTTGTAGACCACCTTGATTGTAGGATAAGGCGGTATAGAAATCCATTTAAATAATTAAATAAATAAATCCTCAATGACTTTTGTAGGATTTTGTATTTTATTTATTTAACAGGGTTTTTTTTTAATACTGCTTTTAACATTTTTAGTCAAAGCAATTTACATTGTAACTTAAACATGACAATGTATATTAAACAGGGACATTGATAGACTGGATTCTTCTGAGGCAATAGATGGATAAGTGACTTGCCCAAGGCCATAAGGAGTGCCAGTGGGAATTGAACCCTGGTCTCTTGGGGCCCGATATTCTACTGTGCCAATTTTGGAAGGGCTTTGAGCCTTGTTGGCACATAGCCCTCCTTGCTGACTCCTAAACTGGATATTCAATGCCACAGGAATGGCACTGAATATCAAGTGATCACCGCAAAAGCCTGAAGCTGTCAATGCTAATTGGGCAGTAGCAATACTGGATGCTACCCTGTTATTGAGTTTTGTAAGTGGATGTCCTAGTTATTCTCTGCACCCGTTGTTGAGGAAGGGGGTTCTGTGAATGCAAAATATATGTTCAAAAAGAAAAAGCAACAACCAAAACACAGTTTATAACAACAAAATAAAAATGAGTTATAATTTGGTGTTATAAACTGTGCAGTGGTTCTCGCTCTTTCTTTTAGTTCCGTGGTGTACAAACATCTTTGTATTTTTCTCCACGTTATCTAATTGACTTTTTGATTTGGTTCACTGCAGTTTTGAGAAAGCCTCCCCCCTCCCCTCCCCTGGCTCGGGGGGGGGGGGACGACACCATCTCATCCCTCGCCCCAGGCAGCAGATTGCCTTGAGCCGCCCCTGGGCATGCCCACCCTCATCCACTCTCCACCCTAATCCCGCCCAGCCTGTAGATACCATGTGAAATGTAGACATTGAGGAAAAAGCTCTGCAATCTCTGCATTTTTCATGCATTGGCTGCTACCGTCATGCAATAATTGCACATCATCTATGTGGTAGCAGCTAATACCCTTTAATAAACATGTTGCTTTATTCTGGTCATCTTCACTTCATGCTGAGTTGGTTTAACAACATATGACTGAGTATTATTAACATCTTGCAGTGGCAAATTTGAGCAACTTATACTGCACTTGTCACATTTGTAACTGTCATTATATAGTCTAAAATTGGTGTATCTTTTGTGTTTTTCTGGCATGACTGGCCTTTGGATAGCAGTTGCCCAAGCTGGGTAAAATGAGGGGTGCTGCAGATAATTCTCTGCATCACCCAATGGACTGGTCCAGTGCACTGGAGAAACCGAAGAACTGGATTTAGTAAACGCCCTAGCGACTTAATGAGAGTGGGGTAGTTTTGAGTGACACTCCTGAATATTTCTGTATTTATTTATAGATCTATATATATGCTAGGAATCTGTTTTAGATTTGATTTCTCATTCTGTTTATTGCTGTGTTGTATCATTGTCACAATATATATTTTTTAATTATTGCATTATTTTGATGTGAACTGCTTTTTGTCAAACTTTGGTTTGAAAGAGATGGCATAAAAGTATAATATAACACAATTTTCAATTTTCTCGCCCCTGCTACTATTTTTGGTATTTGTGGACTTAGATTTAGCTCACATCTTTTTCAGTAGTAACTCAAGGTGAGTTGCAGTCAGGTGCAGTTGGTATTTCTTTGTCACCAGAGAGCTTGCAATGTAAGGCAAAGGAGGGTTGAGTGACTTGCCCAAGATCATAAGTCCTCGTATTAGGATTTGCATCCTGGCTTCCCTGTGTCTCAGCCCATTGCTCTAACTATTAGGCATCATACGATTTATTAACATATATTAATTCTTAAATTGAGACACTGACATTTGTTTTTTTTTAAACTTGTCTTTATTACAAACTTACAACAAGATACACGACATTATGCAGTTACCAGACCATTTTTAACCCAACTGAAGACCCCCCCCCCCAAAACCCCCAATACCGCAAGCGCTCTCTTTGCAGACCACTAACCCCCCTCCCTTCCACCCGGCGCAATGTGGGCATACTTGCAGACCTGAATTACCCTATAATTATTTCTGGGGGACTCACCTAAGGGCTGAGAACTGATCCAGGGCCTGCCACTTGGGAGCCATAAGTGTTTGACCCCTAAGATTCAACGTTCTTTCGTGGGCCTTTTCATACTTGACATACATGCAAACTAGATTCCACCATTCCAGCCAGCTAGGTTTTATAGGATTTTTCCAGTGGGTAAGTAGGAGCTTTATAGCAACCTGTAGCATAAAGTTCAGTAAGAAAAAGTTCTTTCTGTCTAGAGATGGATTCTGTGCTAGGTTTCTGAATACTATTATGCTCCAGGAGAGTTTATCAGAGAACCCTAACACCTGCTGCATTTTGGCCCATATTGGATTCCAAAACTCCTAAATGTAAGGGCATTCCAGCATCATATGCCTTAGAGAGCCTATATCTCTACATCCGAACCAGCAGTCAGTGCTTGCCTTCTGACTCCAGTTGGCCAGCTTGACTGGAGTGATGTAAGCTCGATGAGCGAGAAAATACATTGACTGAGTTAAAGCTACAGACCTAGTAGCTCGCACAGTGGAATTCCAGAACTGAGTCCAAAACTGGTCGTTCATGGTCACCCCTGTCTCCTCTTCCCAGGTAATCGAAAGTCCTTTAATCCGAGGTGAGTGCCCATCCTTAAACAAGGCACAGAACTTAGAGATAATTCCAGATTGAGCACTTATATTCTCCAGAAGTGTTTGCAGCCCCCAGCTTTGAGGAAGGTTTCCGGCATTCCCCGACACTTTATTGATACAGTGCCTTAATTGAATCCAGG
This sequence comes from Ichthyophis bannanicus, assembly GCA_033557465.1. Classification (NCBI taxonomy): domain Eukaryota; kingdom Metazoa; phylum Chordata; class Amphibia; order Gymnophiona; family Ichthyophiidae; genus Ichthyophis; species Ichthyophis bannanicus. Next base: position 103,339,722 of record CM066035.1, read on the forward strand.
GAAAGTAACACTCAAACGGGAGATCAAATTCCTGATGGAGAGCGTCAAATGTCTTCCAGGTTACTTTGTCCACCAGCTGCCCCACCGTCCATATTCCACATTTTTGCCACTTAACCCACGCACAAGTTGATTTATTGATTTTGATCGCGGGGTTATGCCACAAAGGTGCCTGCTGAGAGAATGGGTTGTCCTTCTTAATAATTGGAAGTAACGCTTGGAAAGCCCTTTGTGTAGACACAATTATGCTCCCTACCCGTGAAACATCGGGAATCAGCATTCCTATAAGCAGAGAAACAGGACATGGTGCAACAATACGCTCTTCTACTTCCAGCCAAGTTGGTTTCCAGGAGAGAGAATCGCTCAAAGACCAGACTGCCCCTTGTTTTAGAAGGGAAGCCAAGTGATACCAATGAAAATCCGGAAAATGGACACCCCACATTGCTTTACTAGCTTTCAGCTTATCCAGCGCAATTCTGGGGGTTTTCTCTTCCCAGAGGAATCTTGACAGGATGTGTTCCATCTTCCTATATTCCAGAACCGGAAATAAAATGGGGATCATACCCAAAACATAATTAATTTTCGGAACTGCATCATCTTGATGGCTTCTAGCCGACCCCACCAAGTGAGGTGCAAAGGGGATCATTTCAAAGTAAATTCCCGTGTCAGGTCAAATATCTGCCATATATTTATCTTCACTGATTCTTCTAGGGGAGCGCAGTACCTCACCCCCAGATATTTCACAGCTCCATGCTCCCACTGAAATGGAAAATCCATTAACGAGCTCTGACTCACTCTCTGATTTAGCGGGAAAGCCACTGATTTAGACCAGTTGACCTTATAGCCAGAAAAGGATGCATATTGAGTTATTATCTGCAGGAGCGTCGCCACAGAACCCGGAGTGAGGAACACCAATAGGTCATCAGCATAAGCCGATAGCTTAACCTGCAGATCAGCAAATTTGACGCCGTGAATCTCCTCTGACTGTCTGATTGTCAGCAACAACAGTTCCAGGGCCAGATTGAAAAGGAGAGGCGACATGGGGCAGCCTTGTCTTGTGCCACGGCACAGCGAAAACGATTCTGAAAGTATACCATTTGCAAAGATCCGGGCAGAAGGATTAGAATATAGCACCCGCACCATGTCCGAAAAGGCCCTTGGGATCCCAAACCAGCTCATTAATTGATAGAGAAAGGGCCATTCGAGTCTGTCAAAGGCCTTCTCAGCGTCCAGTGAGAGGCCAATCAAAGGCGTGCCAATTGAGTCCGCCTTCTCCAGGATGTTGCACAATAATCTCCCATTATCTGCTGTAGATCTGCCGGCCACAAATCCGCATTGATCAGGATGAATTAAAACAGGGAGGACCTTTCCCAGACGCCGGGCCAAAACGCTCGAGTATATCTTATAGTCAATGTTCAAGTGTGAGATTGGCCTATAGTTTCCAACCACAGTGGGGTCCTTCCCAGGTTTTTCCAGCACCACAATCGTAGCACTTGCGAATGAGCCCACATTAGAGTCTTTCTCCCGCAGGGCCTGATAGTAGACCTTCAACTGAGGAAGAAGATCTGTTACAAATGCTTTATAGAATTCTACGGGGATCCCATCGGGTCCCGCCGCCTTTCCATTCTTCATATTTGCGAGTGCTTCATTCAGTTCCTGCGGCGTAATGGGCTCTTTTAAATAGGCAGTTTGCTCTTCATTGAGCTTAGGATGTGCCACCCGCTCCAGCCATTCGGAACACTTCTCCTTATCAAACCTCACTTCTGAGGTATATAATTGTGCATAAAAATCTTGGAAGGCTGCCACAATGACATCACTCCTACTCAGCGGGCCTTTCTGTGAATCCCGTAGAAGGGCAATCTGTGCCTTAGCACGGCGGGATTTTAACTTTGCAGCTAGCAGCTTTCCAGTCTTATTATTCTCTGTGTAATACCTAGTTTGCTGAGACATCAAACATTGCTCTACCTCTGAGCTTAAGATCATTTTATACTGGTATCTTAATCTCTGAAGATGAAGAAGTGCAAGATTGTTCGATTGCTTTTGCAGGACCCTCTCGCCCGCCCTAATTTGCTGATTCAGTTCCATAAGCCTCCTGTTTGCTTTCTTGGCTTCCGTAATAGATATGCTGGTTATATGAGCTCTTATTGATGCCTTCAAGGCTTCCCACCATGCCCAATTAGGCGTGGCCTCCGGCAGGTTGTTATCAAAATATTATTTTATAGCCTGTTTGAACTGTTCTCTTATTGTTGCATCCGCAAGTAATGATCTCTTGAAGGACCATCCCTGAGCATCTCCCACACTCAAGTTCCAGCTTAGCTCCAAATCAACTGCTGCATGATCGGAAATATGGGTGCTGAGTATATTTGCACCAATAACCCTTTGCATCAACACTTTAGATACCAAAAAGAAATCTATATGCGAAAAGGAATTATGAGGGAAGGAGAAGAAAGTATAATCTTTTTCAGAGGGGTGAAGCAACCTCCAAGGATCCACTAGCCCCACCTCTGACATGACGGACTGTAACACCGTTAGTGCCCTACATCTCCTCCCCACTCGATTAGGATTGCAGTCTAATAAGGGGTCTAAGACCATATTAAAATCTCCACCTATTACAATTGGATACTGTGCCTCTTCATGGATAGCTACTGCCAAGGAGTGAAAAAATTCAGGGTCATCAGAATTAGGAGCATACACATTGAAGACAACCAGGTGCCAATTGCCAGTGGTTAAGTGTGCTTTAGCCCACCTTCCTGCGGGATCAGCCTGTACAGCTAGGATATGAGCGCCTAGTTTTGTGTTGAGCAGGATGGCAACCCCATTCTTCTTACCAATAGCTGGTGCGTGAGAAACCAAGTCAAAACGGCCCGTGGCCAACTTTTTAGTTTCAGCAGTGGATAAGTGCGTTTCTTGCAACAGAATGATGTCCGCCTTCTTTTTCTGGCAATAAACCATTATTTTCTTCCGTTTAGCTGGATGTATGATGCCCTTAACATTCAGTGAGATTAATCTAAGGGGGTTCATAAACATAAATCTTAACACGCAGGAATATTCTCCCCACCGCCCGCCCCCATGAATGTACAGGATATAAAGCCCAGCCCCCCCCCCCAAAAAAAACTTTTGTTTGCAGCCCACATTGCCCCATCCCTGCCCCCAAATTGGGGCTCCACACAGTTGGGTGAGACAGCATGAAGACAACAGGCCGTCTCAGAACCCAATCAATTGTTTCAAACATAGAATGGAACATGATTTCAAGTATGAAAACAACACAAAACAGGACCTCCCCCTCTGGCTTGATCACACTTCTCCCCCTCCTCCAACAAACATGCCTACACGGCTGAAAACCCTCTACGGGCATTAAAACACAGGCAGAAGGAATAGTATTCCCCAAACCACCCTGCGCAGTATGATAACAATTTTTCTGTATGACTCAAGACCAAAATACGCTTTTCCCACACATGTAGATAGTCCCATCTGATAGACCTCCTCATGACGCTCTTTCACAATGCATAAGTAATGCTTCATGCTCTTCGACGAACTGCAGCAATAACTTTGGGTCCTCGAAAGTCTTGGTGCGATTATCCAATGTGACCTTAAATCTGGCCGGGTAGAAAAGACCGTACCTGGCTTGTAAGTGTTGCAATCTAGGTCTAAGGTCCAAAAATTGCTTTCTTCTATCCATCGTCGCTTTACAGAAGTCTGGGAAAAAAGATAACCTGTGACCCTCAAAAGACAGAGCTGAGATCGCCTTGGCCGCGTTCATTATTTGAATCACATGCTGATGGCGCAGCAAACAAAATATCAAAGGACGTGGCTTCCGGCCTGAAAGGCCTCCTTGCGATGGAATTCTATGGGCCCTCTCAATTTCCAACGGCCTTTCGAAATTAATGCGGAGCAGTTTTGGTAGTAGATTTTCCAAAAAGACTATTGGGTCAGCGCCCTCAGCCCCCTCCAGTACACCTATTATCCGAATATTATTCCGACGAAGCCTATTGCTTATATCCTCCACATTCAGGTCTAGGGCTCCCAATCTTTTCACAGACCTCTGCACTTGCTTCAGTCGCTCCTCGTGGTCAGCGATTGCAAGGTCCGCTTTCCCAACACGCCCAGCAAGTTCTCCTAGCTGCAGTTTCATTTCTTGCATGTCAGCCTGTACTTGAAGCAGGGTGTCACCATTGGTTGATACGAGTGCTCGTATTGCCTTTACCTCGGCCAAAACCTCCCGCATGGTCTCTTCCAGTTCCCTCACTGTCAGGGCCTTCTGAGAGGAAGGGGGATCCGGCTTGGCTCTCTTTGAACCGGTATTCACGCCAGAAGAGAATTCGAGCTTTGTTTGTTTTCCACTAGCCATACCCTTCACGATTTGCTAGTCACCTCCAGCTCAATTACGAATGACAGGGCCACTCTCGCACCATTCACAATTCAGGATTCTTTATGGGTCCACGGGAGCTTAAACGCTCACACAGCCATCTTGCTTCCCTGCTGGCTCCGCCCCCCGAGACACTGACATTTGTTGTTATTAACTGAAACTTTGGTTATTTACTGCTTGGTATGCTTGACCACTATTCTTTGGAACCAGTTTTTTTTTTTTTTGGTATAGATCTTTCATTCTGCTCCCTTGGGATTTCATCTCAAGTACAAAGTGGTGGTCACTAGGCTATAACACTGTGGGTCTTCATTTGCAACTAGCAGGGAGGGAGGTACCCCATGTTGATTTGTCCTGTCCAAAATCTAGCTCAGCCATCGCAGTAACAGTCCTCTGTCAGGAACTATAGACTGCAGCTCTTTTTGGAATCTACTATGATGCATCGTGTCACCCAAGAGGATGTGAATACTGCCTCAGCCATAGCTGGATTTAGGAATCAGACTCAGGCTTCCCACATGGCAGATTGCAGCACTGTCAATGAGTCATTGTGTTGTCCGTATGTAGACTTGGTTTTTAATTTTGTTTGACACTCGATTGTTGCTGCGTTCCTTAGACTCTTTTTTATTAGTCATCTATATTTCTACATGTGACTTACCTGTTGAACCTTGCCCTGCTAGTTAAGTTAATATTTTATACAGTACAGGGAAATGCATCTCTTTTATTTCTCTGGTATTGCACTGATTGCAGAGTCTGGCTTCTTGGGCTTTCAGTTTAAGTTTTGTTTACATATTTTTATTTTTACTTTAGGTTATCGTCAACTTATTCTGTACTTGGTGAGGATCTGTGTTCTGAGTGTGTGACTGAGGCCAGGCGTTCTGTTAACATGAAGTTTGTACGAAGGGATCTGTACTGTACTATATTTCTATGTGTGACTTACCTGTTGAACCTTGCCCTGCTGGTTAAGTTGGCAGGCTCCTATTCTGGCTTGAGTAGCCAACCATTTAATTTCTTATTGGATATCTTATGGGAGGTAAAGCTAGTGATCTGCCACTACTACTTCCAGGGTGACCTACTGTCGCATATAGTGTGATTGTACAAAGTCTTCTTTGGAACTGTCATGAAAATGCTCACTGATCTACCACTCTCCCTGTCCGAATACTGGTCCAGGATGGCATGCAGATGAGTTCTGCCAGATTTCCCTAGAGATAATGTAGAGGCACTTGTCAATCTGCTATCCTTCCTGGGTGGAAGAGAGGCTAGGTATCAAATGCAGCAGGACTCTGCCAAGTCTTTTTGAAATGCTGCAAAGAAGTTAAGAAATCTGACATTTTTCCTTGACAACTGATGAGACAGTATCACTTTGCAGTGAGGTTGTTTGAAGTCTATCTGATGCTTTTGTGAAAGTACTTCCTGATTCCTGCTTGATGAACCTTCTCTTTCATCCCCGTGTTGCCAGCTTCCCTGGTTGCATTTGAACATAAGAAATGCCATACTGGGTCAGACCAAGGTCCATCAAGACCAGTATCCTATTTCCAATAGTGGCCAATATAGGTCACATGTACCTGGCAGATTTCAAAAAGGTACATAGCTTCCACAGTGCTTGTCCCGGGGTAAGCAGTGGATTTCCTGTGTCCTCTTTAATAATGGTTTATGTATTTTTCCTCACAGAACTTGTCCAAACCTTTTTTAACTATTATTTATTTATTTAACAGATTTTATATATCGCCTTATCCTTTAATCAAAACTATACTAACAGCTTTTAATACATTCTCTGGTAACAAATTTCAGTTTGATTACGCGTTGAGTGAAAAAATATTTTCTCTTATTAGTCTTAAATGGGTTACCTTGTAGCTTCATTGCATGTTCCCCAGACTTTCTACTTTTTGATGGAATAAACAACCAATCTACATTTACCCGTTCTACTTCATTATTCCTGCCGGTATGGTAAGGCACAAAGCGATCACGCTTAGGATCGCACGGCATAGGCAAGCCTCAAGAGATCTGTTTATTCTATGTAATCCTAAGTATAATTGTATTTCATCTCCCCCCACTGGCAGGAATGCCAGCGGAGGACTCCAGCGCAGCTTCAAGCTGCTTAGAGGGAACATTGACTTCTATCATATCTCTCTTCAGATGTCTCGTTTCCAAGTTGAAGAGCCTTTCCTCATAGGGGCATCCTTCCATCCCCTTTATCATTTTGTTGGCTCTTCACTATACCTTTTCTAATTCTGCACTATCCTTTTTAAGATGACAACCAGAATTGCACACAATATTCAAAGTGCAGTCACATCATGGAATGATACACAGGCATTATAATATTCTTGGTTTTCTTCTCTATTTCTTTCCTTATGATTCCTAGCATTCTATTTGATTTCTTGACTGCTGCTGCACACTGGGCAGAAGCTTTCAACATTTTATCCATGATGATGGCTAAGGGGTATGTTTACTAAGCAGTCTTAATGTGTGCCCGGCGATAGTGTGCAGGCTGCCATAAAAGGAATGGGCGTTCCGGTCGTAGCGTAGCAAAACGGGATCATCATGTGATAATGTGCGCTATGCACATTATCGTGCAAGAAGCTGCTAAGCATGTTAACGCGTGGTAATCTTAAGTAGGCACGCTGACACCTAAACACAGAAGCAGAGGTATAGCACAATGGTTAGTACACTGACTGATAGTGTTGGGGTCATGAGTTTGATACCCCAGTATGCCTAATGAGCAAGGCTGGCTAAGGCATCTCCCTTTATGTTTAAGTAGGGCATTTTAGTTTTATTTTAATTAGTGCTGCCAACAAACACACCCTCACAGTGGCGTAACCTAAGGTGCCGCATAAGGCGCCCTATAAGGCACTCCAGAGGACACATTATAAAGTACACTGTCCGTCAAGGCACCCTATAATATCCCCTATAGGATGCCTTATAAGGCTGCTTATAAGGCACGTTATAGGGCGCCTTATAAGGCGTCCTATAAGACACTTTATAGGGTGCCCTATAAGGTGCCTTATGAGGCACCTTAAGGTTACAGTACTCTGAGGGTGTTTTTGCTGGCAGCACTAATGTACATTAAAAATAGGCAATGCCTCAGACAGCCCTACCAAATAGCCCCACTGTGGGTTTGAACCCATAACTGCTGGCTCTAACAGGCAGTGAAGTAACCAGTGGTCTACAGCTGCTAGCAAAACTCTGGCTGGCTACAGAAGGACTGCACGTCACCACACAAACATTCTGCTGTGGTTACCAGGATAGGGGCAACCCACCCATACCCATGATGCACAGCACATGTATATCAGCAGTCTACAGATGATCACAAGATGGGGTATGCACCCCACAGCACCTCAGCCTGGTAGGGGCAACTGACCGAGTGCACCCCCACAGCACCTCAGCCTGGTAGGGGGTGCCGATGGTGTGTGTTAGTGGCACAGAGTAGCTACAGACCATCACATTGTGTGGGTATTGTGCTCACCCTGAGGGTGAGGTGGGGCGGCCAGCACCAGGTCCGCAGCACCTTCCATGGCTGAAATATGCTATGTCACAGGTACCTATCAGTGCCAGTGTGTGTGATAGGTAGTTCCTGCAAACACACCTAGACTACAATAGTGTCCATCTGAAGTTGTCAATTGTGTCTAGCCATTATTGGCTATAATGCACCCATAATAGTGCATATTCTGTGTTGGTGCTATGGTAACATGATGTAAGTGACAGGGTGGGTGTTTGGACCCATAGGCAGATTATGTACCACCACCCAACCCACCCTCTGTGGCTCAGGGTGGGAGACAGGATTCCCCCACCAACAGATCCACAGAGGAGGGCTATCAACCCCAGTCATGCTAAGGAAAAGACACCCTACAGGGCAGCAAATGCAGAGCTGTACACATCCCTAAGGCAAGGGCAGAAAGACAGAAGGCCTGGAAATGCTCAGCTGCCGCCCCCCCCCCACCACCACCACCACCACCACCACCACCACCACCACCACCACCACCACCACCACCTGCTGACATTCTCCAGCAGCAAGCACAGTAAGTCACCAACCACTGCACCCTGCAAGGTGTTCCAGCCATACACATATAACTGCAGACAGTCTGCTAACTAGTCCACAGTGCATAATCCTGGAGGAAATGTATACACCCAAAGCTGGGATGTGAACACACCCACCAAGCAGAAAAGTCAGTGATTAGACCCCAGAAAAAAGAACCTATAGATTTCACTTTAGGAAAATAGCACTATGGGGGAGCCTAGCCATGCCGTGGTCACTGCTCAGTCAGGGTGAGAGTGACCTCCCAGCAGGACATGCTGTGGCCACCCTGTCGGTGCAGGTTGTGGCCGGGCACTACAATGTCCAAGCCATTGCCCTATGCCCTGTGCTGACGCATCCAGGCCAGGCCACCCTGTCCAGGCTATACCCACAGTACCTTGCTCCTCATTATGCACATTGGCAGGCCAATACTGGCAACAGTGCTAGTAGTATGGGCTGAGGAAAGTGTTGGCAGCCACCACACACTGGATAGACAGACACACACTCCCCACACCTATGCCAGCATTGTGCAATTATAGAGGTGTTTGGCAGCCTACCCACCGCACCAGTCCTGGGCACATTGCAGGCACGGCTATGGTACGCAATACTGTTGGGGTCATTCCCCAGGGTGGTAAACACTGTCAGACACCAGACCTGAAGCACACTCCACAGACATCAGAAAGGTTGCTATGATGCAGCTCAATCAGCAAATTGTGCTTAGCTTAGGAATTGCTATCTGCCAGTGATCATAGCAACCTTTTGATAGATGTGTACCGTGTTCCCAGGTTTAGGGTGGCATTGCTAAGGTATGCTAGTATTGGGAGATGCACGCAGGGCCCAAGATCCTGCCTCTCCAGGAGGCTTTGGATAATGGAGCCTGTGGGTGCGGGTGTGTCTGCCCCTGTTGGCTGCTGCTCTAGGGCAGAGATTCCCAACTCCGGTCCTGGTGGGCCAAACACTGTTTGGGTTTTCATGCTGTCCCTAATGAATATGTATGAGATACATTTGCATACCATGGGGGCAGTGCATAGAGATGCAGCACAGCCATACTTTTTAGAGGCAGCATGGAACCTGAATGGTGTTTGGCCCTCCAGGCTGCATTTGGGAGACTCTGCTCTAGGTAATGCACATGTTTATGGTGTCTGTGCTCTGTAGGGTAAAATGTAGGTGTTTGGGGTATGTTTACATTATCTGCAATAAAGGTTCTGTCTGTATTAGCACGTTTTAGTAGTGGGTAAAATATGGGGACTGGGTTGGCAGGAATCACAGCTGGGACTTGAACCTGTGACCTTCTGCTCCTGAATACACTGGCTGTGTGCACTGCACCACCATGTTGCCACAGAGACAGTGCATTCCCTGGGGATAGCATGACTGTTCGTTAGACAGGGCCTGTCTGTTGCAGTGCATGGTACCCACCTATACAGGGCTAGTCATGGTCTGCTATGGGCAGCTGCCACTGCCCTTCCACCACCAGTATCCCTCTGCCACCATGCTGACATGCTCTTCTGCAGGTGGTGCTGGTGGTGCGCAGTCTCAGGCCATCCATTGTGCCAGTAGGTGGCTGCCTATGGTGCGGGTTCTGGGGTAGGGGTGCCTGCATAACTGTCCACGCTTCCCCCTACCACCGCCTGCCAATGTTCTGTGCCCTTGGGGGTACCTGCTGGGTACCATCCCCTGTGACACTGTGGGAAACACACTCGTGCCCATGTTGTGCCCTCATCAATTGCTGTCTGGCTGTTCTACTGTTTCAGCATTTCTATCAGCCAGCTAGGCATCAGCCTAGTCCGCACTGTGGCCCAGCTGCCCCACAGCATGTGCCGCATGCAGCCCTCTGTGTCCCCTTTCCCAGCATCTGTCCAGTTGCTCGCTCTGACATGCCTGCCCTGCTGCTGTGTAACATGTGCACGCCATAGGAAACCCATCCAATGGGGAGGAAAAACCCTGATCAGCGCTATTTCACTGTGGGCTCATTCACCTTGTATGGGGACGGAGCATAGACCCTTCCAAAATTCATATCTTTGGTTTGGAGCTTTCTTGGAAGGGTTTTTTGATGTTTCCCATTAATATCACTATTGTCCAGCTTGGTTATGTTTTTTTTATATTTTCCTCTGGTCATTTTCAATGTTTATTTGCCCTTTTGTTCCGTGCACATGTATCACACTTATCACTGTTTGTAGGTTTCCCTGGTTTTGCTGTACATTGCTGACGGAAATGGTTTCTTTTCCCTTTAAATCTGCTCTAACGCGAGGGTTTCACTGGCGTTAGTTTTCAGCCCTGGATTCCACAGCATTAGTGTGCGGGGAGCCTCTACCCTCCCACTCTCTGCCCATTGACCCTCTCTCTCCGCCCCTGGGGAGCCTTCCTCCGCCCTCCGTGAGCCTATCTCCACCCACAGCGCTCATGTTTTGCCGCTGCGCGCGTTATCGCGCGCTAAGGTACCTTTTTGCCTGATAAAGCGGCATTATCACGTGATAAGGTACCTTATCATGAGATAACATCACTGGGCGCACATTAAGACGGTTTATTAAACATACCCCGAAATCTTTTTCCTGGGTGGTAGTTTCTAGGGTGGTACCTTGCATTGTGTAACCATAGTTTGGGCTGTTCTTTCCTAGGTACATAACTATGCACTTGTTCACATTAAATTTCATCTGCCATTTGAACATCCATTCTTCTAGTTTATCAAGTTCCTCCTGCAATTTTTTTGAAATTCTCTTGTGTTTTAACAACTTTGATTAGTTTTGTGTTATCACCTAATTTGATCACCTCATTTGTTATTCCCATTTCCAGATCATTCATGTATTTGTTAAAAAGCATTGGGCCCAGCACAGAGCCCTGGGGACTCCACTGTTCATCTTTCGTCATTGAGAAAATTGGCCATTTAGCCCTACTCTCTGCTTTCTATCTCTTAACCAGTTCCTGATCCAACATAGTGCACTGCCTCATATCCCATGACTTTTTAATTTCGGCAAGAGTCATGAAGGACCTTGTCAATGGCTTTCTGAAAAAACAGATATACTATATCAACCAGTTCACCTTTATCTACTGTCACGTGCACCACCTTGGCAGGGTAATATACCAAGGTAGGACACAAAAATATATAAGGTTGAGTTTGGCAAGTGTTTCACAGGGCCCAGGGATTTTTAGCCTGGTAGCTTCCTTGTTACCAAATCTCAAAGAACACAAAGGTCAGAGTGGAGGGAAAACAAAGGCATTTATTTCCCCTTCTTGCAAAGGTTCAAACGGTTGGGCAATAACATCAACACAAGTGTCCTTACTTCAGGTTAGAAGAAAAAGTAAAACATGAGTTTAAAGCAAAACTGTTATCTTCACAGAGTGGTGTACAAAAACAAACATTTTCTATTCCACCAGTTATAGCTTATACGCTAGGCAAGGACTCCAGGCTTCCTGTCATGCAGTAATTACAGTCCATTTCTGTATCTGAAAGCTCTTTAGCAAATTCCACTTGCATCGGTTCCAATTCGGAAGCCTCTGAAACTGAGTCAGTAGTTTCTGGCAAATTGTAGTCAGGCTTCTGATATAACGTTTGTATGACCTCCCAATGCTCAGGGTTAAGAGTAGGGCATCGGTCCGATGCTCTCCTATACTGAGAGCACTTCTCCTTCTGCAAGGACTTTACATTGATAAACGTTTCTTGTACGTTGTATCATAGGCAGTTTTATATGGACAGTATTCCTCTGCTCCCTGTCCTCCCCATATACCAGCAGTCTGAAACCTGCTTCGAGTAAAATAAGGGTTACATTTTATCTTTGGCTTTTCTACTCCAGGTGAGGGTTGAGGCCTGCCTCGGCTGGGATTGTGACTTGCCCGAGCAATAGGCCTTAGGTTCTCCAGCCGTCCTTCAGTTGGCTTTCTACTGCAGTCACAGCAATGCCTTCGCCTCTCTGGACGAAGAGCACTCAGTCTTGATGGAGCTGTCTCTCCTTCTCCTCGGTTGCTCCTCTCTTCATGCCACAGCGGTTGCTGCTGCCTTCTGCCAAACTCCTGTCCAAGGGCTACTGCTTCAGCCCTTCCTTTCCCAGAACTGGCTGCTTCTTCTGCTGGTCCTGCCTCTTCTCCTGGTCCTGCTTCTTCTGCTGGTCCTGCCTCTTCTGCTCTCCAGTCTTCCAGACTCTCTTTAAGAGGTACTCCTCTCTTCCTTGATTGGAGGCTGGCTGGCATTACCTCACGACCTATGGGGCATGGTTCCTCAGTCTCTCGTAGGTCTCTCTTGCTCCCTCTATCTGGTTCCTTGAAATATTGCAGCTTATGCCTGACTTTTTCTGTGTTTAAAACATTTTCTTCTGTTCCCAGAGGATCTGCTGCGTGACACTACCTATTTATTCACATCTTCAAAAAAAGTATAAAAGATTTTTAAGACAAGACTTTCCTTGGCTAAATTCATGTTGGCTTTCTCTCATTAAATGATGATTTATCTAAATGTTCAGTAATTTTATTCCTTGTAATGGTTTCTACTACTGTGCCTGGTACTGATGTCAGGTCACTGGTCTGTAGTTTTCTGGATCAGAGAACACCAAGAAAAGAAGGGGAGCAACAACCCTCCGCAGAAATCACAGAAGTTACTAGAACAGTGCAGGGAGGACACGGCCACACCTCTTTAAAACAAAGAAACCTTTTATTTCGTAAAACCTTCAAAGGTACAGACCCGACTTGGCCAAGTTTCGGCAGTCAGCCAATTAAGATGTAATTTTTTATACAGGGTGGCCCAAAAAAAGTGAGAACATCTCGTAAATTAAAAGCTTAAATAGTTTACTTACAGTATTTACCTTTTTTAGCTATATAATGTCTTTATTTCGACAATTTCAGGTCACCATTTTTTTATTTAATTTGTCAATCGTTTACATCTGTCTTTTTGAATTTTTAAATAACTTATATGCTACGAGATGTTCTCACTTTTTTTGGGCCACCCTGTATATTCCAATGGCAGTCAGGATAATGTAACAAGAGCCAGTAGTTGAAAGCTCAAAAAGCACTTCTCAGGTATGCCTTTGGAATCTACTGAGAAAGTGAAAGGCATACCTGAGAAGCACTTTTTGAGCTTTCAACTAATGGCTCTTGTTACATTGTCCTGACTGCCATTGGACTATATATGCAATTACATCTTAATTGGCTGACTGCCGAAACTTGGCCAAGCCGGGTCTGTACCTTTGAAGGTTTTACGAAATAAAAGGTTTCTTTGTTTTAAAAAGGTGTGGCTGTGTCCTCCCTGCGCTGTTCTAGTGACTTCTGTTTCTCGGATCAGCCCAGGAACCTTTTTAAAAATTGGTGTTACAATAGCAATTCTCTAGGTATTACTGATGATTTTAATGATAGTAGGTCTGCAATCTCATATTTCAGTTCTTTCAACACCCTCAGATGTATAACATCCAGTCCAGGTGATTTGCTAATCTTTAATTATCAAATCGTTGTAATAGGTCTTCTTGATTTATCAATATTTCTTTCAATTCTTCTGATACATCACTTTAAATATCATTTAAGACATGGATAACTTCCCAACATCTTCTTCAGTAAAGACCAAAGCAAAGAATTCATTCAGTCTCTCAGCTATGACCTTGTCCCCTTAGTGTACTTTTTACCCCTTTATCATCTAATGGTCGAACTGACTCTCTCACAGGTTGTTTGCTATGCATGTATTTGAACGTTTTTATCATGCATTTCTGCTTCCACGGCAAGCTCTTTTTCAAATTCTCTCTTTGCCTGCCTTATGAATGCCTTGTGTCTAACTTGCCAGTGCTTATGTTGTTTCCCATTTTTGTCATTTGGCTTCTTTTTCCATTTCCTGAAAGATGCTTTTTTTGGCTACAACAGCCTCTCTGACCTCACCTTTAAAACTGCTAGCAGTTTTTTGTTCTTCCTTCCACCTTTCTTAAAGCATGGGATAGATGTGGTCTGGACTTCCAAGATAGTATTCTTAAACAATGCCCATGCTTGATGTAAACCTTTAACCTTTGCAGTTGCTCATAAGAACATAAAATGTCCCATACTGGGTCAGACCAAAGGTCCAATCCAGGTCACAAGTACCTGGCAAGTTCCTAAAAACATATACAGATTCTATGCTGCTTATCTTAGAGGTAAGTAATGGATTTCCATGGTCCTTTTTAATAAAAGTAAGGGCGCAGGCAAGGTCTCCCTTTTGAATGTTAAAAGTTAGTACTATGGATTTCCTTGCCATCCTCCCGCCATTTATTTCATCACATTTAAGATTTAGGGGTATGTTTACTAAACTGCGGTAATGTCACCTGCGTTAGATTCCACGGTAAAGGTACAGATGCCCATATAAAGGCGTGGGTGGTGCATCGCTACAGCAAGCCGTATCAGCTAACACACGTTACAAGGCACCTTAGACTAATGCGTGTTACAAGGTGCCTTATAAGACACCTTACAAGGCACATTACAAGGTGCCCTGTAAGGTGCCTTGTAAGGTACCTTATAAGGTGCCTTGTAAGGTGTCTTATAAGGTGCCTTGTAAGGTGTCTTATAAGGTGCCTTGTAAGGTGCCATATAAGGTGCCTTGGTAGGTGCCTTATAAGGTGCCCTGTAAGGTGCCTCATAAGGCGCCTTGTAAGGCGCCCTATAGGGCTCCGTAGGCTAAGCACCATATTTTAATTACAAGTCCCTATCAAAGCCACAAAATGATATTTCATCCAATAGACTAATTGGCTTTACTTAATTAACCATATTGCAGTATTCTTTAACTTAGCAGTAACAAGGTGGAAACCAGACCTCAGAAACCTCAGCTAAACCCCCAGTAGTCACTTACCGGCGAATTGGGATAAAGCATTGAGTGAAATACATCAACGGTCTGTAATTACCTAAACCACCTTCCACCAACAGAGTTCAATAGCCATAACACATTTTATAGACAATTTTGTACAATATTCATATATAAATTTTTCATGAATGGCATATGACCTCCGTCCTAGAACAGCAGACTAAAAAATCCCCGACGCCCACTCAGACATATTTTTCTTGCGTTTCGCATCAGCTGTTTCAAGGGGATAAAACTGAAAAACAAACAATATTTCTTAATATACATACCACAAAATACAAAACACCGACTTATCTAAGCTGAAACAGGATACTTTCTACTTACTTATCCAACTTAATCAGAATCATGTCAAATCTCATCAAAAGGCAAAAGGCTGAATGACATACATCAGCCCTTCTCTAGCTCGATCATATCCACTGCTGATCACCCAACATCAAATGAATGTTTCAGAGTTACTCAAACCCCGCCCATACTACCCGACATCCAATCACTGCAAAATTACTACACCTGACAAACTAAAATCCACTAGAGTTACTCAAGCCCTACCCATTATACCCGACATCCAATCACTGCAAAATTACTGCGCCTGACAGACTCAAATCTACATAAGAGATAGAACTAACACCCAAATGATTAGCAGTTACCAATTAATTAATTAGAACAGTTTAATCTTTCTCCCTTCTTCAAATCTTCACGGAACCTCACACACAGGCTTCCCAATCTATCCCTGAGTTCAATCCATTAGGTGAAGTCGTTCCTAGTTGAAAAATCCATCGTTGTTCTTTATATAAAAGATACTGATCGCGCGATTTTAATCCAGATCCAGAAAGCACTTGCTCAATGCAAAAACATTGTAATTCCGCGAACGAATGTTTATGTAATAGACAGTGTTCTACAATTGGTGCCTCACGGCATTTACAATGTAACTTACTTTTATGCTCACCTATTCTAATACAGAAGGGGTGAATAGTCTTCCCAATCTGTAAAAGTTTACATGGACAAAAAATTCCATAAACCACAAAGTCAGAAGCACAAGAGGTTTGAGACCTAAGAAAGTATTGTCTTCCATTATAAACAAAATAATCAGTTATCCACATCACGGAGCAAAACGAACAGTGTCCACATCTCTTATGTCCTAATTCTTCCACCATATCCAACCCTACTGATCGCAAAGACGAAGGACTTAATAACTCTTTCAGATTAGAATTACGCTGCCATACACACCGCAAACATTTTGATTCCAGACCTGGTACTGTTTGCAGAACATTCGCATGTTTCTGCAAAACTAACTGAATCTGTTTACTAAATGGGGAATACCTCGAAATAAAATTAATATGGTCATCCCCTCCTTGTGATCGCTTCCTTGGAGACAATAGCCATGATTGATCATTGTGCAAGGCTCTTTTATATGCACGATTTAATACTGTCTCAGGGTATCCTCTTTTTAAGAAATCATTCTTAAGGGATACTGCCCGAATCTTATAATCTTTAACAGAGGAGCAGTTGCGTCTGTATATGATAAATTGAGAAAAAAGAAAACCTTTCAAAAGGCTCATTGGACAAGGCACCATAGAAGGCACCCTGGGCTATGGAACCATAGGTTAAGGTGGCCCAACAAGGTTATGGTGCCCTAGGTTAGTGTGCCCTAAGGGCTGCAAGGTGCTTCAGGATGACATGCATGACCTGTGAGGCACAGAGACAGATGTAGCCCTAACACTAGATAGAGCACTCAGGAAAGGCAAATGAACAGGTGAGTGAAGGAGGGAGAGCTGGGAGCCGCTGGACCTGCCATATCTGCAGGCATCCCATGTGGTTGCCTGTACTGTTGACAAACATGGTGGGGGCATCTGTACCACAGCACAGGTAAATGTAAAGTACTGGAAAGACAGTTGGTGGCAGACGATGGGAATACGTATCCCCCAGTGGAGGCGGAGGTGGCAGGATAGTTACAATGATGGGTGGGCAGAGGTGGTGTCATGCAGATCAGGCACAGGTGAGGCAAGCATGATGAGGCACAATGCAGGAAAGGGTAGCAGAGCAGGACATGGGGTGGCAGCCTGCACTGGCAGGCAGGACTCTACACAGCTGACAGATGCAGATAGACGGACCGAAGGAATGTTGGCAACTGTGGCGAGGGTATTATGGGCTGGCAGCACAGATTTGCAAAAATATGACTATTACAGGCATGCACACTATTTGAGTAGGACAGGCATGAAAGGAGGAAACAATGAGGAACTGAACCCGTGAACACTGCTGAGAACGGCATTGTATTAACCAGTAGGCTATACCTCCATGGTGTATGGCATAGCAATGACTGGGTACAGAAGGACTGCAGGTCACCACATAAACTGTCTGCTCTGAGTGCCAGGATAGGTTAACCCCACCAGTACCCATGATGTAATGCACATGCTGAATAGCTGTCTACAACTGATCACCAAATGGGGTCTGCACCTCTCTGGTACCTCAGCTTGGAAAGATGAACTGACAGTGAGGAATACTGGCACAGAGTAGCTACAGACCATGCCATTGTGCAGGTTTTGTGTTCACCCTGAGGGATAGGATGGGTGCCCAGCACTAGGTCCGCAGTACATGTGGTGCTAGAGATAGGTCCTGCTGTACATCCCCATCACTGCCAGTGTGTGACAGGTGTTCCTTGCAGTGCAGCTGAAGGTAATTTGGTGTCCATCTGTATCCTGCAGTCACATGTGGCCCTCTGGGACCAGACACCACCCAGATTAGTGTGTACCCTGTGTTAGGGTCTGGCTGACATGGGCACCTGTTATCAGGGCAGAGTGGTTTCTAGACTTTCATGAGGTTTGTGTAGTAGTGCCTTTATAGGTCAAAGTGGTATATACTACATACCCCAAAGAGGCCACAATCACCATTTTTGTAGGTAAGGAACAAGTGCCTGTCCTGGTGAAGCAACCTCGATCCTGCAGGTATAAGACAGCCCACCAGGGTGGGTGGGCCAGAGCCAGACCTGTGACTGTAGCAGTGGCAGACCAGCAGTAATGCTGGGGTCAGGTCTGGAAGACCCCAACTGCCTTACACCACTGTCTGCCAGGCACCAGCAGACAGCACAATCAGACTGCACCTTATAGGTGTCCCAACCATGCACAGTCTAACTGCAGATAGTCCACTAGCCAGTCCATAGTGCATGCTCACAGAGAAACTATGTGTACCAAGCAGGTAGCTTAGTGATTAGGACTCCAGCACTGGGAACACAAAAGTATCATTGGAGACAGATAGTGTAGAGCGCTATGTGGGAACCTAAACATGCCATGGTCACTGCTTGGTCAGAGTGAGTGCTCTCCCAGCATGCCATGCTGTGGCCACCCTGTCCATGCAGGCAGTGGTCAGGCACTACAGTGTCCGAGCCATTGCCCCACACCCTGTGAAGATGCATCCTGGCCAATACGCCCTGTCTGGGCCATACCCACAATACCTTGCTCCTCATTTTGCACATATTCAGGCTAACGCTGGTAACAGTGGGACATTGTGGGCCCAGTGAGGTGTGGGCAGCAACAGAACAATGGATAGACATACTGTACACACACACACACTCCTATTGCAGCATTGTGCAAAGATAGGGGTGGTTGGCAACCCTGCTCACCACACTGGTCCTGATCACAGTGCCGACACTGATAAACTGTGCAGGGGGTATTAGTAGTGCTCTGGTGCTAACTGCAGCTCAATGCTGGGGCCAACAGCCTGACTCTCCATGCAGCTTTGGATTGTGGAGCCTGTGTGAGTGGGTGATGGTACTCCTGTTCACTGCTGCTTTGCGCTTTGCACATGTTGGTGTTGTATCTGCATTGTAGGGTAAAATATAGGAATATGCACTGCAGGTTCAACACTGCTGGGACTTGAATCTGTGACCCTCTGCTTCTGGACACTCTGGATGGGTGTATTGCACCACACTGTTGCCACAGATGCATGGTAGTCCCTTGAGCTACCCATACTTTTCCTCAGCCAGACCTTTTATGTTGCACTGCACTGGTAAAGGGCATGGCCTAGGTCCACTGCAGGCAGGTGCTACTGCCCCCTCTAGCATGGGCACAACCCCCCCTGCCATGCTGACATGGCCATATGCTGTCGGTGCTGGTAGTGCGCAGTCCCAGGCCATCCACTGTGTGAGTAGGTGGTCACCTAGGGAGTGGAGTCTGGGGTGGGGGCATACATGAGCATCCTCATATCCCCCCCATCACCGCCTACCAATAGTATGTCCCTTCCGCTTGGAGGGAGGGTTGGCTGGGGGGATGTCAGGTCAGTGCCCTGGCAACTGTTAGCTCGGGTGGACCAGGTAGATGTAGGTGGATTGTGTTTGGCCTTTGTCAGCTGCTGTCTTGCTGATTTTCAGATTCTATGTTCCTATGTGCCACCTAGGCACCCGCCTAGTCCACCCTGTGCCCCAGCTGCCCCACTACATGTCCCACCTGCAGCCCCCTATGTCCCATTTGCACCATCACCATAGTGGCCTTTCATACTTGGGCACTATGCTGGTGCTGCAACTTGAGCACTACTATCACTTTTCTTGGGCTCCCTGCCTATGCTGTACATTGCCGACACTGAAATGGCTTCTCTCTCCTGCAAATGTGCATCTAACAACAGGTTTTTATTCGCGGTACTTTTCAACCCTTCATTTCCCCGCATTAGTGTAAAAGGAGCCTCTCCCCGCCCACTCCCCCCCCCCCCGCCCATTGACCCCTTCTCTCCGCCCTCTCTCCACCCTCTGTGGTGTTTACCGTGGCCGGGAACGCTAATGCTCATTAGGTAACGTTAACGCGTGTTAATGTTACATAGCACGCGCTAACGTAGCCGCTGCTACATTACTGCAGTTTAGTAAACATACCCCTTAATGTGAAGGCAGTTAAGATTTGATATGAAGAAGTGCAGTATCATGCACTTGAGATGCAGAAATCCAAGGGAATTGTATGAAATAGGGGGCAATAGGCTAGTGTGCACGGACCAGGAGAAGAATCTCGGAGTGATTGTTTCTGAGGATCTCAAATGTGTGAAACTAATTGAAAACATACAAATATCAGGATGAAATCATGAAAAAAACCCACATTTTTTTTGCCTGTGCACATCCCCTACTGGCTTCTGCTGGTCTGAGGGTGAGAGGGCCTCCGGCATTGCTTGATGGTGGCATCTACGGGCCAGCCTTAAAGTGCATTCATACCACGTAGCAAACATGCTTGATGAATGACTCACTGCAATGGCTAAATCGATTGGGAATATAAAATAGAAGTAAATAATCTCTGGGGAGTTGTGAGCACTTTTCCTTATATCGTAGGTTAATAGAAAGCTTTTGAAAATGTCACCCAACAGAAAGAGATTGTAGGTCTAAATTAGTCTAGATTTTAGCTGGATTCCATTTCCTCTATCCTCCCACTGGGTTGCAATGAACTGACACAGCATCATCAGGAAGATGTATACAGTTATTTGACTGAGGAATTGTTACTCTCTGTAGGTCACCTAAAGTGTGGTGCTGGCAATGAGCTCCTGATCTAAAACCTGAATCGCAGGATGGCATATTTCTTGCTCACTGAATGTCTAATTGTTGGATGAACTTCTCATTTTCTATAGAAAATTGCAGTTCTTGCAGCTTGGAAAGTTAAGGTCTCATGTTTCTAAGATTATGTGCTGACATCAATAGTTTAGCTCGGATGATTTGTTCACAAACAAATACGGTGGCAGCGAGATTGCTAAAAATAGGGGGTTTCATTCATACAATTATTTTTGGAGAAATGTATAACTTTCAAGCCCCCTTTTCTACTCCCCCTTCCAAGTTAAATAGAATTAAGTGTATAGATTGTTTATCTTTGAGCGGAGTATGTCAAAATGATGATTTTTAAAGATTTGCTGTGCAAGCTGAATATTGGTATTGCAAATTGAGGATTCCTGATACTTTCAGAGTATTCGGTAATGGGACTTCACATTTCTGGATTGCTCTTAGAATTGTTTGTATAATACAATTGAAAATCCAAAGTCGGCCCACCCTAGCTTACTCCAGACTAACTTGCTATAAAAATCAGAAAAGACTTTTCATGTGGTTCTATAGACCGCATTCACAGCTAGAAGAATTCTTTGCCGATTTATTAAGTATCTCAAGGGTTTTAATTAAAAGCAATTATGCAAGAAGAATTCTAAACTTGGTAGGTTATTATTTGTCTCTAGGGCCAAAGCGATTTAATTAATTAAATGCTAAAGGTCAATATCCAAGCTAACTGAAACTGAACAACTTTGGTCAATATTTATTGAATTATAGTCCATCGTGTTTTTTGACATTAAGTATTCCATAAAAGTATGCTGACTTCTGGATTTTTGGAACCTGCAGATTAAAAAATGGCAATGCATCTTATTATAGCACCAATCACGTTTGATTGCATGCCTGGCAATAAAACACAAAAGAATGTTTTGGGTTTTCTTAATATTAGATCTCTTCTTTTTTCTCATTTCTTTGCATACCACAAAGGTTCCATTGTGTTAAATGGGCCCCATGGTACGAAGTGCCCATTAAAGAGCATTAACAAGCAGAAGGGGGTAGACTTTAATAAATCCAATTTATTTGGTTATTACTTGTCCCAATATATGCATGTATACTTTTCTCATATCTTTGAATGCAGAGGAAAAGCTAATTGTCATAATTTTCACTGCAATGTTTTCTTGTGTACATACAAAGGAGATGCAGGTGCACGCTGATAAATTTGTCTTAGGCGGTTTTCATAGTAAAAGGGCATGGAGGTTCTTGAGAATTAATGCAAAGTTTGTGGCCAAAAAGTACCCACAGACTTTTCAGATATGAAAAAGTTATCTTTATCCCTTACAAAGAGGTAATTACGAAGGGATAAAGTTCTCATGCATATATACTTCACAAATAAGTCCTATAGCTAACACATTGATGGAAGTGCTTATCATCACATTTAGGGATGTAGTTATTAAGGTGTGCTAAAGTTAACACGGTAGTTCACCATTAAAGTGCATTATTAGTAACTACTGTAGGTCCCATTGAATAGCACAGGACCTGCATTAAAATAGCACATATTATGGTGAATTAATTCACATTAACATTAGCACAAATTAGTAACTATTCCCCTTAGGGGCTCTTTTACTAAATTGTGGTAACAGTTACCATGGGTTTTAGCAAGTGCTAATACCCTATGGTGATCTTTACCATATGCTAAAAGCAATCAGTATGCTAAAAATCCTGTGCGAACAGCTCTTAGTGTGCAGGCAGTGACAGCTGCATGCATGATGGCACCATGTGCTAGCTGTCACAATTGCTGATAACATAGTAGAAGTTAACACCACCTTAAGAGTTGGCGTTAAGTGCAGCTGTGCTACTGGTGATCCAGTAGCATGGCTGCTGCCTTGACCCCAGACAAGAAAAACATATTGGAAGCAATCAATGAAGATAGCCATAACCTTCCATCCTCCTGACTGAAACCCTATTGACACTTTACAGAACCCCCTGCCATCATCTTATGGGAGCCCCTGGTTCACAGCCTGCTTCACTAACTACTAGGTACTGTTCAATATATTTGTGAGTGATATTGCCGAAGGGCTGAATGGAAAAGTCTGTCTTTTTGCAGATAACACCAAAATTTGCAACAGATTGAACTCCCCTCAGAGAATGGGGAACATGAAAAAGATCTACAAAGGCTGGAAGAATGGTCTAAAGCTTGGCAATTAAGATTTAATGTGAAGAGGTGCAGTGTCATCCAAGAGAACTGTATGCGATAAGGGACGAGAGAGAAAGACCTCGGTGTGATTGTTTCTGATGATCTCAAGGTGGTGAAACAGTGTGACAAGGCGGTGGCCAGAAGGATGCTGGGTTGCATACATAGAGAAATTACCAGCAGAAAGGAAGAGGTACTAATGCCACTGTACAAGTCGCTGGTGAGACCTCACTTGGAATTTTGTGTTCAGTTTTGGAGACCGTATCTAGCAAAGGATATAAAAAGGCTGGAAGCGGTTCAGAGGAAGGGGAGCAAAATGAATTAGAGACTGCATCAGAAGACTTATGAGAAGAGACTTGAAGACCTAAATATGTAAACTCTAGAGGAGAGGAGGGACAGGGGAGATATGATTCAGACCTTTAAATACTTAAAGAGTATTAATGGACAAACAAACCTCTTCCAAAGACAGGGAAGCTGTAAAACTAGAGGGTATAACATGAAGCTGCAAGGAGGTAACCTGAAAGGCAATGTCAGGAAATACTTTTTCACTGAAAGGATGGTAGATGCTTGGAATGCCCTCCCGATGGAAGTGGTGGGGGCAAACACAGTGACAGAATTCAAAATGGCATGGGACAGACACAGTGGATCCCTTTATAGCAACAGGATAAAATCAAAATAAGTATAACTATCTCTTATATCTGAACAAATAGGGGTGACCTAAACGGAGTGGTGGGTACACCCCTAAACAAAGGCATGGGGAGAGGTGACCTGCACGGGCGGCAAGTGCACCTACTCTTGCCATCTTGCTGGGCAGACTAGATAGACCATACTGGCATTTATCTGCCATCATATACTATGTTACTATGTTATTATAAAGGGAGTGGAATGACTCTCCTATGAAGAAAGGCTAAAGAGGTTATGACTCTTCAGTTTGGAGAAGACACGGCTGAGGAGAGATATGACAGAGGTCTGCAAAATACTTAGTGTAGTGGAATGGGTATACATGAATCGATTGTTTACTCTTTCAAAAAATACTAGGACTAAGGGACACACCATGAAGCTATAAAGTACTGTAGTATATTTAAAACAGATAGGAGAAAATATTTTTTCTCTCAACATATAATTAAGCTTAGGAACTCATTGCCGGAGGATATGGTAAAAGCAGGTTAAGCAACTGGGTTTAAAAAAACGTTTGGACAAATTCCTGGAGGAAACGTCTATAAACCGGTATTAAAGAAGACTGAGAGAAAACACTGCTTATCCCTGGGAATAAGCAATATGGAACTGCTACTTTTGTGATACCTTTACAAAAAGGTTTTTTTTTCCTTTCGAATATGCACGTTGTCACTTTTTTATGTTTTAAGAACAAATAGGTGTATGTTTACTAAACCGTCTTAATGTTACTGGCGCTAGTTGCAGCATTAATGTGAAGAATGCCATATAAGGTAGTGAGCGTTCCAGTGGCAAGGTAGCAAGAATCTATATCACGTGATAGTGGGCGCCGTGGCATGTAAATGTGCGTTAACCCTAGGTTCATTCCAGTGCAATGCTAGAAGCTATAAAGATGCAGCCCACTGGTTACTGCAATGACTGTAGAGGCAGAAGTCATGTGTTTGATCCTGCAGTGGTGTTATGTAAGAAGGCTGTCTGAGGCATTTTTTTTTATTTAAATCAGTGCTGCTTGAGGCATTTCCTTTTTTAATTTAAATCAGTGCTGCCAGCAAAAACACCCTCACAGTGCCATAACCTAAGGTGCCGCATAAGGCGCCCTATAAGGCACTCCATAGGGCACAGTATAAAGTGCCCTGTACACCAAGACACCTTATAATGTGCCCTATAGGGCACTCTATGATGCACCTTAGGCTACAGCACTGTGAGGGTGTTTTTGCTGGCAGCACTAATTTAAATTAAAAGGAAAAGCCTCAGACAGCCTTATTAAATAACACCACCGTGGGATCAAAACTATGACCTCTGCCTTTGCAGTCATTGAAGTAACCATTGGGCTACATCTCTATAGCATCTAACATGCTGCTGGCTGGCTACAGAAAGACTGCAGGTCATCACACAAACTGCTGTGGTTACCAGGATAGGGTAAACCCACCCGTACCCATGATGCACTGCACATGCAGATCAGCAGCCTACATCTGCTCACAAGATGGGGTATGTGCCTCTATAGCACCCTGGCCTGGTAGGGTGAACTGACTGTGTGTGTTACTGGCACAGAGTAGCTACAGACCGTGACATTGTGCAGTTCCTGTGCTCACCCTGAGGGTGAGGTGGGGTGCCCAGCCCCAGGTCCGCAGAACCTGGCTTGGCTGAGCTAGGCTGTGTTGCAGGTTTCTATCAGTGCAGTGTGTGATAGGTGGTCCTTGTAGACACATCTAGAATACACATGTGTCCATCTGTATTTCCCAATCACATCTAGCCCTTGTGGATTATGATGCACCCAGAATAGTGCATATCCTGTGTGGTTGCCATGGTCACATGTTATAAGAGAAGGGTGTTGTTTGGACCCAAAAGCGGATTATGTAGCACCAACCAACCCACCCTCTGTGGGTCAGGGTGGGAGTCAGGATCTCCCACCAACAAATCCACATTCTATATCTCTGCAATGGTGGTAGTAGAGGGGACCATCAACCTCAGTCCTGCTGCAGAATAGGCACCCTACAGGGCAGTCAATGCAGATATGTACGCATCACATAGGGCACTGGCAGTAGGCCTGGAAAAGCTCAGCTGCCCCCCACCACTATCTGACATTCACCAGCAGAGGGCACAGTCAGTCTCGACCCGCTGCACCCTGCAAGGTGTTCCAGCCATACACATGCTGACTGCAGACAGTCTGAAAGCTAGTACATAGTGCATGTTCCTGGAGGAACTCTGTGCACCCAAAAATGGAACGTGAGTACACACACCAAGCAGGTATGTCAGTGATTGGGCCCCAGAAAAGAGAACTCATAGATATCACTTGAGAGAAATAATGTATATCACTATGGGGGAACCTAGCCATGCCATGGTCACTGCTCAGTCAGGGTGAGAGTGAACCACCCCCCCAGCATGACATGCTGTGGCCACCCTGTCCCAGCCATTGCCCTATACCCTGTGCAGAAGCATCCTGCCCAGGCAGCCCTGTCCAGTCCATACCCACAGTACCTTGCTCCTCATTATGTACATTGGCAGGCTAACACTGGAAACAGTGCAAGCATTGTGGGCTCAGTAAGGTGTAGGCAGCCACAAAACACTCGATGGACATACACACACTCCCACACCTATTTCAGCATTGTGCAAATATAGAGGTTGTTGGCAGCCCTGGCAACTACACCAGTCCTGGGCACAGTGCAGGCATTGCTATAGTACTCAATACTGTTAGGGTCACTCCCCGGGGTGGTAAGCACTGTCAGAAACAAAAACTGAAACACACTCCACAGATATCAGAAAGGTTGCTATGATGAATCTCTGTCAACAAATTATGTTTAACTTAGGATTTGTTATCTGACATTAATCATAGCAACCTTTTGATATATGTGGAATGTGTTTCCACGTTTAAGATGGCATTGCTAAGGTATGCAGGTGCTAGTATTGGTAGATGCTGCTCCACGCAGGGCCCAACAGCCTGATTCTCCATGAGGCTTTGGATAGTGGAGCCTGTGGGTGTGGGTGTTTGTGCCCCTGTTGGTCGCTGCTCTAGGGCAGAGGTTCCCAACTCCAGTCCTGGTGGGCCAAACACGGTTCAGGTTTTCATGCTGTCCCTAATGAATATGCATGATACATTTGCATACAATGGGGGCGGTGCATAAAAATGCATCACAGGCATATTTATTAGGGACAGAATGAACCCTGAATGGTGTTTGGCCCTCCAGGACTGCAGCTGGGAAACTCTGCTCTAGGGATTGCATATGTTTATGGTGTATGTGCTCTATAGGGTAAAATATAGGCGTTTATGGTGTGTTTAATTTATCTGCAATAAAGGTTCCTTCTTTATTACTATGGTTTAGTACTGGGGAAAATATAGGGACATGGTCTGCAGGAGCCACAGTTGGGACTATGAACCTGTGACTTTCTGCTCCCGAATATACTGTCTGTGTGTAGTGCACCAAACTGTTGATGCAGAGGCAGATCATTACCTGGGGTTACCATGACTGTTCGTCAGACAGACCTTGTCTGTTGCAGTGCATGATACCCACCTAAACAGGGCTTGGCCTTGGTCTGCTGTGGGCAGATGCCACTGCCCTCTCCACCACCAGCACCCCTCCACCACCATGCTGACATGCCCTTGTGCTGGTGGTGGGCAGTCCCAGGCCATCTAGTGTGCCGGTATGCGGCTGCCTATGATGCATGATATGGGGTAGGGGTGCCTGCATAGACATCCATGCTTCCCCCTGGCACCGCCTGCCAATGTTATGTGGCCTTTGGGGTACTTGCTGGGTACTGTCCCCTGGGACACTGCGGGACACACACTCGTGGACATGTTTGCCCTTGGTCAGTTGCTGTCTTGCTGGTTTTCCGTTTCTACATTCCTATGTCTCACTTAGGCATCTGCCTAGTCCACCCTGTGCTCCAGCTGGCCCACTGCATGTGCCGCCTGCAGCACCCTATACACCATTTACACCATCACCATAGTGCCATTTCCTACGTGGCCACTCTGCTGTTGCTGCACATGTGAAACTACATAAGCAAGGTGCCCAATATACACCAGAGCAAACCCTCATCAACACTATCAATGTTGGAACATTCACTTTGTGGGGGGAATCAGACTTGCCCCTTCCAAAAGTGACATCTTCATTTTTATTCTTTATGGGTAGTGTTGATTACCGTTTATCAATGTTTTTTCGATTGGCCAGCTCGGTGTTTTGTATTTCTGTTTTGGTTCTGGTCATTATCTCTCTGGTTTTTGCATGTTTTGTTACTGCACATATATCACTACTATCACTTATCTGGGTCTCCCTGCCTTTGCTGTACATTGCTGACTGAACTGGTTTCTCTCTCCTGCAAATGTGCCTCTAATGCAAGGTTTTCAGTGTCGTTAATTTTCAGACCCCGATGGAGAGCCAGTACAGAATCTTGGTAAATGTTGTTACATGACCATGAAAGAAGATGTTGGAAACGTTTCTGCACACCTCCTATTTCTAACTTGCTTTCCCCTTTAGGATCTGATCCACAAAGGGCACTGAAACAGACAGAATACTGGCCGCGACAAATCTTTGGTCTGAGCCGGTATGGCATATATGTTCTCAAACTGTAAAGAATGAAAATGAGAGCTTTTTTTTTCATGAAAAACAAACCCAATATATTTCACCAATTTTGCTAGCTGCCAGTCAAAACGTGGGAACAGTACATTTTGCTCACTCTTTCCTTTGCAGAAGCTGACTTAATTTTCCAGTGATTCATCCCCTTTTCCAAGCAATTACAAAAATATTAGCAATTATCTGGAAACAGTCCTTACAATGTCAGTTGATATGTAATTTCTCAATAATCTATCTTTCCTTATGATGAATTTATGATTCAAGATATTATATAGACATGCTGCTAATTACTTACTTTATGCCTGTAGCAAAGAAAATTCATTTCTTAGTTTTGTGGGGACATGTTTTATGAACATTATAATGTCCACTTATTAAAATGGTATTGGATTCTTAAGTTCTTTCCTAGAAAGAATATCCTTGCATCAAAGATTTGTGTTGCTATATTTAGAACCTTGCAATCTGGAATAACATGTATCCATAGGCAATAATAATTTGTTCTGAGTTAAATATGATAATTTTTTTTGCCAAGCATTTTGCATAATGAGAGTGGACATCCTTATTTTCAAATGGGTCTGCTGAATTTACTTCCCAGTTTTAATGTGCATTAGCACACCTGTTACTTGAAAAGTGGCTGCATATTTTTGAAAGGTGAATCCCAGAATATCAGGCAATAACAGCTTGCTGCTTTATTTTCCCAGGCTGGTTCAAGGCCAGACACACTTAAGATTATTAAAGTAGACTTGGGCAAAGTCGCTGCTTATTCTTGGGAGTAAGCAGCATGGAATCTAGGTTCTTTTTGGGATTATGCCACAATTGAATACAGGATAATAGGTTTAATGGAACTTTAGTCTGACCCAATATGGCAAATCTTATTATCTTCTTGTACGATAGAGTTCTACAAAGAGACCTTACAATCTAGGATCAGCGGCACAGAAAACAGTGCAATGCTGACTTGATGTTTACACAATGTTTAGCTCTTTCCAGGAGCCTGCTTTGAGGCAGAGATAGCCATCCAATAACGGAACAAGTTCAATCTCTGCATCAAAATTGATAGAAAACTAAACTAAAGTTTCCATCCATAATTAAAAAGAAAAACAGACGAGGAATGCATTTGTTTTGAGTCCAGTTCTATAACCGGGTGTGTGTAACAGTCTTAAATACTTCTAATGAACAGTTTGACTTGGCTTCTCTATCATAAACATATCTAACCAATGTTTGAATGAATGAACGATCTTTAGTAGCATCCAATCAAATTACTTACAGTCATGTAAACAGGTGAAAAAAAAGTAATTGTAAATCACTTTGAACTAGAAAAGCTTAAGCGGAATTCTAATAAATAACTGCATGTGGTCACAAAGGAACTGGGGCCTACAGAAGGGGGTGCTCCAGAAAATTGTGGACAGCAGATTTTTAAGCCAGTAGGAAGCCTGCATACTTGCACAGAGGAGGGCTGTGCTGCAGAGAGGCTATGGTTCATGGCCTGTAAAAGACAGCAAAGCAGTGGGGCCCAAATTTAAAGCAGCAGTAAGGCTGCAAGTTAGGCAGTGTTGAGAGGCCACATATTGGGCCCAGGACACCAGCAGCATTTGGGCCACATCGAAGTAAAAAAAAACCAAAAACCTAAAGCCATGGATTGTGGTTGCGAGAGAGAGAGGCCTGAAGAGAAGCAGCACATATATCCGTGATTCATGAAGCTGACCCATGTGCTCAGGAAGCCACAATCTCTGCTTGTGCATGCCAAGGATGACCTGGGCATATTGTGGAGATCTAAAGGGGCTGAGGCCATATTATTAAAGTTTAATGAAGCTGCAGCAGCAGGGAGTCTTGGGTGATGCTGAGTGATGCAGTCATGGTGCTTGACGTACTTGTGGGGACTGAGGGACCCCAGGCTGAGAGCCCTACAAATCTAGTAACTGCAGAGGCTTTATAAAAATCACTTAACAATGATGCTAAAGTTTCTCTGATAGATGAGGAGAAGGCAAAGAGACAAAGAGCATTGTTGACAGGGCTGAGGGCTCTTCAACTTGGAAAAGAGATGGCTGAGGGGAGATATGATAGAGGTCTGTAAATTAATGAATGGAGTAGAACGGGTAAACATAGACTGGTTGTTTATGCCATCCAAAAGTAGAAAGAATAGAGGACACACAATGAAGCTACAATGTAACCCATTTAAGAGTAATAAGGGAAAAAATGTATTCACTCAATGCATAATCAAACTCTGGAATTCGTTACCAGAAGATATAGTAAAAGCTGTTAATGTAGCTGGGTTTAAAAAAAAGGTTTGGACAAATAGGACCCGAGAAATCCACAGTTTATCCCAGGACAAGCATTATTGAATCTATGTACCCTTTCAGGAACCTGGAAGGTACCTGTGACCTGGATTGGCCACTGTAGGAAACAGGATACTAGACTCGATGGACCTTGGTCTGACCCAGTATGGCATTTCTTATGTTCTTATGAGAGAGAGGGGCAGTGTGGCTTGACAACCACAAATTTAAAGAGTCAGATTCCTATTAACAAAGAGGTACAGTTTGAGGCTGGCTAGTAAAAAAAAGGTGACAACTGGCAGTGTATTGTGAACTGTGAGTGTGTGGTAGTTATCCAAGTGACTTTGACCAGACAGAAGCATAGGAAAAAATGTTTTCAAAAGCTTAAAACTACTGGGAAATATTGAAAACTTTGAGGACCAAGAGATGGTCCTGGGAATATTTTAAATTTTATTTTGAGGATGTTTTAATGATTTTTGGATGGTTTGGCTTATTAATAGGGTAAATTTATTGAAAATAAATAGCCATTTCTATAATGTAATTCAAAATTGGGAGGATGTGGCCTAGTGGTTAGGACAAGGTACTTCAGGCCAGAGGGCCGGGGGTTCAAGTCCCTCCTGGGGACAACAATCTCAGGCCGGAGGGACTGGGATTTCTAGTCCTATAGGCACTCCTTGTGGTCTTGGGCAAGCCACTTAACCCTCCATTGCCCATGTTCCCTGTACGTATTAGCGTATGTGTGTCATATCCCCTCGTGTTAAATGTATCTCCCAATTGACCGCTTTGACCCGGTGAAAAGCGGGATATAAATACAGTTAAATAAATAAATAAAAATAAATAAAATTCCTCAAAATTCTGAGCTGTACAGTTTGAAATTTTGCTGAATCCAAGCCAGAAGTGAAGCCAAGAACATGATGCTCATTGGTGGAACCATAGCAGTGCCCAGAAGGGAGGGGGTAAGTGATGGGATCACCTTAGCAACACAGTTGTTAACAGGTGGAGATCACCTGGAGAATTCAAGGAAGTCAAATCTGGGTGATGAGAGCTCTGATGACCGGCACTAGAAATTTTTAAAGTCTCAGACAAGGGAAGTTTATAGCATCATTGCTTGTGTGAAAGCAATAATGTCAAATATATGGGCAGATAGCATATAAGAACTGCCTTAAGAGCATGTGTAATATATGAATGAGGCTTGCATCGAAATTAAAATATAGCAGTGTTAAAAGGGGGCACTTAATATATTTGCTTAATATATCATTTGAAGTTAGGCTGAAGAGTCAGTGGACAGAAAAATGGATTTCTTGAAGTAAGGGCCTTAAAACATCCCTAAGAGGGAATCTCCTTTGAAGGAGTGCTAAGACATGAGAAATAAAGCAAAGAAAGCTTCTAGGCCAACACCAGTTTGAAATGGCACCCGTATTCCCCTAGAGGAGTCTCGCAGTACTGCTGGAAGGGTTGACCTCTAGGGAGCCATTGCAAAGAGATTGTGAGTGCCATTTTGAGCCCAGCACTGACTTGAATGGGAACAAGTAGAGGTTGTTCCTGTATAGACCTCATTATATCACCAGGATTGCATTGAAATAGGTGTGTGGGGGGGGGGGGGGGACCCATAGGATGGTTTTGGGGTTTGAATTAGGTGGGGGATCTTGAAGGGGAAGGGTGGAATTTTAATGGTATCTTGTGGGGGTGGGAGCCCTATGTGGGGAGGGGATTATTGGGGTTTCCTTCACTTCTTGGTGGTGGTGGGGGAGGGGGATCTCCATATCATAAATTTCAGTTTAAACAGAAGGTCCTTTAAGATCGCACTTGGAGCACTGGGCCGCATATTAGTGGCCCAATGCTCCAACATGCCTGATGCTTCAGGTGGAAAAATAATATCAACTTTGAACTGGCATTTTTTTACTCTGAATAGCATGGCTTTTGGTACATTACCACAAGCCACATTATTCATTTGAATACTAATGAAGCATTTTGCATGAATTTTCATGCTTTACATCTCATTAGTATTCAACGTGTGTTGCGATGGCAATTGTGCATTTCAGTAATAATGCACATTATTGCCCTTTAATATGCTTTAAGGGTCAAATAGCATGCATTATTGCTGTAACACACTTTGGGGGACATGTTTACTAAAGCCTGCTGCCCAGTAGCATGGGGTTTAGTGCATAGTTTGGGCACCATTATAAAAAGTAGTGTGAGCTCCTGTGCAAAACAAATCTCATGTTCCCTTGATAGTGCACATCTGGGCACAGACTGGGCAAGATGGAGGCATTCCTGCTATGGCAGAGCTAGCACAGGCATTTGTAACTCATGTTACCTGTACTCAATGGGTGGTGTTAGTTGCTCCCATACCCGGTTTACCATGGCACCCCACAATAGCTGCAGGGCGATCGTGTAAACTAATAATGTTTCCCAAGCATGCATTACCAGAACAGGGGTTAGTAAACATATTCCTTCTGTGACTACTCCCCTTAGAGCAGTGTTTCCCAACCCAGTCCTACGGGGCACACCGTCCAGTCAGGTTTTCAGGATATCCCTAATGACTATGCATGAGATATATATGCATTAGAGATATCCTGCCAACCTGACTGGTTTGTGGCCCTCCAGGGCTGGATTTGGAGACCCCTGCCTTACACCTCTGTCATTTAAGATTGTGAGTGGGCAAGGTGCAGATGTCCTAGACATCGAAAGGGTATATAGAATGTGACACATTCCTCCTCGATTCTCACCACCACCAAAATATTGTCTATTATACAACTTTTTGGTGGTGGTGAGAATCGAGGAGGAATGTGTCACATTCTATATACCCTTTCGATGTCTAGGACATCTGCACCTTGCCCACTCACAATCTTAAATGACAGAGGTGTAAGGCAGGGGTCTCCAAATCCAGCCCTGGAGGGCCACAAACCAGTCAGGTTGGCAGGATATCTCTAATGCATATATATCTCATGCATAGTCATTAGGGATATCCCGAAAACCTGACTGGCCGGTGTGCCCCGTAGGACTGGGTTGGGAAACACTGCCTTAGAGTGTGAAAGTTGTGTGAAAGCTGTGAAGGAGATGATTGGTTATTAGTCTCCTTTAGTTAAGGAGAACAAAAATTCTTTCATTTTAAATTGTTAAGGATAGTGTAGGGACAACGATCTTCCTAAGTTCAAAGGAAAAAAAAAAGAAAAAATAAGTATAATGTTAACTAGGGTTTTCCTTGTTGAGTTGTTTAAGTTAGGCAATAGGTAGCCACAGTGAGAGGAGGACTTTAGGGACAGACGATACTGTGAAGACCCAGTGACACTGAGGACTAGAGACAGCTGAGGCACCCAAGAAGGACTGAGACATCTGAGACTGAATTTTGGGACAAAGATAAGTGTGCCCCAGCACATGTAGAACACCCTGCCTGGTCTGGGGGGGGGGGAGTGGCTTTTCTAAGATGGCGGCGGCGTGCGTTTAGCCGACTGACATGCCTAAGAGAAAGGGGAAACCCAAGGCGAAAGCTCTTCCCGCGGAGCTTCTACCTATCGGTGAGGGACCCATGGATCGTTTTGTTCAGTTGCCTAAGGAGAAGATTGAGGGGATTCGAGCGGGCTTGGCAGCGCCGTTGGATTCGGACTCGGCGTCTTCCGCCCTTGATACCATGCTCTCCCCTGATGGACGATGTCCCCCGATGCCTCCTGGGTCTTTGCCTGCTCGGGCGCTGGATGATGACGGGCGGTCTTCTGGAATGCTAGCCGCTGCGTCGCATATGCGGGACCCGCTTCCGGAGCACAGTAAGGACCGTGATGGAGGTTTGCAGCCTGTTGTATCATCTCAGTCTGGGACCGGGGACTCTGTCCAGGTAATTGAAGCTATTACCTTATCTTCGGGGGAAGCAGGTCAAGTTTCCTTTGGTCCTCCCGGTTTCTCTTTTGCTCTGACTTGTCCAGCCTCAGTGACTCTGGACAGCATTTGGGACGCTATTTCGCATCTCAGCCAAATGGTGGGTCTTCAATTTTCTTCCCTTTCGGATCGGGTTACCACACTTGAAACATAGAAACATAGAAACATGATGACAGAAAAAGACCACAAGGCCCATCTAGTCTGTCCTTCCATAACAACAACTACAACAGTCCACTTTTTACCTTTAGAGATCCTCTGTGTTGGTCCCATGCTTTTTTGAATTCAGTTACTGTCCTCATCTCTACCACCTCCACTGGGAGACTATTCCACGGATCCACTACTCTTTCCGTAAAGAAATATTTCCGCATATCACTCCTGAATCTATCTCCCTTCACCCTCATCCCATGTCCCCTCGTCGCAGAACTTGCTTTCAATTGAAAGAGGCTCTCTCCCTGAACATTTATGCCACGGAGGTATTTAAACATCTCAATCAAATCACCTCTATCCCGCCTTTCCTCTAAGGTGTACATATTAAGATCCTTAAGTCTGTCCTCATATGCTTTATAATGAAGACTACTAATCATCTTAGTAGCAACCCTCTGCACCGACTCCATCCTGTTCACATCCTTTTGAAGGTGCGGTCTCCAGAATTGCACACCATACTCCAAATGAGGTCGCACCAAAGATTTATACAGAGGCATTATCACCTCCTTTTTTCTGCTAGCCATTCCTCTCCGTATGCACCCAAGCATCCTTCTAGCTTTTGCCGTCGCCTTTTCTACCTGTTTAGCTACTTTAAGATCATCGGACACAACTACGCCTAGGTCCCGCTCTTCTTTAGTGGACAAAAGTACTTCACCTCCTATGCTGTATTGCTCCCTTGGCTTGCTGCAGCCCAAATGCATGACCTTACATTTTTTAACATTAAATCCCAGCTGCCAAATTCTAGACCATTCTTCAAGCTTAGCTAGATCCCTCCTCATGTTATCTACACCTTCCTGGGTGTCTACTTTATTGCAGATTTTGGTATCATCCGCAAAGAGGCAAACCTTACCCGACAGCCCTTCCGCTATATCACTAACAAAGACGTTAAAAAGAATCGGACCAAGGACAGATCCCTGGGGCACACCACTGGTAACATCCTTCTCCTCAGAGTGAGCTCCATTTACTTGTACTCTTTGTCGCCTCCCACCCAACCAATGTCTAACCCAAGCAGTAACTTTAGGGTCCATCCCTAGGGTGCTCAGTTTGTTTATAAGTCGCCTGTGAGGAACAGTGTCAAAGGCTTTACTGAAATCTAGATACACCACATCTAGAGCTCTCCCTCGGTCCAACTCCCTGGTCACCCAGTCAAAGAAATCAATCAGATTTGTCTGACAAGACCTGCCTCTGGTGAATCCATGCTGCCTCGGATCCTGTAATCCGCTGGACTCCAGAAACCTCACTATTTTCTCTTTCAACAGCGTTTCCATTAATTTACTCACCACTGAAGTTAAACTAACTGGCCTGTAGTTTTCAACCACATCCTTACTTCCGCTTTTGTGTAAAGGCACCACATGAGCCTCTCTCCAGTCCTTTGGCACCACTCCCGACTCCAACGAGGCATTGAAAAGGTCAGTCAGTGGAGTTGCTAGAACGTCCCCAAGTTCCCTCAGTATTCTAGGGTGTATCCCATCCGGTCCCATCGCTTTGTCTACTTTAAGTTGAGCTAGTTTCTCACGAACACAGTCTTCTGAAAATTGTTCAAGATGTCCCTCGCTTCTGTTCTTATTTGTGGGTGTTTTCTGAGGTCCTGCTCCTGGTTCTTCATCTGTGAACAGAGAACAAAAATATTTGTTAAGCAATTCCGCTTTATCCTTATCAGCTTCTACATATTCCCCCCCTGTACCCTTGAGTCTGACAATACCACTTGAAGTGGAGTCTCCGTTACTACGTGCTTCCATCGCAGAAGTTACCAGCAAGCAATTAATCATGGATCAGCAATTAACTAAAGTTGTGGATTTAACTGAATCTTTAGTCAAAGACAATATGAATCTGAGGGTTAAAACTGAAACATTGGAGAATGCTGTTCGAGCATGTAATGTTCGCCTTTTGAATTTCCCAGTAATAACTGGGAAGGCACCTTTGGATATGTTTAAGAGTTATTTACAGGAGGTTCTGGCAGTTCCGCCAGAGTTGTTGCCCCCAGTCTCAAAAGTTTACTATCTCCCTTTGGAGAAAAGAGGTGGGAAAGTTTCTGTGGGTCAATTAGAGATAGACTCTCTCAATGTTTCAGATTTGATTAGTACACCTAAAGAGGAGGACATAGCTGTATCAACTCTGTTAGTAACTTTGGCTCTTTCCTCAGATAGGGAGTGGCTCTTAAAATTGTTTTATAAGAAGCGGGGCAAATTGTTCTATGGGAAGAAGATTCTCCTTTTCCCAGATGTTGCACGGGAGACGCAGAAGCGTAGAAGGGCTTTCCTTTTATTGAAACCGGGAGTAACTCGACTTGGTGCACACTTTATGCTAAGATTTCCATGTAAATGTTTAATTACCTATAAATCTCAGAAGTATGTCTTCTTTTCCCCTGAAGATCTTACTGTTTTCCTAAACTCTCATTTATCAATTAGCTCTACACCTGTGACATGACTCCATCGCTAGTTAAATTTCTTCTAAGGGCGCCGTCTCCTCTTAATTTACTAACCCCTTTTTTTTTTTTTCTTCCTCTTGGAGTTTTTCTCCTTTACAAGGTCTTACCCCTCCACTATAGGGGGCTAAAATAATTCTTGCTGTTTTATTTCTGTATTATAATATTTGTTGTACTTGTTTTCTGGTTGCAAGTATTATTATTCTGTACAAGTTTATACTTGATTTATCATGTTGAAAATTCATAAATAAATAATTAAAAAAAAAAAAAAAGAACACCCTGCCTAATGGTCTCAAAAAGTTGAAAGAAATTATTTAGGGGAAAATAGGAACTTTACTGTCTGCTAAAGACCTCAGCAGCTTTATTCTTGCTAAGGACTTCAAAAGTTTATTTTGTTGAGACTGAATGAGTTGGGAGAAACATTGAGTAACATTTATGAGAACACACATACACAGACATACCCACAGTACATACCTGATCCTAAAGTGGTAAATAATCTTGACTTCCTGTAACAAAAGAAATCAAAATGGCTCACGTGCCCAAGTAGGATGGCTACCTGAGACTGGAGCTCTCTACCCTTCAACCCTTTGGACGGCAGTTTTCACAGTCTATGCCTCTAGCTGACTCTCAACTTTCATTTAACATGTTCCGTTATACCGATATGGGGCTTAAGAACATAAGATATGCCATACTGGGTCAGACCAAGGTCCATCAAGCCCAGTATTCTGTTTCCAACAGTGGCCAATCTAGGTCATACGTACCTAGCAGTTTCCCCAAGGGACACAGGTTCCACAATGCTTGTATTGGTTCAAGCATTGATATCCTGGGTCCCTTCTTAATAATGGTTTAAGGACCTTTCCTCCAGGAACTTGTCCAAACCTTTTTTAAACCCAGCTACACTAACAGCCTTTACTACATCCTCCGGTAACAAATTCCAGAGTTTGATTACACGTTGAGTGAAAAAATATTTTCTTTTATTAGTCTTAAATAGTTTACCCTGTAGCTTTATTGCATGTCCCCTAGTCTTTCTATATTCTGATAAGGTAAACAATCGATCTACGTTTACCCGTTCCACTCCATTCATTAATTTATAGACTTCTATCATATCTCCCCTCAGCCGTCTCTTTTCCAGGTTAAAGAGCCCCAACCTTTTTAGCCTTTCTTCATAGGAGTAGCCTTCCATCCCCTTTACCATTTTGGTGGCTCTTCTCTGAACCTTTTCTAAAATTGCTATATCCTTTTTAAGATATGGCGACCAGAATTGCACACAATATTCAAGGTGCGGTCTCACCATGGAACGATATAGAGGCATTATAATATCTTTTGTTTTATTTTCCATTCCTTTCCTTATCATACCTAGCATTCTATTTGCTCTCTTGGCCGCCGCTGCACACTGGGCCGAGGGTTTTAACATGGTATCCACAAGGACGCCTAAATCTTTTTCTTGGGTGGTGGTTCCTAATGTGGAACCTTGCATCGTGTAACCATAGTTTGGGTTGTTCTTCCCTAGGTGCATAACCTTGCACTTCTCCACATTAAATTTCATCTGCCATTTTGATGCCCAGTCTTCCAATTTATCAAGATCCTCTTGCAATTTTCCACAATCCTCCTGGGTTTTAACAACTTTAAATAGTTTTGTGTCATCAGCAAATTTGATAACCTCACTCGTTATTCCACTTTCCAGGTCATTTATGAATATGTCAAAAAGCAGCGGACCCAGCACAGATCCCTGGGGTACACCACTATTCACCTTTCTCCATTGGGAAAATTGGCCATTTAGCCCTACCCTCTGCTTTCTATCTTTTAACCAGTTCCTGATCCACAGTAGTACACTGCCTCCTATCCCATGACTCTTTAGTTTTGCCAAAAGTCTCTCATGAGGGACCTTGTCAAAGGCTTTCTGAAAGTCCAGATACACAATATCAACCGACTCACCTT
This sequence comes from Ichthyophis bannanicus, assembly GCA_033557465.1. Classification (NCBI taxonomy): domain Eukaryota; kingdom Metazoa; phylum Chordata; class Amphibia; order Gymnophiona; family Ichthyophiidae; genus Ichthyophis; species Ichthyophis bannanicus. The sequence continues at coordinate 103,378,510 of CM066035.1, forward strand.
TGTCCACCTGTTTATTCACTCCTTCAAAAAAACATAACAGATTAGTAAGACAAGATCTTCCTTGTCTAAAGCCATGTTGGCTGTCTCCCATTAGGTCATGACTATCTATATGCTGAGTAATTTTATTCTTTATGATGGTTTCTACCATTTTTCCCCGGTACTGATGTCAGGCTCACCGGTCTGTAGTTTCCCGGATCACCCCTCGAACCCTTTTTAAAAATTGGTGTTACATTGGCGATCCTCCAATCCTCAGGTATTAGAGATGATTTTAATGATAGTTCACAGATTACTGATAGCAGGTCTGCAATCTCAAATTTCAGTTCTTTCAACACCCTTGGATGTATACCATCCGGCCCAGGTGATTTGCTACTCTTCAGTTTATCTAATAGTTGTAGGACATCTTCCCGATGTATCGATATTTCCTTCAATTCTTCCACACCTTTAAATACCACTTCAGTCGTGGGTAACATCCCTACATCTTCCTCAGTAAAGACTGAAGCAAAGAATTCATTCAGTCTCTCCGCTATCGCCTTGTCGCCTCTTAGTGCTCCTTTAACCCCTTTATCATCTAATGGACCAACTGACTCTCTCACGGGTTTTTTGCTACGAATGTACTTGAAAAGGTCTTTATTTCGCGTTTTTGCTTCCGCAGCAAGCTTCTTCTCAAATTCTCTCTTTGCCTGCCTTATCAATGCCTTGCATTTGACTTGCCAGTGCTTGTGCTGTTTCCAGGTTTCATCATTTGGCTCTTTTTTTCCATTTCTTGAAAGATGCTTTTTTGGCAACAACAGCCTCTCTGACCTCAGCTTTAAACCATGCTGGCAATTTTTTGGACTTCCTTCCACTTTTCTTAAAGCGTGGAATACAGCTGGTCTGGGCTTCCAAGATAGTATTTTTCAACAACACCCAAGCTTGATGTACGTCTTTAACCTTTGCAACTGCTCCTTTTAGTTTTTTCTTAACTGTTTTCCTCATTCTATCATAGTCTCCCTTTCGAAAGTTAAAGGGTAGTACTGTGGATTTCCTTACTATCCCTCCTCCACTAATTAAATCAAAGGCGATCATGCTATGATCACTATTGCCAAGTGGCCCCAACACCCTTATCTCTTGCACTACATCTGGTGTTCCACTAAGGACTAGGTCTAATATTGCTTCCCCTCTGGTCGGTTCATGAACCAGCTGCTCCAAGAAGCAGTCATTTATTTCATCTAGGAACTTTATCTCCCTAGCATGTCCTGTTGTGACACTGACCCAGTCGATGCCGGGTAATTGAAATCACCCATTATTATTACTGCACTGTAACTTTTGCTAGCTTCCTTGATTTCTTTGAGCATTTCATCATCCATTTGTTCATTCTGGCCAGGCGGACGATAGTACACCCCCACTGCCATCGCCTTCCCCTTTTTACATGGAATTTTAATCCATAGAGATTCTACAGCAAATTTTGTTTCTTGCAAAACTTTAATCCTTTCTGACTCAATGCCCTCTCTAACATAGAGCGCAACCCCTCCACCAATTTGATCAGCTCTATCATTTCGATATAGTTTGTACCCAGGTATCACAGTGTCCCACTGGTTGTCCTCCTTCCACCATGTCTCTGATATTCCAATCATATCTAACCTCTCGTTTAGTGCTATATATTCTAACTCTCCCATCTTGTTTTGTAGACTTCTAGCATTTGCATACAAGCATTTTAGAGACTGTATTTTATTCATATTAATTTGGCTATTGGTAGACATGGGTAATTTGGGATCTTTAAGTTCTGTCTGCTCCATACTCGAGGGCATTTGGGCTACTTTACTCTTTTTTGGAACCTCTCTGCTTTTTGTAGTATCCTTCAAGGATACATTCTTCCGAACCATGCGCTCTTGGGCGACTGTCGGCTTTCCCCTATTATCTAGTTTAAAAGCTGCTCTATCTCCTTTTTAAAGGTTAATGCCAGCAGCCTGGTTCCATCCCGGTTAAGGTGAAGCCCATCCCTTCGGAAGAGCCCCTCCTTTCCCCAGAATGTTCCCCAGTTCCTAACAAATCCGAACCCCTCATCTCTGCACCATTGTCTCATCCACGCATTGAGACTCCGGAGCTCTGCCTGCCTATTGGGTCCTGCTCGTGGAACGGGAAGCATTTCGGAGAACGCTACCCTGGAAGTTCTGGATTTCAACTTCCTACCTAAAAGCCTAAATTTAGCTTCCAGAACCTCCCTACCACATTTTCCTATGTCATTGGTACCAACATGTACCAAGACAGCAGACTCCTCCCCAGCACTATCTAAGACCTTATCTAGGTGGCGTGTGAGGTCCGCTACCTTCGCACCAGGCAGGCATGTTACCAGGCGATCCTCACGTCCACCAGCCACCCAGCTATCTACATGCCTAATGATCGAATCACCAACTATAACTGCTGTCCTAACCCTTCCCGCATGGGCACTTGGCCCTGGAGAAACCTCCTCGGTGCGAGAGGGGTTTACATCACCTGGAGGACAGGTCCTAGTTACAGGATCACTTCCTGCCACACCAGGGTGATGCTCTCCTGTCACGTGACCTCTCTCCTCCATGGCAACAGGGATGCTGCCAGACTGGAGGTGGGACTTCAGGACTATATCCCTGTAGGTCTCGTCTATGTACCTCTCTGTCTGTCTTATGTTTTCCAAGTCTGCTACTCTAGCCTCTAGAGAACGGACTCGTTCCCTGAGAGCAGAGAGCTCCTTGCACCTAGTGCACACGTAAGACCTCTCACCAGCTGGGAGAAAATCATACATGTGACACTCAATGCAAAAGACTGGAAAGCCCACATCCCGCTGCTGGACTGCTGTCTGCATCTTAGTTTTAAGTTCAGCTAGTAGCTTGTTAATTCAATCATCTGATGCCATTTCTACAGTGGTGGCTCTTTGATCAGAGCACATGATGCTGGTCTACCCTTGGATGCCTCAGCCTACTGAGTTCTATACCAGCTGGCTGCCCTCCCATCAGTGCCTGGCAACTCGGCTTCCAGCTGTCTGCGTGTCCCCTCTCTCTGCTTACTAGTGCTCCTAGCTCTTTTCAATCCAGTGGTGACTGGGAGGAGCTGCGGCCACTGATGCCTGCAACACTTGGTCCATTGATCGTTGTCAGATCACGTGGCATTCTACTGCCCTGCTTATAGCTGCTTCTGCCTTATATCCCCTTGCTATGGATGCCCCAGAATGTTTCAGGGCCAGCATCAGCATCTGTGTGATTGAGGTTTACTGGAGGAGTGTGATGGAACCAGCAGAGAGATCGGGGCAGGCTTCACCTCACAGTTGGCATGCTCTGCTCGTGCTCCAAAGAGGCTGGTGAGAGATCTGCTGCCCTAGGAGGCCAGGCCTTGAATCTTGAATGAATGTGTGAGTACTCTCGGGTGCATGCGAGTGTGTTGCTTAAATAGACAGCAGAGAATTGAATTGAAGAGTTTTTGGGGCAGAAACTCTGTTCAGCAGCATTAAGTAAGGAGAGTAGAAAGAGTAACTTGTAGAACTGCAGAACTCATTAAAACAGATCTGAGGCGAAACCAAATAATAATAATTTTAACACCAGCTGGACAATATACAGAAGTTATTGAATAAGGCACAGAATATTTAAATAGAGGGAGGGGCATTAAATAAAATAAATGAAATAAGCTAAAAGGAAAAGAAAAAAGCATGGGGTAAAGCTCCAATGAGTCTCCATTTCCACAAGAGCCCCACTGCTGTTCTGGAGGCATTGATATCATCAGGGTGCCTACTGGAGCTTATCAGTACCATTATTTGAGTGCAGCCATCATCTTCCCACAGCTAACTAGTGCAAAGAGGCGAGGCCAAAGATTAGTATGGCCAAGAAGGGCTCTTATGCTGCGGGCCTCTCAAGATTCTCCCGCAACACTGAACCTGCAACCATAGTGGCGTTACCTCTGGACTCTGCTCGGGGCCCAGCTTCCAATCCCGAGGAACCTGCCGCTTAATCTTCACCAGCCATGAAGGCAGATATTTTGGTGATATTACATGAACTTAAGCTTTTTCATCTGGACTTTTCCAAAGCAGTTAGTGATTTAAGGCAGAAATCAAGTCCTTAAATGATTGAGTCACTCAGAACAAAATCAGCATCGATGAACAGATTGATGCGACAGCTCTTTTTCAATCTAAAAGTCATAAACTTGATTTTCTCACCAAAGACTTAAAAGAGTACCATGATGACCTTGAAAACCTGCAGAGGAGAAGCAATATCAGAGTCTTGGGTATCCCAGAGCAAGTCGGTGGTAAAGAGAACCTTGAAGATCTAATCCAACAACTTTACACTTTCTGCATCCCTGGAGCTCATGGTCCCATCAAGTTAGAGAGAGTGCATCACAGTATTGGACCCAAAGCTGATTCCAGCTCCCACCCCTGCCCCATTATTGCATGTTTCCACACCTTCCATGATAAACTCCACCTTATTTGCAGCCTTAGAGGGAAAAGATCCATAGTGTTTCAGGGTCAAGTGAACCAGGTTTTTCAGGATCTATCTCAGTATACTCTAGAGCAGAGGAAGAGCTTCAAGCCCTTGGCCTAGTTGCTGCAGGCGCACTCTGTCAAGTATCGCTGGGGATTTCTCTTTGCCTTGCTGTTTGAAAGGGACAACATTCAGCATAAGATCATTGAACTGGCCGATTGCCTCGATATGGTGGACTTCTACAAAATGGATAGAGATGTACCTCTAGGCAGACCAAAGAGCAACGAGACTGGCTAGCTTTGACTCTGAAGTGGTGCAAGCTTCTTAGAGCCTGAATGTGGAGGACTCTCACGATCCTGATATGGACACTACTAAACCTCCTTGACGTGGCTTGGGCATATTCTATCTGCTCTTTCTCTTTGACCTTTCCTGTTGCATATGCTCTATCTCCCTGGTCCAGTGAGTGTACACTCTACATCACTTTGTCTTGATTAATGTGTTTTACTGTTCTGTACTTGTTCTAATAGCTTCTTATTAAGCAACATTAGCAAGGGCGGGTGGGCCCTGCAGGGTAACCTTTATAGATCTGGATCTTATAAGTTGATAGGATATGTTGGGTAGCCCTGAGAGCGGAGGACCTCTATTCCTCCCAACTAGGGGCAGAGGGGACAGAGATTAGGGATTGGCTAATGGCAGCAAATCTCTCCCGCCTTTCCTCTGAGGTGCAAGAGGTTTTAGAGTGCCGTTTTTTGATAGAGGAGGTGCATTTTGCAATCAGACAGCTGAAGGCTACCAAGGACACAGGACCTGATTCATTACTGGCTGAAATATATAAGACCATACCCAAGCTCTTCGTTTGCATTCTGACCTGTGTTTTCAATGATGTTCTTACCAAGATGGCATTACCACCCTCGTTTTACCAGGCTACCATCATTGTAATCCCCAAAGATGTTAAGGACCAGTTGGTTTGTAGCAGCTTTAGGCACATCTCCCTACTAAACAATGATTATAAAATTTTCACTAAAATTATTTGCGGCCTTTTAGAACTCAAGATCCAGGATATGATCCACCCAGATCAAACGGGGTTTATGAAACACAGATATGGATTTGAGAATATTCAAAAATTAATTAATATTCTTCACAGAGTCAGGCATAGTTTGGAACACTGCTCAATTCTCTCTCTTGATGCCAAAAAGGCTTTTGACAAGGTTGAGTGGCTTACTTGTTGGCAGTCCTTAGACAATTTGGATTCAGGCTTAACCTATGTGGTTGGCTGGAGACCGCACCTTCAAAAGGATGTGAACAGGATGGAGTCGGTGCAGAGGGTGGCTACTAAAATGATTAGTGGTCTTCATTATAAAGCATATGAGGACAGACTTAAGGATCTTAATATGTACACCTTAGAGGAAAGGCGGGATAGAGGTGATATGATTGAGATGTTTAAATACCTCCGTGGCATAAATGTTTAGGGGGAGAGCCTCTTTCAATTGAAAGCAAGTTCTGCTACGAGGGGACTGTAATCTTCTGAATTGTAATCTTCTGACTTGTAATCTTCTAGTCTACTCTCCGTTTGGTCCTGGGTTCATTTCACAGAGACAGTAGGGTAAGCAGCACAAATAAGACAACCAACCAGGTGTGGCTTGGAAACAGGTCTTTATGTAGAAATAGGCTTATTACATAGGTACAGAACAGAGTTATATAGTGGTTGTTAAAAAGCTGCTTCAGTGTACATCAATGAATCTGTGTGTGTGTGTGTGTGCATGTGTGAAGTGTGAGAGAGAATAGAGTATATGAAAGACTCTATGTGTGTGCGAGAGAGATCAGAGAGAGAGAGAGAGGAGGGAGGGTTGAAGAGAATTGATTATCAGAGCCTCCTGTCCTTCATGTCCGATGAATAGAGGAAGAGAGCGAGAAAGAGGAAGTATTTCTGTCCTTTATAGTGAATTTTCTCTAGCACCTCCCTTTGAGGTCTGCTATTGTTTCTAGCACCTCCCTTTGAGGTCTGCTATTCTTGATTTAGCAAGGAGGGGCTGCAGACCAATCTCATCGGGCCTTAAGACTGACATCACCAGGGGGTCAGAGTTAATCTCATCTTGTAAACTACCCTCTTTAACTTTGGAGACTGATATCACCAGAGTAACAAAGCTGCATGAAGGTCTGGGGAAAACGCCATGACACCTATGCCATGCTGATGTATGCTGACATCTCCCACACCTTTTTTATTTTTATTTATTATTTGTGCCTGGAAATAGTGGAAGCAAACCTGTGGTACCTGTCCCAGCTGCCATTACATGATAGTAGGTAGCTTGACTAATACCTCCTGTATTAAATACCTTGCTATGTCTAGCAGGTCCCCTGTCCTGCACAGTACTGTCTCTAGTGTTCTAGAGATAAACAAGTCCCCTTATGAGTCCAAACCTCGTGTCTTAGGTAGGGCAGCCACTACTGGGGGGGGGGGGAACCCAATATGCTACCTCCGTGCCCGTCTTAGAGAGAGTGAACAGTGCATAAGGGCTGCAGGAATTTTTGAGGAGGTTAAAGCCAAAAGGTACCAGGATGCTGTGAGTGAGGATAGGAAGCAATACTAGACTGCAGCTGACTCTGGTATTCAGTGTAATAGGAAATGCCAAATTAGCCAAATTAGCAGGCCAAATGAGCCTGGATGTAGAGGTAGGTGCTGGAGAAATTCCGTGTAACTACCTTAAAATGTTGTTGTTCTGTAGGACATGCGTTGCAAGGACATATACATATGAGAAATTATACCATCTATAGCAAAAAATAGTACCTTGAGAAAATAAAAATAAAGTGAATCTATTTTTTAATAACTTTAATCCTCTCTCTTTGACCATTGTGAGATCTTCTCTGAGCATTACACCTGTAGAGGACCCAACCAATACCTGATCCACTTAGCAACAACTCCATTAATAATGGGGGAAGGTCTCAGTTCAGGAGGCTTTACATTAGCTCTATGAACTGGTCACAGCAGGAACAACCATGCAGATTTTTAGAATCTTTACCATTTTCCCAGAGAAGCATAGTTGCAGATAGTTTATTCACATCTTATAAATGGATTTCACTTACTGAGCCCATCAAATGACTGTTGCACAGGTTGCTGACAATAGATGTTCTCATCTGTCACAATTGAAAGAGTCCTCAGAAATTGCCCTTTCAGAAAGATTTTCATTCTTCATTGCTTCTTTAAACACTGCTGAGATAGTCTCTTTTAGCCAGCAAACAGGCTGCAATTGAAATCTGCAAAACCACACACGAGTCCTCTTCCCACGCTGCTGTCGGTCAGGAGAGGTGCTCAAATATCAGCATTAAAATTGCAATATCGCAGCACCTCCTCCCATTGGCAGCAGTGTGGGCAGAGGACTCATGAACAGTCTCACAGGAATGTTGCTCCAAGCAAAATTTTTGATCAAGAGCAGATACTGTATATGCCCAAACCAAGCTGCTGTTTCTCATATATATTGACACACCACCTAAACTAAATCAGACTCCTGATTAATGCAGGGAAAACCGAGATATTCCTTACCATTTCGCTAGATATAACCTAATCCCCAACTGTTGTGTTTTCTGTCTTGACTAGATTTTAAGCTCTAATGAGCAGGGACCATCTCTTACATGTCTCTGTACAGTGCTGTGAACACCTTGCTGCACTATACAAATGATCAGTAGTAGTAGAAGAGTTTCCAAATACCATTTAGTTGTTGCAATTTTATGAGTACAGCAGTATTCTCACTTATGAAGTTTACCAGTTTTTTGGAAAGATCAGATCACAATTAAGGAACCCCCTGCAAAGTCTTTACTACTGCATAATTGGTGTGGAGCCCAATCCCCGAGGGGGCACGTCCGGGCCATCTGGATGCCCCCAAGCAGGACGGGCCTGTTAGGACCTGATTCTGCACTACAGGAGTCAGATGTTCCCATGGGCACAGGATCAAGACCTGAGACAGCCCGTCATGCCCCTGCATCACCACAGGGATATCCTCCCCGCTTGCCATCCAGTCCACCAGCATGCCAACCCCCTGTTACTTCGCTTTCTGACCCTGGGCTGGGCAGCCGGGGCCCAGATAAGGAAGCAGGGACCTACCAGCATCCAATCCCAGCCCTGAGGATGGTTTCTAGGCCCAATCGCCATCATCCCCACTGCTTATTCCACCTCTGCAGTGCAATAAGTGCATGTCCAGTCTGCACCCACAGGACGTAAAGGCATGACCTGAATCGGCCCTGTATGTCCTGCTGCCTTGGCCCGTGCCCGCTCTGCCCACTCACCGCCCCCTCCTGCCCCCCTCCAGCTCTGCACGCTTAGCTGCTCTGGCTGTGCAGGAGGGGAGGTTGCAGAATTGGGCCCCCCAATCACCTTGTCGAATCGGCCCCATAGTGGAATGCCGGAGAATGGCAGATCTCTCTCAACGACTTTCTAACTACTTTTCGATCAAAGAAGTGCGAAGGCAATGTCTTCCTGTCACATTATAAACTATAAATATTTATAGCCTGATCACCGACAGGACTCAACAAATACTTTGTGCTTTCTATCACGCTTTAAGCATTCACAGCCTGGTCACCTTCTAATCAACCATCCATCCCTTCCCCCTCCCCTCCCCCATCTATGCTGTATTGATTCCTGTATTTTGGTATCAACCTCTGTTGCTCATACTGTCCTGACTTTAGGAAGAAGGTTTTACCTTTGAACGCTAGTCTGCAAATGTATTAAGTTAATCCAATAAAAAGGTACCACCTTATTTCCATTTTTGTTTCTTTTTGTGATCCTTGTTTTCAAAATGATTTTTCAAGTTGAAAGAAATTATCTTGGAGACTTCAGCTCCCTGTGTTGAGCTCTTCCTATGATAAAAAGTTATACGGTTTTAAAATCTGGCGCAGTGCAGAGCTCTGCTGATCTTGCTGTTGCTATCTCACTGACATACTCTCTTCTGTTCTAGTGCCATTAAATTTGAGGAGTGAGAAGTTAATTCTCATAAAACCAAAATTACTTTTGACTGTAGGGCATACAGTTGAGAATTTAATTTTGCTCTATTTGATGCCTGGAAGAAAATGATTGAAATTAGAATGAAGACTAAATAATCTAATTTTATTCTCTGTTCTTGTGTGGAAAAAACCCCCATAAATCATTTCTCAGTCTTTGCTCCAGAAATCTGAACACTTCAGTTGATTTTTACTGCCCACTGACCAGCTGAAGTCTTACAGAGAGTAATTTTATAAAGTCTTGTATTTTTCTACACCTATTTCACTCTTATTTTATAAGGTGAAGTGCGTGTGTACTTTGTTTTATAGAATAGGGGCAAAAGTGGTCGCAAAAGCATGCTAAATCTAGGCATAATCACTTAAACCATCCCTATGGCTGGTGTTAACCCCCATGACTTGTACCTGACCCCCTACTTATCATTTTTAACAACTAAGCTGAGTGTGTAATTAGCAACATTCTATTCATCATGTTGTAGAAATTATAGAGAATTTATATCTAAATTCTGACCATATTTACTCATGCATGAACTACAGGACAAAGACAAACTGAGTGTAAAATCATAAGAACGTAAGAACATAAGAAATGCCATACTGGGTTAGACCAAGGTCCATTTAGCCCAGTATCCTGTTTCCAACCATGGCCAATCCAGGTCACAAGTACCTGGCAGGTTCCACAATGTTTGTCCCGGGGTAAACCCGTGCGTCAGGTTTCATCTCTGTCCCTTTTCAAATCCAGCTAAAAAATTACCTTTTCGAGGTGGCTTTTGGATCCTGTTCCGGTTTGACTCTCATGTGTTTCCTTACCATTCCCCTTGACATTTCCTTTTCCTCAGCAATTTTGTTGACTGTCCTACTAGATTGTAAGCTCTGATGAGCAGAGACGGTCTTTTACATGTGTCTGTTCAATGCTGCATAGTAGTAGTAGTAGGTCATAAGCAGTGTTTTTTTCAGGTCCCCTTTAATAATGGTTTATGGACATTTTCTCCAGGAACTTATCCAAAGTTTTTTAAAACCAACTACACCAACAGCCTTTACTACATCCTCCGGTAATGAATTCCAGAGTTTGACTACGCATTGAGTGAAAAAATATTTTATCTTATTAGTCTTAAATGGGTTATATAGTAAGTAGCTTCATTGCATGTCCCCTAATCTTTCTACTTTTTGATGGCATAAACAATTGATCTATGTTTACCAATTCCACTCCATACATTAATTAATACACCTCTATCATATCCCCCCTCAGCTGTCTCTTTTCAAGGCTGTAGAGCCCTAACCTTTTAAGCCTCTCCTGATAGGGGTAACCTTCCATCCCCTTCACCATTTTGGTGTCTGTTCTCTGTACCTTTTCTAAGTTTGCTATGTCCTTTTTAAGATATGGCAACCAGAAATGCACACAATATTCAAGGTGCAGTCACACACAGAACGATATAGAAACATTATAATATCTTTGGTTATATTCTCCATTCCTTTCCTTATGATTCCTAGCATTCTATTTGCTTTCTTGGCCACCACTGCACACTGGGTGGAGGGTTTCAATATATTATCCATGATGATGCCTAAATCTTTTTCCTGGGTTGTGGTTCTTAATATTGAACAAACTATAATATATAGCATTGCCTCTGTATCTATGATCCATTCACAGGACACCTGGGATGCATTTAAATCCATTCTGGTTTACCCCTACCTTTCATAGATTAAATAATATGGAGAAATGTTATTGAGACAAAGGGACTTGTGTATTAAAACTCATGCTAAAAGGGGGCGGAGCTCGATGTCCAGCGGGATGGTCGCATAACGCTGAGGCTCCCGAGAGGCCTACTCAGAATCCTGAATTAACACCGGACAAACTTGAATTTCTGCTCTGATCTTGCTGGGGCACATTGGTGAGATGGCGGGGACCAAACCCACGCGCCTGGAATTTGGATCTCCAGCGGCTTCTCACGGTAAACGCTCCAAAACTGAACCCCCGTCCCCGCAGAAGGGGCTGGCTTTACACGAGGGCCCCGAAATGCAGCAGGAAATCCTCGCCGAAATTAGAGGGGTTAAGGACCTCGTGCAGTCAAACGGTGAAGCACTTCGAGCGCTGAGGGAAGATCTTGGTGTACTGCAAGGCAGGCTTGAGGGGCTCTCTTCGCGTCAGGACAAAATGGAGAGTATATTAGACTCCCATGCGGTCCGGCTGTCCAAACTCGACAAAGTTGAACGTCAGGTGCGGGCCTTGCAGAAAGAAGTGGAAGATGGCAATAATAGAGCGCGCCGCAACAACCTACTACTCGTGGGCATACCGGAGGGAGCGGAATTGGGAGACATGAAGGAGTTTTTAAGTAAAATCCTCCCTTCCCTGCTCCAAATCACCTTTACCAAAGAATTGGAGATCGATCGCGCTCATCGTGTACCCACAAACATAACGCTCAACAGGAAGACCCCGCGGCCTATTATCTTTCGACTGTTGAGATATCAACATGTGGAACAAATTCTCAGTGCCTCCCGGGCAAAGGGCCATATGGAGTTTGAGAGCCACAAGGTCTCCTTCTATCCTGACTTGGCTAAACCCACGGTCGACCGCCGAAAGCGCTTTCTGGAATTTCGGCCGAGGCTTCAACAACTACAAGCACGCTATGGCCTGATGTACCCAGCCAAGCTCCGAGTCACGCTTCACAATCAGACAAGAACATTTGAGGACCCTGATCTACTTGCGGAGTTTTTGGACTCTAAAGAAGCCGACTTGATGCGCTGACTTCCAGAATATTCCTGCCAGTACTCTCACATCCGCTGTACCTGCCATATTGGATTTACCGCGGCTCAGCGAAGAGTCTGTCGAGGGCGGTTTGTTGCCTTATTTTGAAGATATCTGGGACCCGACTCCATCTACCCATAGTAGCCTCGACGAGTATCAGAGACAGTGTTACTTATGGACTCTGGTGTTTCTTTTCTTTTATTATGTCTCTATCTTCCTCTCTAGGGCCTCCTCCCGCAGACATCTGGTCGCCATATTCATTGGGGGTTTTGCTTCTTCTCTAAGTTACTTTGGTACATACTTTTCAATATGGGTGTATTGGCCAGAATGATTGGTGCTTATGTCATTATTGTACAGATTCTGATTATGTTGTAAGTTTTCAAGCGCCCTTACCTAAAATGTCTATTATCGATTGATGGCACCATGTAGGATTTTCTCATTGAATGTACAACGAATCAATAATCCGATAAAACGGAGGAAACTCCTAAGCTATCTAAGTCATGAAGCTGCGGACCTGATTTTCCTCCAAGAAACACATTTCAACTCGAAGGAAACTCTCAAACTCAATATTAAACCTTACATGGTGGCCGCCTATTCCCCAGCCGTTTCTAGGAAATGTGGGGTTGCCATATTGGATAGGAAATCTCTGCATGCTACTATTGTTGCGACTTGCTCAGACACAGCGGGTAAATGGTCCAGAGTTCACCTCAAGATAGGTAACTTTAAAGTTACATGTATATGCCTTTATGCTCCTAATGTGGATGACCCTGCCCTTTTGATACTATTGCTCAGGTTGCGCAGGCTTCAGCTAATACTTCATTGATATTGGGGGGGATTTCAATTTAGTTCTTGATCCCCTGATTGACAAATAGCCGCCTAGGATAAGTGGTCCCCCCAAGAGTCATATCGCGCTTACCTCTGTGATCAAAGATATAGTTCTAGTCGATCTATGGAGGTTACTGTATCCCAATGAGCTTGACTTTACCTTCTTCTCTTTCCCTCACAAATCCCAGTTTCGCATAGATTTCTTTCTAATATCAACATTGTTAGTTCCTCAAGTGGACGCTGCAAAGATTCACTCCCAGCATATTTCAGATCATGCTGCTATTTCTTTTCAATACCACACTACTGCACTTCAAGGGATTCCGGGGGCCTGGTTCTTTGATAGAGCCCTATTAACTCAGCCAGAGTTCCGGTTAGAAATTCGAGCAGCCATACATGATTACTTCCAGACCCTGGTATTCCAGGGGGATCTGGACACCCCAACAGCTCTTCTCTGCAGCTCGTTGGAAAACCTTTTCTGATTTATACAGGGAATTTGCGTTACCAGCGAAACATTACTTTCAATTGATGCAGCTTCCATGCTGCCTCAAAAGTGCTCCAATCATGCCGCCCTCTGTCCCTACTAAGGATGGGTTATTAGAACTAATTCACTCTATTAGTAGTACACATGGGGTAGCCTCTAACTTTTCTAAACTATTATGTCAGGGTACAGATACTGCCACTTGTAGAGTCCAACAAGCCTGGGATCGCTAACCACAAACCACTTTAACCCCTGTGCATTGGAGCGTTTTCTGGAGCAAAATGGTGCGGGTTTCCCGATCTGCCTCAGTTACCCAAACTCAACTCTCGTCTTTTTTGCACATAGATGTTCTTATATTCCAGGAAAATAGCCAAATGGAACACAACTGCCAGGGACCAGTGTAGGTCTTGCCATACTGATGTGGGAACCCTCGCTCATGTTCTTTATGAATGTCCTTAACTACAGGTTTACTGGGGGCGGGCTTGGGGCTGTCTTCCATTTATCTCACACCTTCACGAGCCTCTTTCTTGGAAGATTGTGGGACTCCGCTCAGTGGCGGAGGTCCCCTCTCTTCCTAAGAAGGGTCGCTTTCTCCTGATTTCATGCTGGGTATAGCCATATGTTTAATTACGAGGACTTGGAAGGATAGCTCTCGACTTACTGTCAATGAATAGTGGAACCTTGTCTGCTTATATAGTAAATATGAGCAGATATCTCGGAGAGCTATTTTCCATACCCAAATTTATTCTCGCTTGTCTAAATGGCAGATGCTCAATGATCATGTACATCTGCTCATTGCTTCGACATGTCTGTTTAATGTACACTCATCATGTTTCAGATCGCCGTTAGGTTTAGTAACACAATAATGTCAGTACACGCCCGCTTCGAGAATGATTTAGTTTTCTAGAGAAGAAGCAGGGGGGAGGGGGGTGGCAGGGGTTTACTTTGGTGTATGTATCACATTCCATGTATGTATTTGTCTTTTAGCTGTATGTCTTCCTTTCCTTTGTTGTTGTAAAACGAAAATAAAGCATTTTAAAAAAAAAAAAAAAACTCATGCTAAAAATTTGCTAGTCTGCAGGAAGTAAAATTTTAAGCGTGCATGCTAAACCAGCGCTTAACAGGCAGTGCATTAAGGACCCTTTTACTAAAGTGTTTAGGCAATTAATGCAGGAATTAGTGCTTGATGTTAGAGCCAAACCGTGTTGTTATTGCAGCAAATTGACATTTGGTGTGGTGCTAATTCCTGTGTTAACTGTATAGGGTGGAATGGGGCAGGGAATGAGTGTGGCTGTGCCTTTCAGTCAGTGCACAATAGCTTACTAGACATTAACTTTTAATACAGCAGCTAGTGTAAAGTAATTAAATCATGACCTGCAATGCAGTTAATGCACATTAACGAGGACGTTTACTAAAGGGTGTCATCATGTGCTGGCTGCCCTAATCGCCGATAGCATGTCTGCAGATCATGCCAACTCAAGAGGTGGCATTATCTACAGCTGAGTCATTAGTGTAGCTGCAACAGCAACATGTCAACCCCCCATGGCCCCCCTTAAGGTCTCGCCCCCTTGCAAAAGGGTGCTGGTGCCGCAGATTTCCTGATCCCAACCAAAGATCCCAGCTATCCAGCCAGGCACCCCCTCCCCCAGTCCTTACCTTAAGTATCCTAGGGAAGGGGGCAGGAGTGGCCCTCCCCTGCTCCTGTCCCTGTCTCTGGTGCTATACAAAATGATGCCAGTCTCGCCGTGCTGCCCACCAGTGATAAGCCAACAATGTGACTCTATGCTCATTTTCAGAAACTCAAAGTACAAACAGGGTTTCTAAATAAACCCCCATGATCTTTAGCTTTCTCACCAATCGCTAGCCATGCAATCACTTTCAGGGGAAGGCCCAGATATAAACCATTGCAGTAATCAATTCTTGTCATTATCATTCAGTTTACAAGAGTACATAATTATTTTGACCTCCAGAAATGATGAATCCGATGATGGATGGCTTTTTCATTAAAGGGTCTACTACAGTAAAGATTTATAGTTACCACTCAGTAATTGCCAAAATTTCCATCTGGTAACTACAAAACCTCTGTTAAAATTGTTCCCATCCTAGCATCTTCCCAATTTCCTTAGTGCATGTTAATGCATAGCAGACACCTTATTGAATTTTCTGGTAGCTAGGGAGGGAAATAGAGTGGAATTGTGACCATTTCGGCTGACGCTTTAGTCTCTGCTCCTGAATAAGTATTATTATCCTTTGTTTTATTTCCTGGGGCCTCCCTCATTATTTTCCTTAATACTTGTGGACTAAATTTGGGATGATGTATAATATGATCTGATTTAGATATAGTTGGTATTTCTGAGTGTTTTTGTATGGATATCATCTTTTGTTTCCTTTTCATTCTTGTTACGCATGAATGTTAAAATTTAATAAAAAATTTAAATTTAAAAAAAAAGAAAATGCAGTCACCACACATTCTTCACTCAGTCTCCATCCATTCTCTCCCCTTTTCTACATTAGCTG
The DNA here is from genome assembly GCA_033557465.1 of Ichthyophis bannanicus. Classification (NCBI taxonomy): domain Eukaryota; kingdom Metazoa; phylum Chordata; class Amphibia; order Gymnophiona; family Ichthyophiidae; genus Ichthyophis; species Ichthyophis bannanicus. The sequence continues at coordinate 103,394,477 of CM066035.1, forward strand.
TTAATGCAGAAATTAATGCATATTAGGACATATTTACTAGAGCATGGTAGTTGGGAGTGTGGTGCTAATGTGTTTTGGCCCATGGTAGCTAGGAGCGCATGGCCAAAAGACTCCCACACAAAAAGCATTGTGCTACCTGAGCAGTGCATGATTAGGTGGGGTTAGGGTGGAGATGGGGCAGAGAGTGGGTGGTTGCAGCCATGTGCATCCGCTGTGGATGTACTTGCTGCATGCTAGAAGCACAAAGATGCTGCTAGAGCAGGTGCAACTATCGCCCCTCTCCAACCTGGTGGTAGTTGCACTCGCCTTGCTAGTGCATCACAAACTCATAGTCCAGCCATGAATCCCACAATGTTTAAAGGACATAACCATCCCACACATATACCAGTCATCACAACACAGTATAGCAAAGTTCACATATGAACCAGGCACCCACTAGGGCACTGTTATCAGAGGGGTGGCATGTCACGATTGCCATGGCAATGAAACACCACAGCCTGACAGCCACAAAACCAGGGCTTGCAGCACATGAGTGTACCAAGTGGGAGGGTGAGCATATTTCTGCATACCTAACAATGTCACATCTGCATATGGATAAATATAGGAGGGCTCTTGGTGTGATCTGATGTAGACAAGTTGGGAGATAAGACCTGTGCAAGGATAACCACATAGAAGTATATATGGGCACCTGGGGGCCCATGTGGGTACCATGGGTCCTATTTCTGTAGGCAGATGGTTCCTCACCCTGACAATTTGAGGCATGTCTTTGGCCTACTGGCTCGGAGAAGATATCACTATTTCCAGAACTGAACTTGGGCTAGTTTGGTTGGAGCTCCCTGATTTGTGTCCCTTCCCCTGGCCCCTTTGACCAAGGGATGAGGTGTTCCACAGACCTGGGGAAATATTGTGTGCCCCCAATAATCTGTGGACCTTTAGTTTCTGAAAGCTGTTATGCTTCGGCTGGGAGCTACGTGGGGTTGCCCATCTTTATGGGAATGTGTAGAGGTACTTTGGCGTGTACCTAGTGCTCTCTCCATAGCAAAAAACCTGTGAGAGAGTCAGCTGGTCCATTATATGATAGAGGGGTTAAAGGGGCACTAAGAGGTGACAAGGCGATAGCGGAGAGACTGAATGAATTCTTTGCTTCGGTCTTTACTGAGGAAGATGTAGGGATGTTACCCATGACTGAAGTGGTATTTAAAGGTGCAGAAGAATTGAAGGAAATATTGATACATCGGGAAGATGTATTACAACTATTAGATAAACTGAAGAGTAGCAAATCACCTGGGCCGGATGGTATACATCCAAGGGTGTTGAAAGAACTGAAATATGAGATTGCAGACCTGCTATTAGTACTCTGTGAATTTTCATTAAAATCATCTGTAATACCTGGAGATTGGAAGATCGCCAATGTAACGCCAATTTTTAAAAAGGGTTCCAGGGGTGATCCGGGAAACTACAGACCGGTGAGCCTGATGTCAGTACTGAGAAAAATGGTAGAAACCATCATAAAGAACAAAATTACTCAGCATGTAGATAGTCATGGCCTAATGGGAGAGAGCCAACATGCTTTAGACAAGGAAGATCTTGTTTTACTAATCTGTTATGTTTTTTGAAGGTGTGAATAAACAGGTGGACAAAGGTGAGTCGGTTGATATAGTGTATCTGGACTTTCAGAAAGCCTTTGACAAGGTCCCTCATCAGAGACTTTTGGCAAAACTAAAGAGTCATGAAATAGGAGGCAGTGTACTATTGTGGATCTGGAACTGGTTAAAAGATAGAAAGCAGAGGGTAGGGCTAAATGGCCAATTTTCCCAATGGAGAAAGGTGAATAGTGGTGTACCCCAGGGATCTGTGCTGGGTCCGCTGCTTTTTGACATATTCATAAATGACCTGGAAAGTGGAATAACGAGTGAGGTTATCAAATTTGCAGATGACACAAAACTATTTAAAGTTGTTAAAACCCAAGAGGATTGTGGAAAATTGCAAGAGGATCTTGATAAACTGGAAGACTGGGCATCAAAATAGCAGATGAAATTTAATGTGGACAAGTGCAAAATTATGCACCTAGGGAAGAACAACCCAAAGTATGGTTACACGATGCAAGGTTCCACATTAGGAACCACCACCCAGGAAAAAGATGTAGGCGTCATTGTGGATAACATGTTAAAACCAAGGGCCCAGTGTGCAGCGGCAGCCAAGAGAGCATATAGAATGCTAGTTATCATAAGGAAAGGAATGGAAAATAAAATAAAAGATATTATAATGCCTCTATATAGTTCCATGGTGAGACCGCACCTTGAATATTGTGTGCAATTCTGGTCGCCGTATCTTAAAAAAAGGATATAGCGTTATTAGAAAAGGTTCAGAGAAGAGGCATTAAAATGGTAAAGGGGATGGAAGGATACTCCTATTGAGAAAGGCTAAAAAGGTTAGGGCTCTTTAACCTGGAAAAGAGATGGCTGAGGGGAGATATGATAGAAGTCTATAAATGAATGAACGGAGTGGAACAGGTAAACATAGATCGATTGTTTACATTATCAGAATATAGAAAGACTAGGGGACATGCAATGAAGCTATCGGGTAAACTATTTAAGACTATTAAAAGAAAATATTTTTTCACTCAACGTGTAATCAAACTCTGGTATTCGTTACCGGAGGATGTAGTAAAGGCTGTTAGTGTAGCTCGGTTTAAAAAAGGTTTGGACAAGTTCCTGGAGGAAAGGTCCATAAACCATTATTAAGAAGGGGCCCAGGATATCAATGCTTGACCCAGTACAAGCATTGTGGAACCTGGTTCTTTTGGGGAAACTGCTAGGTACGTATGACCTAGATTGGCCACTGTTGGAAACAGGAGACTGGGCTTGATGGACCTTGGTCTGACCCAGTATGGCATATCTTATGATCTTATGTTAGAACATGGGTGCCCTTTATGCACTGCCTCCATCCATCTGGAAGAGATTAGTCCACAGGGATGGGTGTCCGATGTGGTGTGCCAAGAGAAAGCATTTTAACAGTATAAACCCAATATGGCAGAAGGGTGAGTGGAGAGTTACCCCAGCCTTGTGTCCCCCCACCTCTGTGTGGTCACTGTGCTCAATACACAGATTTGCAGAATCTAGCACCCCCCTTCTTCCACATGGGTGCAGCACTCTTTATTAGTTAGGGTACTGTGTCAGATGTATACAAGAATTGATAGAGGTTTGGAAACCTGTCCACTGCAGCCTAGGTAAACAGGCACCCAGAGTGACGCAGAGTGAGAGGTGTTCATCTGGCCATTCCACATGGTAACCACTGCTGACACCGTACCAATATCCATATGAGGACCTCCGCTCCTTCAGTTGCTGTATCTCCCACAAACAAGGCTGCAGCATGGTCACTATGCATGTTTTGGCTTTCCTCATTTGCATGCCCTACCTTCTTTTACTTTGGCCCATAGCTCTGAGCTCTGCAGTGGGATGTGCCTATTCCCAGATCAGCCCCCTCTTTCCTTCACTGCCTATGTAGTACATGCCCTATTAATTGAGTCAGGGCCATGTTTTACTACCTGCTCTCTTTCTGCAGTGGTTTGCTTGCCTATGCCTACTTCTGCCCATAACATTGCATTGCTAGCATGCAAGTACAGGGCTCACCTAGTGCATGCTGTCACATATGCATGTGCACTGCTCATGTATTCGCAACAGCCGTGTATTACCTCCCTACCATGGCTGTGCCTCCTGCATGTGCCGTAGCTGCTATGCCTCACCATGGTATAATTGCATACTAACCACGTTAGCTCTGCAGTAATCGCGGCACTTCAGTAACCATGCACCATTAATTGCAAAAGTGCTATGTTATCTGTTAATGTGGTGCCCATGTCAACAGCTAGCATGCACTGTCATTTAACAGCTAGCACAGCTTAGTAAATAGGCCTTTAAATTTAAAAACTGCATGTACTATCAACCCAGACCAAAGCATGGCAACCTCAAGCCTTTTCAAACTTTCCAAACTGGATATGCTGATTCTCTGCAACATGAGATTTGCACAGCTGGCCATCAGTGCTTGAATGTGCTGATCTGCAGTGCTGGCATTGAGATTGCACAGTTTTAACAGAGGACTCTCTCACTTTAGACAGTAGGTGGAAACATCCCTCCGGCATGTTTACAGTTCCTTTGAGATAGACCACTGAAGCCTCTGGAATATAATTTGAATAGTAGGTGTGTTCCATTAGACAGTAATTGCAATCAGATAATGTAGCTGTATTTTGAAGAATGACCATAACATGCCAAATACAATTTGTACACTTGTAGCAGTATGTTGCAGAGTGGTGTAGGCTATAGCCTTGTTTGGATACATCAGCATGTGGTATTTGGCCAGTGGTCAAGAGAAAACTCTATTAAAAGAACATCTGTTGTTGCATCACAGTTGGTGACACCAGTGAGTGTCACCATAGAAACAAGTAAAACGGAACGGGGATGAGAAGAACATATCAAGGTGAATAAGGCCATGTAAACCATAACTTATTTCATAGCTGAAATATTTCACAAGGCAAGTACATAAAGATTAGAACAATGTTAAAAGAAATTTTTTCTTCTGCTATTTTTTGTTTAATTGCCTTCTCATAATTATTCATGGCTGTCAAAATGAATACTATTAAGATTCCCTTAGGAAGGAGGAAAGTCAGTCTTCTACATGAATGGAGTCCATGCCATTTTGCTTCATGGAAAACTGAGGATACAAGTGGCATTCTTCACACCAAAGAGCGTTTTGAGGCTAATTTTTTAAGGGATCACCTAGTTTAAGAGAGAGAGAAGATGCCTACGTAAGTGCTATTTTATAAAGACACATAAGTGCCTGTGTATCTTAATCAAATATTAGCATAAGAACCAGAAATCTCATCTTAAATTCAGGGGCAGACATTTTTACCTGCTCAATATTATGTGTAAATGAATGCACGTAAAGTTCACAAGTATGTGACTGGATTAAGTTATTTCATAATCAACAAGCATACTTGGGAACTCAGCTCACACTCTGCCCAGACCACAACCCCAGCTATGCTTACCAGCAAAGTATTTCTGTCACGTTTTTATAAGAGGCCATTTACATGTAAAAATGACTTTTTAAAATGACCCCCTAAATGCCTAACCTTCACTAATTTCAAGGTGACTATCAACACATGCTGAGGAGATCAAGAAAAGGTGGAAGGAATATACAGAGTTTTTATATGATAAAGATCAAGTGGACCAACAGCCGTTTCAACCTGTACCTTATGATTGGGAACCATTGGTGATGAAAGAAGAAGTTGAAGCAGCATTGAAAGACTTATCAAAGAACAAAGCATCAGGCATCGATAGCATTCCTATAGAAGTATTGCAGCAGTCTGATGCAGCTGTTACCATACTTACAAGGCTCTGCCAAGAAATATGGAAGACAACATCATGGCCAACTGACTGGAAAAGATCTGTGTTTATACTAATACTAGAGAAAGGTGATCCAACTGATTGTGGAAATTATCGAACAATCGCTCTGATCCCACAAGCCAGCAAGATTCTACTGAAGATTATTCAAAAGAGACTACAACCATATCTGAAACAAGAACTACCTGAAGTGCAAGCAGGGTTCAGGAAAGGGCGAGGAACGAGAGACATCATTCCGGATGTGAGATGGATCCTTGAAAAGACTAAAGAATACCAAAAGGATATCTATTTGTGCTTTATCGACTATAGCAAGGCTTTTGACTGTGTAAACCATGAGAAACTCTGGGCCACATTAAGAAGCATGGGTATACCAGAACACCTGATCGTTCTCTTGCACAATCTGTACATTGATCAAGAGCAACAGTTCAAACGGAACAAGGAGAAACAGAATGGTTTAAAATAAGCAAAGGTGTAAGACAAGGCTGCATACTTTCCCCCTACCTGTTTAATTTATATGCAGAACAAATCATCAGAGCAGCAGGACTGTATGAAGACAACAGAGGTGTGAAGATTGGTGGAAGACTCATCAACAACCTTCGCTATGCTGATTATACTACATTACTGGCTGAAAGTGAAGATGATCTGAAACATTTGCTTCTCACAATCAAAGAACAAACAAGAAAAAGACCCCGTTGTGTTCCAGAAAATTTTTTTAAAATTTTTGTCGGACATAGATCATGAGGAGAAGGCATATTGGACCAACTCACTTACATGATACATGTCCCTTTTATTCCACCACTTGGGTATGAAACATAAAAGTACTTGAATTGAAAAGGCCTCAAACCTAAATAGCACGATACTTATCAAATGTCTGCGCGACGTGCACGTTTCGGGGGAAAAAACCCCTGTATCAAGCGCTCAAAACTCTCCTCGTGAAAACAACCACTGCCACCATGGAACTGGCAAAAAACGCCGACTTATTGGCAATTCATATAAACGGAACTGATTTTGAATTGGGCTAAACCACAATCAAAGAACATAGTTTCAAAATGGGCCTGCACCTTAATGTAAAGAAGACAAAGATCATGACAACTGGCATAATCAACAGGTTCATCGTTGAAGGAGAAGAAATTGAAATTGTGAACAGCTTTAACCTACTTGGATCAACTATCAATAAAGAAGCAACAAGCAGTCAAGAAATCAAACGACGCATTACTCTTGGCAGAATGGCTATGAAAGACCTAGATAAGATTCTCAAGAGCAGAGCTGTCTCTCTCCATACAATGATTCGACTTGTTCAAGCCATGGTATTTTCAATAACATCATATGGATGTGAAAGCTGGACAGTGAAAAAGACAGACAGGAAGAAAATTGATGCCTTTGAATTATGGTGCTGGTGAATTATGGTGTATACCATGGACTGCCCGAAGAACAAACCAGTCGGTACTAGAGGAGATCAAACCTAAGCTTTCTTTAGAAGCTCAGATGACAAGACTTCGACTTTCATACTTTGGACACATCATGCGAAGAGAGAGATCATTAGAGAAAGACATCATGCTTGGCAAGATAGAAGGTCAACGCAAAAGAGGAAGGCCAGCAATGAGATGGATTGATACAATAACAGCAGCTACGGGTACCAGTCTGTCAACAATGAGCTGCCTGACTGAAGACCGAACACAATTTAGGATAGCTATCTAGAGGGTCGCCATGAGTCGACTCCGACTCGACGGCACTTAACAACAACACATCAACACATAAGAATATATTGACATGAAAATGGTTTGTCATGATTAAGAGACAGTGTGATAGTGTGACAACACCTTATTCTCAACAAAGGGAAGTCAGTACATAAGGTGAATTTAAGTATAGCATCAAAACTGTAGAAATTCACCTCGTGTATTGACTTCCAGGTTTATGTGACTAATTTGCAACAAAATGGCTGTCTTTAGGGTTTCTTTACAATACTGGCCATTCCATGAGCACAACAAGCTTCTCCTGGGTATCAGGGCTGGCCCCAGAGTTGGTTCAAGGTGTTGACACCCCAAGCAAACCTTAAACTTTACACCCCCTGTCTGTCAAAATCTGCATTTAGTTTGAATGTCCTTCTTTCTGTCACCCCCCCAGAAGTTGCTGTCCTAGGCCTGGTTTGCCTAATGGTTGGGCCCTGCTGGATATACAATACATGATTTTCTTGCCCTTTCCCTGTAAACTATTGAGAAGCTATGGTAACATCTGTTTTATCACACCATATCTTTGGTCATTGTTTATTATCAGTGTGGTGCCAACGTTGGTTTCTTTAGTGAGTAGAACAGAATTCAATTTCATTAAAATCCATGAAGTTGATTTCAGTGAGGCATTCTTCACATATATAAAACCAGATGACTTATCTGTGGTTCTAAGCTACAGGAGCTCACTGTGAACACAGCTTCTCTCTTTCACTTCCCTTAATATCATATCCAGGCACTATCCAGTTAAATGTATCCATTTAGACAGAACTGAACAAATAACTGTCCTAACTTACAGTATATGGAAAAATATAAGTTATTCATTTATGTTAGGACAGTTATTTGTGTTCTGTCTAAATGGATAGTGCCTGGATATGATATTAAGGGAGAAGCTGTGTTCACAGTGAGCTCCTTTTGTTTATTTTTGCCTCTCAATTTCACATACTTATGAGTCCGTTTGTGCTGAGATAAACAGCCCTCTGTTTTATTTGACAGTTCTTTTGTTTATTTATTCTTTTATGTCACTTGTTTGACGTGTACAGTCCTCGCCTCACCTGCTTATCACAAGCAACCTCTCTACCCACTTTTGTGATTTACACTGAATCCATATCTAGCACCCACCAGAGAACAAAGGACAAATTCTCCATTGACTTGCTTAAGCTGGACCTTTCAGGGACATCAGAACCAGAATCAGAGACTGAAAAATGGGAACAGTGACAATCTGTTGTGCTAAAGATCTATGAAGTATTGTTTTTTATTAGATTTCAAAATTGTATACTTCCCATGACAAGAATTATTAAAAGAAGTCTAATACAGGATTCTTTCAGAAAGTACATAACAAAATGATGGAAATAAAAAATTCAAGAGCTCCTAAAGCCCACCACAGTAAAGGGGAAAGAGGGCCAAATCAAAGAATCAATTAAAAAGGAATATCTCACTTTAGAGTATCATTTCGCTGCATAACAATTCAATAAACACCGATATCCATACAAACCACCAAAAATAAAAATGGAAATAATAATCATGCGGATTCCTTGCTCAACAGAAATGACCCTAAGAGGCAGGTTTACTAAACCGCGGTAACCTTTTGCAGCTATCACAGTGCGATAGCTGTAAAAGGCCCGCAGTTAAGGCCAAAACCTTCACGATATCTGCAGAGGGCATTCCCAGCTTTCTCCCTGCAGATATCGCAGAGGTTATGGATTTACTGCAGAGACCCGCGATACATGCATGGGCAGGTAGTGTGGGAAGTCCTGTGATGCCTGCTGATGCAGATATCAAAGGCCACCTTAGAAAATCAATGGGGAAGGCAGGTAGTGATAGGGTGCGTAGGGCTCTCATGAGCTTTGTACCCTGTTCGCTACCATGGTCCCCCATGCCCCTATCATCATCCCCTTAATACTTGTCAGTGCCACCGATCTAAAGATCAGTGGCACTGTCAATATGTAAAGAAGCGCCACTCCACCTTGAGAACCGATTACACCAGAAAGTTCCCAATCCCCATCAGGAACGGTCCAGGGGGGTGGGGAGGATTGGTGCACCCCCCCCTGCCAAGGCAAGCATCCCAACTAGCCAGATGAGTGGCCAAAGGTTCTCTCTTTCCTATCCTAACCGAAATCCCGACATCCAGCAGGGTTAGTCTCCCCCTTCCCCTAAACACTCAAACCCAGCTAGTCTGTTGGCTGGGAGACCCCATCCATGTACCCAAGTCTCCTGGTGCCTAACATAATCCCTGGTGGTCTAGTGGTTAATGGAGGCAGGCACGGTCCTCCCAGGTCTGGCTTATGGCTGTGATCATGTGGTGCTGCCCTCTATACTTACACTAGGGGGCAGCACCACGAGATCGTGGCCATATTTATTGGTACTACTGAGGAGGGCAGTAGTGCTGTGTGAGACGATCAGTCCAAAAGCGGCAGAAATCAGCTGCACAGCAGAATCAGCAGAATCAGCTGCAGCTAATGCCACCTATGCATTATCTGCAGCCGAGAAGGGGCCCGATTCAACACCCATCACGCGACAAAGTTTTGTGCAATGGCTGCCGACGATTGGCATACCTAATGTCTGCCCCAATCCCAACTCCCCACCCCCATCCCTGGTCCACCATGTGAAATTCAGGTATCTCAGAAAAGTGCTACTGTATCTGCATTTCCACTAGGTTAACTGCTACTGCCGGGCAGTATTCCCGCATTAGCCAGAGGTAGCAGCTAATGCAGTCTAGTAAACATGTCCCTAATTGTAGCAGATCAAAAAAAAGTGTAATTATGTCCCTGATATTTGATGAAGCACTTTCAGGGGAATCTTAAATAAAAGGGAATCTCTATAGTACTCAATGTGGTCTTAAACTGGAGAAAAGCCTTCCTCCTCACTTGTGTAGCCTTAGCCATATCAGGGAACATACACATCCTTTTTCCGCAAAAAGAAATATCTCTAAATTTGAAATAATTTTTAAACAATACTGTTTGATAAAACTCAGAACCCAATACAACTACTTAAGTTGCCCTAGTAGATTTATTGTCCACTGTGGATTCCAAGAAGGCTGAAAAATCTAAACTATCTACTGATACCAGAGAGTCCATAGCCTCCATCTCAATTCTCCTGCTTCTTTGCTTCAAGAAATAAAACATCTGTCAGACCAAAATCTCCTCAGATTTCAATATTTTCAGTACATCTCTTAAATACATGTTGCATAATTCTTTCGGTGAGGGCAGCCTAGTATTTGCAAAGTCCAGCAACCAGAAATGTTTTCAATGCTGAGCATTCTCAATCATCTTTAGCTTTAGATGTAATACCAGACTATCTTTAATGGAGGCACCAGACGATTTTTGAACTGTGGCAACTTGGGACTCCACACTCCAACATGCTATGCCAAATTCATCAATTTACCTTCAGGGTTACCCAACTTGAACACTATGGGCCCAATATTCTCATGCCAGGTTCACGATGGATAGTGCCTAGTTGATATATTACTACAGTTATCAACCTGTATATAGTTCCATGATGTATATAGTTAGCCTGTGTTCCATGTTCAATTCCCTGTTCAATGTAAAACGCAGTGTGGTTTCTCCTGCTGCACAAGTTTTGTTACCTGTGAACCGCGCTGATGGTAAATAGTGCGGTATAGAAAAACTATAAATAAATAAATAAAATAAAATAAAACTTATAGCAGCCAGGGATCAGGGCTGGCCCTACCATTGAGTGACCGTGTTTTTTACACATGACCCCACTTTTTAGCCCTGCATTTAAGCCCCTATTGACTTATGCAAATGAGGACCCACAATCAATCTCCACACATAGCCCTGCATCCCTCCGCATCACCCACGGGCCATCCCTGCCAGGGATTCCAGCTGGTCCCCTAGCCAAATTGCCAATTATACTATTAAGTAGCTGCAGTAGTGTGGATCTCTTTAAAAAAATGCTTCCTTCCTGCCTCATTCAAGCAGCAATGGCAGAAAGGCAAGCCATGGTACTACTGCAACCAAAAAAAAGCCTTTTGGGGCTGCAGTGAAAACTGCAGGGCAGCCCTAATAAAGATAAGCCATTGATGTCAGTGCTACTACATTCAGAAAAAAAGAGCATGAAGTGTTTGGTGCCCAGTGGCATTCCAAGCCCCCGTGGCCCACAGGGCGGGTGCCCCCCTTATGGCCAGCACCCCCCCCCCCCCCCGCACCTCCCTTGCAGTGCACCCCACTAGTGGGCCCACACTTCAGAGGCAGCATGGCAAACTTACCTTAAAGATTGTTGGCTTCCCACACTGCCTCTAATCCAAGCCAGCGACTCTTTTCTCCTGGGCCACGGTTGGGAAAGAAGAGCCATCAAGCCTGGATTGGAAGCCATGCAGCAAGCCTCTCATTTTTAAAGTAAGTTTGCCATGCTGCCTCCAAGGTGTGGGCCCAGCAGGGGTGCACTGCCCTTCAGGCTGGCACCTGGGATAGGCTACACCCATCGCCTGCTCTTGGTACGCCACTTTAGGCGCCTTCAATGTTCTTCCCACAACAGCAGCCTGAGAGCAGTGGGTAGGAAGTAAGGCACTGCACTGCCTGCTTGGCCTGCAATAGGTGGCTGATTGTGTCCTTACTTATGCAGCTGTGCAGCCTGCAGCCAGCACCAAATATCAAATGCCAATCTATCAGCTGACTGGCTGCCTGCCACACACATCATCTATTATTATCAGCATTTAGCTGACACCTTTCTAGTAGTAGTTCAAGGTGAGTTATAATCCGCTACAGTAGGTATTTCCATTTCCTCCATGCTTCCTCCTCTTCCACATAATACTGCTTCCAGATTTACAGCAGCTCAGCTGTCTGCCGTTTGCCAGGAGCATCACCACTCTTCTTCCTCCTCCTAATGCTACCGCTTCCAGATTTACCACACCTCAAACCAGGGAAGGACAACTCATTTAAATGTGTGTGAGGGGGGAGGGGGGCAATGTCCTTCCTTGTCCCACCCAAACTATATCAAAAAAGTATATCCTCACAAGGAGCCAAATTAACTTTTAAATACAACTGTTAAATACAAAATTCAGAAACTCCTAATATTGAGCAAGAAAAAAGCAAAAAAAAACAAAACCCAAAAAAGAAAAAACTTGTAAACCACACCAGCTTATTGAATAACATCAAACATAAGTGGACAACTCTGTTGTAAGAGGAAAAGACCTCATTATCCCTCAAGGCCACAACATGACCCAAAAAAAAGAGGACGAATCAACCAGTGAAGATACACAACTGGTAGAACTCGAAACATCAACGGTCTGAAAAACCTCTTGTCTACACAGAGTGTACAGAAATCAATAGTCCAGTCCACAGGTGATAAGTCTTATGAGATGTGATGCAATTCAAATCAAATCAAAAGTCACAAGGCATCATGTAAACCTGCTATCACAGAAGGCTTGAAATGTGTGGGAAACCAACATCCAAAAAAGCTGTGAATTCATCCCAAAGGGTACTTAGCTTAGCATTTCCTGAATGTAGTGTTGCGTTGCGTTGAAGTGTCGCTCAACAAACAGCTAGCAGTCAGTAACCCCGATGGCCATTCGATCCCCGACACGGGATGTTTCCCCAGTTACAGCTTCATCAGGGAGCCCAATAGCTCTGTGCAACAACAGCCTGAAAAAAACCCCCATAATGAATATCACCAATGCCTGCAAAAACAGAATAACATATTGTTTACAAAGAGAGAAGTGTACAGGAGCCACAAACCATTACACAAAGAAAAGCACGCAACAGGAATGGCTAGCTAAAGACACCAAAAACACTGTGCATGCACAATCTTACAGAGATTCCCAATGACATCACAAATGAAACCGAGGTTCTCACTCTCATTCATGAAAAAAGAGCTCATATTATCGAGAGAAAGAGGAGAACCCTAAGCAGGAAGAGCACAAACTGCCATGTTTGGAACAAAAATCCCCGCTGATCCAAAGATCTTGAAAGAAAAAATAGAAAGACCAGACCCACAACCATCCCATCCAGATCAGAAACAGGCCTTACAGTCGATGTAATCATTTAACCCATTGGGGTCTAAAAAATTTAGGATAAAAATCCAGTGCTGTTCTGCTCGCAACAAAGTCCTGTCCCAGTCACCACCATATACTGAAGGGGAAATCTGGGTGATCACTACACAACGTAACTCTTCAAACAGATGATTCTTAGCTTGACAATGCTTCACCATGGGGGCACCTTCAGTCAGATGTTGAATCTTGCTTTGATATTCAATCAGACATAACCAAAGTGAACGGCAAGTTTTACCCACATAACCAAGCCTACATGGACATAGGATGAGGTTAATCACACCAATACTGTCACAAGAAGTGGCATGGTGGAGCATATAAGAACACCCATGGTATGAACAAGAAACACAATCAAGCATCATAAAACATACAGAACAGTGGCCACAGTATTTATGACCCAGAGATGTACTTTCCATACCGCATGCACTGTTGAAACTATACCTGTGGCTAAATACCTAATGGACCCAAACGTAACTCATCTTGTGGAACTACTAAAAATGCCTGACCTAAATCTAAACAAATATATAAGCAAGATTTCTATAATAATGAAATGAGCTCATTATTTTACAGTTAGTTAGGACTGCAAGATCCTTTCTGGAATAGCATTTTGTATTTTTTAAAGAAAAACATGAATTTTAATTAGAACAGAGTATGATACAGTTCATGCGGAGTGTATTTCCATCATATTGGAATAAAGCAACAGAGAAAACAAGAAAATGGCAGTGAAGAGAAATGTGTCTGTTTCTCTCTTAGTATCTGCCTGAAGCATAAAAGGGTAAAATTTCAAAGTTGTGCCTACAGATCCAGCAACAATTAAATTTGTGTGTTTGATTCCCACTATGCTACTTTGAAGATTTCCCTTTAGGCTACTGTCATCTTTATTCTTTAATCTGATATTCGGATATAGGAGATAGTGTGTTTCTTAAATAATATTTTGAAAAGATGACAGAGGAATTAAAGTGTTTTTCATTGTTTAAGTGTTTAATGTGGCTCTTAAGTATTATACACAGGATGAAAGAGGTGAAGCTAAGGCTCTGTAGGGCATTCAGTGTCTCTCCCTCTCTATTATTTACCCTAATGGTAGTAGTAGTAGTATTGGTAGTAGTATTCCCTAATTTTCTATTCACAAGAACTTCCTAACATATATCCAGAATATCTCCAGCTACTTTCCTAAAATGTCTCAATAGGAAAAATACTTTCTTAAACTAATCTTTCTCTAAACTTGATAACTACAACCAAAAAATACCCCTCCTGTTAACAAGTACTCCCACTATGGGGTATGTTTACTAAACCCTCTTAATGTGCGCGCCGCGTTAGTCTGCAGGATGCCATAAAAGGAGTGGGCGGTCTGGTCAAAAGTAGCAAAATGGGATTAGCGCATGTGCTCTTGTGTGCTGCGCGCTCTTCTGTGCTGCGCACATTAGCGCAGAGAAACGCACGCGGGAAGCATAAGCAGGCGCGCTGATGTGCAAACAGAGGAACAGGGCTGCAATACAATGGTGAAGACACTGACAGATGGTGCAGGGGTCATGGGTTCAATCCCCCACTGTGTAATATTTCATTATGAGGCATTTTAATTACTGCTGCTAGCAAATGCACTCTCAAAGTGCTATAACATAAGGTGCTGCATAAGGCACCCCATAAGCCATCTACAGATGAACACAAGATGGGGTATGCACCCCCACAGCACCTCGGCCTGGTAGGGGGAACTGACCATGTGTGTTACTGGCACAGAGTAGCTACACACCGTCACATTGTGCGGGTACTGTGCTCACCCTGAGGGTGCGGTGGGGCGCCTAGCACCAGGTCCACAGCACCTTCCATGGCAGAAATAGGCCATGCTGTAGGTCCCCAGCAGTCCTAGTGTGTGAGAAAGGTAGTTCCTGCAGACACACTTTGGATACATCTGTATTTCTCAGTCAGGTTTGACCCTTATGGACCCATAGGCAGATTATGTACCACCACCCAACCCACCCTCTCTCTGGGGCTGAGGGTGGGAAACAGGGTCTCCCACCGACAGATCCACATTTTACGTCCCTGCAATGGCAGCAGTAGAGGGGACCATCAACCGCAGTCCTGCTGGGGAACAGATACCTTACAGGGCAGTCAATGCAGCTCTGTACATATCTATAAAGCAATAGCAGACAGACATTAGGCCCAGAAATACTCAGCTGCACCCCACCACAATCTGATATTCTCCTGCAGCCACTGCACCCTGCAAGGTGTTCCAGCAAGACACATACTAGCTGCAGACAGTCTAATAGCTAGTCCATAGTGCGTGTTCCTGGAGGAGCTGCATGCACCCAGAACTGGGATGTCAGCATACACACCAAGCAGATAAGTCAGTGATTGGGCCACAAAACGGAACCCAGAAATATCACATGAAAAAAATATTATAGGGCACTATGGGGGAACCTAGCCATGCCGTGGTCACTGCTCAGTCAGGGTGAGAGTGAATTCCCAGCAGGACATACTGTGGCCACCCTGTCTGTGCAGGTGGTGGCCGGGCACTACAATGTCCCAACCATTGCCCTATGCCCTGTGCAGATGCATCCTGGCCAGGCCACCCTGTCCGGGCTATACCCATGGTACCTTGCTCCTCATTATGCACATTGGCAGGCCAATACTGACAACAGTGCTGGCAGTGTGGGCTGTGGAGGGTGTTTGCAGCCACCACACACTGGATAGACAGACACACACTCCCACACCTATGCCAGCATTGTGCTACTATAGAGGTGTTTAGCAGCCCTGGCCATCACACCAGTCCTGGGCACAGTGCAGGCATGGATATGGTACGCAAAACTGTTGGGGGTCACTCCCCGGGGTGGTAAACACTGTCAGAGACCAGACCTGAAGCACACCCCACAGACAACAGAAAGGTTGCTATGATGGAGCTCAATCAGCAAACTATGCTTAACGTAGGAATTGCTATCTGCCAGTAATCATAGCAACCTTTTGATAGCTGTGTACCGTATTCCCAGGTGTAGGGTGGCATTGCTAAGGTATGCAAGTGCTAGTATTGGGAGATGCACGCAGGGCCCAATGTCCTGCCTCTCCAGGGGGCATTGGCTAATGGAGCCTGTGGGTGTGTCTGCCCCTGTTGGCTGCTGCTTTACGGCAGAGGTTCCCAACTCCAGTCCTGGTGTGCCAAACACTGTTCGGGTTTTCATGCTGTCCCTCATGAATATGCATGAGATACATCTGCATACCATGGGGGTGGTGCATAGATATGCAGCACAGGCATCTTTATTAGAGGCAGCATGGAACCTGAATGGTGTTTGGCCCTCCAGGACTGCATTTGGGAGACTCTGCTGTAGGTAATGCGCCTGTTTATGGAGTCTGTGCTCTGTAGGGTAAAATGTAGGTGTTTTGGGCATGTTTACGTCATCTGCAATAAAGGTTCTGTCTGTATTAGCACATTGTAGTAGTGGGTAAAATGTGAGGACTGGGTTGGCAGGCACCATAGCTGGGACTTGAACCTGTGACCTTCTGCCTCCAAACACACTGGCTGTGTGCACTGCACCACTGTGTTGCCACAGAGACAGTGCATTCCCTGGTGATACCATGACTGTTTGTCCGGCAGGGCCTGTCTGTTGCAGTGCATGGCACCCACCTACACAGGGCTAGGCCACTGTCTGCTCTGGGCAGCTGCCACTGCCCCCCTCCACCACCAGTACCCCTCTGCCACCATGCTGACATGCCCTTCTGCTGGTGGTGCTGGTGGTGTGCAGTCTTAAGCCATCCAGTGTGCAGGTAGGCGGCTGCCTATGGTGCGTGTTCTGGGGTAGGGGTGCCTGCATAGGCATCCACGCTTCCCCCCAACACCGCCTGCCAATGTTCTGTGCCCTTGGAGGTACCTGCTGGGTACTATCCCCTGTGACACTGTGATAAACACAGCTCCTATCAAGTTCAAGATTGTTTGGGACGGAGATCTCTGATGCCCCACAATCTGATTGGTCAATGGTAGGTGTTTTGAAACGTAAGATCATAAGAGCTGAATTACATGCAGAGACCATGAAGGAATATTGCTGGGAATGACGTATCCCCCGTGGGTTAAGGGTATATAGGGCCCTCATTTATTTGAAAACAATGTAGCATTTTGTGGACAAATGGAATGCTATTTTATCAAAGTGTTCATTTGATCTGATGTTACATCTTGTGGAAATTACAGCGTCGGAGCTCTCCAAACTAATGAGTGAACTGGATGATAAACTGTAACATCTGCGTACCCAAGAGTGTTTTGAAGTTAAACTAAAACAAATGGATGGGCAAATGCAACAGTTCCAACAAGAGGTGCTGCAGCTTAAGCTCAAGAAATTTCAAAGGGATGCTGCAGATTACCATTGTGGGGAAGTCTATCCATGGATGTATCAGTGGATATCTTCTAAGGGACAGCATCAACATTTGACTTTTGAGGGAACATCTGTTGACTCCTCTGACACCTCTGATGAGGAATCTTTTTTAGAACATGGCAGTACGGACCCCCAGAGTCAAGCACGATCTCGAGGGGGAGGTTGAAACCAACATTGGCATCGGGGTCAGTCATGAGTCGCACTCCCATAAAGGTGGCGTGGGAACTGTCTTTGGGTGATTCATTAGATTTGGGTAAGGTTTGTCGACTCGCATTCATGTTTAACATATCTAATCAAGTTTTGACAGTAGAAGAAGAACTAGTATTGAATTATGGTTTGTCCTTCCACTCCGCCTAATAGTTTTTCATATCATGTTAGTTTACAAGTTTTTATTTGGAAATTAAGAATAGCTTTATTTTTTGCAAACCAATCTGATGCAGGGCATAGGTTAAATCATTTTAGAGCAAAATTCTATTGGATTCCCACAGGAGAAATTGATTCCAACATTATTGTATTTGAGCAGGTAGTTATGGAAGGACTTAAGAATTTTACCTGTCCCCAGGGTACAGCATAATTTATCAAAGTCTGAATGGCATGCATTGAAATCTTTGCAGCAGGATAACACTTTTGTGATGAAACCAGTAAATAAAGGGGGTGGAATAGTAATTCTTGATAAGCTTGCTTAAGGGGGAGATTTTGTCCCAATTAGAGAACAGGACTTTTTATCGCCTTTTGGTGGAGGATCCCACTTCAGCGATACAATCTGAAATTTTGGAAGTGTTGGAGAGGACGCTGGTAATAAGTGTAATCTCAGAACGGTTATTGAAGTTTCTTTATATCCAGTATCCATGAATTCCATCGTTTTATGTAGTCCCCAAGATACATAAGTCCTTGACTAAACCACCAGGGCATCCAATTGTGAAAAGGATTGGCTCATGTTTAGAGCCCCTTTCGCAATATATGAACTCTTTTTTGAACCCGCTGGTTAAACAGGCCAGTCGTATATTAAGGATTCCAGGGATTTATTGTCTTTTTTGGACTCTTGGCAGGGTCCTAGGGATCATATATTCTTGTCACTATGGATATTTCGGCATTATACACAAATGTGCCAAAGGTTTAAGCGGTGAAGGTTTCTATGCATTATTTGACATCATTGCAACATTCTGATGCTCAGATGTAGTTTTACTACAGTTTATTGGAAATTATACTATGCAGGAATTATTTTGAGTTTAATAGATTATTTTACCATCAGAGGGTGTATCTATGAGAGCTAGTGGTTCCATTGGTTGCTGGGTTATATGTGGACCAAGTAGCATATAGTATGTTTCCCATATTGGCCATGGGTAGTGAAATGGGTTAGGTATATAGATGATATCTTTCTTATTTGGCAGGGCCAAGAGTGAGAATTGTATGAGATTTTAGGATGTTCCATATGCAGTATAGTCATTTACAGTTTACCCCAGAGGTATCTAAGGAAACTGTCCATTTTTTGAACATTATGATTAATTTGGGCAAGTTTGTTTTTTCCACTTCTATATATCATAAGGATATGGATCGGAATAGTTTGCTTGAATATCAAAGTTTTCATCCATGACACATTCGTAACCATATCCCTACGGGACAGTTTTTACGTCTCCGTAAGTTATGTTCTTCACGACAAGAGTTTAGATCTCAGTCACATAAGATGGCATTGAAATTTTATAACTGGGGTTATCCACATCATGTAATACATCATGCTAAAAATTATTATTATTTTTGACCACACAGAAGAAGGATGTACCTAGATTAACTTGTGTTTTGTCTACCCATACCCGGCATATAAGGGATTTGATATTACAACATTGGAATATATTGCAAATACATGCTGTGTTTAAGGAGCCTCCAGTATTTTCTTTATGGAGAGGTCGAAATTTGTGGGATATATTAGTGCACTCTCAACATTGGGAGGATAGAGATTGTGAAGAGAAGGGACATAGAAAATGTAATTGGTGTATTGTATGTAGGGTGACTATGGAATTGACAAGGCATGAACACCTTATTAGGGGATTTGTTCATTTTTGCAGGATTCCACCACTTGCAACACCATTGGTGTAATTTACACAGTGATTTGTTCATGTTCATTGCTATGGGGTCTATTCGTCCCGTTTTCCTGTCCCTGACTAAGCTCCCTGTACTAACAGGGAGTTTGTACAGGGAAGCTAGTTGGGAGTGGGAAGGAGGCAGAGTAGAGGCGAGGTTAAGGCAGTGGGCAGCCTGTGTCCCTGGATGTACAAGGCCAATTCTGATGTTGGCCCTGTACGTCTGATGCCGGCAGAGTACACGGGGATCTTATTCCATCTCTGAGGTGGAATAAGTTCCCCTAGATGGCAGGGGATGGCAGGCCTGGGGCATGTCAAAGGATGGAGGGGGCTCAGGAGATTCTCTACAGCCCAACCCTGACCTTAGGAGGCCAGATCCGGGGTCGGGCTGTGGAGAATAAATGAAGTCATTGGCAGACGGGGATTGCGGCTCCTGAATGAAGCTGCGGTGCCATGGCAACTGGATGCCATGGTGCAGTGGCTCCATTTGGGAGCCTTGACTGAGATAGCCGGGCAGAGGCCAGTATATGCAGGCTGACCGGAATCAGGTGGCCCCCTGAGCGTACAGGCCTAGACGGGATTCTGATCCTATGGGGGCTAGACGTGACCCACAGGATCAGAATCCCATCTAACTCTGTGCATCTGGTTCCAACCGGATGCACAGAGGCCTTAGGATGCACATCTTAAAATATGCCTCCACATATAGGACAGACATTTCAGCCATTTAAAGTACGGATAATAGAACATCTTTCTGTGATTCAATGTGGGGTAAAATCAGCTCAGTTAGTTTCTCATTGGTTAGAGAAGAATCATACAGTTCAAGATTTACGATGTTTTATATTGGACAAAGTTAGTAGGGGGGGTGGTGGTGATATGCAATGACGTTTATGTCACTGGGAACAACAGTATATTTTCAGGTGGGACACTGTGATACCGAAGGGGTTAAATTTGCAGATGGAATGCATTGGTTTTATTGAGGTATGTGGGTATTTACAGGGTGGTTTGAATCTTGCATGTACTGGCGTCTTTCTTGAAGAAGGTTTGAGTCTCTCTGCTGGGAGCCGTATGTATTGTTTGATGAAGGTCGGTGAGTAGGTAGAGGTTCTGGCTGTCTTTGTCATTGAGTTGAGATGGTGTATTAAAATGTATTTTGGCTTTAGTTACAATTTCCCTGAAGAAGTCCAAGAGGCGAAACTAAGGTCTATGGTTGGAGTATAATGAGGATTGGAGCATAATGATTGAAATGAAGTGACTGTGAGAGACAGCATGCAATATAGGTCTGCAATAGTAATGGAGAGTTGAGATCGCAGTGGATTCAAGGAGAGGATTGGATTGTATGCAGCAGATAGTGAATATGAGTTATAACATGAATATAATACGGAGTGGAAGTTTATAACAGTAACGTGGTTGACATTGTTGCTGAATCACAGTCAGCGGTGAATGCAGCCTGCTGATATCCCCTCCAAGAATTGACCCAATCTAGAAATGCCCTCACACTGCATTGTAGATAGATTATGTATATAGTTAACCCAGTTATCCAAGTTTGTACTCCTGTTCAATGTAAAACCTGACAGTTTGTCGTTATGGTCGTTGTTGTTATGATGTAAACCGCGCTGATTCTAAATAGCGCGGTATATAAGAAACTGTAATAAATAAATAAATAAATAAATAAATATATCCACTTGGGGGGCAATTCCATTCTGGGTGTCCCTTGCCTGTGCATGAGCCCAGTATCTGTATGTGCCTTGGTTGCACCCGAACCAGATCCCACGGGGGCTAGATGTGCCAGCAGGATCAGAATTAAGTGCAACTGGTTGGAAAAGCAGGCCATGGCCCAATTCTAAGCCCCGGATGTCCAGCCTACTGCATGACTAGTCCAGGTAGGCTCCTGCATGGAGTGGTGGTGGCATAGCGTCCTGTTGCCATGCCACTGTGGCTCCATGCAGAAGCTGTGATTCCTGGCAGTCCCTGAAGAATTGCATTGCCCACAGCCTGATTCCAGATCGGGCCTACTGCGGCTAGGTTCAGGCCGTGGTGAACCTCCTCACCTTCCATTCCTGGCCTGTCCACGTCATCTGGCTCCTTCTAGGGGGACTTATTCCCCCATCCAATCCGTTGTTCCCGGACACAGAGGGCCAACCTCGGAATCGGCCATCAACATCCAGGGTTGGGTTCCCACCCACTGCCTGCCCTCACTCCACCCGAGGCCTGCCCCCTCCCACCCACAAGCAAAGCTCCACACACAGCTCAGGTCTACATGTGGGGAACTCTGTTTCTCGCATGAAGGCCGGACATTTAGCAGGTCTAGACAACCTGATCAGACATCCAGACCCGCTATTCAATGTTCAGAATAGTCCCCAAAGTGTATATGTATGGATGAATGCAACTGGCAAGCCCACAATTCTTTGGAGTACTTCTGACAAAGTACTGCATCACAGGCAATTGCTGATCCCTCTGACTACAGACATGATCCCCTCGTTATAGCCCTTCATAAGCCTTTTGACTCAAGAAGGTTACCTGCTGTCTTAGCATAACACAAAAGGAGAAAAATGTTATCTACTCTCATTTCCAAAGTGTCTGCTGCTTAATATTTTATAAGTGTTCCTTCACTCATACTGTAACCTTAGTGCACTGCATGAGACTCGCTCCAAGAAAAATAAACAAACGTGTCCCTGCCTAACTGTAATGATAGAGAAACTTGCCGAAAGCAGTCACGTTTACTTATTTAAATTAAGGCAGATTAGGGATCTGGTTTTCCTCATTTTTCAGCTCCAATCACAGCTTCTCACTGGTATACCATGATTAGCACCTTGTACTTCACTGTCTATGATAGGAAACAAATGAAGCTGCTTCAGGAATGGAGTTATGTGTGCGGATCTAGGGTATTTTGCCTCTAACCTACAGTAGTAGCCATGTCTTGGGCTATCTGCAGTGTCCTAGTTGAACAAGCAGACTGTCTTCCTATATGAGTTTGCAATAATCAAATGATGGTAAAGGAAGAGCCCTCAAGACTGTATGAAAGTGCATCTGATTGAAAAGGACACAGATTGCCTACAACCTTCAACTCCTAGAGCGTGGACATATGTTGACCGGCTAATGTACATACGTTTGCATGCCACCCTCCCCTTCATTTCTTTGTAAGTTCTCTGTAATGTTTTTAAGTTGAAATGTAAACTGCTTTGATTTAAGGATAAGGCGGTATTATTTATTTATTTATTTATTTATTTAACAAGATTTATATACCGTCTTTCTACAAGTTAAGACGGTTTACATATAACAATTG
This sequence comes from Ichthyophis bannanicus, assembly GCA_033557465.1. NCBI lineage: Eukaryota > Metazoa > Chordata > Amphibia > Gymnophiona > Ichthyophiidae > Ichthyophis > Ichthyophis bannanicus. The sequence goes on from CM066035.1 coordinate 103,417,317, forward strand.
GCAGTGTGTTTTATTTATTATTTATTTATTTAAAGTTTTTTATATACCGCGCTATTCAGCATCAGCGCGGTTTACATGGAACAAAACAATCTCAGTACATTTGAAAACACGTATGAGTTACAGATAACAGGGCAATAAACTTGGGTAACAAGGGTAACTATCTACAATAACGATTGAACTATTTACATAAAATGAACTGTTTACAAGGAACAGGTAACAGGTATATAATGAATATGAATGAAACTACAATGAATATGAAGAGAACTAATTACAATAAGCAGAGATTAACTATTTACATAGGAATTTACAAGGAAAAACACTAGGCTATAAGATATGATTTGAGAGGCCAAATGTAGGGAGGAGAGTGTATTAAAAAAAAACGTGTTAAATAAATAAAATAAAATAATATGCCGTCTTGTGACCAACTCTCTGGCTCTGGTTGGGTTTGCTTTCCCAGGCTACTGGCTCAGGTCTTTCTCTCTCTCTCTCTCTCTCTCTCTTTCTCTCTCTCTCTCTCTCTCTCTTTGTATCTCCCTCTCTCAATTGGCTTTGATCCTCTCTGCAGTTGGCTAGGTCTCTTGTCTCTCTGTCAGCTCATCTCTCCCTGGATTTCATGTTTTCCGATGGCATCACCTCTCTCTCTCTCTCCTAACTTTGGCCATTTTTACTGATTCCCATCTCACCTTTCAATGGAGCTCTGGTAACCTGCTGTTGGCTCTCTCACCAGATCTGGACTCACCCGCACACTGAGCTCTGGTGTCTTACAGCTGGCCTCTGGTCTCTCACCTTAGCAGTTTCTCAGTGACTCTCTCCTGATGCTTCGGAAGCCTCACCTCTGGTTTCTGTTCTCTTTCCTTGGGCTTTCTTCTTTGAGTAGGAGGAAATCATGGGCTCAGGGCTAGACTTAAGATCTTTGCATGCATAGGTAAGACCAGACAGCAGGTTCCAGAGAGAAGGGTATCAGTGATCCCAAAGATTGGAGATCCAGAAGAGGAGCAGAGGGAGATCAAAGGACTTTGAAGTAGCAAATGCTCATGTCCCTAAAGTAAGCAAGAGCAGGCTCCTCTTTCGCCTGGGTATTTGGTACCTTCAAAATTTGGCATATTAGGCAGTTGCCTATTTTGCCTATGCCTATATGTAAACCTGTATGGTCTTTTCTTCTTTTTATTCTGTGCGTCCAGAGCTGAACAGGTCCCTACTTCCCTCTTCCAGAAGGAACCAATAATCCTGTTCCTATTTTGTGCCATAGGTGGAAACCTTTCTTCTTTCCCTCATTTCCCTACCAGGTTCTTGTGACTGCCAGACCTCTCTCCCTTCTTCTAGAGACCTAACTCTACTTCTGATGCACAGACTCAATATCACCTCACAGCAGCAATTGCAGTTATTTGCTTCTTGTAAGTTTCTCTGCAGCTCTTCAGTGGGCCCACAGTCCTGGCTTTCCATTCAACTGATGGCTCATTCCTGCCTGTCCCTGTGTCACTTTTCTTCTCGGGCATTCCTACCACCCCAGGCCCACAGCTCCAGCCACAGTTCACTCTGTGGCATGCTGATTCTGGCTCGTGTAATTACTCAGTTGGACTGCTGTAACTCCTTATATCAAGGTCTGACGTTATCTCAGTTTAAACTATTCCAAATATTACAGTCAAACTCCTTTTGGCACAAAGAAATATGACCACATTGTTCCTCTTTTTCTAAAGGAATACTGGCTGCTGCAAACATTCAGAGTTCCATCTGAAGATTCTTATATGAGGCATCAAAGGATGCCATTCTGACTTAATATTATTTATTTCTAATTTGCTAATTCCATACATACCAACCTTTTTGTTACAATGATAAATAAAGGTAAAAGGAAAAGGAGACTGCTATGGCTTTCGAAAGAAGTAGCTGAAAAAGTGAAGAAAAAGAGTTGGACCAAGGGAGAGCCCTAGATGTGGTGTTTTTAGATTTCAATAAAGCCTTTGACACTGTTCCTCACAGGCAACTTATAAACAAACTGAGCACCCTAGGGATGGACCCTAAGATTACTGCTTGGATTAGAAAATGGTTGGGTGGGAGGCGACAAAGAGTACAGGTAAATGGAGAGCACTCTGAGGAGAAGGATGTCACCAGTGGTGTGCCCCAGGGATCTGTCCTTGGTCCGATTCTTTTTAACATCTTTGTTAGTGATATAGCGGAAGGGCTGTCGGGTAAGGTTTGCCTCTTTGCAGATGATACAAAAATCTGCAATAGAGTAAACACCCAGGAAGGTATAGATAACATGAGGAGGGATCTAGTTAAGCTTGAGGAATGGTCTAGAATTTGGCAGCTGGGATTTAATGTTAAAAAATGTAATGTCATGCATTTGGACTGCAGCAATCAAAGGGAGCAATATAGTATAGGGGGTGAAGTACTTTTGTCCACTAAAGAAGAGCGGGACCTAGGCGTGATTATGTCTGATGATCTTAAAGTAGCTAAACAGGTAGAAAAGGCAACGGCAAAAACTTGAAGGATGCTTGGGTGCATAAGGAGAGGAATGGCTAGCAGAAAAAAGGAGGTGATAGTACCTCTGTATAAGTCTTTGGTGCGACTTCATTTGGAGTATAGTGTGCAATTCTGGAAACCGCACCTTCAAAAGGATGTAAACAGGATGGAGTCAGTGCAGAGGGTGGCTACTAAAATGGTTAGTGGTCTTTATTATAAAGCATATGAGGACAGATTTAAGGATCTTAATATGTACACCTTAGAGGAAAGGCGGGATAGAGGTGATATGATTGAGATGTTTAAATACCTCCATGGAATATATGTTCAGGGGGAGAGCCTCTTTCAATTGAAAGCAAGTTCTGCTACGAGGGGACATGGGATGAGGGTGAAGGGGGGTAGATTCAGGAGTGATATGCGAAAATATTTCTTTACTGAAGGAGTGGTGGATCCATGGAATAGTCTCCAAGTGGAGGTGGTAGAGATGAGGACAGTAACTGAATTCAAAAAAGCATGGGACAAACACAGAGGATCTCTAAAGGAAAAAAGTGGACTGTTGTAGTTGTTGATATAGAAGGACAGACTAGATAGGCCATGTGGTCTTTTTCTGTCGTCATATTTCTATGTTTCTGTGTTTCAATACCTTGGTGAACACTTTGCCCTTCTCAACAGAATTTGTTGATTACATATTTATGTATTTATTTATTTATATCCCACTCAAGTCTAAGAAGGTTACAGGCCACATCTGCATCTTTAAGACAATACATCAGAACAACATTAACATACACAAAATTGCAAATCTGCAACAGATATACAATTATAAGCTAACACCATACAGTCATATTCGGTAAAAAGATGAGTTTTTCAGTCTTTGTCTAAATCCTAGTAAATCCCTACTTGCATGCAACTCATCTGGAAAAGAATCCCATAATCATGGAATGTATAGGTAAAGAGCTCTAGTATAGCTAAACTGAATCTTATACATACCAAAGGGAGGAATAATGTAAGTATTTTGTGAATAAGCACATATTGGGCAATTAGCAGTATAGCTTTGAAGCACCATCTGCACCCTATTAGCTATAAAATTACAAGCAACCCTGAATAAGGTAATTAATACCTTGTACTTGCCTAGATGGGTCGTCAGGAGTCAGCAATGACTAGACCACACACACACACACGCACACTCACAAACACACATATTTCACTCTGAATATGATAGGAAGCCAGTGAAACTACTTAAGGAGTGAAGTTATGTGGGCTTATCTAGGTATTTAGTTACTAACCTAGCTGTTATATTTTACGCCATCTGCAGTGCCCTAGTCAAACAGGTAGGTAGGTCTTGATATATGATGTTGCAGTAACCAACAATGGTAAAACTAGTGCTTGCAGGAATTATGAAAGTTTGCACCAGATAGCAAAGGGTGCAATCAGTCTACATCCTTCATCCTAAAATATACCTTCTTGAAGACACTTTGAACCTATTATTGAAAGGGTTAGATTCTGATCCAAAATTATTCTTAGGTATCGGACTTCAGTGTGAGTAGCAATTTCTACTTAGTGTACTAAATTCAAGTCATCCTCTTCCATTATAGCCTTTAGATACAGAATCGTATCTCCCATACTATGGGCATTTATACAAAGAGCTTACCAGATGTTGCTTATATATTGAAATATACATCTGAATAACTTAAAATTCAGCAGATCAGAATCAGGCAATTATTCGTAATCCCTGTGCATTGTGCATGCATGTGTTGCCTGGGGAAAGTTGGGGCATGTGAGTTATTTTTGATGAGTGGTTTAGGGATGGCGCAGTTGGATTGTGGAAATTTGCAGGGTGTTGTGGAAATTACAGGGGTGCTAGTAACCAGGGTGGAGTCAGTTTGTGCGAGCTATTTTTTGCAGGGGTGTCAATTGTGGGAGGATAGTTTTTGGGCATGGGGTGGTGGGGCTGTTGCTGGCATAGAGGTTTTTAGGGTAGAAAAAATAGGGATGTAGGGCAGAAGTAGGGAGGTAGTTTTTAGGGGTGAGGTCTCTTTGTGGGATGGTGGGGCAGTTGTAGGGGATTATTCCCTCTCATCTCAAAGTTTGACTGGAAAGTACAAAAATATTGTTTTGGTGCCTTGGCATCCTCCCTTTGAAAAGGTTTGCCAATGGATAAAAGACTGGGAATCTCATTTAAGAAAATTAAAGCTTCTCCAAAAAACTATTATTTTAATATGGCATATCACTGAAGCCAGAAAGTCTACTAATAACTTTCCGAAGCTCCTGCTGAGTTTGCAGCTTGCTGAGACTTGAACTAAATGAGGTGTTGTTTTCCCTTCTCACTACTTGTAACTTTAGTCCCTTTTTTCTGCCCAATTTCTACGATATTTATATTTGGTGAATTTTTATTAGTGGTCCTTTTTTATATTATATTGTAAACACCTACATTTTTTTTTACATATGCAGCATATCAAATAAATGTGAAATGTGAAACAAGTAAGGTAGCCACTGGCTACATTATGCTTAAAAATAAATGTATAATTAATATTGGTAAGTATTCATCAGAACTAAGAACTCTCCAGCTTTTACCTGCAGCTTCAATATTTAGAACCAAAACTCTGGGTCTCCAGGACCAGTCCCAGATTTCTTAAGGCATAGAGCTCAATCAATAATCCTGAAGAAAAGCCTTTGAGTTAAAGGCAAAGTTTATGATCATAATTTTTTGGTCAACTTCAAGTAGAAACCTAAGAATGTAAAGAAAGTATGTCAGTCAATCATACACAGAATTTGCCATATTTAGTGTCCACATGAAAACTATACTGGGAGGTATTCAAGAAGGAAGTTTGTCATCGAAAAATAATAAGAATGCTTTGGTAAACAGAGACCATGGAATTGCTTCTAGAAAGGAAGGCAAGCAAGAGTGAAGAAAATGAAGGTCATTTTGAACTATATGAGACCCAGCAGGTAGAGCTGATATCATTCAAATTCAGTAGAGTTTGTAATGTTTTTTCAAATAGATGAATCATCAGTAAGGCTATATTATTATCTAGTTTTATCTTCCTTTGCCTAGAGAAAAGTAAAATTTGAGGACTTTCTTGGTTTAGATTTCTATTAATGCAACAATTTGGCATTCAAATGTTTCCTTAATTTTGAACCTCATCATTTATCATGATGAAAGATTTTAAATAATAGAACTTTTTCACAATCACATAAAAAGTGAAAAATATATGAAAATTTGAAGAAGGATAGTTGAGTTACTCTATAGCAGCTAAAATAAGAAAGATGCAGCTGATACCGACTAACACATTTTTTGAGGAATGAGCTTTCACATAGGTAATAAAGTATTTTACAATAAAGGTACTAGTTTATTAATTCTTTGTCTATGGAAAACCTTTGATAAATCAGGTCAAAAGTGAACAAGAAAACAATAAAAAACAAAAAAAAAGCTAAGGACACAAGGAGCCTGATATTCAGTGCCGGTGGCTAGCGCGATTACAGCGGCTAGCCGTCAGCGCTGAGCATTAAAAGTGGATACTGAATGCCGGGGTCATATGCAGCCATGACATTGAATATCTGGAGTTGCCGCACAGCCGCCGACACCGCAGAAGCTAACTGGGCAGCAGCGATATTGCACCGCTGCCTGGTTAGCTCCCATGGGTAAAGATAGACCAGCTTTTACTACATCTATCTTTACCCATGTGTCTCTAACCAGACAGTTGAGCAATATCACTGCTGTCCATTTATCAATGAGTGCCGCCTCTGATCTGCCCCAGAGCACCCTTGACATACCCCGATGCTACACGGTTAGCATTGCGGTATTTAGCGGCACTACTTGGGGATATTCAATGGCACTAAGCATGTTAGTGCCGCTGAATATCCCTCTAAGCGGCATTTACACAGTTTATTGCTCTGTAAACCATGTAAAGGCCTTTGAATACGTGGCCCAAGGACTTTAAGTAATTTGCAGTGTAACATGTGCTGTTGTGTCAGTGCTGACTTCTGGCGACCAAGCATCTCCTGGATTTTCTTGGCAAGTTGGAACTGAAGTAGATTGTCAGGCTTTTTTTCCTAGGCAATGAAGGGTAAAGTGACTTGCTCAAGGCCACAAAGAGTGTCAGTGGGAATTGAACATTGGTCTCTTGATTACCAGGCCACTGCTGTAACCACTAAACTATTCCTCCACTTGAAGCAATTTATTGGAGTTCAAAAGGTTTTGAAAGTGCACATTATGAGGGTTATTTTAGAAGCCTTATTTGTGCTTTGGACATCTACAAATAGGCATGCAGATGTCCAAATCATGGAGACATCCCTAGAGCCATTTTAGAAAGTGGTTGTAAGGATGTATCCAGCACAAGGACATATAAGACTCAATGGGGGCATGGTGTAGGCATGTCTGGGGCATTCCCAAGTACTTGGACATCCTCGTCCAATTTCATAAATACCTCACACATCTCAAACCACTTCCAAGTTTATGTTGCATGTAACAAATTCCTAGCCGGTGGCAACAAATACAGGGATCCTTCCTCAGCCCTTGGTTTCCTATATCTGGTCCCAGAAGCAAGTGAGATGAAATGAGAGCACAACACACACACAGAGTTATATCATAACAAAGACTGCTAAAGCTTTAGGGAGACAGCCACGTCCTGTAGCTCCCTTAATTTACTTGTCCACAGCACTTTCTTTTATTAGGGAAAAACTGCCACATTATGCATTCTTTTGTCATGCTTTTTGTATTGCCTACATCTATATGCTACAGGTGCAGCTAAAACTATGGTGATCATTCTGATCATTGAATAGCAGGGCTGGACATCCGGGTTGGACGTCCAACCCGCGCACTGCCCCTGAAAACGATTCTGCCCTCAGTGCTTCTCATACGTACAGATTGTTTGTGTGGGGAGCGCTAGATGAGGTCGGAAGGGGACAGTGCCAGGGCGGAGCGGGGTGGTGCAGCTGCCAGGACATACAGAGGTGATTCCAGTCGTGCTTCTGTATGTTTAATTATTTATTTTTGTGCTTTTTATACCGCAATATCTTGTAATCAAAGTGGTTTACAGTTGAAACAACAGATACATTGAACATTTAACTGGTGCTGAAACATTCAATCAAAAATTTGCATAATTCTAACAAAAGAACTTATTTACAATTTTATAACCAACAAAGTCAATCAGCTTATTGCAGAAGGGGAGTGGATACCTATGTAGGGTCTGTGTCGGTTGGTTCGGTGTCAGATGGATTTTCATTGTGCCCAAAATTTTCAGTGAAGGGGTGTGTTTTGAGATGGGAATGGAATGAGAATAAATTAGTAATACTCTGAAGGCTAGCTGGTAGTGAGTTCCAGAGCATTGTGGATGTGTATTCAAATGCTCTATTGCTAGTGAGCTCCCAGATACACGCCCAGCCTATTCCACCTCAAGGGTGGACTAAGTGCCAGGTGCTGTGTAGATCGCAGCCTGCAGTCCCTCCTACCCTACCGTGACACTGCTGGAGAGGCTCTGCTGCCTGATCTCGGCCTTGGTGGCCCCCACCAAGGGTCGGACAGCAGGGCGATGGGGCCAGTATGCGTTTCGCCATTTGGTTGCTCTGGCTGGACATGCCAGTACCAGGACAATGGAATGCCATTGCATCAGCACATCAGCCGGAGCAGTCTGTGGCTGGACAGGCAGGCCAGTAGACATCCCACGCACCTGAATGGGGTGCCCAGCTGGATGTCTATGTCCCCGATTCTATGTCTGGGCTCCACGGCAGCAGAATCGGGGACATCTGCTGCATATCTGGTTTTTGCACGGCCAATGCGGCCAGACGTGCAGAAACCAGAATATGTCTCCACATGTTTCAGGTCAAGTCAAGCGTAAACATATTGCTCACACTTAATCAGAACAACTTCCTGCAAACATGAGCTTTCTTTCTTGACTCCCATGCAAGATTTAACCTTGACTGTCTCACTTATTTATAAACATCCCTTGTAATATTGACAGCATATTTAGAGCTATTCTCACACTCTAACGTTTCCCTGTTAGACACTAGCCCCCCTTCAGGTCCCTTTCTACAGTTTGTAGCTGCACCAGGGCATGGATAGGCATCAGAAAAGCTCTCATGCTCCCATCCAGATACCTGGAGGGCATAGAGAAGGGTGCACTCTGATACTCCCTATATTATTACTGATAATAACGAAAATGGCAGGGAAACTAGGGCAGATCTCCACATGCCAAATAGCTTGTGTTCAGCATAGACTAGACATTGAAAACCCCAGTTTTTCTAGTGGGGACATCTATGTAGCCACCAGTGTGGCTGTCTAATTCAGGAACATCCATGTTTCCAAAATCGGTCAGATACTTAAACATCTCTGATGTTTTTTGGAACATTTTGCTCTGAATGTCCCAAATTTTACCTTGATGTCATTTCTGGAATGCCACTTCATGAATTCATATAAGATACCAAAAGCCAAGTCTATGCTGCACAAGGTTGTTGTTAAGTGCCATTGAGTTGGTGTTAATTCATGGTGACCCTCTGGATAGCTGTCCTAAATTGTATTTGATCCTCAGTCAAGTGTCTCATTGTTGATAGAGTGGCATCCATACCTGCTGTTATTATATTGATTCATCTCATTGCTGGCCTTCCTCTTTTGCATCGACTTTGAACCTTACCAAGCATGATGCCTTTCTCTAATGATCTCTGTCTTTGCATGTTGAGTCCAAAATATGAAAGTCAAAGTCTTTTCATCTGAGCTTCTAAAGAAAGCTTAGGTTTGATCTCCTCTAGTACTGATTAGTTTGTTCTTCAGGCAGTCCATGGTAAACACAGTATTCTTCACCAACACCATAATTCAAAGGTATTAATTTTCTTCCTTTCTATCTTTTTCACTGTCCAACATTTGCTTCCATAGGATGTTATTAAAAATACCATGGCTTGGACAAGTTAAATATTTGTATGGAGAGAGAAATCTATGCTCTTGAGAAACTTATCTAGGACCTTAATAGCCATTCTGCAAAGAGCAAAACGTCATCAGATTTCTTGACTACTTCTCATTTCTTTATTTATTGATCCAAGCAGGTTAAAGTTGTCCAGTATTTCAATTTCTTCTCCATCAACAGTGAACTAATTGATTTTGCCATTTGTCAGGATCTTTGTCTTCTTTAATTAAGATGCAGGCCCATTTTAAGACTATGTTCCTTTATCTTAAGAAGTAAATGTTTCAGATTGTCTTCACTTTCAGTCAGAATCATCAGCAGTGGTATCATCAGCATAGCAAAGGTTGTTGAAGAATCTGCCACCAATCTTCACACCTTGGTTGTCTTCATATAATCCTGCTTCTCTGATGATTTGTTTTGCATATAAATTAAACAGGTAGGGGGAAAGTATGCAGCTTTGTCATACACCTTTACTGATTCTAAACCATTCTGTTTCTCCTTTTTCTATTTGAAATGTAGCTTCTTGATCAATGTGAAGGTTATTCAAGAGAACTATTAGATGTTCTGGTATACTCATGCTTCTCAAAGTGGTCCAGAGTTTCTCATGGTTTACGCAGTCAAAAGCCTTTCGGTAGTCAATAAAACACATATAGATATCCTTTTGGTATTCTTTTGTCTTTTCAAGGATCCATCTCACATCTGCAATGATGTCTCTTGTTCCTTGCCCTTTGCTGAACCTTGCTTGCACTTCAGTCAGTTCTAGGTATGGTTGTTGTCACTGCTTGATGAGTAGAATCTTGCTGGCATATGGGATCAGAATGATTGTGCGATAATTTCCACAGTCAATTGGGAATGCCATCAATACCCAGTGCTTTATTCTTTGATAATGCTTTCAATACTGCTTTGACTTCTTCTTTCATCACCAATGGATCCTGATCATAAGGCACAGGATGAAACGGCTGTTGGTTCACTTGATCTTTATGGTATAATGATTCTGTATATTCTTTCCACCTTTCCTTGATCTTCTCACCATCATTTGACATGGATCCTTGAGCATCTTGTAGCATTCCAATTAGAGGCTGGAATTTTCTCTTTAATTCTCATAACTTTAGGAAAGCTGATCTTGTTCTTCCTCTAATAGTTTCTGATTCTATTTCTTTGCATGCATCATTGTAGTACTTCTCCTTGTCTCGTCTTGCTGCACATTGGAAATCACTTGAGTTCTGTGATTGCCTTTTTTTTCTCTGGCTTTAGTTCTCTGCATTTCTGGGCAATTTTTAAAGTTTCTTCAGTCATCCATTTTGGTCTTTTTTGTTTTTTCACTTTTTATACTTCTCATTGTCTTTGAGTGCAACTTTCTTGATGTCATCCCATAACTCTTCTGGTGCTCTGTCATTTTGCAGGCAGTGTTTAAATTCTGGTGGTATATTCTCAAGTTCATATTTTGCTACATTCATCTGTGGCTTGCTTTTTTCAGCTTTAGCTTGAGTTAGTAGTTGGTGGACTGTACCACAGCCAGCTCCAGATTTTGTCTTTGTTGATGTTATTGAGCTTTTACGATGTTTATTTTCACAGGTGTAGTCAATTTGATTTTTTGTATAATCCATTTGGTAAAGTCCATGTGTACAGTCGCTGCTTATGTTGCTGGAAGATGGTATTTGAGATGAAGAGTTTGTTGGTCTTGCAGAATTCTATCAGTCTTTCTCCAGAGGGTAAAAAGACACAAACAAGCTCAGCTACTCCATGAGAACCAAAGTGCTGGGCACTCTTTGACTTATAATTTTATGAAATGATGTACCATAGAGTTATTTGAAGTGTTTTACTAAGGATCTGAAAGAGAAAATTGCCCACCTATCTTAATATTCTAAGTAGGTAACAAAGCAAATTTCAAAATAATATAACACATAAGAATTCATAAAATGTACTACATGGAATGAACTGAGACAGATATTATACATGGTCATTTCTGAAACATCTGCACCACCAAGTATCACCAAACATCTCACAGAACAATAATGCTTTCAATGATTTCCAAAATTTAACAAAGTTGGTTCAGAATGCAACTCTAGAAGACATATGTTACAGGCATACCCTCATCCATGGAAAAAATGTGGCTGCATACATCATAAGTACTTCAGAAGCACTTGGCAAAACCATCGTACATACAGTTTTATTTCACTTTTATTTTCAGTGCAACTATATTTGAAAAGCTCTGCCAGTTGCCATGATCATATCCTTGCATTATCCAGTACTAAACTCCTTTATCTCAGAGTATTATACGAAGGAGACTGTTCATGTAAGAAAACAGAGAAGCAGAAAGGAAATCACCATGATTTAATATACTTACACATAGAATTTGATTATTGTCTGGAAACTGAGTCCTGAGGATCTTTTGTTAGCTTGTCTTGGCAGTCTAGTCTTTTTCTTATCAGCGTAAGCTGCTATGAGCAATATTGCAGAAGAGCTGGCATAAAAGAATTGTGCTGGATGATAACACAAATCTTATATCAAGGAAATTAGATTTTCTCCTCAAATGCTAACAGCAATCTTTTTTACAAAAAATTATACTGAGTAAAACTTTTCTTTAGCACTTTCCTAGCAAGTGAATTGTCAGCTATTCGGAGGCCGGTTGTATGACCTACTACATTAGAGAACAGGTCTAGTGTATGCCATCCATTTACCTACTGCAGGTACAAATTACAATCCATGACAATTGCTCATCTTACAACCTTAAATATTGCATTTAACTTTAGAGATAGGCTTAATTAAAGTAAAGGCACCCTAATTTCAGTTTTACCCACTGATGATGTCCATTCGTGTTCCGAACCTGATCCAGCAGAAGTGAAGCATACAAAAATAAATTTGTGAATTACATTACAAGAATTGAATTGCAGGAGCAGAAGGGAAAGGGGAAAGGGAATTGAATTTAGCACATGCCGTTCTCAGAGGTTCAAGGCAAATTACATTCAGGTATAGTAGATATTTTCTTATACCCCAAAGGGCCTATAATTTAGAGGTCCTTTTACTAAAGTGCATTAGGTTTTGGCACTTAATGTGTGTTTAGCACAAACATTTACATGCATTAAGTGCAAAGCCTCCACAAACACTGTCAGGGATTTGATCAGCATGTTCCCAACATTTATTGCATGAAAGATAGGAAGAAAATTGATGCCTTTGAATACAAACCAGGTCAGTACAAGAGGAGATCAAACCTAAACCTTCTTTAGAAGCTCAGATGACAGGATTTCGACTTTCATACTTTGGACACATCATGCGAAGAGAGAGATCATTAGAGAAAGACATCATGCTTGGCAAGGTAGAAAGTCAACGCAAAAGAGGAAGGCCAGCAATGAGATGGATTGATACAATAACAGCAGCTACGGGTACCAGTCTGTCAACAATGAGCTGCCTGACTGAAGACCGAACACAGTTTAGGACAACTATACAGAGAGTCACCATGAGTCGACACCGACTCAACAGCACTTAACAACAACGAGTGCCCTAATGTATGGTGCTATTACCGCAGATGTACTTCCCTCTACCTATTGAGGTGGCATCAGGTGAACATGGACTAATGGCAACACTGACAGGTACATGTCCCCCTGCACTAAAAGCAATGTGCTCATCACTCCCATTTTCAACTCCTAGCCTGCCCATTGGGCACCCTAACGTGTGATTGCATCGGCTTGCATTATATGTCATGCTCCTACAGGAACTGTTACTGCAGATATGAGTATGCAGTTAAGTCATGCCAAATTTATCTACTTGGTTTCAGGAAGACATAATGCCATTGTATTATATCAGCCTCACTAATTGAAACAACTTGAATTTGAGTGGCTTCATGTTCTGTCTAAGCCTCTGCCCAGGACTCCCCCCCCCCTCCCCACCAGAGAACCTTCACATAAGAACATAAGAACATGCTATCAGAACTCGCCATCTGCTTAAAGCCCTGCTTTTTCCTGTGCCTACATCACTTTTCTTAATGACTAACTCCCTATTTCACTTAATTTCAGGTTACATATATCTATAGATATATAGATAAGTGCCCTATCCATGAATTACCACTAAATTCTGGAGTCACTGAATTCGGATAGAGGCTCTGTTATTTAAAAAGTCATTGCTGCAGCAAAATGCATTGCATCTTGTTCAGTCTGGGAGTTGCGAGGACCCCTCGTTTTGAAGTCAGGAAATAGGGGGTGTGGTAGCATGGCATTAAGCTCCACCCCTTATTGAAGCCACTGAACTCTGACAGATGCTCCATTATTAGAAATGCTGCTTACTGTAGTAGAATTGAATTGTATCTTGGCTCAGTCTGGTAACCATCAAGAACTCTTGCCTTGATGTCAGGAAAGTAGGGGGCATGTGAGTATAGCGCTAATCTCCATCCCTTATCAGAGAGGCTGAACTATGACAGATGCTCTATTATTTAAGAAATCTCTCACTGTGATGCACAACCAAAGGAGCATAAATTAAGAAGTATGTTTCTTAGCACACTCATTCATGCAAACAGAGCATATTACATAGTCTAAAGAGGATTTATGCAACTGGGATTCCAGGAAGACCTTAATGTAGAAGGAACATATTATAAAGAAATTTTTACTTTATCAAGGCTAGTCTGGCTGAAAAATATTTTATTTTATTTCTTAATATGTTGTGGATTTTTTGTGATTTCTTTGTATGTGGAATGTGAAGAGGAAGGGAATACTGAATGCCCATCATAAGACCATGTAGGAACTTCCATACTGAGTTGTACCAAAAATCCAATAAGCCTAGTGTCTTATTTCCAACATTGGCCGATCCAGGTCACAAGTACCTGACATATCCTAAAAGTAGTCAGTTCCATGCTTATTTATCTCAAGGGACAAGCTGTGCTTTTCTCTTGGACTACCTTAATAACAGCTTATGGTCATTTCCACCACCAGACAAGAAGGGAACCTCGACAATTAATGCCAGAAGACAGAATGAAAAAAACAACGGAGGGTAGACAATGGCCACAAATAAAATCTGAACTGAGTTTCAGCTATAATGCCTTTATTTATTTATTTGGACATTTCTTATATACCGCCCCTTCCATCGATCAGGGGCAGTTTACATTGAACAACATTCCAGAGTTCTGGTTACAGAGAACATTTTAAACTATAATACAATAAACTATATACATATCAGTTGGCATAAAAACCGAAGTGTCATGAAGGTCTGAACTATTTACATATTGTATTTACAACAGAGCAGTATACAGGCGGTTATTTATACAGTGGTCTAAAATATAAAAGAACAAAACACATCTTGCATATAAATGTATATACACAAAACAAACTATACAGGACAAAATATAGTAAATAATATATAAAGCCATAAATATAATACTTTTAAAATAAAAACATAATTATCACTATGGCCCCGATTCTGTAAGGCGGATAGTGGGGTTGCATGTCCCGCTGGGACGTGCAGCCCTGCTATCCACCTTCACCGTATTCTGCCTCCCATCCCACTGCACACACAGAGCCGCTGTGAATGCTGTGGGGGATGGGGGTGGCACGGGGGTGGAGAGTGGAAGGAGGGTGGGTGGGACCAGCACCCAGACATACAGGGCTGATTCAGGTCACTGTCCTGTACATCCTGGGGCACCAGGGAGATGACCAGATTTAGCACCATGGTACACTGCAGAGCTGAAACTATAACTCTCCCAACTACGGAATATGGAGAAACGCTGGCGTCGGTCACGCTCCATGGTAGACCAGGCAGCATACTTCTATCAGCTATCCGTCCACCGCAATGCCATCACAGAGAGGATGAAACAGTACCACACAGACACCCTGAAGCGCTCTTTAAATAAACCTCACAATTTGTTTAATTTAGTGAAGACCCTCTCGAAAGAACCAGCTCCTGAACAGCAATGTGAGATCCATCCCCAGGAGTTTGCAGTCTACATACAATCCAAGCTTACCCTGACAAGTAAACCTCCAATAGAATTTGCTTCCACAGTCAAAGATTGCCCAACACCCCTAACTACCTTTTCTACTCCTGCCAAGATGCGCATCAAAGACTTGATCATGTCCCTCAATACTACCACTGCGCAGACAGATCCTTGCCCAGCATTCTGGATAAAGGAACTGCGCAGTGAATTCAGCACAATAATAACCAGAATAATGAACCTGTCTTTCACCACTGGTATGTTCCCCTCTGCCCTTAAACAAACATCCATCAGACCACTTCTAAAAAATAGTAAGTTGGATCCCCAAAAGGTAGACTCCTACAGACCCATCTCAAGTATACCTTTTCTCGCAAAGCTAATCAAAAAAGAGGTACAAAGACAGTTACAGGACCACATCGATGCTGCTGCTCCACTGGATCCTTGCCAACATGGTTTCAGAGAGTCACATGGTGTGGAAACTCTTCTTACCACCCTCCTCAACAATATTATTTCTAGTGTTGACAACATCCGACAGGGAATTGCACTTGTTTTCCTAGACATTGCCGCAGCCTTCGACTCTGTAAGTCATGAGCTTCTCTTAATACGGCTAAAAGAGAAAGGGGTCAATGGAACTGCTCTTGAATGGTGCAGATCATACTTATCCGGAAGATGGCAGCACGTTCGATCCGGAGGAGCAATGTCAGAACCATTTCACCAAAGCCAGGGGGTTCCACAGGGATCCTCCCTCTCTGCCTTGATGTTTATTTCAAATCATTTTTATTGAGTTTCCAAAGTTACATACACAAAGAAAACATATGAAACGAACATATGTGAGAAAAAATGGAGCAAGATATACATGGAGATGAAACACCACAGTAAAAGTTCTCAGCGAATTAAACATAATCTATGTAACTCAACAGCATAAGTCCAGCTCTCAGACAAAGCCCGTCCACCCACCCCCTACACCCTCCACTCCCCCCCCCAACCCCCCCCCTCCCAAACCCACCCCTCAGGAGCAGCTAATCTCTTCCACACGCCCTCCTCCCTATAGCAGTATATCGGTAGCATCTAACCATCTAGGCTCAAAGACGTTTCCACCCCACATCCCAAACGTGCAGACCCACCTCACACATCATTCATCAGTCACACAGGACCTGTCACAGATGATCCCCCGGGAGGTGAAGAACTCCACAGTAACCCCCTCCCAGACTTTCCCACAGGCTACTAGTTTCTTGTTCCCCAGCAGATGGGCTGTGCGAAACTCGTGCCTCTTCAAATTTAGTAAGGCTCTGCACCATTCCCGAAGTCCCGGGGGTCGATCATCCACCCAATGGCGGAGTATGCAAGATTTTGCAATCAAGAAACCACGAGCATAAAGCTGTCGCGTAGGCGCTTCACCTAAAAAGGTAGGGCACTCAACCCCGGACAGAGCAATGTTAGAGGCACCATCACCAGGGGTCCCCCCAGTCGTCTCCAACAAGGTGGTCTCCACCAGACCAAACAAACACCATTCAGGGGAAAGTGTCTTCTCAAGGGGTCTGCAAACTTGCAGCTCGTTATATACGTCCTGCCAAAACTGATTTACACTCACACATTCCCAAAAACGATGTAGCAATGTCCCCCTATGGGTCCCACATAAGTGGCAAACATCGGTCGAGAGCACCCTCATCCTGGCCGCCCAAGTGTTGGGTACAAATGCTCTCCAGAGCAATTTATATTGTAGCTCTTGAAATTTGACAGATTCAGAGAGGAGCCTGAGTTGTTGAAAAGCTTCCTGGCAGGCGGCCACCGTAAGTCGGACAGTACCATCGGTTTTCCACCGCTGGACTAGTTTCTCTAACGGGGCCCGCTCACCCCCCGGATAGCACTCCTCCCGCCAGATTCGCAACGAAAGCTTACCGTCAGTGGCCGCCATAAATTCCCATATCCCCAATGTATCGAATTGAAAGCCCCCGGTACGTTGCAGTGCTCGGATGTAGTGTCTCACTTGCAGATAGAAAAAGAAGGTCTGAGGCGCAAGGTGAAAGCGGTGCATCAACCCTTGAAAGGAATCTAACTCCATCTGTGACTGCATACGAAGTTGACCCAGGTATCCCAAATCCGCTTGCGTCCAACTCACGGGAAGTCTCCCTTGGTTCCCAGGCGGAAAGTCAGCATTATCACGCAATGGCAGACAGTCCGTACTGTACCAATGTACTCCTTTTTTCTGACAAAGGAACCGCCAAGCCTGTCGCAAGGCACCGAAATAGACCGACCCTCGCCACGCCCGTGGCAATACCGGCGTCCGGCAATGCAGCAAGTAGGCTGGATGATAGGGTGCGGAGAGCCGCTCAACCAGTCCCATCGGTAAAATATCCTCCCGCCTCAAAATTAGATCTCTCAGCGGCTTTAGCAAGGCTAGAAAGTTATAATCTCTCACCGAAAATAACCCAGCCCCCCCTCCTCCCTGCTGCTCATCAGCACTGAAAGGGGGATCCGTGATTTCTTGCCCCTCCAGAGAAAGAGTCTAATGTGACGCTGCAAAAGCAGCACATCTCTTCTCAACAGCCAAATAGGCAGATGGCGCAACAAGTACATCCAACGTGGGGCCTCCATCATCTGAAAAAGAGCAAGACGCCCCATAAGCGAGAGCGGGAGATCCCTCCATTTTTGGAGAGTAGTCATCGTGCGATGCAGCATCGGTCGAATGTTAACGGCAAATAACTTCGACACATGATCGGGGATCTGAATCCCCAGATAGTGGAATTCCCCTGATGCCCATCGCAGGGGAAAAGGCCCTTTCCACTGACGCCTGGCTCGGCCTCCCACATCCAACGCGACCGATTTACTCAAGTTAACCCGGAGTCCTGAAAATGCGCCAAATCGCTGGATCATTCCCAAGGCCCGCTCCAAAGAGGCCTGCGGCGCGCATAAGCAAAGGAGCATGTCGTCTGCAAAAGCACTAACCTTAATGCCACCTCCGGGCCAATCAATTCCCTGTATCTCCACTGCCGCTATGAGCGCAAGAAGCAGGGGTTCCAATTGCAGCACAAATAATAAGGGCGATAAGGGGCATCCCTGTCGCGTATCTCTACGGAGCTCAAAAGACTCGGAGCAAGTTCCCCCAGTCGCTACACAGGCCAGCGGACTCTCATACAACGCTCTCACCCAAGACAGAAACTCACCCCGAAAGCCAAATTTCGCGAGGACCGCAAACATATAAGACCAGGAGACTCTATCGAAAGCTTTTTCAGCATCGAGGCTCACCAGTAGCAAAGGAGTCTCCTGGTGCAAACAGTGCTCCATGCCAAGCAACACCTTACTGATATTGGAGAAAGCCCCTCTCCCCTTGATGAAACCCGATTGGTGTGCGCCAATCAACCGAGGTAGGAGCCCTTGCAATCGGGCCGCCAACACCGAAGCCACCAGCTTCATATCATAATTAATCAGAGATATGGGACGATAGGATGCCGGATCCTCCGGATCGCGACCCTCTTTTGGGATGATAGTTATCGCCGCCGTTCTCATGTCTCTCGGGTAGAGACCCCTCTGCTGAGCATCATTGTATAATGCCATCAAAGTAGGTGTAATATGAGGCATCAGTATTTTATAGAATTCAGCGCTATAGCCATCGGGGCCCGGAGCCTTATGAGGCTTCCCCTTCTTTATCACTGCCTGGATTTCTGCCCCAGTGATTCTCGCATTTAATCCCTGAAGCTCCGCCTCTGTCAGTGTAGGCACGGGGATGGCCGCCAGAAATTCACGTTCGTGGGCTCTATTCTCAATATCTGGCGTATATAAGGCTTGATAGTATTGGCGAAATACCTGGACAATTTTCCGTAAATCAGTCTGGGAAACCCCCTGTTCGTCTCTCACTCGGGCTACCCCCTGAATGCCCCCCTTCGGTTTAACCAAACGTGCCAGGAGCCTCCCTGTGCGGTCCCCAAATCGAAACAATTGGTGCTGATAGTACTGCAGCGAGTGGATGGCCCGCTCATGGAGCACTTCATTCAAAGCTCTTTGAGCCTCTAAGTATTCCTCAAGCCTCCTCGGGCGCACCATAGCGGTCCGCTTAGCCTCCTGCAGCTGACTCGTCAGATCCAAAAGTCTCGAGTTAAGGCGTTTCCTCTCTCGCGCTACATACGTTATAATGTGGCCACGTAACACTGCTTTACCTGCCTCCCAAAAGGTCGCCACCTCAACATCTCCTGTATCGTTAAAACGGAGATACTCCTCCCAGTGGCTCACCAGATACGCTCGAAAGTCTTCGTTCTGCCAGAGGTGACCCGGGAAAGTCCACCGTGTTCCTCCCGGGGAAGTGCCCTGCCAATCCAACACCACTTTCGCATGGTCAGACACCACTATGGGCTCGATCTCCACTTTGACCACTTTACCCAGGCTCTCTCTTGAAATCAGAATATAGTCAATCCGGGACCAAGTTTGGTGTGCTCTCGACAGATGCGTGTAATCCTTCTCTACCCCATGCAAAATTCTCCAAGAGTCAATCAGACCACCCATCTGACAAAGGTATCCCACCCCTTTCTTACTCCAAGCTCCGCAAGCGCCGCCAGTCGCGGACCTATCTAACAATGGATCATGTGGGCAGTTGAAGTCCCCTGCCAGTATCAGTGGGACCTTTGGGGCCCCCAATATTTTCCTCAGCACTAGTTGGAAGAACTGATGGTCATAAACATTGGGGGCATATATGTTACCCAGAAAAAGTTCTTGCCCCTGAATTTTAACATGTAGAAAGATAAACCGCCCTGCTGGGTCAGTCTCCTCCCCCAGGATTTCCACGCCCAGGCCTCGATGTACCAGAATCGCCACGTTTCTTTATGGTTGTGGACGCAGCAAAGACCTGCCCCACCCAGTCTTTTCTCAATTTGGCATGCTCTACTCCTGTCAAGTGTGTTTCTTGTAATAAGGCTATTTGGGCACGGCTCCTTTTCAGAGCTTGGAGCATCTTGGTCCTTTTAACTGGGGTATTTAAACCACCGACCTTCCAGGTGACTATACGGAGATCATCCCGCATTTCTCTTATCCCGTAGACAGTCCAAGAACCACAGCCACCAATCATACCATTGTTCTAGGTCGCCCAGCCTCGACCCAGAACTCCAGCTCATTCCTATCGTACTCCAAATGGGCGTGTATGGGAATTGGAGATGCTGCACGTCATACCGTAATTCATTCATCATGGAGTCCAGGCTCATTCCACTTGCTACACATACACACCACTCCTCCCCCCGTCCCTCCCCTTCTCCCCCCCAACCCTCCCTCTCTACCCCCTTCATCATCCCCCACCCCCCTCCCAACACATTTCCCCCACCCTCCCCCATTCGCTCCACTTCTACCAAGTTAACCCTTCCCTGTACATAAACATCAAACCCCATAAAACATAAGCATTCAACCCTCAGTTACCGCACTGAGGTGAGACTTCCAACGCGGTGCTTCAGGGCCGCCCCACCCCTCCGCCACTGCGGCCACGGTGCCCCCCCCCCCCACCCACCAATGAGGCAGTTGCAAACACCCATCATACCAACCAACCTAGCATGAGTATGATAACTGAACATTCTTATAAAAGGACTAGGATACATGCAATAAAGCTACAGAGCAGACCATTTAAAACTAGTAAAAGAAAACAGTGTTCACTCAGTATGTAATCAAAACCTTGCCATGATGGCACCGGAGGATGCAGCAAAGCTCCAGTGTAACTGGATTGTGAAAAGGTCCAATCAAGCTTCTGGAGTTCTGGAGTAAAGGTCCACCAGCCATTATTAAAGCGGGATCCAGGATATCAATGCCCGACCAATACAAGCATTGTGTTACCTGTGTCTCTAGATAAAAACTATTCGGTACAGATGACCGAGATTGGCCAGTGCTGGATACAGATTGACCGGTGCTGGAAACAGATTTTTGGGCCCGAGAGATCCTGGCCTGACCCAGCATGTCGTGATTTATGCTCTTACGTTCTCTTGTAAAAGTCAAGTAACAGAGTAGATCCCCAATATTCCCTGCCGGCTCCAGAAGTAAGATAGCCAGCCTGGGGCAGTAATCAGGATGGGCCCAAAGGGAACACAGACGCCCGGCCAACAAATCTCCCGTGAACGGCCCTGAGCCAAGTCTCAGCCCACAGGCCCACAACCTCAGACTCTAACCCAGGAGCCCAGGCATCCCTCATGTCCCCATGCAAAAAAAAAAAAAAAAAAAAAAAACAGGACGCTCATGAACGGGCCTCGGAGACATCCGCAGGAAAATGCTGGATTAGGAACTTTTTGGCGGCCGCCACCTGATCAAAAGTATGATTCTGGCCCTGGAGGGACACTCGCAATGTGGCTGGATAAGCCAAAGTGAATCGGGCTTTCCTACGGTATAGCTCAGTACATATTGGGGAAAATTCCCGTCGCTTTGCCGCAACTGCCGCCGAGTAATCCTGGAATATTAGTACTCGCCTGTTGTCCAACATGAGGTCGCCACTCTTCCGATAAGCCTGTAATATGCGCCATTTATGTTGGAAATTCATCACACGAAGAATCACCACTCTCGGCCGCTCGCCATTCTCCCTCCTCACTCCCAGGCGATGTGCTCTCTCAATTTGAAATGGACCCCTAAGGTCCGCCAGACCCAGCACTTCAGGCAGCCACGTTTCCAGGAAGACCAACAGTTCTCCATCAGGCCTCTCTTCTCCCAGACCCACCAGTCGGAGGTTATTTCGGCGGGATCTGTTCTCCAAATCCTCCAATTTGTTCTGCATCTCCAGCATTGCCTTCTTTTGATTCTCCAGCTCCCGGTCTCGGCGGCCCTCACCCTCCTCTACCCCTGCCACACGGTGCTCAAGCTCCTCCACGCGCCTACCAACCTCCGTCAGCGCTTCTTCCATCCCATCTAATTTCTTCATGAGGCGATCAAATTTGGGATCGAGGAGCCGGACCACCTCCTTCGCCAGCTCCTCTGAGTGGGAATCAATGCTTTCCGCACCGGGGGAGGACGGCTGCACCGTGGCCGCCGCGGAGGGCCCTGCTCGAGGTGGTTTGTCGCGCTCTTTTCTCGCCGGCAAAGGCATCTCCGTTACCCCGCAGTTGCTACACTCGGACAGTGCAGTACCCGGTAAGCGATTTGAGGTGGGTAGAGGGGGGAGACCCAGAAAAAGGATAAATTCGCAGGTTTATCGGCAAGGCGGCCCCGGAGCGAGAGAGAGACGTCTGCTCTCACTCACGCATCGCCGGAAGTCCCTCTGCCTTGATGTTTAATATATACATGCAACCCATTTGTAATATCATCCGGTCTTTCAATGTAAGTTGCATGTTATATGCGGATGACGTCTTGCTCTATATGCCGTTCGACATAGACAAACTGGACCTCTCGCCCCTTGCTAATTGCTTCAATGCCATATCGGAATGGCTCATGTCACAAAACCTCAGGATTCAACATAAAAAGACAGAGGTGCTCTTTATGTCGAAGAACCCGAATTTTAGCCCTCCGCAATTCTTGAAGGTGAAAGAAGCTGATTTACAAGCAAAAGTCACTATACGGTACTTAGGGGTCACCCTTGATCAAAACCTAGACATGAAGGCACATATAGCTAATACTGTAAGAGCTATATACTACAAAATACGTTCTCTCAGACATCTTCGCCCCTTGCTTGAACCAGAGGATTTCCGTACCATCTACCAGGCTCTGATCATGCCTCATTTTGATTATGCCAATGTCATTTTACTAGGTCTCCCTCAATCCACTTTGAACCCCTTACAGCTTGCAATGAATAGCACAGCGAGGGTTCTCCATGGGGCATCTAGGAGAGACCATGTGATGCCCCTTCTAATGCAGTTACACTGGCTCCCTATATAAGCCAGGATCATCTTCAAGACAATGCTACTAACTTTCAAGGCTGTAAATAGTCTCTCCTCCTCCTCACTGACCGACCTCATCAAATCCATAACCCCGAATAGAACAAGAAGATCCATGGCATTAAATATGCTAATGATTCCTCGAGAGCTAACAAGATGCAATGCAACTACAGCAAATAGGGCTTTCAGTCTCCGTGCACCAAGACTCTGGAACGCCTTACCTACAAACATCAGAGCAATCACTAACCTAACTCAGTTTAGAAAGGCCCTCAAACATTACTTATTCCTCAAATACTTCCCAGAGAGCACAGAAGCACGTCCCCTCTCCAATAGCTATAGCGACTCCAAAGCATCTAATGAGCCAGGAGAACTCACCTAGTAAGGTGTCCGTTGACCAGAAATTACATGTCATGTATTCTGTAACTCAAAGATGTATATAGTTATCCCTGCAATCCAATTTTAGCTGGCCTGTTATTTGTAATTACCTCGTTATCCAAGTTTGTTGCCCTGTTTACTGTAAACTCAGACACATGTTTTCTGTCTGAATTTATGTTCGATGTAAACCGCGCTGATGTCGAATAGTGCGGTATATAAGAAATGTAAATAAATAAATAAGCGCTGGCCACCCCCCCCCCCCCCTGGATTGGCCAGCCAGTCCCCTGCAAGCATCAGCAGCAGGCATGATTAATTCCCACTGCCCGTTCTGAGCCCTGGCTAGCTCGGTTGGGGGTCAAGCAGTGGGGTAAAGGGGAACAGCAATGTGGTAGACTGGCTGGAAGGTAGTGAATACATCCCCCAGCCAACTACAGGGTCATGCTGGGCTGTCTCCAGGCCTGATCCTGCACCCGTGGGAGCGTCTTGCTCCCGCAGCGCAGAATTGGGTCCTAACGGGCTCATCCTGCTCAGGGCTGTCCAGACAGCCTGGACGTGCCCCTTTTTGATTTGGGCTCTATATATTCAAAACAAATTGTGTGCTTACTTCACATAACAAAATATTACAAATAGGCACAAAGATAAGTGATATCAAAGTCACATTGCCGAGATAGGTAATCAGTAGAGACTTTACACAATGTAAAATGTTTGTGCAGGGAAAACATCTACAAAAACAAATTCAAACTAAAACTAAAACTAGTGAAGCCCGATATCTTGATACTGTAAGGAAGATAAAATGATTTAAAAGAACTATACAAAACTGGTAATTACTCGGTGTTACTCTAAAAAGATCTCCAAAAAAACCTTAATAGTCAATGCTTTTCAAATCTAAAGTGTATACCTGTATACATCCCTTAAAAACCAAGTGGGCAGAATAAGAGCTTCGTAACAAACTAAAATTCCATTAGAAACTCACATCAGAGCTTAATGACTGCTTGCTTAAAATTATTTAAAACAAATCTTTATTGAACTGCTACACAAATACCATAGATAAATCTATTACTATGCAAGATTAAAAACGCCATTTGCACCTATGAAAAACTTTTACAAAACTTACCACTACCTTGTCATTTTGCCCATAACCTAAAGCACATATGCATCTACTACCTAGCAGGGGTGTGTACTTATATTTTAAAAAAAGTTTGAAGAAAAAATCTTTGTTACTCCATTGGCGGTAAGGTACCATCGATGTTTGTATTAGTGACCTTTGGAGTAAGGAAGTTTTTTTAACTTTTTTTTTAAATCTGAGTGTACACCCCTGCTAGAAGTCTTATAGTCTTTTCCTCCAGGAATTTGTCCAAATATTTTTAAACCCAGCTACAATACCATGCTTTTACCATATCTGCCAGCAAGGAGTTTCAAAGACTAATTATATGTTGAGAGAAAAAATATTTCCTCAAAACTGTTATAGTATACTGTTTTGTAGCTTCATGGTGTGTCCCCTGGTCCTTATATTTTTTTGAAAGATTAAACAATTGATTCACATCTATCCATTCCACTTCACTAAGGATTTTATAGACCTTTATCATATCTCCCCTCGGTTGTCTCTTTGCCAGGCTGAAGGGCCCTATCCTCTTTAGCCTTTCCTCATAGGACAGTCATCCCATCCCCTTTATCAATTTGGTTGCCCTTCTCTATACCTTTTCTAATGCTGCAGGAATACTGTACTTTGGACAAGGTCATTATCATTATACTTGTCCTTCTATCAAGCATAAAATGTATCAATCACCAATCCATTTAGAAATTAACTGTACAGAAGTTGACCAGCATAAGACTGAGGTTTTGCTAAGTAGAGGCCGTTATGTCAGCTCTTGCAATTTTAGATATAAGAAATGTCAAGTAGCATTCTTAATGCACATTTTCATTGTGCTATCTCTGATGACATCCAGATGATCCCTTTGTTATTATAGCACTAAGCTGATCTGTAATAAATTGAGTTTATACGTGTCCTCATAGGTATGCTCAAATGGGAGTAGTCTATGTAATAAAGCTATCCTCTCAAGAGGGTCTGCTTCTATATGCTCTTTGTTCTCTAGTATTTTAGATCTTGCAATGTGCAAATTCTAGTAAAAAGGAGGTGGTTACCTGGTTCCTAGGAAGATATTTGTGATACTCTGATGACAACCATTATGTTGACTTGACTGAGCCTTCTCCCTTTCCTGTCTTATATTGTAGTTCATTTTCTCTTTTCTTTCTTAGGCTCCGGCCAGATTACTTTTTTTGTTAAAGAATTGTACACCACCCTGATGTAACGAAGGAGCGGTATATCAACTAACTCAATAAACATAAATATAATATATTACATCTTATGATAGAGCATATATGCTTGTTGATTTTGATTTATTTGTGGAAAATGTTGCTAAAACAACTGTTTCATTGTTTATCTAGTTACAGTTTTTATGGAAAATACCTATGTGGGTAGCCATCAACTTCATGTTGTATTTAGATCCCCTTCCATGCTAGGATTTTGTTTGGTGGATGATTGTGTTACTATATTAATTTGTTTGGATCTTTTATTATTGTTTTTCCAGTAGCTTTATCGATTTCTTCACAATTTTTATTTTGGTCAACTGAATCTGTAGGGATTATTTTAAAGCCTTAGTCACAATTTGGGCATCCGAAAACATGCATGCTAACATCCCCGGAGGCATTTTACAAATGACTTTTAAAGACATCTCTGGGGCAGGGACAGCCAAGTAGGTAGAGGGCATGGCAAAGGCATGTCTGGGGCAATGTAATGGATTTAAATGTCACTATTCGATTTCAATACCTCTAATGTGTGTACGTCCCTCAAAAAATTATTGGACAATGGCTCGTGTAATGTCTATAGCCTTGCACCTGTATTTACTCGACTAATCACCCATTTGTGATCAATTGTGTACGAACTATTAGGTCTCAGACTGGAATCGGCACTATCACTCAGGCTGTACCCTGGACTTGTGCCTGTTTATGCATCAATGACCTTAGTTCTCGTGTTTTTTTGTTAATGTCTTAATTAAAGTGTTTCAATTCAGTAGCTTGCTACTTTGTCATTTCACTCCTATGATTTGTAACAATTCACTCTGGAAATGCACTATAGCAAGACTTATTTATTCTATTATGATATTCATTCCCCGACGCCTTCAGTTGGTACCATGTCGCGTTTCACGGCCTGTGGGTTTCATCAGGGGGTTGGTATCAGTACTTCTATTAATCCTCCATATTGTCTTGAACTATTCTTACTTAATGAGACCAATTCTGTCAAACAAAACAAGTATATCAAAATCGGCGCCATTGTGCCTTCCATAAACACAACATAACTGACATCATTTTGTGGGTGTTACCTTGGTCTTACATTAAAGAATATTTGTTATAAACTTAAGACTCTTTTGAGACACGGGTAGAGAAACCTTCACAAAGATAAGTCTTGCTATAGTGCATTTCCAGAGTGAATTGTTACAAATCATAGGAGTGAAATGACAAAGTAGCAAGCCACTGAATTGAAACACTTTAATTAAGACATTAACAAAAAAAACACGAGAACTAAGGTCATTGATGCATAAACAGGCACAAGTCCAGGGTACAGCCTGAGTGATAGTGCCGATTCCAGTCCGAGACCTTATAGTTCGTACACAATTGATTTGTAGAATACAAACAAATACTGGTCTGTTGTTTGCGAGAGTAGAGTAAATACCAAATTGTAAAAGTGAGATACTCTCAATTTACTTCAGAAAGTGTAACTGAATGACTTGCTTACTTTGTCTCAAACATTTTTACCATACGGTATACCAAATTATTCAACAGTGGTAGTGGCAATGGGAGGTCTCAGAACTTGCGGGCCGCCAATGGTTGTGTAACAGCGTTTATGTTCCATTTTGGAAGTCACCAGCCTCTGTTCATTTTTGACTGCACAACATAACTCACAGTTTTTCCAAATAATCGTTTGAATGAATTTTATAAAAAATAAGTGGTGGATAGCATTTTTTGAGGTCGTTGATGTACACAGGGCGTTTTGTCCAATAGGTGTTTTAAACTAACCATTGGCGGCACACAAGTTCTGAGACCTCTCATTGCCACTACCACTGTTGAATAATTTGGTATACCGTATGGTAAAAATGTTTGAGACAAAGTAAGCAAGTCATTCAGTTACACTTTCTGAAGTAAATTGAGAGTATCTCATTTTTACAATTTCGTACACAATTGATCACAAATGGGTGATTAGTCGAGTAAATACAGGTGCAAAGCTATAGACATTACACGAGCCATTGTCCAAGAATTTTTTGAGGGACGTACACACATTAGAGGTATTTATTAACCCTCAATAATAAGACCAACATATACACGAGTGTTAACCCACAACTATTCGATTTCAGACATGTCAAGGAGTTCATCCAAGTTCAGACTTGCTCCAGGCACAAATAGGCATCAGGAAAGTGCTTGTTTTGGCTTTCAAGTCAAAACCGAGGTTAGATATCTTGGCATCATCCTGGACAAGCAACTAAACTTCTATTCCCACATCTGGAACACCACTAAGTCAGTCTACTTTAAACTCAGGATCCTACACAACCTACGCTCCCTCCTTTCCCCAGCACATTTTTGTTCTGAATGCCAAGTGTCCATCATCCCCATCTTTGACTACTGTAACGTTATATACTAAGGGCTCCCCAAATCCACCATCCTCCCACTACAACTTCCCAAACACTGCCACACACACCATCTTTGCAGCCTCCAGACACACCCACAATCACACCCATACTAAGAGCTCTCCATTGGCTCCCAATAGCCTCTAGAATCAAACACCATCATTCACAGGGCCCGCCTCCACATCTCCTCCATGCACCTTCAGATGCTTGTTAGCAGCCCCAAGACTAATAGACCATGAAGGCAGTGCAACCAGAACCTACTCAGTCTGCTGACACTCATTTGCAAGAGCACCCAACACACTCGCCTTAGAGCCTTCACGCTATATGCCCCACCCTCTGTAATGCCTTACCCCCTACATTGAGGAACATCAAAACACACCAGGCCTTCAGGAAGAACCTGAAAACATACTTTTTCCAGGAACATTTTGGCACAGATAAGTCTATGGACCTACAGCAGGTCAACCTCCACCTAGTATACAATATCCCTCCTACCCTACCCCCGTAAGCACCAAATGTAGAGAGATACAAATGCTCTTCTCAATAACACATGTACAGTACAATGTTTCTCAACACTACTTCTTGATCTCTCCTAACCTTTACCCTTGCCGTTAAACCTACAATGTTTTAATGTAAGATGTCTCTCCCACCTTTACACCTTGTTGACTGTTCACCATTTTGACTGGTATAAAAATGGTATAACAAATCCAGTTAAATAAATAAAATTAATTTGGCCATTAAACATCCAGAGAGCATAGAGAAGATGGCACTTGACCATCCCTAGTATTCTCCACAATCACAATGACAGCAGCAGTGGGATTTCAATCATGGCTTCCCTTGTCCTAGCCCACTACTCTATCCATTAGGCTATTCCTAGAGGTTCCAAGTCTTGAATACTATTCTAAGAACATCTATATAGATGCTCTGCAGATGTCCATATTGAGCACGTCTACATTTGTGTGATCATGCCTGAATTTGGGCATGCCTACTATTTGTCAGACATTCTGGCTTAGACGTCATTTATAAAATGTGCCTTTCTAAAAGGTGAAAAATTGATACTGAAACTCTCTGGAGTAGAATTTCATTTATTTTGAAAGATTACAGATTCATCCTAGATATCGAGTCTAGTGTTCTAAGTCTAGTGTTGAAAAGGTTTTCAGATTTTTTGCCAAATAGGATCATATCAGGTTCAATGGGGCAATATATTCTCTGATTCTTGGCATGTGAAGTATGGAGTCCCACAAGGCTCACCTTTACTGACAATTCTTTCTAATGTATTTTTAGGAAATTTTAATGCTGACTTGTCTGATTTAGATATTTATTACTTTTCTTATGCTGATGATAGTCTTTTATTAATTCCATTTCAAGATTCTGTGATTACAACGTATGCTTATTTCTGTCAATCAAAGACTTTATGAGAGACAATTGATACAGAAACTCTCTGAAGCAGAGTTTCATCTATTTTGAAAGATTACAGATTTTTCTCAGGTCCCAAATTAGTACTGAGTAGATGCCATGTGGCTGAGTCTTCTTTGAAAGTTGTAGCACCATATAAATTGTGAACCATATCAAAAGAAAGCATAGTTACTCACCTGTAACAGATAATCTCCCAGAACACAGGAATCAGTCTTTACATATGGGTGAATGTCACTGATGGAGCTCACGCGGGAACACTCCCCAGCGTCCAATAGGGAAGCCTTTGAGAGCACTCCACTGTGCCTGCATGCTTGCCTTCCCACTTTCCTAACTCCTCTCCTCAATTGAGTTTGTAGCCGAGAAGAAGAGTAAAATAAAAGAACCCTACAACTCCTAGGTGAGGAGGGCAGGGTGTGAAGACTGATTCCTGCTATTCCTGGAAATCACCTTTTACAGGTGAGTAACTATGCTATCTCCAGGAACAAGCAGGCATGCAGTCTTCACATATGAGACTCACTAGCTTCCAGGTACCAGACTGGTATGGGGAGAACAGCAATGTAATCCTTAAGATAAAAAATTGATAGCGGAAGTCTGGATGAGTTGTGTGTCATTGGACTCGATTCCAGGAGGTTATACTCCCCAAATGATAGTCTGGTATCTTGTAAAAATCTGGGACAGAAGGTAGGAGTTGAGTTTAAGTCTCAAAGAAGTGCTGAAGTACAGATTGGCCAAAGACAGCGTCCCGATGGGAGCCTCTATCTGGACAGAAGTGCATAGAAAAAGTATGAATGGAGGACCAAGTAGCTGCCTGACAGATCTCCTCAATGGATACTGAACAGAGATTGGATATAGTGGTTGCCATAGCCCATACATTATGAGCGGTGACATGACTCTCCAAAGAGAGTCCTGATTGTGCATAAGCAAAGAATGCAATCTGCTATCCATCTGGATAGAGTACATTTCATCACCGGTAGACCTAGGTGACTAGGATCAAAGGAGATGAATAATTGAGAGGGTCTTCTGTGATCATTAGTTCTATCCAATTAGTAAGCCAGTGCTCGCTTGCCGTCTAAGATGTGTAGCGCTGCTTCAGCCCGAGACACATGTGATCTAGGGAAGAAAATCGGGAGGATAACCGACAGGTTTAAATGTAAGGAGAAGACTACATTCAGATAAAAATGCGGATAGGTATGCAGAACCACTTTGCCATGGTGGAACCGGGTATAGGACGGATCTGTCACCAGATCCTGCAGTTGGCTGATGCGGCGAGCTGAAGTGAGGGCAATGAGGAAGATGATTTTCTAAGATAGATACTTCAGTGAAGTGGTGGCTAAGGGCTCAAAAGGAAGCTTTAGAAGTTGAGCGGGAACCACAATGAGACCCCAGGATACCGGAGATGGCTTAATGGGTGGCTTAGACAGCAGGAGGCCCCACATGAAGTGTGCTACTAAGGGGTGTGAGGAGATAAGCTGTCCATCCAGTGATCTGTGAGAGGTTGCAATGGCACTAAGGTAAACTCTCACTGAGTTAGTTTTAAGACCTGTTATGGATAAGTGGAGGAGATATTGACCCGGTGAAAAGCGGGATATAAATACAGCTAAATAAATAAATAATAAATAAATAAATATTGTAGAATCAACTGATCGCAGATGCCACCAGCACACACCCTGGTATACTACAAAGAAAACCAAGTAAGAGCTCAGAAAAGCAGAACACATTTGGAGACATGCTACAAATGAATAATCAAGGAAAACCTACAGTACCTACAAATTCTCAATTCGTATTGAACTCAAACAAACAAAGCAAAGATAGATCACACCAGAACTATCCTGACGTTTCTAAACAAACCCAGAGAACCGTTCAATATCATTAAGTCCCTGCTAAGAGAACAACCCACCAACTGCTCAGACTGCTCCCGGACCACAAACTCTTGCTCTCCACTTCCAATCCATACTGTAACTTTGCCTTCCTGCAACACTGATAAACTACAAGCACATCTGTACCAGCAGCACACTTCACTCATTCAGTCCAATCACACCTGACAAGCTGATTAACATTATTGGCAACTTCAACACCACTGCATCCCAATGGATCCTTGCCCTGTAAGCTGATTAAAAATGACAAGATATGAGCTCGCCCCAACAATATGTAATATGATACCACTCTCATTCACCCAAGGATATATGCCAACCAGACTAAAGACCATTGCTAAAATACTCTAAGCTAGAACTTGCAGAACCCAGCTCATACAGATTTATATCAAACTTACCCTTCCTCGCGAAAATAATAGAGAAAGTGGTCCAGCTTCAATTATATGACTCCATCAACCTAAATTCTCCACTTGACCTGCATCAGTATGGTTTCCGCCCTGGTCATGGTGTTGAAACACTTCTAATATCACTCATCGACTGACTCATGAAGGGGATAGAGAAACCCAAGCAAGGATATGTCCTCATATTTCTTGATATCACTGTGCATTTGATTCAGTATGACATGAGATTCTTCTACAGAGGTTACAATACATTGGCATCATTGACTCAGCACTGAGCTGGCTTCGATCCTACTTGTTAGGTCATCGACAAATAGTACAGATCAACGCCAAAAGCTCTGACCCTTACCCACAGAAGCAAAGTGTACCCCAGAGATCATCACTTTCAGCCTTATTATTTAACATTTACATCTAGCCTAACTGTGAACTAATCCAGTCACATAGCATATTCATTCACTTATATGCAAATAACTTCATGTTTTATGCTCCTTTCTCCACCACATCTCTGGATTT
This sequence comes from Ichthyophis bannanicus, assembly GCA_033557465.1. Taxonomy (NCBI): domain Eukaryota; kingdom Metazoa; phylum Chordata; class Amphibia; order Gymnophiona; family Ichthyophiidae; genus Ichthyophis; species Ichthyophis bannanicus. The sequence continues at coordinate 103,449,650 of CM066035.1, forward strand.
CACTCCAATAGTAAAATGCTTCAATGCAATTGCCCTCTGGCTGTCACAGCATGGCCTCTTCATTAATTACAATAAAACTGAGGTTCATATTTAAAGATCATCTAGTAGATGGGCCAGCCCTGATATTTCTCCCCACCATCACTAAAGGTCAACCATGCTGAGCTTATAGTTAAGTCCTAGGTACACTACCTTGGAGTTATTATTGATCAACATCTTATACTACAGTCACACATAAATAACATTACAAAGAATATCTACTGCAAAATTAAGACATTTCAATGGCTGCAATCACTTCTTGAACCCCAGCACTATAGGACTGTCTTCCAGGCTATGATACTTCCTCATATAGACTTCTGCAATGCAATCCTCCAAGGCCACCCAAAATGCCATTTACTCCCGCTACAGCTTGCTCAACATACGGCAGCTAGGATACTCACTGGAGCACCCAGAGGAACCCCCATCTTGAAGGAGCTTCACAGGTTACCTCTACTAAGCAGAATACAGTATAAGAACATCATAACAATATTTAAAATCTATCATGAGCAATTATCGGACTACCTTCAAACTATCACAAGGAAACTCCCCAACAATCGGCAAAGAAGAAATACCACAAGGCACCTCCTCACCTCTCCCCCGGACTTCATTAAATTCAACCAATCAGCTTGTTTACGCTCATTCTCCTTTTAAGCCCCCGCTTTATGGAATATCCTATCCTTTACAGATTAGAGCTACTGAAGACATTATTGACTTCAGAAAGCTTCTAAAAATGCACCTGTTCATAAAGTACTTTGAGGGAGTCACATAAATACAGGCATAGCCATTATAATCCATGAGTTCTCTGATAACACCTGTTATAATTAAATTACCATCATACAAGATGATACCTGTCCCCTTCCCTACCCTAAGTTACCCTTATGTTTTACTGTTAATGTTCCCTTGTTAACTGGTTCTTTGTATTGTTAACTAGTTCTCTGTAATGTTATATTACGTTATTTGTAAACCACCTTGATCACTGGAAACACAGTATATAAGCCTTATAAATAAATAAATAACAAGGGACTCCACTGGTCAAAAAAAGAGATCAATGTCCTTTGGGAAGCACCAAAGGGCAAACCTACGCCACTTGAAGGCATAAGATCTCCTGGTGGAATCTTTACGTGTTACAAGAAGGACACCTTTGACCGTCTGTGGCAGGTCGAGGTCAGCAAGCACTTGCCCTTCAGCAGCTATGCTGCCAGGCATAGGAAGTGAAGATTGGGATGGAGGAGTGTCCTGTGGTCCTGAAAAAGGAGTTCGGGTGCATATCCCAGGCTGAGAGGTTGAGTCTGCGCAAGGTGAAGAAGCAGAGGAAACCATAGTTGATGGGTCCAAAAAAGGGCTATGAGAATCATCAAGCCCTTGTCGATCTGTAGCTTGAAAAGCATTTCAGGTATCAAGGGGATGGGTGGGAATTCATAGAGCAGTCACTGTACCCAAAGTAGTTGGAAGGTATCTGTGGCCTGTCGGTGCAGTGATGGAACCCTGGAGCAGAAGAATGGAAGTTGTGTGTTTTGCGGAGTGACAAAAAGATCTCTGAGTGGGGTTCCCTGTGTCTGGAAGATTTGAGCGGCGATCTCCTGATTCAAGGTCCATTCATGTGGACTAAGGATACTCTAGGGCATTGAGTTCGCCCAGGAGGTATGCCGCTCTGAGGTGAATGCAGTAAGAGATGGCAAAGGACCACAGGTGTATCACTTCCTCACAGAGAGGTTGGGACTCCATTCTCCCCTGCTTTTTCATGTTGCACATGGCAACTTCATTGCATGTCCTGACTAGAACAGGTTGCCCTGAAAGTTGGGGTTGAAAAGCCCAAAGAGTATTTGCCAGCTCCCGTAGTTCTAGCAGGTTGATCTGCCAGGTAGATTCCTGTTGTGTCCACAGTACCTGCATGGTTAAGTCATTCAGATGCACTCCCCAATCCAGCTTGGAAGCATCTGTCATCAAGGTACATCAAGGTGGAGGCATCTGAAAAAGTGACCCAACAAGTAAATTTGGTGGGAAACACCACCACTGAAGGGACTTAATCAGTTGAGGAGTGAAGTAGATCTTATCACTGAGATGCTTCTTCTTTTGCATCCATTGAGAATACAGAGTCCACTGTGCTTGTTGCATGTGTAAGCGAGCATAGAGGATGACATGGACAGTGGAGGCCATGTGTCCTGAGCGTTGTAGCATCTCTCGAGCTGTTACTCGACTTTGCTTTTGCAACCCCTTTGCTAGCTCAATGAGGTGGGTACAGTGATCCTGTGGGAGGAAAGCTCGTGCCTGTTGAGTGTCTAAGATGCTCCAATGATCTCCAGTCATTGGGTTGGAGCGAGGTGAGACTTTGGGAAGTTTATGGCAAAACCCAGGTGTTAGAGCACCATGATGGTGCAATGAAGAGAGAGTTTTACCTCTTGGAGTTTTACCTCTTGATTAGCCAATTGTCTAAGTAAGGAAAGATGAATACCCCCAAGGTGCATAGGTAGGCAATGACTACTGCCATGCATTTTGTGAAGACCCTTGGGGCAGAGGATAGACCGAAAGGGAGAACCGGTATTGTTAATAGTTTCCTTGAAGCATGAAACACAGATACTGTCCATGTGAGGGATGAATCAGTAAATGCATGTACGTGTCCTTTAAGTCTAGAAACATAGGGGCTTGTTTACAAAGCCACGGTAGCGGTTTCCGATCGTTATCGGAGCTGCTGCCCCATTGAAATCAATGGGGTCGCGGGTCCTATAACGATTCGAAACTGCTACCGCGGCTTTGTAAACAAGCCCCATAGTCAATAATGTCTCTGAAGATATGATAGAAGAGCTCCTAAAAAAATCATTTTAAATTTTTCTTGGACCATGAACTTGTTTAGGTCTCTGAGATCCAAGGTGGGCCTGAATCCTCCTGTTTTCTTTGGAATAAGAAAATAAGGAGAGTAGAAGCTGATCCTTGATGTTCCACTAAAAAGAAAAGTTCTTTGGTGGTGACAAGATGAAATGTGCTGCTGGCTCTGTGGAAAATAGAAACAGAAACAGAAATATGACGACAGAAAAAGACCACATGGCCTATCTAGTCTGTCCCTCCATAACAACTACAACAGTCCCCTTTTTACCTTTAGAGATCCGCTGTGTTTGTCCCATGCTTTTTTTAATTCAGTTACTGTCCTCATCTCTACCACCTCCACTGGGAGACTATTCCACAGATCTACTACTCTTTCCGTAAAGAAAAATTTCCACATATCACTCCTGAATCTATCTCCCTTCACCCTCATCCCATGTCCCCTCGTAGCAGAACTTGCTTTCAATTGAAAGAGGCTCTCTCCCTGAACATTTATGCCATGGAGGTATTTAAACATCTCAATCATATCACCTCTATCCCGCCTTTCCTCTAAAGTATACATATTAAGATCCTTCAGTCTGTCCTCATATGCTTTATAATGAAGACCACTAATCATTTTAGTAGCCACCCTCTGCACCGACTCCATCCTGTTCACATCCTTTTGAAGGTGCGGTCTCCAGAATTGCACACTATACTCCAAATGAGGTCGCACCAAAGACCTATACAGAGGCATTATCACCTCCTTTTTTCTGCTATCCATTCCTCTCCGTATGCACCCAAGCATCCTTCTAGCTTTTGCCATCGCCTTTTCTACCTGTTTAGCTACTTTAAGATCATCAGACACAACCACGCCTAGGTCCCACTCTTCTTTAGTAGACAAAAGTACTTCACCCCCTATACTATATTGCTCCCTTGGATTGCTGCAGCCCAAATGCATGGCCTTACATTTTTTAACATTAAATCCCAGCTGCCAAATTCTAGACCATTCTTCAAGCTTAGCTGGATCCCTCCTCATGTTATCTACCCCTTCCTGGGTGTCTACTCTATTGCAGATTTTGGTATCATACGCAAAGAGGCAAACCTTACCTGAAAGCCCTTCCGCTATATCACTAACAAAGATGTTAAAAAGAATCGGACCAAGGATAGATCCCTGGGGCACACCACTGATAACATCCTTCTCCTCAGAGTGAGCTCCATTTACTTGTACTCTTTGTCGCCTCCCACCCAACCAATTTCTAACCCAAACAGTAACTTTAGGGTCCATCCCTAGGGTGCTCAGTTTGTTTATAAGTCACCTGTGAGGAAAATGAAGGAAAGGAGTTGGGAAGGTGGGAAGGCAGGCATGCAAGTGCAGTTGAGTGCTCCCAAAGGCTTTGCTATTGGACACAGAGGAGCATTTACGTGCGGGCTCCATCGGTGACATTCACCCAAATGTGAAGACTACATTCCTGCTTGGTCCTGGAGATTTTTTTTCCATGATTTATCCCTGCATTGCCACCAATGAAATCCACATATTGTCATATAGAGAGACAATGGAAGTTACAAATGATATATCTCTTAAAGTTCGGTGGTGTGCACAGATTAATGAATACAAAACATGAATTTCTTAGTCAATTTTAGAACTTCAATTATGAGAGAGGTGAAAATTAGGTCCCTATGCAGTCTGACTTAATATTATCTAGCACAGTACATTCTATAGTTTGTCTGGTTCATTCATCGTAGTAAAATCCTTCAGGCTCTTATTCATCCTTTCATTGTCATCTACAAGTAAAAAGCTCTGGAGGTTGTCTATATTAGTTATGAAAAAAGCCACATAATTAACTGCTGATAAGGAGGGATAGTTGGGCTCAGTATCATCAAATTTCAAATTCATCAGTCTATTTATAGTTTTAAATAATTCCCTCAAGTGTTTGGGCACATTTGCAATAGCTTGTGAGAAATAAAGCTGGTTAGCCTCTTGAATAGCTGAATGGTGTTTATGTAGTTGATCCATACCCAGCGTTTTTAATGAAAAATCTCTCTCTTTGACTTACTACTTAATGATTACGAGCCCAATATTCGAAGACCCTTACATGGGTAACTTCATTAGTTGCCTATGTAAGGGCCTTATTCGGGATATTCGAAGGGCATCTATACAGGTAGTGCCCTTTGAATATCCAAGCTAAGTCCCTAACGGGCCCAGATACTATCCGCATAGCATTGGGACATGTTAGGGGCGTTCTGGGGTAGAACTGGGGCGGAGGAAGGGGCTACATGGGTAGCAGCGATTTTCTTTGCTACCCGCGTAGCCCTCTGCATCTTAAAGATAGGCGAGAAAAAACCTTGCCTATCTTTAAGACGCAGAGGCTATGTGGGTAGCAAAGAAAATCACTGCTACCCGTGTAGCATCTGCGGTTGTTGGGGCATCTGGGCTAACCCCAATATTCATTTCTACTGGCACAGAAGTGAATATCCGGGTTAGGAGTGTCAGCAGGCAGGCTGCCTACCTCAATATCAGGCCCTAAATGTTTAGCCAAGGGAGACTTTCCAATTCAACTTTGTCATATTGTGCTATCCCCTATGTTAAAACCTAATAGTAAAGATTGCCCAAATTAAAGACCTATAACTCATATGCTTGTTGTAGCTAAGATGTGGAGAGCCATAGTTATGAAGCAATTGCATTTGTATTTAAGTTCACATGATTTGTCAAACCTGATGCAGTCAGGTTTTCGGACATTGTTCGGTGCAGAAACATTGTTTGATGCACTATGCATAACTTACATCTAATGTTCGATAAGGGTGATACAGTAATTCTAATGCATCTGGATTTATCTTCAGCTTTCAATTTAACCGATCACAGTTTGCTATTAACTGAGTTCAGCAATTAGGAACTGCGAGTCTACTGTTTTATTTATTTATTTTTATTTAGCACTCACTTATATACCGCCACTTCCAGCGATCAGCAGCGGTTTGATTACATCTTTGGGGGTTGTCAAATCAAGACCGAAAAGTGGGGTTAATATATACATAGTTTTGGGGGTGAGGCACAGCACACAAGATTAGTGTCTTAGAGATTTGACTACACATATTTACATTTTTACATTTATACATATTTATACATATAGCAGTTCAACAGAGCATGATTAATTGATTGTTTCGCTTCCTCTCTATCGTGCTGAGAGTTATAGCTGATTGTAGTGACTTTTGAATAGATGAGTTTTTAGTTCCTTCCGGAAAGCAGTAATGTCCTTGATTGATCTCAGCTCGAATGGGAGTTGATTCCAGATAGTTGGTGCAGAGAATGAGAATGCCCTGCGACTAGCACTTGCTTTTACAGATCTGATGCTGGATGGGACTTGTAGTGTGCCTGCATTGGTAGTTCTCCTGTCCCTGTTTGCTGGTTGCGTGCTGATAAGTGTGGAGAGGAATGAAGGGGCTATGTTATTTATCAGTTTGAACGTGGTTACCAATGTTTTGTATTGTATCCTGGCTGCAATGGGAAGCCAATGTAGTTCAATCAAAACCGGTGTAATGTGCTCAGCCATGCTTGTTCTCATGATGATCCTGGCCGTCACATTTTGGGCCATTTGAAGGATATTTAGCGATTTTTTAGGCAGACCTTGTAAGATGGCGTTACAGTAGTCCAGGTGTGGCATAATGAGTGCTTGTGCAATAGACCGAAGGTCATAGGGATCGATTATATTCCTCAGAGGTTGTATCACTCTAAGTTTATGGAAGATGGCCTTGTTTGTTTTACGCAGGTGTGTTTCCATTTTTAGGTTACAGTCGAGTGTGACTCCCAGATATTTGATCTCCTTCTTTGTGTTGTACGTGTTGTTACACAGGGTGATTGTAGGAGGAGGCTCAAAATTTGGTTTACTGGATATATACATGACTTCAGTTTTCTTATGGTTGATTGAACATAATAAGAACATAAGATATGCCATACTGGGTCAGACCAAGGTCCATCAAGCCCAGTATTCTGTTTCCAACAGTGGCCAATCTAGGTCATATGTACCTAGCAGTTTCCCCAAGGGACACAGGTTCCACAATGCTTGTATTGGTTCAAGCATTGATATCCTGGGTCCCTTCTTAATAATGGCTTATGGACCTTTCCTCCAGGAACTTGTCCAAACCTTTTTTAAACCCAGCTACACTAACAGCCTTTACTTCATCCTCCGGTAACAAATTCCAGAGTTTGATTACACGTTGAGTGAAAAAATATTTTCTTTTATTAGTCTTAAATAGTTTACCCTGTAGCTTCATTGCATGTCCCCTAGTCTTTCTATATTCTGATAAGGTAAACAATCGATCTACGTTTACCCGTTCCACTCCGCTCATTAATTTATAGACTTCTATCATATCTCCCCTCAGCCGTCTCTTTTCCAGGTTAAAGAGCCCTAACCTTTTTAGCCTTTCTTCATAGGAGTATCCTTCCATCCCCTTTACCATTTTGGTGGCTCTTCTCTGAACCTTTTCTAATAACTCTATATCCTTTTTAAGATACGGCGACCAGAATTGCACACAATATTCAAGGTGCGGTCTCACCATGGAACGATATAGAGGCATTATAATATCCTTTGTTTTATTTTCCATTCCTTTCCTTATCATACCTAGCATTCTATTTGCTCTCTTGGCCGCCACTGCACACTGGGCCGAGGGTTTTAACATGGTATCCACAATGACGCCTAAATCTTTTTCCTGGGTGGTGGTTCCTAATGTGGAACCTTGCATCGTGTAACCATAGTTTGGGTTGTTCTTCCCTAGGTGCATAACCTTGCACTTGTCCACATTAAATTTCATCTGCCATTTTGATGCCCAGTCTTCCAATTTATCAAGATCCTCTTGCAATTTTCCTCAATCCTCTTGGGTTTTAACAACTTGAAATAGTTTTGTGTCATCTGCAAATTTGATAACCTCACTCGTTATTCCACTTTCCAGGTCATTTATGAATATGTCAAAAAGCAGCGGACCCAGCACAGATCCCTGGGGTACACCACTATTCACCTTTCTCCATAGGGAAAATTGGCCATTTAGCCCTACCCTCTGCTTTCTATCTTTTAACCAGTTCCTGATCCACAATAGTACACTGCCTCCTATCCCATGACTCTTTAGTTTTGCCAAAAGTCTCTCATGAGGGACGTTGTCAAAGGCTTTCTGAAAGTCCAGATACACAATATCAACCGACTCACCTTTGTCCACCTGATTATTCACTCCTTCAAAAAAAACATAACAGATTAGTAAGACAAGATCTTCCTTGTCTAAAGCCATGTTGGCTGTCTCTCATTAGTTCATGACTATCTACATGCTGAGTAATTTTATTCTTTATGATGGTTTCTATCATTTTTCCCGGTATTGACGTCAGGCTCACCGGTCTGTAGTTTCCCGGATCACCCCTGGAACCCTTTTTAAAAATTGGTGTTACATTGGCGATCCTCCAATCTTCAGGTATTAGAGATGATTTTAATGATAGTTCACAGATTACTAATAGCAGTTCTGCAATCTCATATTTCAGTTCTTTCAATACCCTTGGATGTATACCATCCGGCCCAGGTGATTTGCTACTCTTCAGCTTATCTAATAGTTTGTAATACATCTTCTCGATGTATCGATATTTCCTTCAATTCTTCTGCACCTTTAAATACCACTTCAGTCATGTTGTTTTGCTGTAGCCATCTTAACATCTCGTCCAGGCAGGTTTCGAGTTGAGCATATTTAGGGTCTGTGGTTTCCAATTGTGTGTAAAGCATAATATCATCTGCGTAAATATGGTAGTCAATGTTATGCCTTTTGAAAATGTCACAGAGGGGCTGCATGTAAATGTTGAAAAGTAGTGCCAAGAGAGCCGATCCCTGGGGTATGCCTTGAGTTTGAGAGAAAGCTTCAGCCATTTCGCCATTGAATTGGACTTGTGGCCTTCTGTTCGTTATGTACGAGGAGAACCATTTGAGGTGGGTTCCCAAAATTCCTATTGCTTCCAGTTTGTTAAGGAGGATCCCATGATGGACAGTATCAAAGGCGGCAGAGATGTCGATGAAAATGAGTATAAACATTTTCTTTCTGTCTTCAAGGCCTTTGAGGAGGTTGTTCATCAGTGCTATTAATAGCGTTTCGACCCCATGATTTCGTCTGAAACTGTATTGCTGTTTGTCCAGGATTTCACGGTCATCAAGGTATTCCTGAAGTTGTATGAGCACTGCTTTTTCAATGATTTTTGCCAGGAACGATATGCTAGAGATGGGACGGTATGAGGTTGGGTCCTCTTTGTTGAGTGAGTTGTTTTTTAGTTGTTGAAATGGGTTTCCGATTTTTTTGACAAACAAGATCATAATAAACATAAACATATCAGGTTCAACGGGGCAAAGTATTTTTTTATTCTTGGCATCGGAAGGCTCACCCTTATCTCCATTTCTTTTTCAAGTATTTTTAGGGATTTTTGTGCTGAATTATTTGATTTAGGTATTCTTGCTTTTTTTTTTTTTGCTGATGATATTCTTTTATTAATTCCATTTCAAGATTCTGTGATTACAACTTAATTATATACTTGTTTTTCCTTTGTTGAGGATCAGATGATGTCATATAGGTTAAAAAATCAATCCTGCTAAAACAAATTTGTTATGGATTGGAAAATCAGAGAGTTCTCTGCCTTTATATAGTCCTTGCCAGCTGGAGCACATGTCCTATTAGTCAGCACTTTCAAAATATTATGCAATATTTTAGATTCTGGCCTGACTTTGGAACCCCAAATGTAAGCATTAACTAAGAAAATCTTTGGGCAGTTTCGCTTATTGTGCCAAGTATTCCTGTTTTTGGAGGAGACTGATTTTAGTTATGTTGTTCACACTTATTTTAACACTATTTGACTACTGTAATATATCTGGGAGTTCTGAAAGGCCTGGAAAAACACCTGCAAGTACTGCAAAATATCACTGCTATATTGATCTATAAAGGCAGGAGTTATGTTTAGTCCGGTTGCATTGGTTTCCAGAGTTTTCAAAATTATTATGTCTGATCTTCAAATTCTACATGGTCTTGCCCTGGTTTATATGAATTCCCAGCTACAATTGAACTTAGCTACTCAATCATCCAGACTGTCAGAATCTAGAAAACTTTGCTTTCCATCTCCAGGGAATTTCTCTTAAGGAGACTTAAGGAGATTATTACTTATAGAGGCCCTCAGCACTGGAACGAGTTATCATACAGTATTAGGAATATTGATAATTATATTTTATTTTGGGAACAATTAAAGGCATGGCTGTTTTGTACATTTTTAGGATAGAAATCAATTGTAGATGATGATGTTAAATGTTTCTCATGATTGCAATTTTAGAGTTGTGTGATTTTATATTTATATATTTTTATTATTGTTTAATGTTTGTAATCCACCTTGAACTGTTAAGATTAAATGAATAATAAGTACCCAAATTAAATTAAAATTAAATTTTCAGCAGCACTATCTGTATAGCCTCATTGAAAATTCATGACAGCAAAGTGTGGATCTTGAACCTAACAAAAAGGCTGTCGTACATTAAACCACATTGCTATATGGATAGTCCCTGAATATCATCACTATCTGTACAGCCAGCAGCTGTAATTTAAAAAATTGCTGACCACGGTATTTGAATATTGACTCAATAGTGTATAGCAGAGTCGCAAGCTTTCCACCGCACCACTGAGATATGAATACTCTAAACTTTTTTCTTAAAGTATGTCTGCTCACACTGATCCCAGCTTATGCATTCAACTCAAACTTTTACCAATCTCTAATACACCTATGCACTCCGATTTACCTCCTCTTCACCATGCAAACGCCGCAACCACCCCTACTCGCACCCTTCCACATCCCCAGAAATGAACCAATACGCAATCCTACCAGAGGGCCTCTACTAACAGCAATAGTAGAACACAGAGACACCGCAAACCTAGAACAACAATAACACAGATAAATAAGCCCATCCTACTCCAGACCACATACAACCAGGCTCCGCAAACACTGCATGAGACCTGTAACATCACCCTCATCAATGCTCGATCAATCAGGAACAAGACCCACATAATCTACGACATCATCAAAGATGAGCAACCAGACATCCTCTGTATAACAGAAACCTGGATCACTGACACTGATGCAGCCATATTAAACCAGATAAGCAGTCCTGGATACAACTTGTATAACTGCCCACGCTCCAACAAAAGAGGTGGAGGGGTTCTCATACTAGCTAAGACCAACCTGCAAATCTCCACCACGTACCTGGACTCAAACATAGACATCGACCTGCTTAAAGTGGAAAACCCAGCTCTATCCATCTGCCTGATATACAGATCCCCCTCGACGCATCATGAAATACTTGCCTCAGCACTAGAAAGCATTTCCGCAACACAACCAAAGAAATTCCAAATTATACTAGGAGACTTAAACCTAGCATCAACAACAGCCTCTCACGCAGATACCTTCCTGGAAGCCATGTCCCAACTAGGGTATCAACAACTAATAAATGAGCCCACCCATGACAAGGGCCATACACTGGATATGGTCTTCACTCCCACGAGTAAACAGTGCAACGAAGAGAAGCCTTTGATAAAGATCAACCCAATACCGTGGTCTGACCACCACCAAATCGATATACGGATAAAACTGCCTTCTTTACCAAAGGACACGAAAGCACAAAGAGTAATACACCAACAAAGAAGATTCAACAAACTAAACCTGGAATGTCTTATAAGTAACATTAAGATGCACATAGACCTGGAAAGCACGGACCTCGATGCACTAACAAACAGCTGGGACACCGGAATTCAGACCGCAGCGAACCCTAAAGGGAACACCACCTCGAATCCGACCAAACACCAATCTGAACCCTGGTACACCGAAACGCTGACCAAAATGAAGAGAGAACTCAGAAAGCGTGAAAAAAAATGGAGACGTATGAAATCCATTGAACACAGGACTGAGTACCTCAACCTCCTCTCGAAATACAAAGAAGAGGTAAACACTGCGAAACAGACGCACCACACAAACCTATTAAACAAAGCTATCAACAAACCTCGGGAACTATTTGAACTAGTGAAATCTCTAACCAAAACTTCCCAACCAGACCACCATGATAACTCTATCCATCCCCAAACACTGGCGAACCACTACGCAAGCAAGCTGACTGCAACCTTGCCCTCTCTGTGTGGACACAGCACACCAGAAATCTGATGTGGAACAAGAACAGACATGGAGAAATTTCCACAAGATTGATGATCAACAAACAATCAACATAATAACTAGCATCAATACCACCACCTCCCCGCTGGATCCCTGCCCAACTGCTTGGGTCAAGGCAGCGAAAAAAGATATCGTCCACCAAGTCTCACACATTGTAAACCAATCACTGCATCAAGGAATCATGCCTGACCAGCTCAAGAAATCCATAATAAGGCCAATCCTAAAGAACAACTCACTCAACAAAGCAGACCCAACATCCTACCGCCCCATCTCCAGCATATCTTTCATAGCAAAGATCATTGAAAAAGCAGCCCTCATACAACTTCAAGAGCACCTCGATGACCATGAAACCCTGGACAAGCAACAATACGGTTTCAGACAAAATCATGGGGACGAAACGCTTTTAATAGCACTGCTTAACAACCTCCACAAAGGCCTGGAGGACAGAAAGAAAATGTTTATACTCATTTTCATTGACATCTCTGCCGCCTTTGATACTGTCCATCATGGAATCCTCCTGAACAAACTGGAATCAATAGGAATTTTGGGAACCCCCCCTTAAATGGTTCTCCTCTTACATAACGAACAGAATGCCACAGGTCCAATTCAATGGCAAAAAAGCAGAAGCATTCTCGCAAACTCAAGGCATACCTCAGGGATCGGCCCTCTCGGCGCTACTTTTCAACATTTACATGCAGCCCCTCTGTGACGTTTTCAAAAAACATAATATCAACTACCATATTTATGCAGATGATATTATGCTATACACACAATTGGATACCACCGACCCTAAGTATACTCAGCTCGAAACCTGCCTGAACAAGATGTTAGCATGGTTGCAGCAAAACAACATGACGATCAACCATAAGAAAACTGAGGTGATGTATATATCCAGTAAACCAAACTTTGAACCTCCTCCGACAATCACCCTGTGTAACAACACGTACAACACAAAGAATGATATCAAATATCTGGGAGTCACACTCGACAGCAAACTAAAGATGGAAAAACACCTGCGCAAAACCAACAAGGCCATTTTCCACAAACTTAGAGTGCTACAACCCCTGCGGAATTTAATCGAACCCTGTGATTTTCGATCTGTTGCGCAAGCACTCATTATGCCTCACTTAGACTACTGTAACGCCATCCTACAGGGTCTGCCAAAGAAAATGCTAAATATCCTGCAAATGGCCCAAAATGTGGCGGCAAGGATCATCATGCGAACAAGCATTGCTGAACACATTACACCTGTATTGATCGAGCTACATTGGCTACCCATTGCTGCCAGGATACAATATAAAACATTGGTAACCACGTTCAAACTCATACATAAACTAGCGCCATCATTCCTCTCAACCCTTATCAGCACGCAACCAACCAACAGAGACAGGAGAACTATCAACTCAGACACACTACAAGTTCCCACTAGCATCAGATCAGTAAAAGTCAGTACTAGCCGCAGAGCATTCTCATTCTCTGCCCCAACCATCTGGAATCAACTACCATACGAACTACGAGCAATCAAAGACATTAGTGCGTTCAGGAAGAAACTAAAAACTCATCTATTCAAATGTCACTACAACCGGATGTAAATCACAGTGGGACACCAGATAAAGCAAACGAAACATGAATTATGCTCTGTAAAAATGTTATATGTAAAAATGTAGAAATGTTATATGTAAAAATGTAAATATGTAAAGCCTAATCTTTAAGTCCCTATTTCTGTGTGATGTGCCATACCCTCAAATCTATGTGTATATTTCCCCAACATTTCTGTCATGATTTGACAACCCCAAATTTGTAATCAAACCGCTACTGATCGCTGGAAGTAGTGGTATATAAGTGTATACTAAATAAATAAATAAAATAAATGACAGGTAAGCTAAAGACTACAAGAAAGCATTTCCTCTGAACATGAATTAATAAGAGAAGCACTATAACCCCATAGAAAGACAATGACCTTTAGAAGATGGAGGGCTTTGAAAGCATGCAGTCTTCTAAAGAGTTCCTTAGGTGAAGTCCTAGACAGAGGGTTGGGCAGAACTCCACACCACATGAATCCAGGTGATTTCAGTTCATGAGGCCACTACAAAGGAAGCATCTGTAGGCCATCAACAGATTTTGAATTTTGCTCTTGGATATTGTTCATGCAGCACCCCCCCCCCCTACTCTCCCTAAGATTTAGATCCAAACCCTTAATGCCATTTTCCAAATCCAGACCTCAAGACCAATCTTTTAACCATTCTCTCCCCTCAAAAGACCCCCAGTTCCATTTTTTCTTCCTATCCTCCATACTTCTAATTGCATTCTTTTCCTGTCTCCCCAGCATACTTCCAATTTAATTTTCTCCATAACCACCTCCTGCCATAAACTTCAGATTCCCGTAGTATGGGAAATGAGATCCTAGATGTTGAGGCCTTAATGGAGGAGGCTGATTTGGATTTAGTGGTGATTATGGAGACATGGCTCATGGACAACTATGACTGGGATATAATTACACTAGGCTATTCTTTATTCATGAAGGACAGGGGAGGAAGAGTGGTACTATATGTAAAAAAAATCATATTAAAGCTATAGAATTACAGGACTTAAAAGGTATTGAGAAGGCACTGTATATCATTGGTGTGATATACAGATCTCCTTCACAGGGAGAAGTGGATGGAGATTTAATACAAGACATACACAGTATTGCTATGAAAAGAGAAGTACTACTGAGAGGTGATTTCAATATACCAGACGTTGATTGGCATTTCCTGTTGTGATGTCATTTAAAAGTAAGGAGATCCTGGAATCTCTAGAGGGAGAACTATTCTGTCAACTGGTAACAGAACCCACATGTGAAGGGGCCATACTGGACCTGGTGCTTACCCCAATGGGAAAATGTTTATGATGTTATAGTGGGAGATCATTGCACATCCAGTGATCACCAGTTGGTGTGGTTCAGTATTAGGACTAGGGTTGATAAAGTCCATTCAGAAGCGAGGATCTAAGACTTTAGGAAAACTAACTTTGTCAATAAGAGACAATACATCAAGGAGTTGTTAGCAGCATGGGAACAGCTGGAGGATGTAGAAAAGCAATGGGCAAAACTGAAAGGGGATATTTTAAGGGCAACAAACCTTTTTGTTAGGTAAATTAATATAAAAAGAAAAGGAAGCCACTATGGTTCTCAAAAGAAGTAGCTGAAAAGGTGAAGAAAATGAGGGTGACCTTCATAAAATTCAAGAGATCATAAAAAGAGGAAGACAAGCATCAATATTTGGAAAAACTTAGTTAGGAAAATAGTCAGGAAAGAAAACATACAAAAAGAAGAAGAAATAGCTAATGCAATAAAATGGGGGTACAAGACATTTTTCAGATATGTTAGTGAGAGGAGGAAGCACAAAAGTGATTTGGTCAGACTCAAGAGTGAAGGGGAGGAATATGTAGAAGCTGATGAAGATAAAACAGAATTGCTGTACAAATATTTTTGTTCTGTATTCACAGATGAAGGGCCAGGAGCAAGACCTCAGAAAACACCCACAAATAGGAAAAGAAATGTAGGGGATCTTGAAGGATTTTCAGAAGACTATGTTTGTGAAGAACTATCTAAACTAAGGGGGATGTTTACTAAACTGCGGTAATGGTACATAATGCACGTTTTGTAACGTTAACGATCGTTAACTTACGTTAACGCGCGTTAACGTAAGTTAACGATCGTAAAGTTCTGCGGCACGGTAAAACACCGCAGAAGGTGGAGAGAGGGCGGAGAGAAGGGGTCAATGGGTGGAGTGTGGGCGGGGAGAGGCTCCTTTCACACTAACGCGCTGATCTGAAGAGCTGAATCCTAACGCGATTGAAAACCTGCCATTAAATGCACGTCAGGGGAGAGAAACCATTTAGGTGTCAGCAATGTACAGCCTAGGCAGGGAAACCTAACAAAACGTGATAAGTGTGATACATGTGCACAGAACAAAAGGGCACATAAACATTGAAAATGACCTCAACAAACTGGAAAAAACCATAACCAAGCTGGCCAATAGTGGTATTAATGGGAAATATCACCCCCCCCCCCCGATAAAGCTCCATAGAAAAGATATAAATCGTTGAAAGGTCTATGCTCCGCCCCCATACAAGGTGAATGAGCCCACAGTGAAATTGCGCTGTGTAGGGTTTTCCTCTCCATCGGACAGGTGTCCTATGGCATGCACATGTGCGGCAACAGCAGGGCGGGCATGTCGGAATGGCAACTGGACAGATGCCGGAAAAGGGGATACAGAGGGCCGTAGGCGGCACATGCTGTGGTGCAGCTGGGCCACAGTGCGGACTAGGGTCATGCCTAGGTGCCCTATTACAAATGCTGAAACAGCAGAGCAGCCAGACAGCAACTGCTGAAGGCCCAACATGGGCACGACTGTGTTTCCCACAGTGTCACAGGGGATAGTACCCAGCAGGTATCCCCAAGGGCACAGAACAGTGGCAGGCGGTGCTGGGGGGAAGCATGGACACCTATGCAGACACCCCTACCCCAGAACCCACACCATAGGCATCCGCCTACCCGCACACTGGATGGCCTGAGACTGCACTCCACCAGCACCACCAGCAGAAGGGAATGTCAGCATGGTGGCAGAGGGTTACTGGTGGTGGAGGGGGCAGTGGCAGCTGCCCAGAGCAGACAGTGGCCTAGCCCTGTGTAGGTGGGTGCCATGCACTACAACAGACAGGCCCTGTCTGACGAACAGTCATGGTATCACCAGGGAATGCACTGACTCTGTGATAACATGGTGGTGCAGTGCACAAAACCAGTGTATTCAAAAGCAGAAGGTCACAGCTTCAAGTCCCAGCTGTGGTTCCTGCCAACCCAGTCCCCATGTTTTTCCCACTACTAAAACGTGCTAATACAGACAGAATCTTTATTGCAAATGACATAAACATGCCCAAAACACCTACATTTTACCCTACAGAGCACAGACACCATAAACATGCGCATTACCTAGAGCAGGGTCTCCCAAATGCAGTCCTGGAGGGCCAAACACCATTCAGGTTCCATGCTGCCTCTAATAAAGATGCCTGTGCTGCATTTCTATGCGCCGCCCCCATGGTATGCACATGTATCTCATGCATATTCATGAGGGACAGCATGAAAACCCGAACAGTGTTTGGCACACCAGGACTGGAGTTGGGAACCTCTGCCGTAAAGTAGCAGCCAACAGGGGCAGACACACCTGCACCCACAGGCTCCATTATCCAATGCCTCCTGGAGAGGCAAGACATTGGGCCCTGCGTGCATCTCCCAATACTAGCACTTGCATACCTTAGCAATGCCACCCTAAACCTGGGAATAAGGTACACAGCTATCAAAAGGCTGCTATGATTACTGTCAGATAACACTTCCTAAGTTAAGCACAATTGGCTTATTGAGCTGCATCATAGCAACCTTTCTGATGTCTATGGAGTGTGCTTCAAGTCTGGTGTCTGACAGTGTTTACCACCCTGGGGAGTGACCCCAGCAGTATTGCTTACCATAGCCATGCCTGCACACTGCCCAGGACTGGTGTGGTGGCCAGGGCTGCCAAACACCTCTATAGTTTTACAATGCTGGCATAGGTGTGGGGAGTGTGTGTCTGTCTATCCAGTGTGTGGTGGCTGCAAACACCTTCCACAGCCCACACAGCTAGCACTGTTGCCAGTATTGGCCTGCCAATGTGCATAATGAGAAGCAAGGTACTGTGGGAATAGCCAGGAAAGGGTGGCCTGGCCTGGATCCATCTGTACATAGCATAGGGCAATGGCTCGGACATTGTAGTGGCCGGCCACCACCTGCACGGACAGGGTGGCCACAGCATGTTCTGCTGGGAGGTCACTCTCACCCTGACTGAGTAGTGAACACGGCATTGCTAAGTTCTCCCATAGTGCTATATAGTATTTCCCCCATGTGATGTTTATGGGTTCTCTTTTGGGGGTCCAATCACTGACTTATCTGCTTGGTGTGTATGCTGACATCCCAGTTCTGGGTACATGCATCTTCTCCAGGACCATGCACTATGGACTAGCTAGCAGACTGCCTGCAGCTAGTATGTGTCTTGCTGGAGCACCTTGCAGGGTGCAGCAGCTGGAGGATTGCTGCTTGAGAATGTAAGATAGTGGTGGTGCGGGGGCAGCTGTGCATTTCCAGGGCTACTGTTTGTCTGCTATTGCTTTATGACTGTGTACAGCTCTGCATTGCCTGCCCTGTAGGGTGTCTGTTCCCCAGCAGGACTGGGGTGATGGTCCCTTCTACTGCCACCATTGCAGGGGTAGAATGTGGATCTGTTGGTGGGAGATCCTGTCCCCCACCCTGAGCCCCAGAGGGTGGGTTGCGTGGTGGTATGTAATCCGCCTGTGGGTCCAAATACCCCCCCCCCTTCACTTAAATCATGTGACCATGGCACCCACACAGGGTATGCACTTTTCTGGGTGCATCATAGTCCACAAGGGCTAGATGTGAAATACAGATGGACACAGGCATATCCTAGGGGTGTTTGCAAGGACTACCTATCACACATTGGCACTGATGGGAACCTGCAGCATAGCCTATCTCAGCAAGGCCAGGTGCTGCGGAAATGGTGCTGGGCACCCCACCTCACCCTCAGGGTGAGCACAGGACCCGTCCACTGTGATGGACGGTAGCCACTTTGTGGCAGTAACACACACGGTCAGTACTCCCACCAGGCTGAGGTGCTGTGGGGTTGCACATGGTCAGGACACCCCACAAGGCCGAGGTGCTGGGGGGTGCATACCGCAACATGTGACCATCTGTAGACTGCTGATTTTCATGTGCAGTGCACCATGGGTATGAGTAGGATAACCCAAATCCTGGACACCACAGCAGACAGTTTGTGTGGTGACCTGACGTCCTTCAGTAGCCAGTCAGGGATTTGTTAGTAGCACTAGCGATGTGGCCCACTAGTTACTTCACTGCCTGTGGAGCCAGGGGTCATGGGTTTGATCCCATAGTGGGGTTATTTGGTAGGGCTGTCTGAGGCATTTTCTTTTTTTAATTTAAATTGGTGCTGCCAGCAACAAACCCTCACAGTGCTGTCTCCTTACGGTGCCTCATCAGGCGCCCTATACAGTGCCCAATGCGGGACCCTGTACTGCGCCCTGTGGGGTGCCCCATAGGGGACATTCTAGGGTGCCTTGGCAGACAGTGCACTTTATAATGTGCCCTCTGGGGTGCCTTATAGGGTGCCTTATGCGGCACCTTAGGTTACGGCCCTGTGAGGGTGTGTTTGCTGGCAGCACTAATTAAAATTAACAAACAAAATGCTTCAAACAGCACTAATTTTGAGTAAAAGGTGATGTTTCAGCTAGCTTTACTCATTAGACCCACAGGGGGATTGAACTCACATCCCCTGCACCATTAGTCAGTGTATTAACCATTGTGCTACAGTTCTAGATGCCTTGTGCAACACCTTATCAGATGCCTTATGGGCGCGCGTTGTGTGGCGCTCTACATGATGTTTTTTAACACTCGTTAGGCTATGGCGCCTGGTAACGCGCGTTATTGGTAACGATGTACCACCCATGTCCTTATTTGGGATTTCTGCCTGTACCGCGGATCCTAACACGAATCACACTAACGCAGTTTAGTAAACATGCCCCTAAAAGTAGATAAAGCAAGGGGCAGGACGGGATACATCCAAGATTATTGAAGGAACTTGGGAAAGTTCTAGTGGCTCCGCTTTTGGAACTTTTCTATGCTTCTTTAGAGTCGGGAGTAGTCCTAGAGGACTGGAGAAAAGCACATGTGGTCCCTTTACATAAAAGAGGATGTAAGGATGACATTGAGAACTACAGGCTGGTTATTCTAGCCTCTGTGGTTAGAAAATTATTGGAAAGGCTACTAAAAGAGAGAATAGTGAGGTTTCTGGAGTCCAATGGATTTCAGGATTTGAGACTGCATGGATTCATCAAAGGCAGGTCTTGTCAGACAAATCTGATTGATTTCTGTGACCGGGTGACCAGGGAGTTGGACCGAGGAAGAGCCCTAGATGTGGTGTATTTAGATTTCAGTAAAGCCTTTGACACTGTCCCACACAGGTGACTTATAAATAAATTGAGCACCTTAGGGATGGATCCTAAAATGGCTGACTGGGTTGGAAATTGATTGAGCGGGAGGCGACAAAGGGTACAGATAAATGGAGCTCATTCTGAAGAGAAGGATGTTACCAGTGGTGTGCCGCAGGGATCTGTCCTTGGTCTAATTCTTTTTAACATTTTTTTAGTGATACTGCATAACGGCTGTTGAGTAG
The DNA here is from genome assembly GCA_033557465.1 of Ichthyophis bannanicus. NCBI lineage: Eukaryota > Metazoa > Chordata > Amphibia > Gymnophiona > Ichthyophiidae > Ichthyophis > Ichthyophis bannanicus. The sequence continues at coordinate 103,469,966 of CM066035.1, forward strand.
GATGTGCCTCTTTGCAGATAATACCAAATTCTGCAATAGAGTTGACACCCAGGAAGGAGTAGTTGACATGAGGAGGGATCTAGCTAAGCCTGAAAAAAGGTTGAGAATTAATGCTAAAAAATACAGGGTCCTGCATTTGGGCTGAAAAAATCCTAAGGTACAGTATTTATTTATTTAATTGGTCTTATATACTGCCTTATCAAGATGTCAATATGGTTTACATGGAACAGTGTAGTAAGAACTTAACTTAACTAAACAAAATTAGAGTAGGCAAGCATACATGGAACCAAACCAGACCAGTAGTTACATAATATCTTAAATGGTAAATAGTTTGACTGTTAAACAACAAAGTATAGCATTGGTAGCATTAGAGTTATCGGTTTTGATCTGTTGAGAGGGTGGAAGAGAGGGGGAAGGGAGGATGAGTGGAGTTGGGCGGGTTACGGGTGGGGGGGTAGGTGTTACGTAAGAGTGAAGTACTTCTGTCCACAAAAGATGAGTGGCGCTGCGGAGCCTCAGCAGCCGGTTCAGGTCCAATGGACCATTTTGTTATAGTAACCGAAGAGGAAAGAAGGGAGATTCAAGCAGGCATTGCAGCTGAGCTATCAGAAGAGTTGGCTCTGCTGCCTGGCCTGGAAATCACTCTCTTTCCCGAAGAGCAGAACTTTCTCTCACCTCTGAGTGGAAATGCTCCCCAACCACTGACTAGCCTTCTTGAAGAGTCAGAAGGTGGCCCTCAGGTTGTGTTGGAGCAAGGAGTATTGGTGGAGAAGACTGGAGTATCTATATCTCAGCCATCTGGTATTCTCCCTGGGAGTTCGCAGGTGGAAGCGCTGCCCCAGCTCAGTGGTGAGAGTGAGGCACAAGGTTTGGAGGCATCTCTGACTGCAATTTCAACTGTTCCCTTTACCTTAATTATTACTTTAGACAATATCTGGCATGCCGTACCTCTCTCTCTGATGTTGTATCTCAGCAGACTGCCGGAATTATGTTGGAGGGATATGTGGCTTTAACTAATACTATGAAAATGAAAGTGGAAGAATATGAGATGTTAAACTCTGTTGTGGACACTAAAGCGATGCTGATTAAATAATATTCCACTTCGGGTCAAGATGGCAACTCTAGAAAATACTGCCTATGCTTGAAACTTGCGAATATTGAACTTTCCGGTTATTGTGGGCTGGTCTCCGGTTGAGGTGTTTAAGCAGTTTTTGTCTGAAAACTTGGTTGTTTCCAAAGAACTAATGCCACCGACTGTGAAGGCGTTTTATCTGCCTGAAGGGAAGAAAGTGCCAGAATCGGCTCAAGAGCTTGTCACAATGGATGTTCTTAATGTGTCAGATTTCCTGGGCCAACGGTTTAAAAGTGTCTCCTAATTAGTAACACATGCCCTAATATCGGATAGAGATTGGCTATTCAGGTTGTTCTATGCTAAACGTTCACAACTTTTCTATGGTCAACAAATATCAATTTCTCCAGATATTTCAAGAGAAATGTTTTGCATTTGCACTTTCCATGTAAATGTTTAGTTGTACATAAATCACAAAAATTTATTTTTTTTCAGCCTACTGATTTATCTGTGTTTATTAGTGCTAGATTACCTGTCACATCCTCCCCCACTGAAGGGGGTGGTGAGGTTAAGTAACCACGTTTATATTGTTAATGCTTTGGTCCTCTCCAGCTCTCTGTTTTTCTTCTTATTTAGATTACTTGAATGTATGCAGATAGGTGCCTCTGGCCTTTCTGTTTATTTTGAATTCACTTACACGCCTATGATAGTGGACTACAGGCATTAATATTGTTTAATTTTTTCCTGATTCCTTTCCTTGGATGATTACTAGATGTTATTCCTTTTCTGCACAAACTTGTTCTTGATACATTTTGTAATTTCTTTAAATATATAATAAAAAAAAAAGATGAGCAGGACCTGGGCGTGATAATTTCTGATGATCTTAACGTGACTAAACAGGTAGAAAAGGCAATGGCAAAAGCCAGAAGGATGCTTGGGTGCATAGGGAGAGGAATGGCAGGCAGGAAGGAGGAGGTGATAGTGCCTCTGTATAACTCTTTGCTGACACTTCATTTGGAATATTCTATGCAATTCTAGAGACCACTCCTTCAAAAGGATATAAACAGAATGGAGTAGGTGCAGAGGGGGGCTACCAAAACGGTTAGAGGTCTTTGTTGTAAACCATAAGGGGACAGACTTACAGATTTCAATATGTATACTTTAGAAGAAAGGCGGGATAGAGAGGATATGATAGAGTTGTTTAAATATGTCTGTAGCATAAATGCAAAGGAGGAGAGTCTCTTTGGACTGAAGGCAAGCTCTGCAACAAGGGGACATAGAATGAAGGTGAAAGGGGATAGACTCAGGAGTAATATACAGAAATATTTCTTTACAGAAAAAGTGGTAGAGCATGGTAGATGTGTGGAATAGTCTCCCAGTGGAGATAGTAGAAACGAGGACAGTATCTACTATTGCTAATCATTTATAAAGCACTGCAAGGCATATGCAGTGCTGTGCAAACATAGATAGAGATGGTCCCTGATCGTGAGAGCTTACAATCTAATTGAGACAGACAAGACAAAGGCAAAGAATAAGGGGGAAAGGAGGGTAAGGAGACACAAGGAAAAAGGGGAATGGGATCCAAAAGCAGCTTCAAACAGGTGAGCCCGTAACATGGACTTGAAAAGAGACAGAGATGAAGCCTGACAGGAAGTTTGTTCCAGGCATAAGGCGCATCAATGTGAAAAGACCGAAGTCTGCAGTTGGCAGTGGAAGAAAAGGGAAAAAAGAGAAGCAAGCCAGAAGAAGAGTGGAGCTCACAAGGAGGGGTGGAGGGAGAGAGAAGAGAGGAAAGTTAGAAAGGAGCAGAAGAGCGAATGCACTTATAGGTCAGAAGGAGGAGTTTGAATTGGATATGGAAATGGAAGGGAAGCCAATGAAGTGATTTGAGAAGAGGGGTTATATGAGAATATCGAGGCTGGCGAAAAACTACACAAAGTAGATTTCTGAACAGATTGAAGGGGAGAAAGGTAGCTAAGAGGGAGACCAGCAAGAAGGAGATTGCAATAATTGAGAGAGGAAGTAATTAGAGAGTGGACAAATGTTTTAGTAGTGTGTTCAGAAAGGAAGGGGTGAATTTTGTCAGTTTTATACAGAAAGAAACAACAGGTTTTAGCTATCTGTTGGATATGTGAAGAGAAGGAAAGAGAGGAATAAAAGATGACCCCCAAGATTGTGGGCTGAGGAAACAGGAAGTAGAAGTGTGTTATCTACAGAGATAGAGAAAGGAGGAAGGGGGGAAGAAGGTTTAAGGGGAAAAATAAGAAGTTCAGTTTTGGCCATGTTTAATTTCAAACAGCGGTGAGACAGCCAGGTGGCGATATCAGACAAGCAAGCAGAGATGCGAGACTGGAGTATCTGAATTCATGAAAGCATGGGACAAACACAGGAGATCTCTAAAGGTAAAAAAAAGTGACTATAATAGTTGATATGGAAAGGCAGACTTGATAGGCCATATGGTCTTTTTCTGCCGTCATGTTTCTATGTATCTGTTTAATCCCTTAACCATCACTTTCCTCTAGCAGACCTCCTACAGGGGTAAGAAGGATAGGAGTAGCTAGCTTAAGCCTGCTTATAAAATATCCTTCTATAGTTTATTTTCTATTCCCTTATTGTCAGATGGAAGATTGAGGATTGAATGCAAATTGTTATCTACCAAGAACTTAGAAGACAATACAAGTGGCTACAAATCAAAGAATCCTGGATTCCAAAACTTCACGAAAAACCTGAAGAAATATAATTAACTATAATTCACAATGTAATTCATTCTTCCCAAGTCTTGATAGACTCAAAAAGCACCAATGAAGAAGGGGGGAATCAACCAGGGAGAGGGGGAGGGGAGTGGAGGGGTGATGGGTACCTGGTGGCACTTCTGCCGCTTTGGCTGTTGGTACTTCAAATGCTGGTGTTGCTATGCTGCTGCTGCTGCCACTGTGATGGAGTTGGTCCTGAAGGAGTTGGAAGACTTGCCTGCTATTCACCTGTGAAAAGAGAAAGAAAAGGAGTTGAATTACAGAACAAAAGCTTTGCTATTGAAGGCTCCTTCTATAAGGATGAATAGGTTCTTAGAGGCTAGAGTTGGGGTTATCCTAGAAGCAGAGATATGTGAAAGAGATCAAAAGCCTTTCCACTATGAGGAAAGGCTTAAAAGGCTGGGGATTTTCAACTTGGAAAAGAGATGGCTGAGGGCAGATATGATAGAGGTCTATAAATTAATGAATGGAATAGAACGGGTAAACGTAGATTTTTGTTTACGCCATCAAAAAGTGGAAAGACTAGGGGACATGCAATGAAGCTACAATATAACCCATTTAAGACTAAAAAGAGAAATTATGTTTTCACTAAACACATAATCAAACTCTGGAATTCACTACCAGAGGATGTAGTTAAAGATGTTAGTGTAGCTGGGTTTAGAAAGGTTTGGACAAGTTCCTGGAGGAAAGGTCCATAAGCCTTTATTAAAGAGAACCCAGGAAATCCACTACTTGCCCTGGCACAAGCATTGTGGAACCCGTGCACCCTTTTTGGGAACCTGCCAGGTACTTGTGGCCTGGATTCGCCACTGTTGGAAAGAAGATACTGGGCTTGATGAACCTTGGTCTGACCCAGTATGGCATTTATTTACTGTATTTATTTATTTATTTAACAGGTTTTTATATGCCACCTTTAAGCCAAGGCGGTTTACATCAAACAACAGTGTACAAGCTCGAGAAAGTTGTGTTACATAGAACATGGGAGGATAAACTTGGGGTTAAATATGGGGGCTAAACAATAATCAACAGTGAGTGTAAGGGATATGGTACAGAGTATTAAGTAATGTCATTTGGATCAAAATATTCTATGAAGAGATGCATTTTTAGCAGTTTATTCATTTTTTGTGGAGACTGTGCAGATCTGATGGTTTCTGGTAGTGAGTTCCAAATCATAGGGGCGTATAGTGAGAAGGCTCTGTTGCTTGTTTCCTGCGTACATTTGATCCTGGGGAGGGGGGATGGTTCTTATGTTCTTAAAGATATATGTGAGGTAGGCAGGTCATGAGAGGCCTGAGTGTAATCAGCAATATGAAAGGGTGTGTTTTGGGAGCTAGCATTTAATTCCTTCATTGCAGTAACATAGTAACATCTAGTCTGCCCAGCAAAGTGGCAAGAGTAGGTGCACCTGGTGCTCTGTTCAGGTCACCCCTCCCCATGCCTTTGTTTAGGCATGTACCCACCACTCCATGCAGATCACCCTTATTTGTTGAGATAGTTAAGTTTATTTTGATTTTATCCTGTTGCTATCAAGAGATCCACTGTGTCTGTCCCATGCCATTTTGAATTCTATCACTGTATTTGCTCTCACCACTTCCATCAGCAGGGCATTCCAAGCATCCACCAGCCTTTCAGTGAAAAAGTATTTCCTGACATTGCCTTTCAATTTACCCCCTTGCAGTTTCATGTTATGCCCTCTAGTTTTACAACTTCCCCGTCTTTGAAAAAGGTTTGTTTGTTCATTAATACTCTTCAAGTATTTAAAGGTCTGTATCATATCTCCTCTGTCCCTCCTGTCCTCTAGCGTATACATATTTAGGTCTTGGAGTCTCTTCTCATATGTCTTCTGGCGCAGGCTCCAAATCATTTTGGTTGCCTTCCTCTGAACTGTTTCTAGTCTTTTTATATCCTTTGAGAGATATGTTCTCCAAAACTGAACACAATATTCCACGTGAGGCCTCACCAGCAACTTGTACAGTGGCAATAGTACCTCTTCCTTTTTGCTGGTAATTCCTCTCTGTATGCAACGCAGCATCATTCTGACTTTGGCCACTGCCTTGTCACACTGTTTCGCCACCTCGAGATAGTCAGAAACAATCACTCCAAGGTCCTTCTCCTGGTCCGTGCACACCAACTTCTCGCCCCCTATCACAAACAACTCTCTTGGCTTTCTGTATCTCAAGTGCATGACACTGCACTTCTTCAAATTAAATCTTACCTTCCAAGCGTTAGACCATTATTCCAGCTTTTGTAGATCTTTCCTCATGTTACCCACTCCCTCAGGGGCGTCCACTCTATTGCAAATTTTCATGTCATCTTCAAAAAAAAGACTTTTCCAATCAGTCCTTCAGCAATATCACTCACAAACACGTTGAACAGTACCAGTCTAAGGACTCTTCCCTGGGGCACGCTGTTAATCATCTTATTTTTATCCAAGTGAGTTCCGTTTACCATTATCTTCTCTCAGCTGTCAGTCAACCAATTTCTGATCTAGTTTACCACCTTGGGACCAGTCCCCAGCCTGTTCAGTTTATTGATAAGCCTCCTGTGAGGAACAGTATCAAAGGCTTTGCTGAAATCTAGGTAGATCACATCTATCATATGCCCTTGATCTAGTTCTTTAGTAGGAACTTTGAAACGTTGTGCTCAGTTGGTCTTTGAGGAGAGGTGTGTATATGTGTTAGAAGCTGTATTCTATGAAGGTATTAGGATGGTTGGATGTTTTCTGAATACTTGACATTGGATTGTGGTGTTAGGATGCCAATCAGGGAATCCTTTATTACTATGGAAGACACATGCTTTGTGTCTTAAGACCAGCTGTCAAGAAAACATAATACTTATATAAAAACATGGAGCTTGGCCTACAGCTTATACCATCTGCAGAGTTGTTACTTTAAGATGGACATTCTTGGAAATGGCTGGAAATTTGCAATGAGTAATGCATTGATGTTCTGCAGTTTATGTGCTTTTTTCTACTCCATTTTTCTCCTACATTTCTTGTCAATGCATCCATAGGTAAGAGCTCTGCTTCTTCAGATTCTCAATCTATAGACAGCTAGAAAAAGACTGAGAAAGAGAGGGATTGCTTTTAGTCAAGCAAACTTCCTTAGGACCAAATTGCATCTGCCATGCACACCATAGATCCCTATGAGTGTGTGGCATGACTTCCCTTGTTATAATTTGGGGCTCTTGTGCACACTGCTCTGCTTTCAGTGCGGCACTTGACCATGTCAAGTAGAATGATGCCATGGGGTAAATTTAGCTTGGTCCTTACCACCCTCTTCCTGCAATTAGTAACATCCTCAGATACTTGAAGAACACTGCTGCCTGGAAGTCTAACCCTCTATGCTGTCATGGTCTTGTATCAACCATGGCCAAAACACCAGCAAGATCATAGGTTTCAGCTGGACCTATACTAGTTCTGCAAGCCAGCACACAATGCAGAGCTGTTTCCTGCTAGTTGCACCCCATATATCTCCCAGCTCTAAAAATATACAGTGGCTCTTATTTGTACCAGCTTTGCCAGCTTTTACCTCTCCCCCAAAGAAAACCTATTGATGATATCTTTCCTGGAGCCAGGCCCAGGCTCAGCTCATGGCTTGCTTGTCCCTCTGTCCTGCAGGCTGCAGGAAGAGCTTCTCTTGCAGTCCACCATCAGTTGGCCAGCAGGAGGATGTCATCAGCCCTGAAGTTTGGCTTTCTAGCCCTAAGGGCTAGTTTATGAGTGTCCCTGTGCCTGGAATGTCAGCAAGCACATTGTATAAAAGAAGGTACATACATCTGTGTGTGCACATTGTACACATGTGCTTTTCAACAGTAAGCAAATGCTTCAGGGGCAGGAAAATGTATATTTTATTAATTGTACACCCCTTCCATACAGTTTATAAAATAGAGGCACACTTTTAACCAATGCACATATCCTCCTACCGAACTTATACCAAATCACCAGTTTACAGTTTGTGAAATTTTATAGCAAGTAATTTCTGTATATAAACCACTATTTATATACATAAATTGCTTTGAAAATTACCCCCACAGAGTCTGAGTTTAACATGCTTGGTTTCTTTAATTTACATAGTGATAGCATGAAGATGTACTTACTTTTTTCGGGATCACCCATCATCTCGGTCTTCATTAAATTATATAAGTTCACACATTACTTCTTTCTACACAGGAAGTAAAAACAGATTCAACATATCCTTTACCCACCAGAGAAAGGCCACAAAAAGCATTTCCGTTGGGCCATCATACTAGCCCAATTGGTCTTTCAATGTCCTTCCACTATAGACCCAAACCATTACTGGGGAAAGGGCCCAAATTTAGCCACCATAATTCCTTTACTTTATTTCCTGCCTTCCCAGTGATAGTTTAGGGCAAATAACAGGAAAAATAATATTCTCTTTCTCAACAGTTTCTGCTCTCGCATGCTAGTTTCTCCCTTCCCTTCTTTGCTCGTTGCTTCCTTCTTTTAAAGTCCTACCAAACCTCATAGAAATCTCGGGAACCACTCACCTCTCTTATGTGGGCTGGATTAGAATGTTACATTTTGACTAAGCAGCTTTAGCGCTGCCACCCTCTGTCCCATCAGAGTATTTATCTTTCACAGAAAACATCTGTCAGCAGCTGTGTATCTGCTTCCTCCCTTTATAGCAGATCTCATTAACACCTTCTGGGTAACAGTTATCTACGATGCAGTGTGACAAATTCTGCTGATGCAGACTGCGGTTTCAGCATGCATAAACTCAAATACTCAGAGGGGCAATAAGAACTTTCCCAAGAAAACATAAAAAGAAGGGTTGCACTGTGTTTTAATTCAAGAAATAAATGGCATTTCCTGGTTGAAGCCTTTAACTTATTATAGTTCTTTACATTTTGTATTGTGTACATATTGTTTAATAATAATAATGTGATGGATTGCTAATACAAATTTGACTTTTCTGTACAGATTTAGTAATGTACAGTTTAATGCAAAAAAATACTGATTCTGATCCCCAACCCTTCTTCCCTCCCCATGGTCCTTCTTTATGTCTTTTTCTTGACTTTTCTGTAATTTTAATAGAGTTCCTTTTCCTTTCCTTTTGCTTTTAACTTGTTTATTGTTCACTGCTCTGCTGGTACGAAGGGAGATATCTGAAATTTTAATAAACCTTAAACCATATATACATTTGCCAAATATTTGTTAAAGAATCTACAAAAATTGCCCTGCCTATATGTTTTCCAGAGGCCATGTAAACATTTTTTACACCCTTTTTCTGTTGGTTTAATAAAGTTATTACAGTCTACAAATAATCTAGTTTTCTCCACGAAAAAAATGTGACACCTAGCTCTCTGTATTATTATTGGTAGAGACTGTGAAAGAAAAACAATAAATAGTTTATGGATCTCTTCATTGCTGTGAGACAACAGTGTAACAGTGTATCTCCTTCTGCCACAACAGGAGTTAGATGACAGATGATTAATGATCAAGGTTGTTCATTTGTTTTGAAACAAATGAAAAAAACTCCACAAATGAGTCCATTTTGTTTCTTTTAAATAAAAGAAATGGACATCAATCCACATTGAACAGAAAATCATTCATTTCCATTTGTTTTCAGTGCTGTTACAGTCCATGGGGAAAGGAGATTTGCACTTGTTTTAATTTGTAGCTACACAGAGTATAGCTACATTGTGGAGGGTCAAGAGAAAACAGGAAACATTTGACCAAGGCGACTATCATTAGGTAAAAAACCCCAAACCACCCCAATGGTGGTCACCTTACTTCTGCAGCATCTACCCTATAACCCTATATGGGCATATTATGGGCCTTCAAGAACTCCATGATCAGCACCAGCAGCTATTCCCAGCGGAACACTTGTACAATCCGTGACTGATTCTCCTGTTCCAGAATCTCTCCTTCTAATTTGTCACCTTCCAAATTTAACTTCATGTCCAGGTCCTCTCCATCTGGTTCTTCAGAAAATGGAGACTGTTCTTGACACTCATCAGAGGGCTTAGGATTTTCAATCTTTTATAGATAGGCTCAAGATAGATGTGAGAGGGCACATTATTCTACAAGGAGGAGGCAATGAAAAAGAAGGCCGAATTTCTAGCAAACTCAAATTTTGCTTTTGAGGGGAGGAATAAACTGTCTATTGCCATGGAGTGAGCACATGCAATATGTGTGTGGGGGAAGGGGGGGAGGCGGCATACAAGATGATAAAAACAGATAGGCATCAAGGTGCTTTGTTGTAAAGGGTCTTATAGGTCTAAGTGAGGAATTTATGCCAGATACAATAGAAAATCCCACAATAAATAGGCATGCGATAGATTTGTATGTACTGTCTTCATTGCATGCAAATCTATCTCATGCATATTTGTTGTGGGTATCCTGAAAACCCGAATGACCTAGGTGTGCTCCGTGGACTGGTTTAAAAACCACTGAAATAGAAGACTATAAGCCAATGATTCTGGAACAACAGGAGGGTGACAGTCAAATTTGATGGTATAGGACAGAATACATACTAATGTGTTTTGAAGAAATTGCAACTGTTTTTGCTTGTAAGCAGGAAGTCCAGAATAGATGATGTTGCAATAATCCAACCATGTTATTACAGTGCTATGTAGAATAGATGTCTGAGCAACTGTGTCTTTAAAAAAAGAATGAACATAAGAACATAAGATATGCCATACTGGGTCAAACCGAGGTCCATCAAGCCCAGTATCCTGTTTCCAACAGTGGCCAATCTAGGTCATACGTACCTAGCAGTATCCCCAAAAGACACAGGTTCCACAATGCTTGTACTGGGTCAAGCATTGATTATCCTGGGTCCCTTTTTAATAGTGGTTTATGGACCTTTCCTCCAGGAACTTGTCCAAACCTTTTTTAAACCCAGCTATACTAACAGCCCTTACCACATCCTGTGGCAACAAATCCCAGAGTTTGATTACACGTTGAGTGAAAAAATATTTTCTCTTATTTGTCTTAAATAGTTTACCCTGTAGCTTCATTGCATGTCCCCTAGTCTTTCTATATTCTAATAGCGTAAACAACTGATCCACGTTTACCTACTCCACACCATTCATTTATTTATAGACCTCTATCATATCTCCCCTCAGCCGTCTCTTTTCCAGGTTGAAGAGCCCCAACCTTTGTAGCCTCTCTTCATAGGAGTAGCCTTCCATCCCCTTCACCATTTTGGTGGCTCTTCTCTGTACTTTTTCTAATAATGCTATGTCCTTTTTAAGATACGGTGACCAGAACTGCACACAATATTCAAGGTGCGGTCGTACCATGGAACGATACAGAGCATTATAATATCCTTTGTTTTATTTTCCATTCCTTTCCTTATGATACCTAGCATTCTATTTGCTTTCTTGGCCGCCGCTGCACACTGGGCAGAGGGTTTTAACATGTTATCCACGATGACTCCTAAATCTTTTTCCTGGGTGGTGGTTCCCAATGTGGAACCTTGCATTGTGTAACTATAGTGTGGGTTGTTCTTTCCTAGGTGCATAACTTTGCACTTGTCCACATTAAATTTCATCTGCCATTTGGATGCCCAGTTTTCCAATTTATCCAGATCCTCCTGCAGTTTTCCACAATCCTCTTGAGTTTTAACAACTTTAAACAGTTTTGTATCATCTGCAAATTTGATAACCTCACTCGTTATTCCCTTTTCCAGGTCATTTATGAATATGTCAAAAAGTAGCGGACCCAGTACAGATCCCTGGGGTACTCCACTATTCACCTTTTTCCATTGGGAATATTGGCCATTTAGCCCTACCCTCTGCTTTCTATCTTTTAACCAGTTCCCGATCCACAATAGTACACTGCTTCCTATCCCATGACTTTTTAGTTTCGCCAAAAGTCTCTGATGAGGGACCTTGTCAAAAGCTTTCTGAAAGTCCAGATACACTATCAACCGACTCACCTTTGTCTACCTGTTTATGCACACCTTCAAAAAAACATATCAGATTAGTAAGACAAGATCTTCCTTGTCTAAAACCATGTTGGTTGTCTCCCATTAGGCCATGACTATCTACATGCTGTGTAATTTTGTTTTTTATGATGGTTTCTACCATTTTCCCCGGTACTGACGTCAGACTCACCGGTCTGTAATTTCCCGGGTCACCCCTGGAACCCTTTTTAAAGATTGGTGTTACTTTGGCGACCCTCCAATCTTCAGGTATTACAGATGATTTTAATGAAAGTTCACAGATTACCAACAGCAGGTCCGCAATCTCATATTTCAGTTCTTTCAACACTCTTGGATGTATACCATCCGGTCCAGGTGACTTGCACAGAAGCAGCAAAGAGCCATGAAGGAAGATTTACAGCTGTGGTCAATCATCCCCAAAAGGTTCTGCATATGTTTCTTCATCTTAGGAACTGGTTTCTGGGAAATAGCCTCTACCTTTTTAAGTTGCGGCTGTACTTGACTATTGCCCACTGAATAGCCCAGGTACTGGGCCTCCTGGCTTCCCAGAAAACATTTTTTTGCATTGGCTGTCAAACCATCTTCCTCAAACTCTTTAGAACAGCTTGTACATGTAACAGATTGGTTTTCCATTCATGACTATAAATCACAATATCGTCAAAGTAGGCTGTCGCATACCCACTGTGGGGTCTCAAAGGGTGATCAACTAGGTGCTGGAACATAGCGGGAGCCCCACGCAGTCCAAAAGGCAGCACCATGAACTGGAACATACCTTGGGGTGCAGAGAATGTGGTCTTCTCCTTGGGCTAGGGGGATCTGCCAATACCCCTTCATTAGGTTCAACTTTGAGATAAAATGAGCTCCCCCTAGACATTCGATAAGGTCATCCACTCTAGGCATGGGGTAAGCATCCCACTTAGAAACTGCATTCATCTTCCTGAAGTCGAAGCAACACCAGATGCTCCCATCTGGCTTAGATACCAGTATAATAGGGGACAACCAGTTGCTCTGGGACTCTTCAATTACTCTCAGCTTAAGCATGTCCTCTATTTCTTTCACCATGGCCTATCTCCATACTTCTGGGATTCGGTAGGACCATTGATGAACTACCACCCCAGGATCTCTAACAATATCATGATAGGCAGGATGGGTACATCCCGTAACACTGGAGAACACATCCCTATTCCGCTGTACCAGATGCATCAGATCCCTTTCTGGGTGCTTGATAAATGTTCCCCAAACAGAAACTGGTCTGGCTCCGAAGGTACTTTGAGTCCAAACTCATCTCCTTGGACCACTGTCACCAGGACAGGAGTCCATTTCTTAAGCAGGTATACATAGTAGATTGTGATTTTCTTCCTCTTGTCTGGCTGTGCAACCTTGTAGTTAACTGGCCCCATTTGCTCTGTTACCTCAAAGGGGCCGTGCCATTTACAGAAGAGCTTACTCTCCAATGTGGGGAGTAAAACTAGTACCCTGCCCTCAGGTTTAAAAGTCTGCTGTACTGCCTTTAGATTATAGGTACTGGCCTGGACCCCCCTGAGCTTTATCCAGGTGATGTCTCACTGTTTCTCCTGCTTCCCTTAAGCACTCCTGCATCTGACATACATGGTCGACCATATGAGGGCTGGGACCAGGTTCTTCTTCCCAGATTTCTCTAAGTATCTTCAACATTCCCTGGGGTTGTGGCCCAAACAGCAACTCAAATACGAGATTGCAGTCCTGCTATTAATAATCTGTGGACTATCATTAAAATCATCTGTAATACCTGAAGATTGGAGGATGGTCAACATAACGCCAATTTTTAAAAAGGGTTCCAGGTGTGATCCGGGAACCTGCAGACCAGTGAGCCTGAAATCAGTACCAGGAAAAATATTAGAAACCATTATAAAGAACAAAATTGCTGAACATGTAGATAGTCATGACTTAATGGGAGACAGCCAACATGGCTTCAGACAAGGAAGATCTTGTCTTACTAATCTGTTATATTTTTTTGAAGGTCTGAATAAATAGGTAGACAAAGGTGAGTCTGTCGATATAGTGTATTTGGACTTTCAGAAAGCCTTTGACAAGGTCCCTCATCAGAGACTTTTGGTAAAACTAAAGAGTCTTGGGGTAGGAGGCAGTGTACTATTGTGGACCAGGAACTGGTTAAAAGATAGAAAGCAGAGGGTAGGGATAAATGGCCAATTTTCCCAATGGAGAAAGGTGAATAGTGGTGTACCCCAGGGATCTGTGCTAGGTCCGCTGCTTTTTGACATATTCATAAATAACCAGGAAAAGGGAATAACGAGTGAGGTTATCAAATTTGCTGATGACACAAAACTAATTAAAGTTGTTAAACCCTATAAGGATTGTTGAAAATTGCAATAGGATCTTGATAAATTGGAAGACTAGGCATCCAAATGGCAGATGAAATTTAATGTGGACAAGTGCAAAGTTATGCACCTAGGGAAGAACAACCCAAACTATGGTTACACGATGCAAGGTTCCACATTAGGAATCACCACCCAGGAAAAAGATTTAGGCGTCATTGTGGATAACATGTTAAAACCCTCCACCCAGTGTGCAGCGGCGGCCAAGAGAGCAAATAGAATGCTAGGTATCATAAGGAAAGGAATGGAAAATAAAACAAAGGATATTATAATGCCTCTGTATCATTCCATGGTGCGACCGCACCTTGAATATTGTGTGCAATTCTGATCACCGTATCTTAAAAAGGATATAGCGTTATTAGAAAATGTTCAGAGACGAGCCACCAAAATGGTAAAGGGGATGGAAGGATACCCCAATGAAGAAAGGCTAAAAGGTTTAGGGCTCTTTAACCTGGAAAATAGACAACTGAGGGGAGATATGATAGAAGTCTATAAATTAATGAATGGAGTGGAACGGGTAAACGTAGATTGATTGTTTACGTTATCAGAATATAGAAAGACTAGGGGACATGCAATGAAGCTATAGGGTAAACTATTTAAGACAAATAAGAGAAAGTATTTTTTCACTCAACGTGTGATCAAACTCTGGAATTTGTTACCGGAGAATGTAGTAAAGGCTGTTAGTGTAGCTGGGTTTAAAAAAAGGTTTGGACAAGTTCCTGGAGGAAAGGTCCATAAACCATTATTAAAAAGGGACCCAGGATATCAATGCTTGACCCAATACAAGCATTGTGGGACCTGTGTCTTTTGGGGAAACTGCTAGGTACGTATGACCTAGATTGGCCACTGTGGAAACAGGATACTGGGCTTGTTGGACCTTGGTCTGACCCAGTATGGCATATCTTAGAAACATAGAAACATAGAAATATGACGACAGAAAAAGACCACATGGCCTATCTAATCTGTCCTTTCATATCAACTACAACAGTCCCCTTTTTACCTTTAGAGATCCTCTGTGTTTGTCCCATGCTTTTTTGAATTCAGTTACTGTCCTCATCTCTACCACCTCCACTGGGAGACTATTCCACGGATCCACTACTCTTTCCGTAAAGAAATATTTCCGCATATCACTCCTGAATCTATCTCCCTTCACCCTCATCCCATGTCCCCTCATAGCAGAACTTGCTTTCAATTGAAAGAGGCTCTCTCCCTGAACATTTATGCCATGGAGGTATTTAAACATCTCAATCATATCACCTCTATCCCGCCTTTCCTCTAAGGTGTACATATTAAGATCCTTCAGTCTGTCCTCATATGCTTTATAATGAAGACAACTAATCATTTTAGTAGCCACCCTCTGCACCGACTCCATCCTGTTCACATCCTTTTGAAGGTGCGGTCTCCAGAATCGCACACTATACTCCAAATGAGGTCGCACCAAAGACTTATACAGAGGCATTATCACCTCCTTTTTCTGTTAGCCATTCCTCTCCGTATGCACCCAAGCATCCTTCTAGCTTTTGCCGTCACCTTTTCTACCTGTTTAGCTACTTTAAGATCATCAGACACAACCACGTCTAGGTCCCGCTCTTCTTTAGTGGACAAAAGTACTTCACCCCCTATACTATATTGCTCCCTTGGATTGTTGCAGCCCAAATGCATGACCTTACATTTTTTAACATTAAATCCCAGCTGCCAAATTCTAGACCATTCTTCAAGCTTAGCTAGATTCCTCCTCATGTTATCTACCCCTTCCTGGGTGTCTATTCTATTGCAGATTTTGGTATCATCTGCAAAGAGGCAAAGCTTATCTGAAAGCCCTTCCGCTATATCACTAACAAAGATGTTAAAAAGAATCGGACCAAGGACAGATCCCTGGGGCACACCACTGATAACATCCTTCTCCTCAGAGTGAGATCCATTTACTTGTACTCTTTGTCGCCTCCCACCCAACCAATTTCTAACCCAAGCAGTAACTTTAGGGTCCATCCCTAGGGTGCTCAGTTTGTTTATAAGTCGCCTGTGAGGAACAGTGTCAAAGGCTTTACTGAAATCTAAATACACCACATCTAGGGCTCTCCCTCGGTCCAACTCCCTGTTCACCCAGTCAAACAAATCAATCAGATTTGTCTGACAAGACCTGCCTCTGGTGAATCCATGCTGCCTCGGATCCTGTAATCCGTTGGACTCCAGAAACTTCACTATTTTCTCTTTCAGCAGCGTTTCCAATAATTTACTCACTACCGAAGTTTAACTAACCGGCCTGTAGTTTTCAACCACATCCTTACTTCCGCTTTTGTGTAAAGGCACCACATGAGCCTCTCTCCAGTCCTTTGGCTTATGTTCTTATGTTCTAAGGTAAAAAATCTGGTCAAACTTTGGGACACTTGTCTGATGGCAAACAAAAGATAGGGGAGTAAAAGTCCCCAGTCCTTCCTCTCATCATTTGCAAATTTCTTTAACATCTCTTTCAATGTTTTGTTAAAGTGTTCAACCAAACTGTTTGTTTGTGGGTGATACATCAACATCCACAAGGTCTTGATATCTGCTTCATCACCCGGGAGACAAATAGTGTCCCCTGTTCCATAAGGATCTCAGCAGGTATCCCCAATTTGGCGAAGATTTTCCATAGTGCATTGGCCAACGTTGTGGTCTTCGTATTCCACGGGGCTATCGCTTCCGGAAAACGTGTGGCATAGTCCATTACTACCAGGATATATTTGTTGCCATGGGGGGTTGTGCTCCAATGGTCCCACCAAATCCATCACAACCATTCAAAATGGGGGTCTTTATAATGGTCATTGACTCTAGAGGAGCAGGTCCAATCTTTACCAGACTATGCAATTGGCAGGAGGAGCAGGACTTGTAAAAGAGCTGTACATGTTTATGGAGCCCTGGCCAGTAAAACTGGGCTAGAATGCGCTCATGGGTTTTCTCTATCCCCAGGTGCCCACCCAATGTATGACTATGGCCAAAGTCCATTACTTGCTGTCAGTACCTCATCTCCCTCTATTACTCCCATGGCAACCCTATACAATAAATCTTGTCTAACCAAGAAATAGGAAAATCTCTCCCAGGAAGGGTCTAAGTTACATACCGTGGCCCCCTCTACTTCTTGAACCTGGCCCTAGGCATTCCTAATGGTGTTGTCTTCCCTTTGAGCTCTTTTAAATTGGCCTGGACTGTCTACTCCATGGGCTTCCCAGCTGGGGAGTGGGCTTCTCACAAAAACCATCTGCAGATCTTTCAGGGGATTCTTCAGCCTCAGAACCCACCTCTACAGCTGCCCCCAGGTTCAAGTTATGGGAGGCCTTCTCCAATTGGTACTGTCTGCAGGACTTGGGAGTTTTGGGTTTCTTCACAAACAAATCTGGGTCCCTCAAATGGAAGAGCTCCAGAAAATCATCTGCACTCGCTTCTTCTGGGTTGCTTTTTCTCCAGTTCCAAATGTCCTTGAAATTTCAGAAATCTCAGCCTATAATCACTGGGTAAGTCAGCCAGAGTAAGACCACCACCTCAAAGGTCTCTGATCCCATAGAGGTTTTCAGTTCAACTTGTGCCGTTGGTTATGTCCATTGATCTCCATGGACACAAAATAAGATCATGAGCTTCTCATAGTTGATCTGACACCTTGTCCTGGTGTCCCATCTAATGAGAGTCTTCATGCTTCCCGAGTCCACCAGGGCTTGGGTAGCACAAATATTTCCCCCTCCACTAGAGATGTTTCCACAACATTGCACTCATCGGAGATCATAAAATGTATAACCATTGGTTCCCCCATCACCATGGAGCACTCACGGGCATAGTGGCACCTGCCCCCACAATTGAATCAGGTTAGATAGCCATCCCCTGATCCTCAGAGGTTGGTGACTAAGGAGGCCTTGGTGTGGAGGCTTCAAAGGCTCAGTTTTTTTTCCCCGGCCCCCTTGGACTATGGATGACTTTGTTTCCTTCGTCTTGGGTGCCTCAGCTTCAGGCTGAGCTTCATAAAATCATTCTGCTATTTCCATAGCACATTTCAGGGTCAATTTAGAGAACTGGCAGACCAAATGTCTCATGAGAGAGGTCAAGCCCTCTAGAAACTGCTCCAACAGAACAATCTTGGCCACCTCCACTCTGGTCTTCTCCTCTGGTTGTAGCCATTTCCAAGCAATCTCTTTCAGTCTAAAGAAATGATTCTGGGGATTTTCTTTAGGTCACAGAACTCCTTTTCTGAAGCACTGCTTGTAAGCCTCCAGTGTGCACCCAGCTTGCTGCAGTATTCTTCAGTATGGTGGTCTTTACTGCTGCATAGGCAACTCCTCCATCAGGGTTAGCCTCCTAAAAGGCAGATTGACTGCTTCCAGTCAGCAAGTTCCTTGGATATGTAGTCCACATCATCTCTGACCATCCTACAAGCCAGGCTGTCTGCTTAAAATTTACTAGAAAGTGGTCCAGGTCCTCGCCCTCCACCATTTTAGACAGGGGTAGTACCAGGCGGGGTGGGCTCCCACCCTTGGAGCACCTGGGAGATTTGTGCTAACGAACCCTGCTGTATTTCCAATTATTTCTGTAATACCTGCTGTTGCTGTGCCCCTTGTGCTTGCAAAATGTCCGGTAGCAGCTGCTGCTGTTGCTGTTGTCCTTCCACTAGGGCATGTTGCAGCTGCTGCTGCCCTTTCACTAGAGCATGGAGTAATCTCTCCATTTTGGTTTAATTTTTCTTTCCAACCCACCCAGGGTAGGAGAAAAAAAATCTCCTGCCTGTCTGGCTTCCAACTAAATTGAATTTCCTTCCCTGACTATGGCAGGGCTAACCCCTTTAAGCATCTATTTTTTTTAGTGCCATCAAGTCAGTGTTGACTCATAGCAACTCAGCTACCTTGGCAATATATCACTGGAAGTAGATTTTCAGCCTTTTCTTCTGAGGCAATGGAGGGTAAAGCAACTTGCCCAAGGTCACAAGGAGTGCCAGTGGGAATTGAACCCTTGATTATTGGGGTACTAGGCAGTTGCTCTAACCACTAGGCTACTCCTCCACTAGCCATGCAGCAAATTTAAAAAAAACCTCCACTCTTCTTCTTCTCTGCACTGTGGAGAGGTCAGAGCCAGGGAGGTACATAGCTTTTCTTCTTTCATGAGGTTAAGAAGAAGGATCCCTCTTCTGACACCATGTGTGGTAGATGTGGCCAGCATGAGGCACAACACAGGACTCCACAGCCAAGAAAGGTTTAAAGAAAATATACTTTATTTGGGGACAAGCATCCAGACAACTGCCCTGGCCCTCCTTGAGTTTTAGGCACACGTAGGGTTAAACCCTCTGTTGCCCTGGGTGAAGGGTGATATTAACCCTGTCCAGGTCATATTTTGTTTTTTTTTCTCACTAATTACTATGTCTAAGTTGCACAGTTGTATACCTTTGAACATACTATTAAAATATTATGTTGACATACTGCTGGAATATTTTCAATTATTCGTAAGAGCTCTGCTAGAAAGGTGAATTTTACCTCCTGTGAGTGAATTTGCTGTGAGTTCTATCTGTCTGTCTGTCTCCACATTTATTTATTTATTTGTCATTATTAGTGTGCTCCCTTACCTCACTGCCTCCTTTATTTTGCACTTTTCTCAGCTGTATAACTTATCCTTCCCATAACTATCTGGAACTTTCCTTTCTGCATCCTTCAACTATCTGGCCTGTCTGTGTTGGCCAGGTTAACTTTTTAAGTCAATATGCTCTGTCTACATTGCTCTATCTACATTGTTGTAGAGTTTAAAAATTTTTCCTGCCTCTGCTCTTAGTCTACCTGAGTGACTAACCCCTCCCCCCTGCTGAAGTATTGTTTAGCCCCTTTTCCTGTCTTCCATGTGTGCTTAGCTCTGTTTGCCTCTCTCTCCTTTGGGAAGAGCAGTGCCCTGGTAAGAGCTCTGCTAGAAAGGTGAATTTTACCTCCTGTGAGTGAATTTGCTGTGAGTTCTATCTGTCTGTCTGTCTCCACATTTACTTATTTGTCATTGTTAGTGTGCTCCCTTACCTCACTGCCTCCTTTATTTTGCACTTTTATTCAGCTTTTCTCAGATGTAGAACTTACACCCCACCCTCCTCCCCTCTACCCACCCACCCCGTGGCTCGTTGTCTATTATAGTTGTCATCTGCTCATTACCTACTTCACGCACCCAATCCCTTTGACTCTCCCACCTTCTATATCCTCTGGCCTTTGTTCTCTCTATTCCTCTTCTATGGCTCCTCATCATATTGTCTTCCTCTTCTTCATACTCCATAACTGTCTCCCCTCCTACCAGCATCTTCACTCCTCCTCTCCTTATCTCCCCTTTACCATCCTCACTTCCCCCTCCATTCTTTCCTCTACTCTATCATCAGCTCTTGAGCTTCACCGCTTTCTCCCTCTCATTCAACCATCTCCTCTCTCTCTAAGACAATCTCACCCTTGTTTCTGCCGTACTCTCTCCTCTCTGTCCCGTACTCTGCTACTCCTACTCATTCTCTCATCCGGAGATATCAACCCCAACCCTGACCCACCTAGAGTTCTGTCACATTCCGAGAAGAGATCTTCACGCAACACTTCTAATCTTATTCATATTCCTCTCCTTTTCCCTTCCACTCTCCCTTTCTCATGTGCCTTGTGGAATGCACACTGTCTCTAATAAACTTGCTTTTACTCATAACCTCTTTATCTCTAATGTTCTACATCTTCTTGCTCTAACTGAGACCTAGCTCCTCCCAGATGATACCGCATCTATCGTTGCTCTCTGTCATGGGGGTTACCAGTTCTCCCACACGACTCGTCCCACTGGCCATGGTGGTGGTGTTGGGTTTCTACTTTCTCCCTCCTGCCAATTCCAACACCTCCTGCTGCCTCAGTCTCACTCCTTTCCCTCTTTTGAAGTCCACTCCATCCTCCTTTTCACTCCACTTCCTCTCTGGGTAACTGTTATTTATCAATCTCCTGACAAGTCTGCTTCTACCTTTCTCACTGACTTTGACTCGTGGCTTTCCTTCTTTCTGGATTCCTCTTCCCCCACGCTTATTCTCGGGGATTTTAACATTCATGTCAACAACCCCTCTGATCCTTATGCTTTAAAGCTCATCTCCCTTACCTCCTTGTTTGACCTCTAGATTTGCTGCACTGCCCCCGTTCTCCAGCATGGCCACTGACTTGACCTGGTATTTTTCTCTACTTGCTTACCCTCAAACTTCTGTAGCTCAGTTCTTCCCTTATCTGACAGCTCAGTTCCCTTTTAAACTTCAATCTTCATCACCCGCTGCCTCAATCTCATCCTGTCTCCTCCAACTTATTTAGAAATCTTCATGCTATTGATCCTTTGGTTCTCTCATCCACTGTCATAAGAACATAAGATATGCCATACTGGATCAGACCAAGGTCCATCAAGCCCAGTATCCTGTTTCCAACAGTGGCCAATCTAGGTCATACATACCTAGCAGTATCCCCAAGAGACACAGGTCCCACAATGCTTGTACTGGGTCAAGCATTGATATCCTGGGTCCCTTTTTAATAGTGGTTTATGGACCTTTCCTCCAGGAACTTGTCCAAACCTTTTTTAAACCCAGCTACACTAACAGCCTTTACCACATCCTGCGGCAACAAATTCCAGAGTTTGATTACACGTTGAGTGAAAAAATATTTTCTCTTATTTGTCTTAAATAGATCACCTTGTAGCTTCATTACATGTCCTCTAGTCTTTCTATATTCTGATAATGTGAACAATCGATCTACGTTTACCCGTTCCACTCCATTCATTAATTTAAAGACCTCTATCATATCTCCCCTCAGCCGTCTCTTTTCCAGGCTGAAGAGCCCCAACCTTTGTAGCCTTTCTTCATAGGAGTAGCCTTCCATCCCTTTTACCATTTTGGTGGCTCTTTTCTGTACCTTTTCTAATAACACTATATCCTTTTTAAGATACGGCGACCAGAATTGCACACAATATTCAAGGTGCGGTCGTACCATGGAACGATACAGAGGCATTGTAATATCCTTTGTTTTATTTTCCATTCCTTTCCTTATGATACCTAGCATTTTATTTGCTTTCTTGGCCGCCCCTGCACACTGGGCGGAGGGTTTTAACATGTTATCCACGATGACTCCTAAATCTTTTTCCTGGGTGGTGGTTCCCAATGTGGAACCTTGCATAGTGTAACCATAGTTTGGGTTGTTCTTCCCTAGGTGCATAACTTTGCACTTGTCCACATTGAATTTCACCTGCCATTTGGATACCCAGTCTTCCAATTTATACAGATCCTCCTGCAATTTTGCACAGTCCCCTTGGGTTTTAACAACTTTAAACAGTTTTGTGTTGTCCGCAAATTTGATAACCTCACTAGTTATTCCCTTTTCCAGGTCATTTATGAATATGTCAAAAAGTAGCGGACCCAGTACAGATCCCTGGGGTACTCCACTATTCACCCTTTTCCATTGGGAAAATTGGCCATTTAGCCCTACCCTCTGCTTTCTTTCTTTCTTTTAACCAGTTCCCGATCCACAACAGTACACTGCCTCCTATCCCATGACTTTTTAGTTTTGCCAAAAGTCTCTGATGAGAGACCTTGTCAAAAGCTTTCTGAAAGTCCAGATACACTATATCGACTGACTCACCTTTCTCTACCTGTTTATTCACACCTTCAAAAAAACATATCAGATTAGTAAGACAAGATCTTCCTTGTCTAAAGCCATGTTGGCTGTCTCCCATTAGGCTGTGACTATCTACATGCTGTGTAATTTTGTTCTTTATGATGGTTTCTACCATTTTCCCTGGTACCGACGTCAGGCTCACTGGTCTGTAATTTCCTGGATCACCCCTGGAACCCTTTTTAAAAATTGGCGTTACATTGACAATCCTCCAATCTTCAGGTATTACAGATGATTTTAATGAAAGTTCACAGATTACTAATAGCAGTTCTGCAATCTCATATTTCAGTTCTTTCAACACTCTTAGATGTATACAATCCGGTCCAGGTGATTTGCTACTATTCAGTTTATCAAATAGTTGTAATACATCTGCCCGGTGTAGCGATATTTCTCTTAATTCCTCTGCCGTATCACCTTTAAATACCACTTCAGTCTTGGGTAACATCCCTACATCTTCCTCAGTAAAGACCGAAGCAAAGAATTCATTCAGTCTCTCCGCTATAGCCTTATCTCCTCTTACTGCCCCTTTTACCCCTCCATCATCTAATGGTACAATTGACTCTCTCACAGGCCTTTTGCTACGAATGTACTTGAAAAAGTCTTTATTTCATGTTTTTGCTTCTGTAGCAAGTTCCTTCTCAAATTCTCGCTTTGCCTACCTTATCAATGCTTTGCATTTAACTTGCCAGTGCTTGTGCTGTTTCCAGTTTTCATTGTTTGGCTCTTTTTTCCATTTCCTGAAAGACGCTTTTTTGGCAGAAACAACCTCTCTGACCTCACCTTTAAACCATGCTGGCAGTTTTTTGGACTTTCTTCCACTTTTCTGAATGCGTGGAATACAGCTGGTCTGGACTTCCAGGATAGTATTTTTAAACAACACCCAAGCTTGATGTAAGTCTTTAACCTTTCCAACCGCTCCTTTTAGTTTTTTCTTAACTATTTTCCTCATTTTATCATAGTCTCCCTTCCGAAAGTTAAAAGGTAGTACTGTGGATTTCTTTACTATCCCTCCTTCACTAACTAAATCAAACACGATCATGCTATGATCACTATTGCCAAGTGGTCCCAACACCCTTATTTCTTGCACCAGATCTGGTGTTCCGCTAAGGACTAAGTCCAGTATGGCTTCCCCTCTGGTCAGTTCATGAACTAGCTGCTCCAAGAAGCAGTCATTTATTTCATCTAGGAACTTTATCTCCCTAGCATGTCCTGCCGTGACACTGACCCAGTCGATACCGGGGTAATTGAAATCACCCATTATTATTACTACTCTGCTGTGACTTTTGTTAGCTTCCTTGATTTCTCTGAGCATTTCATCATCCATTTGTTCATTCTGGCCAGGCGGTCGATAGTACACCCGCACTGCCACCGCCTTCCCCTTTTTACATGGAATTTCAATCCATAGAGATTCTACAGCAAATTTTGTTTCCTGCAAAACTTTAATCCTTTCTGACTCAATGCCCTTCTAACATAGAACGCAATCCCTCCACCAATTTGATCAGTTCTATCATTACGATATAGTTTGTATCCAGGTATCACAGTGTCCCACTGGTTATCCTCCTTCCACCATGTCTCTGCGATTGCAATCATATCTAACCTCTCATTTAGAGCTATATATTTTAACTCTCCCATCTTATTGTTTAGACTTCTAGCATTTGCATAGAAGCATTTTAGAGACTGTATTTTATTAATATTAATCTGGCTATTGGTAGAAATGGGTAATTTGGGATCTTTAAGCTCTGTCTGCTCCATACTCGAGGGCATTTGGGCTACTAGACTCTTTTTCGGAACCTCACTGCTTTTGGTAGTGTCCTTCAAGGATACCTTCTTCCGAACCATACGCTCTTGGGTGACTGTCGGCTTTCCCCTATTATCTAGTTTAAAAGCTGCTCTATCTCCTTTTTAAAGGTTAATGCCAGCAGTCTGGTTCCATCCCGGTTAAGGTGAAGCCCATCCCTTCGGAAGAGCCCCTCCTTTCCCCAGAATGTTCCCCAGTTCCTAACAAATCCAAAACCCTCATCCTTGCACCACTGTCTCATCCACGCATTGAGACTCCGGAGCTCTGCCTGCCTTTTGGGTCCTGCACGTGGAACGGGAAGCATTTCGGAGAACGCTATCCTGGAAGTTCTGGATTTCAACTTCCTACCTAAAAGCTTAAATTTAGCCTCCAGAACCTCCCTACCACATTTTCCTATGTCATTGGTACCAACATGTACCAAGACAGCAGACTCCTCCCCAGCACTATCTACGATCCTATCTAGGCAGTGCGTGAGGTCCGCTACCTTCGCACCAGGCAGGCATGTTACCAGGCGATCCTCACGTCCACCAGCCACCCAGCTATCTACATTCCTAATGTCTCTTCAACTCTTTCTTCCACTATGTCATCTAATTCTGTTGACGAGGCAGTAGCTTCCTATAACGCTGCACTCTCCTCTGCTCTGGATGCTCTCGCTCTGCCCATGCCATGCTCTGTAAGGCATTCTGCACCCTAGCCCTGGCTTTCATCCACTACCCGCTAGGTTCCTGTGCCCATTCTGCTGAGCATTCTTGGCTCAAATCCCACTCCCTTGCAGACTTTCTACACTTCAAATTCATGCTTGTCTCTTTCCATTCAGTCATAGCTCTTGCCAAATAAGACTATTATGTCCATCTAAGAACATAAGAACATAAGAACATAAGAAATGCCATACTGGGTCAGACCGAGGTCCATCAAGCCCAGTATCCTGTTTCCAACAGTGGCCAATCTAGGTCATACGTACCTAGCAGTTTCCCCAAAAGACACAGGTTCTGCAGTGCTTGTACTAGGCCAAGCATTGATATCCTGGGTCCCTTTTTAATAGTGGTTTATGGACCTTTCCTCCAGGAACTTGTCCAAACCTTTTTTTAAACCCAGCTATACTAACAGCCCTTACTACATCCTCCGGTAACAGATTCCAGAGTTTGATTACACGTTGAGTGAAGAAATATTTTCTCCTATTTGTCTTAAATAGTTTACCCTGTAGCTTCATTACATGTCCCCTAGTCCTTCTATATTCTGATAGCGTAAACAATTGATCCACGTTTATCCGTTCCACTCCATTCATTAATTTATACACCTCTATCATATCTCCCCTCAGCCGTCTCTTTTCTAGGTTAAAGAGCCCTAACCTTTTTAGCCTCTCTTCATAGGAGTAGCCTTCCATCCCCTTCACCAATTTGGTGGCTCTTCTCTGTACTTTTTCTAATAACTCTATGTCCTTTTTAAGATACGGTGACCAGAATTGCACACAATATTCAAGGTGCGGTCGTACCATGGAGCGATACAGAGGCATTATAATATCCTTTGTTTTATTCTCCATCCCTTTCCTTATGATACCTAGCATTCTATTTGCTTTCTTGGCCGCCGCTGCACACTGGGCGGAGGGTTTTAACATGTTATCCACGATGACTCCTAAATCTTTTTCCTGGGTGGTGGTTTCTAATGTGGAGCCTTGCATCGTGTAACTATAGTGTGGGTTGTTCTTTCCTAGGTGCATAACTTTGCACTTGTCCACATTAAATTTCATCTGCCATTTGGATGCCCAGTCTTCCAATTTATCCAGATCCTCCTGCAGTTTTCCACAATCCTCTTGGGTTTTAACAACTTTAAACAGTTTTGTGTCATCTGCAAATTTGATAACCTCACTAGTTATTCCCTTTTCCAGGTCATTTATGAATATGTCAAAAAGTAGCGGACCCAGTACAGATCCCTGGGGTACTCCACTATTCACCTTTTTCCATTGGGAATATTGGCCATTTAGCCCTACCCTCTGCTTTCTATCTTTTAACCAGTTCCCGATCCACAATAGTACACTGCCTCCTATCCCATGACTTTTTAGCTTCGCCAAAAGTCTCTGATGGGGGACCTTGTCAAAAGCTTTCTGAAAGTCCAGATACACTATATCAACCGACTCACCTTTGTCTACCTGTTTATGCACACCTTCAAAAAAACAGATCAGATTAGTAAGACAAGATCTTCCTTGTCTAAAGCCATGTTGGCTGTCTCCCATTAGGCCATGACTATCTACATGCTGTGTAATTTTGTTCTTTATGATGGTTTCTACCATTTTCCCTGGTACTGACGTCAGGCTCACCGGTCTGTAATTTCCCAGGTCACCCCTGGAACCCTTTTTAAAAATTGGTGTTACGTTGGCGACCCTCCAATCTTCAGGTATTACAGATGATTTAAATGAAAGTTCACAGATTACCAATAACAGGTCTGCAATCTCATATTTCAGTTCTTTCAACACTCTGGGATGTATACCATCCGGTCCAGGTGATTTGCTACTATTCAGTTTATCAAATAGTTGTAATATATCTTCCCGGTGTAGCGATATTTCTCTCAATTCCTCTGCAGTATCACCTTTAAATACCACTTCAGTCTTGGGTAACATCCCTACATCTTCCTCAGTAAAGACCGAAGCAAAGAATTCATTCAGTCTCTCTGCTATAACCTTGTCTCCTCTTACTGCCCCTTTTACCCCTCTATCATCTAATGGTACAATTGACTCTCTCACAGGCCTTTTGCTACGAATGTACTTGAAAAAGTCTTTATTTCGTGTTTTTGCTTCCGTAGCAAGTTTCTTCTCAAATTCCCGCTTTGCCTGCCTTATCAATGCTTTGCATTTAACTTGCCAGTGCTTGTGCTGTTTCCAGTTTTCATCATTTGGCTCTTTTTTCCATTTCCTGAAGGTTGCTCTTTTGGCAGCAACAGCCTCTCTGACCTCACCTTTATCATCTGACTAACTCTCTTGCCTCTGACCCTCGTCGTCTCTTTACTACTCTCAGCTCTCTTCTCAAAGTGCCTCCACCTCTGATCCCTCCCTGCCTTTATGCCCAAACCCAGGCTGACAATTTCCATGGCAAAATCCACAAGATCACCCTCCAATTCCCCACAAAGTCAGCTACTTCCCCTCCCCCCTCTTCACTCCCAACTCCCCCCCCCCACCTCTGCTCCCTCTCTTTCTTTCCTGTGATCTCTGAAGAAGAAACTGCACACCTTCTTTCTTCCTCCAAACTCACCACCTGCTCCTCTGATCCTATCCCCACCCATCTCCTAAGCCCCATATCCTCCACTGTTGTCCCTTCCATCTCTCAAATTCTCAACCTATCGCTCTCCACTGTAACTGTCCCTGCAGCCTTCAAGCATGCTGTGGTCACACCTCTCCTCAAGAAACCCTCACTTGATCCCACCTGTCCTTCTAATTATTGACCCATCTCCCTCCTTCCCTTCGTTTCTAAACTACTTGAATGCACAGTTCACTGCCGCTGCCTCGACTTTCTCTCCTCTCATGCCCTCCTGGATCCTTTACAGTCTAGCTTTCGTCCTTTACATTCTACTGAAACAGATCTTGCCAAAGTCTCCAGTGACTTATTCCTGGCAAAATCCAAGGTCCTTTGCTCTGTCCTCATCCTTCTTGACCTCTCTGCTGCTTTTGACACTGTTGACCACAACCTTCTCCTGGATACCCTGTCCTCACGTGGTTTTAAGAGCTCTGTACTATCCTGGTTCTCCTATCTCTCCTATCGCTCTTTCAATATGTGCTCTGGTGGCTCCTCCTCCTCTGCTATCCCGCTCCCAGTTGGTGTATCCCAAGGATCTGTCTTGGGTCTGTTCCTTTTCTCTCTCTATACCCAGTCCCTTGATGCTCTCATCTCTTCCCATGGCTTTCAGTACCATCTTTTTGCCAATGACTCCAAGATCTACATCTCTAGGCCTGAAATCTCTCTGGAAATCCAGACCCGGATCTCTGCCTGCCTTTCTGACATAGCCACCTGGATGTCTCACCGCCGCTTGAAATTGAACACGGCCAATACTGAACTTCTTATCTTTCCCCCTAAAATCTCCACTCCTCTTTCTCCTTTCTCAGCCTCTGTGGATAACTCTCTACTCCCTGTTTCCTCGGCTCGCAATCTTGGGATTGTCTTTGACTCCTCTCTCTCCTTCGCCACACACATTCATCTGATAGCTAAGACCTACCGTTTCTTTCTCTATAACATCAACAAAATCTGCCCATTCCTTTCTGAACACACTAGTAAGATGCTTATCCACTCCTTAATCACCTCCCATCTTGACTAAGGTAACCTACTCCTTGCTGGTCTCCCTTTGAATCATCTCTCTCCCCTTCAATCTGTTCAACACTATGCTGTGCGGCTAATCTTCCTCCGGCCTCGTCATGCCCATATTTCCCCTCTTCTAAAGTCACTTCATTGGCTCCCTATCCATTTCTGCATCCAGTTCAAACTTCTCCTGCTGACCTATAAATGCATTCACTCTGCAGCTCCTCACTACCTTTCTTCTCTTATCTCTCCTTACAACCCCCCTCGGGAACTCCGCTCTTTTGGCAAACTGCTTCTATCTGTGCCCTTCTCTTCTATTGCTAACTCCAGACTTTGCTCCTTTAACCTTGCTGCACTTTATGCCTGGAACAAACTACCTGTGTCTGTATACCAGGCACCTTCTCTGACCCTTTTCAAATCCAGGCTGATAACTCACCTCTTCGCTGCTGCTTTTGGATCTTGACTCACCTGATCTTCCTTTTTCTTTTCCTTTCCCCCTTGTTTTATCCCAGCCTGCACCTTCTGTGTTGTCTGTCTTGACTAGCTTGTAAGCTCTGATGAGCAGGGACTGTCTCTTACATGTCTGTGCAGTGCTGCGCACGACTTGTAGTGCTATACAAATGCTCAGTAGTAGTAGTAGTAGTAATATTATATACGACATACTTAAAATGCATGGGTGCCAATAATGTTGACCACAACTGTAGTAACATGACTACTCTGAGAGGAAAAAGAGAGCTCTGAATGAATGAGACTACCCAGGAGAACAATGAAGTGGTATGGGAGTACCACTAAATAAAGGAGCAATGGAAGGGGTGACAGAGCTACCTGTTGATGTTATTGCTATGGCAGCTATCAACATTGGGAGAAGCAGCGGCAGCAGTAAGTGTGGGGGAGGGAAAAGTAAAGCAAATAACAGATACTGGCTAGGGTGCCAGTGAGATGGAGTAGGTATGCTGGGCAAAGTGGGGGCATAGAGAGATGGAGGGGAGATGCTCAGCATGGGAGAGAATAGGGACACAGAAGGGAAGTGGAAAGGAGCGGCTGGACAGATGGTGGACACACGGAAGCAGAGTGCAGATACTAGACTGGGGAGGCATAGGGAGGTGGAGAGTAGATGCTGAACCCAATGGGGGGAGTCATAAAGAGATGGAGGATAGATGATGGACACAAGGGAGGGACATAGGGAGAAGGAGTGGAGATACTGGATATAGAGTGGCATAGGAAAATGAAATGGAGTTGGTGAATAGTGGAGAGGAACATAGAGAGACCGAGTGGAAATGCTGGAAATGTGGAAGCATTAGGAGACAGAGTGGAGATGCTGGAAATTGGGGGGTGGGGAGGGGAGGGGGAGGGGGAACAAAGGGGCATAGGGAAATCGAAGGGAAATGAGGTTATGGGAAGGGCATAAGGAGAAGGAAGGGAGATTCTGAACATGGGGATCATAGGGAGATGGAAAAGAGATGCTGGACAAAGGGGGATAATAGAGAGAAGAAATGTTGGACATGGGGGAGATAAGGAGAAGTAGGGGAAATGCTGGACATGGGAGATGGGGGAATCCAGGGGATGGGGGATAATGGAGGGAGAGAAGAGTGAGTTCCTGGACATGGGGGGATAGAAAGTGAGAGAGGGTAAGAGATGCTGGATATGGGGGAGATAGGGTAAGAAAGATGTGAGATGCTGGATACAAGTGGATAGGTATAGCGAGAGAGGAGATGCTAGACATGGGTTGGGGGATAGGGAGAGAGAAGGGGAATGCTAGACATGGGAGGATGGAGTGAGAAAAGGGAGAGCAGGAACTGGGCAGGGGAAGAAAAAAGGTTCAGATACTAGATGGGGTAGACACTATGCAGGGGAGAAGAGAAGGGGAAAGGTACTAAACACAGGAGAGGGATAGTGAATGGGTAAAATTAGTTAAAAACTGGGGTATTGGAAGCTCTAAAAGGAGACAGAATTAGGGATTGAGAGGGTTGTGTGAAGGGTTGAAAACAGGGAAATTAAGGACAGGATGGTAAGAAAAAGAAGTGATATCTGAGTTGATAGAGTGAAAATAAAAATAGAAGACAGCAGAAAGGATATCAATGTCAAAAACTGAAGGAAGTGAAGAACACAGGAAGGGAGAGAAGTGGCAGGTAGACTGGAGACCCAAAAAAGTGAGATAAGAAAAGACAGAGGAAAGCAGAAAACAGAGCCTGAGATCAACATGATTACAGAATAAAATGGCCAGACAACAAATGCAGAAAAATATATTTTTATTTTAAATTTAGTGATTGGAATATGACAGTTTGGAATTTATATGTTCTATCTTTAAGGATACTACTATGAAGAGAGGCTAAAAAGGTTAGGGCTCTTCAACCTGGAAAAGAGACGGCTAAGGGGAGATATGATAGAGGTTTATAAATTAATGAATGGAGTGGAACGGGTAAACGTAGATCAATTGTTTACATCATCAGAATATAAAAAGACTAGGGGACATTCAATGAAGCTACAGGGTAAACTATTTAAGACTAATAAGAGAAAATATTTTTTCACTCAATGTGTAATAAAACTCTGGAATTAGTTACTGGAGGATGTAGTAAAGGCTGTTAGTGTAGCTGGGTTTAAAAAAGGTTTGGAGAAGTTCCTGGAGGAAAGGTCCATAAAACATTATTAAAAGGGACCCAGGATATCACTGCTTGACCCAATACAAGCATCGAGGAACCTGTGTCTTTTGTGGAGACTGCTAGGTACTTATGACCTAGATTGGCCACTGTTGGAAACAGGATACTGGGCTTGATGGAACTTGGTCTGACTCAGTATGGCATATCTTATGTTCTTATGTTCTTATATTTTGCACAGTACTGAGGCCATTTGCATCTCTTTCTCTTTTTTTGGTATTGCACTTCATGCAGTCTGGCTTCTCCGGGTTTCAGTTTAATTTTTTCTACATATTTCTATTATTTGTTTGTGGTCACTTATTCTGTACTTGGTAAGGGTCTATCTGTGTTTTGCGTCTGTGACCAAGGCCAGTGTTCTGCTAGCATGGAGCTTCTACGTAGGTATCTGTACTGTAGGAATCCAGCTTGTTAAGTTTTCCAGATAGGTGTATGGATGTTCAAGGGCCCTCTGCAATATTTATGTTCCTGCTGTTTTCTTGTTTGGCTCCTTGTAGAGTTGGACGCTAATGGTATTATGATTTGTTAGATTCCTTTATAGGCCCTAAGTGATTTTTGTAGCATTTTGTATTACTGTACTGTACAATATGCCCAATATTGGTGAGGGTTTATATTGCTGTTAGTGAGATAACACCACAATTAGAGATTAGTTTTGGTATTTTGAGTTCTATGGTGACATGTCCTAAGTTCTGCAGAATATGTATTTACATTTAATATTATGTCAGTCCAGTGTGCAGTGTCAGAAGCTGGTATGGTTTATGTTGGATTCCCAGGCTACATTATTAAGCTGCTAGAATTTTTGCTGCATATAAACAACATTGCAACGGTTTGTTTTTTTAATTACATAGCCTGGGAATGTTACTTTCTTTTATTCTTGGGGTAACCACCTTACCGGTGTTCTGAATGAGGGGAATCTTTGCTCCTTGACCAGAGCTCTGAGGCAACCCCTCCATTTTGACAAGTAGCCAAGCAAATCTATCACAGCCCCACCTCTTAACAAATCCCCTGGCTGTTGATGTTATTATGAAATTAAAATAAACACCATTTTACAGCCATCTGCTGGATTTCAGAGGGGCAGGATATTTTAGGAAAATGCTGGCTTCAGAATTTGCCAAACAGAAAAGAAAGTTAAAAATAAAGTCAGAAAGAGAAGGAAACCTACAGCACACATGGACTTCCTACAAGCAGACAGACTGACACTCAGTATGTGTGTCTCAGAAAAGTGAGTTTTAAAACTCTGTAGGGACTGGAAGGTAACTGGCCCTGCAATGCCTACTGTCTACCCTGGTACTGGGTATGATGTGCTCACTGTGTTGTTCTACATTAACACTAAAATCCTTATGCATTACAGAATATGCAAAAACTAGAAACACCCTGGGGAATTATGTGATTATGCGTGTGCATAGTACTCCACATAGTCAATGAGTGGGCGCATTATCATGTAACTCTACATTATTTGTATAACTGTTAGAAAGTGAGAAGTTGCCACATACTACTAGGGGTCAGGCACCTCCATTTTCAAAGATAAGGTATAATCAGGAGGCTTGGAGGGGGATGGGGAGGGTCAGGATGACTCAGCAGTGAGTCCAAAATAAGCTCTGAGTGTGATTGCAAATCTTACATTTAAAATGTCTAGATGAGCTGGATAAAGCACCCTACAGATATTTATGGAACAAGCCTTATAGCTAAACTCTGGTGTTCATGAAAGGATATTAAAAAACGTACACATTGCTTATTTTTCTGGTTGGTCTCGGTATTCCATTTTACGTGAGAAGAACAATCTCCATCTATCCTTAAGGTCCAGAGGGAAATTAGGGGAGGATGTTGGGGACCCAACTGAGCCACCACAGAATTTTGTGGAGTTAGGGAAGGGAGTGGTCAGTGCAAGGAGGCCATTTGAGAAGTGAGGGTGGGGGGTCTAGAGGTTCATTCGAAAGGGGACATGTGTGGAAGGGGAGATGAGCCTGGGCCAACAAAGGGTAAGGGGATGTATGAGGTGTGACAAAAAAGAAACGAGACTGTTCCATAAATGTTTTATTACAAAATCTACAGAGAAATTATGCATTGTCCCCTTCAAAGTAATATCTCCCAGAGTTAATGCACTTCTGCATTCACTCTACCACATACGGAAGCACTCGTTAAAGTCCTCCTCCTTGAGGTCCCTCAGCTCCCTCATCACAGTGGCCTTGATCTCTTCTACAGAGGCAAAATGAGTTCCTTTGAGCACTGTCTTCAGCCTGGGGAAGAGACAGAAGTTGCAAGGTGCGAGATCTGTGGAATAAGGAGGGTGGTCAAGAGCTGTGATCTGTTTGTTGGCCAAGAACTGCCTCACACTGAGCACGGTGTGTGCGGGTGCATTGTCGTAGTGGAGCAGCTACGACTTGTCTCTCCACAGATCCCGCCTGCTGTGCCAAACCCGGTCATGGAGGCGATTAAGAACCTGCTGGTAGAAGTGCTTGTTGACTGTCTGACACTCAGGCACAAACTAAAGATGGACCACTCCCTTATGGTCGAAGAATGCGATCAGCATGACCTTAATCCTTGATTTGGACATGCACGCCTTCTTCGAAACATAGATGACAGAAAAAGACCACATGGCCTATCTAGTCTGTCCTTCTATATCAACAACTACAACAGTCCCCTTTTTTCCTTTCGAGATCCTCTGTGTTTGTCCCATGCTTTTTTTTTTTCATTTATATTTTATTAAATTTTTACATTACAATCCAGAAAAACAAATCAGAATCAGAATCAGAATCAACAAGAGAACAGAAAAAAAACATCTGAAAAGAGACAATGCTAAACAGGTAAATAAACTAACCCTGGAATAGACCACAATGCAATTACACCACAATACGATCCAAGAAAAAAGAAATATCAGCTATCTGGTGCAATACACCATCATCCAGAAATATACATAATCATGTGAGCATAGATATTATTATATGGCAGCCGATATGGGACCCTCTCCTGCCACCCCTACTTCCCTACTCTGTAAAAATTGTAATAATTGTTGGGACTCAAAAAACATAAATTGTTTAGACAGAAAGCTAACCACACATTTACAAGGATATCTTAATTTAAACTGCGGTCCCAAGGCTATCGTTCTCTGGCGCAAGGCCAGAAACGCTCTTCGCCTTTTCTGTGTATTTCTAGCCAAATCAGGAAAAATTAAATTTTTCGAGCCCATAAACTGAGATACAGACATTTTACAGAAATATAATTTAAGTACAGTGTTCTGATCCAATTCAAAGGCAAAATTAACCAACAAAGTAGCCCTACTGGTCACCACCTCCAAAGAGTTCTCCAAGAACTCTGAAAGATTTATTTGAGGAGGTCCAGAATCTGCAGCAGACACCTGCTGCTCACCGACCTCCAAAGAAGAAATCATCACATATTGAGCCCTTACCACCAGTGGCAAAGATTCAGTAGGCATCTGGAGAACATCAATAAAGTACTTACGGACCATATCTAAAGGAGTCATCAATGGAGACCAGGGAAAATTCAGGAATCTCAAATTATTCCTATGAAGTTGATTATCCAGAAATTCTATTTTCCTCCCTTGAATTAACCGGTCCTTTAAATTAACAGCTCCAAGGGACTGCAATTCCTCCACCTTTGACTCAGCTGAGAAACTCTAGTCGCCTGGACCAACACTTCTGAGGCCGTTGAAGAACACTGAACTTTAATATCTGACAACTCTTGTGAAAACACCCCCACAAAAGGCAACAGGGATTGTTGAAGGGCAGAGAAAGCTTCCCATAAGCTATCTAACGTAACAAGCGCTGGTTTCTCCACAGTCCCAGGGAGCCAGAATGCTGAAATGTCGGGTGAGCTGGTTGCCACTCGCTCCACACCACAGCTTCCACTGGCGGTAGAAAATCCTGCTCAACCTCCGACAGCAGATACCACCAGCTGAATCTTCGCGTAAGAACCCTCCACAGCTGCTGTAACCTCCTGACCCGGAGATTCAACGTTATGCTGCCCCTCCCCAAAGCGGCTTCCGAGCTGAGCTGGGGATGCTTGCACAAGGCTGAAAGAAACCCCTTCCGAGCTCAGATCCGCAGCTACATTCAGCGGATCTCTTGAAGCCATAGAGTTCGAGGGAATGCAAAAGCCAGCAATTGAAGACTGCACAAGACAATCCGCCGGAAAAGAGGTACCGGAGGGTTTCTGGGTGCGCTGTTTCCTCCTCTTCCCCATTAGGAAGCGAATGCAGGAGCTGGCTCAAAACACTCTACCTCGGCGTTCTACTCCACCGCCATCTTGGATCCGATTCAAAAGGCCTGTCCCATGCTTTTTTGAATTCAGTTACTCTCCTCATCTCTACCACCTCCACTGGGAGACTATTCCATGGATCCACCACTCTTTCCATAAAGAAATATTTCTGCAAATCACTCCTGAATCTATCCCCCTTCACCCTCATCCCATGTCCCCTCGTAGTAGAACTTGCTTTCAATTGAAAGAGGTTCTACCCCTGAACATTTATGCCATGGAAGTATTTAAACATCTCAATCATATCAACTCTATCCCGCCTTTCCTCTAAGGTGTACATATTAAGATCCTTAAGTCTATCCTCATATGCTTTATAATGAAGACCACTAACCATTTTAGTTGCCAACCTCTGCACCGACTCCATCCTGTTCACATCCTTTTGAAGGTGCGGTCTCCAGAATTGCACGCTATACTCCAAATGAGATCGCACCAAAGACTTATACAGAGGCACTATCACTTCCTTTTTTTCTGCTAGCCATTCCTCTCCGTATGCACCCAAGCATCCTTCTAGCTTTTGCCGTTGTCTTTTCTACCTGTTTAGCTACTTTCAGATCATCAGACAGAACCACGCCCAGGTCCTGCTCTTCTTTAGTGGACAAAAGTACTTCACCCCCTATACTATATTGCTCCCTTGGATTGCTGCAGCCCAAATGCATGACCTTACATTTTTTAACATTAAATCCCAGTTGCCAGATTCTAGACCATTCTTCAAGCTTAGCTAGATCCCTCCTCATGTTATCTACACCTTCCTGGGTGTCTACTCTATTGCAAATTTTAGTATCATCCGCAAAAAGGCAAAATTTACCCGACAGCCCTAACGTTATATCACTAACAAAGATGTTAAAAAGAATCGGACCAAGGACAGATCCCTGGGGCACAACACTAGTAACATCCTTCTCCTCAGAGTGAGCCCCATTTACCTGTACTCTTTGTCACCTCCCACCCAACCAATTTCTAACCCAAGCAGTAACTTTAGGGTCCATCCATAGGGTGCTCAGTTTGTTTATAAGTTGCCTGTGAGGAATAGTGTCAAAGGCTTTACTGAAATCTAAATACACCACATCTAGGGCTCTCCCTCAGTCCAACTCTCTTGTCACCCAGTCAAGGAAATCAATCAGATTTGTCTAACAAGACCTGCCTCTGGTGAATCCATGCTGCCTCGGATCCTGTAATCCGCTGGACTCCAGAAACCTCACTGTTTTCTCTTTCAGCAGCGTTTCCAATAATTTACTCACCGCCAAAGTTAAACTAACCGGCCTGTAGTTTTCAACCACATCCTTACTTCCGCTTTTCTGTAAAGGCACCACATTAGCCTCTCTCCAGTCCTTTGGCACCACTCCCGACTCCAATGAGGTATTGAAAAGGTCAGTCAGTGGAGCTGCTAGAACGTCCCCAAGTTCCCTCAGTGTCCTAGGGTGTATCCCATCTGGGCCCATCGCTTTGTCTACTTTAAGTTGAGCAAGTTTCTCACAAACACAGTCTTCTGAAAATTGTTCAAGATGTCCCTCGCTTCTGTTCCTGTCTGTGGGTGTTTTCTGAGGTCCTGCTCCTGGTTCTTCATCTGTGAACAGAGAACAGAAATATTTGTTAAGCAAGTCCGTTTTATCCTCATCAGCTTCTACATATTCCTCCCCTTCACCCTTGAGTCTGAAAATACCACTTTTGCCCTTCCTCTTCTAACTAACATATCTGAAAAATGTCTTATCCCCCCATTTTATTACATTGGCTATTTCCTCCTCTTTTTGAATCTTTGCTTTCCTGACTACTTTGCTAGCTTTTCTACGTTTTTCCAAATATAAATGCTTGTCTTCCTCTCTCTGTGATCTCTTGTATTTCATGAAGGCAGCCCTCTTTTTCTTCACTTTTTCAGCTACCTCTTTTGAAAGCCATAGCGGTCTCCTTTTCCTTTTACCTTTATTTACCATTTTAACAAAAAGGTTGGTTGCCCTTAAAACATCTCCTTTCAGTTTTGCCCACTGTTTTTCTACATCCCCCAGCTGTTCCCATCCCGCTAATGACTCCCTGAGGTATTGGCCCATCTTGGTAAAGTTAGTCTTCCTAAAGTCTAAGACCCTCACCTTTGAATGGATTCTAACAGCCCTAGTCCTAATATTGAACCACACCATCTGGTGATCACTGGATGCAAAATGATCTCCCACTACAACATCAGAAACACTTTCACCATTGGTAAGCACGTGTATGGCCCCTTCACGTGTGGGATCTGTTACCAATTACTTGAATAGTTCTCCCTGTAGAGAATCCAGGATCTCTTTATTTCTAGATGATACTGCAGCAGGAATGTGCAAATCAACATCTGGCATATTGAAATCCCCTATCAGTAGCACTTCCCCTTTCCTAGCAATGCTGCGTATGTCTTCAATTAACTCTGTCCACCTCTTCCTCTTGTGAGGGAGGTCTGTATATCACGCCAATGCAAATAGATTTCTCTTTCCCTCTTTCTAGTTTAACCCACAATGCCTCCTTTCTCCCTTTTAAGCTCTGTAATTCCAAAGATCTAATAGTATTTTTTACATATAGTGCCACTCCGCCTCCCCTTTCTTCTACCTTGTCCTTTCTGAATAAAGTATAGCCAAGTACAGTTACATCCCATTCATGGTTTTCTGTGAACCATGTTTCTGTAACTGCCACTAAATCTAAGTCGGCCACTCCCACCAAAGCTTCAACATCAGGGATCTTATTCCCCATGCTACGGGCATTTATACACACTGCTTTCCATATGTTTCCCGTTACCCATTTCCATAAAGATATTTAATGCATCACTTACCTGAGGGCTTTCACTTACCTGAGGGATTTTTTCACCCATCCCAATGAATCTAGTTTAAAGCCCTCTTCAGTAGATTAGCCAGTCTACTACTGAAGACTGGGTCTGGGTCTGGATGAAAGTCAAGTGACAGTCAATTCTTCCATTGCAGGCTCTGTCTCTTGCTTTCAGGGTCGTACTGGAAGACCCAAGTCTGGTCTCCTGTGATGACTCGGCCAACGAACTCTGGATCTTCTTCAATCTTCTCTAGCAAGTCTCGACAAACATTGACCCGGTGCTCCTTCTGGTCATCTGATAAAAGCCTGGGCACCATCTTGGCGCACACCTTCCACATCCCCAGCTCCTGCACCATGATGGTCCACACTGACTCCCTGTTCAAGCTGAGCTCCTCAGCTATCATCCGCTCCATCAATCTGCGGATGGTTGCAAGGGAGGTTGCAAGGGATAAGCATGTGAATGAGAGAAGCAGAAGAGAAAAGATAATTTATCCTCCAAAAAGACTGAGCATCAGCAGTAGAATAAGTGGTGATGATGAAACACTTGGGTCTCAAAACCCATGTAGTCCACCAACCAAGATACAGTAAATAGATCCATCTGAAGAGGAGATAAGCTGGAGAGGAAGGTTTTGGTGAAAAGTTGCCTCCTCTCATTCCACAAAGGAGCAAAAAAAGGCAGAGGCAGTGTAATGTGTCAGTAGCAGCTGCAGAGGGGGAGGCAGGAAGTCAGCAAGTAAAGCTAGCAGAGTGCATTAGTTCCCTGTTTCTTCTCAAGCAAAGTCAGCGGTACCATTAGGCAAACTAGGCGGTCACCTAGAGCACCGGCCCTCCAGGAGTTGTCCATTACTGCTGTTGTCACCCCTCTCCGGGACAATGGCAGTAGCATTGGCTTGAAACAGCCCCATGGTTTCTATTTTATAAAGGCACATAGATACCTATATTGCCTTAATAACATTAGCATAAGAACATAAGAAATGCCATACTGGGTCAGACTAAAGATTCATCAAGCCCAGTATCCTCTTTCCAATAATAACCAATTCAGGTCACAAATACCTGTCAGGTTCCCAAAAAGATAGACAGATTCCATGTTGCTTGTCCCAGGGGTAAGCAGTGGATTTCCCCAGTCCACTTTAATAATGGTTTATGGATGTGTCCTCCAGGAACTTGTCCAAACCTCTTTTAAACGCAGTTACACTAACAGAATTTGATTATACATCAAGTGAAAAAGCGTAGTTACTCACCTGTAACAGGTGATCTCTGGGAACAGCAGGAATTTAGTCTTCACATATGGGTATCGTCGGTACCGATGGAGCCTGCGTGGGAATGCTCCCCAGCGTCCAATAGGAACATTTTTGGGAGCATCCCTCAGCACATGCACGCTGCCTTCCCACCTTTCCAACTGTCCCTCTTCAGTTAGGTTTGTAGCTGAGTGAAAGGATAGAGGGAGAGAGGAAAGAGACAAAGAGATAGAGAGACAACTCCTAGGGGAGGTGGGTGGGTTGTGAAGACTAAATTCCTGCTGTTCCCGGAGATCACCTGTTACAGGTGAGTAACTACGCTATCTCCAGGAACAAGCAGGAATGTAGTCTTCACATATGGGGACTCCCTAGCTGAAAATGCCAGGGAGATGGCCCCAGGAAGGTGCCACCCTAGAAAGGTAGGCATCCTTCCTCCCATGGATCTCTGGCATTCCACCAGGGTTGGTGGGTAGGAGTTGAATTAGGTCTGAAAGAGATTTTGAAGAACAGCTAGGCCAAAGAAG
This sequence comes from Ichthyophis bannanicus, assembly GCA_033557465.1. Lineage (NCBI taxonomy): Eukaryota > Metazoa > Chordata > Amphibia > Gymnophiona > Ichthyophiidae > Ichthyophis > Ichthyophis bannanicus. Next base: position 103,510,262 of record CM066035.1, read on the forward strand.
GCATCCTGATGGGAGGCTTTATCCAGGCAGTAGTGGGCTGTGAAGGTGTGTACCGAAGCCCAGGTGGCTGCTCGACAAATGTCATCGATAGACACGGAGTGGAGATTAGCCATGGAAGCTTCAATGGCTCTCACGTTATGAGCTGTGACATGGCCTTGAAGAGGAAGACCCTTACTCTCATAAGCAAAGGATATGCATTGGGCAATCCATTTAGATAAAATTCTTTTGGAGACTGGAAGTCCCAAATGACTAGAGTCAAAAGCTATAAAAAGTTGTAAGGACTTTCTATGTTGCTGTGTTCTCTGTAGGTAAAAGGCTAAGGCTCTTTTACAATCCAAAGTATGACGGTTTCTTTCTGCATTAGAGGCATGAGGGCTCCAAAAAATACAGGAAGATAAATTGATTGATTCAAATGAAAAGGTGAAACCACCTTTGGCATAAAGTGTGGATGAGTTCTAAGAACAACCTTATCATGATGAAACCTAGTATAAGGAGGATCAGCCACTAAAGCTTGCAGTTCATTAATGCGACATGCAGAGATGATTGCAATTCAGAAGATGACCTTCCAGGTCAAAAACCTAAGGGTTGTAGTGGCTAAAGGCTCAAAAGGCAGCTTCATGAGCTGCTCGAGAACTAGATTTAGATCCCATGCCACCGGTGTTGGCTTAATGGGAGGTTTGGTCAAAAGAAGACCTCTCATAAATCTGGATATGAGTGGATGAGAGGAAATTGGTTGTCCATTCAGAGGCTTATAAGAAGCTGCAATTGCACTAAGATGGACTCTTACCGAATTGGTCTTTAGACCAGAATTCGATAAGTGAAGGATATACTCTAGTATCGATTCTAAAGGTATGACAAGGGGGTTTAATCCCTTCTTGGAGCACCATATAGTAAAACGTTTCCACTTGAAGGCATAAGATCTTCTTATGGAAAGTTTTCTAGAAGCCTGAAGGATATCCTTTACCTGTTGGGACAGGTTGAAATCCTGGAGGTCTAAGCCTTCAGCAACCAGGGATGGGGACTCGGGTGCCATAGTGTCCCGTCCTCTTGGGAAAGGAGATCTTGAGCATGCCCTAACTCCAGAGGTGCAGCTTGAGAGAGATGTAGAAGCAGGGGATACCACGCTTGGCGTGGCCATCGTGGCGCTATGAAAATCATGTGACCCCTGTCTCTCTGAAGCTTGAAGAGTGTTTTTTTGGGATGAGGGGAATGGGTGGGAAGGCATAAAGGAAGTCCTGACCCCAGTGAAGGAGGAAGGCATCCATTGCCTGACAATTGTGAGCCGGAATCCTGGAACAGAACCGGGGAAGTTTGGCATTCAGTGGACTTGCAAAGAGGTCTATGTCTGGAGTGCCCCAGAGATGAAAAATCTTTACCACCTGGTCTAGGTGGAGAGACCACTCACGAGGCAGCAGTACTCGACTGAGTTTGTCTGCCCAAAGGTTTGAATACCTGGCAGATATACCACTAGAAGGTGAATTTGATACTCTCTGGCGAGGGCCCACAGTCATAAAGCTTTGTTGCATAACGACAGAGAGCTTGTCCCGCCCTGCTTGTTCACATAGAACATGGCTACTTGATTGTCCGTCTGGACTAGGACTGTCTTGTAGCTGAGCTGGGCGTGGAATACTCGAAGAGCTAAATAGATTGCTCTTAATTCCAGGAGGTTTATGTGTAGACCAGCCTCCTGTGAAGTCCAGGTGCCCCGGGTAGAGAGATGATTCAGGTGTGCTCCCCAACCCACCTGTGATGCATCTGTTGTTAGGGTGGCTTGAAAAAGGGGTTGATGGAAAGGAGACCCTACTGTCAGATTTTCTAGTGATTGCCACCATTGGAGGGACAAAATTAGTCATTGAGAGTTCACTATTTTGTCTGATAAATGTCCTGTGGCCTGTGTCCACTGTGTGGATAGGGTCCACTGAGCTGCTTGCATGTGGAGGTGAGCATATGGGACTACATGAACTGTGGATGCCATATGTCCCAGCAACTGTAGTAGCTCCCGAGCAGTTAGGGAGGATTTCCCTGCTGCTTGAGAAGCTAGTTGCATTATGCAACGACACCGGGCCTGTGGAAGGAAAGCCTTTGCTTGTCTGGTATCTAGACAGGCCCCTATGAATTCCAGGCATTGGGAAGGAACAAGTTGGGATTTTGGGAAGTTTATTACCAACCCCAAGTATTGGAGGATTCGCATTGTGCGAGACAGTGCAATGCTGGCCTCTGCAACTGTAGGGGCTTGAATGAGCCAGTCGTCTAAGTAAGGGAAGACAAATATCCCCAGGGTTCACAGAAATGCAGCTACTACTGCCATGCATTTCGTGAATACTCTTGGTGCTGAAGCCAGACCAAAGGGAAGAACCCTGTACTGGAAATGTTTTCCCTTGAAAAGGAATCGTAAGAATTTCCTGTGATCTAGATGGATCAGAATGTGAGTGTATGCATCCTTTAAGTCTAGAGAGCAACGCCAATCCTGGCTTTGAAGGTATGGCAGAAGAGTTCCTAGAGAAATTATTTTGAACTTCTCTCGGAACAGGTATTTGTTCAATTCTCTGAGGTCTAGAATGGGTCTGTGTCCTCCTGTTTTCTTTGGAATAAGAAAATAGGGGGAGTAGAACCCTGCACCCCGTTGAAGAATGGATATCTCTTCTATTGCCCCTTGGGCAAGAAGTGTTGAGACCTCGTGATCTAGCAGATTGTCTGCGGAGGTTTAAGAATTGAATTGCCTTAGAATTGCAGGAGGGGGCATGCTGTGAAAATGGAGCTTGTACCCCTCTCCTACAATGGACAGAGTCCAACCTTCTGCTGTTATCTGAAGCCATCTGTTGGCAAAGTAGCATAACCTGCCTGGGATATTGGGGGGTTGGGGACCCCTCAGAGGCAGGAAGGCTAAGCTCTCTAGGAAGGAGTCAAAGCCCTTGAGAGGGCTGAACCTGCAGAGCTGGTTGGGCTCTCGGACCTTTTGGCTTCTTTTGCTGTCTAGTTTGTCCCTTTTGGGCAACCTGACCCTGAGTTTGACTCTGCTGGGTATAGTAAGGATAAAATTTCCTCTTTTTGCTGAAAGAGGGTTTTTTAAAAGGCTTCTTTTTGGCTGGAGTGGCTGTAGATTTTGACAATCTATCTAGAGTGGTATTGTCAGCATCTAACTCATTAGCCTTTTCCTGCCAGTTCTTGCCAAAGAGATTCTCTCTCGTGCAAGGAATGTTGCCTAACTTGTCCTGTACCCAATTCTCCAAGTCTGATGCCTGAAGCCAGGCAATCCGTCATGCCCCAATGACAATAGCAGAGGTTCTGCTGATGCATTCAAAGCAGTCAAAGGCTGCACGATTCACAAACTTGGAGACATCTTGAGCATGCTTATCTAGAGCAAGAAAGTCTTGTCTCTTTTCATCTGGGAGAAGTGGGCTCATAAGCTCCAAGTCTCCTGTAACTTCTTTGAGGAACATACCCATATATAGTATATATGAATTGATCCTAGCTGAAAGCATGGAAGCCTGAAAGGTTTGGCGCCCAAAAGCATCCAGAGTCCTGCATTCATGACCTGGGGGATTGGATGCATGCCTCTTTGCACTTTTCATCCTACGCATGGCTGACTCCACCACCATTGAATGGTGTAGCAGCTGAGTCTTTTGAAATCTGGGACATTGCGGAACTCAATACATAGTATCAAGCCTCCTAGAATGAGGAGATGTAGTCAGAGGTGTCTCCCACATTCTGAGCATCAAGTTATGCAGAATTTCATGGATAGGCAGAGTGGCTGCTGCCTTTGGAGCTTTAGGATATTGGATAATTTCCAATTCCTTTGCTCTGGGTTCCTGTTCAGGAGCTACCGTGATTGAAAGGCCTTTGGCCATATCACGAATAAAATCCTGAAAAGACATGTCCTCTGGAGGTGACATTCTGCATTGGGGAGAAGAGGGATCTTCAGGGAGAAACCCTCTGGTACCAGCAGAATTGTCAGAGTCTTCGGAATTGGAGGATTCAAAGTATTCCTGACCACGATGCTCATGCAAAGAACGGTCCCGGTATCGATCGAAGTCGCTACCGAGTTGATCCTGTCAATTCCAGCCAAAGATGGCATGGGAAGAACTCCCACCGGGACCGGTACCGTTGGTACCGATATCGTCGGTACCGGTACTGGTGTCTGTACCGGTGTAGGTACCGGCATCGGTATCGATGTCGGTACCGGTGCCTGTTGAACCATAGGTGTCAACGGTACCGCAGTTGTGAGAAGAGCTGCAATGCTGCATTCGATAGAGAGGAACTTCTGGTCTATCGATACTGCCGATACCTTGGTGACGGTACCGGTGAAAACGGCCGGGACCCCTGAGCATGGCACCAGTAGTTCTTGCGAGGTCGAGACCCCGAGAACATCCTGGAGCCCCATTGATGCTTTGGAAGCCGAAGCTTCCCGCCGGGGTTGTTTTGCCGGTGTGGTTCCCTCAAGGGCAATGCCAATGGCCTCTCGATGCTTAGCAGGAGAGCTACCCTTTGAGGACCGGCTTTTTTGTTTAGTTACCTGAGATCCATGGAAGGAAGAGGAGGCTCTTGAAGATGTCGATGCAATGGATCTGGCATCCGAAGAAAAGAGAGTACCGAGCTTTGCAGCCTGGTTCTGTCTTCCTCTCTTAGTCATCCCCATACAGGAGAGAATTCAGATGGAGAATGTTCAGGCCCTAAACATTTAAGACACCAATCATGGGTGTCAGTGACGGAAATGGTACCGCCACACTTAGGGGCATGTTTACTAAACATTCCTAATGTGCGGGGCCGCGGTAGTGTGCCTGTGCCATATAAGGAGTGGGCGGTTCAGGCCAAAAAAGGAAAAAAAACGACCGTACGTGTGCGCGTCGCGTTAATGTGCGGGGCCCACATTAGCACGTGGGAAGGCTAAGTGGGGCGCAGCTGGGCACATATAGAAACAGAGCCGTAGCACAATGGTGAAGACAATAACCAATGGTGCTGGGGCCATGGGTTCAATCCCCCAGTGTGCGCAACCCAAAAAGACTGGCTGAGGCACCACCTTGAATGTGGAAAAGTGTGTCAGGAGGCAAAGTAATTTTGTATGGCATAAGGCGGCGCACTGTTCATTTTGGGCGGCATAAGGCAGCACACTGTTCATTTTGGGCGGCATAAGGCGGTGCACTGTTAATTGTGGGCAGCAGGATGCGGCGCGCTGATGGGCACAAGGCAGCACGCTGATGTTAAAGCAAAGGAACACAGCCACAGCACAATGGTTAAGACACTGACCAATGGTGCAGGGACCAGGGGTTCAATCCCTCACAATTCCCAGTGAAAAAGTCTAGCTGAGGCAGAATGTTTTTTGTTGTGGAGTGCTGTAGGAGGCTTTTTAATTTTATTTTGTGATAACTACTAGCAAACACACTCTCACAGCATGTCAACATAAGGCGGACCATTAGGCACATGTTACAGTGCACCATCCGCCAAGGCACCCTAGAATGTCCCCTATAGGGCAGCATGTATGTTGCGACACAGGATAATGTATAGTGCACCCTATATGGATGCCAACCATAAAGAGCCCTATAGGGCGCCCCATAAAGCACCCTCAGAGGCACCTTATGGGTACAGTACGCTGAGGGTGTTATTGCAGGCATCAACATATGTACAGTAAATTAAAATAATGCTTTGGACAACCCTATCACAGAACCCCACTGTAGGTTTGAACCCATGACCTCTGGCTGCACAGGCAGTGACGTAACCATTTGGCTACAGTTCTATAGCTGTAAACAAGCCCCTGCCTGGCTGCAGATAGCCTGCACGTCACATCACAGACAGTCTGCTGGTGTAAACAGGATAGGGTTAGGCCACCCGTACCCATGATGCACTGCACATGCAAATCAGCTGTCCACAGATGCACACAAGATGGGAACTGCACCCCTAAAGCTCCCCGGCCTGGTAGGGGGAGGTGTCCGTGTGCACCCACACAGCACCTCGGCCTGGTAGGTGTCCTGAGTGGGTGGACAAATGGCAAAGAGTAGCTAAACACCATCACATTGTGCGGTTACTGTGCTCACCCTGAGTTTGTGATGTTGCGCCCAGGACCAGGTCCACAACACCTTCCATGGCTGAATGCGGCCATGCCAGAGCTCCAAAGCTGCAATAACCTGTGAAATAGGTAGCTGCTGCATAAACATCTTGGAAATCTCTGTCTGCCTCAGTTAGTGTACACCCCCCTGTGGACAAAACACAGCTTCCCACCAACAGTCTTTTCCCCATTCCCCCATGGCAGTAGAGTGGACCATCAACCCCAGCCCTGCTGGGGAACAGACACCCCACAGGTAAGTCCAAGCAGCTCCACACACATCCATAACACAATAACAGACATTAGGCCTGGATATTCACAGATGCACCCCACCACTATCTGATATTCTCCTGCAGCAAGCCATCAGCCATTGCACCTTGCAAGGCACTCCATCAAGACACATACCATCTGTGCAGTCTGCTGGTTGATCCTGATGGAAATGCATGCACCCACAACTGGGGTAGCAACACACACACAAGCAGACAAGTCAGTGAAGAGAACCCCAACAGGAAACCCATATATATCACATGAGAGAAACACAATACAGCACTATGGGTGTGCCTAGCCATGCTGCCGTCACTGCACACTCAGGGTGAGAGTGATCCCCCCAGCAGCACATACAGAGGTCACCCTGTCTGTGTAGGTGGTGGCCAGGCACTACCATGTCCCTGTCAGTGCCCTATGCCCTGTGCAGCTGCATCCTGGTCAGCCCACCCTGTCTGAGATGTACCCATGGTCCCTTGCTACTCATTATGCACATTGGCAGGCCAATACTGGCAACAGTGCTGGCAGTGTGGGCTGTGGAAGGGGCTTGCAGCCAACACCCCCTGTATAGACAGACACACACTTCCACACCTATGCCATCATGGTGCTACTATTGAGGCGGTAATTAGCCTTGCCCACCAAACCGGTCCTGGACACGGCAAGGCATGGATATGGTACGCAGTACTGCTGGGGGTCACTCCCCAGGGTGGTAAACACCGTCAGAGGCCAGGCCTGGAGCACGCACTGCAAACACCTAACTGATTGTTCTGATGGGGTCAACTAGCAGTATGTGCGTAACGTATGGATATCTATCTGCCAGTACTCCTAGCAATCGTCTCAGAGCTGTGTACCGTATACCTCAGGTGTAGGGTGACATTGCTAAGGTATGCAGGTGCTAGTATTGGGAGATGCACGCAGGGTCCAATGTTCTGCCTCTCCAGGAGACATTGGCCAATGGGGCCTGTGGGTGTGGGTGTGGGTGTGTCTGGCCCTGTTGGCTGCTGCTTTACGGCAGAGATTCCCAACTCCAGTCCAGGTTTGCATCACACTGTTCGGGTTTTCCTGCTGTCCCTCATGAATATGCATGAGCTACATATACATGCCATGGGGGTGGTGCATAGATATACAGCACAGGCATTTGTATGAGTGGCAGCATGGAACCTGACTGGTGTGTGGCACACCAGGACTGCATTTGGGAGCTTCTGCTCTAGGTACTGCCCCTGTTCATGGTGTCTGTGCTCAGTGGGGTAAAAGATAGACGTAGTACCATTGCATATGTCCTCGCCACGAAAGGTGTGTCCTTACTATCACTGTTTAGTTGTGGGAAAAATATGTGGGCAGGATTGGTAGTAGCCCCAGCTGGGCTTTGAACCTATGACTTTCTGTTCTTGCATGCACTGTCTATGTGCACTGCACCACTGTGTAGCCACAGATTGGCTGGATTCCCTGGAACATCCATGACTGTGGATCCGGCAGGGCTTGTCTGTTGCAGTGGACTGTGCCAGCCTGCACATGGCTAGGCCTCTGTCTTCTGTGGCTAGCAGCCACTGCCCCCTGCACCACATGTACTCATCCGCCAACATGCTGGCATGAGCCTCTCTCAGAAAAAGCAGATGACCTGATTGCAATGTGGCAGTACAGGACTGCATTTGGGGGACGTGGCTGTAGGTAATGCCCATTGTTGTGGTGTGTGTGCGATGTTGGATAAAATATGGGTGTTTTCCCCATGCTTATGTTCCCTGCAATACAAGGGATTCTGCGCTATCTTTGTTTAGTGGTGGGTAAAATATAGGGACTGGGCTGGCAAGTGCCCCAGCTGGGATTTAAACCTCTGACCCTCTGGTCCTAGAAGTACTGGCTCTGTCCGCTGCACCACACCATGGCCACAGAGACAGTGCAGCCCCTGGAGGTAGTAAACCTGGCAGGATGGAGTCGCAAACCCTGCTCTACGCATTTTTACTGTGGGCACATGCACCCTGTCTGGTGACAAACGTGCACATAAACCCCGGAAATGACCACGTAAAATGGGGGACACAATATCACCACGCTGGGCAACAGTGATATTAATGGGCAACCATAGCAAACACTCCCAGGAAAGCTCCAACAAAAAGGAAATGTTTTTTGGAAGAGTCTTTGCTCCATACACCTTTCCAAAAATCATTTCTTTTTGCTGGAGCTTTCCTGGGTGTGTTTTTTAGTTTTGCCCATTACTATAACTGTTCCCCAGCTGACTTACTATTTTTACAATTTTTGTTGTGGTCCTTTTCTATTTTTAATTCCACTTTTGGGCTGTGCAGATGTATCACACTGCTCACGTTTTGCAGGTTTCCCCGGTTTTGCTGTACATTGCTGACGTAAATGGTTTCTCTTACCTTTAAATGCCCTCTACCGCGAGTGTTTCACTCGCGCTATTTTTCCCTTGTAAATTCGGCAACGCAACTGTGCGAGGGGCCTCTCCCCTCCCCTTCCCCGCCCATTAACCCCTTCTCTCCGCCCCTCCGGGGCCTTCCTCCGCCCTCCGTTAGCCTTTCCACGCCTCTATCGGACATTTGCGGGTGCGTACTTCTGCGGCACCCGTTACTGTGACGCGCAAGGGTGCGGGGCTTCATCGCACGTTTGTGGGGCGCTTAAGCGCTCTTAAATACGCTCTTAAATATGCTCTTAAATACGCACATTGGCGGTTTTTAGTAAACATGCCCCTTAGTACATTTTTTAAAACTACTAGTTGGTTTTTCCATGTTACGGGAATATGAGGCCTAATGCCCAAAATGGTGCCTAGCACCGAAAAAGAAAAGTTTCTGAAGAGAAACAGTTCAAAGTATAAAATTTTTGAGAAAAGAAAAGAAAAGAACCGGCGGTACCGGTAGGCATCGTGCGGAGGCAAACGCGACCACAAGAAAACAATTTTAAAGACGGAATTTTCTGCGGTGACAGGGTATGGGTCCTGTTGGCTCCATGGAAAACGAAGAACTGAAGAGGGACAGTTGGAAAGGTGGGAAGGCAGCGCACATGTGCTGAGGGATGCTCCCAAAAGCGTTCCTGTTGGATGCTGGGGAGCGTTCCCGTGCAGTCTCTGTCGGTTCTGATGATACCCATATGTGAAGATTACATTCCTGCTTGTTCCTGGAGATAATATTTTCTCCAATTACTCTTCAATGTGCTACATTGCAGCTTCATTGCGTGTCCCCTAGTCTTTCTACTTCTTAAAGGAGTACGCAATCGATCTACATTTATCCTTTCCATTCAATGTTCCCTCTAATTTTCTGTAGGCTGTGTGCGCATAAAATATCAGCTGTGCAGCTTTTGAAGGAAGGTTAAATTTTTGTGTGCCACATAACGGCGCTCAGAGTTACATACTTTAAAATTTGACTACACGTCAGAATACAGTATGTACACCACATTGATTTTAATCAAATTAAATGAAAGGTGATTACAAAATGAAGTGGAAAATTTCTAGTAATTACAATCACAACTTTTAAATTTTAAGACGCCTGTGTTGTTTTCTATCAGAATCAGAACCATAATTTTTGTGCGCTCTGTTGTCAAGTATGTGTGCTCGCTTGGCGAGGTGTGTGCGCGCAATCACGCGCACAGCTTAGAGGGAACAGTGGTTCCATTCCACTTATTATTTTTACATCTTCCCTCAGCCATCTCTTTTCCAAGCTGAAGAGCCCTAACTTTTCAAGTCTTTTGTCACAGGGGTATCCTTCTATCCTCTTTACCATTTTGGTGGCTTTTCTCTATGCCTTTTCTAATTCTGTTATATCCTTTTTAAGATATAGCGAGCAGAACTGCACACATTATTCAAGGTGCAGTTGAAGTATGGAGCGATAGAGGCATTATAATATCCTGGGTTTTATTCTCCATTCCTTTCCTTATGATTCCTAGCATTCTATTTGCTTTCTTGGCTGCCACTACACACTAGGCAGAGTGTTTCAATGTGACATCCACGATAACGCCTGGATACCTTTCCTGGGTGGTGTTTCCTAATGTGGAGCCTTGCATTGTGTAACTGTAATGTGGGTTGTTCTTCTCTAGTAGGGTCATTTCTGGACAGAGCCACCATAAATGGTCAAAAGAACCAGTTTTTCCACATTTCCTTTAACAATAGGGTGAATTTATAGGAGACGACTTAACCAGCCACAGCAGGGTTAAAAAAGAGTGAGATAAGATATGTACTTGTGTTTGAATATTGATTAGGGAGATAGAATATTTAAAAGATGTAATTGTATATAGTTCGCCTGTGTTTCATGTTCAACTCCCTGTTTAATGTAAGTGCAATGTGGTTCTTTCCCACTGCGCAAGTTTTGTTACCTGTGAACCGCGCTGATGGTAAATAGTGCGGTACAGAAACTATAAATAAAAGAGAAAGTCCAAAATGTACATTAGCTAAATGCAGCTTTATAAATTACCCTCAACATTTTCAAAAATTTGAAAAAAAAAAGACATGAACCCCAAAACAATCTAAATTTTTCTTGGTATCAATAGTGTTCTCGTTAAAAAGATCCAAAAAAATGATAGGTATGCATCTTTCCTTCTCTAAAGTGTTGCGTTAACCCTGTGAAAGTCCTGTGAAAGAAGTGGAGGAAATAGAGAGAGTGGAAAGGACATGTTTAATAGATTTCTCGTTCTCGCAAAACATGTCATGTCTGTAAGATAAATGGATGTTCCTGAAATTCCAATCTTGGAGCATAGCTTAAATTAAAAAAGAAAAGTTGCAAATAGCAAGGTTGTACTTTGTTTGCCTCCAATTGCACCCAGTGCATAGAAGAGAATCTGTAACAGATATACCAGAGTTGGGACAACACCACCAATATAACAGTAGATTTGGAAATCTTATCACTCCAAATTATTTAGGAATTACCATTGTCTCATATTTCAGCTAAGGCGGCTTTTCTTGCCAAGTGAAAGCAAAGAATAAGTGATGAAGCATCCTAAAAATTTTCTTGACAAATGAATCGTGAGAACATTAAATAGAAATATAAACTTAAGCAAGGCAAGCATTTTGACAGTATTTATTCTTCCTAACCATGAAACTGCCTGATTTTTCAATTTATGTAGATCCTTCTTCAGACTTGCAAGTAAAGGCTTGAAGTTTAAAGTAGACAAAGAAGAAAAATCCCTTGGAACAACTATTCCTAAATATCTAAATTTTAAGACTAGTTGAAATTGGGAAAGCTGACTGATCAACTTTTACTTTCCCACAGGACATAAATACTGTCGCAGAGCAGACCCAGCAGAGCCCATGGAGATAGACAGAGAAATAGTGGATCAGGCTGACACTGACGTTTTGAGAAAGCACATGTCAGGAAGTTGCTATGAGCAACAAAAACAAAGGTGGTCACGAGCCAGAGAGACACACCCAGCCAGCAGGAAAGCTAGGAAGTTATCACCTGATGCAAGTCAGCTGGGGGGAGGTGCTGCTCGGAGGTACATAGATAAGCACAGCTCACAAACAGTTAGACAGAGTCGTAGACAGAGTCGTGGAGAGAGTCGTGGAGAAAGCTGGAGAAGGGGCCAGAGAGAGAGCTGTGGAGAAAGCCTGCATGATAGTCACTACGAAGCCTGAATGGAAGTTTGAATGATTACCATGAGTGCTTGAGAGAGGAGCCAAGACAGCTGGACTCAGAGTGTGAAAGTGAGGATAACGGCAAGTGTGAAAAGAGCTACAGAGGAGGTAGCAAAGCCAGGAGAAGAAGCCTCAGGTATCAGAGCAGCCCAGAGAGTGTTGGAAACAGCCCAGGTTGGAACGGAGCTGGGAGGAGAAAGGTAAAAGCTGAAGAGTTTTATTTTCATCCTGAAAGGGGAAGCACAGGGCTTGGCTATAAGAAGCAGTTCCCAGAAACGCTAAAACCTTATGAAGCCAGCTTAAGAGAAACAGATAAGTTTTATTACCCTTATACCAGGCATGAGAAGGTTAAATGCTTTTTACCTGAAGAGGCTAGTATATCTGGAAATGATTTAAGGAGCAGAGTCTCTGAAAAACTGCCGTTTCAAACTCCAGCCATACACAGTATCCTGAGCCCGTCAGAGCAGAGAGGGAAGCCTAATTACCTTAATAGAGGTGCAAGGGAATATTGCAGTTCACCTAACAACCACCAGCAGGGGAGAGGCTCTTACCGAAGACAGTTCAGTGAATGTGGTAATAGCATTCAGCACACTCTCACAGAGAGAGAAAGAGAGTCACATCAGAACAGAGAGAGACGGTTTGAAGAGGTCCCACATGCTGAAAGGAAAGAGATATTAAATGCTGGTGAGGAAGCAATGCAATGTGAGCCATCAGAAGCTGAGACAAGCACTGATTATATGGATTGCACGATTTCCATAGCAGACAGCATTTCCTCATTGAGATAAAGGGAAGTAAAAGCTGTTGAAGCCTAGCATTGTAAAGAAGGGCTTGTATCTGCTTATGAAAGACTGTTTTTGATGTACATTTGCTTTATTGGTTAAGAAGCTGAAGAGAAGCTATTTTTGTTCCATTTTTCCTTTGTTATATGCCCAGGAAGGGTTAAGTTTTCCTTTTGTTTATACCACGATAAAAAGTCCTTTTGGAAGGGGAAATAAATCCTTTGTTAACCTTACCATCGTTTCACAACTGATTTTTAACTGGCAACTCACAACTACAACTACCAGAGGGCCAAGCAAGGCCTACTCAGCTAATTAAGCCAGTTACACTGAAGCCCCAGCGCAGTGCCCTGCCCAACCAACAGGTACACAGCACGAAGGGGTGACAATACGGACTTTGAATAATTCATAGAATAACCTGAAAGGGAACTGAAAGACCTCAGTGTCTGAACCAAGCTATGCAAAGAAGTTTGCCACCTACTAAAAAAGGTGTCCTGAAAGAACAGGGTCTGAGGACCAACCATTAACAGCTATAGTGGCTATTGGTGATTTATACAGCTTTAACCCATGATAAAAAGTTAGGCCAAAATACATTTTTTCTAGGATCGCAAATTTTAAAAGGCCATTCTTCTTTATCAAAGGCCTTTCCTGCATCAAGGGAAACAATCCCCACAATCTGCACTGATGTGTAAAAGTAACATAAATTGGTTTCAACCAAGGCTGTGTCTTTTTGAAACAACAGTCTCGCCATTTACAGAGACAATGGCGGAAGTGCCGTGCTTCGCCGCCTTTAGCTTAGTGGGCAGCAATATATAAAATAGAAGTGTGCCTAGCTCAGAAAAATGTTATCTTCAACTGTATTGCCATTCAGATAATCACATTAAAAAGCTCTTTCAGGTTCTAACATAGTAACATAGTAAATGAAGGCAGATAAAGACCAGGATGGTCCATTGCCCATTAAGGTGTCTAGAGTAGTTGTTCATGCTGCTCCATGCAGGTCACACCCTCTATGCCTTTGTTTAGGGTTGTGCCAAACGATACGTGCAGGTAACCCCTTCTATGCCTTTGTTTAGGGTTGTACCCAATGCTCCATGCAGGTCATCCCCTTTGTGCCTTTGTTTAGGGCTGTACCCGCCACTCCGTGCAGGTCACCCCCTCTATGCCCTTGTTTAGAGTTGCACCCATCAATCCGTGCAGGTCACCACCCCCCCCCCCCCTCTATTTGTTGAAGTATAAAAGATATTTAAGTTTATTTTTATTTTATTCTCTTGCTGTATAAAAGGATCTACTGTGTCTGTCCCATGCCATTTTGAATTCCATCACTACATTTGCCCCCACCACCTCTACAGAGAGGTCATTCCAAGCATCTACTACTCTTTCAGTGAAAAAACTATTTCCTGACATTGCTTTTAAGTTTATCTCCTTGCAACTTCATTTTCTGACCTCTAGTTTTCAGATTCCCCTTCTTTGAAAAAGGTTTGTTTGTTCATTAATACCCTGTAAGTATTTAAACATCTGTATTATATTCCCCTGTCTCTCCTCTCCTCTAGGGTATTCATGTTTAGGTCTTCACAGTGCTTTCTTTGTAAAAAAAAAAAAAAAAAAAGATGGTAGTACTCACATGCTCGGACAACTTTAGGGATTGGGTGACTGTCCATGGCCTCGCTCCCATATAGCCACACCCTCACAGTTGCCATACCCCCTGCAACCAGCCACAGATCATCTGAAAAATACATCATCTCAGTCACATCTATGGAAAACATAGATATAGCCTGTCAGACGGCTGCCTGGGTGAGAATGTTCACAGTCTTGGCAAGTGCATATGTCATTATGATTTGCAAGGGATTGTGGTCAATGCAGTCCATTCACACCAGACACAGCTGCTCACAATAATTTAGTTGTGCTCAAGTGTAAAGCCAATAAGATATTTATTTATGGGGTTATTTCTCCCAACACAGATATGCTTGGTAGCACATAAATCAGGTTACTTGCTTTCAGTGTTAAACTTGGAAAAACAAAATCAGGAAACAACATTTGAACTTGTCAGGCAATCAAAGCAAAAGAAATAAGACCTGGTTGGTAACAAACTGGTCTTTTCTGTAGGCTTTAGCTAATATTCTCTTAGCAATGTCAAACAACAAACCAAAAGCCACAAAGAAGAGAAAAACTGTTCTTTTCAGGTTAACTTCTTATATCTTCCCACATAGATTCAGAAGTGATTCTCTCAGAGCTCACAAGCAATTAGGTAAGGCTCAATTGCTAGCAGTTATCCAGCTGAAACCCCTTAGCTGGCTTGCTTTCTACTGCGTGGCTAAAAATCCTACTCAGGAGCTTTTCTGAGTAGATTAAAGAACAAGTTTGTATTTCTTTGTGATGGTTGCTGTACTTTATAACAGAAAATCACCAAAGGAGTTTAGACAGAGAGCAGTCCATGTAAACACATTCTTCATCTGCTATCACCACCTCTTCTTCAACAAGCATGGGTTCAATATCATGGATTGGCACAGATGAATCTCCCAATGGAGCACTTTCAGGAGAATACTTGTTTCCCTGCTGTCTTTCAAGGTTATAGCTAGGGCATAGATCGGTGTTCATACCTGAGCTTCCATTGCTGTTAGAGTTCCTCTCTATATAGCCTGGCCAGTATGTAGTCCAGTTCTTATGTCCAGCCTTCCAATCCAGATCCCTGGACACTGGATCTCTCTTCACATACCTTCTGGCACGGGTCTTAGGGTCCCTTCCACGTGCAGCCGTCTCCCTCACAGGTACCGTCTGGAGATTCCTAGCTCTGCAGCACCATTCCTCTGGCTTTCCCCAGTCCAATGGTGTATGCTGGCCCTTGGAATGCCTCCCAGTATACGTACTGCTCTGGACTCTTCTAGACCTCTCAAAGGCTTTTCTCTTCTTTCTTCCAAAGGGTTTCTTACCCTCTCTGTCCGTCCGTTCTGGCTTCTGCTTCTGATGATCCTCCAGATGAAACTGAGGATGAGGATCAAGATGAGGATTCTGAGGATATTTCTCTGTAGAATAAACTCTACCTTTATTCTGCTTAGATGAGTGCTCCTCCCTAACACAGCGCAGCTGTGCTGAATCAGGCCCTGCCCTTTGAGATGAGTGCTTAGGGATTACCTCATAGCCCTCCTGATTGAACACATGTCTCCCCACTTCAGCTCCTCTAATGGCTGTTGGAAACCTGGTGCATTCTGGGACTGGTAGTCTTTTATGGGAAAATTCTGTTTTCTTATTTCTACCAGAACTGACAGGTTGCTTGTTCAGAGTCACTTCACCTTTTCTATAGCTCCTTCCTGAGCTATGATAAGCTTCCTTATCACAAGACTCACCATATTGAACACTAGAAGCTCCAAAGTGCGTCAATTGACGCAAATGCTTCTTCGAAGTTGTATACCAGCGCCACTGCTAGAACCATGTCAGACATGTTCATGACTTTGTTAGCAAGGTCAAGATGTTCAAATATGTGCACTGAAAATTAATGACAGATGCACCACCTAGCGGGAAAATGAATTTATACCTAGAAGCCCCCAAAGTATGACAATTGACGCACTCAATTGTCTTGAATGTGTCAATTGACATACTTTGGGGCTTCTAGATATAAATTCATGTTCCCACTTGGTGGCGCATCTCAATCACTGTTTACAATTTTATTCCAACATTACAAACAATAAACACATAATGACGTCATGTAATGACATCGCATACTGCACGTATTTAACAAATAAGTAACTTCACATTAATTCACATCTGCATTTCATGCTTAACGCAGTCATCATGATAATGCATCAATTGACGCACTTTGGGGTTTCTAGGTAAAATTACTTTTGGGGCTTCTATTGTTAAAATAAGTGATCACAAAATTGAAAATAGAAATGTGTGGCAAAAATGTAACTGGAAACCCCAAGAAGCCTGACTGTAGTGCAACACTGAAGAAATTGTTCATGTTCCAGCCTTTCCTAATCTACATGCTTGGCACAACCGCACATACCGCCCTAGTGCTACTGCTGCTGTCATTATAGAGGTGTGAACATAAGAACATAAGAACATAAGATATGCCATACTGGGTCAGACCAAGGTCCATCAAGCCCAGTATCCTGTTTCCAACAGTGTCCAATCTAGGTCATACGTACCTAGCAGTTTCCCCAAAAGACACAGGTTCCGCAATGCTTGTACTGGGTCAAGCATTGATATCCTGGGTCCCTTCTTAATAATGGTTTATGGACCTTTCCTCAAGGAACTTGTCCAAACCTTTTTTAAATCCAGCTATACTAACAGACTTTACTACATCCTCCGGTAACAAATTCCAAAGTTTGATTACACGTTCAGTGAAAAAATATTTTCTTTTATTAGTCTTAAATAGTTTACCCTGCAGCTTCATTGCATGTCCCCTAGTCTTTCTATATTCTGATAACGTAAACAATCGATCTACGTTTACCCGTTCCACTCCGTTCATTAATTTATAGACGTCTATCATATCTCCCCTCAGTCGTCTCTTTTCCAGGTTAAAGAGCCCTAACCTTTTTAGCCTTTCTTCATAGGAGTATCCTTCCATCCCCGTTACCATTTTGGTGGCTCTTCTCTGAACCTTTTCGAATAACTCTATATCCTTTTTAAGATACGACGACCAGAATTGCACACAATATTCAAGGTGCGGTCTCACCATGGAATGATATAGAGGCATTATAATATCTTTTGTTTTATTTTCCATTCCTTTCCTTATGATACCTAGCATTCTATTTGCTCTCTTGGCTGCCGCTGCACACTGGGCCGAGGGTTTTAACATGTTATCCACAATGACGCCTAAATCTTTTTCCTGGGTGGTGGTTCCTAATGTGGAACCTTGCATTGTAAAACCATAGTTTGGGTTGTTCTTCCCTAGGTGCATAACTTTGCACTTGTCCACATTAAATTTCATCTGCCATTTTGATGCCCAGTCTTCTAATTTATCAAGATCCTCTTGCAATTTTCTACAATCCTCTTGGGTTTTAACAACTTGAAATAGTTTTGTGTCATCTGCAAATTTGATAACCTCACTCGTTATTCCACTTTCCAGGTCATTTATGAATATGTCAAAAAGCAGCGGACCCAGCACAGATCCCTGGGGCACACCACTATTCACCTTTCTCCATTGGGAAAATTGTCCATTTAGCCCAACCCTCTGCTTTCTATCTCTTAACCAGTTCTTCATCCACAATAGTACACTGCCTCCTATCCCATGACTCTTTAGTTTTGCCAAAAGTCTCTAATGAGGGACCTTGTCAAAGGCTTTCTGAAATTCCAGATACACTATATCAACTGACTCACCTTTGTCCACCTGTTTATTCACACTTTCAAAAAAACATAACAGATTAGTAAGACAAGATCTTCCTTGTCTAAAGCCATGTTGGCTGTCTCCCATTAGGTCATGACTATCTATATGCTGAGTAATTTTATTCGTTATGATGGTTTCTACCATTTTTCCCGGTACTGTCGTGAGGCTCACTGGTCTGTAGTTTCCCGGATCACCCCTGGAACCCTTTTTAAAAATTGGTGTTACATTGGCGATCCTCCAATCTTCAGGTATTAGAGATGATTTTAATGATAGTTCACAGATTACTAATAGCAGGTCTGCAATCTCATATTTCAGTTCTTTCCACACCCTTGGATGTATACCATCCGGCCCAGGTGATTTGCTACTCTTCAGTTTATCTAATAGTTGTAATACATCTTCCCGATGTATCGATATTTCCTTCAATTCTTCCGCACCTTGAAATACCACTTCAGTCATGGGTAACATCCCTACATCTTCCTCAGTAAAGACTGAAGCAAAGAATTCATTCAGTCTCTCCGCTATCGCCTTGTCGCCTCTTAGTGCCCCTTTAACTCCTCTATCATCTAATGGACCAACTGACTCTCTCACAGGTTTTTTGCTGCGAATGTACTTGAAATAATCTTTATTTCACGTTTTTGCTACCACAGCAAGCTTCTTCTCAAATTCTCTCTTTGCCTGCTTTATCAATGCCTTGCATTTGATTTGCCAGTGCTTGTGCTGTTTCCAGGTTTCGTCATTTGGCTCTTTTTTCCATTTCCTGAAAGATGCTTTTTTGGCAACAACAGCCTCTCTGACCTCACCTTTAAACCATGCTGACAGTTTTTGGACTTCCTTCCACTTTTCTTAAAGCGTGGAATACAGCTGGTCTGGGCTGCCAAGATAGTATTTTTCAACAACACCCAAGCTTGATGTAAGTCTTTAACCTTTGCAACTGCTCCTTTTAGTTTTTTCTTAACTATTTTCCTCATTTTATCATAGTCTCCCTTTCGAAAGTTAAAAGGTAGTACTGTGGATTTCCGTACTATCCCTCCTCCACTAATTAAATCAAAGGCGATCATGCTATGATCACTATTGCCAAGTGGCCCCAACACCCTTATCTCTTGCACTAGATCTGGTGTTCCACTAAGGACTAAGTCCAGTATGGCTTCCCCTCTGGTCGGTTCATGAACTAGCTGCTCCAAGAAGCAGTCATTTATTTCATCTAGGAGCTTTATTTCCCTAGCATGTCCTGCCATGACACTGACCCAGTCGATACCGGGGTAATTGAAATCACCCATTATTATTACTGCGCTGTAACGTTTGTTAGCTTCCTTGATTTCTTTGAGCATTTCATCATCCATTTGTTCATTCTGGCCTGGTGGTCGATAGTACACCCCCACTGCCATCGCCTTCCCCTTTTTACATGGAATTTCAATCCATAGAGATTCTACAGCAAATTTTGTTTCCTGCAAAAGCTTAATCCTTTCTGACTCAATGCCCTCTCTAACATAGAGCACAACTCCTCTACCAATTTGATCAGCTCTATCATTACGATATAGTCTGTACCCAGGTATCACAGTGTCCCACTGGTTGTCCTCCTTCTACCATGTCTCTGATATTCCAATCATATCTAACCTCTCATTTAGTCATATCTAACCTCTCATTTAGGTGTGGTTCAATGAGCTACATCCTTGGGATACAAATACAGTCTTAGCAGGCAGAGCAGTCTACAGTCTTTACAGGAAGTTATAGGGCAGACAAAAAAAGGGAGGCATGGAGCCCAAATCTAGCAGGGGCACGTCTGGGCCATCTGGATAGCCCGAGCAGGACAGGCCCATTAGGACCCGATTCTGTATCGCAGGAACAAAACGTTCCTGCGGCATACAGAATCAGGCCCAAGGACGGCCCGGTGTGCCCCTGCATGCCAGCAGGGATTTCCTCCCTGCAGGCTTCCCTGGCTCCCGCGGTGCAGACCCCTCTTCCCCGCCACCTGACCCACAGCTGGCCAGCCTGGGCCTGGAGTAGGTGGCAGGGATCCCCCTGCATGCAGCCCCAGGCCCAAGGGGGATCTCTGACTCCGATCACCCAGTTAGGGCTGTTTATTCAACATCAAGGTGGAATAATCAGCACATCCCCCCTGACCCCACAGGATGTACAGGGCCGTGACCTCAATCAGCCCTGTATGTCCTGCTGCCTCGGCCCACCCCCGCTCTGCCTAGACCCTGCCCCCTCCCACCCTCCCCCAGCTCTCCCTGAGCTGCTGCCTGATGGCTTGCAGGGCTGTACGTCCCAATGGACATGCAGTCCCATAAGCGCGACTCAGAATCAGGCCCATAGTCCATTAATTCAGAATTATTTTCAATACATTCTTTTAAGAAACTGAAATATTAAAAAAAAATGTACATACCGTTGGACAAGTTTCACAAGAATTTCCAAATCCAATGAATTTTACTAATCTGGTTTGTGTCACAGTGGGTACACTGCCGCTTGTTTGCATTTGGTGTCTATTGCAGAGTGGCCCAATGATTTTTTGAAGAACATCATTCCTGATAATTTGTCAGCAAAGGCGGAGGATCTTGAAGGTATCACAATAAAGTTCATCTGTTAAAACTTTATTTCACATTCACTTACAATACATTTGAGGAAACTGGAACATTGTCAAAACTCAAGAGTGTATTTCAGTGGGGTGGAGTGGACATAATTTATCTGGAATCATTTTCTCCACCAGATATATTCAGAATCTGCAAATCATCTCTCTTTCATTCAGTCAAAGCTCTTGGCACAAAATGTCTTGTTTCAGTTCATCAGATGTTAAATGCTTCTGGATTTATTCTAGCCACTGTTTTGCATCTAGCACCTGGGTCCATTTGTTGTTGTTAAGTGCCGTCGAGTCGGAGTCGACTCATGGCGACCCTCTGGATAGCTATCCTAAATTGTGTTCGGTCTTCAGTCAGGCGGCTCATTGTTGACAGACTGGTACCCGTAGCTGCTGTTATTGTAGCAATCCATCTCATTGCTGGCCTTCCTCTTTTGCGTTGACCTTCTATCTTGCCAAGCATGATGTCTTTCTCTAATGATCTCTCTCTTCGCATGATGTGTCCGAAGTATGAAAGTCGAAGTCTTGTCATCTGAGCTTCTAAAGAAAGCTTAGGTTTGATCTCTTCTAGTACCGACTGGTTTGTTCTTCGGGCAGTCCATGGTATACACAGTATTCGCCGCCAGCACCATAATTCAAAGGCATCAATTTTCTTCCTGTCTGTCTTTTTCACTGTCCAGCTTTCACATCCATATGATGTTATTGAAAATACCATGGCTTGAACAAGTCGAATCTTTGTATGGAGAGAGACATCTCTGCTCTTGAGAATCTTATCTAGGTCTTTCATAGCCATTCTGCCAAGAGCAATGCGTCGTCTGATTTCTTGACTGCTTGTTGCTTCTTTATTGATAGTTGATCCAAGTAGGTTAAAGTTGTTCACAATTTCAATTTCTTCTCCTTCAACGATGAACCTGTTGATTATGCCAGTTGTCATGATCTTTGTCTTCTTTACATTAAGGTGCAGGCCCATTTTGAGACTATGTTCTTTGATTGTGAGAAGCAAATGTTTCAGATCATCTTCACTTTCAGCCAGTAATGTGGTATCATCAGCATAGCGAAGGTTGTTGATGAGTCTTCCACCAAGCTTCACACCTCTGTTGTCTTCATACAGTCCTGCTTCTCTGATGATTTGTTCTGCATATAAATTAAACAGGTAGGGGGAAAGTATGCAGCCTTGTCTTACACCTTTGCTTATTTTAAACCATTCTGTTTCTCCTTGTTCCGTTCGAACTGTTGCTTCTTGATCAATGTACAGATTACGCAAGAGAACGATCAGGTGTTCTGGTATACCCATGCTTCTTAATGTGGCCCAGAGTTTCTCATGGTTTACACAGTCAAAAGCCTTGCTATAGTCGATAAAGCACAAATAGATATCCTTTTGGTATTCTTTAGTCTTTTCAAGGATCCATCTCACATCCGCAATGATGTCTCTCGTTCCTCGCCCTTTCCTGAACCCTGCTTGCACTTCAGGTAGTTCTTGTTCTAGGTATGGCTGTAGTCTCTTTTGAATAATCTTCAGTAGAATCTTGCTGGCATGTGGGATCAGAGCGATTGTGCGATAATTTCCACAGTCAGTTGGATCACCTTTCTTTAGTATTGGTATAAACACAGATCTTTTCCAGTCAGTTGGCCATGATGTTGTCTTCCATATTTCTTGGCAGAGCCTTGTAAGTACGGTAACAGCTGCATCAGATTGCTGCAATACTTCTATGGGAATGCTATCAATGCCTGGTGCTTTGTTCTTTGATAAGGCTTTCAATGCTGCTTCAACTTCTTCTTTCATCACCAATGGTTCCTGATCATAAGGTATAGGTTGAAACGGCTGTTGGTCCACTTGATCTTTATCATATAAAAACTCTGTCCATATAAAAACTCTGTCCATTTAGGCAGATCTATATCATCATAATCAAGTAGTCTCTTCTGTATGCAGATTTTAGGGTTTTCATTAAATGCATTTAGACAGATCACATGTTCCCCTTTGGAGAATTTTCACAAGAAGCTCCAAAATCTGAGTCATGCTTAAAATAGGTTCGGTATTTATGTTTATTAAAACTTTGATATTCAACCCTTTTGTGAGGACAGCAGAGTGGTTTACAACATAAAAGTTAATTAAGCAAAGAAAAAGAACTACAAAATGATATAGGATAGTAGTACACACTCGCACAAGGGGGAGAGGCAGAGGGGTATAGATTGGAAGTCAGTGGGAGGGGTAGGGTAGACGGAGGCTGTCAGTCAGCAGGGAGATTAAAGGCTTTTTGGAAGAGGTGGGTTTTGAGTTGGATTTGTATTTGGCAAATGAAGATTCCATGTGGGAGGAGATTGTTCCATAGAGTGGGACCTAGAAAATAGAAGGCGGAGTGGCAAGTGGATTCAAGATGAGCTTGGGAGGCAGAAGGGAGAATAAGGTGATTCATATGAAAAGAGCAGAAGGCATGGTGTGGTGTATGGAGGATGATAAGTGAGAAGATATATTGTGGTGTACCAGAGTAGAGGGTGATATTGAATTGGGATCCAATGAAGACAGATTAATAGTGGGGTAACATGGTCAAACCTTGAGGCATGAAACAGAAGTTTAGCAGAGGTAATCTGAATGAATTGTAATAATTTCAGTTCAAACAAGGGAAGGCCAGCGAGGACCAAGTTACAGTAGTCTAAGTGGGAAAGAGCAAGAGATATGAGCAGGGTAGTTAAAGCAGGGGTGGGGAGGAATGAACAGACTGCCCTGATTTGCCAGAGGGAAGGAAAGAAGCACTGAACAACAGAGCTGATGTGTTGGTGGAAGGTTAGGGCAGAATCTAGAGTGACCCCAAGGTACCTGAAGGAAGATGTTAGGAGAATCTGGGTCCCATTGAGCAAGGGCAAAAGACAAGGTGGATAGACAGGACTGGTCAGACAGGCTACTGTTGTTTTCTTAGAGTTAAGCTTGAGGTGGTTCATGTGCAACCAAGAAGTGATACAAATCGGACAGTTATTCAGAGGGATAAGGTTGGGAGACAAAAAATCAGTGTGAAGAGTCAACAGTATATCGTCAGCATAATAATAAGCTGAGATCCCAAATTGCTACAACAGAAGAGGAAGTGGTGCAAGGAAGATGTTAAAAAAGAAAAGGATACATGATTCTATCATTCCTATCTCTAGTAAAAGAGGATCCAGAACTGAGTCCTGGGGAATTCCACAAGTGAGGGAGTATGATGGATAGGAAAGGGTTTTCAAGGTGAACAGAAAGGAAGGAGTGGAACCACTGGAGAACTGTGCCATATATCCCAAGTTTGTATAGGTAGGAAAGTAAAGTATTATGGTTTACCAGGTCTAAGGCAGAGGATAGGTCAAGGGACACAGTGATAGTGATGTTGCCTCTGTCAAGTGATTGGTGAACTTCACTGAGTAGAAATGATTGAATGATGTCTATGTTATGACCAGGGCAGAAACCTGACTGATGAGGGTGTAGGCAGGGGTGGCCCAAGGGGGGTGCGGGGCCATGTGCGGAGACTCGGTGCAGGGCCTCATTTGCATAAGTGGTCTTATTTGCATAAATATTTGCATAATGTTACCATTCACTAACTTTTAGTAAACATGTCTCTTAATGAGTGTATGGATAAAGAAAGACTAAAAGATTTCTACATTACTATAATCCAGTGCCAACCGCCAGGCACATTAGGAACTACTACAAACACTGCCCATTTAGAACCCATAGCAAACCCGCTGTATCCTGACAGCATTACCAGGACTCACAAAGCACCAGACCCTACCTATCAAAAGGAAACACTGCAAATATTAAACCAGTACATTTCAGAGAATACTGGGGAAAGAGAACAAGTGGCAATGTCAAATAGGAATTACATAAACAGAATACATCAGCTCAGTTACACATGCAGAACATAGACCATCACCAAACAAGGAATCGCAATTTAGAAACAGGAAGGCAATAATTAAACTAGGAACCCCAAAAGCCAAATTTGGAATGTACAACAACACTGTAGAAATAAAACTATAAATCAATTTCCTCTTGTACCAAACAAAGCGCAGACGTTAATGATGCACATTTCCCAGAGCTTTCATATTCCAGTTAATAAATTCAAAATAAAGAGATATCTTTCTACCTTTTGTGCATTTTTTTCAGTTGCAATTGCTCCAGCCACTTTCTTCTGGTTTCTTCATGTTTTCTGCTAACTCTCCATCGTCTGCTGTCCATTTGTCCTTTCTTCTCTCTTCTAGTTTTCTTTCCATCCTCTCTCTCTACATCTGCTTTAACATACTAATCTTTCTCCTTTTGCTCTTTCCTCATTCTTATTTCATCCACACAAATTTTACCCCTCCATCCTCAATCCCCACTTACTCTCCCAATACCCGGCCAATTGTAGATTTTTCATCCCTCCCACACAAAATATTTTTCCCCTCTCCATTTTACTCTCCCAGCCCCATCCCATTCTAATCCTCCCCCAACATCAGCTCCCTTCTAGTTCCAGTCTCACCCAGCATCCATTCCCTTCTAGTCCCTGCATCAGCCCATTTCCAGTCCTAGCCCCCCATCAACCCATTTCCAGTCCTAGCAACCCCCCATCAACCCATTTCTAGTCATTTCCTAGCCCCACCATCAGCCCATGTCAAATCCTAGCTCCCCTCCACTCAGCCCAATTCCAGTCCAAGCCCCCCCCCATGAGCCTACTTCCAGTTCTAGCCCCTCCATGAGTCCATTTCAATTCAAGCCCCCACCACAGCCCATTTCCACTCTTAGCTCCCCCCCAACAGCCCATTTCCCGTCCTATCCTAGCTGCTCCATCAGCCCATTTTCAGTCCTAGCTCCCTTCCCTCACAGCCCATTTCCATTCCAAGCTCCCTCCCCATCAGCTATTTGCAGTTCAAGCCTCCCCGTCCACTCAGTCCATTTCCAGTCATAGCAATCCCCCAACCCATTACCAGTCCTAGCCCCCCATCAACCCATTTTCAGTTTAAGCCCCCCCTATAACCCATTACCAGTCCTAACCCCCCCATCAGCCCACTTCCAGTCTTAACCCCATCAGCCCATTTCCAGTCAGCCCCCCATAGCCCATTGCCAGTCCTAACCCCCCATCAGCCCACAGCCCATTACCAGTCCTAACCACATCAGCCCACCTCAAGTCCTAACCCCTCCCCATCAGCCCATTTCCTGTCCTAGCGCCCCCATAGCCCATTAGCAGTCCTAACCCCCCCATAGCCCATTAGCAATCCTAACCCCCCATCACCCTATTTCCAGACAGCCCCCATCAGCCCACAGCCCATTACCAGTCTTAACCACCCCCCCCCCAGCCCATTTCCAGTCCTAACCCCCCATCACCCCATTTCCAGTCAGCCTCCATCAACCCCCAGCCCATTACCAGTCTTAACCCCCCCTAGCCCATTTCCAGTCCTAACCCCCCCACCCCATTTCCAGTCAGCCTCCCTCAGCACCAGCCATTTATCTTTCTTAACCCACCAATCCCCTTTGCAGTCCTAACCCCCCCCCAACCCCATTTCCAGTCCGCCTACATCAGCCCCAGCCCATTAGCAGTCCTAACCCCCCCCCAGCCCATTTCCAGTCCTAACCCCCCCCCCAGCACATTTCCAGTCCTAACCCCCCAGCACATTTCCAGTCCTAACCCCCCCCCCACGCACATTTCCCGTCCTAACCCCCCATCACCCCATTTCCAGACAGCCTCCATCAACCCCCCAGCCCATTACCAGTCTTAACCCCCCCCCCCCTTCCCTTCCCTTCCCTTCTGGCGAATTAAAAAAAAAAAAAAACCTGGCTCTAGCTGCTGCCGCTGCCGCGTCCGTCGCAGCAGCGGCAGAATGGAGTGTCCCGCGGGGCCCCCTCTCCTCGTTGAGCCCTCTGCAAGGGCTTTCAGATTCGTGAAGGGAGAGTGCTCCCTCGCGTCTCTGTAAAGCCCGCAGGGGCTAATGGGAAATTTCCCATCTGCCCCTTTAGACGCGAGGGGCTGATGGGAAATTTCCCATTAGCCCCTGCGGGCTTTACAGAGACGCGAGGGAGCACTCTCCCTTCGCGAATCTGAAAGCCCTTGCAGAGGGCTCAACGAGGAGAAGGGGCCCCGCGGGACACTCCATTCTGCCGCTGCTGCGACGGACACGGCAGCGGCAGCAGCCAGAGACAGGTTTTTTTTTAAAATGTAATTTAAAAAAAAAAAAAGCAGAATGTTCTTTGCGCGGGGCCCCCTGAAACGCGGGGCCCTGTGCAAAAAACATTCTTGCTCAATGGACGGGCCGGCCCTGGGTGTAGGAAGTTATTTTTCTCAAGATGGGCCGCGAGCTGAGAGAAGACAAATTTTTCTAGTACTTTAGACAAAAAGGTAGGTTGGAGACTGATCTATAATGAGTTGGGAAAGATTTGTCCAGGGAAGAGGTTTTTCAAAAGGGGTGAACCACAGCCTGTTTCCAGGTAGAGGAGAACATGCCTAAGGTTCAGCTGGCATTAACAAGAGAGAAGGTGAAGTAGAGAAGAGCCAGAGAGTTTACTGGAAGCCAAGAGGAGGGAACAGGGTCAGATGAGCAGGTGGTTTTACAGGAGTTGGAGATGAGTTTAGAGAGGGTGGTGAGAGTGACTACATTGAAAGAGTCCCAGGTGTAAGGCAAATATTGATTTTTTAATTTGCTTTAGATGTCTATTGTAGAATGATGCTCGCGAAAGATGGAATGTATTTTGTTGGATTGAAATGAATTAGAGGAGGCTCAATTATTTTGATGAACATCAGTCCTGATCCTGTGTTTCTCAAATAAAGAAAATCTTGATGGAGTCACAGTAAGGTTCGTCTCTGTGAGAAACCTCTTCATACTCAGTTGAGGAAACTGGAAAGATGTCAAGCATGTATTTCAAAAATTGTAAAATCTAAAAGTAAAATATCATTAATAATTGAATTTTCATATGAAGCTCCAAATATGAATCATGCCTGGAATAGGTACATGGTCTCTATTTTGATCTTTGCTTCTGGTCTCTGTAGCAGAATGATGTACATGAAGCAGTCATGGACTGAACATATTTTGTTGGTTTGAACTGAATAAGAAAAGCCCAATGATGTTGATGAACATCAGTGCTGATTCTATGCTTGCTAACAAAAGAAGAGTAGCCTAATGATTAGAGCACTGGCTTGGGACCCAAACAACTAGGATTTGATTCCCACTAGCACTTCTTGTGACCTTGGACAAGTCACTTAATCCTCAGAAAAATCCAAGTTAACAGTGTTCTTGTTTAATGTATATTGCCAAGTTTAAGTTACAATATAAACTGCTTTGACTGAAATGATAAAGTGGTATAAAAAAATTGTGATGTCACTATAAGGTTCATCTGTGAAAAACCTCTTTCACACTCACTTCATGAAACTGGAATGATGTTAAGAGTATGTTTCAAAGAAAATTATTTGTCTGGAATTTTTTTCTCCTCCAGATTTTCTTAGAACCCACAAATCATCTCCCTTTCATTCAGTTCGAGTCTTTTGGACACATTTCTTATTTATGTTTCATCAAAAGCTGAATGCTTCTGGATATCCCTAGCCACTGTTTGGCATCTAGTCACTTTATCCTTCTTCATAGTCAAGCAGTCTCTTTTCTATAAAGAAGTCCATAGAATGCATTTGGACAGATTGGAAGGTCATCTTTTCTATCTTTTCTGTGGAGGGCAATCCCTTGAAATATGAGATTACTGGCAGCAGTAATAGATTTTTGGTAATAAGATCCAGGATTTTTTCACCTCTCTTCAAAAACGTGAACAAGACTCTTAGGGGTATGTTTACTAAACTGCGCTAATGTGCGCTACTGTGCGCTAATGTGCGCTGCATGATGTTAGCGTGCGCTAAGGTACCTTAGCGCACGCTAATGTTGCGTACGGGGCACAAATATGCACGCTCATGTGCACGGCGCTTATGTGCGCGGCGTGCTAATGTGCGATGAAGGCGGGGAAAGGCTCCCGTAGGGTGGAGGAAGGCTCCCCAGGGGCGGAGAGAAGGGGTCAATGGGTGGAGAGTGGGAGGGGAGAGGCTCCCCACACATTAGCGAGGCTGAAATCCGAGGCAAAAAATACCGCGAGTGAAAACCTCGCGTTAGAGCCGATTTAAAGGGAAGAGAAACCATTTCTGTCAGCAATGTACAGCAAACCCAGGGAAACCTATAAAAAGTGATAAGTGTGATACATGTGTATGGTACAAAAGTACAAATAAACATTGAAAAGGACCCCAACAAAATTTTAAAAAATTATAATCAAGCTGGGCAATAGTGATAGTAATGGGAAACATCAAAAAACACTCCCAAGAAAGCCCCAAAAAATAAATATGAATTTTGGAAGGGTCTACGCTCCGTCCCCATACAAGGTGATTGATCCCACAGTGAAATAGCACTGATCAGGGTTTCCCTCTCCATTAGACAGGTTTCCTATGGCATGCACATGTTCCACAACAGCTGGGCGGGCATGTCGGAATGGGCAACTGGACAGATGCTGGGAAAGGGGATACAGAGGGCTGCAGGCGGCACATGCTGTGGTGCAGCTGGGGCACAGTGCAGACTAGGCAGATGCCTAGGTGGCACTTAGGAATGCTGAAACTGAACAGCAGCCAGACAGCAACTGATGAGGGCCCAACATGGGCACAAGAGTGTTTATCACAGTGTCACAGGGGATAGTACCCAGCAGATACACCCAAGGGCACAGAACATTGGCAGGCGGTGTTGGGGGGAAGCATGGACGTCTATGCAGGCACCCCTACCCCAGAACACGCACCATAGGCAGCCGCCTACCTGCACACTGGATGGCTTGAGACTGCACACCACCAGCACCACCAGCAGAAGGGCATGTCAGCATAATGGCAGAGGGGTACTGGTGGTGGAGGGGGGCAGTGGCAGCTGCCCAGAGCCGACCATGGCCTAGCCCTGTGTAGGTGGGTGTCATGCAATGCAACAGACAGGCTCTGTCTAACAAACAACCATGGTATCTCCAGGGACTGCACTGTCTCTGTGAGTACAGTGTGGTGCGGTGAGCACAGCCAGGGTGTTCAAGAGCAGAAGGTCACAAGTTCAAGTCCCAGCTGGGGCTACTGCCAATCCAGTCCCCATATTTTACCCACTACCAAACCGTGATAGTAAGGACAAACCTTTATTGCAGAGAACATACGCATGGCTCAAACGCCTATATTTTACCCCACCGAGCACAGACACCAGAAACATGCGCATTACCTGGAGCAGAGTCCCCCAAATTCAGTCCTGGAGGCCCACAAATCATTCAGGTTTTATGCTGTCTCCAATATAAGGCCATGTCAGCATGGTGGCGGAGGGGTACTGTTGGTGGAGGGGGCAGTGGCAGCTGCCCAGAGCAGACCATGGCCTAGCCCTGTGTAGGTGGGTGCCATGCACTGCAACAGACAGGCCCTGCCGGACAAACAGTCATGGTATCACCAGGGAATGCACTATCCCTGTGGCAACACAGTGGTGCAGTGCACACAACCAGTGTGTTTGGAGACAGAAGGTCACAGGTTCAAGTCCCAGATATGGTGCCTGCCAACCCAGTCCCCATATTTTACCCACTACTACAACGTGCTAATACAGACAGAACCTTTATTGCAGATGACGCAAACCTGCCCAAAACACCTACATTTTACCCTACAGAGCAAGGACACCATAAACAGGCGCATTACCTAGAGCAGAGTCTCGCAAATGCAGTCCTGGAGGGCCAAACACCATTCAGGTTCCATGCTGCTTCTAATAAAGCTGCCTGTGCTACATATCTATGCACCACCCCCATGGTATGCAGATGTATGTCATGCATATTCATGCGGGACAGCATGAAAATCCGAACAGTGTTTGGCACACCAGGACTGGAGTTGGGAACCTCTGCCATAAAGCAGCAGCCAACAGAGGCAGACACTCCCACACCCACACCCACAGGCTCCATTAGCCAATGCCTCCTGGAGAGGCAGGACATTGGGCCCTGCGTGCATCTCCCAATACTAGCCCTTGCATACCTTAGCAATGCCACCCT
This sequence comes from Ichthyophis bannanicus, assembly GCA_033557465.1. Taxonomy (NCBI): domain Eukaryota; kingdom Metazoa; phylum Chordata; class Amphibia; order Gymnophiona; family Ichthyophiidae; genus Ichthyophis; species Ichthyophis bannanicus. The sequence continues at coordinate 103,540,797 of CM066035.1, forward strand.
ACACCTGGGAATATGGTACACAGCTATCAAACGTTTGCTATGATTACTGGCAGATACCAATTCCTACGTTAAGCACAGTTTGCTGATTGAGCTCCATCATAGAAACCTTTCTGCTGTCTGTGGAGTGTGCTTCAGGTCTGGTCTCTGACAGTGTTTACCACCCTGGGGCGTGACCCCCAACAGTATTGCGTACCATATCCATGCCTGCACTGTGCCTAGGACTGGTGTGGTGGCCAGGGCTGCTAAACTCCTCTAGAGTAGCACAATGCTGGCATAGGTGTGGGAGTGTGTGTCTGTCTATCCAGTGTGTGGTGGCTGCAAACACCCTCCACAGCCCACACTGCCAGCACTGTTGCCAGTATTGGCCTGCCAATGTGCATAATGAGGAGCAAGGTACCATGGGTATAGCCCGGACAGGGTGGCCTGGCCAGGATGCATCTGCACAGGGCATAGGGCACTGGCTGGGACATTGTAGTGCCCGGCCACCACCTGAACAGACAGGGTGGCCACAGCATGTCCTGCTGGGAGATCACTCTCACCCTGACTGTGCAGTGACCACAGCATGGCTAGGCACCCCCATAGTGCTATATAGTATTTCTCTCATGTGATATTTATGGGTTTTCTTTTGGGGTCCAGTCACTGACTTATCTGCTTGGTGTGTGTGTGTGCTGACCTCCCAGTTCTGGGTGCATGCATTTCCACCAGGAACATGCACTATGGACTAGCTAACAGACTGTCTGCAGCTGGTCTGTGTCTTGATGGAGCGCCTTGCAGGGTGCAGCGGCTGAAGGCTTGTTGCAGGAGATTATCAGATAGTGGTGGGGTGCAGCTTAGCATAGCCAGGCCTAATGTCTGTTTGCTATTGCATTATGGATGTGAACAGAGCTGTATTGACTGTGCTGTAGGGTGTCTGTTCCCCAGCAGGACTGGGGTTGATGGTCCCCTCTACTGCCACCATTGCAGGAAGGTAGAATGTGGTAGAATGTGGATCTGTTGGTGGGAGACCCTGTTTACCACCCGCAGCCCTGGAGGGGGAGGGTGGTGGTACATAATCCTCTTAGGGATCCCTAGGGGCTACACCTGACTGAGACATACAGATATATCCAAGGTGTGTCTGCAGAAACTACCTATCTCACACATTGGACCAACAGCATAGCCTATCTCTGCTGTGGACCTGGTGCTGGGCGCCCCACATCACCCTCAGGGTGAGTGCCGTACCTGCACAATGTGATGGTGTGTAGCTACTCTGTGCCAGTACCACACACGGTCAGTTCCCCCTACCAGGCCGAGGTGCTGTGGGGGTGCATACCCCATCTTGTGATCATCTGTAGATTGCTGATTTGCATGTGCAGTGCATCATGGGTATGGGTGGGTTAACCCTATCCTGGTGACCACAGCAGACTGTTTGTGTGGTGACTTTCAGTCCTTCTGCAGCCAGCCATGGGCTTGTTAGCAGCTGTAGCCCACTGGTTACTTCACTACCAATGGAGCCAGAGGTCATGGGTTCAAATCCACAGTGGGGTTATTTGATAGGGCTGTCCAAAGCATTATCTATTTTTAACATACATTAGTGCTGCCAGCAAAAACACCCTCAGCGTACTGTACCCATAAGGTGTCTCAGAGGGCGCTTTATAGGGCGCCCTATAGGGCACCTTATGGTTACCATCCATATAAGGTGCACTATACAGTATGCTATGGAGCGACTGATAGGGTGCCAGTCCGTATAAGGTGCCTTATAAGGTGTCCTATGGAGCGCCTTATAGGGTGCCCTATAGGGGACATTGTAGGGTGCCGTGGCGGACAGTGCACTTTATAATGTGCCCTATGGAGTGCCTTATAGGGTGCCTTATGCAGCACCTTAGGTTACAGCACGTGAGGGTGTGTTTGCTGGCAGCAATAATTAAAATACAAATAAAATGCCTCAGGAAACAATACTTACATGTCAAAATTGATGCCTCAGCCAGCCTTATGTATGGGCACACTGGGGTTTGAACTCATGACACCTGCATCTTCAGTCAGGGCCTTAACCATTGTGCTACACTGCTGTTCCTCCTTGCAGTTCAGCGCACCTACTTATGATTTTCATGCGTTGAAATGCACAGTGCTGCCATCAAAACAGTGCTATGACCTTGCTGTGCCTCATAGGGCACCCTATATGGCACCCTATACGCCACCCTTTCAGCAACATTGTAGGGTGCCGTGGCGGACAGTGTACTTTAAAATGTGCCCTCTGGGGTACCTTATGGGGTGCCTTATGCAACACCTTATGTTACAGTGCTTTGAGAGTGCGTTTGCTAGTAGCAGTAATTAAAATAAAATTAATATGCCTCAGAATGCAATATTACGCATAACAGGTAATGCCTCACCCAGCCTTATTCATTGGGCACAGTGGGGGATTGAACCCATGATCCCTGCACCATTGGTTAGTGTTTTAACCATTGTACTGTGGCTCTGCTCCTATGCTTGCACATCAGCGCGCCTGCTTATGCTTCCTGCGCACGTTTCTCATGCGCTAATGTGCGCGGCGCACATGGGCGCACAGCGCACATTAGCGCATGATTAATCCCGGTTTGATTTTTTCAGACTGACACGCCCACTCCTTTTTATGGCATCCCGCACACTAACGCGGAGCGCACCTAACGGGGTTTTAGTAAACATACCCCTTAATCTTGTTTTTGCTCTATATAGATCCATGTTACGTTCTTGACAGTTCTTGAAGTGCATCACATATCAATCCTAAATCTAATACAAATTCTACAGATGTAATCTTCCTTAGCGGCCCTTCATACATGATTCTATCATTCCTGTCTGTAGTAAAATCCTTCCTAGCTCCTTCAAAATGAAGCACCAATGCTTCATAATCCTGTCATACTGCAGAAACTGATGGAAAGCTAGATGCTACCCAACGAGTGCTTAGAATTTGTCTAATTTTCAGAAGCTGAATATGCAGTGCATTTGCACACAGTTGTACTGTATTTCTCTACTATTTTTGGTGACGCATGCTACAGCTTATCAATGAATGCTTTGAATCTCTTAATTCTTGAAATGGCTTTTACAGCATCATGGACTAATAATTCTAATCTGTGATTAGCACAATGCCATACAATAATTGAGGGAAATTTGTCTTTTAGTAATTTCTTCACTCCACCACAGGCATCAAGCATTACAGCTGTTCCATCACAAGCAACTAATACTAAATAATCCTGCAGATATTCTTCGGTCATACCAAAAGATTGGAGATGATAAAGCAAAGAGCCGAAGATTCCTTTTGCTCTTAGTCTAATTCAATCAAATTAAGGAATAAATTTCCTGGTACAGGCATTCCACAATCTGTAAATATTCGAACATAAACAATGTGGATTTTTGTCCGAGTGTTGTTGTTTTATCAACTATTAATGATATTTTACTTTTGCAATTTACAATTTTTTGAAACAAGCTGTTTCTGTTACCACTAACAGTATGATGAACTATGTTGATGCACGCATTTGTAGAGTGAAAAATTCAACCCATGTCAACACCATTAAGTTCTTATATATCTATTTCAGCTTCAAAATTATTAAAGGATTGGTTCTTCTTCACTACTTTGTAAGCCACGCAAGATATTTTGACAATAATTTCTTTCTCATGATTGAGTGATTTCATACATACATTCAATCCAAGAGAACAGCGGAGGCAATGACCACAGCCTACCAAATTATTAGGTAAAATTCTTTATTTGCATTTCATGGAGTTTTTTTGACAATCGTATATGTCCTTTTATTATGATGTTGTTGTATATGCACGTTCTATTATAATTCTGTGTGGACTAACGCTTCATTTGTTACATCTTGTATTTTTATCTTATTTTAGATTGGGAAGTGTAGTAGCTTCAACCCATAGAAGTGTTCCCAACACCGTATATTTGGTGTTTTGGTAATGTTCAGATAGTCTTTCTATTTTCACTTTTCAATTTTTAATATGTAATTTTATTTTTAATTTTTAATCTTCAATATGTAATGATTTTTATGTTTTATCATGTTTATGTTATATGTTTATGTTTTTTAGACCCCTGACGAAGGCCTCGGCCGAAACTTGTACAGTTGGGTCCTTAATAAAGAATTTTACCTAATAATTTGGTAGGCCGTGGTCATTGCCTCCACTGTTCTCTTGGTTTGATTACCTGCGGAAGGCCATCTTCTTTCTTTCCTTCATACATACATTCAATAGCAACTATTGGCTTTTACCAGCAGCCTCAAAGCAGCCTTATGAGAAGAACTTTCTTTGTGATCAAATAATTTCTTCCATAGGGATGTTTGCTGCTGTTGTGTTTCACCAAAATAAGTAATTTCATTATTGGCCCATTCTTTCAATTTTTCAATCCCATCTTTTTCTCACTGCCAAGCATGTCTACTTTATGACATAGCCTACAAGCAAGTTTTGTATTTTGAACAGATACCCAGTTGTATTTTTGGCAAAATTTCATTTTTCATTATAATTTGTGGACCATTTTAGACACTGGAGTTTAGCAGAGAGTTCAGTATGACATGTGCAGTGTTTGGAATGTGATTGATTGAAGAGGATTTAAGAATGCATATGTGCTGTGCTTTTTGAATTTTAGCCATTGAACTTTGGAGTATGCTGTGGTGTGGATGGTGAACTTGAGAAGGTGGATGTTGTCCATTAATTTTGATACTGGGGAGGTGTATTATTCTCCTTAATTATTGTATTTTGAATGGGTTGAACAACGAATGTGTGATTTCGGAAGGTATATGCTGTGAATTAGCTCAGACACCGGGGTTCTATATGTTTGTGAGTAAGGATGTTGTTATCTGCCATGATCATTTCTTGTAGGCATTTGATATAGTTGTGAATTCTTTGCTCTCCCCCACAGCATTCAATGGTTAGAGTGTATCCTCCTGAAGAAGCGGGCAGTGAAACACTCAACCGGTATCGTGTGAATGGTGTCGGGGAGCTAATGGGATGGGATTGGTTAATCAACAGTCCTTTAAAGCTAAGAAAAACTTCTAGCTAGTTTAAATGTTTTTGGATGTCTTCCATATGTAGTTTTGCATGCTCTAGAGGAGAGTAAAGAGAAGAGAACTATCGAAAATAAAAGAAAGAGGAAAATGAGAAAAAATATATAAAGAAGGAGATTTTTAGGGCCGTTGATGTTTTGAGGAAGAGCTATGGCAACAATGTGTTTGTTTGATACCGATGCTCTAAACCTCATTGATTCTGAGGGCCTTTTTCTCCTTTTTTTGAAATATGAAGAAAATGAGCCTACTATGAAGGTATGACCATTAATGATTTTCAGTTGGATCTGAGTAATCAATTTCACTCTGGAAGTGACATTTACCAGGGTTTGTAAGCCTAAAATATTGACATGTATTCTCCATTTTTCAAGGGGAATGCATTCCAAAACAAAAAAATCTAGATGTTAGTATTTACACTTATCCCAAGGCAGGCATAAATCCCCAGTTCAGGTCTACTGTAAAGACTTGCTCTTTTAGCAAGCCTGCCAGTAGTAATGTCTTTTCCTCTTTAGAAACTTCAGCAACTCTTCACAGAGCTTAGTATCCTTTCTGAACCCCATCACTTTCTCTTTCTGTTTCTCTAGTTTCTGCCTCTGGCTAGACAAATAGTTGTACTACTGTGTTTCCCTTCCTTTCCTTTTTCTCCTGCCTGCACCAAGGATGTCTGTGGTGGTCTGTGTTTGTTTCAGAATTTCTGTTTATGGTGTTATAAGCCACTGTGATGTGTGCTACTGTAGTGCTATAACAAAGTTTGTGGAAGAAATAAATAAATGCATGCTTGAAGGGCCAAATGTAAAGGCTGAGGCCAACCCATCTGATCACTCTGGGCATCAAATTTCCCAAACCCCACTCCTCCCCCGACATCCCGACTCTCAACATCCCCACCTGAAAACTTCTGACATCCATCTCTATTACAGACCCCCCCAAAATCCAGATCCCTCCCTGGGTGACCCTCTGGCAAATCCTCCCACCCCACTGACTCCTCCCCCCCCCCCAGCTCTTACCAGGGTACCTGGTAGTCTAGTGGTAGCAGGAGCAAGCTTAAGTCCAAGCCAGTTCATGGCACAGTCCCAGGTTCAAAAGGATACCTGTGACCCTAGCAGTAATCTTACAGTACTACCACTAGAGGTCAGGCTCTCAAATAAAGGCATTTTGCCTTTCAGTGGTGGCTCTATCATTAGGCAGATTGAAGTGGCCGCCTCAGACCGCAAAGTATTGTGAATTGCAAAAAATGTCCCCAAAATTCCCCAGCAGCAGCCACTTCACTCTGCCTTTTCTTTAAAAAAAAATTCATAGAGATGACCAGCCGCTGCCGCCACTTTTCCCAGATCTATGGTGGCAGCATCATCTCCCCTTCTGCCACTGCTATTGCCAATTCTCACCAAATCTGGATCTGTGGCAGGCTGTCAGTATTTACAAACCAAAACCAAAGGGTCTTTGCAATTACTGTGCAATTGGAAGGTCCTGTAAATCCCACCCCCTTCTAACGCATGCTTTTTGCATCCAAGGGGGGTGGGACCATCAAAGTGTTCCATGCATCCAGGAGTCACAAAGAACACGTACTTTTCTTTTTTAAATTAAGAACCTCAGAAAACCCCCGCAAATAGGAAAAAAAGCTACGGGGATCTCGAACAATTTTCAGAAGACTGTGCTCATAAGGAACTAGCTTAAACTAAAAGTAGACAAAGCCATTGGTCCAGATGGAATACATCCAAGAATACTGAGGGAACTTGGAGATGTTCTAGCAGCTCCACTGTTTGACCTTTTCAATGCTTCTTTGGAGTCAGGAGTGATGCCAGAGGACTGGAGAAAGGCACATGTGGTCCCTTTATACAAAAGCGGATGTAAGGATGACATTAAGAACTACAGGCCAGTTAGTCTAAACTCTGTGGTTAGGAAATTATTGGAAAGGCTGCTAAAGGAGAGAATAATGAGGTTTCTGGAGTCCAATGGATTACAGGATCTGAAGTAGCTTGGATTCACCAGAGGCAGGTCTTGTCGGACAAATCTGATTGATTTCTTTGACTGGGCGACAAGGGAGTTGGACCAAGGTAGAGCCCTAGATGTGGTGTACTTAGATTTCAATAAAGCCTTTGACACCATTCGCCCAGGAGCTCACTCTGAGGAGAAGGAGGTTACCAGTGGTGTGCCGCAGGGATCTGTTCTTGGCCCAAGTCTTTTTAACATCTTTGTTAGTGATATTGCAGAAGGGCTGTCAGGTAACGTTTGCCTCTTTGCGAATGATTCCAAAATCCGTGTTAGTGCCGCTGAATATCCCTCTAAGTGGCATTTACACAGTTTAGAGATATGGCCTATGGGGCCAGTATTCAAAGCCCTGGATATTTAAAACACTGTGCAGTTAGCCGTGGTTTTTAAATATCCTCTGGATATTCTGTGACAGTATCCAAATCGTAGCTGCTGCTGCTGAATATGTAGATTGTGTGGCCACTCTGGATAGTCACCGCACTCTCAGCCATTATCTGGATAAGCTAGCCAGATAGCAATTTAGGAAAGCTTTTGCTGTGGCCCAAGTTCACTGGATAACGTAGCCAGATAATGGCTAAAAATAGTCATTATCCAGATACATGAAGTGATTATCCGTATGGCGGCTGCCCTGCTGTCACTCCACCCAAAGACCGCTTCAGCACTAACTGGATAGTGGCGAGGTGATCTGTGGAGATGTTCAACAGCACTGTCTCTCTCTCTGTGCCCTTATCCAGATCATTTCTGTGGTTTTGAAAACTGACCCTTATGGTTCTCCTGCTCTGTCACCCCTGACCCCTGTGCCTTCTTTCACTCCGTGATTCAGTTTGTACCTTGGGCTTTTTTATGAGACACTGAGGCCTCAAGTAGCTACAGTAATAAGATCTTCATTCACTGCTCTATGCAGAAATAAATTGCTTAAGATTTAACTACTCAGAATTTAAATACCCCATTACACTCTTGTTATTTCCAAAATTGACTATTGCAGTGCTCTTTATAATGATCTCCCTTTATCAATACTCAAGTGAGTGCCGGCTATTTAGAACACAGCAGTTAGTGTTGATAGGAGCAGAATCATTTGGCTGTTTCTCCACTAATCGCCTCTTAACACTGGCTCAAATTCAAAATCCTTGCACTTCCTTACTGGGTATGTCACACTGACCGATCAGCTTATTAGGTAGATCGCCTGACTCCTTACTACTCTGCTTGAAGCCTTTGTCCCTCTAGCTTCTTCCTCCTCCCTTAAGACTTTTACACCGCACTACATTTTGGCCCCTCCTTTCTGGAATACTCTTCAGCTTTGCATGCCTCATGGACCCTGTAAATTTGAAATAAGGTCTTAGAGCAGTGAAATGCACTGAGACCCTGTAGGTTTGAATATATGCCTGTGCTTTCTTTTTATTTATTTATTTTTTATTTGTTTCCATATTAGATTATTTTATATTTCAGTAAACTGCCTTGATGAGCCTTGCATTTAAAGATCAGTCAAGTGAATTTTTGCAAATCAATAAAATAAAGCATTTTATCATTCTGCCTTATATTGGTTAACTATATTTTATTTAAACAATTTATTTATTTGTATTTAGCTCAGGCTCTTCCAGTAGAAATTCAAGGCAAATTACATTCAGGAACAGCAGATATTTCCCTGCCCCCAAACAGCGTATAATCTAAGGGGCCCTTTTACTAAAGTGCATTAGGTTTTTGCACTAACACACATTTAGCACTAAAATTAATGTGCATTAAGTGTAAAACCTCTGCAGTAGCTGTCAGGGGTTTAACCAGCAAATTCCCAGCAGTTAATACGCAGATGTGTACCCTAACCCACAACGCTGTTACCACGGCTGCACTTGATTCCCCCTATTGAAGTGCCGTTAGTTGCATCCATACTAATTACAGCATTGATGATTTGTGTACAATAGGTTCTCCCCCTGCTAACTGCAATGCCCACAATAGGTTCTCCCCCTGCTAACTCCATGCTCACTCTTCGCCTCTAATCCTCGCATTCATCACTCCAACATGCAACTGGCAGTTAGCATGCGAATCAGTAACGGTCACTGTGGGTGTTGTACAGTTACCACATGCAAAAACGCATGTTAACTGCTTAACATACTCTAGTAAAAGGGCCCTTAGTTTTGTACCTGTCAATGTATGTCAATGTGTTAAATATAATTTGTGCTTGCTAGCTTTCAAGGCCTTAAGGGGTAACTCTTCTGCTCCATTCAATGGTTGTTTTGTGCAGGTCACCCTTGGGAATGCTTCATCCATCTTAACAGACTGTTGGATATTCCTTCTTTTAAATTGATGTGTAAAGTGTTGGTGCATGCACAGGCCTTTGGAGTCACTGGTCCTGCTATGTGGAATTAATTACACAGGTACACAACCAAAAAACTGCCTCCAGTTTTGCAACTGATTCCTATAGATCTTGGGGTGCTGAATCCAGGAAAAATAGCCAAAATGTTCCATCACGTCACGTTTTCTTGCAAAATTAGATTTCTTACCAATATAAGGAATGTTCACATAATTTCATTTTAGCCGACTGCAGTTTATTTTCTTGGCCCAAAATAGAGGTTGTAATGGTTAACTAACTAGAAACACTCCCTCATGATATTTTAGAGTGTTTTGTATTCATTTTATACATTAACAGGACAATTGGGAGGCGTGGGGCTAAATCCAGTACTCGCGCTGGCGCATGTTCTTTCCTGTTCGCCTCGCCTCGTTCGCTCGCTCGCTCAAACACGTTGGTTGCGACATGAACGTTCCTGTCAAATTTCAGTTTCTTGCAAGTTCATTATTACCTTTTGTTTGCTCAGTCGTAATCCAGCTTTATTCCGAAGTGGTTCACTACAGTTGTAGTTTGCAGTGCTGTGTATTTGTGATGGCTCACAGAGCCAGAGGTTGCGTCAACTCTCCGGACAGTTTTTGTTTTATTTGTGGGGAATATACCGTGAAAAAGCGGCAGAGGAACATTTCTGCATTTATTAAAAAAGTATATTTCGCCTATTTCAATTTGAAGTTAGGCGATCAAGACAAACCGTGGGCTCCTCACAAAGTGTGCAAGACATGTGAGGAAGATCTACGCTTATGGATGAAAGGTAAAAAACAAGCATTTCGTTTCGGAATACCTATGATGTGGCATGAACAAAGAGACCACAGCAGTGACTGCTATTTTTGCTCTTGCATTGTGAAGGGATACAACTTAAAAAATAAGAACGTAATAAGTTACCCCAACCTTCCCTCAGCAATTAGGCCTATGCCTCATAGCAACGAAGTACCTGTGCCTGAACCACCAAAATCTTTGGATCATATTTGTGTGGACGGTTCTGATCATGATGAGACTCATCAGATGGCTTTTCCCGATGAGTCCAGTACTTCCGAGTTTGAAACTGAACCAGATCCGAAACCTGAACTTTTCTCTCAAGCTGAATTGAATGATTTAGTCCGGGATTTAGGACTCCCAAAAGATGCTGCCCAACTGCTAGGTTCTCGGCTTAAACAGAAAAATCTATTGTCACCAGGAACAACTTTTTATTGGTACCGCAACCGCGAGACACAATTTTTGAAGTATTTCAGCAAAGAGGAAGATTTGGTATTTTGCAACGATATATACGGAGTGATGGAAAAGTTTAAACTCAAGTATGATCCTGCTGAATGGCGGCTGTTCATTGATTCGTCAAAAGACAGCATAAAAGGTGTTCTTCTTCATAATGGCAACACATTCGCTTCAGTTCCTATTGCTCACTGTGTTATTCTCCAAGAAAAATACGAGAATTTGGCCCTGATTCTTCAGAAGATTCGTTATGATGAGCATAAGTGGATGATTTGTGGAGACTTTAAAATTCTATCCATGCTATTAGGGCAGCAATCCGGTTTCACCAAATGTCCCTGCTTCCTTTGCTTGTGGGATAGCCGGGCCCGCGACCTACACTGGGGGAAAAAAGACTGGCCAATTCGGGAGTATTTGAGACCCGGTGAGAAAAATGTTCTTCATGAGAGCTTGGTACCTCGTGATAAAATTCTATTACCACCTCTCCACATTAAGTTTGGTCTCATTAAGCAATTCATCAAGTCCCTTCCAAAAGATGGTGAGTGCTTTCAGTACCTTTGCTCAAAGTTCCCCCGACTTTCTGAAGCAAAGCTAAAGGAAGGAGTGTTTGTTGGCCCTGATATAAGGAAACTCATTTCAGATGGAGCATTCGCTGAAACGATGTCTGAGAAGGAAAAAGAAGCCTGGGATTCCTTCAAGGATGTTGTTCTCAAATTCTTGGGGAACAGGCGGGATGAGAACTATAAGGATATTGTTGCCAGGATGCTCAATGCCTTCAAAGAACAAGGCTGTAACATGAGCCTGAAAGTCCATTTCTTGCACTCCCATGTGAACTACTTTCCCGAAAACTTGGGGGCGTACAGTGAAGAACAAGGTGAAAGGTTTCACCAGGACATCAAGGACGCAGAGAGAAGGTACCAAGGAAGATGGAACACCACTATGATGGCTGATTTCTGCTGGTTGCTGCTGTGGGAAACCCCAGATGAAAAATACGCCAAGCAGCGCACCAAGAGAAGCATTCGGGGGAAGAAGAAACGGGCCCACCAGGAGATTGATTGACCCAAGAATGACTTTAAAATCTAAACTGTGTTGACAAATATCGTGTTTTTACTAAACTTTGAAATAAAAATTTGCTAGTTATTACCACAGTGTCGGATCTCATTTATTAGAATTTTATTTTCACACCATCGGGTGTTTGTCTTCATGTACTGCAATGGTGCGGTTTGCGTTTTCTATTCTTACATACATACCTGTACAACATTTTTTGCACATTTCTTTGCTTTGCTTTGTGTCTAACCTCGCTCTTATATGCTCAATGTTTGTGCACATGTATGTGGCTGTTTTAAGTGCAGACAATTTTGCTACCATCACAGTGTGTTTTGTTGACATTACTCTATTCTTATGTGCTGTCTTGTTACAATTTTCTTTATTCTTATTTGAATAACTACTAAACAATTAGTATAAAGAATTCATCCAAGAAACATTTATCTCGATCGCACTCAATCTGAAACGTTCACCTCAAACTGCTAACCCAATGTAGCAAAACATCTGTACGTGATGGAGCAAATTGGTTACCAGATTTGGATTCAGCGCACCAAAAAACGTAAAAATCAATCGAAACATTAGAGGCAGTTTAAAAAAACTTTTTTTAGTGTACCTGTGTTATCTTTATCTTTACATCTACAGAAAGAATTTCTTTGCTGAAATTTCTGATAGGAGTGTTTGAGCTAGTTTACTGCTTCAAATTCGATGTGTGCAGTATTAATATCAAGTGCATGTTGTGTCTCTCAATTTTTGTCACTAGTGTTTTATAGTATATATTGCTGATATTTTCTTTCTTCTCCACATAGGAATTTATTTAGTTAGAATATTTATAATGCACAAATCTAAACTCTAGTGCAGCTGTGCTAAACAAAGCCTCAGGGAAAGTTTGCAGGGCCTAGAAAACCTACAGTGACAGGATGTGGCACATTTTTGGATCAAACTGCAAGCATTCACTACCACAAGAGACTTAGAACTGACATAGGGTTGATAGCAGAAAGGCAGAGCTCCAAACCCAATAGCCTGAAAGAATTCTTGATTTCACCTACTGAGAAGGTTCTATCAGCACTGCCAAAAGGATGGAGAGGACCCTCAGGCTCTTTTTTGGAGCTGTGCATTATTGCAGAGGATCCATCCAAAGGAGAAACAGGCAATCTGTCGTCTTCCCACTCCCAGTGGAACAAGCTTTCTGCAAAAGAACAAAGCTCTGACTGGCAAGCAGAACTGCTTTGGAACAGTTGGAGCTAACATAATCAGTTAGGACAGCACTACTGTACCTGGAATTAGTCTGGTAATTGGATACAGAGCAGGTAAAGGCACATACCTGCCTACAAATGAGGCCAAGTGAGCACTGACAAGTACCCTGTACTAAAACGGAGGGGTATGTTTACTAAATGGCGGTAGCGGCTTCCGTGCGATATCGGAGCAGTGGCCCCATTTAGTAAACATAACCCTGAGACTAATATATAAATGTAAATGCCTAAAATCTGAGTGCCATTTGATTGGATACATGTATACCTACTTGGCACCCAAGGGAGCACGTACTGTACTTGCCTACTGTATTTTAGAAGAGCACAACTGCTTGCTGGAGAATGTATTCTGAATGACTATTGCAGATTATTTATTTATTTAACAAGGGGGGGGGGGTTATACCGCTTTATACATGGTACGATTAGGCCACAAAAGATATAGGAAATCCTGCCACAGAGAAAATAATGAGAACAAACACAGTGTCAGTTCCAAAGGACCCAACACAGCTTCAAAATAATAAATACATTTTAAACAATAAATATATTTAATATATCACATAAAAATACACACATATATATATATATATATATATATATATATATATACACATATACACACACACACTTATTTATTTATTTTGTTACAATTTCTATACCGTGATTTCCAAAGATCGATTGTGATTTACAAATAACACAATTTTGAGTAGTGCATAAACAGATGCATACTCATTAGGGTGGTCCACTGCCATAGGGGAAAAAATAAAAGTAGGAAGTTCTTTGCTCCCTGGCCTGATTCTGGTTCCATTTATGTAGAAAACAATGTGTGCAAAGTTTGAAGCCAATCAAATAATATTTAGGGGTGGCTCAAGGTCCCTATCTATCAGGCCCCTGGATCCCCCCCCAGGGTTCGTCAGACAACTGGGTATTATCCGCTCATAGACGGGGGTATCATGCTTGCCAAGCACTCAATGTGGTCCAGATGCTAGTAAGGACTTTGACGATGTGGGGAACATCTTACGGTGTTGGGAGACAACACCCAGAAGGAACTGGAGTTGCTCTTCTTTTGTGGTGTGTCGGCCGTTGAACTCCTCAATGAGTTTGACCCCTCGCTCAGCCACATCGTTGATCACTGGAAGATTTTTTACTTTCTTCAGACCGTCTTTGAATGATGCATTCTCTTCCCAGTCTTCTGGGTCTGCATTAAGAAAATCACTGTTGATGTCGAGGTGTTTCAGGAAACGGACTGACTTGCGAGTTGCAAAAGATTCAAGTGGTGGAATCATGGAAATTTTCAATTCGACCCACTTTGGGGGATCTTCGTCTTCGTCATCATCCTCATCGCTTTCATCTTATTCTGCCGGGATCATGGCCGACACTATGGCCTGCTTTGTCGGTGCTGAAACAGCTTCATCGAACAGTGACAGTGCCACAAGCTCCTCTGACACATACCACAGATGCTGCTGCAGTTTGTCTCTGGCCGCTCTTCCAACACGGTCATTGTGGTAAGAGTGTAGTTTCTTCAGCATCTCCAAATCTGTTTGGGGAGCAACTGCGGCATCAGGGGCAGAAAACCAGGCTTCCACATGAATCAAGATGGAGAAAATGCTCACATCATGAACACAGGACTCCTCCCGTTGGGTAAGATCTTTGAGTTGTCCTCGGAACATCCAAATCTTGAGACAGTACAAGACTTTTGCCATCCATCTAGCATGATGGAAAGCTCCGGGTTTCTTGAAATTGAAACTAGGAAGATTCCCTCCAAGGCAGACAGTCGTTAACTCCAAAATTCCAGGTAATCATCTTGGTGATTGCCCTGTGCCAACTTGGATTCCGCAAACTTCATGATGCGATCCCTGTCAGGTTGCAGCACCTCCAAGTCTTTTCCAGTTTGATAGTTGGACTTGTCAAGGGAGCCCCAATTCTTTTGGAACCGGTGAAAGAGTTGAACATTGGGACCCGATGAAGCTCCAGGACATGTAGAGAATACTGCACCAAGAATTATTTCGTAAATGTGATGGCGGCATGCCAAATGAAGGACTGTGCGACGGAGTCTCTGTTCTAGAAGAATGCACGCTCCTGATTGACGTCCCGTGTTCGATGCAGTTGTATCAAAGCAAAAGCCTGCAACCTTTTCATACAAACACTATTCCTGTAACGGTTCATAAACTGCTGCAGCTTGATTCTCGCCCGTTCCTGATGTCAGTTTTGGTACACCAAGAAGTTGTGTTTCTCCAGTGGAGATAGCCGTTATCAAAACTGGAAGGCGGTCAACGGATGTGGTTGAACAGAGGAGAGATGGCAATAACTTGCTATCCCAATGCACAATGCATGTTTTGCCTTCGGCTTTGAATGCGTTGTGCAGGTCCGTCCATTGTTGCTGACGGTGCTTTTCTCTATGGCGCTTGACGCTGGAGCGGCTGATATTGAGCTCCCCAGGATAATGTCCCAGACTTCTGGCGGTTTCAGCTACCACAAACAGAGCATTGCGATCTGTTGTCCCTGTCCGATCCAGGGCTGCTGTAAGCTCTGGGGTCCAGACATTGTTAGGTCGAAACTGCTTTGTTTGTGGAGTTGCTTTCTTCTGTCCGTTATCTGAATCCACAGATGTCGATGAATCTTCACCTGACTCTGCTGAGGAAGAAGATCCTTCCAGCTGAACTTGGCTTGTAGTTGCCTCGGCTTCGGCAACATGTTTCTGTCTGCGCCTTTTCAGTTCTTCTTCTCGCTGTTGCGATCTTGCTTCCGTGTTGGCCAGTTTCTTGTCCATCACGCACATTGAGCCGCGGCACCCTGGTTCTCATTGTGCTATTAAGAATTCTTTGTCTTCTTGAATATGAATTAAAGACATTGCATTGGCATGCACCACATCAAATAGGTTTTTCATTGCAACCTGGAATTCTTTTTCATTTGCCTCTTGTTTCCCTCCTCTCCCTTTGTTTTTCTTCAAAGGTTTCTACTGATTGAACAATTTCTTTAACTTTTTCTTGAATTTTGTCATTTCTTTGAACAGGAAGCCTGGCCTTTTCCCAGTAAGCTTCTACTTCACTTGTTACAATAGAGGCACTTTCACTAACGCCTTTGTTTAATGTCATATGGTGATGTAAAAATACACTTAACACTTGCTCCTTGCTGGGGAGCTTGGCCCCCAGAATTGTGGTGGACATTTCTTCAATGAGATAAAAACCACGTTTTTTCGCCATCTGAAAAGAATAAAGATACAAAGATAATAGTACAATGTCTTTGCCACCTCTCAGAGACGAGATTAGTTCAAATATGACGCAATCAAATGTAATCAGCGTGGAACTGAGTGGATGATACAAGATGATGCAACATTTCGTCATCTGCTCCCAGGGGAAAATCTCAAGACTTGTTGAGCCACCCCTAAATATTATTTGATTGGCTTCAAACTTTGTACACAGTGTTTTCTACCTAAATGGAACCAGAATCAGGCCAGGGAGCAAAGGAATTCAGGAATTAATTTTTATGGACCACCCTAATTACTCATGTACATGGAACAGAGGAAAACTATGTACATTAAACTGAATTCAAGAAGCTAAATGCATGAATATTAACAGACACACAAGTAGTCTCAAATTAACTATTTACATCTCAATGAGTGGTGGAGTGGGGAGTTCTGGTTTACGGATGGGCAGGGGAAGTGGTTGTTGTTGGTGTTTTGTGTTGCTCATAAGAGCCAAAGTGGAGGGTGAATGGATGAGTTTTGAGATTCTTTCTGAAAGTTGTAAGTCACTTAGTTCTCTGAGGTAGTCAGGAAGAGTGTTCCAGAGGTTAGGGGCAGTGTGTGAGAAGACCTTTTTGCTAGTTATCTGCCTGGATTTCTGCCTGGATATACAGGGTGGCCCAAAAAAAGTGAGAACATCTTGTAAATTAAAAGCGTAAATAGTTTACTTATTTATCTTTTTTAGCTATATAATGTATTTATTTCGACAACTTCAGGTCACCATCTTTGTTTTTTAAATTTGTCAATCGTTTACATCTGTCTTTTTGAATTTTTAAATAACTTATATGCTACGAGATATTCTCACTTTTTTGGGCCACCCTGTATATATATATATGATATAAATAGTGCAAAACCACTCAGCTCCATCATCCCACTATGTTTCAGCCAATTTCCTGCATCAGGGGCATAGAGTATTTATGCAAAGTGTAATATTTGTGTCTTGTATCCAGCTATTATTGATGGGTAAAGTTTACAAATTATGAACCAAAAAATGGGAAAATGAACAAAAAGGGATAATATGTCTGAGAACTATCATTTGAAAATCTATGCATGAATAGAAACATATCTACATTAAAAATGTGTATGAAACAGTCTATGAAAATACACAGAAAACGTAGAGAAAAAATAAGAAATAAAACCAACCCAAAATGGCCAGAAGAGGGAGCACTCCCCTTATCCACTGCCAAAGAAAAACCAATCGAAAAAAGAAAATAAATCAACCAAAAGTGTACACATATTACCCCATTAAGCTCTTTTTGATAACACTGGTCAACATTAAAATCATTACTGACTTTAAAAGGTCCTAATCTGTAGTACCTTGGTGAGCTGAACAAGAATATAACATTAAAAACATTTTATTGGCTCTCATTTCGAAGATATTGCATGTAGTTCATTTTTGACGTTTCACAGTGTAAATTTATCCAGTAGGACATCAACTGTAGCAGCAGATAAGCATGCAATAAATAAAACCAGGAGTCGTTTCAAGGATCCAAGCCAGTTTAATGTGCACATGGCTCAAGCAATAAGCAATTTCAAAATGGCTGAGCAATGGCTTCTAGTAAAACAACAACTTTTATAGCTTTCTTGTCCATTCTAAGCATAGGCAAACTTTTCATTGGTCCCAGTACCCCTCTCACCCATCTATTGGTCCCGGTACTGATATGGCTACCCAATCGGGACTCTGGTCTGGGCTCAGCACCTGGTTGCCCCCCTTCTAGTCCCAATTACAATGGTCAGTGTCTCTAACTTGTTACATCTCTCCTCCAAGGTCGCTTAGCTTGTTAAAACATATGGGAAGCAGGGCACTGTAACCTTGCTTTTTGCAGAGTTAATTAATTCCATAGAAGCATAGCACACCTTATCAGTACCAATTAAACTTGTTTTTCTATATTTTCTAAGTTTCGTTTCTGCTTAGCTATGTTCAGTTAAACTGAGTTAAGTTTCAATTCTATGGTGTCATCATTCAGGGGGGTTTTCATTCCTCTGGGCCTAACTACAGGCTTCAGTTACAGGTCAAGCTGCTCAGGCCTGTCTGCTTAGTTCAATTAGCATGGATCATAGGCCGTCGCCTACCACATTCCCCCCTTTGATTATTCTCACCCGCATGTTAATAAGGTGTGAGAATCAAATCACATAATGCTAGGTAAAGGTATCACTCTGTGGTATAGGGTAGTAAGTTCACATAGCTAATATCTTTGTAGCTGCCTTATGCTCTACAGTGTTATTAATAACTGAAGTTATCATTCGCAAGCAAAGTAGCAAGAAACAAGGGAGCAACAAGCAGATAGTCAAAGTCCATAGTTTGGCAAGAGTGGGAAAAAGAACTAAAGGATTAGAAGGTTCAGTTGCATCTTTGTTGTGCTGTCGTAAAGCTTCTGATTTAGACAGACCAGCTGTCCATCCTTCGTAGTAGATTGTGGTCCAGTCCAAACAAAACACAAACTGTCAACAATGGGGTGGGCCAATACCCACTCACTAGTAGTATTATGTAAATCAGTCTGATTGTATAGGATAGAATAGTTCAGTTCTTGCGTCTCCCAGGGCCACTGATCTCCCATCTTAGTTCCTCCACAAAAGAAACAGTCAGAAGTGTGGAGACTAGATGCTATTGCTCCAGCAAGTTCAAGAAACAAGTTCTGGTGGTGGTATGAGGAATTGCAACGGTGGCTTGCATAGCCTTGTAGAAAGTCAAGATCTAGAACAACTTTTGGATTGGAGAGTATACCAATGCAAGAATAGGGAGAATGATAAATCAAGGTCTGAGTGACCTTCGGTCCAGTTCATGTTATACTTATACAGGCTGCCCAGGGAGATAAGGCAAAAGTCATTTCAAAGCACTCCAAAACTGTTGCCAGAATAAAGCAATAATAATAATTCATAATGGGCATAGTCTCTGGAAAATTGGTGGAACTGTCGACTTCCACAACAGATAACAGATGTAGGGTTGATTGTAGATCCTCAAGCTTCTGCCGTACGTAGACCTACCAGCTTTTTGGCAGGAGTAGGGCTGTAGATTCCAAAGTATCACTGTCTTCTGGGATGTCTCAATTTCTTAAAATATCATAGCATAGTCTCTTAGGCTATTATGGCTTCTTTAGAGCAGTTCACTCTTTAGAAGATCAAAACAGTCTTTTCAGAGTATTTAAACACAGTCTCTTAGAAGATTCAATTTCTTAACACAACACAGTCTCTTTCTGATGATTGCAGTTTTTTTTCTCCAGATGCGAGGCTTACCTTCAGATAAACAAACAGTCTTGAAACAGTGCAGTTTCTGAGGGACCAATAAGTCTTAGGTCCGTGGTTGTTGTCGTAGGGTGAGGTGCAATGGAGTCTCAGGATGCTGTACAGTAGTCCAGTGATCAGGTTCAAGAGCAGCTGCTGGCTTCCCTTGATTATGATGGATCCAAGGTTCAAATTCTGCGACCTTTACTGCAGTTGGAGTTGTTGACAGGATGACGACATAGGGTCCCCTCCAATGCAGGGCTAACAGTATCTTTCTCCACTCTTTGATCCACACCGAGACTCCAGGCTTGAAAGGATGCAGGGGTGCAGGCAAATTGATGAGTAATCGATTTTGTACTCAGGTATGAAGACTCCTGCAAAACAGAACTTAAAAACAATAGTTCATGTCTAATAATTTCAGATCCTATCTGTCTCATATCTCCTTTTATTTCCTATACAATAGGCAGGGGTTGTCCATACAGAATCTCAAAAAGGGGAAACTCCTAAAGACTTAGCAGGGGCTAAGTATATCCTAAGAAGGGCTATGGGAAGAACCTGGGGCCACTTCAGGTAAACCTCTTGGCAAAGTTTAGACAACTGAGATTTCAGGGTTCTATTCCTACATTCTACTTTTCCTAAATTCTGAGATCTATAGGCAGTATGTATCTATTAATATCAATATCTTGGGGCTATACTTAATGGACTTGCTTCCTAAGGTTATCCACCCTCATTCTTTGTACAGGGCCCCATATGCATGCAAGGTTGTAAGGGTATACTTGAAATCTGGGTACACATTTAGACAGGGCTCTTTTCCTATTGTTAGTGCTCTAGTGAGGACTATCAGTTCAGCTTTCTGTGGTGAAGTTTCTGGGGCCAGGGCTGAGGACTCAACTACCAAATCAGGGGTCACCACTGCATATCTAGCACAACAATGTCCATTGATGATGAAACTGCCTTCAGCCACAAAGAAAGTCTGTTCAGGGTTCTCCAGAGGGACATCAGTCAAATCCAGGTGGCTTGAGAATACAGTGTCCATAATTTCTAAACAGTCATGATCAGGGGATCAAGACCAACTGATAACAACATAGCAGGATTGAAAGCTTGACTGACCCTTCAGTTGTATCTGGGGTTTTCACACAACATACTCTAATACTTCAACATTCATAGATTTGTTAGCTAGTAATTTCCTTTGTATTTCATATTGGTTAGAACAGAGTGTGGTACTGTAACTTGAAGATTCTGTCTCAAAGGGATTTTTCTTTTAGTTTTTTGCTTACTAGGAAGGCTGTAGCTGTAACAGCTTCTCAAATAAGGTCCAAGAGATTGAGTCAACACTCCTAGAACATTTCCTTGCGACTCATGAACATAGAGACTGTAAGGTTTTCTGGACATCTGGTAGACCCAGAGCTGGTGATAACATCAGAGCGGTTTTCAAAGATCAAAAGACTGCATTCCTATTCAAGTCCCCATTCCAATGGAGACTTTTTCATTCCTTTGGTAGCTTGATACAATGTGATACAATGGTTTTGCTAGCAACGCAAAATTGGGGATCCATATACAACAGTACCCTGTGGCACCCAAGAAGGCTCTCACTTGCCTCCTGGTGGTTGGAGTAGGAATACTGCATACAGCTACTTTGCGTTCTGGTAAGGGTTCCAGGCGTCGAATTCCGCTGGACAACTGGAATCCTAGGTATTTAACTTGTTTGACATAATTATGCTTTGGCTCTTGAGACTTTGTATCCAGCCTCATTAAAAAGGTGCAAGAGTTCACTGGTGGCTTGTGGACATTCACTTTCTGAGTTGGTGGCTATAAGCAAGTTGTCCACATATTGCAGTAGAATTCTTTCTCCTGGAATTACTGGATAACTTGTCAAATCTTTTTGCTGAGTAAGGCGAGTTCTTGAATTCTTGAGGTAATCTTGTCTAGGTGAGTTGGCCCTACCTCCTTGTAGTGGGGTCTTGGGCTAAGCGTATACAGAAAAAGGCATCTTTTTAAGTCCAGAATGATGAAATGTATAGCTTCAGCAGAGATCAGTTCCAAGAGAATATAAGGATTTTGGTACCACTGGTTGTATAGTTTCAGCTGCATCATTCATTCTTCTTAGATCCTGCACTGGGCGGTAATCACCTGTCCCAGGCTTCTTGACTGGCTTGAGGGTGACAATGACAGGGGCTATGTTCTTCGCTAGGCCAGGTGGATTATCTTCTGCCCATCCTCCAGGTGGGGCTATGAGGTTGGTAAGTGTACAGCTTGTTGCTTTGGATGCAGGTGAATAGAACCGCCATTCTTCTTCTTGGGGGACAGTTAACACCATCAGGCCAGCAGATTTTGAGTTTCATTTTTTTCCCCTTCAACAAAGGATATCTGTGCTTGAAGCTTTGCAAGCAGGTCTCGGCTCCAAAAATGGAATAGGGCATTCAGGCATATACAGGAACTGGTACATTATTATTATTATATATTTTTTTTCTAGTTCACACATGCGGTTCTGCAGAAAAGGCTTTGTGGCCTTAGTCCCAGTAGCTCTGATAATGGTGGTGCATCTAGAAAAACACAGGGGCTACTGGCTTTAGTATTCTGCTCCTGTATCCCCCATAAAAGTCCATATATTGGTCCCCTATTTTTCAGACTGACTCCTGGGGACCCAGGGAAACTGGAGAGTCCGGTCTGGCCTAGTCTTCATCCATGCTGTAGCCCTCTTCGGCTGCCACTCACGCTATAGCTGCTTCACTCTCGTGCTGAAACACTGTGCTTGGTTTATTGTTTTATGACTTTGCAATCAAGTACTCCCCTCCTGGGGAGGAGTCAAGATACGGGCATTCACTTCTCTAATGTCCTTCTTTTTCTATAATGGGCGCACTCACACCCAGTTTTCACATCCGCTGCTCCTTCGATTAGGAAAACCTCCACATCATCCAACTAAAATATCTGTTCTCTTTTTCCATCTTACAATTTTTACATTCTCTGTCCTTCTTCAACATCCACACACTTTCAAATCAACTCTTCCAGTAACTATCATGCCCGCAAATCCATTCAGTTTCATTTCTGTTTTGTATCTCTCTGGGACTGACTGACAAAAACACAACTTCTCCTGGGCTACTGGTCTGCATTATACTGTTCATTAGTTCAATCAAATCCTAAGGCTTCTCAGTGTATAATGCAGTTTTTTTTCAGTTCTAAACAAGTCTGGTCAGCTGACTTTCACTTCTGGTTCAGAGGGGGTGCACATCCCCCTCCTGCGGAGGTGGCTGGCAAACTAGGGAATCTACAGGGTGGATTTCCCCCCCCCCCCCCTTCTCTCCTGGGTTTCTCCTAGCAACGCTCTATCCAGGAGGTTGTTGTTTTTTTTTTTTTTTTTTTAAATGATCTACTTCTCTGCTGTGGGCACATTAGTTCACGCCTACCGGGGGGTGACATCATCGGTGGAATGGGCTCCATCCCCCCCTTAAGCACTCTAAACGGAGCTACTTACAGAGAGAGAGAGAGAGAGAGACAGGATATCTAGAGATTCTGGGGCAAAATATAGTGAACTAAGGAAATATAACTAGCAGAAGTCACTCCCTTTCACATAGCATTCCTGATTGGGACAGAGACATTTCATAGTCTTCAGTAAATCCCTTACTGAAATTCTTGATCATACTTGAAAAGGCACTTATTATTTCTGTAAACATAGGGCAGGCAGGAAACACTTAGATTGAGCACATACATCCATTATGCTTATTGCAACTTATTCCAAACAGGAACAATTTAGATACAGTTAGAATAAAAATAACTATCTGCCAGCCGTAATCAGCATGTCTCTGCAAAAGAAATTATTACTTTTTTTTTTTAGTTCAGAAAGCAAATATTCAAAGGACATTCCGGATATTTTTCATAAAGTACAGTACACCTTTCCCCCTTTTTTAACAATAAATATGTCTTCTATGAGGTGCTTGCCACAGTATATCAGGTACTTAAATACAGGAAAACAGATGAATTTATCTCAAAAGCCAATATTGTAAAGGTCAGTGTAGCTAACTGATTTGTTCATTAGTAACCAGCACAGAGGGGAAGCATGCATTCAAATGACTTATACTCATTCATAAAAAGATAAACTTTGTTTTTTTAAAACTTTTGGTTAAACAGAGCTAGTGAAACCAGAGAAAAAACTAATTATAAATTCATCACGCTTCGATTAAATGAAGAGACTTTTCAAATTGGGAGTCCCTTTTCATTCCTAGGAGAAATCTCCTGCAGTCTCCAGCTGTCTCTCCAGAACCTTTTTTTTTTTTTTTTCTCTGCAGGCTATGTGGAAGCCACACCCCTCGACTCGCTGGGGCTTAACTGTGCTCAGGAAAAAAAAAGGATTTCTCATTCCCACACACAGAGAGATGCCAGAAAAAACAATTTAAATCAGTGTCAAGTCGTGATCTAATAATTACTTTGTAGGTCAGAGGAAAATATCATTTCCTATTTGAATCATAAAACACAGGGCAAAGCTAAGCCCACAAATATATTATACCTATCTGACCGGAATAACTAATCTTACCCTACACACTATAACTGAACTAAACCCGTCACCTCCTGGATAGTTCTGCAAAGTAACAGCAATATAACAGGCTCAATTGACTTAGAAATGCAGACAGAGCAGAGAATATAACTAAAAACTGTTTGCGGAGCTCTGATGATTAATACAACCTTCAAAACTAAAATTCTGACTAAATATTCTTATTGAATGGTACACAATACATGACCACAGCAGGAGGAACATTACTATCAGAACAAAGTGAATAAAAACAGGTAGAAACAGGTATAATTGTCCTGATTAGTCCAGCAGCAGATCGTTGAAAAACATGCCTGCATAGGGTTAAATAGCACCAAACATTCTCCTGCACAGACACGCCCCTTGTCAGCTTTTTCACTGTGCAGTAGGATAAACGAACTGGGTGAGACCAGCTTCTTGATTTTACAATGACTAGCCCAAATGTTTGCGTCTGTTTCCTTTTCTTAATACTATTTTCTTAATCGGTAAACTGTCACAAATTACTCAACAGAATAATCTCACATTTATAACAGAAGGGAAACTCGTGGTTTCAACAGATAACAAAAATCAAATACACAGGACGGACAATACACCAAACGCTTCATCCGTTTCGCGACCTAGACGCAGTCACCCGACTAGGAACTGCGCTAGTCCAGAGTCCACTCTCGCTTGGTCCGTGCTGCCAGACCTCTCATTCACACTTCATTCACACAATC
The DNA here is from genome assembly GCA_033557465.1 of Ichthyophis bannanicus. Classification (NCBI taxonomy): domain Eukaryota; kingdom Metazoa; phylum Chordata; class Amphibia; order Gymnophiona; family Ichthyophiidae; genus Ichthyophis; species Ichthyophis bannanicus. The sequence continues at coordinate 103,565,328 of CM066035.1, forward strand.
ATGCTAGCAACGTATCTCAGAATGCATTCCTTTCTATCTATTCTGACTAGTCTTTTTCCCAATTACAAAAAGGATGAGGGTTTCACCCGGCGAATTCCCATGCGGGGTTACTCGGCCCTTCCTTGAGAGGTGATCATGCTCTCTTACCAATTCCCAATATCTCGAGATTACAAATTCCAAGTTCCAATGGCAGTACTGCTCTTTCTATTTCTGTCTAGACATACCAAAAACCCAGTCCTGTCTGCTCTGACCAGGCTGAATCATGATTCTCTATAACAGCTGTACCTCGCGAATACTCATCCAAGGATTTTCAAACAAAGACTTAAGTCTTACCAAACACTGCAGTTCTAACTCATCTGTCTAGACAGGTTTTCAAAACTATACTTACGGATCCGGTCCCCGATACCTCACCAGCTTCTGAGTTGGATCCTGGACTCCCCCGGGTCGGAGGTGTTGTTCCAGCCGGAACCAGTGCCTGCCGAGGCCAGGCAGAACTCCCTCCGATACAAGAGGATCAGTGGGCCCAGGGAATTCCTCTGCGTCGGATTGGCATGGTTCCAACCGGTCCAAACCTCAAGGCGAATTACGTGGATTTATTCACTTGAACACTATCCACCACTCGCACTTCCAGGCCAACGCACCAAGAATGTAGCAGCAGATAAGCATGCAATAAATAAAACCAGGAGTCGTTTCAAGGATCCAAGCCAGTTTAATGTGCACATGGCTCAAGCAATAAGCAATTTCAAAATGGCTGAGCAATGGCTTCTAGTAAAACAACAACTTTTATAGCTTTCTTGTCCATTCTAAGCATAGGCAAACTTTTCATTGGTCCCAGTACCCCTCTCACCCATCTATTGGTCCCGGTACTGATATGGCTACCCAATTCAACAACATCCCAAATAAGCCTTGAATGATGTAATATTGCATCACATTGCATAATACCAGCACACACACATCATCCAGAGTTGATTGCATCATTTTCTGATGCAATGCAATACTACTGCCAGAAGGCTGCTGAAGCCATCTGATGTCAGCAGTATACTATATGCAGTCGGAAAGGTTGAGCATTTAAAATATTTCAGACTGTATGCAAGACAGTTTAAGCTACTGTTATATGTAACTTTTATTAATCATATAATTTTAGACATTTAGGTACAATACAGAACAGTAATGCTGCAAAAGTGCGTTAATACCATTGACAATTTCTGCTACATTTGTGGGGAAGTGACATTTTCCAACCAGAAGAAAAGTATCACTTCTCAACTGAAGAAGGCATATCATCTTTACTTCGGATGCAAGATTGGTGACCAAGACAAGTGGTTGAATTGCAAAAGACCATCAATGCCGTTTGCAGTCCCCATGGTGTGGAGAGAGCCAAGCAACCACATAAATGACTGTTACTTCTGCTTGGTTCCTCCTCTTTCCAGTGGAATAACAAAGCAAAAGAAGTCGAGCATAGTCTACACAAACATTCCGTCTGCATTGAGACCAGCTCCACATGGTGAGGGACTTCCTATTCCAGAACCTCCATCAGAATATTCTCTTGATTCATCTGATGAGGACAAAGGGTTTGCCGACCTGTTCTTTTCCTGGTCCGTCAACATGCAATGATCCAGATTTTCACTGGGATGTATATCAAATCCATACAGAATAATACAGGAAGAACTAAATGACCTGGTTCGTGATTTGGACTTATCCAAGAACAAGGCAGAATTGCTAGGATCATGACTCCAACAATGGAATCTTCTAGAAGACGATGTCAACATTACTTCATATCGAAAGCGCCACCAGCAGTTGGAGCCTTTCTTCAGAAAGGAAAGTAATCTGGTATTCTGTTCCGATATTGAAAGCCTCATGAATGCCTTAAAAATCACTCATGACCCACAAGACTGGAGACTATTTATAGACTCTTCGAAACTGACTCTGAAGGCTGTGCTTTTGAACAATGGAAACTGTCTTCCATCTATTCCAGTAGTGCATGCCATCCACATGAAAGAGACATACGATAACTTAAAGCATCTATTGACTTCCATTAACTATAACAAGAACAGCTGGCACCTCTGTGGTGATTTGAAGGTAGTTGCCCTTTTAATGGGACTGCAGCAGGGATATATAAAATACATGTATTTCTTATATGAGTGGGATAGCCGAGCAAGGGATTGGCACTACTTGCGGTAGGAATGGAATCGCAGACAAAATGTAACAGTTGGAGAGAAGAATATCCAGCACCCAGCTCTGGTTGAGGCTCACAAAATCCTGCTACCACCCCTTCACACCAAACTAGGTTTGATGAAAAACTTTGTGAAAGCCATGTACCGCACTTTGCCAGCTTTCCAATACCTGCATGAAAAATTCTCTCGACTCAGCGAAGGAAAGATTAAAGAGGTAGTTTTTGTGGGTCCTCAGATTCGAGAGCTCTTCAAAGATGACCGGTTCAAGAACTTGCTGCAGGGTGATGCGAAACAAGCATGGAATGCTTTTCGCCTAATGTCAACAAACTTTCTCAGGAATGTTAGGGCAGAAAACTACAAGGAACTAGTAGAAGACATGCTGATGCAGTATCAGAAACTTGGCTGCAATATGTCTCTAAAGATCCATTTCCTTGATTCCCATCTCAATTTCTTTCCTGACAACTGTGGTATGGTTAGTGATGAACAGGGTGAACGTTTTCACCAGGATATTGCAACGATGGAGCAAAGATACCAGGGAAAATGGTCCACTACAATGCTGGCTGACTACTGCTGGACACTCCCCAGAGAAGCTCCCGAACAGCTGTACAAGAGACAGGCAAAAAAATCTCAGAAGTAATCTATGCCATAGGGGTATGTTTACTAAACCTTCTTAATGTGCGCCCAGCGTTAGTGTGCAGGATGCCATATAAGGAGTGGGCGTTTCAGTTTAAAGTAGCAAAACGGGATTAGCGCGTGATAACGCGCGCTGCTGCGCACATTATCGGGCAAAGCGCCGCTAAGCGCGTTACCACGCGATAATCTTAAGTAGGCGCACAGACATCCAAACATAGAAACAGAAGTGAAGCACAATGGTTAATACACTGACTGATGATACAGGGGTCATGAGTTCGACCCCCCAGTGTGCCTAATGCATAAGGCTGGCTGAGGCATCAGCTGTAACATGTAAGTATTGTTTCCTGAGGCATTTTATTTGTATTTTATTTATTGCTGCCAGCAAACACACCCTCACGTACCGTAACCTAAGGTGCCGCATAAGGCACCCCATAGGGCACATTATAAAGTGCACTGTCCGCCACGGCACCCTATAATGTCCCCTATGGGGCACCCTATAAGGCGCTCCATAGGACACCTTATAAGGCATCTTATACGGACTGTAACCATAAGGTGCCTCAGGAGGCGCTTTATAGGGTGCCCTATAAGGCGCCTTATAGGGCGCCTTCTGAGGCACCTTATGGTTACAGTACCCTGAGGGTATTTTGCTGGCAGCACTAATGTACATTAAAAAAAGACAATGCTTTGGACAGCACTATCAAATGACACCTACTGTGGGTTTAGAACCCATGACCTCTGGCTCTAACAAGTAGTGAAGTAACCAGTGGGCTACAGCTCCATAGCTGCTAACAAACCCCCGGCTGGCTGCAGAAGGACTGCACGTCACACACACAGTCTGCTGTGGTCACCAGGGTAGGGTTAACCCACCCATACCCATGATGCACTGCACATGCAAATCAGCAGTCTACAGATGATCACAAGGGGGGGTATGCACCCCCACAGCACCTCAGCCTGGTAGGGGGAACTGACCGTGTGTGGTACTGGCACAGAGTAGCTACACACCGTCACATTGTGCAGGTACTGCACTCACCCTGAGGGTGAGGTGGGGCGCCCAGCACCAGGTCCACAGCAGAGATAGGCCATGCTGCAGGTCCTCAGCAGTGCTAATGTGTGAGATAGGTAGTTTCTGCAGACACACCTTGGATATATCTGTATGTCTCAGTCAGGTTTAGCCCCTATGGACCCCTGGGAGGATTATGTACCACCACCCTCCTCCTCCTCCAGGGCTGAGGGTGGTAAACAGGGTCTCCCACCAACAGATCAACATTCTACCTCCCTGCAATGGTGGCAGTAGAGGGGACCATCAACCCCAGTCCTGCTGGGGATCAGACACCCTACAGGGTAGTCAATGCAGCTCTGTACACATCCATAACACAATAGGAGACAGACATTAGGCCTGGATATGCTAAGCTGCACCCCACCATTATCTAATATTCTCCTGCAGCAAGCCTTCAGCCGCTGCACCCTGCAAGGCGTTCCATCAAGACACATACCAGCTGCAGACAGTCTGCTAGCTAGTCCATAGTGCATGTTCCTGGTGGAAATGAGTGCACCCAGAACTGGGATGTCAGCATACACAACAAGCAGATAAGTAAGTGACTGGGCCCCAAAAAGGAACCCATAAATATCACATGAGAGAACTACTATATAGCACTATGGGGGAGCCTAGCCATGCCGTAGTCACTGATCAGTCAGGGTGAGAGTGATCTCCCAGCAGAACATGCTGTGGCCACCCTGTCTGTGCAGGTGGTGGCCGGGCACTACAATGTCCCAGCCAGTGCCCTATGCCCTGTGCAGATGCATCCTGGCCAGGCCACCCTGTCCGGGCTATACCCATGGTACCTTGCTCCTCATTATGCACATTGGTAGGCCAATACTGGCAACAGTGCTGGCAGTGTGGGCTGTGGAGGGTGTTTGCAGACAGACACACCCTCCCACACCTATGCCAGCATTGTGCTACTATAGAGGTGTTTAGCCGCCCTGGCCACCACACCAGTCCTGGGCACAGTGCAGGCATGGATATGGTACGCAATACTGTTGGGGGTCACTCCCCAGGGTGGTAAACACTGTCAGAGACCAGACCTGAAGCACACTCCACAGACATCAGAAAGGTTGCTATGATGGAGCTCAATCAGCAAACTGTGCTTAACGTAGGAATTGCTATCTGCCAGTAATCATAGCAAACTTTTGATAGCTGTGTACCGTATTCCCAGGTGTAGGGTGGCATTGCTAAGGTATGCAAGTGCTAGTATTGGGAGATGCACGCAGGGCCCTATGTCCTGCCTCTCCAGGAGGCATTGTCTAATGGAGCCTGTGGGTGTGGGTGTGTCTGCCCCTGCTGGCTGCTGCTTTACGGCAGAGGTTCCGAACTCCAGTCCTGGTGTGCCAAACACTGTTCGGGTTTTCATGCTGTCCCTCATGAATATGCATGAGATATATCTGCATTCCATGGGGGTGGTGCATAGATATGCAGCACAGGCATCTTTATTAGAGGCAGCATGGAACCTGAATGGTGTTTGGCCCTCCAGGACTGCATTTGGGAGACTCTGCTCTAGGTAATGTGCCTGTTTATGGTGTCTTTGCTCTGTAGGGTAAAATGTAGGCGTTTTGGGCATGTTTACATCATCTGCAATAAAGGTTCTGTCTGTATTAGCACGTTGTAGTAGTGGGTAAAATATGGGGACTGGGTTGGCAGGCACTATAGCTGGGACTTGAACCTGTGATCTTTTGCCTCCAAACACACTGGTTGTGTGCACTGCACCACCGTGACAGGTTATTCCCTGGTGATACCATGACTGTTTGTCCGGCAGGGCCTGTCTGTTGCAGTGCATGGCACCAACCTACACAGGGCTAGGCCATGGTCTGCTCTGGGCAGCTGCCACTGCCCCCCTCCACCACCAGTACCCCTCTGCCACCATGCTGACATGCCCTTCTGCTGGTGGTGCTGGTGGTGTGCAGTCTCAAGCCATCCAGTGTGCAGGTAGGCGGCTGCCTATGGTGTGTGTTCTTGGGTAGGGGTGCCTGCATAGATGTCCACGCGTCCTCCCAACACCACCTGCCAATGTTCTGTGCCCTTGGAGGTACCTGCTGGGTACTATCCCCTGAGACACTGTGATAAACACTCTCGTGCCCATGTTGGGCCCTCATCAGTTCCTATCTGGCTGCTGTTCAGTTTCAGCATTCCTAAGTGCCACCTAGGCATCTGCCTAGTCCGCACTGTGCCCCAGCTGCACCACAGCATGTGCCGCCTGCAGCCCTCTGTATCCCCTTTCCCAGCATCTGTCCAGTTGTCCATTCCGACATGCCCGCCCTGCTGTTGTGGAACATGTGCATGCCATAGGAAACCTGTCCAATGGAGAGGGAGACCCTGATCAGTGCTATTTCACTGTGGGATCATTCACCTTGTATGGGGACGGAGCGTAGACCCTTCCAAAATTCATATCTTTTTTGGGGGGCTTTCTTGGGAGTGTTTTTTGATGTTTCCCATTACTATCACTATTGCCCAGCTTGGTTATGTTTTTTGTATATTTTGTTGGGGTCCTTTTCAATGTTTATTTGTACTTTTGTTCCGTGCACAATGTATCACACTTATCACTTTTTTGTAGGTTTCCCTGGTTTTGCTGTACATTGCTGACAGAAATGGTTTCTTTTCCCTTTAAATCAGCTCTAACGCGAGGTTTTCACGCGTTAGTTTTGGCCTCGGATTTCACATCGTTAGTGTGCGGGGAGCCTCTCCCCTCCCACTCTCCACCCATTGACCCCTTCTCTCCGTCCCTGGGGAGCCTTCCTCTGCCCTCCGGGAGCCTTTCCCCGCCTTCAGCGCTTGTTTGCGCCGCTGCGTGCGTTAGCGCATGCTAAGGCACATTTGTGCCCCGTAAAGCGTCATTATCGCACGCTAAGGTACCTTAGCGCGTGATAATTGCACAGTGCACACGTTAAGAAGGTTTAGTAAACATACCCCTTAGATTTAGAACGCAAAATATATTGGATAATATATTGGAGCTCATATTTAAAAACTTTAGTTCAACCAAGAAATAAAACCAGCAGTCTAAAAATGAAACCAGCTATCTAAAAACAGAAAAACACTTTCTTCAAAAGTTACAAAGTGAACATTTTAATCAAAGAGGTGCTCACTATAAAAATCAAAAACATATAGCATATATAAAACAACTACTGATAGCTCCACTTAAACAGATACAGATATTCCACCCTGCAGTCTGAATCATGCCGATCATCCAATGTTGTACAGGGCTTATAGACGCGTAGGCAATCTTACAAACACATTAACAGACCCCAGCCACAGTCTCTATACACAAAGCCAGAAGACATTTTACGCACTTACCCAGCCATGATCACAGTCACATAAAAATTCTAAAAAGTATCCAACTGGGTGACAGGCTGCCTTTTAAAACAGCATTCCCGTCAGAGCCAGCAATGCCGAAACAAGGCTGCTCTAACTAAAAAAGTCTGTAAAATCAATCAAAGCCCAATTCAAACTAACATTTTTTTAAAGCACAAGAGGAGTGTGAAAAATTGCAAGAGGACCTTCATAAACTGAGAGATTGGGTGTCCAAATGGCAGATGAAATTTAATGTGGACAAGTGCAAAGTTTTGCACCTAGGAAAGAACAACCCAAACTATGGTTACACGATGCAAAGTTCCACATTAGGAACCACCTCCCAGGAAAAGGATGTGGGCGTCATCGTGGATAGTACATTGAAACCCTCTGTCCAGAGTACAACAGCAGCCAAGAAAGCAAACAGACAGCAAATGACAGAAAATAAATGCCATATTCTTCATCAATTGGGACCGTGAGGATCTCTATAAGAAATGGAGTGTGCTGTGCAAGAAGGCTAAAGACCAAGCAAGAAGAAAAAGTAAACAATGCAGGCAGTGGGCCTCTCGCACTTAGATCACTGCAATTTTGTATATCTAGGGCTACTAAAGAAAATCATTGCCAAATTGCAGGTAATACAAAATCAAACAGCCAAGGTAATTGTGAGAGGAAAGAGATGGGAGAGGACCACTGCACTGTTGATAAGGTTGCATTGGTTTCCAATCCTTTGGAGAATAGTCTTTAAGATCCCTATTACAATGTACATAATACTGAAGGACATATCCCTGGAGTGGTTGATTGAAAGGATAGTATTAGTGAAGCATAGTTGGAGGCTGAGATCTAGTGATGAATTTAGAGTGAAGATTTCTGGGATGAAGGATTGTAGACTGATGATAACATGGGAGTGGATGCTAAAGGGACAAGCAATTACTATTAGAACCAGTTGTCAGTAGATTTGAATGTAAATACCTCAAATTTTACAAAAAGACTCAAAATGTGATTGAGAAATTTTTGATGCAGAACTGACTTTGGAAATGAGCTTTATGGATCAGAGAGATGGACACTGGATATACTGTGAAAGTTAATTACCCCATACCTAGAAATATGTGTGGTAATAAGAACGTGCATACTTTTATGCAACTCAAGGGAAGCATGTTCCGGGGAAGAGTTTGGTTTGGTCAGAGCATGGGCAGAGTGGTGATTACTGCATTAGAATGTGTGGAATTAATGTGCTATTTTATATTTTGTTTTAATATGTTTAACATGTTTTATTTTAAATGCATGCTATGTTGTTTGAAATTGAGTTTATTATGTATATAACCCACCTCGGGGATAAGCAGTTTAGAAATGCTGTATTAAATTAAATTCAGCATTTGAACTGACTTTTTATAAGTTTAAATGTGTGCTTGTGATAGACTAAGTAGATTGGTGCCTTATTATACCACCTCTCTGGCAGGCTTGCTGTCCTAAATTAAACCGCAGAGCTATATGGAGAGCGACCAAATATCTCTGCTGTATATCCGGATAGCAGCGCTGAATATACTGTGTATGTTTCTGTAAATGCCATGGCCGTGTGTACAAAACCCATTGAGCTCTGCAGCTGAATAGTGATCCATCAGTGTTTTCCGGCAGAACCTCATAAAGTCTCATATTGATTGAACGCGGGCAGTGTCTCTGGATTCACACTCTCTCCCACATGCTTGGTGGGTTGGTGCTGCGCTAAAACACCCATATACTTTCCTGTGTCATGAGGGATGACCAGCTGTGTCCATCTGCTACTTTTCAGCTGACCTTCCAGTCCTCCTCCTTCTCCAGGCTATTTCCTTCCTCTGCTTCCAAGAACCAGAATTGCTCCCTGTGCTCCAAGCTGGTAGCCAAAAGGTCAGAGCTTTTGCAGCAGCCTCAGTCAGCTGTTCTGGGCATTAGAGAAGGAAAGAACAAAAATATCCCAAATGCTAATGTGATCCCAGGTGGTCCATGAAATGTCTTTTCTAAATTAATTAGCTCTTGTTCGAGACTTGTGTGGGATCACATGTGTGGACGGGTGATTGTCTTATTGGCTTTGGTACTAGTAAAGAGATTTAAACATAAAAAGTCTGCAGAGTACGTGTAGAGAATGATACAACTTAGTGGATAGAAACCTATAATTGTGCATGTTTTAAGTGCCTTATTTGCATGCTCATTGGTAGATTTAAATAACAAGTAGTAGGAATGTTTAATATATTGGGAGAGCGGGTATTAATGCTAACAGAGGGTCGCCTTAACCCTTTCCTGAGACTTAACATGAGCCAGCAACTCGCAGGCACTGATGAATTTGCCACTCACTATCCTTATTTAGATTCCAGACGGTTCAATTCATTCCTGCATTTCAAAAATCAATCTCTATTACATCTGATTTCTAATAATGAGTGCTAGAGTGAACTCAGTGAAGATGGAGCCTACCTAATAATTCCCCGTAATGATTTCAAGTGTTGGTATTCTGACAAACTTAATGCAACTTCATGTTTAAGAATGATGGGAAATTGGGGGGGGGCGGAGCCTGATGTCCGGGGGGGGCGGAGCCTGATGTCCAGCGGGTTAGACGCTTCGCGCTGAAGCTCCCGAGAGGCCTACTCAGAATCCTGACTTAATACCTACATAAACTTAATATTTTGCTCCGAACTCACCGGGGTACCTCGGGGGGGATGGCGGCCCACAAACCAGCGCGCTTAGACTTCGGGTCTCCCTCTTCTTCACACGGAAAACGCTCCAAAACAGAGTTGTCTTCCCCACAAAAGATGGTTCCACTTCGGGAAAACCCCGAAATGCAACAGGAGATCTTGGAGGAAATACGCGGTGTGAAGGAACTGGTACAGTCCAACGGAGAAGCGCTCCGAGCCATGCGAGAAGATTTCGGTATGCTTCAGGACCGGCTTGAAGGTCTTTCACTACGGCAGGACAACATGGCGGGGGTCCTCGACTCGCACGCGGTGCGCTTGGTGAAACTGGACAAGGCTGAGCGTCAGATACAGAATCTTCAAAAAGAGTTAGAGGATAGCAATAATCGAGCCCGTCGCAACAATGTAAGGCTCATTGGAGTACCGGAGGGGGCGGAAGCAGGAGATATAAGAGAATTCCTGGTCAAAACTCTTCCCTCCTTGCTGAAGATCACTTTTCACAGAGATCTGGAAATTGACCGAGCACATCGTGTTCCTACCAACATGGCGCTCAATCGGACGACCCCCCGGCCTATCATCTTTCGATTACTGAGATATCAGCAAGTTGAGCAAATTCTAAATGCTGCCCGGGCGAATCATCATCTGGAGTTTGAAAGTCATAAAGTCTCCTTCTTCCCTGACTTGGCAAAGCCCACAGTTGACCGTCGGAAGAGACTCCTTGCTTTTCGCCCTAGACTTCAACAGCTACAGGCTCGCTTTGGCCTATTGTATCCAGCGAAGCTCAGAGTGACTCTCCATAACCAAACTAGAACCTTCGAAGATCCTGATCTACTAGCAACATTTTTAGATTCCAAAGAGGCAGACCAGATGCGCTAATCCAACAACTTGGATCTGTAATCCGCCGGATCTGCCCGCCATTTTGAATGGCCCGACGCGGTGATCACAGCCTGGAACAGAGACTGCCTGGACTTTTCTTTCTTTCTATATATAACTTTCTTGGTCTCCTTTCCCTCCATGATGTGCACCTCGGTTGGATTCGGAGCACGCACAGCTATACAGGTTATATGTTTCAATTTAGGCCTTCTCTGGGGTTTCTCCCCGCAGACATCTGGTCGCCAGTAATTTCTGGGGTTCTGCTTCTTCTCTAATGCACCTCGGTGCTTATTTTTTTATATGGGGCGCTTCATTGTTTTACATTAGCTTATTTTCTATCATGTCATGTGTACAGCCATATACAGTTAATATGAGGGACATTGTGAAATTATGTGCGTTATCATGTTCTTTCTCAGAATTTTTAACCCTTCTGAATGGTCTTATGTAAGATCTTATCACTGAACGTAAAAGGCATCAATAGTCCAATCAAAAGAAAGAAAATCCTTAGCTATCTTAATCATGAACATGCTGATTTAGTGTTTCTTCAGGAAACGCATTTAAACTCCGTTGAAACACTGTAACTTAATGCTAAGCCTTACATGGTGGCTGCCTACTCTCCCGCCGTTTCCAAACGGTGTGGGGTAGCCATCTTGGTTAAGAAGTCTTTGCAAGCTACTGTAATGGATACTAGCTCTGATAAGGAGGGTAGATGGGCCCGTGCACACCTTAAGGTTGGAGATAGTGAATTCACGTGTATTTGTATTTATGCTCCGAATGTGGATAACCCTGCTTACTATGCAAGTATTGCGCAGTTGGCACAGGCCTCTGCCAATACTCCATTAATACTTGGCGGCGATTTCAACCATGTACTTGATCCTTTGATAGATAGACTGCCGCCTAGAACGAGTGGTCCACCCAAGAGTCTTGCTACCCTTACAGCTCTGATGAAAGATCTTGCGTTAGTAGATATATGGAGGCTGCTTCACCCCTCCGACTTAGAGTTCACTTTTTTCTCAGCCCCCCATCACTCACAATCTAGAATAGATTGTTTTCTTATCTCCAAAGCACTGATATCCCAAGTGGACATGGCTAGGATTCATCCTCTCCATATTTCAGATCATGCTGCCATATCTTTCTCATTACATGTTACTACGCAAGGTGAACATCCCCGTGCTTGGTTTTTTGATAGATCCCTACTAGACCAAAAAGATTTTCAGGTTGACATAAAGGCCGCTATCCAAGACTACTTTCATTTTAATTCACCCCATGACACTGCGAGCTGGGCTTGGTGGGAGGGTTTCAAGGCGTCTATCCGTGCAACTATAACTAGCTATCAAATTCGACAGGGGAAACAAAGAAAGCAACATTTACTGATTCTAGAACAACAGATACAAGCTGGAGAGCGTCTCCTCACGTCCCGTACTGACCCATGTATTTTACTTCGTTTACAACGCCTTCGTTTTCAATACAATCAGCTTTTATATACCGCTGCTGCTAAAAATATTGAATCACGACAAGGGATGTACTATCGGGAAAATAACCGTGCTGGCAAATTGTTACTTTATGTAATACTGTAAATAGAGGCACTCCTACAGCACAGAAATCCTGGGAGCGGGAAATGCATGTAACTTTGACCCCGGAGCAATGGAGCCTAGTCTGGAGCAAGGTGACACGGGTCTCTCGATCCGCCTCACTTACTCAGACACTTTTCTTTCTAGCCCACCGATGTTTCTATACTCCTGACAGGTTAGCCAAATGGAACGCCACCCAGAGCAATAGATGCTGGACATGCCAGGCGGCCATTGGTTCACTAACTCATGTTATGTATGAATGCCCCGCATTACAGTATTACTGGAGTCTGGTCTGGGGTCGTATTCAATCTATTTTGCACTTTCAGGAGCCCCTCTCTTGGAAGATAGTGGGACTCCGCTCAGCTGCGGGGATCCCCTCTCTTCCCAAATCGGCTTACTTCCTTTTAGACTTTATGCTGGGCATAGCTATTTCCCTAATTACGAAATACTGGAAAAATAGCTCCCATCTGAGCCCCAATGAATGGTGGAATCATGTCTGTCTCTACAGTAAATATGAGCAAATACCTCGTATGTTAGCCTCTTCCGCTCAGACCCCCCACCACTTGTCTAAATGGAAGATGCTCAACGACTATGTTCAAACTGCTAAATGCTCTCATCTGACTGTTTAAATCTGTGTTAATCTCTGTCACATGATCATTCTGTATCGCAGATACTATTTCTGTTTGTTTTGATGTACAATTACTGTTGTTTGTAAGCGCTTATATGATGATACTTATCAGCTTAGAGAAGAGGCATAGGGGTGGGGGGTAATTGGGGTTGCTTTTTCCTTATTGTATGCTTGTATTTGTTTCCTTTGGTGTGTTGTTTTCTTTTTGCTTGTTGTAAAATGAAAATAAAAGTTTAAAAAAAAAAGAATGATGGGAAATCTATATTCAGACCATGTAGCTTCACAAAATCCAATTTAAAGATTGAAGGATAAACAGTTTTTGGTTGCTGCATGTAGGCATAGTTTATGTGACTGCCACTGGAATTTTTGCAATTTATGATATCTTTTGTTGTTCCGACACAAGAAGATCCGATATTTAAAAGGGGTTATGCGGTTTGCAGGACCTGCAACTTGCAGAAACCTCACTATTCCTGATATTCAATTGCACCAAGCAGCCAGTGCTGCTGAGTTTCCCCACAGACGGTCTTGGCGCAATCCATAGTGCCAGGGCAGTCCGTGGGCAGAGCCTGCAGCGCTGGCAGCTATCCAGATGGCAGTGATAGATAAGAAGTATAGGTCAATGGCTAGCTGGTTAGCGGCTGAATATCACCAGATGCCGGTGCTGAATATCTGGTTTCACTTTACCAGCACCAACCACCACAGGCTCAATATTGACCCAAATTATTTGCGAGCACATGCATGCCTTTTGTAACTGTAGAGCTATTAAGAACTCTGCAAGTCATTCAGAATAAAATCTGCATTTCTGTCACTGCAGGTAAGGCATTTAACAAAACCAGACAGTTGACAGTTCAATCCACAGTCTCATGTTGATTTTGGAGATAGTTTAATAGCATTTAATAATTTAATACTTAGTTTTAATAGCTATTTTCTCTCTTTAGCTTGTTGTTTTTCTCTTTCTCTCAATTTTTGTTTTGCCTCCCTCCTTTATTTTCTACCTTCGACTCCATAATTTTCCTTTTTTTTCCTGAACTCCATTTTCCTATTTCCCCATCATTGCAAGACTAATGTTCAACTTTCAAATAAAAACAGAATGATAGATTACAGTACGTAGTAAAGATGTATAAATCTGCATTTTAGAAGGGACATTTAGGATGAATATGTGATGTCCATAATACAATGTCCAAAAAATGCGGGAAAGTGGAAGAAGTGAAGGGAGGCATGTATAAGTGTCTTCTGAAATCTCTTCATTTCCACTCTATTAAATGAACGTCCCAGTAACTGGTTCTGGAGATGGGTTCCATACAGATTGCAAGGCTGGGTGCATGAATGGGTATAAGCAATTTCACAAATGTGAATGTTTCTGGATTGCACGCCCACAGAACCGGGTACTTGGATGTCCTAGTCGAGGTGGTTCAGAAGAGGGGTGTCTATGCTAAGAGACTAGCACATCCTGCCTGTCATTTCAGATACTAAGAAGTGTGGCAGCAGGCCAGTAATATGTTTGCAGTATGTATTTATATGCAGGTTTCTTAGGGAAATAAATATTAAGTGTAGAGATGAAAATACATTTTGCTCGTTCCCCAGGAAGCATTGCAGCCATGAAACAAGTATGTTTTTGCACCTTATTCATGGTCAGGGGCAGGTATAGCCATAGATGCTTCAACGACCAGGGCCAGTCCTGCTTGTGCCATTCTGAAATCGTAGTGTATATCTGTCTGGCTCCACCCTGTATATAGCTCCACTATGTCCCTGTGCTACATGAATGTTCTTATGCTGGGTACATCTATATATGCAGTTTTCTAAAATGGTTCCTGGGACGTCTCCATGATTTGCACATCTAAGCACCTGTTTTCAGACGTCCAACTCATGAAGAGGGCTTCTAAAATGACCCCAATAGTCTAATGGTTATGTGCTCAAATTCAAGTCAGGAGTTCTGGATCATGAGTTCAAGACTTTCCTGTCACACTGCCTTTGCAACCCTAACCAAGTTGTTGTAGCTACCTGTGCCTGTTTCTACAGCCTGCAGTCCAATGAGGTTCCAATTCTTCAAAGTAGTACGAGCCAGCATCCTGATCCTACCTAGACATAGCATACACACACACCTCTTCTATCAAATCAGTTACTATTCAATTCCTCAATCCTCATGGATGCCAATAGCTTATAATATGTCACACTCCTCAGGTGTCTCAATGCCTTACACATGTAAATAGTTCTTTGATGATAGTTAAATGTCATTTGCTGTTATTATATCGGCACGTTTTTGCCACCTGTTTTCATTCTATATTGCTTTTAGTTAATCTACCTAAATTGTTCTTTGTAAAATAATAATAACGCTCCTTATTATTATTGTTCGGTTATATGTAAACCGCCTCTGATCTCTAGAAGAGGCAGTATAGAAAAATGTACAAATAAATAAATAAATAAATGTAACTGAATAGGTATAAAAGTAGAGTTTCTGGGAAACAACATTAAAAAGATCAGGCACCAAAACTTTCCTGGCAGGTTATCCATCTTAGGTTTATGTTTATGTTTCTCTAGGCTGCATACAGTCAAACAGGTTGATAGTCAGCTATTGTTAGCATTTCTTTTAAACGCTGGCCAAGGCCATTGAATAAAATAAGTATACTTAGCGCTGCTATCTGGGTAGTAGCCAACATTGAATATATGAGCCAGGAACAGGCCACTAACCCATGGGATATATTGCAGGTTTGAGAATCAGCCACGATGCTTGCCATAGACATCCATAATGGGCATATCCACGTTTGTGAAATCGTGCCTGAGCTTGGAAATGGCTGCTTTTTTTTTTTCAGACGTTCTGGCTTAGACCTCACAGATTGCATTGACACCCTTTATAAAAATATGTCTTCGTATGTCTTTATGAAATACTCACACAAATCCTGCAGAAATAATACCTAGATTGTGGTTACTATCACTGACACTTGCTTGGGAGCAAATGTAAATGTTGTTGCATGAAGTATACATGTAGCCATGTATTTTACACAATACATGCAAAAATCACTTCATCCATGTGCCATCCATACTCCTCCCTTGAACACGCCTACTCTATAAATACACACCCACTTGCACTGTGCATATTTTAGTTGTGATCTAATTTTACAAGAGGCCCTTTACTCAAGTTTTATTTTTATTTATTAAATTTATTTATTTGCATTTATATACTGCTTTTTCCAGGGATCAAATGTGGTTTACATTAAACAATAACAATATCAATTACATATAACAGATCGCAAAATATATACAACGAACAATGAACATGGGACTGGAGTTTGTAGTCCTATTGTAAACTATGTACAATGAACAATAACTTGGTACTGGATTTACAGTCCAATTGTGAGCTAATTACAATGAGAGGTTTTTTCTGCCTTCTGTATGGGTGTGTGGGGAGAGTTTGGTTTTATTTTCTTATTCAGCGTGTGCAGTATTGGATGGTCCTGCACTACTTATAGCATCTATGCTGGTTGCTGGAAATGATCTTTTATGGTGTTTTTCTACAAGTGTGGTGGCATTGTGTTAGGGGGAGATAAGTGATGTGATTGCTTAGGTGTGCTTTAGTTGTGGTATTAGGTACTTTGGTATGGTATTGGGTGGGGCCTATGGTCAGGGTTTCGAATGAGTTTCCGAAATGCTGTTTAAAAAGATGTGGTTTTAGTTCTTTACAGAATGTGGAGAGATCTTATTGCTCTTAGTTCATCAAGTAATGTGTTCCAGAGTATGGGTGCAAATGTGAGAATGCTCTGCTGTTAGCGGCTCGATTGGATTTGCAGAAGTCTGGAGGGACTACTAATTTATTCTGTGTGCATCCTCTTCTTAGTCTAGAGCCGGGATCTCAAACACGCGGCCCGCAGGCCGAGAGCATCTTGTGCGGCCCGCGATGCATTTGGCCCGGCGTGTAAGCAGCTGGCCGGTAGAATAAAAATCCAAACTTGCTGCTGCTGCCGCTGCTGCCGCAGTATCAAGCGTCCCATGGTGCCCCCCTGCCCGGCAGAGTCCTCTGCTCCCTGCAGCATCAGCTCCAAAAGCGGCGGCTTTCAGAGCCGTGAAGAGAGAGAGTTTCCTTTCAGAGCCGCGAAGAGAGAAGAGCTCCCTTTGGAGCTGAAGAGAGAGAGTTTTTCTCTTGCTGCTCTTCAGAGCCGCGAGAGAGAAAGTCTCTCTCTTTGCGGCTCTGAAAGCCGCCGCTTTTGGAGCTGATGCTGCAGGGAGGAGAGGACTCTGCCAGGCAGAGGGACCCACAGGACGCTTGATATTGCGGCAGCGGCAGCAGCAGCAAGTTTGGATTTTTTAAAATCTACCTGGGCTGAAGGAGGGGAGGGGGGTTAGGACTGGTAATGGGCTATGGGGGGGGGGTGTAAGATTGAAAATGGGGTGATGGGGGGGTAAGACTACAAGTGGGCTGATAGGGGGGTTAGGACTGGTAATTGGCTATGGGGAGGGCTAGGATTGGTAATGGGCTATGGGGGGGGGTAGGACTGGTAATGGCCTATGAGTGGGGTAAGACTGAAAATGGGGTGATGGGGAGTTAGGACTGGTAATGGACTATGAGGGGTAAGACTGAAAATGGGGTGATGGGTAAGACTGGAAGTGGGCTATGGGGGGTTAGAACTGGTAAGGGGCTATGGGGGGCTAGGACTGGTAATGGGCTGGGGGGTTGCTAGGACTGGAAATGGGCTGAGTGGAAGGGGGGGCTTGAACTGCAAATGGCTGATGGGGAGGGGGCTTGGAATGGAAATGGGCTGTGAGGGGAGGGAGCTAGCACTGGAAATGGGCTGATGGGGGAGCTAGGATTGGAAATGGGCTGATGGGGAGCTAGGACTGAAAATGGGCTGATGCAGGGACTAGAAGGGAGTGGATGCTGGGTGAGGCTGGAACTAGAAGGGAGCTGATGTTGGGGGAGGATTAGAATGGGATGGAGCTGGGAGAATGAAATGGAGAGGGGAAAAATATTTTGTGTGGGAGGGAAGACAAATCTACAATTGGCCAGGTATTGGGAGAGTAAGTGGGGATTGAGGATGGAGGGGTAAAATTTGAGTGTATGAAATAGGAATGAGGAAAGAGCAAAAGGAGAAAGATTAGTATGTTAAAGCAGATGTAGAGGGAGAATGGAAAAAAACTAGAAGAAAGGACAAATGGACAGCAGACGATGGAGAGTTAGCAGAAGGCACGAAGAAACCAGAAGAAAGTGGCTGGAACAATTGCAACTGGAAAAAAATGCACAAAAGGTAGAAAAATATCTCTTTATTTTGAATTTATTAACTGGAATATGTCAGCTCTGGGAAATGTGCATCAACTTCTGTGCTTTGTTTAGTACAAGAGGAAATTAATTTATAGTTTTATTTCTACAGTGTTGTTGTACATTCCAAGTTTGGCTTTTGGGGTTCTCAGTTTAATTATTGTCTTCTTGTTTTATAAATTTTGATTCCTTGTTTGGTGATGATGTATGTTCTGCATGTGTAACTGAGCTGAGGTATTCTGTTTATGTAATTCCTATTTGACATTGCTACTTGTTCTCTTTCCCCAGTAGGTCATGTATTGTTATTCTCTGAAATGTATTGATTTAATATTTGCAGTGTTGCCTTTTGATAGTTAGGGTATGGTGCTTTGTGAGTCCTGATAGTGCTGTTAGGATATGGCAGGTTTGCTATGGGTTCTAAATGAGCAGTGTTTGTTTGTAGTAGTTCCTAATGTGCCTGGCGGTTGGCACTGGATTATAGTAATGTAGAAATCTTTTAGTCTTTCTTTATCCATACACTCATTAAGAGGCATGTTTACTAAAAGTTAGGGTATGGTAGCATTATGCAAATATTTATGCAAATGAGGCTCCTTATGCAAATGAGGCCCGCATCTTATGCGGCCCCCGGGTTATTTTACAAGTCCTCATTTGGCCCTCAAAGCAATTTGAGTTTGAGACCCCTGGTCTAGAGTCTTCTGATTTGGTAAGGAGTGAGGTGAGGTAGGATGGGGCTATTTCCCTAATGAGTTTAAATGCTGTCATTAATGTTTTGTAATTTATACGACTTTGGACTGGAAGCCAGTGTGGTTTATCAGTGTTTCACACATAAAAAAAGGTCTGCAAAATTAACTCCTTAATGTGCATTTTAACACCTTATTGCATGACTTACTAGATTTGATGTGCACAAAACTTGCATATTAAACTGTATTGCATAGACCCCATAGTTTTCCATAGAGCAGCTGTCTTATAAGCAGATATGCAATGAATATTCAGTGTCGATAAAAGGATGTTTGTCACAGTCCAAGAAAAAGATATTCCATACACTAAGAGGAATAACTACCGTCATCTTGAATTATGCCCTCCACTCCGCCCTCAGATAACTTCTCAGTCCAACATATCTGTGTCTCTTACAAGCAAATGAACTAAAATCTAAGAACACATACAGTAATAAATTAGAAGCGAAGGGATTTTGCTCATGCCTTTTTCACTAGCAGCTCAAGAGTTATATTCGGGTACAGCAGATATTGTTCTGCCCCTAGAGGGCTGACAATGGCAACAGAAGGTTAAGTGACTTGCCCAAGATTACAAGGCATGGCTATGGGATTGAACCCTGGCTTCCCCATTTGTCAGGGCCCTGCTATAAGCACTAGCCAAAGGGGTAGTGGGAGAAAAAGAACAGTGTGACATAAAGGCCATGTCCCAGGTGATGCTGCTGTTTCTTTGAATGTGCCTCACTAGGGCATGTTTGCTAAACTGCACCGCAAGGGTAGTGAGGTTAGCATGTGGTGTTGGCACTGTGTTAAAAAGTAGTGCGGGGCCCCCTGGTAGCATGGATCAAGGTGGGAGCTGGAGGGACATGGAAACTCCCAGCGCTAAGCACAGTTGGCATAGGGAGCACAGGTACAACTAACACCCTCTCAGTGGGTGGTATTATTTGTTCCCGCAGCCCATTCACACATTTCCAGCATGGGACTTAGTAGAAGAGCCCTTTTGTGAAATGCTGCCGCTGGACATGCCAGTAAATAAATTTGTCTTTGCTGTTGTCCTTATGCATATTTTCCTAAAGAGTCTGCAAAATATGGCTGTAAGTCCCATTCCAATGTGTCCATATCACAGTGCATGGTAAAACGTCTTACCACAAGTCTTAGTGCAAGAGCCCCTAACCATTGTATACCAGGCTGTAGCTATCTGTACATCGAAGAGCTTTGCTTTATTATAACCCACCTATTTGTGTTTCTTACATTAACGCTAAGGAAAATAAATTAATTAAAAATTACTAAAAGAATTCCTCTTATTCTTTTATAAATATTTCTATTCAATTATACACTGTTCTAAAGAGGGAAAACAAATCCAATTTTAAAAGTAAGAACCTGATATTCAGCCCTTGGCAGTCAGCACTTGTATACTGCTTGGCCACTGCAGGGGAAAATAAAGTCAGATATTAAACGCCAGACATCCACTGACACTAAATATCTGGTTTTGCAGCTGACCTCGATTGTTATCGAGTCAGCAGCAAGATTCAGCCATTAATCAAACAGCAAAACCACCTGCCATTGACCTGTCCTAACCTTATGTGGTTACCTATCCAGTTAGCAGGTTGAAGATCGCTGTTGACTGGATAGTTGCCGGGTTCAGCCCAGTTCCATCATGCACTGCTCCGGCACTATCCACATTGTGCCGAGGTGATCTCTGGGGACATTAAGTAGCACTGTCACTGAATATCGGGCTCAGGGGGTTTATGCACATGATGTCAGCTCATAACCAGGTGGCTGCCTGGGGGGGAGGAAGGGCTCCTGGATTCAAGGAAGGGGAGGGGGGGAAGAGGGCAAGGACAATAGAGCAGAAGGCTAGGTATGATTGCCAACTGGCTGGTATTCAGCCGGCCTGGCCAGTTTTTATATGGCCAGGTTGGCTGCCGGCAGAAAGCTAAAACTGGCTGTTGAAAAGCCAATTTTTTACTCTGCCCACTCCTGATTCTATGGCCAGAGAAAAAATGGCTTTTCATCAATCTCTCCTTGTGCCCCACAGCTTCACCCTCTCCTGCTATCCAGCCCCGGCTCCTGAGTCAAACTCTGCTGCTGCATCCCGCCCCCAAAAGGAAGATATGCTAGAGAGAGCAGGATGCAGCAGGAAGGGTACCATAGTAGAGGCAGGAAGGCTCCGCACTGGTTTTGGTTTTATTTTAAATTATTATCGCTGTCACAGCCATGGCTCTGTAAGACGCAGGAGCCACAGCTGCCAGGGCAAGCAGCTGGAAGGTTTTGGGCTGTGATCAGGGCTGTCAGTGGCCGTGGTGGGCCCAACTACAGCCCTGGGCAGTGGTGGCAGAATTTAAAAAGAAAAGTGAAGCTGCATGATTGTGACGGAGTGGATCTGTGGAGCTGGGCTCAGGCAGCATATGGGGTCATGGCAGGCGTTGGGGAGAGCCACGATCACCGTGGCTGCTCCCGTTTAAAACCAACAGTGCATCTGGCTACTCCCAGGCACAATGCTCACACCAGTCCAGCACTCTAGAGTAGCCACAGGCACCGCGGGCCTTAAATGGTAGCAGCTATTGTGATCATGGCTCTCCCCGACGCCTGTCATGAACCCATATGCTGCCTGAGCCCAGCCCTGTGGTTCCACTCAGCAACCATCATGTGGCCTCACTTTTCTTTCCAATTCTGGAGACCGCACCTTCAAAGGGATATAAACAGGATGGGGTCGGTGCAGAGGGAGGCTTCTAAAATGGTTAGTGGTCTTCAATATAAAGCATATGAGGACAGACTTAAGCATCTTAATATGTACATCTTAGAGGAAAGGCGGGATAGAGGTGATATGATTAAGACGTTTAAATACCTCCATGGCATAAATGCACAGGGGGGGAGCCTCTTTCAATTGAAAGCAAGCTCTGCTACAAGGGGACATGGGATGAGGGTAACAGGGCATAGATTCAGGAGTGATATGCGGAAATATTTCTTTACGGAAAGAGTGGTGGATCCGTGGAATAATCTTCCAGTGGAGGTGGTAGAGATGAGGACAGTAACTGAATTCAAAAAAGCATGGGACAACCACAGAGGATCTCTAAAGGTAAAAAGAAGAATGTTGTAATGGTTGATATGGATGGACAGACTAGATAGGCCATGTGGTCTTTTTCTGTCATGTTTTTCTGTTTCTTCTTTCTAAATTCTGCTGCCACTACCCAGAGCTGTAGTCAGGCGCACCATGGCCACTGACAGCCCCAATCGCAGCCCAAAGCTGTCCTGCTGCGCTGCCTTGACATTCGCAAAAAACTGCGGCTGCGTTTTCTTTAAACATCAACAACTCCTCTGCCTCAGCTCTCCAGCACGGTCCAGATGCTGCCTGTTCTCACTCTTCTGCGGATGCCATGGAACCCCGATCAATACTTGTGTAACTTTTTTTATACCTTGGGTTGCATTAGCACTGGAATAGGACTGGAAATGACCTGTTGCCGGAGGATGAAGGGACTGAAAGGGAGAAGATACTGTAGGAGGACTGATGCTGAAGAGGTAGGGTGGGGGGGATTAGAACTAGAAGTGATGATGCTGGGAGGGACAGGGACAGGAAGGAAGCTGCTGCTGGGAGAAAGGGGTGGCCCAAGGGGGCATGGGGCCATGTGTGGAGACTCATTGAGGGTCCTCATTTGCTTAAGGAACGTCATTTGTATAAATATTAGCATAATGTTAACATGCCTCTTAATGAGTGTCTGGATAAAGAAAGACTACCGGATTTCTACATTACTATACTCCAGTGCTAACTGCCAGGCACATTAGGAAGTACTATAAACATTGCCCATTTAGAACCCATAGCAAACCCACCGTATCATAACAGCACTACCAGAACGCACAAAGCCCCAAACCCTACCCATCAAAAGGCAACACTGCAAATGTTAATCCAATATATCTCATAGAATACTAATACATCTCTACTGGGGAAAAAGAACAAGTGGCACTGTCAAATAGAAACCTCATGAACAGAATACCTCAGCTCGATTACACCTGCAGAACATAGACCGTCAGCAAACAAAAAACAAGAGATCACAATTTAGAAATAGAAAGACAATAATTTAAACTGGGAACCCCAAAGGCCAAAGTTGGAACATATAACAACACTGGAGAAATAAAACTATAAATTAATTTCCTCTTGTACTAAAGAAAAACACAAACACATTAGCAATGCACTTTTCCCAGAGCTGACATATTCCAGTTAATAAATTCAAAATAAAAAAGTATTTTTCTACCTTTTGTTGTTTGGGCATTTTATTTTTTGTGTCTTCTGCTAGCTGTCCATTTGTCCTATCTTCTCTCTTTTCGATTTTTTCCATTCTCTCTTCTACATCTGCTTTAACATACTGATCTTTCCCCTTTTGATCTTTCCCCCATTTCTTTCTTTATTCCTTTATTATCCACTCAAAATTCACCGTTCCATCCTCAATTCCCACTTACTCAGCCAATACCTGGCCAATCGTAGATTTTTCTTCCCTCTCACACAAAATATCTTTCCCCCTCCATTCTCATTCCCCAGCCCCATCTCCTTCTAGTTCTCCCCCAACATCAGCTCCCTTCTAGTTCCAGCCCCACCCAGCTTCCGCTGCCTTCTAGTTCCATTTTCCCACCTCCTCACATCAGCCCATTTCCAGTCCTAGCACCCCCAATCAGCTCATTTCCAGTTTTATTCCAGCCCCCATCAGCCCATTTCCAGTCCAATCTCCCCCCCCCACTCAGCCTATTTCCAGTCCTAGCCCCTCAATCAGCTCATTTCGAGTCCTATTCCAGCCCCTCCCCAATCAGCTCATTTCCAGTCCTATTCCAGCCCCTTCAGCCCATTTCCAGTCCAAGCTCCCCCCCCCCACTCAGCCTATTTCCAGTCCTAGTCCTCCCATCAGCTCATTTCCAGTCCTATTCCAGCCCCCCCCCCCATTAGCTCATTTCCAGTCCTATTCCAGCCCCCCCCCAATCAGCTCATTTCCAGTTCTTTTCCAGCCCTCATCAGCCCATTTCCAGTCCAAGCTCCCCCAAACTCAGTCCATTTCCAATCCTATTCCTCCAAAAGCCCATTTCCAGTCCTAGCCCTCCCCATTAGATCATTTGCAGTCCTAGCCTCCCCCACCCCCAATCAGCTCATTTCCAGTCCTATGCCCCTCAAACAGCCCATTTCCAGTCCTAGCCCCTCCCCCCCACTCAACCCATTTCCAATCTTAGGCCCCTCCACTCAGCCCATTTCCAATCCTCCCCCCCCCCAAAAGCCCATTTCCAGTCCTAGCCCTCCCCATCAATTCATTTGCAAAGAGCCAGGACACAGGAAATGTCCTTTGACCTCCGGTGCGCCAGCAATCTACATTACAATACAGATGCCGAAGTGAAGGAAAACAGCTCTCTTCAATTCGGCGGCTGTAGGGAGCTGCTGCTGATCCTGCCGGGAGCCATGAGCAACTGTGGGGAGAGCCAAAGATGTGCAAGATATTGTTGGTGCGGGGCCCTGTGCAATCAACATTCTCACACAATAGACGGGCCTGCCCTGCTGGGAGAGACTAGTACTAGAAGGGAGCTCATGCTGATTGGTGCTGGGACTGGAAGGGAGCTGATGCTGGGAGGGGTTGGAATTAAAGGAGTAGCCTCATGGTTAGAGCACTGGCTTAGTAACCAAGAGACCAGGGTTCAATTCCCACTAGCCTTGTAGTGTTGGGCAGGTCGCTTACCTCTTCACTGCCTCAGAAGAAAGGCCTAGCAATCTACTTCTGGTCATGTTGTCAAGAAAACCCAGAAGCTGCTGGGTTGCTAGGAGTCAGCATTGACTCAAATGTGTACATTGCATTACCTAAAGCCCACTAGCAAGCTGTGCCTTTTTCAGTGACAAATCTGAGGTCCTCTCTGACTTGTGGGGGCCAGGGCACTTGCTAGGTTGCATCATTCCCAATGCCAGTCTTGACATCTGCTGTCTTTTATTTTGTACAGTATGGGGGAAATGCATTTTTATTTCTCTTGTGTTGCGCTACATGCAGCGTCTGGCTTTCTGAGGTTTTAGTTTAATTTTTGTCTATATTTCTCTTTTCATTTTGTGCTCATTTATCAATGAAGACCTTTCTGTATTGTGTGTGTGTAAAGCCAATGCTGGGTATTCTGTTAGTATGGAATTTCTGTTTAGGAATGTGTAGCAATCTTGCTTGTTCAGCTTGCACATTGCCTTCTCTGCAATTATTTCTTGGCGGCAGGAACGGGACAGGGGGTAGGGCAAGGGCAGGGTGTGGGTGGACATGTGCGGAGCATGGCTAGCCACAGGTGGTGTTTTTTTTTCTTTCAAAAAGTTGGTAATCCTAAGGCTAGGGCCAGACCAGGGAGGGAGGGCTTGACCAACAGAGAGATTGGTGCCGTCTTGACTTTCTTTCCTCTCAAGACCTTCTGGACCCACTGCAATCTGGCTTTCATTCTCTACTTTCCATAGAAACAGCTCTTGCCAAAGTCTCCAGTGACTTGTTTCTCACCAAATCCAAAAGCCTCTACTCGATTCTCATCCTTCTTGACCTCTCTGCTGCCTTTGACAATGTTGATCACCACCTTCTCCTTGATACACTGTCCTCATTTGGATTTAGGGGCTCTCTTCTGTCCTGGTTTTATTCTTATCTCTCCCATCGCACTTTTAGTGTATGCTCTGGTGGTTCCTCCTCTACCGCCATCCCACTTTCAGTTGGTGTATTTCAGGGCTCTGACTTGAGACCTCTCCTTTTCTCTCTCTACACTCAGTCCCTTGGTTCACTTATTTCCTCCCATGGTTTTCACTACCATCTTTATGATGATGCTCTCAAATCTACCTTTCTGTGCCAAAAATCTCCCTGATGTCTGCCTGTTTATCCGACAATGCTGCCTGGATGTCTCACCGCAGTCTGAAACTGAATATGGCCAAAACTGAACTTCTTATCTTTATCCTTTAACCCACATCCCCTCTTTCTCCCTTCTCTATTTCAGTGGATAATATTACACTCCTCCCTGTTTTCTCAGCTCGCAACCTTGGGGTCATCTTTGACTCTACTCTCTCTTTCTCGGCACACATCCAACAGAAAGCTAAAACCTGTCACCTCTTTCTCTATTATATTGGCATAATTTGTCCCTTCCTTTCCACACACACTACTATGACACTTATCCACTCTTTAGTCACCTCCTGCTTAGACTATTGCAACCTCCTTCTTGCTAGTCTCCCTCTGAATCATTTCTCTCCCCTTCAATCTGTTCAAAACTCAGCTGCGCGGCTAATCTTCAATGTTTTTATCCTCTTCAATATTTTTATCCAGACTCTATGCTAAATAATCCAAAACCACAGCATATTCTACCAACTGTATGCTGATGACATCTTAATCTACGTACCACTCACCATCCGTAGCCACTACTACTCCGCAGTCGATGCCTCACAGCCGTCATCCAATGGCTCAACCACCACAACATGCACATCAATCCTAACAAATTGGAAGTCCTTTACATAACCAAGAACTTCTCTTTCTTCCCACCACCCATAATCATCCTAGCCAATCTAACCCTGAAAGTGAAAGAGAAAGTAAAATATTTCAGCATAGTCCTGGACCAGAACTTAAACTTCCACACACACATCAAACAAGTCACCAAGGCAGTTTACTTCCTTATGAAGACAGTTCAAAATCTTTGACCCCTTCTGGAACCAGCCAACTTCAGAAATGTCTTTCAATCCCTCATCACTCCAATTCTTGACTATGCCAACATAATATACCAGGGTCTCCCAAAATCCACCTTTCTCCCCCTACAAGTTGGACAGTGAAAAAGATAGGAAGAAAATTGATGCCTTTTGAATTATGGTGCTGGTGATGAATACTGTGTATACCATGGACTGCCCAAAGAACAAACAAATCAGTACTAGAGGAGATCAAACCTAAGCTTTTTTAAGAAGCTTAGATGACAAGACTTCAATTTTCATACTTTGGACACATCATGTGAAGAGAGAGATCGTTAGAGAAAGACATTATGCTTGGCAAGGTAGAAGGTCAAGCCAAAAAAGGAAGGCCGGCAATGAGATGGATCGATACAATAACAGCAGCTATGGGTGCCACTCTATCAACAATGAGCCGCCTAACTGAATACCAAACAAAGTTTAGGACAACTATCCAGAGGGTTGCCATGAGTCGACGCTGACTCAAGGGCATTTAACAACAACAGCAACATTTTCTTGCTATAACTGTTTAAACTGTTATCAACTATGTTCCATGTAAATAAAATAATCTTCCACCAGCCTCAATATGCTCATATGACCCCTCTTCTCAAGTCGCTTCACTGGCTCCCTATTTGTTTCCATATCCAGTTCAAACTTCTCCTGATGACCTAAAAATGCACTCATTCTGCTGCTCCTCATTACCTTTCCTCTCTTATTTCTCCCTACAGCCCTCCTCGGGAACTCAGCTCTTTTGGCAGATCCCTTCTATTTGTGCTGTTCTCTTCTACTGCCAACTCCAGACTTTGATCCTTTCACCCTGCTGCTCCTTATGCCTGGAACAATCTACCTGAGTCTTTGTGTGTCTGGCCTTTTTCAAATCCAAGCTGAAAACTCACCTCTTCGAGGCCCATTTTGGATCCTCCTTTGCTTAGTCTGCTATGTATTTCCTTACCATTACCCTATATCAGTGGTTCCCAAACTGTGGGTCGCAACCCAAATGAGGTTACAAAATCCTCATTTAGGGCCACAGCCACTGTCACCACCTATTTGCCGCTGAAGATTGTGTTTTGTCTTTGCATGTGGTATGTTCAGAATAATGGTAAGTTTGACACGCTGCCTCCATGCGGCTGGTTGGGGGTACACATCTCTCCTGGTCGGCACTCAGGATAGGTCGAACACACTGCCCTGCCCTTGGTATGTCACTGCCCTGTACCCATACATTGCAAATGTTCAAGAAACTGTGTTATAACTTCTAAGCCTCTATGTGTGCTAAGCATGGTCAAAGCATCAAATAATTATTTTTAAAAATGCATATTTATGATGTCTGAGTGACACCTTTGGTGTGGTGCTGATAGTGGGGGACATCACGCTCACGCAGATAGAAATGGGTTGTTGCTAAGAAAGTCAAAAACTGACCAAAAAGGGGAAGGTAGGATGGCGTGGCTGTGGGCTACAGAGTGTAGGGCTCTCTGCCCAGTGTGCGCCGTTAAGAGTCAGAATAGGCACAGGCAAAAAGGGACAATAAAGCTTTTTGGACTTTCTGAAGTGGTTTACTCCACTTTGCTTCTTTCTGTTTCCAGTGTGCGCCATGAGCCAGTATTTAGAGGTGCACTCTTCCATGCCAAACAGCTATCTAGCCCAGCTCCAGTTCAAGGCAATATGGTGGAAGCTCCTAGTGGTGATTGGGTACCAATCAGAAGACCTAACATCCCATTCCTTCTAGGGTGGAGTGGCCACTATAGTATATAAGCTGTAGCTGGGGGTTAATCAGATATGGGATTGGGAGATAGGTGTCAGATAGATACAAGACTTATATCAGAAATTAAGGGGAGCTAGGTTGTTAACTATAATATTGCTTTTGTGCTTCTTTACCAGGTGGAAGGGCCATCACAGTTTGGATAGTTGGACACTCAAATATCTTCTGGGCCAGGAATAAAGTGGTGGCAAACAGCTAGGTTTCTCCCCAGAGACAATCAAAATACAATGGTTGGGTAAGCAGGGGATGCTTTGGGACCAGCTGATGCCTGTGCTTGATAACAGGAGCAGAGGCCGACAGTCTCCTGACCTTGGGTGGCAAAGATCTGGAATCCACCAAGGGCATTCACTTAATCATCAGAGTCAAGAAAGACATTGCATGGATCCGTGCCTGATAGGGGGGCGGGCATTATCTGGTCCCAGAGTCTCCCCCTATTGAAGGGGGAAGGAGCTCTAAAACCAGAAGGGATAGAGAGAATCAGAAAAATGCTCAATACAGTGGTAGGGAATTTTGTTAGATTATTGGGGGGCAGGATATTAGGGAATGAGGGCATCTTAGTAAGAGGGGCAGAGTTGTATAGAGGGGATGGGGTGCATTTTAATGACATTGGGCTGGATTTATTCAATGCCAATTTCTGCAGAGCAGTCGGTATGGTGCTTGGGTGGGGTAGTCAGGACATAGCCCCTCCTGTTAACAGGACCTCAAGGTGCACCTATAGACCTCGGGAGGGGGACCTAGGTGCAAAATAGGGCACCTAGGTCCCAAAGTAGCTCATAACAAAGGGGGCTCAGGTACCAAATTGGGGTGCCTGGGCTCAAAATAGGGGTCCAGGTGTCACATCGGGGGGGGGGGGGGGTGCCTGTGCTTGACTGATAAAGGAGCAGCTTGGAATATGAATCCACCCCAATGGAGCCATCAACATGGTGTAGTTGGCAGCAAAAAGCCGATGCTGCGGCCACGGTGTGGGCCTAGGCAAGGGTAGAGTCAAGACAAGGTCACTTATGGTACCCCTTCAGGTTTCAGAGTGGGGTCCCACTCATATTAAAAGTCATTTGATGTTATTGATTATTTCATGTCATTATTTATCCTATGTTAATTTATGTTATGTGATGTTTGGAGGCTGTGGCCTATAGATCCGACCAATAAAGCTGTTCATAGTTTCGAATAACGAGTGATGGTTGTTGTTGTGAGAGATAACGTTTTTTTGGGGGGAAGGGGAGGGATGAAGGAGTTGTGGTGTACAAAAGGAGCCCTAGGACCCAATGCAGCATGCCGCTGTTATGCATTTATCAGATCCTGCTAACCACATAAACCCTTGTGAATATCGGGCCCCAAAATATTACAACATTGCAACAGGTACCAGGAGCATGCAGAAATAAATATGCTTTAGAAAAACGTCTGTTCCATTTTCTCTATTACTTTGGGGAAACAAGATTTTCTTCCTATAGCACTGCTTATAGAAGATTCTAATTTAGAGATCTGGATGTTAGGGGTATGCTTACTAAACGGTGCTAACAGCGCAGCGGCGGTATTATCGCGCGATAAGTGACGTTATCGCACGATAATGTTACATTATTGCATGATAACATCACTTATCACACGATAACGCGGCTGCAGTGTTAAGGCAGCCTAATGCTGTGAAATCCGGCTCTGAAGGGTGGAGCAAGGCATCCCAGAGGGCGGAGAGAAGGGGTCAATGGGCGGAGAGTGGGAGGGCTGAGGCTCCAGGCAGACTAATGCTGTGAAATCTGGGTCTGAACACTAATGCCAGTGAAACCCTCGCGTTAAGGCTCATTTGCAGGAAAGATAAACCATTTCAGTCAGCAATGTACAGCAAAGCCAGGGAAACCCAGAACCGTAATAGTAGTGATACATGTGCACGGAACAAAAAGGCAAATAAACATAGAAAATGGCCTGATCCACATTTAAAATCCCAATAACCAAGCTGGCCAATAGGGATATTAATGAGAAACATAAAGAAACACTACTGAGAAAGCATAAAAAAGAAGATATCATGTTTGGAAGGGTCTATGCTCTGTCCCCCTACAAGGTGAATGATCCTGCATTGGAATAGCAGTGATCAGGGTTTTCCCTTTATATTGGGTAGATTTGTTATGGCATGCACATGTGCCGCAACAGCAGGGTGGACATGTAGGAAAGGGCAACTGTACAGATACTGGAAATGGGTTACAGAGGGCTATAGACAGCACATGCTGTGGTGCAGCTGGGGCACAGTGCAGACTAGGCAGATGCCTAGGTGGCACATAGGAATGCTGAAACTGTACAGCAGCTAGACAGCAACTGATGAGGGTCCAACATGGGCACGAGTGTGTTTCTCACATTGTCACAGGCGATAGTACCCAGCAGGTACCCCCAAGGGCACATAACATTGGCAGGCGATATGGGGGGGGGGGGGAAGCATGCATGTCCATGTAGGCACCCCTACCCGAGAACCCACACAATAGGCAGCTGCCTACCAGCATACTGGATGGCCTGCGACTGCGTACCACAAGCACCACCGGCATAATGGCATGGCAGCATGGTGGCAGAGGGGTGCTGGTGGCAGAGGGGGCAGTGGCATCTGCCCACAGCAGACCATGGACTAGCCCTGTTTAGGTGGGTGCCGTGCACTGCAGCAGACAGGGTCTGTCTGATGAACAGTCATGGTATCCCCAGGGAATAAGCTGTCCCTGTGGCAACAGTATGGTGCAGTACACACAGCCAGTGTGTTCATGAGGAGAAGGTCACAAGTTCAAGTCCCAGCTGTGGCTCCTGCCAACCCAGTCCCCATATTTTACCCAGTACTAATCCGTGGTAATAAAGATGGAACCTTTATTGCAGATAACATAAACATGCCTGAAACGCCTATATTTTACCCTACAGAGCACAGACACCATAAACATGTGCAATACCTAGAGCACAGTTTCCCAACTACAGTCCTGGAGGGCCAAACACCATTCAGTTTTCATGCTGTCTCCAATAAATAGGCTTGTGCTGCATTTGTATGCGCCGCCCCCATGGTATGCAAATGTATTCATGCATATTTATTAGGGACAGCATGAAAACCCGAACAGTGTTTGGCCCAGCAGGACTGGAGTTGGGAACCTCTGTCCTAGAGCAGCGGCCAACAGGGGCATAAACACCCACACCCACAGGCTCCACTATCCAAAACCTCATGGAGAGTCAGGCTGTTGGGCGCTGCACGCAGCAGCATCTACTAGTACTAGCAACTTCATACCTTAGCAATGCCGTCTTAAACGTGGAAACATGTTCCACATATATCAGAAGGTTGCTATGATTAATGGTAGATAGCAATTCCTAAGTTAAGCACAATTTGCTGATAGAGCTGCATCACAGCAGCCTTTCTGATATCTGTGGAGTGTGTTTCAGTTTTGCTTTCTGACAGTGTTTACCACCCCGAGGAGTGACCCCAACAGTATTGCGTACCATAGCCATGCCTGCACTTTGCCCAGGACTGGTGTGCTGGCTAGGGCTGCCAAAAGCCTCTATATTTGCACAATGCTGGCATAGGTGTGGGAGTGTGTGTCTGTCTATCCAGTGTGTTGTGGCTGCCTACACCTTACTGAGCCCACACTGTTTGCACTGTTTCCAATGTTATCCTGCCAATGTGCATAATGAGGAGCAAGGTACTGTGGGTATGGCCCAGACAGGGCGGCCTGGGCAGGATGCATCTGCACAGGGCATAGGGCAATGGCTGGGACATTGTAGTGCCCGGCCACAGCATGTCCTGCTGGGAGGTCACTCTCACCCTGACTGAGCAGTGAACTCGGCATGGCTAGGTTCCCCCATAGTGTTATATAGTATTTCTCTCAACTGATATTTGTGGGTTATTTGTTCTGGGGCCTAATCACTGACTTAGCTGCTTAGTGTGTGTGTTCACATCCCAGTTTTGGGTGCACGCATCTTCTCCAGGAACATGCACTATTGACTAGCAGACTGTCTGCAGTTAGTATGTGTATGGCTGGAACACCTTGCAGGGTGCAGTGGCTGGAGACTCACTGTGCTTGCTGCTGGAGAATGTCAGATAGTGGTGGGGGGCAGCTGAGCATTTCCAGGCCTACTGTCTGTCTGCCATTGCCTTATGGATGTGTACCCTGTAGGGTGCCTGTTCCCCCGCAGGACTGGGGTTGATGGTCCCCTCTACTGCCATCACTGCAGGGATGTAGAATGTTTATCTTTTGGTGGGAGATCCTGTCCCCCACCCTTAGCCCTAGAAGGCAGGTTGGGTGGTGTTATATAATCTGCCTATGGGCCCCAGCACCCCCTTCACTTAAATCATGTGATCATGGCACCCACACAAGATATGCACTATTCTGGGTGCATCATAGTCCGCAAGGGCTAGATGTGACTGGGAAATACAGATGGACACAGGTGTAGCCTAGGTGTGTCTGCAAAGACTACCTATCCCACACTGGGGACCTGCAGCATAGCCTATCTCAGCCAAGTCAGGTGCTGTGGACCTGGTGCTGAGCACCCCACCTCACCCTCAGGGTGAGTACAGGACCCGCACAATGTCACGGTCTGTAGCAACTCTGTGCCAGTAACACACACGGTCAGTTCCCCCTACCAGGCCGAGGTGTTGTGGTGGTGCAAACCCCATCTTGTTATCATCTGTAGACTGCTGATCTGCATGTGCATTGCATCATGGGTACGGGTGGGTTAACCCTATCCTGGTAACCACAGCAGACAGTTTGTGTGGTGACCTGCAGTCCTTTTGTAGCCAGCCAGGGGTTTGTTGATAGCTATAGATATGTAGCCCACTGGTTACTTCACTGACTGCGGTGGCAGAAGTCATGGGTTTGATCCCACAGTGGTGTTATTTGATAGGGCTGTCTGAGGCATTTACTTTTTTTTAATTTAAATTAGTGCTGTCAACAAACACACCCTCACAGTGCTGTAACCTTAAGGTGCCTCATAAGGAGCCCTGTAAAGCGCCTTATAAGGCGCCCTATAGGGAACATTATAAGGTGCCTTGGCAGACAGTGCACTTTGTAATGTGCCCTCTGGAGTGCCTTATAGGGCGACTTATTCGGCACCTTAGGTTACGGCACTGTGAGGGTGTGTTTGCTGGCAGCACTAATATAAATTAAAAAAGAAAATGCCTCAGACAGCACTGATTTAAAGTAAAGGATAGCCTTACTCATTAGGCCCACTGCGGGATCAAACTCATGACCCCTGTTTCATCAGTCAATGTATTAACCCTTGTGCTACACCTCTGTTGCTGTGTTTACTGGTCAGCGCGCCTAATTAAGGCTAACACGCGTTAACGTGCCATGGCTCCCTCTATCGCGCGATAATGTGCTCCGCACACTTTATCGCGCGATAACCCGCGATTGCTACCTTAAGACCGGAACACCCACTCCTTTTATGGCATTCTTCACATTATCACTGGAGCTAACGCCGGGAGCATTAAGATGGTTTAGTAAACATACCCCTTAGTATTAGAATGAAAGCTACACTCTCTGGTTGCCTCTCAATCATACAGATTCTTTCATGAAAATGTTGTAAAAATTTCTGTCCCAGAAGGCGATATAAAGGAGTATAGGAATACCAGTTCTGGGCAAACTATAAGAACTGAAGTTTTGGAAGAGTCTACTGGTTCATTAATTAAGGGTCATTCAGTACTTGAATATAAAATGGAGAAGACTGATAACACTGGTCAACATGAAAAACTCATCACAAATAATTCCATGTGTTTTAGATAACCTATAAAGAACAATGTTCAAAACCGGTTTTGTTTTTGTTGTATCACGTCAGGTTTGAAAGATGATAATGTCGGAGGTTTTGCTATACTAGCCGAATTGACAAACTGTGTCAGTGACTACTAAATATTGATTGGTACTTACTTTGCTTTTCAGGTAAATTATTTTGATTACATGCTTCCTTATTTATATACTGCCTTGACCAGGTGAAAGCACAGCTATAAGCACAGCTAAATAAATAAATACATATTTGGTTATAATAATACTGAAGAAATCATCAGAAATAAAATAATCATGCCAAGACAGTGTAGAAATCATTCCAATGTTTTTTGTTACACTTGTGGTTCATTTGTTACTGTATCTCAACATCACACCATAATGTCAGATCTTCGCAAAGTGTGCAAGCCATATGTTGGATGCCACTGGGTGACCAGGATAAGCCATGGGCGCCTCACATCATTTGCACTGCCTGTGCAAAATGGACTATGTGATTGGTTAAATGGAAGGAAAACCACAATGCCATTTGCTGTACCAATGATATGGAGGGAGCCGAGAAACCATCATGGCGACTGCTATTTTTGTCTGGTTAATATCATGGGTTTCTCTGTGAAGAACAAGCACAACATTGTGTATCCAAATCTTATGTTTGCAATGCGACCAGTCCCACAGGCCAAAATCTTCCTGTTCCAGGTCCTCCTCAGGACAGGCTACCTTCTTAACAAGACAAAATGGAGTTAGTAGAAGGTGCAAGTGGCATCCATCCTAAAGAGTGAGAAGATGCAGACTATGTGCCAGATGAAAGTAATGGCAACCCAGAGCAATTCAGCCGAGAAAAGCTTAGTGATCTTATACGAGACTGGGCACTCTCAAAAGATGAAGCGGAACTACTTCAAGGCTGAAGGAAAACAACTTAATTCAAAAGAATGTTCTCATTTGCTACTACAACATGCACAATTTTAATTTAGCAACAATTCTTTTAAGTAGATGGTCCAATGTGTTACACAGGTCTGCAAAAAAATTTTTTTCGAGAGCTGTTTTGGTTATTCCACGTAATCTTTATGTTTTTTGGTGCGCTGAATCCGAAAATGACCTCCATTTTGTCATAAGACATCACGTTTCCTGACAATTTAGGTAACTATGTTAAATAAGGCAATACCTCAAAATAAATGGAAATAGACTTATAAAATTAAAGTTTTATTACAATATTGTCATGAAAATCCTTTTTTGAACTGAAATGAGCTCACCTACACACACTAAACTCGATTCTTCTTCCTTGTGAGGCTCCTTTTGGTGCATTTACGCTTGTGAGTAGCATCTGGAATGTCTCTCTGAAGCATCCAACAGTAGTCTGCCATCATTGTAATGCTCCATTTTCCCTGGTATCTCCTTTCCATCTCTTTAATGTCTTGGTGGAATCGTTCACCTTGTTCCTCACTCACAGCTCCCAAATTTTCAGGAAAGTAGTCAAGGTGGGACTGGAGGAAATGCACTTTCAAACTCATCAGGCAACCTAAAGCTTGAAATGCTTTCAGCATTCATCCGACGATCTTTTTGTAGTGAGGATCTTTGTTATTGCCTAAAAATTTCTGTACGACTTCTTTAAATGCAATCCACCCTTCTTTTTGAGGATCTGTCATGGTATTGACAAACTCTTGATCAACTATAAGCCTTCTAATGTCTGGTCCATCGAACACACCTTCCTTCAATTTTGCCTCCGACAGGCCTGGGAACTTGGTGACCAAGTATTTGAAGCATTCTCCATCTCTTGGAAGTGATTTTACGACTTGCTTCATCAATCCCAATTTTATGTGGAGAGGTGGTAGAAGAACTTTATGGGAAGGTACCAAAGTTTCTCGGAGGACATTTTTTTCACCGACTGTTAGCACCCTCGGCTGCCAACTCTTCTTGGTCCAGTGATTTTGTCGGTCTCGACTGTCCCATAGACACAGAAAACAAGGATATTTGGTATACCCAGCTTGTTGCCCGAGCAGCATGCACAAGACCTTCAAGTCCCCACACACTTGCCAACCATGGTCTTCATATTTAAGTTTACGAAGAACCAATTCCAAGTTCTCGTAGGTTTCCTTCAAGTGTACGGAATGACCTACAGGAATGGAAACGTAAAAACCGTTGTGGAGTAAAACTACTTTGAGACTTCTTTTTGAAGAATCTATAAAAAGACGCCATTGCTCTGAATCATATTGGATTTTAAATTGACCCATCAGACCTTCGACATCGATGCAATAAACCAACTTGTCTTCCTGGGCGAAGTAAGGAACGAACTCCTTTTCACGATGTCTGAACCATGAAGATGACACTCTTGGCAACAATAAATTCCTGCTTTTCAGCCTTGATCCGAGTAACTCAGCGGCATCTTTGGGAAGATTCAAGTCTCTTACCAAATCATTCATCTCCTCCTGAGAAAACAATTTTGGTCTTGTATCATCTTCAAAGTCAGAACTTGATTCGTCATCTGGTTCAGGTATGACTTCACCTTCATCAGAGCTAGGTATCTCTTCCAAAGTAGCAAGGGGCTTGGATACTGGTATATCTGTGCCATGGGGGATGGGACGAATTGCCGAGTGAAGATTGGGGTATTTATTTATTTTATATTTATTTATTAACAATTCTTATATACCGCACTATTAGACATCAGCGCGGTTTACATTGAACAGAAAACATCCGACAGTTTACATATGTCTGGTCATTACATTTAACAGCGTATGAAATGGAATGCTTCCATTTGGAATTAAACCCTTTCACATTGCATGAAGAAAAGTAACAGTCGTCACTATGGTTCTTTTGCTCTCGCCATACGATAGGAATCACATAACGGAAAGATTTTTTCTTACCCTTGAACCAGTTTCGGAGGTCCTCAACACACCGTTTGCACACTTTATGAGGCACCCAGACTTTATCTTGATCTCCAATTTTTAGTCCAAAGTATGCAAAGTATACTTTTTTCACAAAGTCTGTAATATTCTGCTGCTGCTTTAACACTGTATATTCACCACAGATGAAACAGAAACTATCTGGCAAATTAATACACTTTCGCGGAGCCATAGCATAACGGTTGAAGAATGACGAGCTAACACGAATTGCGATGAAAAAGTGTGAACAGCCTAGAACCAAGAACCTGATGATGATTCGTGCATGTGTGGCATGCAGGAGAGAGCAGCTCTGTGTCTGTACACGAGATGTCACAGTGATGGCCACGCCCCCCTGCACTGACCGGAGCTGTTGCTGTCTGCCCTGGGTCTCCCTCCCACTGGATTCTTCAGGAAAGATTAACCCCTTCTACCATTAGAAGCACGGACTTAAATCTTGCTTAGCTTATGTATATATTGCTGACCATCCGATTTACAGTGCTATATTTTTTTTTACATAACTCGGACAAGCCCTTTAAGGTTTTTTTGGCATTTTATATCTTAAATGCACTTAGTAAGTTGAAAAAATTTGATAAATTTGAAGACAATTTTGCATGTTGTGGCAAATCATGACTTCTAGGAGTTTTTTCAATATTTTATTTGTTTTCAGCACACCAAAATACATGGAAATTAGATGAAAATAATTAATCAAACAGCTTTTTAGTCGCAGACCTGTGTTATTGCAACAATTTTGACAGACTTTTTGGAGCTCTCTCACAGGTGCAGAGATCGTCAGAATGGCACTTATTCATTAATTCTTTATCAAAACCCCCCAAGACCATTCTTATTTATGATGGCAACATAAAACCAACTATTCCAATTGCACACTATGTCCACCTCAAGGAGACATATGATAACCTGCAGATATTGCTCCAATCTATACGTTATGACAATTATATCAGTGGAATATATGCAGGGATCTTAAGGTTATTGGCATACTGATGGGCAAGAGATAAGGGTGTTGGAGCCACTTGGCAATAGTGATCATTGCATGATCGCCTTTGATTTAATTTGTGGAGGAGGGATAGTAAGGAAATTCACAGTACTACCTTTTAACTTTCGAAAGAGAGATTGGCCACTGTTGGAAACAGGATACTGGGCTTGATGGACCTTGGTCTGACCCAGTATGGCATATCTTATGTTCTTATGTTCTTATCATAGTGCCCAACTATGAGAGGGCACTACGGTGAGACTGCAAATGGGGTACAGGGGGCAGAAGGCGGGACATGCAGTGTGTCAGCTGGGGCACAGGGTGGGCTAGGCAGATGCCTAGGTGACACATAGGAATGTAGAAGTGGAAAGACAGCAACTGACCAAGGGCAAACATGGCCATGAGTGTGTGTCCCAGGGGGCAGTATCCAGCAAGTACCCCAGAGGACACATAACATCGGCAGGTGGTGCCAGGGGGAAGTGTGGATGTCTATGCAGGCACCCCTACCCCAGAACCCACACCATAGGCAGCTGCCTACCGGCACACTGGATGTCCTGGGACTGCACACCACCAGCACCACCGGCATAAGGGCATGTCAGTATGGTGGCGGAGGGGTGCTGCTGGTGGAGGGGGCAGTGGCATCTGCCCACAACAGACCACAGCCAAGCCCCGTTTAGCTGGGTGCCGTGCACTGCAACAGACAAGGTCTGTCTGACGATCAGTCATGTTATCCCCAGGGAATGCTCTGCCCCTGTGGCAAGTTTGGTGCAGTACACACAGCCAGTGTGTTCAGGGGCAGAAGGCCACAAGTTCAAGTCCCAGCTATGACTCCTCACGGTAAAAGGAAGGAGAAGAAGGTCTTCCGCAGGAGAAACAGTGGAGGAGAGCGGAAGATAAAGACCACAGCCAAACACAAAGAGGTAGTATAGAAAACTCTTTATTAACAGACCCATGACTATGACTCCTGCCAACCTTGTCCCCATATTTTACCCAGTACTAAACAGTGGTAATAAAGACGGAACCTTTATTGCAGATAAATTAAACATGCCTGAAACACCTATATTTTACCCTAAAGAGCACAGATAGCATAAACATGTGCAATCCCTAGAGCAGAGTTTCCCAACTGCAGTCCTGGAGGGCCAAACACCATTCAGGTTTCATGCTGTCCCTAATAAATATGCCTGTGCTGTATTTGTATGCATCGCCCCCATTGTATGCAAATGTATCTCATGCATATTCATTAGGGATAGCATGAAAACCTGAACAGTGTTTGGCCCACCAGGACCGGAGTTGGGAACCTCTGCCTTAGAGCAGCGGCCAACAGGGGCAGAAACACCCACACCTACAGGCTCCACTATCCAAAGCCTCACGGAGAGTCAGCCTGTTGGGCCCTGTGCGGAGCAGCATCTCCCAATACTGGCACCTGCATACCTTAGCAATGCTGAACTAAACTTGGGAACACGTTCCACATATATCAAAAGGTTGCTATGATTAATATCAGCTAACAAATCCTAATTTAAACATGATTTGTTGATAGAGATTCATCATAGCAACTTTTCTTATATCTGTGGGGTGTGTTTCAGTTATTGCTTCTGAAAGAGTTTACCACCCCGCGGAGTGACCCCAACAGTATTGCGTACCATAGCAATAACCGCACTGTGCCCAGGAGTGGTGTGGCGGCCAGGGCTGCCACAAACCTCCATATTTGCACAATGCTGGCATAGGTGTGAGAGTGTGTGTCTGTCTATCCAGTGTGTTGTGGCTGCCTACACCTTACTGAGCCCACACTGCTTGCACTGTTTCCAGTGTTAGCCTGCCAATGTGCATAATGAGGAGCAAGATACTGTGGGTATGGCCCAGACAGGGCGGCCTGGGCAGGATGCATCTGCACAGGGTATAGGGCAATGATTGGGACATTGTAGTGCCCAACCA
Organism: Ichthyophis bannanicus; assembly: GCA_033557465.1. Classification (NCBI taxonomy): domain Eukaryota; kingdom Metazoa; phylum Chordata; class Amphibia; order Gymnophiona; family Ichthyophiidae; genus Ichthyophis; species Ichthyophis bannanicus. Next base: position 103,605,105 of record CM066035.1, read on the forward strand.
CCACCTTCACGGACAGGGTGGCCACAGCATGTCATGCTGGGAGGTCACTCTCACCCTAACTGAGCAGTGACCACGGCATGGCTAGGTTCCCCCATAGTGCTATGTAGCATTTTTCTCAAGTGATATTTATGGGTTCTCTTTTTTGGGGCCCAATCACTGACATACCTGCTTGGTGTGTGTGCTCGCATCCCATTTTTGGGTGCACACAGTTCTTCCAGGAACATGCACTATGTACTAGCTAGCAGACTGTCTGTAGTTAGCATATGTATGGCTGAGCCACCAATGCAGACACCTGAGGAGCTAACAGTTCCTCAAGCTTCACAATGGCAGACCATATAGACTCTAAGCTAAATTCAGCTGGTCTTTCAAAGGTAAAAGTTACTGAGGTTTGTGCCACTCCTGTACTGGCCTCTGAGAGCTGCCGCTCCATTGCCAAATCCCCAGAAGCAGAGAAGGCGTCCTCAAAGCAGGAATTCCTGAGCTGCATGGGAGAGATGAAACTGCCGCTCCTCTACCCCACACCTCAGTCGTTCCTCTGATCTCAGCACCCCCCACTGATCCGGAGGGGAGCCCCTCCTCCAACTGCACTGGACTCCGCCCCAGCAAAGGATCCTTGGGAGGACGCCTTTGCTCTGGCAGTGAGATGTCAGGCCCAAAACCTCTCGCTGAAATGCTCAAGTCTGCTGGGAAGTCAGAAGGGCTCTGCACCACCAGTTCTCCCGACTGCTGCTGCGACATCAAAAAGGAATCGAGCAGACCCACCAATGGGGATGAGGCTGCCAGGGTAAAGGAGGGTTTCTTAACCCCTTTAGACTTCCTTTTACCCATGAAGAAAAAACGCCGCTGCACAACGATACCCATCAATCCGCCATCTTGGATCTCCCTTCGTCTCACCTGTGTCCTTTTTAATAATGGTTTATGGACCTTTCCTCCAGGAACTTGTCCATACCTTTTTTAAACCCAGCTACACTAATGGCTTTTACTACATCCTCGTTTAATTACACATTGAGTGAAAAAATATTTTCTCTTATTCACTAAAAATGTTACACTGTAACTTCATTGCATGTCCCCTATTCTTTCTACTTTTTGATGGCGTAAAGAATCAATCTATGTTTACCCGTTCCACTCCATTCATTAATTTATAGACCTCTATCATATCTCCAATCAGCCATCTCTTTTCCAGGTTGAAAAGCCTCTCCTCATAGGTATAATACATCATCCCCTTTACCATATTGGTGACTCTTTGTACCTTTTCTAATTCTGATATATCCTTTTTAAGATACAGTGACCAGAACTGCACACAATATTCAAGGTGTGTCTCACAATGGAACAATACAGAGACATTATAATAGCCTTTGCTTTATTCTCCATTCCTTTTCTTTATGATTCCTAGCATTTTATTTGCATTTTTGGCTGTTGCTGCACACTAGGAAGAGGATTTCAATGTGTTATCCATGATGATGCCTAAATCTTTTTCCTGGGTGGTGGTGCCTAATGTGGAACCTTGCATCATGTAATCATATTTTGGGTTGTTCTTTCCTAGGTGCATAACTTTTCACTAGTCCACATTAAATTTAATCTACCATTTGAATGTCTAATCTTCCAATTTTTCAAGATCCTCTTGCAATTTTTCACAATCCTCTTGGGTTTTAACAACTTTGAATTATTTTTTTTTCATCTGCAAATTTGACTACCTCACTTGTTTTTCCCATTTCCAGGTCATTTATGAATATGTTAATAAGCAGTGGACCCAGCACAGATCCCTGGGGTACTCCACTATTCACTTTTCTCCATTGGGAAAATTGGCCATTCAGCCCTACCCTATGCTTTCAATTTTTAACCAGTTCCTGATCCACAATAGTAAGCTGCCTCCTATCCCATTACTTTTTAATTTTGCCAAAAGTCTCTCATGAGGGACCTTGTCAAAGGCTTTCTGAAAATCCAGATACATTATATCAACTGACTCATCTTTGTCTACCTGTTTATTCACACCTTCAAAAAAATTTAACAGATTAGTAAGACAAGACCTTCCTTGGCTAAAGCCATGTTGGCTGTTTCTCATTAAATCATTCACTAATCAAAAATGATGCGTCCAAAATACTTATACATGTAAGAAATAAACTTTATTATTACTTTTCTCTTATTTTCTTTGTTTGTTTTTTCTTCAATTCGGTGTGTATTTTACAAAACTGTCGGGCACTTCCCAAATTTCTTCTCAATAACTTTCAACTTTCGGTGTAATTTCACATGAAAACAATTCTTGGGAAAACAATGTGCCACCAGTTGATATTTCCTTTGTTTAAAAACATCAAAACATTTTCTCTCCTAGGTCTCGACGCTCAGCTTCAGCGCCTCTATGGCGTTTCAAACATTATTTTCATCAGGAGACCAATATCCTATAACAGATTATACAAACCCATTTAGAATACTACCCAATTTAAAAACATACAAAACATTTTTATCTAAAAGCCACTATTATATGGTATTACTTACATTCCAGTATGCTACCCACGTTCCTCCACCTTCAGTTAACTACAGAGAAACGCCGCGCATGCGGGATAAGGATTCCTACTCCATTTTTAAATCCCCCGCTAGGTTTCCGGAAATGGATCATGACGAAAAACGTCATCTTTAAGACTATAGAACCATTTTAACCACCTATGTTGAATACCTCAAAAAATAATAAATAAACTATACTATGCATTGTCCCATCATTATTAATTATTAACATACGGGGATATATTATCTATCTAGATGTAACTATATAGGATAATGTAAATCTAAATCTATATTTTATTCCGATTATAAATATTCCTCAAAAGGATCCTCAATTATCCTATAAAAAATAATAACCGTATGTCAACTCATGCAGTTCTGCCCTCACTAAATCTGAAGAACTCATATACAGGAGGTCCACTCGATGGATACATTCAAACCATTGGGAACAACAGTTTGTAACTTATGTATCCACCATTGTTCCCTGATTAACAAAGTTTCATCCTGTGTTTTGCCTGATCTCGGTGTTCGAACTTGTTCTATCGCAAAGCTGCGAAGTTGGTCAAAAGCATGTCCTGCAGACACACAGTGGGCAACTATGGGGGCCTCAAGCCTACCACATTTTATTCTACTTCTATGTTCCCGTAGCCTTATTTTCAAAGATCGAATTGTTTTACCAACGTAATAGAGACCACAAGGACATAGGATAGCATAAACCACCCCTTCGGTATTACAGGTAGTTCGAGTTTGAAGATGGAATATTCTACCTCCATAAGAAAATTGTGTCTGTTCCAACATTACTCCACACATATCGCAATCCCCACACTTATTATGACCCCCTCGTGATACCACATTAAATCATGACTATCTACATGTTCAGTAATTTTGTTCTTTATAATGGTTTCTACCAATTTGCCTGGTACTGATATCAGGCTCACTGGCTGTAGTTTCCTGGATAATCCTTGAAACCGTTTTTAAAAATTGTTATTACATTGGCTATTCACCAGTCTTCAGGTACTACAAATGATTTTCATGATAGTTCATAGATTACTAATAGTAGGTTGCAGTCTCATATTTCAGTTCTTTCAGCACCCTCAGGTGTATACTATCCAGTCCAGGTGATTTGTTACTGTTTAGTTTATCAAATAGTTGCAATATATATTCCTGGTTTATCTTCCGATGCATCACCTTTAAATACCAGTTCAGTCATGGGTAACTTCCCTACATCTTTTGTAAAGGCTGAAGCAGTCTCAATCTCATACTAATTTGCTTCAGCAACACACTTTGGAAGTTTCTGCTTTACAATCTTCAGTGACTGATCTCCAGCAGAAAGTTTCCCAGTGTGAAGATGGTAGTTTCTCTTATCAGAAGGATGCACTTGCTTTAAAAGCAAGGATTGAAATGTTGGAGAATGTATCAAGATATTCAAATCTTTGCCTTATAAACTTTCCAAAATCTCTGGGTATTAGTGCAAAAGAGATGCTTAAGAAATATGTGGTGGAAGTGTTGGGAGTTCCAAATTAATCCCATCCCCCTATGGTTAAATTGTATTACCTTCCTTTGGGAAAAAAAGGTGGTTGGTGGTGAGATAATCTCTGGAGTAGAACAGGGTGATTCATTAGGTGTCACTGCTATTTTGGAAACTTCACTAACTGAATCTGTTTCTCCTTCTACTTCGATTGTAACCTTTGCTCTTTCCTCTGATAGAGATTGGTTTCTACGTATGTTCTTTCGGAAGCGTGATGTAATATTTCAAGGGTTAACTGTACAGGTTTTTCTGGATTTATCTAAAGAGACTCAGAAACGTAGGAACGAATTTCTACTGCTTCGTCCAGGTGTTTTGTTGTTGGGGGGCCAATTCTTTTTGAAATTTCCTTGTAAATATATGGTTAGTTTCATTTTTTTTTTGAGCCATCACAGTTGTTGGCTTTTCTGAATGCCCACCGCCCAGCTGAGGTGGTCCTGGTATCACTGCAATAGGTTTGGCCCTGACCGTTGGGCTACCCGTCAGGTTTTTCTTCTCAGGTTGTGCTTAATAAATGATTGATGGGTTTCCCCTTGGTATAGTGGACTATAATAGGGGCAGAAATGGCTTAGTGCCTTTCTTATTTATTTTTAACTTTCTTCTAATAATATTGATGGTATCAATGTTGGTTTTTTCTCTTTTTCTGTACCCTAATTTCTATGCAGGCGTGTTGATGCTTGGATTTATTGTAAAATGATAAAGATTAAATAAAAAAAGGACCCAGGTAATCCATTGCTTGCCCCAGTACAAACATTATGACACCTGTGTGTCTTTTTGGGAAACTGCTAGGTACTCATTACCCTGATTGGCCACTGTTGGAAACAGGATACTGGGTTTGATGGACCTTGGTCTGACCCAGTATGGCATTTTTTATGTTCTTATGTAATTGGCACATTAATAGCATGTGCTATGTACCTCCAAGCTAACTGAAATATTCTTTCATGCCTACACTCCACTTATGCCTTGCCCATTCCCCACATCTTCACGTGATGGACAATTAGCATGCATTTTAGCAGCTGGTAACTGTCCTGCCTGCGTCCGACCTGTCACCTTGGTCTATTACTGCCTGCTAAAATGTGCATTAACCGCTTTGCAGGCTTTAGTAAAAGAGATCCTTTATGTTTTTCTTGAAAACTGTATATTAAGGATATTACTCCCTATTTCCTCATGATATTTGGATGTAAATTCAAAAATAAATTTAAAAAATTGAAATGTTACACCATTATAACATAAAAACTAGATTTCAAATCATAACTAAAAAAATGTAAATAAAACTCAATTCAAGACCTACAGAAACCCGATAAATCTCCAGACCATACAATTAGGTGAAAAAGGTGAAAAAGTAAAAACAGCCATAACAGATAACAGAAGATATTCTGAAAATTTCCTAAAAATGCAGAGAAGCTAAAGCCAGAGGAGATAAAGAGGCAATTATAGAACTCAACAGAGATTTCCAACGTGCAGCAAGACAGGACAAGAAGTACTACAATAACACAGGTACACTAAAAAAATTTTTTTTTAACTGCTTCTAATGTTTCGATTGATTTTTACGTTTTTTGGTGCGCTGAATCCAAATCTGGTAACCAATTTGCTCCATCACGTACAGATTTTTTGCTACATTGTGTTAGCAGTTTGAGGTGAACGTTTCAGATTGAGTGCGATCGAGATAAAAGTTTCTAGGATGAATTCTTTATACTAATTGTTTAGTAGTTATTCAAATAAGAATAAAGAAAATTGTAACAAGGCAGCACATAAGAATAGAGTAATGTCAACAAAACACACTGTGCTGGTAGCAATATTGTCTGCACTTAAAACAGCCACATACATGTGCACAAACATTGAGCATATAAGAGCGAGGTTAGACACAAAGCAAAGCAAAGAAATGTGCAAAAAATGTTGTACAGGTATGTATGTAAGAATAGAAAACGCAAACCGCACCATTGCAATACATGAAGGCAAACAACCGATGGTGTGAAAATAAAATTCTACTAAATGAGATCCGACACTGTGGTAATAACTAGCAAATTTTTATTTCAAAGTTTAGTAAAAACACGATATTTGTCAACACAGTTTAGATTTTAAAGTCATTCTTGGGTCAATCAATCTCCTGGTGGGCCCGTTTCTTCTTCTTCCCCCGAATGCTTCTCTTGGTGCGCTGCTTGGCGTATTTTTCATCTGGGGTTTCCCGCAGCAGCAACCAGCAGAAATCAGCCATCATAGTGGTGTTCCATCTTCCTTGGTACCTTCTCTCTGCGTCCTTGATGTCCTGGTGAAACCTTTTACCTCGTTCTTCACTGTACGCCCCCAAGTTTTCGGGAAAGTAGTTCACATGGGAGTGCAAGAAATGGACTTTCAGGCTCATGTTACAGCCTTGTTCTTTGAAGGCATTGAGCATCCTGGCAACAATATCCTTATAGTTCTCATCCCGCCTGTTCCCCAAGAATTTGAGAACAACATCCTTGAAGGAATCCCAGGCTTCTTTTTCCTTCTCAGACATCGTTTCAGCGAATGCTCCATCTGAAATGAGTTTCCTTATATCAGGGCCAACAAACACTCCTTCCTTTAGCTTTGCTTCAGAAAGTCGGGGGAACTTTGAGCAAAGGTACCGAAAGCACTCACCATTTTGGAAGGGACTTGATGAATTGCTTAATGAGACCCAACTTAATGTGGAGAGGTGGTAATAGAATTTTATCACGAGGTACCAAGCTCTCATGAAGAACATTTTTCTCACCTGGTCTCAAATACTCCCGAATTGGCCAGTCTTTTTTCCCCCAGTGTAGGTTGCGGGCCCGGCTATCCCACAAGCAAAGGAAGCAGGGATATTTGGTGAAACCGGATTGCTGCCCTAATAGCATGGATAGAATTTTAAAGTCTCCACAAATCATCCACTTATGCTCATCATAACGAATCTTCTGAAGAATCAGGGCCAAATTCTCGTATTTTTCTTGGAGAATAACAGAGTGAGCAATAGGAACTGAAGCGAATGTGTTGCCATTATGAAGAAGAACACCTTTTATGCTGTCTTTTGACGAATCAATGAACAGCCGCCATTCAGCAGGATCATACTTGAGTTTAAACTTTTCCATCACTCCGTATATATCGTTGCAAAATACCAAATCTTCCTCTTTGCTGAAATACTTCAAAAATTGTGTCTCGCGGTTGCGGTACCAATAAAAAGTTGTTCCTGGTGACAATAGATTTTTCTGTTTAAGCCGAGAACCTGGCAGTTGGGCAGCATCTTTTGGGAGTCCTAAATCCCGGACTAAATCATTCAATTCAGCTTGAGAGAAAAGTTCAGGTTTCGGATCTGGTTCAGTTTCAAACTCGGAAGTACTGGACTCATCGGGAAAGGCATATGATGAGTCTCATCATGATCAGAACCGTCCACACAAATATGATCCAAAGATTTTGGTGGTTCAGGCACAGGTACTTCGTTGCTATGAGGCATAGGCCTAATTGCTGAGGGAAGGTTGGGGTAACTTATTACGTTCTTATTTTTTAAGTTGTATCCCTTCACAATGCAAGAGTAAAAATAGCAGTCACTGCTGTGGTCTCTTTGTTCACGCCACATCATAGGTATTCCGAAACGAAATGCTTGTTTTTTACCTTTCATCCATAAGCGTAGATCTTCCTCGCATGTCTTGCATACTTTGTGAGGAGCCCACGGTTTGTCTTGATCGCCTAACTTCAAACCGAAATAGGCGAAATATACTTTTTTAATAAATGCAGAAATGTTCCTCTGCCGCTTTTTGACGGTATATTCCCCACAAATAAAACAAAAACTGTCCGGAGAGTTGACGCAACCTCTGGCTCTGTGAGCCATCACAAATACACAGCACTGCAAACTACAACTGTAGTGAACCACTTCGGAATAAAGCTGGATTACGACTCTGAGCAAACAAAAGGTAATAATTAACTTGCAAGAAACTGAAATTAGACAGGAACGTTCATGTCGCAACCACCGTGTTTGAGCGAGTGAACGAGGCGAGGCGAACAGGAAAGAACATGCGCCAGCGCGAGTACTGGATTTAGCCCCCCGCCTCCCAATTGTCCTGTTAATGTTACCATTTGATAGGAATATTTAGGCAGATGTTTGGATCCCGAAAGTTTTGGGCTTGGCCTGGAAAGGGTTAAGTATTGGGCTGTGAGGAAGTTGAGTTGTACATTAATAGTGCTGCCAGCAAACACACCCTCACAGTGGCGTAACCTAAGGTGCCACATAAGGCACCCTAGAAGGCACTCCATAGGGTACATTATAAAGTGCGCTGTCTGCCAAGGCACCCTATAATATCCCCTATAGGACACCATATAAGGCACCTTATAAGACGCTTTATAGGGCGCCATATAAGGCACCCTATAGGGCGACGTATGAGGCGCCCTATAGGGCGACGTATGAGCCACCCTAAGGTGACAGTACCCTAAGGGTGGTTGTGCTGGCAGCACTAATATACAATAAAAATAGACAATGACTAAGACAGCCCTATCGATGAACCCCACTCTGGGTTGTGAACCCATGACCTCTGGCTCCATGGGGAGTGAAGTAACCAGTGGGCTAGAGCTGCTAATAAACACCCAGCTGGCTACAGGAGGCCTGCACGACAACACACCCACATTCTGCTGTGGTTACCAGGGAGATTACATACCACCACCCAACCCACCCTCTGGGGCTCAGGGTGGGGGACAGGATCTCCTGCCAACAGATCCACTTTATACCCCCCCCCCCCCTGCAATGGTGGAAGTAAAGGGGACCATCACCCCAGTCCTGCTAGGGATCAAACACCCTACAGGGCAGGCAATGCAGAGCAGTACACATCCATAACGCAATAGCAGACAGACGGCAGGTCTGGAAATGCTCAGCTGCCCCCCCACCATTATCTGACATTCTACAGCAACAAGCCTCCAGCCGCTGCACCCTGCAAGGTGTTCCAGCAAGACACATACTACCTGCAAACAGTCCGCCAGCTAGTCCATGGTCCTGGAGGAGATGCATGTACCCAGAACGGGAATATCAGCATACACACCAAGCAGATAAGTCAGTGATTGGGCCCCAAAAGGAAACCCATAAATATCACAGAAAAAAAATACTATATAGCACTATGGGGGAACCTAGCCATGCCATGGTCACTGCTCAGTCAGGGTGAGAGTGACCTCCCAGCAGGACATGCTATGGCCACCCTGTCCGTGCAGGTGGTACCGGACACTACAATGTCCAGCCATTGCCCTATGCCCTGTGCAGATGCGGCCAGGCCAGGCCACCCTATCCAGGCTATTCCCACAGTACCTTGCTCCTCATTATGCACATTGGCATGCCAATACTGGCAACAGTGCTAGCAGTGTGGGCTGTGGAGGGTGTTGGCAGCCACCACACACTGGATAGACAGACACACACTCCCCACACCTATGCCAGCATTGTGCAACTATAGAGGTGTTGGGCAGCCCAGGCCACCACACCAGTCCTGGGCACAGTGCAGGCATGGCTATGGTACACAATACTGTAGGAGTCACTCCCCAGATTGGTAAACACTGTCAGACACAAGACCTGTATCACACACTCCACAGACATCAGAAAGGTTGCTATGATGCAGCTCACTCCGAAAATTGTACTTAACCTAGGAATTGCTATCTTCCAGTAATCATAGCAACCTTTTGATAGATGTGTACCATATTCCCAGGTTTAGGGTGGCATTACTAAGGTATGCAAGTGCTAGTATTGGGAGAAGCATGCAGAGCCCAAAGTCCTGCCTCTCCAGGAGGCTTTGGATAATGGGGCCTGTGGGTGCAGGTGTGTCTGCCCCTGTTGGCTGCTGCTTTAGGGCAGAGGTTCCCAACTCCAGTCCTGTGGTGCCAAACACTGTTCAGGTTTTCATGCTGTCCCTCATGAATATGCATGAGATATATCTGCATACCATGGGGGTGGTGCATAGAAATGCAGCACAGTCATCTTTATCAGAGGCATCATGGAACCTGAATGGTGTTTGGCCCTCCAGGACTGCATTTGGGAGGCTCTGCTCTAGGTAATGTGCATGTTTATGGTGTCTGTGCCCTGTAGGGTAAAATGTAGGTGTTTTGGGCAGGTTTACGTCATCTGCACGAAAGGTTCTGTCTGTATTAGCACGTTATAGTAGTGGGTAAAATATGAGGACTGTGTTGGCGGAAATCACAGCTGGAACTTGAACCTGTGACCTTCTGCTTCTGAATACACTGGTTTTGTGCACTGCACCACCATGTTATCACAGAGATGGTGCATTCCCTGGTGATACCATAACTGTTGGTCAGACAGGGCCTGTCTGTTGCAGTGCATGGCACCCACCTACACAGGGCTAGGCCACGGTCTGCTCTAGGCAGTTGCCACTGCCCCCTCCACCACACGTATCCCTCAGCCACCTTGCTGACATGCCCTTCTGCTGTTGGAGCTGGTGGTGTGCAGTTTCAGGCAATCCAGTGTGCAGGTATGCGGCTGCCTATGGTGCGGGTTCTGGGGTAGGGGTTCCTGCATAGACGTCCACGCTCCCCCCCAGCCCCGCCTGCCAATGTTCCGTGCCCTTGGGGGTAGCTGTTGGGTACTATCCCCTGTGACACTTTGGGAAACCCACTCGTGCCCATGTTGGACCTTCAGCAGTTGCTGTCTGGCTGCTCCGCTGTTTCAGCATTCATATGGGCCACCTAGGCATCACCCTAGTCCGCACTGTGGCCCAGCTCCACCACAGCATGTGCCGCCTGCGGCCCTCTGTATCCCCTTCTCTGGCATCTGTCCAGTTGCCGTTCCGACATGCCCGCTCTGATGTTGCAGGACATGTGCACCTGTCCGATGGTGGGGAAAACCCTGAGCAGCGCTATGTCACTGTGGGCTCATTCACCTTGTATGGGGACGGCGTATAGACCCTTCCACGATTTATATCTGTTCTATGGGGCTTACTCGGGGGGGGGGGGGAGGGGTTGATGTTTCTCATTGATACCACTATTGCCCAGCTTGGTTATTGTTTTTTTCCAGTTTGTTGGGGTCATTTTCAGTGTTTCTGTGCCCTTTTTTTTCTGTGCACATGTATCACACTTATTGCTTTTTTTTTGTTTCCCTGCCTGGGCTGTACATTGCTGACACTGAAATGGTTTCTCTCCCCTGTAATGTGCCTTTAACGGTAGGTTTTCATTAGCGTTGGAATTGAGCCCGGAAATTCAGCGCGTTAGTGTGAGGGGAGCCTCTCCCCACCCACTCTCCGCCCATTGACCCCTTCTCTCCGCCCTCTCTCCACCTTCTGCGGTGTTTTACCTCGCCGTGGAGCATTACGCTCGTTAGCGCGTCATAACGCGCAATGTATAACGTTAACGCTCGTTAGCGCGTCATAACGCGCATTATTCACGATTACCGCAGTTTAGTAAACATACCCCATAGTTTACCATATTGCACTGCAAATAGATCAAGGTTGTTCCTACGGCAACCTTTTGCTATGTATATAGTTATGAAACAGTTATATGTATGTATATAGTTTAAAATCTGTTAAATGTAACTGTTGTTTTTGCTGTATTAAAAGTTCTAATGTAAACCCCTACTGATCACTGGAAGAAGGGCATAAAAATGTAACCAAATAAAAAAATATATTTAACGGCATATATGTGAAAAAATCCTTTATATAAGTCAGCCCCTCTAAGTCATGCCTCAGTGACATACTGGGGGTGGGGGAGGGTTTCAAAAGAACTTATAACAGTGGCTAGTAAACATATAAACCAGCTGTTTGACAATATTCAGCTCCCAAACAAGTGGAGGGTAATTCTATAAGGACCCACATAAATTTATGCTTGATTTCCGCACGTAAATTGTGGTATTATGGTGATTAATGAATGTGAGTGCTTATGTATGTAAATTACACTGGTTCAATTTTGTAAATACATGCATGGAGTCCATCATATGTACTTTCAGTGTGGATGCGCACAGGGGAGAAGAATGGGTAAATCACACATTTACATGCATAAAATATGCACCATCATTTAAAAGGAAGTGACTGTGGCTTAAATTTCCATTCGTTGGTGGCCACTTACAGAGCACTGTGTAGCCTTGTAGTAGTAGTAGTAGCAGCACTTTTGCTAGTATTCTGTAAAATCAAATCTGTGCATATTAACAGACACAAAAATGTATGTGAACTATGCGGCTCCTTATAGATTACCCTCATAATGCAGGAAACAGAAATTCATCTAACCACAAAAATTCATCTAACCACTCTTGCACTATTCTTATAGTGGTGCAGCAGGAATAGAGCAAAACAAAGGAGGGAGACAACATCACGGCTACAGTCGGTCACAAATATGAAATAGATATATTCAGCAGCAGCAGCTATACCTATAAAGGTGCTGAATACACATTTTTAAAATGCCACTGCTAGAGTTTAAAAAATCTGCTGACTACTGCCACCATCTAAAGCTCATATATAATGTGAATCTTATTCTTCACAGACCTGGCATTGGAAGACCATTAGTCAAGTTTGCTAAGTAATTATCATACCCAAGGACTGTTAGAATGACCAGGGGTAAGCGCACCCCTCCCTCTCTGAAAGGTTTAGAACGTGCACAGCCACAGAAGAGTCAGAATCTGAATGTGTCTAATGAAAGTAGCTTTCAATAAACTCACATGCTGTCATAAAACAATGCAGTTCCAAAAGTACCTTAAATGGGGCTCCTTAAACGGGCTTATAAAAGGGGAACTGCCCTTTTACTCACTCTTTGGAGAGTTGCAGTTGAGGTAGGCTATGGCCTAACATAGCCTGCTACCATGAAAGGTCTGCAAGTTAGGCCTGGATCCTAATTTCCATTATAGCTAGAAAAGAACCATAAATCTGTGAAAAATGAGAAAGATGTTTTAAAATGCTTAATAAGAAGTTTTCATGAATGCATAAGGGAGGGAGGAGTAGCCTAGTGGTTGGGGCAAGGTACTTCAGGCCGGAAGGTCGGGGGTTCAAATCCCACTAGAGGACAGCAACCTTGGGCCGGAAGGACTGGGGTTTCTAGTCCCACAGATGCTCCTTGTGGTCTTGGGCAAGCCACTTAACCCTCCATTGCCCATGTTCCCTGTAAGTATTAGTGTATGTGTCTCATATCCCTGCGTGTTAAATGTATCCCCCAATTGTGTTGTGACCGCTTTGATTGAAGGATAAAGCGGTATACAAAACTGTCTAAATAAATAAATAAATAAATAAAATAAGTCTTCTATTATTCTCTTGTATGTGAAAGAACAAGAAAGTAACAGTAAAAGTAACAGTATATGCATTCCAGCAGCCGAAGTTAACCTTGCAGTAGAAAAGTTACCAAGTCAAGACTATACCATTGTTCAAGCAATCCTAAGGGAGGGAGCCGGTTGCTAGGCTCCGGAAGGATTTCTAATTGGACAAATGAAGGGAATGTATAACCAATGAGAAGTTTGCATGTATCGAGCTAGAACCAATAGAACGTTTTCATGTATCAAACTGAAAAAGCGGTATAAAAAGTTATGTCTCTGTATGAACCTGCGCTCAGTACCTTTTGAAGCTTTGACTGACTGGGCCTTGTGCACAATAAACTGACTTGGACCCGGTCAATCGACTCCTGGACTTATTCATTGACTGCACTTTGCTACAGCATATTCTTGGTGCGTTGGCCGGGAAGTGCGAGTGGTAAATGGTATTCAAGTGAATAATCCATGTAATTCGCCTTGAGGTTTGGCCCGGTTCAAACCGTGACTGTCCGACCGTGGGGGAAACTTCAGGCGCCGCCGGCCCCTTTGAGCCGGAGAGGGTTCCGCCTGCCTCGGCGGGCCATCGGATCCAGCTGGCCAACACCTCCGACCCGGGGGAGTCCAGGTTCCAACTCAGAAGCTGGTGAGGTATCGGGGACCGGATCCAGTGAGTAAACATTTTTGTAATTAAATAGTCAGAAAGAACAGCCTGGGACAGCGTCTTGCGAGTGCAGGACCAATTTGGTAAATTTGGTATAGACTAACTGGGAAATCTGGGAAATCTCGCATGAGTGTGCGCGAGACAAAGGAGCCTGATCACCTCCTATAAGGGCGGTCCTAGTAAGCTCCACGTAGGGAAAGCGGAAGCTGAAACTATCGACCCTTCTTGTTTGCTTGGAATAGTCAGTCAGAAAACCTGGGTATTTGAAATATTGGAATATGATATCTTGTTGCTTGTGTGCGTGTGAATGAGAGGTCTTGAAATACAGACCAAGCGAAAATTGACTCCTAAGTAGCGCAGTTCCTGGCCGGGCGACCGCGCCCAGGTCGCGAACAGGAGGAAGCGAGTGGTGTTTGTCCCCCCCAGTGTTCTGTGGGCTGTACGGACCCCTTACCTACAGCCATACTACCTATCCTTATTGTACGTTGTCTTGTACGTCATTACGTGTACGTGGGGACATAGGGTACGTAACGTACGCAGGTACGTTGAGTACGTAGGCAGCGTAGGCAGGTACGATTACACAATGGGAGGGACGGAGTCCACGCAAACTCCGTTGGCATGTATGATCAAGAATTTCCGTAAAGGATTTTCGGGTGATTATGGTATAAAAATGACTTCATCCAGATTAAAAATGTTATGTGAAAGGGAGTGGCACGCATTAGCTGCTTCATGGCCCCGAGAGGGCACCTTTGATTTTGAGACAGTTTTACGAATTCATCAGCTTGTACTGAGAGGGTATCCCGACCAGTTCCCCTATATAGATTCCTGGTTGAGTGTATGCGAACAGTGGCCATCATGGATGAAGCGCTGTTATGAGGAGCACTGTAAAATATTTGTAGCTACTACTAGGGGAACCACTAAAAAGGTTAAGGAAGAAAAGCCACCAGTATATTCTGACCAAGAGTCCTCAGATATTCTGGATAATTTACCCCGGCACTCACAGAAATTAGTCCCCACGGCCCCACAACTTGAAGTAGAGCCGATGAGGAGCCCCCGAAAATACCAGAGCTACAGCCTAAGAAGCGCCCTACCCCGAGTGAAAGTTCCGGGTCAGGCCCAAGCACAGTAGGGGGACTTGAGTCATCTGATGAGATAGAAAGTGGAAGCTCTCCTACCAGTTCAGGGTCACCCACCAAGGAAACTGGTGCTCGAGAGCCTTATGAGTTAAGAAGCGTAACTCCCAAGAAGAAGGAGAAAGCAGGGCATCTGATGCCATTACGCCAAGTGCCTGGAATTCCTGTTTTGAATGATCAGGGTCAGATGGCGCCAGGACCAACCAGCTTAGTTTATGTACCCTTTTCTACTACAGATTTATTAAACTGGAAAACGCATTATGCTTCCTATACAGCCAAACCCCAGGAATTAACAGAATTAATGTCTAATATTATGCAAACCCATTAGCCTACCTGGGCCAAATGTCGCCAGCTCCTGTCCACCTTTTTCACTACTGAAGAGCGAGGCCGGATCGGGCAGGCAGCCCTCCGGTGGTTAGAAGAGAACCCTGTAGAAAGGGGGGCAGTAAATCCCCCACAGGCCGCAGGAACACAGAATTGAATACAGGATCCAACTCAAAGAGTCTAAAAGAGTAATAAGGATAGCAAAATCAAAGGCAGAGGAAAAGATGGCTAAAGATGTTAAGGGTGGCAACAAAAATTTCTTCAGGTATATTCAGGAAAGGAAAAAGATCAGAGTTGGAATTGCAGGACTCAGAAGTGCTGGGAAAGGACTCGTGGAAAGTGACACTGAAAAAGCGAAATTGCTAAACAATTACTTCTGCTCTGTGTTTACTAAAGAAGATCCTGGGGATGGACCAGCTGTGACTCCCAAATATAAAAATGGGAATGAAATAGATACCACACCATTCACAGAAGAAGAGGTGTTAGAACAACTTGCTAAACTGAAAGTGGACAAAGCCATGGGACCAGATGGGATACATCCCAGGATACTGAAAGAGCTCAGAGAGGTTCTTGCAGGACCGTTAAAGGATGTCTTCAACAGATCCTTGGAAACAGGAGAGGTTCCTCAGGACTGGAGAATGGCTGATGTCGTACCTCTACACAAAAGTGGTGACAGGGAAGAAGTGTCAAACTACAGGCCCGTGAGCCTTACCTCGGTGGCGGGAAAAGTAATGGAGGCACTCCTGAAAGAGTGAATAGTGAACTTTCTGAAAACCAACAGCTTGCAAGACCTGAGGCAACATGGTTTTACTGAAGGACGATCTTGCCAAACAAATCTGATCGAGTTCTTTGACTGCGTAACCAGGGAACTAGATCAGGGGCATGCGATGGATGTCATCTACCTGGATTTCAGCAAAGCCTTTGATACTGTTCCTCATAGGAGGCTTGTCAACAAACTCAGTAGCTTGGGGATGGGTCCCAAGATGGTAAACTGGATTAGAAATTGGTTGACTGACAGACGACAGAAGGTGATTGTACATGGAGCTCACTCGGATGAGAGGAAGGTGATTAGGAGGGTGCCCCAGGGTTCGGTCCTGGGCCCGGCACTGTTCAATGTATTTGTGAGTGATATTGCTGAAGGACTGAATGGAAAAGTCTGTCTTTTTGCAGACGACACAAAAATTTGCAACAGAGTGGACTCCCCCGAGGGAGTGGTTAACATGAAGAAAGATCTACAAAAGCTGGAAGACTGGTCTAAAGCTTGGCAACTACGATTTAATGCAAAAAAGTGCAGTGTCATGCACTTGGGTAGCAGAAATCCAAGAGAAATGTACGCGATAGGGGGGGAAAGATTGGTATGCACCTTTCAGGAAAAAGACCTTGGTGTGATTATCTCTGCTGATCTCAAGGTGGCAAAACAGTGCGACAAGGCGGTGGCAAAAGCCAGGAGGATTTTGGGTTGCATACAAAGAGGGATTACCAGCAGAAAGGAAGAGGTACTTATGCCACTGAATAGGTCACTGGTGAGGCCTCACTTGGAATACTGTGTTCAGTTTTGGAGACCATATCTTGCAAAGGATGTAAAAAGACTGGAGACTGTTCAGAGGAAGGCGACCAAAATGATTTGGAGCCTGCGTCAGAAGCCTTATGAGAAGAGACTTGAAGACCTAAATATGTACACTTTGGAGGAAAGGAGAGACAGGGGAGATATGATTCAGACCTTTAAATACTTAAAGAGAAATGATGAACAAACAAACCTCTTCCAAAGACGGGGAACCTGTAAAACTAGAGGGCATAACATGAAACTGCAAGGGGGTAAATTGAAAGGCAATGTCAGGAAATATTTTTTCACTGAAAGGGTGGTGGATGCTTGGAATGCCCTCCCGATGGAAGTGGTAGGGGCGAACACGGTGACAGAATTCAAAAAGGCATGGGACAAACACAGAGGATCCCTTTATAGAAATAGGATAAAAACAAAATAAACGGTACCATCTAACTTCTGAACCATATAACGTCTCAACAAATAGGGGTGTCCTACATGGAGTGGTGGGTTTACCCCTGAACAAGGATATTGGGAGGGGTGGCCTGCGCGGAGCGACAGGTGCACCTACTCTTGCCATCTTGCTGGGCAGACTGGATGGATCATGCTGGTCTTTATCTGCCGTCAACTACTATGTTACTATGTTACTAGCTGCAGAATATCCCAACGAAGATCCCAGGTAGGACCCGAATGACGAAAGGGGGCGGCGGCCCTAACCAGATTTCGCCAGGCCTTAGTGCAGGGCCTGAAGAGGGGAGGCCAGAGGGTCATGAATATTGGAAAAGTATCGGAAGTTCTCCAGGGTCCAGCTGAGAGCCCAGCTGCCTTTTATGAGCGGTTGTCTGAAGCTTATAGACTGTATACCCCATATGATCCTGCTGCTCAAGAAAATTTACGCATGGTAAATGCGGCATTTGTTAGTCAGTCCCAGAGAGACATAAAACAAAAATTGCAGAAATTAGATGGATTTGCGGGCATGAATACAGCTCAGTTAATGGAAGTCGCTCAGAAAGTATTTGTGAATCGTGAGAATGAATGAGACAAAGAAAGTGAATGGAAGATGAAGAAGAAGGCAGATCTTCTTGCTGCTGCTATAACTGAACGACGTGGAGGAGGTTTCCCTAATCAAAGGACCAGAGGACGTGGAAGAGGCCGCGGAAGCGATAGGCCTCCATTAGGTGCAAATCAATGCGCCTACTGCAAGGAAGAAGGACATTGGAGAAATGAGTGCCCGCATTTGGACTCCGCCCTTACGAGGGGAGGAGGGAGTCCCTGGAGGCCAGGAGGAAGATTTCGAAGGAGAGGAGGAATGAATCGAACGCAGTTCCGACAAGAGAGGGAAGAAGCCATTGAGGGAGTGGCAGTAGCAACGGGCTATGACCTGGATGACATAGATGAAGACTAGGCCAGACTGGGCTCCAAGTTCACCCTGGGTCCCCAGGAGCCTATGGTCAATTTAAAAATAGGGGACCAATATATGGAATTCATGGTAGATACAGGAGCAGAACATTCAGTAGCCAAGCCAGTAGCTCCACTGTCCTCACGATCTGTCACCATAATAGGAGCCACTAGAAATAAAGCCACAAAACCATTTTTACAGACCCGCATGTGTGAGCTAGGGGGACAGAAGATAATGCACCAGTTCTTGTATATGCCTGAGTGCCCTATTCCACTATTGGGCAGAGACACGCTTGCCAAACTCCAGGCCCAAATATCCTTTGCTGAAGGGGGAGAAATGCAAATGACTGTGAACCCAAGGCCTGCTGGATTAATGGTGCTGACTGTTCCCCGAGAAGAGGAGTGGCGGTTCTATAGTGCACCTGCAATAAAGTCAACCAGTCCCTGTATACCTACCAACCTGATAGCCCCACCTGAAGTTTGGGCAGAAGATAATCCACCTGGCCTAGCGAAGAACATAGCCCCTGTCATTGTCACCCTCAAGAGTGTATCAAAAATATTTATTTACTCGAATATTCACCTCTTGAAACTAGTATGACATATTGCAATTGTGTACTAAGGTCTCAGTTAAAACATACGCAGCTATTTGTAAAAAGGGGTTCATTCAAATTCACCACCCTTACTAGCGCTGCTGTTCACATCAATGACCTTTTCTTGTGTACACTCCGACAATTATCATCCTTTTTTTAAATTATTTTTATCCAAGTTTTCTTAAGATTATTAATTCACTATAAATTTTCTCATCAAATGTAAAGAAGTTCAAATCATTCTACATGTGATCAAAAACTAGCCCACTCTGCTCCAACTCATAAAGTTATTGTTATGGTGAAACTTTGACAGATTTTCTGACTCATATATTTAAAAAACTCCGTGTTGGCATTCCTTTCTCCAAAAATATATATTAGTATACTATTTGTGGAAAAAATATATATGCTTCTGATCCTTAGTATCGAATGCCATTTGAAATATCAATCATTATGCTATATACTTAGCTTCAAATGCCGTCAGAAAAATCAATCGTCGTGCTGAGTGGCTTTAATATGCTGATGCTAGCGGCTGCAGTTTGAATCCCAACGCCGTGTGTCTAAGGCGCCCAAGCGTTTCACATAGAGTGCTTCTTCAGGGGATCATATATCCATATAACATGTGTAGACTTTCCATTTGTATCCCATCGAATAGAGAAAACAGTATCTTCAAACTCAAATTCGAGATGAAAAAAGCTGTATGTAATATGTACTTTAAGTTGAGCTAGTTTCTCACGAACACAGTCTTCTGAAAAATGTTCAAGATGTCCCTCGCTTCTGTTCTTATTTGTGGGTGTTTTCTGAGGTCCTGCTCCTGGTTCTTCATCTGTGAACACAGAACAAAAATATTTGTTAAGCAATTCCGCTTTATCCTTATCGGCTTCTACATATTCCCCCCCTGCATCCTTGAGTCTGACAATACCACTCTTGCCCTTCCTCTTCTCACTAATATATCTGAAAAATGTCTTATCCCCCCATTTTATTGCATTGGCTATTTCCTCCTCCTTTTGAATCTTTGCCTTCTTGACTACTTTGCTAGCTTCTCTAAGTTTTTCCAAATACAGATGCCTGTCTTCCTCTCTCTGTGATCTCTTGTATTTCATGAAGGCCTCCCTCTTTTTCTTCACTTTTTCAGCTACTTCCTTAGAAAACCATAGCGATCTCCTTTTCCTTTTGCCTTTATTTACCATTTTAACAAAAAGGTTGGTTGCCCTTAAAATATCCCCTTTCAGTTTTGCCCACTGTTTTTCTACATCCCCCAGCTGTTCCCATCCCACTAACGACTCCCTGAGGTATTGGCCCATCTTCGCAAAGTTAGTCTTCCTAAAGTCTAAGATCCTCACCTTGGAATGGATTCTAACAGCCGAAGTCCTAATACTGAACCACATGATCTGGTAATCACTGGATGCAAAATGATCTCCCACTACAACATCAGAAACACCTTCACCATTGGTAAGCACCAAGTCCAGTATGGTCCCTTCACGTGTGGGGTCTGTTACCAATTGCCTGAATAGTTCTCCCTGTAGAGAATCCAGGATCTCCTTACTTCTAGATGATACTGCAGCAGGAATGTGCCAATCAACATCTGGCATATTGAAATCTCCTATCAGTAGCACTTCCCCTTTCCTAGCAATGCTGCGTATGTCTTCAATTAACTCTCTGTACACTTCTTCCTCTTGTGAGGGAGGTCTGTATATCACACCAATGCAAAAAGATTTCTCTTTCCCTCTTTCTAGTTTAACCCACAATGCCTCCTCTCTCCCTTTTAAGCTCTGTAATTCCAAAGCTTTAATAGTAGTTTTTACATATAGTGCCACTCCTCAACAGAGATTTTAAAAAAGGCTGATAGAGGTTGAGGGGAAAAGTTGGTAATGGAGAGGGGGAAATAGGGCTGAAGAAGATTCAGTAGGGAATTGAAGAGTAACCTTATGCACTTTGGCATGGAAATAGTCTGCTTGGGTTTGGGACGAGAGAGAAGGAGGGATTGGAGATGGAGGTGCCTTAAGAAGAGAATTGAGAGTAGAAAAGAGATGGTGGGGGTTAGAGGCATGATAGCTAGTCAGATGGAGAAATGTATTTATTTATTTATTAGTTTTTTATACTGCTTTATCACATAATCAAGGTGGTTTACAGAGAACCAACACGTACTGCACTAGGCAGTTTACAATGAACAAGGAACAGATTAGATGATACAATGAACAAATACAATGAGCAAACTTAAATAGTTTTGCTTAGCGAGTGCAATGGTGGACTGGAAAGAAGAAAACATGAATTTGAAGTGAAGAAAGTCAGAGAGAGAGCAGGATTTGAGCCAGCTGCGCTCAGCTGAGTGGGCACAGGAATATAGGTAGCGAGTAGTTGAAGACAACCAGGGCTGAGGTTAGGTGCACCTTACAGGATGTGGAAGGGTATCCAGAGTAGAGGGGAGAGAAGTATTATAGGAAGCTATGGCTTCATCAACAGACTTAAAGGACAAAGTAGAAGAGAGTAGAGTGGATAGAGTCTGTGGACTGATAGCATGAAGATTGTTAAAAAGATAGGAGGAGATTGGGCAAGATTGAGGGGGGGAGTAATGAGGAGTGAAACTTAATACGTGATGGTCACATAAGGGAAGAGCAGAAGTATGGAAATTAGAAGGTAAACAATTAGAATAGAAAACGAGCTCAAGGCAGTGACCAAGTTGATGAGTGAAGGCTGGAACAGTGCTGTGCTTTGACTTTTGACAAGTTTTCTGGAAGAAAGTGAGTTTTTCTTAGAGGAAGTAGGGTTTGTGACTGCATAAATCTGCATTTTCCATTTACTCTATCTCTCAGTCTTCTTTATTTCATTGAGGCAAGATTATTTCTATAGTTCTGTGAGGCTTTTCTGGTAGAGTTAGTCAGAAGAGAGAATCTACCCCTTCATGCATATCCAGCATGATGTCTTTTTATTGAACTGCTAAACTTCTCATTTAGTGAACAATAATAACTGTAATCAGTATTATTACATAGGGTGAACATTTCTCATATTTTTCTGTCCTTCCCATTAATATATTTTACATGACTGATGATGTAGTTATCTCTTGGAATTAAAGTAAAAGATCACTAGGAGGAAAGGGGGGGAATTGATCTGGCACCTGTAGCGAGTGTGATAAAGATTATGTATTACAGATTATGATCAGTCCAGAAATTCTGCCCTTAGCCGGAGGATAGCAGTGCCTTCTTGACAGTGACACAGTCAATGTTACTTGATAGCTTTGATTACTGCAAAGCACTATAAAGTCCTGCCTAGCTAATGCACATTTTCATGCATCTATTCCAAGCCTATTTTATAAAGGAAAGTAGGTGTCTACTTTTCTTTATAGAATGCTAGCACCTCAATTTATAAAGCACCGACATAAATTATCGTATTTTATTATTTGCACATGAACCCCCCCCCCCCTAAAGGTGGGTGTTCCAGAGTGTGCTGAGTAATTTAGAATCAAAGGGTAAATGGTTAATGTATGCTACTGAAGAGATCAGATGAGGGGCAACATTAAAACAGCAGCCTGCAGTAACAGTCACTGGGCTAGCAGAGCTGGAAAGTAAACATTTAGGGGGGATATGCAAATCACTTCCTGTGCTGAAGGAGCAAAGGTAATCCAGGCTTGGGAGTCCAGCAGCAGATAGGAGCCACAAGGCCCAAAAAGGGCCCAGCAGCAGATCAGCTCATTGGGGAGCTGCAGTGGCAGAGAATCAGCTCCAGAGAGAGCTGTGGTGGCAGAATCAGCTCCAGAGAGAGCTGCAGCAGCAGAGAGTCCATTCCGGACTGGGAGCCACAAGACCCAGGGAGGTCCAATGGCAGATCAGCTCAAGGGAGTGGACAGAAGTGCAAAACCCTCTCCGGATTGGATGAGAGCTTGGAGGAGACGGAGCCAAGACTACAGCCTCAGCGATTGGACAGAACTAAAAAGCTTCTACTTTCACAAGCAGCCACCGGTCCAGAGCTCCAGCAGTGGGTGAGAAAGGGCTGGTGGACAAAAGGAAAGGGAGAGAAGTTAGGAGACAGGTTAATAAGATTAAATCTATACTCTTTAAAAGTTTACTTAAGTCACTACATATGGATTGTTTGAAGTGCCTTTATTTCACCTTACCTGCTTGAACCACTTATTATAATATGGGTTGTACATACCGCATTATGTTATCACAATACCTAATGTATATAGTTGTAAATAAATTGTAAATACTATTGAAGCCAGCCTTATTCACAGCAGTGATTTTGAGAGGTTTCCTGCGGTGAAAGAAGGGAAATCCTACTCGCTAACACCTTTCTTCCCCAGATGGAGGCACCAGGCGCCAAACGGACAAGGACAGAGCCTTTCCTCGAAGGGACTCCAGCCTGAGTGGTCTTGGACCCAGAAGCGCACCCAAGTGGGCACTACACACGTGTGTATGCACTTCAGCCACACTATGCCCAAATTCCACCCATGTACATACCCACAATGAAAGTACATGCCATTGGCTCAGCCCATATATTGTCAGAATAGTGACTGCCTCGGTTATGTGTGTAAATGTCCATTTGTTGTTATTTCAGAATCAAAAGCTGGATTGCAGGGTAGTATAAGGCAATACTGTATGTGCCAAAGAGGAATTTACAGCCATTACAGAGTAATTTATTATTGGGTCCTGGTGTAAAGATGTGAAAGGTTATTAGGTAAAAGCACTGTAAGAATGGAATTTACTCCCAAAAGACTTGTGTGGAATTTCAAATTTGATGTTTTTTTTAGAAAGCACCTAAAAAATGTATTTCCTAATTTGAAGCTGGCTGGTTGTAGCTAAATGAATTGATGGATGAATGGAAGTGGTTTGACTTATGGGGAGGGGGGGTTACTATGGAGTTTTAAAATGATATTGTTATAGTTTGCGCTATGGGGGCTTTTGTTTTAATAATTAAGTTTTAGATGCTATTGTAATTGTGGGATGGGATGGCATGCTAAGCTTAGATTATGCTATCTTTTGATATGATTTTCTGATTGTATTGTAAACCCTTTTGAATGCTGTGCATCAGGAGGGTGGTACCAGATAAAAATAAATAAATCTGATGTTATGAGGTGGCATGCAGTGTCATGCTTTGAACCATGCTGTATTATAGTGTCTCATGTGATTGAAAGATACTATAGTACATCTATAGTACATCTCCTCCCTATTGCTTGACTATAGGGAGGAGATGAGAAAGGCATGGCCTAAGGGGCACCCATTCTTCTACTCCTTATTGATAGTCAGTTTGCCATAGTGAGAAGAGCATTTGCTCAAGGATTAGTGTAAGAAGGCAGATGAACTTGGGGTTAGAGAAGGTGAGACGAGAGTTTGAGAGCAAGAAAACACTAGGGACTGGATGTTAAGAAAGGGGACCAAAAATGGGAGAGAGAGAGAGAGAGAGAGAAGACCCTTAAAGGAAATTTGAAGGGAAGAAGACTGGAGCCCACATAGAGAAGCTTCCTTCCCCTCTTTGCAGCTCCTCCCTCCCTAGGTTTTGGGTTCTATTCTCTATTGCCTCAATCCTGGAATCTCTTCCACTCACCATTCTCCCCAAAATCTAGAACCTCCCACCTTCTCTCTTTTTTTTTTTATCCCCGAGATTCCTTCTTCCCTGCCTTCCTCCTCCTCTGAGATTCCCTCTCTTTCTCTCTCTCTCTCTTTCTTTCCCTCAAAATAAAGTATCCAGACAGATAAACAAGAGAGTAAAAACAACAATATATACAAAGTAAATTTACATGTTAATATGCAAAGTGATGCAAATTCATGCAAATGTACCAGGACTATGTTGAGACTACACAGTAAAATGGTACTAATTCATTTAATACAGCAACTGCAGTGCCTTATTTTCCAATGCATGCATTTAGCTCGAACAAAGTCATCTTTTACAACAGAAACGTGTGAAGTTATAGAGTGTGACCTCTGACTGTCACTATGTGTAATCGGTTCATATCTGTTCTGGAACTAATGGGTTTTCTAGCTTAACCTTCTCTAAATAATTGTCACAGCATGTGCTGTCAGAAATGCCACTGATAAAACCAGATGGTGTGACCAATAGCCTATGACCCACACATCATGTCACTAATAAACAAATAGCCCATATGATACCCCCTCCCTCTGTGCCATCCATTAAAGTTTGCAAAAGATACAGTAATAGCAAACTGAGCATGTCAACATGTTTGCCTTTATCTCCTGAATGTCTGAAATCCTAAAACATGAGTTCCAGTTTTTTTAATATGCAAACTACCTTGGACCTTCTTCCAAGATCAGCGAGGCAGTGCATATGTTTTTTATAAAGAAATAAAAGAGAATTAAGAATGAGAATTATGGAAAAAATGGACCATAAAGAAACATTTAGGAAGTCCCTGACGTTGAAGGCTATTTTAGAACCATCTGCAAGGGCAAACAGCAGCATTTACACAGGTAGATTGGCTACATGTGCAAACAGTGATTTCAGGAAGCAAGTTATTTACATACTGTAGATGGTTGGGTCACAGATATCAAGGAGGCATGCTTTGGGTATGCCAAATATTTATGCATGTTTCCCATTTTACAATGAGAATACACATATATTTTACAAATGGCTTTTTTTACCAGCTCAGAGGCATGCATAAGTGTTGGAAAAGAGCTCATTCTGGCCAGGGGATTAATTTTTCATAATCCCCATTTCTTAATTTTGCACCAAATGTTAAAAAAATATTTTGTGGTTTACCTAGTTAATTGGCACCACTGGAGGAGAATTTTAGAAGAGATGTCCAAGTGCAATCTAGGACAGCTAAGCCAGAACATCTGAAACAAATGTGGACATCTGCAGGGGCGTCTATATAGACATCCCCGAACCATATTTTAGAAACTGGATATCTTGGATAACCTAATGGTTAGAGTAGCAGGCTAGAAACAGGGCAATCAGGATTCAAATACCATTGCTGGCATTGAACTAAGTACTTGAGATGATGGCATGTTTTCTTCTCTACACCCTCTGGATGTTTTCCAGCCAAAACAAGTTCTTACCTGGAACAGGTCTAAATTTAGACACTGCACCAGACATCCATGACATCTCTAAGATCAGATGGGAGCATCCAGGTTCCTGGAAAACTCCCAGCCATGCTTCTACCATGCCTCCATTCAGACTTGGAGGTCCCCAGAGCCGGCTTTCAAAGTGATTCTGGAGACATCTCTATGCCCATTTTTTGGACAGCCAAAATGCCCCCCATATGTTTTAAAATCAGGCTGCTATACATATAAGTGCCAGCACTTATAAAATATAAGGGGGTTAAGGAGAAGCAAACTGAAACCTACAGTAAGGGGGTTATTCTGTGCCAGGAATAGTGGGGATTGGGTCGTCCATCCCCACTATTCGTGCCTTCTCCCAGCTGCGATTAACTCCCCAGCCAGTTGTGCAGGGAAGTTAGACAGGGGTGGGGACGGGGCAGCTCAGGGGCGGAGTCTGGGTGGAGTCAGGGCAGTCACCAGTCCTGGACGTACAGGGACAATTCTAATGTCGGCCCTGTACATCCAGGGCTGGACGAGGCGAACACAAAGAGCAGGAGACGTAGAGTGGATTGGCAACTTGTTTATTGGAACGAACCCCAACGCGTTTCGGCAACGCCTTCCTCAGGCAACGCCTTCCTCAGGGGGAGATATTGCTTTAATAACAAACATATATAATGAAACAATGGAATTAAAACATAAAGTGCAATTAAAACAATCAAATTAATTCAAAACAGTTAAAAAACAGTTAGAAAAGCGATGGCATATTAAAAAGAAAAAACTCATACAAAAGTAATTATGACTGTATCAAATAACAAATGCATCATAGAAACTACTAATAAAAACACATCAATAAAAGTACTAATAAAAATACTAATAAAATAACGAATATACTAATAAAAAACACAGGGCTGAGCAACCACAACAATATAATAAACCATACATTAGTGAAAGAAAGCTATAATTGGAAGGACAGTATGATGCTGAGAAAGAGGACCGATGATCCAAAATTAAACAATGTGAACAAACTAATAATAGAATCTTAAATAAATAAATAATTAAGAACTCATTAATACAAAAACAATGAACTAATTACTTGGGCTAAAACATTAAACGCATGACTATTAGTCATAAATAAATAAATAATTAAAAACTATTTGATGCAAAAACAATGAACTAATTACTTGAGCTAAAACATTAAACACATAAATACTACCACAATGAACTAATTACTTAGGCTAAAACATTAAACACATGACTATTAATCATAGAATCATAAATAAATAAATAATTAAGAACTCATTAATGCAAAAACAATGAACTAAATCCTTGAGCTAAAACATATGAATACTGCAACAAGGGGAGTAACACAGTTGAACTCGACATTAAGACAAAAATAAAAAAGTATTGTAACAACTCCTGAAAGCTGAATGCTGCGCTAAAAGTGAAAGTGATACTAAGCCTCGGGCGCTCACTAAACACAAACACAGGAATCGTGTATGTTCTAGCGGTGGTATTATAACAGTAAACCACTGAAACAAGATGTATAAGATGTCGACCTTAATAATAAGACACTGTGAGCATTAATGTGTAATATAAGTAAGAATACTGATAGGTATAATTAGGAAGAGGCATAGACCAATTGCCAAAGACAGCTTATGAAATAGAAGTAAAAACAAGAAAACCAAGCAGGTAATAAAAGTAATGCATCTCAAGTAAAGAACGGAACATACCAATACTAATAAAAATTATAGAGAACATACTATATGAAACTGCTCTTAATAAAAAATATACTAATGCATAGACGGCTCAGTGTGCAGTAAAAGAGAGACTGGAAGAAACAAACTATAGTTATAAACGCCGACTTAAAAGTAGAGTGGTACTAAGACTCGAGCACTCACCTACACAAGCGCAGAAGTCGTGTATGTTCTAGCGGTGATGTTATAACAGTAAACCACTGAAACAAGATGTACGATAAGTTAACCTTGATAATAGGACACTGTGAGCATTAATGTGTGATATAAGTGAGGATGTAGATAAGTGTAGTAAAGAGGGGGCATAAACTAGATGCCAAACAGCTGTAAAATGAAAGTAAAAACAAGAAAACCAGGCAGATTATACAATGAGAGTAAAACATCACAATTAAGGAGTGGCGTTTATAACTATAGTTTGTTTCTTCCAGTCTCTCTTTTACTGCACACTGTGTTCTCTATAATTTTTATAAGTATTGGTATGTTCCGTTCTTTACTTGAGATGCATTACTTTTATTACCTGCTTGTTTTTCTTGTTTTTACTTCTATTTCATAAGCTGTCTTCGGCAATTGGTCTATGCCTCTTCCTAATTATACCTATCAGTATTCTTACTTATATTACACATTAATGCTCACAGTGTCTTATTATTAAGGTCGACATCTTATACATCTTGTAACCAAGGCAGGCGGACCCGGCACTGCAGGCCCCTGCCTTACACCCCCTTCTCCCCCACAACCCACCCACCCCCTTCCACAAAACAACACACACCAAACTTTTATGGAACAGAACTGGTCGCAGCTTTTATTAGCCAACAAATTTTAACAGTCAACAATTACATTTCCTTACCACTCAATTAGCGGCACCCGGCTGCACCAGCCATCCTCAGCAAAGTGCCTGCCACCGCTAATACCGTAACTCGCCACCCGGCAAGTTACCATACCTCTCTCCCCCGACTTCGCCGTTCAGCAAAAGTCGTCCGAGGGTTTGACCGGGTCAGGGGCACCCCGCCCCCGCCCAACTGTAGCCTGCTGCTCCGGACCCCGGAAACCTCCGGGATCCGGGCCCCCCCCCATCCCCCGCTGCAACACCCCACCAAACCCCCCTTCCCCCACTGCCTGACATTAGGGAGGGAGGGAGGGACGCCGGCACCAAAGCAGCCTCCGCACGACTGACCATGCGGAGGCTGCTCGGCCCCGATCCCCCCTCGCGCCCCCACGCAAGCAGCTTTAATTGGCTCCCTCGGGGCAGCCACCCAGGGAGCCAATCACTTTAAAAGATGCGCGCTCGCGCCCGCCCAGGGCCGAGCGCGCCCAAGCCGACCAGGCCGCGCACAGGGTCCCCGCGCCGGGCCGCGCGCCCGGTTAGCCTCGGCCGCCGGGACCCTGCCCGCGGCCTCGTAGTTTCAGTGGTTTACTGTTATAATACCACCGCTAGAACATACACGATTTCTGTGTTTGTGTTTAGTGAGCGCCCGAGGCTTAGTATCACTTTCACTTTTAGCACAGCATTCAGCTTTCAGGAGTTGTTACAATACTTTTTTATTTTTGTCTTAATGTCGAGTTCAACTGTGTTACTCCCCTTGTTGCAGTATTCATATGTTTTAGCTCAAGGATTTAGTTCATTGTTTTTGCATTAATGAGTTCTTAATTATTTATTTATTTATGATTCTATGATTAATAGTCATGTGTTTAATGTTTTAGCCTAAGTAATTAGTTCATTGTGGTAGTATTTATGTGTTTAATGTTTTAGCTCAAGTAATTAGTTCATTGTTTTTGCATCAAATAGTTTTTAATTATTTATTTATTTATGACTAATAGTCATGCGTTTAATGTTTTAGCCCGAGTAATTAGTTCATTGTTTTTGTATTAATGAGTTCTTAATTATTTATTTATTTAAGATTCTATTATTAGTTTGTTCACATTGTTTAATTTTGGATCATTGATCCTCTTTCTCAGCATCATACTGTCCTTCCATTTATAGCTTTCTTTCACTAATGTATGGTTTATTATATTGTTGTGGTTGCTCAGCCCTGCGTTTTTTATTAGTATATTCGTTTTTTATTAGTATTTTTATTAGTACTTTTATTGATGTGTTTTTATTAGTAGTTTCTATGATGCATTTGTTATTTGATACAGTCATAATTACTTTTGTATGAGTTTTTTCTTTTTAATATGCCATCGCTTTTCTGTTTTATAACTGTTTTTTAACTGTTTTGAATTAATTTGATCGTTTTAATTGCACTTTATGTTTTAATTCCATTGTTTCATTATATATGTTTGTTATCAAAGCAATATCTCCCTCTGAGGAAGGCGTTGCCGAAACGCGTTGGGGTTCGTTCCAATAAACAAGTTGCCATCCACTCTACGTCTCCTGCTCTTTGTGTTCGCCTGGACGGTTTGCAGGAGCGTCTGCTCCTCTTTGTGCATCCAGGGCTGGAGACATGTGTGGGGACGTTATTCCACCTCCAATGTGGAATAACTTCCCTGGACGTTGCATTTTTATGAGCCAGGGGCATGGATGGGGCAGGGAGGGCCGGAGGACATTCCTCGCAGCCTGACCCTAGCCTTCGGGGGACAGATCGGGGGTCAGGCTGCAGGAAATAAGCATTTTTCCCCGGCAGCTGGTATCGCTGCTCTTCAATGGTGCCGTAGTGCCATGGCAACATGACGCCATGGCACTGCGGCTCCATTGAAGAGCCTTGACGGATTTTCCGGGGACAGTCCTGCACATGTAGGCCAGACTGAATCGCAGTCCCGGCCTGCATGTGCAGGACTGTTTGCGATTCTGATCCAATGGGGATCTACGTCCAGGACAGAATCGGGCCCTAAGAGTGAGAAATTGATAGCTGCAGCCCAGGATAGTGGATTGCGGATGAAATGGTTTACAGCAAGCAGAAAGATAACCGGTAAAAGAGACATGCAAATTCTGTGAGGAAATAGTTACTTTCCAGTTGTAAAATTCTGATGGCAGAAAATGTTTATATAAAAAGACACAATGAGGTGGCACATCTTATCCACTGGAAACTTTGTAAGCATTACAGCATCGCTGTACTGGAAAAATACTTGGATCATGATATTAAGAGAATGAAAAGTTATGATAACTTGGGACATTCTCATTCTGATGGATAAGAGGTTGATGTGAGGAAACCCAGCATAGTGGTAAAGGAGAAAACCACTAGAATGGCATTGATAAAAGAGGTGTCAGTTAAAAGCAATTATTCTCTGAACCATATGGAGAAGGAAAACATTCTAAAGTATAAAGAAATGCAATAGGAGACTAAGGGGTATGTTTACTAAACTGTGGTAATGTCATTCACGTTTGGTTCCGCGGTAAAGGTACAGATGCCCATATAAAGGCTCGGGCGGTGCATCGTTACAGCAAGCCTTATCAGCTAACGCATGTTACAAACTACCGCGCGGTTCAAGGTGCCTCATAAGGCACCTTACAACGCGCCTTGTAAGATGCCCTGTAAGACGCTCTGTAAGGCACCCTGTAAGGTGCCTGGTAAGGTGCCTTGTAAGGCGCCCTATAAGGTGCCTGGTAAGGCGCCCTGTAAGGTGCCCGGTAAGGTGCCTTGTAAGGCGCCCTGTAAGGTGCCTTGTAAAGCACCTTGTAAGATGCCTCATAAGGCACCCTATAGGGCTCCTTAGGCTAAGCGCCGTAGTAGGCACCCTTGGACAAGACACTCTAGAAGGCACCCTGGGCTATGGAACCATAGGTTAAGGTGGCCTAACAAGGTTATGGTGCCCTAGGTTAGTGTGCCCTAAGGGCTGCAAGGTGCTGCAGGATGACATGCATGACCTGTGAGGAACAGAGACAGATGTAGCCCCAATACTAGACAGAGCACTCAGGAAAGGCAATGAACAGGTGAGTGAAGGAGGGAGAGCTGGGAGCCGCTGGACCCACCATATAGCGGAAGGGCTTTCAGGTAAGGTTTGCCTCTTTGCGGATGATACCAAAATCTACAATAGAGAAGACACCCAGGAAGGGGTAGATAACATGAGGAGGGATCTAGCTAAGCTTGAAGAATGGTCTAGAATTTGGCAGCTGGGATTTAATTTTAAAAAAATGTAAGGTCATGCATTTGGGCTGCAGCAATCCAAGGGAGCAATGTAGTATAGGGGGTGAAGTACTTTTGTCCACTAAAGAAGAGCGGGACCTAGGCGTGGTTGTGTCTGATGATCTTAAAGTAGCTAAACAGGTAGAAAAGGCAACGGCAAAAGCTAGAAGGATGCTTGGGTGCATACGGAGAGGAATGGCTAGCAGAAAAAAGGAGGTGATAATGCCTCTGTATAAGTCTTTGGTGCGACCTCATTTGGAGTATAGTGTGCGATTCTGGAGACTGCACCTTCAAAAGGATGTGAACAGGATGGAGTCGGTGCAGAGGGTGGCTACTAAAATGATTAGTGGTCTTCATTATAAAGCATATGAGGACACACTGAAGGATCTTAATATGTACACCTTAGAGGAAAGGCGGGATAGAGGTGATATGATTGAGATGTTTAAATACCTCCATGGCATAAATGTTCAGGGAGAGAACCTCTTTCAATTGAAAGCAAGTTCTGCTATGAGGGGACATGGGATGAGGGTGAAGGGAGATAGATTCAGGAGTGATATGGGGAAATATTTCTTTACAGAAAGAATAGTGGATCCGTGGAATAGTCTCCCAGTGGAGGTGGTAGAGATGAGGACAGTAACTGAATTCAAAAAAGCATGAGACAAACACAGAGGATCTCTAAAGGTAAAAAGGGGACTGTTGTAGTTGTTATGGAAGGACAGACTAGATAGGCCATATGGTCTTTTTCTGTTGTCATATTTCTATGTTTCTATGTTTTTATATGGCTGCCAGTACTGATGACAAACATGGTGGGGGCAACTGTACCACAGCACAGGGTGTTGGCAATGTAAAGTACTGGAAAGACAGTTGGTGGCAGATGATGGGAATACGTGTCCCCCAGTGGAGGCGGGGGTGGCAGGATAGTTACAATGATGGGTGGACAGAGGAGTGGGGGTGCCATGTAGATCAGGCACAGGTGAGGCAAGCATGATGAGGCGCAATGCAGGAAAGGGTAGCAGTGCAGGACATGGGGTGGCAACCTGCACAGGCAGACAGGACTCTACACAGCTGACAGACGCAGATAGATGGACCGAGGGAATGTTGGCAATTGTGGCGAGGGTATTATGGGCTGGCAGCATAGATCTGCAAAATATGACTGTTACAGGCATGCACACTATTTGAGTAAGACAGGCATAAGAGGAGGGAACAATGAGGAATGGAACCCATGAACACTGCTGAGAATGGCATTGTATTAACCAGTAGGTTATACCTCCGTGGTGCATGTCACAGCAATGGCTGGGTACAGAACGACTGCAGGTCACCGCACAAACTGTCTGCTCTGAGTGCCAGGATAGGGTAACCCCACCAGTACCCATGATGCAATGCATATGCTGAATAGCTGTCTACAGCTGATCACCAAATGGGGTCTGCACCTCTGGTACCTCAGCTTGGAAAGACAAAATGACAGTGCGTGATACTGGCACAGTGTAGCTACAGACCATGCCATTGTGCAGGTTCTGTGTTCACCCTGAGGGATAGGATGGGTGCCCAGCACTAGGTCCACAGTACATGTGGTGCTAGAGATAGGTCCTGCTGTACATCCTCATCACTACCAGTGTGTAACAGGTATTCCTTGCAGTGCAGCCGAAGATAATTTGGTGTCCATCTGTATCCTGCAGTCAAATGTGGTCCTCTGCGACCAGACACCACCCAGATTAGTGTGTACCCCGTGTTAGGGTCTGGCTGACATGGGCACCTGTTATCAGGGCAGAGGGGTTTCTAGACCTGCATGAGGTGTGTGTAGCAGTGCCTAGAAGGTCAAAGTGGTATACACTACATACCCCCCAAAGGGCCCACATCACCCTTTTTGAAGGTAAGGGACAGGTACCCCAGCCCCGGTGAAGCAACCTCCATCCTGCTGGTATAAGATAGCCCTCCAGTGGCAGACCAGCAGCAATGTTGGGGGTTAGATCTGGAACACCCCAACTGCCACACAACACTGTCTGCCAGTTACAAGCAGACAGCACCTTATAGATGTTCCAACCATTCACAGTCTAACTGCAGACAACCACTAGTCAGTCCATAGTGCATGCTCACAGAGGAACTACATGCACCAAGCAGGCATCTCAGTGATTGGGAGCCCAGCACTGGAAACACAAAAGTATCACTGGAGGCAGATAGTTTATAGCGCTATATGGGAGCCTAGACATGCCATGGTCACTGCTCGGTTAGAGTGAGTGCCCTCCTAGCATGCCATGCCGTGGCCACCCTGTCCATGCAGGTGGTAGTCAGGCACTACAGTGTCCCAGCCATTGCCCCACACCCTGTGAAGATGCATCCTGGCCAATCCGCCCTATCTGTCCATACCCACAACACCTTGCTCCTCATTATTTATTTATTTAAACAGTTTTATATCCTGCTTTTTCCTTCAATCAAAGCGGTCAATACAGTACAAGGATATACAAAGGAAAGGGAAACATAAACCACTTTCTAATTGAATCAAAGTGATGGAACAAGGGGGTACATAGAACAGGGATGCACAACACATACATTACAATAAATTTAACTACAAATACATACCAGCAGACAGACCCAAATTAGCACAGCCGTTTCCTCGGTCCCGCACGGTCCAATGCCTAAGGACCATGCCAAAGGGCCCTCTGGCGAGGCCCTCAGACGCAGGCCCGCAAGGCATGGGCGCGCTCCCGCATCGGCGGTTAAATGCCATTGTAGGGCACATTTGATTGGTGGTGTCAGGAGGCACGGAGGAGCTCCCACTCAATCCCTCTGTTGCCGATTGACTGCTTCTGGTCCTGGGTGCGCTCCTGCATCGGCGGTTAAATGCCGTTATAGAGCACATTTGATTGGTGGTGTCAGGAGGCACGGAGGAGCTCCCACTCAATCCCTCTGCTGCTGATTGACTGCTTCTGGTCCTGGGCATGCTCCCGCTAACTCTGGTAACAGTGGGACATTGTGGGCCTGGTGAGGTTTGGGCAGCCACAAAACAATAGACAGACATACACACACACACTCCTATTGCAGCATTGTGCACAGATAGGGGTGGTTGGCAATCCTGCCCGCCACACTGGTCCTGATCACCGTGCTGACATTGCTAAACTGTGCAGGAAGTGGTAGTAGTAGTGCCCTGGTGATAACTGCAGCTCAATGCTGGGGCCAACAACCTGACTCTCCATGCATCTTTGGATTGTGGAACCTGTGTAAGTGGGTGTTTGTACCCCTGTTCACTGCTGCTTTGGCTTTGCACATGTTGCTGTTGTATCTGCATTGTAGGGTAAAACATAGGGACATGCTCTGCAGGAACCACAGCTGGGGATTGAACTTGTGACCTTCTGCTTCTGGACACACTGGCTGGGTGTACTGCACCACACTGTTGCCACAGATGCATGGTGGTCCCTGGGGCTACCCGTACTTTTCCTCAGCCAGACCTTTTATGTTGCACTGCACATCACATACTGGAACATGGCATGGCCTAGGTCCACTGCAGGCAGATGCCACTGCGCCCTCCAGCACGGGCACACCCCCCCCCCCCCTGCCATGCTGACATGGCCATATGCTGTCGGTGCTGGTAGTGCGCAGTCCCAGGCCATCCACTGTGTGGGTAGGTGGTCGCCTAGGGAACGGGGTCTGGGTCATGGTGCATACATGAGCATCCTCACATCCCCCCCATCACCGCCTACCAATAGTCTGTCCCTTCCGCTTGGGGGAGGGTCGGCTGGGGGGCTGTCAGGTCAGTGCCCTGGCAACTGTTAGCTCTGGTGGACCAGGTAGATGTAGGTGGATTGTGTTTGGCCTTTGTCAGCTTCTGTCATGCTGATTTCCAGTTTCTATGTTCCTATGTGCCACCTAGGCACCCGCCTAGTCCACCCTGTGCCCCAGCTGCCCCCGCTACATGTCCCGCCTGCAGCCCCCTATGCCCCACTTGCACCACCACCATAGTGGCCTTTCATACTTGGGCACTATGCTGTTGCTGGTGCAATGCTGGTGTTATGCTGGTGCTGGTGCAATGCTGGTGCTATGCTGTTGCTGGTGCAAACTACTATCACGTTTCTTGGGCTCCCTGACTATGCTGTACATTGCTGACACTGAAATGGTTTCTCTCTCCTGCAAATGTATATCTAATGGGAGGTTTTCATTCGCAGTAGGATTCAGCCCTTCAGTTCAGCGCGTTAGTGTGCAGGGAGCCTCTCCCCACCCACTCCCCACCCATTGACCCCTTCCCCCCACCCTCTCTCCACCCTCTGCGGTGTTTACCATGGCCGGGGATGTTAACGATCGTTAAGTAACGCTAACGCGCGTTAACGTTACATACCGTGCGTTAACGTTACCTAACGATCGTTAACGTTACATAACGCACGGTCTGTAACGTTACCGCAGTTTAGTAAACATACCCCTAAGAATATGTGGCAGAAAGATAGGACATATTTCTTTACTGTATTGGGAGGCACAAGCCTGATTAAGAGGGGTTTCTAATCACACCTTGACAAGTTGCCTATATTGTAAATATTACACCTTGTGAACTCCAGAAGGAAACTCTCTTTAGGGCAATGCATGTGAGGTTTATTGCTGTCATGATATGAACAAAAATAACCCATTTAGAGAAATTGCCCTCGGTATAACTCTTTAAGTCAAAGGAAGTGGTCCCCACTGAAAACCTCACCTACCCTTTTATTGGATATCATTCTCACTCTCAAAATACAGGTCTCTAGAATTTGGTTATTGATTCAGAAAAGATATTTTAAGCAGGAAAGCACAAAAACGTGAGATAATCCTGGACTTTCATGATGGTCTAAAGCTATAAGTGAGGTTTCTTAGACTAAACTCTTATGCAATATTTTGTAACAGAAATCACATCTGGAGTAAGCATCAACCTCTGACCCACCCCACCCTTATCAGACCCATGTTCACTCATACCGTAATGACCACATTGCAAATGGGCCTTCAGAGTCACAATACACAGCACTGTAGGCACTCCAATGGACTAATCTTTTAAAGAACATTCATATTTGCCAAAGGAATTATTCTTGATAAAAGGAAGCCGATATCTTGACTCAATTGGGAGGATTGGATCATAGGCACTACTTCCAAAGCAGCTAAAAAGGTTTGGTCTATCTGCAAAGAGAATGAATAGATATTGTTTCTTTGATTTGGGCCAAGGTCTTAGAGATGTATTATATATATAAATTGCATCATAAAATAATAGATGATGGCAGTCTGACATTTCTGTATAAGTCTCTGGTGAGACCTCATTTGGAGTATCGTGTGCAAATAAGGAGACCGCACCTTCAAAGGGATATAAGCAGATTGGAGTCGGTGCAAAGGGTGGCTACTAAAATGTTAGAGGTCTTTCATTATGAAGCATATGAGGACAAACTTAAAGATCTTTAGAGGAAAGGAGGGCTGGGCGATATGATAGAGACCTTTAAATACCTTCTTGGCATAAATGCACAGGAGAGTCTCTTTCAATTGAAGGCAAGCTCTGATACGAGGGGACATTGGATGAGAGTGAAAGGGGATAGACTCAGGAGTAAGATGCGGAAATATTTTTTTACGGAAAGAGTGGTAGATGTGTGGAATAGTCTCCCAGTGGAGGTGGTGTACTCAAGGACAATATTTATTTATTTATTTATTTATTTATTTATTTATTAACATTTCTTACATACCGCACTATTTGGCATCAGGGACAAACACAGAGGATCTCTATTGAAGTTGATATGGAAGGGCAGACTAGATAGGCCGTGTGGTCTTTTTCT
Organism: Ichthyophis bannanicus; assembly: GCA_033557465.1. Classification (NCBI taxonomy): domain Eukaryota; kingdom Metazoa; phylum Chordata; class Amphibia; order Gymnophiona; family Ichthyophiidae; genus Ichthyophis; species Ichthyophis bannanicus. The sequence continues at coordinate 103,642,528 of CM066035.1, forward strand.
GCCATTTCGATGTTTCTATTAAAGCAAATCTTTTTTTATCATACTGTCCAGCATTGGCTGCATACAGTACATGTTCCTGCATGCAATGGGGTAAACATAGGATTGGATCAAGCCTGTTGGGTGCATTTGGACCCAGTTGGTAACCCTAGTGCTTAAGTATTTTAATCTATTAGACAGATCCTTTATCACAGTTTCTAATCAGGATTTTTCCCAGCCAGCACACACCCATGCCCAACTGTCTACAGGGTACAATTACAATAGCCAGTAAAGTTCCTTCTTTCAGCTGATATGATCCTCAGTAGTGCAGACCACAGCCTAGGGCTTTAACCTGACATCCTCTATTCCTTAATAAAATCTGTAGCAGCATTCTTTCCATTAAGCTCTTTCCTCACTTTAACTAAGCCCAGTTCCATCCACCTTTGTGTTATTCCGGTTCATCCTCCTGCTTTTACAAACCGTGGGGCCCTAACCTTTTAAGCCTTTCCTTGTAGGGGTATCCTTCCATCCCCTTTACCATTTCAGGAGCTCTTCTCTGTACCTTTCTATTTCTGCTTTATCCTTTCTAAGATATGACGACCAGAATTGCCCACAATATTCAAGATGCAGTCGCACCATAGAACAATACAGAAGCATTATAATATCCTTGGTCTCCATTCCTTTCCTTATGATTCCTAGCTTCTATTTGCTTTCCTGGCCGCTGCCGCACACTGGGAGGAGGGTTTCACTGTAGTATCTATGATGATACCCAGATCCTTTTCCTGGGTGGGGATTCCTAATGTGGAACTTTTCATCATGTAACTGCAGTTTGGGTTGTTCTTTCCTAAGTGCATAACTTTGTACTTGTCCCAGGGCCGACCCGTCCACTAGGTGAGCCAAGCGGCCAACTAGGGCGGCAGGCCCAGGTGAGTGGCAGCAGTGGCACACATGAACAGTAGCAGTGGCACATATGGGCGGCCATGCTGACCCCACTCCTCCCCCCAGCTGCTGCTGATTCCATTTGTTGAGAGGGGGGAAGCAAGCAGCAGTAATATTTCCAAAAGCAGCAACAAAAAGCCACTGCGCATTTGGAAATATTGCCACTGCCCACCTCCCCCTCCTGAGATGGAATTGGAGGCAGCTGAGGGTGGGTGATAGCAGCTGCAGCTGGGGGGGGGGGGGGGTGGCGGTGAGACTGACTTGTCCACATTACATTTCATCTACCAACGGCCAAAGTGAATCACTGGACTGAAGACGAAAGCCACTTCTGAGCACAGCAACAATCATTTGGCACCATTGGCCCGGCCCTGCTGCACAGCACCAGCCGACCCAACCTGATGATGGCCCAAGTCCTAAGCCCGAGAGCGCAGCACCTCAGCCCTGGCTCTGCCTCACAGCTCTAGCAAAGGGTTCCAGGAGCTTGAGACAGCTCTGTGCTGATTCTGTAGTGCTGCTGGTCAACTGCAACACGGGTATTTCAGTCTGGCCCCATGAGTGAGGAAGACCAGCTCATGCCTGCAGCAGTGATGCCTCTTTTGCATTTGTTTTTGTGCTATCAGCTGAAGAAAAGGGGCATGCTGGGGGGGGGGGGGACATGGATCAGGGGGAAGAGGAGGAAGCAAATGGGGAATGGGGAACAAGGGAAGATTATTCATGGGGAGGAAATAAAGGTGAGATGCTGGTCCAAGGAGGCGAGGGAAGCAAAGGAACAAAGGAGGGGCTGAGATGGAGAGGGGGACGGGAAACCAAGGGAATCAAAGTGGGTGTGCTGCAATAGGGGGACAAGGGAAGAAAGGGGCAGATGCCTGGATGGAGGGTAGGGGAAGCCAAGGGGGAGATTTTATGGTGGAAAGTTGTGAGAAGGGTTTGCCTTGCCCCACCCATTTGTTCCAGATTTGCAAACCAAAAATCTGGAAACCTTACACATAGCAAACAGGCAGCAGTGACTCTTTAACAACCTCCTTCTTTATCAATTGCATAAAAATGAATCCTACTTGCTAAAGTTAAAATCATTAACCAGGGAATATGAAACAGCAACTATACATCACAAAAACAATTGACTTTGTCAAATTTATGAAATCAAGGAGGAGACACAATGTCTACTAAAAAATCTTACTTGCCATTCATTTATACTACTATCATCACAAATCCATAACCTCCTGCCCCTGAAAGAAAATGTTGATCACATACAAAGCATGGCCTGTGACCCAGACTGCATCTTCAGAATTCTCTATTCTTAAGCAAACGTTACACCAGGGTTTTGTCTGGGGAAATGGGAAATTTGTTTCTCTTTTTTTTCTCCAAATAATGATTTTCATTAGTAGAAAAGAGCAAAAGAGGGGGGTAGGGTTAAGCATCAGAGTGACATCTAAATGAATCATTTTTACACAGAAACAAAGAACTCACTTATATTCTTCTAGTTATTCTTATCTTTTATTACTGATGCCCAACATTTATCTCTGATACCATTTCTGATACACAAGAGAGAGCAGTAGATTGGAAGTAAACATAATTTTTATACCACTAGTCTATCCCTGACTTTAATAAAAGAAAACAGGAGAATTATGATTCTTTTATTTATTTTCAATGGCTTTTCCCCAAATGGAATGTATTTCTTATCATCTAAAATCAATGTTGCATCACTTTCTATTGTTTTCTGGAAATATAGCAGCTGCACTATGTATGCCTGTTTGTCTGAAGGTATATTGAATTTATGATAAGCAAAAAAATGGAACAGACAAAATTAAAAATAAGAAAAATATTTTTTGTTGGGGCATATGCTATCAGACAGATTATATCCAGTCTCACTGGTCCTGATACTTCCCTTTTTACTCTATATATAATGGTGCCAAAAGCCATACACCTTCAAGAAGTGAATTTAAAGTGCTAAAGAGTTCACAGAAAGTGTCCGCTGCAAAGTCTATTGAAGATGACTGGTCAGTCTCATTCGACTTGAAGATGACCAATCAATCTCATTTAAAAACATAGAAGTATGTTTCAGATTGTTCCCCAGTATTGCACTCATGCCGCAGGTATATTTAAAATTACCATCAAATTAAAACTTCATTAATTAGGGGCACTTCAACTAACTTCAACAATTCTCAGTCAGTATTCAGATTCCATCACTCAGCTCCTAAGTAGCTTATATTTTCCGACACAGTTGTCATATATCCATACATTATTGTGCCGCAATGGGTAGTCTTAAATCCTATAAACATATGATCCAGTGGTACAATTACCTCATAGTCCAAGTAAAAGACTCACAATCTTATCAAAGCTCTCAAGCAAATAATTTCCTGCCTTTCACAAGGGTGCCTCTTCATTCGTGCATTAGCTGTAGCTGTTTCTAAGAAAAACAAGGTTGTATATCTTACTCGCAGTGTTTTCCTACTGCCATTATTGTTTTTGGTATTCAGCTCTTGGTACAAACAACCACAGCAGTGAAAAAGATCATGGGTAAAACTATATCATAACAAAGGTGTCAATATTCAACATGGGGGGCTTGCACTGCTAAAGCAACTAGCCATCATCCCTGCCTGGATTGCCGCAGAGCTAGCCAGCGAAATTCAGCCGCTGCCTGGTTAGCTTCTGCGGTTAGGCCTGTTTTTCCTGCGCCTGACTTTCATCACATATCGCTAACCGGGCAGCAGCTCAATATCGCCGGTTAGCTCTGAGGCAATCCAGGCAGCCTAGACTGCCCCGATGTGAACCGGTTTAAATATACATTGCAATACAGTATGGTCTTTGTAGTCTCTAATTTTACCCATAGAAATCAGTGCTGAAGATCCCATAAGGCATCAGCATGACCCTGTCAGAAATCCAGGACTGACTTAAAATCTCACTCCTGGAACTGGGTAACTTGGTAATTCTGGAACATATCCTCCCGCACAAATGAAGAAGCCTGATCTTTAAAGATTAATTTACTGTACACTGAAACCCTGAGAATAGTAACCACGTCCTTCATCTCCAACTTACATCCTGAAATTTATTTATTTTATTTATTTACATTCTCTTATATACCGCACTATTCTGCATCAGTGAGGTTTACATTGAACAAACTGAAATTACATTGAACAGGGCATTATAACTTGGAGATAACTATTTTACAGGGAACATGGGCAAAACATGAAATGGATGGACAAAAGGAGCATGGAATGGATAGTCCTGAAAAGTCAATGGCCTCCGATGTTAACATATTCAACTTCAGTTGATGAGTAGAAAGAAGACTATTGCAGATAGACGATCATTACGTCTATCTGGGAATTCAGCTTCTTTTGGGCCCAGTAATAAAATACATGTAAATATTCAGTCTAAAACTCTCTACTAAATAAATAAGTGGGGCCATAAAGGTATTACAAAGTAATGGGTTCAAGACTCAACCCAGTGGGACCCCACAGGCAAAAACTCGGAATGTAGAAAATTGAGCTCCTTAGAAAATCTGAAAAGTTTGGCTTTAAATGTCATCCCTCTGATCCTAGTAGACCATCTCTTGAGTAATGACTTGTGCTCACTGAGATTAAAAACAGCCATCAAATCCAAAGAAATAAAAAGGACATCTCCCCTTTCCCGCCATCTCCAAATATCTGAGATTGTGCTCACAAGGGCAGTTTCAGTGCTGTCTTTTCCTAAAAGCTGACTGATTAGGGTGCAGCACAACCCTCTTTTCCATATAACTTATAAGCAGTTCATGTACCACCTTTTCAGTAACTTCAACCAAGACCTGCAAATTAGAAATAGGCCAATAGCTGGCCAAATCACTCAGGTGAGCTGGAATCTTCTTCAACGATGGTCTTGCACAAGCTGTCTTCCAAGATAAGGGAACACATCCTGTCATCAGTTGACAGTTAATCATAATCAACAACTCTGGCAATAATACTATATACTCAATAGTCCTTTATTTAAAAAAAATTGGCACAGAGTCTCTGGGAGAAGTAAAATCTTTAATAAAAACAAGAACATTCTCTAGCACTAACAAAGACATCACATTAAAATGTCTAAGATCTTGCTGCAACACAAAACTTGGGGAGTCATTAACAATAGCCGTCAGATCAAACTCATTTAAACCAAAGATCAGGCTTATCTGGGGCTGACACTAGGGCAAAATATCCATATCTATGTTCTGAAGCCTTTTAGAATGCTTCACTAACCTATGATTACTTACTTTTTCAGGGCTGAAACAAACTTTGCAGGCCATCAAAAAGTTGTCAGTTCATGCCACAGGCTATACCCCAAACGACAACGCTGAGGACAAATATTCCCGATCTAAATAACTAAGGTGTATGTTTACTAAACCGAGAAAATGTTACCGGCGAAAAGTGCAGCGCTAACATGAGGAATGCCATATAAGGACGTGGGCGTACCAGCATTGAAGTAGCAATGGCTGTTTAACGCGCGGTAAAGGGTGCCTTGCCAGTTATTGCGCATTAACGGCACATTGCATATTAAAGCTGACAAACCAAGCACATTAGAAGGCTGACAAGGCGCTCTATAAGGTGCCGTATAGGGTGCCTTATAAGGTGCCCTAGGTTAGGGCGCCTTATAGTGCACTCCAAATGGCGCCTCATGAGGTGCCTTAATCTAAGGTGCCCTAAGGATGTTAAGGTGACCCAAGAAATGGTGCCCAAGGGCAGTAAGGTGCCCCAAGTTGACAAGCATGAAATGTATGGCCACAAGACAGATGTAACCTTAACACTGCACAGAGCACCAAGGAAAGGCAATGAACAAGTGATGGAAGGAAGTAGAGGTGGGAGCTGATGGACCTGCCAAATCTGCGTGCAGCCTATGTGGCAGCCGGTAAAGGGGACAAACATAACGGAGGCAGCTTTACCGATGCACAGGGTGTTGGCAATGTAAAGTGCTACAATGACAGTGGGTGGTAGAGGATGGGAATAAGTGTCCACCAGTGGAGGTAGAGGTGGCATCATAAGTGCAATGACAGGAGGACAGAGGAGGAGTAGTAGTGCCATGAGGAGCAGAAACAGGAGAGGCAAGCATGAAGAGCCCCAATTCAGAATAGGGTACCAGTGCAGGACATGGAGTAGCACCCTGCACATGAGGACAGGATGTTACATAGCTGGCAGACACAGATAGATGGCTGGCAACTGTGATGAGGGTATTATGTTCAGGCAGCACAGATCTGCAGAGATATGACTGTCACAGGAATGAAAAGGACTTGCCTGGGACAGGCTTAATAAAATGAGACCACTAAGGGATTGAACCCATGACCTCTGCCATGGTGGTCTTTGTATTAACCATTGTGCTACATATCTATGGCTTTTATCACAGCAATGGCTGGCTACAAAAAGACTACAGGTCACCGCACAAAATGTCTGCTGTGGTTACCAGGATAGGGTACACCCACCAGTACCCATAATGCAATTCACATGCAGAACAGTAGTCTACATCTGCTCACCAGATGGAGTATGCACCTCTACAGTACCTCAGCTTGGTAGGGGGAACTGACCGTGTGTGATACTGGCACAGAGTACATACAGAGCATGCTATTGTAGGGCTCTGTGCTCACCCTGAGGATAGGTGAGGCGCCCAGCACCAGGTCCGCAGTACCCGGGTTGGTTGAGATAGGTTTTACTGCAGGTTCCCATCAGTGCCAGTGTATGATAGGAATTCCTTGCAGACACACCTAAGATAATCCTGTGTCCATCTGTATCCCTAGTCACATCTAGCCCTTGTGGACCATGATGCACCCAGAATAGTGCATATCCACTGTGGCTGCCATGGTCACCTGTTATGGGGGGGGGGGGGGGGTGTCTGGACCCACATGCTGATTATGTAGCACCACCTACCAACCCGTCCTCTCTGGGTCAAGGTGGTGGACAGGATCTAGCCCCAACAGACCCACAGCTCTACATCTTTGCATTTGAGGCAGTAGAGGGACATAATGAAGGGTTGTGGGACCAACCATCCCAGTCCAGCTGGCAAAAGACCACCATCCAGGGCAGTTGATGCAGCTCTGTACTTGTCACAGGGACACTGGCAGGCAGTAGGCCTGGAAAAGCTCAGCTGCCCCACCACAATCTGACAATCACCAGCAGAAAGCACAGTCAGTCTGCACATGCTGCCTGCAGACAGTCTACTAGGTAATCTATAGTGCATGTCCCCTGGAACTATGTGCACCCCAAAATAGAATGCAAGCACAAACATCCAGCAAGGATCTCTGAGATTGGACCCCAGAACAGGAAACACAAGGATATCACTTGAGGAAAACACTTGACAGCACTATGTGGGAACCTAGACATGCCAAGGTCACTGCTCAGTCAGAGTGAGAGTGACCTCCCAGCATGATATGCTGTGTCCACCCTGTCCATGCAGGTGGTGGTCAGCCACTACAAAGTCCCAGCCATTGCCCCACACCCTGTGCAGATGCATCCTGCCCAGTCCGCCCTGTCCAGGCCATACCCACAATACCTTGCTCATCATTATGCACATTGGCAGGCTAACACTGGAAACAGCGTAAGCATTGTGGACCCGGTGAGGAGTAGGCAGCCACAAAACAATTCCTAGACCAGTGGTTCTTAAAAAGTCCTCCTTGAAACCCTAAGCCAGTCGGGTGTTCAGGATAGCCCTAATGAATATGCATGAGATATATATGCATTAGAGATATCCTGCCAACCTGACTGGTTTGTGGCCCTCTAGGGCTGGATTTGGAGACCCCTGCCATACACCTCTGTCATTTAAGATTGTGAGTGGGCAAGGTGCAGATATCCTAGACATCAAAAGGGTAGATAGAATGTGTCACATGCCTCCTCAATTCTCACCACCACCAAAAAGTTGTCTAATAGACAATATTTTGGTGGTGGTGGTGGTGGTGGTGAGAAGTAAAGAGGCATGTGACAAATTCTATCTAACCTTTTTGATGTCTTGGAGATGTCCCGCCTGCGGCCCCCTATGTCTCATTTGCACCATCACCATAGTGGAGGCGGAGGTGGCAAGATAGTTTCAATGATGGGTTGACAGAGGAGTGGTAGTGCCATGCAGATCAGGCACAGGTGAGGCAAGTATGAAGAGGTGCAATGCAGGAAAGGGTAGCAGTGCAGGACATGGGGTGGCAGCCTGTATGGGCAGACAGGACTCTACACAGCTGACAGACACAGATAGACAGACTGAAAGAACGTCGGCAACTGTGGCGAGGGTATTATGGGCTGGCAGCACAGATCTCCAAAAATATGACTGTTACAGGCATGCAAACTATTTGAGTGGGACAGGCATGAAAGGAGAGAACAATGAGGAATTGAACCCATGACCACTGCTGAGAATGACATTGTACTAACCAGTAGGCTATACCTCCATGGTGTGTCCCACAGCAATGGCTGGGTACAGAAGGACTGCAGGTCACCGCACAAACTGTCTGCTCTGAGTGCCAGGATAGGGTAACCCCCACCAGTATTCATGATGCAATGCTGTCTACAGTTGATCACCAAATGGGATCTGCACCTCTCCGGTACCTCACCTTGGAAAGATGAACTGACAGTGCATGATACTGGCACAGAGTAGCTACAGACTATGCCATTGTGCAGGTTCTGTGTTCACCCTGAGGGATAGGATGGGTGCCCAGCACTAGGTCCACAGTACATGTGGTGCTAGAGATAGGTCTTGCTGTACATCCCCATTATTATCAACATGTGATAGATGTGCTTTCTAGTGTATCTGAAGGTATTTTGGTGTTTATCTGTATCCTGCAGTCACATGTGGCTCTGTGGGCCCAGACACCACCCAGATTAGTGTATACCCAGTATTAGGGTCTGGCTGACATGGGCACCTGTTAACAAGGCTGAGGGGTTCCTAGACTTACATGAGATTTGTGTAGTAGTGTCTTTACAGGTCAAAGTGGTTTACACTATATCAGTGTTTCCCAACCCAGTCCTACGGGGCACACCGTCCAGTCAGGTTTTCAGGATATCCCTAATGACTATGCATGAGATATATATGCATTAGAGATATCCTGCCAACCTGACTGGTTTGTGGCCCTCCAGGGCTGGATTTGGAGACCCCTGCCTTACACCTCTGTCATTTAAGATTGTGAGTGGGCAAGGTGCAGATGTCCTAGACATCGAAAGGGTATATAGAATGTGACACATTCCTCCTCGATTCTCACCACCACCAAAATATTGTCTATTATACAACTTTTTGGTGGTGGTGAGAATCGAGGAGGAATGTGTCACATTCTATATACCCTTTCGATGTCTAGGACATCTGCACCTTGCCCACTCACAATCTTAAATGACAGAGGTGTAAGGCAGGGGTCTCCAAATCCAGCCCTGGAGGGCCACAAACCAGTCAGGTTGGCAGGATATCTCTAATGCATATATATCTCATGCATAGTCATTAGGGATATCCCGAAAACCTGACTGGCCGGTGTGCCCCGTAGGACTGGGTTGGGAAACACTGCACTATATACCCCAAAGGGCCCACAATCACCAGTTTTGTAGGTAAGGGACAGGTGTCTGAGCCCTGGTGAAGCAACCACTGCCCCCTGCAGCATGGGCATGCACCCCCCTCTGCCATGCTGACATGACCATATGCTGTCAGTGCTGGTAGTGCACAGTCCCAGGCCATCCACTGTCTGGGTAGGCGGTTGCCTAGGGAGCAGGGTCTGGGGTGGGGAGGCATACATGGGCACTCTCACATCTGCCCCATCACCGCCTGCCAATATTATGTCCTTTCCGCTTGGGGGCGGGTTAACTGGGGGAATGTCAGGTCAGTGCCCTGGCAACTGTTAGCTAGGGTGGACCAGTTAGATGTAGGTGGATTGTGTTTGGCCTTTCTCAGCTGCTGTCTTGCTGATGTCTGGTTTCTATGTTCCTATGTGCCACCTAGGTGACTGCCTAGTCCACCCTGTGCCCCAGCTGCCTCCACTACATGTCCCGCCTACAGCCCCCTATGCCCCATTTGCACCATCACCATGGTGGCCTTTCATACTTGGACAAATATGCTGTTGCTGCAAATGGAGCACTACTATCACTTTACTTCGGCTCCCTGCCTATGCTGTACATTGCTGACACTGAAATCGTTTCTCTCTCTTGCCAGGTTTTCAGTCGCGGCAAGATTCAGCCCTTCAGTTCCACTAAAAAGGCTGTCTGAGGCATTTTCTTTTATTTAAATCAGTGCTGCCAGCAAAAACACCCTCACAGTGCCGTAACCTAAGGTGCCTCATAAGGCGCCCTACAAGGCGCCCCATAGATCACCTTATAAAGTGCCTGTCTGCCAAGGCACCCTATAATGTGCCCTATAGGGCGCTGTATAGGGTGCCTTATAGGGCGCTTTACAGGGTGCCTTAATGGGTGCCCTATAGAGCGCCTATGAGGCACCTTAGGCTACAGCACTGTGAGGGTGTTTTTGCTGGCAGCACTGATTGAAATGAAAAGGAAAAGCCTCAGATAGCATTCTTAAATAACACCACTATGGGATCAAACCCAAGACCTCTGCCTTGATAATCATTGAAGTAACCAGTGGGCTACATCTCTATAGTGTCTAATACACTGCTGGCTGGCTACAGACAGACTGCAGGTCACCACACAAACTGTCTTCTGCGGTTACCAGGATAGGGTAAACCCACATACCCATGATGCACTGCACATGCAGATCAGCAGCCTACATCTGATCACAAGATGGGGTATGTGCCTCTATAGGACACCGGTCTGGTAGGGGGGAAATGACCATGTGTGTTACTGGCACAGAGTAGCTACAGACTGTGACATTATGTGGTTCCTGTGCTCACCCTGAGGGTGAAGTGGGGGTCAGCACCAGGTCTGCAGCACATGGCAAGCCTGAGAGAAGTTTTGTTGCAGGTCCCCATCAGTGCCAGTGGATGATGGATAGTCCATGCAGACACACCTAGGATGCTTCTGTGTCCATCTGTATTTAGGCCTTGTGGACTATGATTTTTTTTAATATTTCTTATTTACCACCTTTCATGATATGAAGGCAGTAAACATTGAACAGATAACGTGGAGATAGCTTTTTTTAAAGGGAAAATGGGCAATGGAGGGTTAAGACCACAAGGAGCACCCGTGGGACTAGAAACCCCAGTCCTTCCAGCCCAAGGTTGCTGTCCTCTAGAGGGATTTGAACTACCAACTTTCCAGCCTGAGGTACCTTGCCCCAACTACTGGGCCACTCCTCCCTCCCATCATGATGTACCCAGAACAGTGCATATCCTGTGTGGGTGCCATGGTCACATGTTATAAGTGAAGGGTGGTGTTTGGACCCCAAAGCAGATTATGTAGCACCACCCATCCTGCCCCTGTGGGTTAGGGTGGGGGACAGGATCTCCCACCAACAGATCCACATCTCTGCAATGGTGGCAGTAGAGGGGAATGGGGACCCTACAGGGAGGTCAATGCAGATCTGTACACATCACATAGGGCAGTAGGCCTGGAAAAGCTCAGCTGGCTCCCACCCCTATCTGACATTCACCAGCAAAGGGCACAGTCAGTCTCCACCCACTGCATCCTGCAAGGTGTTCCAGCCATACACATGCTAACTGCAAACAGTCCACTAGCTAGTACATGTTCCTGGAAGAACCATGTACACCCAAAAATGGGATGTGAACACATACACCAAGCTGGTACATTAGTGATTGGAAACCAGAAATATCATGCAAAAAAATTCGGTACAGCACTATGGGCTAACCTAACCATGCCGTGGTCACTGCTCAGTCAGGGTTAGAGTGACCTCCCAGCATAACACGCTGTGGCCACCCTGTCAGTGCAGGTGGTGGCCGGGCACTACAATGTCCCAGCCATTGCCCTATGCCCTGTGCAGATGCTACCTACCCAGGCCGCCCTGTCCGGGCCATACCCACAGTACCTTGCTCCTCATTATGCACATTAGCAGGCTAACACTGGAAACAGTGCAAGCATTGTAGGCTCAGCCACATAACACTGGATAGACATACGCATACTACCACGCCTATTTCAGCATTGTGCAAATATGGAGGTGGTTGGCAGCCCTGGCCGCCACACCAGTCCTGGGCATAGTGCAGGCATTGCTATGGTACTCAATACTGTTAGGGTCACTCCCCGGGGGAGTTAAACACTGTCAGAAACAAAACCTGAAACACACTCCACAGATATCAGAAAGGTTGATATGATGAATCCCTGTCAACAAATTGTGTTCAACTTAGGATTTGTTATCAGACATTATTCATAGCAACCTTTTGATATATGTGGAACGTGTTTCCACATTTAAGACGGCATTGCTAAGGTATGCAGGTGCTAGTATTGGTAGATGCTGCTGTGCGCAGGGCCCAACAGCCTGACTCTCCATGAGCCGCTGCATAGTGGGGCCTGTGGGTGTTGGTGTTTGTGCCCCTATTAGCTGCAGCTCTAGGGCAGATGTTCGCAACTCTGGTCCTTGTGGGCCAAACATGGCTCAGGTTTTCATGCTGTCCCTAATGAATATGCATGGGTACATTTGTATTCAATGGGACGGTGCATGTAAATTCATCTCATGCATATTTATTAGGGACATCCTGACAACCTGAATGGTGTTTGGCCCTCCAGGATTGGAGTTGGGAAACTCTGCTCTAGGGATTGCACATGTTTATGGTGTATGTGCTCTGTAGGGTACAATATAGGCGTTTATGGTGTGTTACTTTTATCTGCAATAAAGATTCCATCTTTATTATCACGGTTTAGTAAGGGTAAAATGATGAGACATGGTCTGAAGGAGCCACAGCTGGGACTTGAACCTGTGACCTTCTGCCCCTGAATATACTGGCTGTGTGTACAACACCAAACTGTTGCCACAGAGGCAGGTTATTCCCTGGGGATAGCATTACTGTTCATCATACAGCCCTTGTCTGTTGCACTGCATGCCACCCACCTGAACAGGGTTTGGCCTTGGTGTGCTGTGGGCAGATGCCACTGCCCTCTCCACCACCAGTACCCCTCTGCCACCATGCTGACATGCCCTTATGCCAGTGGTGTTGGTGGTGCGCAGTCTCAGGCCATCCAGTGTGTCAGTAGGCGGCTGTCTATGGTGTGGGGTAGGGGTGCCTACATTGACATCCGCGCTTGCCCCCGGCACCACCTGTCAATGTTATGTGCCTTTTGGGGTACCTGCTGGGTGATGTCCACAGGGACACTGTGGGTCACACACTCTTGGGCATGTTTGCCCTTGGTCAATTGCTGGCTTGCTGTTTTTCTGTTTCTGTGTTCCTATGTGCCACCTAGGCATCTACCTGGTCCACCCTGTGCCCCAGCTGCCCCACTGCTTGTCCCACCTTCAGCCCCCTGTGCCCCATTTTCAGCCTCACCGTCGTGCCCTCTCGTACTTGGCCACTATGCTGCTGCTGCTGCTGCACATGTATCACTACTATCACTTTTCTTGGTTTCCCTGCCTTTGCTGTACAGTGCTGACTGAAATGGTTTCTCTCTCCTGCAAATGTGTCTCTAGCGCGAGGTTTTCACTGGTGCTAATTTTCAGACCTTCATTTCACGGCGTTAGTGTGCATGGAGCCTCTCCCCGCCCAATCTCTGCCCATTGACTCCCTTCTCTCTGCCCCTGGGGAGCCTTACTCCGCCCTCTGGGGAGCCTAACCCCACCCTCTGTGCACCTTAATGCCGCCGGCCACATTATCGAGCAATACATGACGTTCTCGCACGGTAATGCGCCATTATCGTGCGATAACGTCACTTATCACGCGATAACGTCGCAGCTGCGACCTTAGCGCCGTTTAGTAAACATACCCCTTAATATATGCAAAATTTCATCTTGCTTTTGATCTTAGAAACACAAAAAATTGCAACAGCGCCCCAGTGCTTGTGAGGATCAACAAACATTTAAAAATCTGGAAAGCAAGCTTTTCGCAGGTAAACTTATTTCTTCTGCCCAGCCAAATCTTTATTATGCAGATAATATTAACCTGATACTGCACAGCTACTATTACTACTACTACTACTAATAATAATAATAATAATAATCATTTATATAGCGCTACAAGGCATTCACAGATCTGTACAGACACATACAATGATGGTCCCTGCTCATCAGAGCTTACAATCTAATTAAGACAGACAAGACAAAAAATAAAAATAAGGGTAGAATATGGAAGGGTAAGGAGACGCAAGAAAAAGGGATCAGGATCCAAAAGCAGCCTCAAAGAGAGGAGCTTTTAGCATGGGTTTGAAAAGGAGCAGAGATGAAGCCTGATGCACAGACTCGGGTAGTCTGTTCCAGGCATAAGGAGCAGCAAGGTGAAAGGATCGAAATCTGGCATTGGCAGTGGAAGAAAAGGGCACAGAGAGAAGTAAGCCAGGAGAAGTGAAACAGGAATCTCTGATGACCTCATCAGTGAGATAGATATAAAGGGACTGATTTTATAAGCGGTGTGCAGAAAGTTACTCACTCTTTCCGTGTGTTAAGTCCCTAATTTCAAGGACTTAACATGTGTGATTGAGCACTTAACTATGTGCTTTAAGCAGTTGCTATTCTGTAAGCGCATGCGTTAAGTCTTAGCAAGTGTACTTCCACTGGGGTATGCATGGGGGTAGAGCTTTGGTGTAGCCTCAATTTACATGAGTAAGTTATAGAATACTAGAGTTAGGGTAAATGCCACTACTAGGTTAAGGTGCATCAGTACTGCCCTATTTGATAAAGTAAAATATGCATATGATTCACTTTATAAATTAAGTCCCAAAAACACATGTAGTAATGTACTTTGACTGTGCAGGAGTTTATAAAATTACCCTCTTCATGACTAGGATGGAGAACTCTGTAGATATTACAAGATATATCCCTCTGCCTGCCATAACCTGATTCTGTGCTGAAAAAACTCCAAGTCATGTTCGAAGAGAGAAAAAAAAGAAAAATCAAGAAGACTTACAAACAATCCACTAAAACATGAAAGAAGTGCTGCTGCTACTCACAGACCACATCCTAAGCTGCATGCTAAGGCGCATAGGAAGAAGCACACGCATGCTAAGGCGCATAGGAAGAAGCACACCAAAGAGAATTATCTCCTTGAAAGTGTTCCTTTGGTGTTGACATCGCCAATGTTTGATATCACGTGAAGATTTTTACAGAGATTTACCTTGCCAGACTCTTCCTCCTAATTGGCTGCTTAAGCCCTGTCTTTGATGTCCGTGGCATTTGATGTCACTTGAAGGTGATTCTTTGACCCTTTAAATCTGAAACAAGTGGAGCATTAATGTTGTTGTTTTTTCTGTATCAGTAGGACTCTGGCAAGATTCCAGTGGAAATCCTCCTCTGCTCAGTAAGGGTTCTATTTTTCTTTTTAAGAGAAGTATGAAGGAGACAAATGAAAGCAGATATAGTGAGGGACCTTCTCAAGTCTCTTCAGATAGTCGAGATATAGCAGCAATACTATAAACTCCATCTGAGGAGATATCTGATCACCATCTGAACACTGTAACAGGGAAGGGAAATGCCGGGCTTTCCAAGACTGCTGATGGGACATATTCCATCCAACACTGTTTCAGCCCCACTACTCAGCAATAGCAAGAGTGGGATTTGAACCCTGGCTTCCCAGGTACTAGCCCAGGGGTGGGCAAACCTGGTCCTGGAGGGCCGCAGACCAGTCAGGTTTTCGGGATATCTCTAATGAATATGCATGAGATATATATGCATTAGAGATATCCTGCCAACCTGACTGGTTTGTGGCCCTCCAGGGCTGGATCTGGAGACCCCTGCCTTACACCTCTGTCATTTAAGATTGTGAGTGGACAAGGTGCAGATGTCCAAGACATCAAAAAGGTTAGATAGAATTTGTCACAGTCCTTCTCACGACCACCAAACAATTGTCTATTAGACATCTTTTTGGTGGTGGTGAAAATCGAGGAGGAATGTGACACATTCTATATACCCTTTCGATGTCTAGGACATCTGTACCTTGCCCACTCACGATCTTAAATGACAGAGGTGTAAAGCAGGGGTCTCCATATCCAGCCCTGGAGGGCCACAAACCAGTCAGGTTGGCAGGATATCTCTAATGCATATATATCTCATGCATGTTCATTAGGGATATCCTGAAAACCTGACTGGTCTGCGGCCCTCCAGGACCGGAGGTGCCCACCCCTGTACTAGCCCACTATTCTAAGCATTAGATTAGTCCTAGACCAGGGGTGTCCAACCCTGTCCTGGAGGGCCGCAATCCTGGCAGGTTTTTGGGATAGCCCTAATGAATATGCATGATATATATGCATTAGATTAGAGATATCCTGCCAACCTGACTGGTTTGTGGCCCTTCAGGACTGGATTGGGAGACTCCTGCCTTACACCTCTGTCATTTAAGATTGTGAGTGGGCAAGGTACAGATGTCCTAGACATCAAAAGAGTAGATAGACTTTGTCACATGCCTCCTCGCTTCTCACCACCACCAAAATGTTGTCCTGGCTTAGATATCCCAGTCTGTACTTGGACGTCCTTTCTAAAATTCTCTATGTACTGTTGATGAGTGAAAGTTGAATCTGTTATGAGATACCAAAAGGGTGGGGGGGATGTTCTGGCTGGGAGGCTATTTTTAAACATATTTGCATTTTTTTGGTATAAAGTAAGGTTGAAGGTAATATTAAGTGGATATCTGGAGGGAGGTCCAGTGGTTTTATTGAATATAGGATTGTTTGAAGCTGAACGTTTAAGGAGGAGTTGAGGGTGGAGGGGAACATAATCCCTGGTATTCTGGGGCAGAGGGGAAAGTATGAGGAAAATACAAGGAGTTGGAACAGGAAAAATGGTAAAGTTGTGGTGTATTGCATGCAATTATATCTGTCAGATAATATTGTAGTGATAAGGCGTGAGGGAAAGGGGTTCTTAACTTAAAGGGAAGAGATATTCCGGTCAGAGACAGATTCATCAGCTGTTCAAATACAAAAGCCAAGAGGAAGTTCTACTCGCCCCATGTTGTTATTTTAATGTGAGATTGATTTGTAATAAGGTTTATCTTATTAGAGTCCTGGATAGACAGTTAGGGTTGGCATTTATCACTGAAACTTGGTTTGCAAGGCAGGAAGGTCAATACTGCATAATGTATGTCCCCTGGGGTTATGATTTATATCATTGTCCTAGGAAGAGGAAGAAGGGAGGGGATAGCCATTATTTATAGGGCCTTCTTGGATGTATGGATATGTACACTAATTCCAAATCAATATCAATACCTCAGGGAGTCGTTAGTGGGATGGGAACAGCTGGGGGATGTAGAAAAACAGTGGGCAAAACTGAAAGGGGATATTTTAAGGGCAACCAACCTTTTTGTTAAAATGGTAAATAAAGGCAAAAGGAAAAGGAGACCGCTATGGTTTTCTAAGAAAGTAGCTGAAAAAGTGAAGAAAAAGAGGGAGGCCTTCATGAAATACAAGAGATCACAGAGAGAGGAAGACAGGCATCTGTATTTGGAAAAACTTAGAGAAGCTAGCAAAGTAGTCAAGAAGGCAAAGATTCAAAAGGAGGAGGAAATAGCTAATGCAATAAAATGGGGGGATAAGACATTTTTCAGATATATTAGTGAGAAGAGGAAGGGCAAAAGTGGTATTGTCAGACTCAAGGGTGTAGGGGGGGAATATGCAGAAGCTGATAAGGAAGCGGAATTGCTTAATAAATATTTTTGTTCTGTGTTCACAGATGAAGAACCAGGAGCAGGACCTCAGAAAACACCCACAAATAGGAACAGAAGCGAGGGACATCTTGAACAATTTTCAGAAGACTGTGTTTGTGAGAAACTAACTCAGCTTAAAGTAGACAAAGCGATGGGACCGGATGGGATACACCCTAGAATACTGAGGGAACTTGGGGACATTCTAGCAACTCCACTGACTGACCTTTTCAATGCCTCATTGGAGTCGGGAGTCGTGCCAAAGGACTGGAGAGAGGCTCATGTGGTGCCTTTACACAAAAGTGGAAGTAACGATGTGGTTGAAAACTACAGGCCGGTTAGTTTAACTTCGGTGGTGAGTAAATTATTGGAAACGCTGCTGAAAGAGAAAATAGTGAGGTTTCTGGAGTCCAGCGGATTACAGGATCCGAGGCAGCATGGATTCACCAGAGGCAGGTCTTGTCAGACAAATCTGATTGATTTCTTTGACTGGGTGACCAGGGAGTTGGACCAAGGGAGAGCTCTAGATGTGGTGTATTTAGATTTCAGTAAAGCCTTTGACACTGTTCCTCACAGGCGACTTATAAACAAACTGAGCACCCTAGGGATGGACCCTAAAGTTACTGCTTGGGTTAGAAATTGGTTGGGTGGGAGGCGACAAAGAGTACAAGTAAATGGAGCTCACTCTGAGGAGAAGGATGTTACCAGTGGTGTGCCCCAGGGATCTGTCCTTGGTCCGATTCTTTTTAACATCTTTGTTAGTGATATAGCGGAAGGGCTGTCGGGTAAGGTTTGTCTCTTTGCTGATGATACCAAAATCTGCAATAGAGTAGACACCCAGGAAGGTGTAGATAACATGAGGAGGGATCTAGCTAAGCTTGAAGAATGGTCTAGAATTTGGCAGCTGGGATTTAATGTTAAAAAAATGTAAGGTCATGCATTTGGGCTGCAACAATCCAAGGGAGCAATACAGTATAGGAGGTGAAGTACTTTTGTCCACTAAAGAAGAGCGGGACCTAGGCGTGGTTGTGTCTGATGATCTTAAAGTAGCTAAACAGGTAGAAAAGGCGACGGCAAAAGCTAGAAGGATGCTTGGGTGCATACGGAGAGGAATGGCTAGCAGAAAAAAGGAGGTGATAATGCCTCTGTATAAGTCTTTGGTGCGGCCTCATTTAGAGTATAGTGTGCAATTCTGGAGACCGCACCTTCAAAAGGATGTGAATAGGATGGAGTCGGTGCAGAGGGTGGCTACTAAAATGATTAGTGGGCTTCGTTATAAAGCATATGAGGACAGACTTAAGGATCTTAATATGTACACCTTAGAGGAAAGGCGGGATAGAGGTGATATGATTGAGATGTTTAAATACCTCCGTGGCATAAATGTTCAGGGAGAGAGCCTCTTTCAATTGAAAGCAAGTTCTGCTACGAGGGGACATGGGGTGAGGGTGAAGGGAGATAGATTCAGGAGTGATATGCGGAAATATTTCTTTACGGAAAGAGTTGTGGATGCGTGGAATAGTCTCCCAGTTTAGGTGGTAGAGATGAGGACAGTAACTGAATTCAAAAAAGCATGGGACCAATACAGAGGATCTCTAAAGGTAAAAAGTGGACTGTTGTAGTTGTTGATATGGAAGGACAGACTAGATAGGCCATGTGGTCTTTTTCTGTCATCATGTTTCTATGTTTCTATGTTTCTATGAATTATTGACAGTAAAGATCTGTGGGTCCACATTGAGCAATTCATTGGTGCTTTTATTGTTCTATCATGGCGCAGGTTGATAGAGTTAATTTAGAGAACAGGTAATGGAGACTATTTCTGAGTTAATCAACTTTGATATTAGGAGACTTGAAGCTATATTTGGAAATGATAGAAATCAATTTTTTATTTCTTAGCTAGCTTAGGTTTAGATCAAATTACTTTAGGGCCAATACATATGAAGAGCCATCAGTTAGATGTGATGCTGACTTTCAGATCTTCTGGGGGTAGGAGCACTGATGGAGAATTATATCAATAGTCCTGTATTTTGTCAGATCACTTTCTATTAGAATTTAATTTATGTTTGGTAAATAAAGATGTAAGAGGGTATGAACAGCGCCCCAGACGTTTGCCTAGGGAAAAGATTGATGGTACAGAATTTTGAGATACTGTGGTCGGAGATTTGACATCCCATTGGAAGTATGGTAGATGATTTGGTAAGGGTTTGGGATGTCTATGGATCAGGTGGCCTTTAAAAAATATGATACAGTAAGATCAAAGAAATAGCCATGGTACTTAGGTCAATTATGGGTAAAAAGCAAGAATGTCAAAAGTTAGAGCAACAATGGAGGGACTCTGATTATCCTGCGTTCAAAATCTGCTGGAGAAAACAGATAAAAATCTACAAGGGCATGACAATATTGACAGTGCATTATATGTCCCCCTACACTAACTGCAATGTTCTCACCATGCCAACTCTCCACCCCTACCCTGTCCATTCAGCACACTAACACACAATGTAAAACTCAGTGTGTGCTCGTTTCCTGCTTAGACCTGTGGTAACTTACCGCAGGAAGCATGATGTTACCACACACTAATTTGCACACTAATTGCTGAATGAGCAGAGTAGGGGCAGAGACTTGGCATGATGAGCATATTCATAGCCATGCCCCCAACAGTTACCTTAGAGGTTTTCCACTTAATGCACGTTTTTACGCTAAGGGGGATGTTTACTAAACTGCGGTAACATTACATAACGCACGTTATGATGCGTTAACGATCGTTAACGTTACATAACGCGTGTTAACTTAACGATCGTAAAGTTCCGCGGTGCGGTAAAACACCGCAGATGATGGAGAGAGGGCAGAGAGAAGGGGTCAATGGGCAGAGAGAGGGCAGGGAGAGGCTCCCTTCACACTAACGCACTGATCTGAAGAGCTGAATCCTAACACGATTGAAAACCTGCCGTTAGATGCACATTTGCAGGGGAGAGAAACCATTTCAGTGTCAGCAATGTACAGCATAGGCAGGGAAACGTACAAAAAATGATAAGTGTGATACATGTGCCCAGAAGAAAAGGGCACATAAACATTGAAAATGACCTCAACAAACTGGAAAAAAAACATAACCAAGCTGGCCAATAGTGATATTAATGGGAAACATCACCCCCCCCCCCCCCCGAGAAAGCTCCACAAAAAAGATATTACTCATGGAAGGGTCTATGCTCCGTCCCCATACAAGGTGAATGAGCCCACAGTGAAATAGCGCTGTTCAGGGTTTTCCCCTCCATCGGACAGGGTTCCTATGGTGTGCACATGTCCCGCAACATCAGGGCGGGCATGTCGTAACAGCAACTGGACAGATGCCGGAAAAGGGGATACAGAGGGCCGCAGGCGGCACATGCTGTGGTGCAGCTGGGCCACAGTGCAGAGTAGGGTGATGCCTAGGTGGCCCATACGAATGCTGAAACAGCAGAGCAGCCAGACAGCAACTGCTAAAGGCCCAACATGGGCATGAGTGTGTTTCCCACAGTGTCACAGGGGATAGTAACCAACAGCTACCCCCAAGGGCACGGAATATTGGCAGGCGGGGCTGGGGGGGAGCGTGGTCGTCTATGAAGGCACCCCTACCCCAGAACCCGCACCATAGGCAGCTGCCTACCCGCACACTGGATGGCCTGAGACTGCGCACCACCAGCACCACCAGCAGAAGGGCATGTCAGCATGGTGGCAGAGGGATACTGGTGGTGGAGGGGGCAGTGGCAGCTGCCCAGAGCAGACCGTGGCCTAGCCCTATGTAGGTGGGTGCCATGCACTACAACGGACAGGCAGTTAAAAACTAAACTACTTGCACCATAACTAAGTGGAGGAGTACCCTAGTGGTTAGAGCAACACCCTACAGTCCATGCAATCTGGGTTCATATTCGCATTGGCACCCCTTTTGGTCTTGGGCAAGTCACTTTACCTTCCATTGTCCTAGAAGAAAAGACCTGGCAATCTATTTTCTGTCGTACCTTGCCAAGAAAACCCAGGGGCTGCTTGGTCACCAGGAGTCAGCTTTGACTTGATGGTACTTTAAATAAAACAGCAATTGCAAAACAAACCAATTATAGAGACAAGGCATCATCTGAGATGCTTTTTTCACTTCCCAGCCCTCTTCCTCTTTCTGAGACAGCATACCATTTTGTGTTCTGCTCTCTCCTTTATGTTGGGAGTTCCCATCCACTCTGCTCTCAGAACTCCACCCCCAGAGTCCCATGTAATTGTGTTGTTATATGGACTTCATCTTGTAATGTGCCGCTTTTGTAGTTCTTCTTATGTGGGATTGGAAACTGAGGTTTTGGTCCAGGGTGAGGTCCAGGGTGACTCCCAAGTATTTTACTTCCTGCTTTACTATTAGATTATTGTTTGATATGCTTATAATTGGTGGCAGGATAAATGTTTTGCTTCTATTGATGTGTAGGACCTCTGTTTTCTTAAAGTTTATGCTTAGGTTATGTTGGTTTAGGCATTTTGCTAATGCTTCCATGCAGTTGGTTATTTTTGTGTAGTCTGGTTTGTTTATATTGATTGGTGTGTAGATCATTATGTTGTCCATGTACATGTGATATAGTATGCCATGGTCTCTTATTGCTGTGCATAGTGGTTGCAGATCTAGGCTGAATAGTAGGGAGGAGAGGGATGACCCTTGGAGGATCCCTTGGTGCTGTCTGAATGGCTTTGACTTGTGTGGGCCAATTTTGATTTCTTGTTGCTGATGGTCTAAGTAGGAATGGAACCATTTGAGGGTGAGGTTATTAAGGCCAATTTCCATTAGTCTCTGTATTAGTTTATTATGGCTGACCATATCAAATGCTGCAGATATGTTGATGAAGATTAGTATGAACCTTGTGTGATGTTGTCTATGCCAGTTATGAGTTTGTCCAGTAGGCATGTAAGTAATGTTTCCACGCTGTGGTTGGATTTGAAGCCATGTTGTTGAGGGTCTAGGGGAGCAAATTGGTCCACATGGTCTTGCGCTTGGAATTGGACTGTTTTCTCTCGATTATCTTAGTTATGAAAGATAGACTAGATGTAGGCCAGTATGCAGTGGGATCAATGGAGTCAAGCAATGGATTTTTTAGGATAGGTCTGATTGATGCCTGTTTAAGGCTGGTTCATAGGTAGCCCTGGGAAAGTGATGTGTGTAATTTTCAGGAGGGTGTGTCAAGATGGCGACATGAGCGTTGTGCCTCTTTTACTCTTTACCTCTTTGAAGGGGAAGGCAATGGAAATTTCCCTCAGAGTCCCAGCATACTAGTCGGGGCCGATGGATCATTTTGTTGAGGTTTCCAAGAAGCAGAATCAGGGAATAAGGTCTGGTTTGGCGGTGGTGACAAAAGAGGTACCACCACTGCTATCGGATGTGGATATCTCTCTTTCCCCAAATATGAGGACTGCACCGCTGTGTTCGGGAGTGCCAGTCATCATACCTGTGGAGCTGGCTTCTGCAGTTTTACTGGAGGATGATATGCTAGACTCCATCTGAGGGAGTACTGCGGTTATTGGTGGCAGGCTCAGCTTCATCAAAGTTGGTGTGTCCCCGGAGAATGTATTAGCAGTGAGAACATCTATGGTCGGGGGTCCTGATGCCGGAGACCAGTCATTCCTTACCCTACAGTAGCAGTCTCCACTCCTTCTTTGCTCTCCTTATCATGGCTGAAAAAGCTTACTTTGGAAGTAATTTGGGAAGCCATTGTATCTTTATCTGATGCTGTTTCAAGACAGACAGCTGAATTTTCCACTAGGATACAACAGACCTCAGACTTGATCTTGGCTACCATGAGAAATGTGAATAAATTAAAAATGAAATGGAATGATCATGAGCACCAACTGACAAGGTTGTCTGAAATGAATGTTATGTTGGTTAAAGAAAATACCAACTTACGCTTCAAGTTAGAAGCTATGGAAAATTCCACTTGAGCTATTAACCTAAGGATCTTAAACTTCCCCAAATCTAAAGAAGTTTTGGCTTTAGATATGTTTAACCCTCGGATACACTACCCCCGGGTCAGGGGTGACCCGGGTGTCGGTTTTTGTGTTTTTTCTTCAAAATGGTAAGGAATTGTATTTTGGTACTCTAGGTATTCCTCAACGAACCATTTTTAAGTATTTTCATACATATGGTTTGCAAAAATAACATTTTTATACAGTACTGCATGCTGCTGAACAAACAAGGGGTGATTTTTGACACTCGCACAATAACACTCTCCTTTGTTTTATAGCAGCAAAGAAAGTCACCACTCCAAGTCCACATTACAATCCTGTGTTTTCTAACGTCTTGCTTACATTTATGACGTCACCTGACGTCAGTTCCTTGTTTGTTTCTGTGGATTAAAATTTTTTACGACAAAGGTAAACAATGCCACTCCCGAAACGCTTCAGCAGCTGTACAGCAACTGAAAAAATTAGACATTGGTTGAATGAAGAAAGTGACAGTAATGATAGTTTGAGTAATGATACTGAAGGTGCTGATACGGATAGTGCAGTCATTCCCGCCCAGTCCGATCAGCTTGATCTTGATGATAGCGGCAGTGAAGCGGAAGATGCTGTCGAAGAAAATAAAACAAGTGATGACGATAGCAGTTCATACAGCAATTCTGAAACTTCTGAATCACATTCTGAAAATGAGGAAGTTACTGACAGTCATTACACAGTTCGTTCTGGCATGCATTGGAATAAAACTGTACCGCCAACATCAAGAACAAGGGAAGCAAATATAGTCAGAGAATCTTCTGGACCAATTGCTCTGATCAGAGGTATAACTAATGCTAAGGATATTTTTGACATGTTTGTAACTCCAGATATATTGTCAGCAGTGTTAGATTTCACAAATTCTGAAGGCATACGTAGAGCTGAAGCAATGCAGCCACCATGTACTGACTGGAAGCAGGTAACAATGGAAGAGCTCCAAGCAACATTGGGTCTTCTGTACATGAGTGATGTTTTCAGGTTGAACAAAGTATCTATACGCAGAACTTGGGCTAAAAGTCCTATCCAGAATCCTATATTTCCAGCTGTTATGTCAGGTAAAAGGTTTGCAGAAATATTGAGTTTACTTCGATTTGATGACAAACAAACCCGTGAATCACGAAGGGCCAATGACAAATTTACTCCAGTCAGAGATGTTTGGAATTTATTCATTTCTCAGTGCATGAAAATGTACACACCATCTGCATACTTGACTGTTGATGAACAGTTATTGGGGTTCAGAGGCAAGTGTCCGTTTCGTCAATACATCAAGTCTAAACCAGACCGATACGGTATAAAGTTATGGGTGTGTGCAGATGCCGAAACGTATTATGTATTCAACATGAAGCCATACCTAGGGCGTGAAGAGTCAGTTACTCGTGACAAAACAGTATCTCTAGGAGCTGATGTTGTTTTGAAGCTTATTGAACCTCTGGAACGGTCTGGCAGGAACATTACTTGCGACAATTTCTTTACTAACGTACAACTGGCTGATGTTCTTCTTAGAAAGAATTTGACACTACTGGGCACTGTAAGACGTTGCAACCGTGACATACCTTCAGAATTCCAGGCAAATCGCTCAAGAATTGTGGGATCCTCAATATTTGGCTTCAGTGGAGACAAGACTTTGGTGTCATTCGTCCCAAAACGAAACAAATCAGTTATGCTGCTGTCAACACTTCACCATGATAATAAAATTGATGAAACATCAAAGAAGCCAGAAATAATACTTGACTACAACAGAACGAAAGGGGGTGTTGACACAGTAGATCAGTTGTGCCACACATACAGTGTGAAAAGATCAACTCGTCGATGGCCACTTTGCGTGTTTTATGGACTGCTTGATATCGCGGCTGTAAATTCATTCATAATATTTATGTACAACGATCCTATGTTTCATCACAAGGAAAACTGCAAGAGAAGGTTTTTTCTGGAGGAACTCGCTTTGAATCTCATGAAGCCTCAGCTACAAAATCGTCAAAGCCATCCAGAAGGTCTGACAAGCCATACACGTCAATCCATGGCCAATGTTGGCTATCCTTGCCTTGAAATGCCTAAGCCACCAAGACCGTTGACCACACGGGCATCAGCAAAGAAAAGAAAAAGATGCTCCTTTTGTCCAAGTGACAGAGATCGAAAAGTATTTACCGAATGTGAAATCTGTCTGAAGCAAGTGTGTCCTGAACATTCAAGAACAACTACTAGCACATTGTGCATAAACTGTTGTTGAAAAAAACAGTCAATGTACTTCATGTATTGCTTACTAGTTTTCTGTTGTTTACAATGCACCGTTGTCAATTTGTTATAACACGGTAATTTTTTTGTCACAATTTGCATCATGCCATTACTTGACATAATGGCACCATACTTTGACTGTTGCTGTCCACCTAGCGAATAAATATAGAACTATTGTAGTTTGCAAAGCGTGCAGTGCTGCACACCATTTTTAAGCTTGCAACTGAATAGTTAACAGGTATTGACATTATGCAGCATATATCTGACCTTGTACAACTTGTCCTGCCTGATCTTGGCTAGCATTGCACATTATTCACTTGAAAGGGTGAATTAATAGCAAGTATTATAAAAATAAATAAAAGTATGTCTTTTTCTTCACAATTTAACCATGTTTTACAAACAAAAGTAGATGTTTTACCATATTTCTACATACGGGTCAGGGGTGACCCGGGGGTAGTGTATACGTGTCAGTCGATTTACCGAGTGTATCCGAGGGTTAAACGGTATCTGGTGGAAGTATTGAAGATTCCACAAGAGCTTATTCCACCTCTAACTAAAGTTTACTATCTGCCTGCAGGTAAAAAGGAGTCAGCCGCAGCAGAGGGGATATCTGATATGGATATTTTAAATGTTTCTGGCTTTCTGGAGACTGCTGGCCAAGAAGAATATCAGTCTGCTGCTCTATTAGTTTCATGTGCCTTAGTCACAGATAAAGAATGATAGCTCAAAAGGTTCTATAAGAAGCGATTGGAGACTTTCTGAGGTTTAAAAATTGCTATGTTTCCAGATATTGTGAATGAGATGCAGAAAAGGAGGAAGCAATTTTCGCTTCAAAAATCTGTGGTCTTGCAGCTGGGCGATACTTTTCAATTGAGATTCCCATGTAAATGATTGGTATTGTATAAATCAAATAGATATATTTTCTTTTAGCCGAATGATTTGGTCACCTTTATTAGCACCAGGATACCTGTGGTACCTCATACCTTGCATGATGCTAATTCAGTGGGTATGTATAGTTACGTCATTAATATTGTATGTCCTTGGGCTGCTCTCACTTATCTTGTTCTTGTAATTTTTCTTGAATGTACCTTTTGGTTTTGTTTCTCTTACCATTTGTAGTATTTTCTCCCCCCCTCCCCCCCCCCATTTCAAAAATGTGGACTACAAGGAATATCTCTTAATACTGTTTCTTTAGTACATTGATATTGTTCTTTATATTGGATAATTTTTCCTTTTTCTGTATGAGACGTCTTGAAAGTATTGTTAAGTTTCAATAAAAAATACATTTTAAAAATGTATATAATTTTCAGAAGAGTTATGCTTAGTTCCTTCATTGCAGTTTTCATCCAGGACACGGGGCATGAGTCGAGTGAGGATGTAGTTGGGTTTAGGTTGGTAAAATCGTGATCTAGTTGCTCCATTGTTGGGAGGTGGAAAAAGGATTTCATGTTGGGTGGGTGTGGAAGGTTTTTGCATGTCTGTAGTAGGAAGTCATTGTGGTTGGTTTTATATTTTGTTTCTAAGACATTTGCTATTTGTTGGGGGGTTTAAGTTGAGTCCCTTTTTTATGTAGGGTCTTTTGTGAGCCTTTTTACTATTTCGAAGAGTTCCCTGGGTTTGTTAAGGGATTTCATTATAATGTTGGTGTAGTATTCTTGCTTGCATTTGCTGATAAGTATGTTGTATTCTTACTGTTTGGTTTTGTATTCTTGTTGGGTGTTTTGGTCTTTTGTGCATCTCCATTTTCATTTGATCTTCCTGAGTGATCTCTTTAGTTCTTTGATGTCATTTGAGTACCACAGGGCTGTCATCTGTGCTTGTCCGTCTTGGTGACTGGAGCTGTGGCAGCATGCAAGATCATGATATTCCAGTTGGTTATTATATTTTCAAGGTTTGTTGAGTCATGCATGAGCCAGGGTGTGATTTCTTTTATGATGTGGCCTTTATCAAAGTTTTTGAAGCATCTATGTTCAGTTTGTGATTTTTTTTGGTATGTTAGGGTTGAGCTCAATTTTATCTCAAATGTGAGGATATGGTGGTCAGACCAGGGTACTGGTGTTGTTGTGGGTTTGGTTAAACTGTTGTTGTTCAACATGTGGATAGGGAAAAAGATGAGGTTGAGGGTCTTACCCTGTTTGTGTGTTGGAGTTGTCACAAGTTGTTTGTATTGTAGAGCTTCTATGGCTTTCAGGAAGGAGGTAGCTTCTTTATGGGAGGTGGAGGGGAGGTTGAGGTCCCCCAAGATCATGAGTGGTTTATGTGGTTTTCTGCATGTGCAAGTTGTTTCTAAGATGGTTGATAGCTCTTCTGCAGCAGGGTTTGGGGTCTGTTGGTGAGGCATAGTGTGAAGGGCCTGTTGGCAGCTATTATTGTGTTGCTACCTTCGGGCTGGTTATGACCAGTGTGGAAAGCTTGAGGGGTATTTTGGCAATTATTAATACTCCTCTGCCTCTTCTGTTAGTTCTTGAACAGTTGTGTGTAGTGTGGGTTGGAGCTATGAGTTGATTTAGGGTGATGTTGTTGGAGTCTGTGAGCCATGTTTCAGTTATACACATTGGTGGTCATTCCGAACGGAGAATAGCAAGGGTGGATGTGCGGGTTGAACATCCAACCCGTGCTTAGACCCAAGTTGCGATTCTGCTCCTAGCGCTCCCTGCATGTACAGAGTGGTTGTGTGGGGAGTGCTGGATATGGGTGGGGGGGAGTGCTGGGGAGGAGTGGGGGCAGTGCGGGGGAGAGGGCATCAGCCGGGATGTACAGTGGTAATTCCAGTCATGCCACTGTACGTTCCCCAGCAAAGGGTTGGACAGAAGGCTTATTCCATCCCAAAGGTCGAATAAGTCACAGGTGTCCCCCACATCACGCACTGCACACCACCGCACATCAATCCTCATGCCACACTCTTCCCTAGCAGCCACGATCCAGCCCACAGCAGCTGCTAGTAATAGCCGAACAGTAGGCTGCAGGGGCTGATGCATGCCATGGCCTTCCGAGCTGTCCTGTGGATGACTCACGGCCATGGTGCCAGGATACCATGGTTTCCATGCCCCAGCTGTGCCATTCTGGAGTCTGGACAGACAGATCCCCGTACACCAATCTCATCTGCATATGGGGAGCGCCCGGACATCCAAGTCCCCAATTCTGCTGTCGCGGGTACGCTCAGGCCCCGTGGTGGCAGAATTGGGTATATTTCCCACACATCGGTTTTTGCAAGGCCAATCAGCCAGACATGCTGGAGTCAGAATGTGCCTCATTATGTCTATTTGGTGGTCATGTATCTAATCAGAGAGTGCGTGAATCTTGTTTCTTACAGAGCATGTGTTTATTAGGGAGCATCTTATGTACATATTAAGGTGTGGATTTTGTTGAATGTTGTGGCCTGTGTATATGGCCATATGGCCTATCCAGTCTGCCCTTACATATCAACTACTATAGTCCCTTTTTTCCTTTAGAGATCTTCTGTGTTTGTCCCATACTTTAATGAATTCAGATACTGTCCTCATCTCTACTACCTCCACTGGGAGACTATTTCAAGCATCTACTACTCTTTCCGTAAATAAATATTTCTGCATATTATTCCTGAGTCTATCCCTTTAACCCTCATCCTATGTCCCCTCATTGCAGAGCTTACTTTTAATTGAAATAGGCTGTCCTTCTGTGCACTTATGCCATGGGGGTATTTAAACATCTCTATCATATCCCCTCTATCCTCTTTCCTTTAAAGTATACATACAGTATTGAGATTTGTAAGTTTGTTCCCATATGGTATATAATGAAGACCACTGACCATTTTGGTAGCCATCCTCTGCACTGACTCCATCCTGTTTGTATCCTTTTGAAGGTGTGGTCTCCAGAATTACACAGAATACTCCAAATGAGGTCTCACCAAAGATTTATACAGAGCCACTATCACCTCCTTTTTGTTGCTCACCATTCCTCTCCCTATGAACCCAAGATTCCTTCTGGCTTTCACCGCTGCCTTTTCTACATGTTTAGCCATTTTAAGATCATCAGAAACCATCACACCCAGGTCCTCATCTTTCATAGACATAAGTACTTCACCCCTTATACTGTACTGCTCCCTTTGATTTTTGCAGCCCAAATACATTACCGAGCATTTTTTAGCCTTAAATCACAGCTGCCAAATTCTTGACCATTCTTCATGCTTAGTTAGATCCCTCCTCATGGTGTCCACTCCTTTTTGTGTGTTTACTCTTTTGCAGATTTTAGTATCATCTGCAAAGAGGCAAATCTTACCCAACAGCCCTTCCACAATATTAGCAAAATTATTTGAAAGACTTGGACCATGGAGAGACTTCTGCTCAGAATGAACTCCATTTACTTATACCCTTTGTTGCCTCCCACTCAACCAATTTCTAGCCCAGTCAGTCACTTTAGGATCCACCCCTAGGGTGCTGAATTTATTTATAAGACGCCTGTGCGGAACGGTGTCAAAGGCTTTACTGAAATCTAACTACATCACATCTAGGGCTCTCCCTCAGTCCAACTCTCTGTTCACTCAATCAAAAAAATCAATCAGATTTGTCTGACAAGACCTGCCTCTAGTAAAGCCATGCTACCTCAGATCCTTCAATCCATTGGACTTCAGAAATCTCACTATTCTCTGTTTTAGCAGGATTTCCATTAATTTGCTTCCCACAGAGATCAGACTAACTGGCCTGTAGTTCTCAACATCATCCTTACTTATGCTTTTATGTAAACAGACTGATCTAGGTTTACCCGTTCGATTCCATTCATTAATTTATAGACCTCTATCATATCTCCCCTTAGCCGTCTCTTTTCCAAGTTGAAAAGCCCTACCTTTTAAACCTTTCCTCATAGGGGCTTCCTTCTATGAATGAAACTGCTGAGAGATCATTCGGACCTCCGGAAATGAAGTGAGTCCATAGCTTTCCGTTTCATCGTTTCATTACAAGGCCAGGGACTTATCAGTCCCCCCGCCCCATAGATGATACCTTGGTAGGAATGAATTAAGAAGAAAGGAAACTCAAGAAGACAAATATTTGAACAGTCAAATACAAAAATAGTGCTTAAGAAACATAAGGATAAGGATTAAGGTGAAAAAACAGGAAAAAATGTGGTAACAACACCCTAACAACCAGAGGAGTTTAGCTTCTTTTGTACCATAGTTCAGCTTTATTGTTCATGCCATTTCTGAATTTTGTTTTTTTTCTCACTGACCCTTAAGTTTAGGTAAACCCTTCATTCAGAACACGATTTCTAGCCTGGACTGTTTTATTTGAGAAGGATGTGTGTGAGAGTGTCAGGTGCCAAGGGCATCCTGGCTATTGCCAGTCAACACCAAGTGAACCCTGAAACTTTTAAAATCCAGGAGCTCAGAGAAAGACTGAGTAACAGCTCTTAGGATTTGTGTGCTCTCTTGTCTTCCAAGCAGTTGGTGAAGTAACAGTCTAGACCACACAGAAAGGGGGGGGGGAGGGAGGCATGGCATGTTAAACGAGCATAAAAACAGTGCATAGACAATATAGGGGCTGATATTCAGAAAGGCTGATATTTAGGACAGCAACCTTGGGCCGGAAGGACTGGGGTTTCTAGTCCCACAGGTGCTCCTTGTGGACTTCGGCAACCCTCCGTTGCCTCAAGTACAAAAACATAGATTATGAGCTCTTCAGGGACAAGGGAAAAATATATATACAGTACCTGAATGTATACCGCTTTGACTGGAAGAAAAGCAGTATATAAGCCTAGTTAAATAAATACATATTTTTAATATTGCTTGATTTACCATCTTGAGATATATTTTCAAAGGGCAGTTAATCAAATGTTATGCACATAGGCGGCTCTATAATGAGGCCAAGTGAGGCAGTGGCCTCAGGCGGCAGCTTTTTGGGGGCAGCAAAATTGCCCCCAAAAAGACCGCTGTCACCGCCTCACTCAGCCTTCAAAATAAAAGAAAAAATCAAAACTCTGGAGCAAGAAGAATGAGGAGCCCTGCGGTCACCCACCTGCCCCCCCCCCCCCCGGAGAGCCTGCTGGTTTCCCCGACTCCGCTTTGCAGAGCCGCGGCAAAGGGACAGTGTTTCCCTTAACTGTTAAAGCTTAACTGTTAAAGCTGAACCCGAGGTGCTGATGGGAAACAGTGATGCTTTTTTTGGATGGGCTCCTTATGTGACTTTTGGAAGTTTGTGCTAATATGGTATGGTATGGTAGGTTTGCTTTTTGTTGTAAGGTTTTTTATTAGTTCACAATATGCCTGGTACTGGAGAATAGTGGTTGTTATTGTTGTTGTTGTTAGTGAGATGATCAGAATCAGATTTTTTTTTTTAATATTGAGTTCTGTGGGTGAATGTCCTGGTTCTGCTCTGCACCTACTGTGGATGCAAAATATATGTTGAAAAAGAAAAAGGGAGAACCATAACGCAGTTTATAACAAAATAAAAATGGGTTATAATTTAGTTTTATAAACTATGCTATTGATTCTTGCTGTCTTTTAGTTCCTTGGTGTGCAAAGAGGGCCGTACCTAGCCCTGTGAAAGCAGTGCAGCCGCACAGGGCACAAAGGCTTGGGGGGCGCATTTCGGCTCTCTGCTATTGCCCTGCTGCCGCTGGCAGGACAATAGCAGGCAGTTAAAATGTGCCCAAAGCCTTTTCGCAGCACTTTAAGCAGATCTGGTCCCTCCCTCCTTTGACACGATGTCAGAGCAGGGAGGGACAGATCTGCTTAGAGTGCTGGCGCCTTTCAAATTGGGTGCATGCCACCCCTCCTCCTCCCCATATCTCCGTCCAGTGCTGCCTGCTCTTTCCCTGCTGCTGGCGCTGCCGTGAAAAAAACAGAGGGCAGCAGCAGCAGGGAAAGAGCAGGCAGCACTGGATGGAGGTATGGGGGAAGAGGGGGGTATGTGCCCGAGCTGCAAGTCGCATAAGGCACGATTGCAGTTCGATACGGCCCTGTGTGCAAACATCTTGCATTTCCTCCATATAATCTAATCAGCTTTTTGATTTGGTTCAGTCTCTGATTGGATTTCTGAAAAAGCGCCGCCACCTCTAAGGTGATGGGGGGAGCGCCATCTCATTCTTCTCCTCAGGCAGCAGACTGCCTTGAGCCGCCCCTGGTTATGCAGGTAAAGGCATATTGGATATATATTGGGCCTGATATTCTACTAGGCAGGCTATGTACCGTTATGGTATCCCTGCCCACTCACCCCTAACCCCAGATAATCAATGCCATGGTGACGGCATTGAATATCTGGTTTTGGCACCTAGAGGAAACTGCCACTGAGGCTAACTGTGTAGCGGCAATATTGCACACTACCCAGTTAGTATCCATGGCTAAAACTAAGCGAGCAAAAAGCTGGCCTAGGTTTAGCCACAGATCGCTTACCGGGTAGTGGTGCAATATCGCTGCTACCCAGTTAGTGGCAATCTCTGCCACGGAACACCCCCAACATGCCCCGATGCTAACTAGATAGCATCCAGGTGCATAGGGGACAGAGACGGGGATATTCAATGGAACTAACCGTGTAGGTGCCATTGAATATCCCCGTTTAAGGCATTTACACAGTTTACTGGGCTGTAAACTGTGTAAATGCTTTTTGAATATTGGGCTCATTATCTTTATAACATAGGTGCAATGCGTCTTCCTATCCAAGCACCCTATTGTGTCCATATATTAAGGTAAAGACTGCTTGTGAAGAAGTGTGTTTCCCAGCTTATAGGATCTACACTTTAAGATCCTGTGAGCCAGCCATTCTGGAGGTAATTCTATAAGGCATTTCTATGTACAAAACAGCATTTTACATGTACAAATAGCTTATAAAATTTCCCAGTGATGTATATGCATAAAGGTGCAAAGAGGGTCATTTTAGAAGCCATACGTTTATGACTGCCAGCAGAACATCTATGTCTATATATGTTCCTGGGCAGAAATAGACATTTGAAAAATGCTCCTTATGACCAGCATACAAAAGTAGGGGGAAGAGGATAGTGTAAGCAGATTTTGAGCCTATTTAAACAAAGCAATGTGATGGCTGAAGTATGAACTCATTGTACATAAGTATGATAAGTGTTTCCTCCACCATGTTAGTCATGTCAGGACAGTTATTCTGCATAGAGAGAAAGGGAAATTAAAGTTGTTGGATACAGTGAAGTTGCTGTCACATTATACAGATTATTTTGGAAGCCTTATTTGCAATTTCATGTCTAAAATGAAGCAGTTACACGTGGAAATGGCATCCAAGAGGAAATGGCAATTTTAGAAAGGGCTGAATTTACACATGGATGCTCTTACTACATAGAAATTGCAAGGGAATCTGTCAGGGGCATGGTTAGGAAGTAGCCTGGATGGGTCAATAATCAGCACATATTTTTCTCATTTCAGATAGAGAATATACGTGCATCTCTGCAATTGTCCACGTCAGGATTTACAGCTGCTCCCTGGCATATTTATTATTTATTTATTATTATTATTTATTACATTCTCTTATATACCGTGCTATTCTGCATCAGTGCGGTTTACATTGAACAAACTGAAATTACATTGAACAGGGCATTATAACTTGGCGATAACTATTTTACAGGGAACATGGGCTATGGAGGGTTAAGTGGCTTGCCCAAGACCACAAGGAGCACCTGTGGGACTAGAAATCCCAGTCCTTCCAGCCCAAGGTTGCTGTCCTCTAGTGGGATTTGAACCCCTGACCTTCTGGCCTGAAGTACCTTGCCCCAACCACTAGGCCCAAAGGAGGAGGAGGAGTGGCCTAGTGGTTGGGGCAAGGTATATGTTTATATATACCTTGCCCCAACCACTAGGCATATATATGTTTCTAAAAGTGCTCATTTTGGTTAATCTTTTACAGCAGAGATTATAATGGTTATCCTCCTAAATCCCTTCTTATTTATTTCCCCCTCCAAATTTAAATTCTATGAAGATAGTGGCATCTGTAGTTAATTGGCAGCTTTCATACATGTAGGTTCGCAATCTGGCTGACATGCACGTGGAAGTGCTGGCACCTACTTGTGCAAATTGTGAAATACCAGCTTTGACGTGGAAGTGCTGGCACATACACATTGCAGTCAATGAGTTTCTCCCCTTGAGTTTTCTCACTGTAGATTTGCAAAATGGGTCCTCCAGTCAGGAACACAGCAAAGTAAAAATGCACCCTATGTAACTTGTGAACCTGGCGCCCCCTCCACACTGCCACACACAGGAACTCACTCTTATTGGGCTTCCTGGAAGCCCAGAGTGATGATGTCAGCACCTCTTCTGTACGTGCTCCCTGAGCAGCCACACCGCTCACACAGCCCCCTGCTCTCGCAAATCTACATACACTCCAGAACTATCTTCAAAAGGCTCCATGTTTAGCAGAACCTTTTCTAAAATACTCTAAAACTGTGAATGGGGAGACCTCAATATATCAATTCCGATCTCCATGTACTATTTACAATGTGCCTTCACATGATTCAGAGCAGTGATCAGTTCAGAAATCTACAAAGACGACTTTTTCAGTTTTTTAACTTTTCTTGACATATATATGGTATCTGGGTTATGCTTTCAACATAGGATCTGATTATTCTTATCACAGATGTTAGAGGACAATTTTCAAAGTCATCTACCTGGGTAAATCACTATTTAATAGGGTGAAATAACATAGCTAAAAATTGCCTATGGGGCCCATTTAAAAGGATGTGGCGGCTTTCCCAGTGCATATACATTTAATCTGGATTTCTATGGCTGAGTTGAAATCAGGAAAGTAAAACAGCAAGCAAAGGTATATTCAGTTTTTGAATGTACATGAGATATTTTGTTCCCACTTAGGGGTATGTTTACTAAACCGTCTTAATGTTACCGGCGCTAGTTGCAGCGTTAATGTGAAGAATGCCATATAAGGTAGTGGGCGGTCTGGAGGGAAGGTTGCAAGAAATCGGTATCGTGTGATAGTGTGCGCCTTTTCACGTTAACGTGCGTTAACCCTAAGTTCATGCCAGCGCTGTGTTAGAAGCTGTAAAGATGTAGCCCACTGGTGAGTGCACTGACTGTGGAGGCAGAGGTCATGGGTTCAATCCTGCAGTGGTGTTATTTAAGAAGGCTTTCTGAGACACTACTTTTTAATTTAAATCAGTGCTGCCAGCAAAAACACCCTCACAGTGCCATAACCTAAGGTGCCGCATAAGGCGCCCTATAAGGCACTCCATAGGGCACATTATAAAGTGCCCTGTCCGCCAAGGCACCTTATAATGTGCCCTTAGGTTATGGCACTGTGAGGGTATTTTTGCTGGCAGCACTAATTTAAGTTAAAAGGAAAAGCCTTGGACAGTCTTATTGAATAACCCCACTGTGGGATCAAACCCATAACCTCTTCCTCCATAGCCATTGAAGTAACCAGTGGGCCACATCTCTATAGTGTCTAACTGGCTGGCTGGCTACAGAAAGACTGCAGGTCACCACACAAACTGTCTGTTGTGGTTACCAGGATAGGGGAAACCCACCCGTACCCATGATAGAAACATAGAAACATAGAAACATGATGACAGAAAAAGACCACATGGCCTATCTAGTCTGTCCTTCCATAACAACAACAGTCCACTTTTTACCTTTAGAATAGAAACATAGAAACATGATGACAGAAAAAGACCACATGATGCACTGCACATGCAGATCAGCAGCCTACATCTGATCACCAGATGGGGTATGTGCCTCTATAGCACCCCGGCCTGGTAGGGGGAACTGACCGTGTGTGTTACTGGCACAGAGTAGCTACAGACTGTGACATTATGTGGTTCATGTGCTCACCCTGAGGGTGAGGTGGAGTGCCCAGCACCAGTTCCGCAGCACCTGGCTTGACTGAAATAGGCTGTGCTGCAGGTCCCCATCAGTGCCACTGTGTGATAGGTAGTCTTTGCAGGTATGCCTGTGTCCATCTGTATTTCCTAGTCACGTCTAGCCCTTGTGGACTACGATACACCCAGAATAGTGCATATCCTGTGTCGTTGCCATGGTCACATGTTATAAGAGAAGGGTGGTATTTGGACCCGAAAGCAGATTATGTAGCATCATCCAACCCGCCCTCTGGGGGTCAGGGTGGGGGATAGGATCTCCCACCAACAGATTCACATTCTACATCTCTGCAATGGTAGCAGTAGAGGGGACAAGCAACCCCAGTCCTGCTGGGGAATAGGCACCCTGCAGGGCAGTCAATGCAGATCTGTTCATATCACATAGGACATTGCCACCCACCACTATCTGACATTCATCAGCAGAGGGCACAATCAGTCTCCACCCACTGCAAGGTGTTCCAGGCATACACATGCTAACTGCAGACAGTCTGCTAGCTAGTACATACTACATGTTCCTGGAGGAACTGTGCACACCCAAAAACAGGATGTAAACACACACATACCAAGCAAGTATGTCAGTGACTGGGCCCCAGAAAAGGGAAGTCATAGATATCTCTTGAAAGAAACACTGTATAGCACTATGGGGGAACCTAGCCATGCCGTGGTCACTGCTCGGTCAGGGTGAGAGTGACCTCCCAGCATGACAAGCTGTGGCCACCCTGTCCGTGCAGGTGGTGGTCGGGCAGTACAATGTCCCAGCCATTGCCTTATGCTCTGTGCAGATGCATCCTGCCCAGACCGCTGTGTCCGGGTGATACCCATAATACCTTGCTCCTCATTATGCACATTGGCAGGCTAACACTGGAGACAGTGCAAGCATTGGGGGCTCAGTAAGGTGTAGGCAGCCACAAAACACTGGGTAGACATACACACACTCCCACACCTATGTCAGCATTGTGCAAAGATGGAGGTGGTTGGCAGCCCTTGCCACCACACCAGTCCTGGGCACAGTGCAGGCATTGCTATGGTACTCAATACTGTTAGGGTCACTCTCCGGCGTGGTAAACACTGTCAGTAACAAAATATGAAACACACTTCACATATATCAAAAGGTTGCTATGATGAATCTCTGTTAACAAATTGTGTTTAATGTAGGATCTGTTATCTGACATTGATCATAGCAACCTTTTGATATATGTGGAATGTGTTTCCATGTTTATGACAGCATTGCTAAGGTATGCAGGTGTTAGTATTGGTAGATGCTGCTCCACACAGGGCCCAACAGCCTGACTCTCCATGAGGCTTTGGATAGTGGAGCCTGTGGGTGTGGGTGTTTGTGCCCCTGTTGGCCTATGCTCTAGTGCAGAGGTTCCCAACTCCGGTCCTGGTGGGCCCAACACGATTCAGGTTTTCATGCTGTCCCTAATGAATATGCATGAGATACATTTGTATACAATGGGGGCGGTGCATACAAATGCATCTCAAGCATATTTCTTAGGGACAGCATGAAACCTGAATGGTGTATGGCCCTTCAGGACTGCAGTTGGGAACCTCTGCTCTAGGGACTGCACATGTGTATGGTGTATGTGCTCTGTAGGGTAAAATATAGGCGTTTATGGTGTGTTTATTTTATCTGCAATAAAGGTTCCGCCTATATTACCACGGTTTAGTACTGGGTAAAATATAGGGACATGGCCTGCAGGAGCCACAGCTGGGACCTGTGACCTTCTGCACCTGAATACACTGGCTGTGTGTACTGCACCAAACTGCTGCCACAGAGGCAGGTCATTCCCTGGGGATACGATTACTGTTCGTCAGACAGACCTTGTCTTTTGCAGTGCACGGCACCCACCTAAACAGGGCTTGGCCTTGGTCTGCTGTGGGCAGATGCCACTGCCCCCTCCACCACCAGCACCCCTCCGCCACCATGCTGACATGTCCTCATGCCGGTGGTGCTGGTGGTGCGCAGTCCCAGGCAATCCAGTGTGCCAGTAGGTGGCTGCCAATGGTGCGTGATATGTGGTAGGGGTGCCTACATAGACATTCACGCTTCCCCTGGCACCGCCTGCTAATGTTATGTGCCCTTTGGGGTACTTGCTGGGTGATGTCCATTGTGGCACTGTGGGACACACACTCTTGGACATGTTTGCCCTTGGTCAGTTGCTGTCTTGCTGGATTTCCGTTTCTACATTCCTATGTGTCATCCACCCTGTGCCCCAGCTGCCCCACTGCATGTCCCGCCTGCAGCCCCCTGTACCCCATTTGCAGCCTCACCATAGTGCCCTTTCGTACTTGGGCACTATGCTGTTGCTGCACATGTATCACTCCTATCACATTTCTTGGTCTCCCTACCTTTTCTGTACATTGCTGACTGAAATAGTTTCTCTCTCCTGCAAATATGCCTCTAACGCAAGGTTTTCACTGGTGTTAATTTGCAGACCTTGATTTCACAGCATTAGTGTGCCTTGAGCCTCTCCCCGCCCACTCTCTGCCCATTGACCCCTTAACTCCACCCTCTGGGGAGCCTTACTCCACCCTCTGTGCACCTTAACGCCGCCGGAGATGTTATCGCATGATAAGTGACCTTATCGCCCGGTATAACGTCACTTATCACGCGATAACGTCGCCACTGCAACGTTAGCGCTGCTTAGTAAACATACCCCTTAGTCACTCACATATATGGGAGATGAAAAGTGTGTGGGCAGTTAAATGGATGTTTTCAAAAGGAAACCACGTGGTTAATAGTGTCTACGGAAACTGCAAACGACACATGCTATTCAGAATTGCCCCATAATGAGAAACTGTCTGCTGGGACTTTTACTGACTCCTCAATTTGGGTTCCCTGACTTCTCTATTTGGTTATAAGACTCTGGGAGAAAGGAGATTACTGACTCATTTCACTGGTTTACACCAATTTTTTTTTTCTCCATCAAAAGTGAAATCAGATTTTCCTAAGACAGCTTTTCATGTTGATTCTAAATCTGTAATTAGTTTTTCTCTAGCACATAGTTTTAGAGATATCATCCATGGTGGTTCTGTAAAATGTTACATATCGTAAACATTGAAAAAGTCAGATGTCATAACTATATTTGGCATGTTTGCATGTAAGAAACGCACTAGAAGTGTTTTATAGAAGACTTTCTGCTGTGAAGTTTGTCAGGATTGTCATGATACAACATCCAGCAGTAATTTAAGGTTTAAGGTCTAAGGTTTAATCATTTGATAAAAACCGCCTTTCTATATCAATCAAGGCAGTGTACAATAATAAAATACATAAAAATTTGTCCGAAGCCGGTAAAAAGAAAGGAAATGTACAAAATTATAAAGGACAGAAAAGAAAAAAAGATAATAGAGACAGGACAGGATACAAAAGGCAGGTCTAATATACAAAAAAAGGGGTAAACTCATACAAAAGGAGAAGGGACATTAAATGCTAGGGAGAACAGATGGGTCTTGAGGTTTTGTTTGAAAGTGACATATTGTGGTTCCAGATGGAGAGAAGAGAGGAGAGAGTTCCAAAGAGCAGGACCAGCAAAATAAAAAGCAGAAAGGCAGGTGAGCTGCAAGTGGGCACGGGAAGGGGAAGGAAGGGCAAGACGGTTGAGGTGGAAAGAGCGAGGTGTATACCTAGGAGAATGAAAGGAGAGGAGATCAATCAGATACGATGGGGTGCTAGTGTGGTAAACTTTATGTAACAGGGTCAAGAGCTTAAATTGAGAATGAAATGAAACAGGCAGCCAGTGAAGACGGAAGAGTAAAGGGGTGACATGATCCCGGAGAGTGGAATGTGTGACAAGGCGTGCAGCAGTATTTTGTATTCTTTGAAGTCTGGTTACCTGATTTTTAGGGAGACCAAGGAACAGTGAATTGGAGAAATCTACCCGCGACATAACTAAAGATAATATCAGTGTGGTCAGGGCTGAAGGAGAGAGAAAAGGGCGAACTGAACGAATTTGATGAAGAAAAAAGAAAGAAGTTTTAGTGATATGGGAAATATGAGTGTGAAAAGAAAGATCGGAATCAAAGTGGACACCTAGGTACCGAAAGGTGGAGACTAGTGGGACTGGAGAGTCAGAGAAAGAAGGGGCTAAAGAGGGGGAAGGACCACCATGGGTGAACCAAATGGCAAGAGTCTTAGTAAGATTTAAGTGAAGACAGTTAGTGGTGAGCCAATTTGCAACAGATGAAAGACAAGAGTTCAATGGGGCAAGATCGGGACAGGAAGGAGAGGTATGATGAAGTAGAAGAATGTCATTGGCATAAAAGAAAGCTGAGATACCTGACTGCTGTATGAGAAGAGCAAGAGGGGCCAGAAAAAGGTTGAAAAGAAGAGGGGCAAGAACAGAACCCTGTGGGACCCCGCAGGAAAGGTGCTGTGAATCAGAAGAAGCGAGGGCAGGTGAAGAAGAAAGAACTGCACAGGAAAGGGAAGAAAGGAAAGAGTGGAGGAAAGGTCCATAAACCACTATTAAAAAGGGACCCAGGATATCAATGCTTGACCCAGTACAAGCATTGTGGAACCTGTCTTTTGGGGATATTGCTAGGTACGTATGACCTAGATTGGCCACTGTTGGAAACAGGATACTGGGCTTGATGGACCTCGGTCTGACCCAGTATGGCATGTCTTATGTTCTTATGAGGTCACTCTCACCCTGACTGAGCAGTGACCATGGCATTGCTAGGTTCCCCCATAGTGCTCTATAGTATTTCTCTCAAGTGATATATATGTGTTCTCTTTTTGGGGCCCCAATCACTGACCTATCTGTTTGGTCAGTGTGCTCATATCTCACACATCTCCTCCCGGAACATGCACCATGGACTAGCTAGCAGACTGTCTGCAGTTAGTATGTGTATGGCTGGAACACCTTGCAGGGTGCAGTGGCTGGCAAATGTCCGACAGTGGTTGGGGGGCAGCTGAGCATTTCCAGGCCTACTGTCTGTCTGCTTTTGCCTTATCGATGCATACATATCTGCATTGACTGCCCTGTAGGGTGTCTGTTCCCCAGCAGGACTGGGGTTGATGGTCCCCTCTACTGCCACCATTGCAGGGATGTAGAATGTGGATCTGTAGGTGGGAGATCCTGTATCCCACCCTGAGCCCCAGAGAGCAGATTGGGTGGTTCTATATAATCCACCTATGGGGCCAAATACCAGCCCATGCCATCACTTGAATCATGTGACCATGGCACACACACAGGATATGCACTATTCTGGGTGCATCATAGTCCACAAGGGCCAGATGTGATTGGGAAATACAGATGGACACAAGTGTATCTGCAAGGAATACCTATCACACACTGGCACAGATGGGGACCTGCAGTATAAGCTATCTCAGCTAAGCCAGGTGCTGCGGACATGGTGCTGGGTGCCCCACCTCACCCTCAGGGTGAGCACAGTACCCGCACAATGTGACGGTCTGTAGCTACTCTGTGCCAGTAACACACATGGTCAGTACCCCCTACCAGGCTGAGGTGCTGTGGGGGTGCATACGTTCATTTCCCCCTACCAAACCGAGGTGCTGTGGAGGTACATACCCCATCTTGTGATCATCTATAGACTGCTGATTTGCATGTGCAGTGCATCATGCATACGGGTGGGTTAACCCTATCCTGATAACCACAGCAGACAGTTTGTGTGGTGACCTGCAGTCCTTCTGTAGCCAGCCAGGGGTTTGTCAATAGCTATATAGCTGTAGCCCCCTGGCTACTTCACTGCCTCTGGAGCCGGAGGTCATGGGTTTGATCCCACAGTGGGGTTATTTGATAGGGCTGTCCGAGGCATTGTCTATTTTTAATGTACATTAGTGCTGCCAACAAAAACACCCTCACAGTACTGTAACCGTAAGGTGCCTCATAGGGCACCTTATAAAGCACCTTATAAGGTGTCCTATAGGGGACATTATAGGGTGCCTTGGCGGACAGTGCACTTTATAATGTGCCCTATGGAGTGCCTTATAGGGTGCCTTATGCGGCACCTTAGGTTACGCCACCGTGAGGGTGTATTTGCTGGCAGCACTAATTAAAATAACAGTAAAATGCCTCAAAAAGCACTACTTAAACAGTGATGCCTCAACCAGCCTTATTCATTAGGCACACTGGGGGATCAAACTCATGACCCCTGCACCATCAGTTGGTGTATTGACCATTGTGCTACACCTCTGTTGCTGTGGTTGCATGTCTGCGCGCCTAGTTAAGATTACCGCGCGTTAATGTGCTTAGTGGCTTCTCACCCGATAATGTGCGCAGTGCACGTTATCGCGCGATAATCCCGTTTTGCTATGTTAAGACTGAAACGCCCACTCCTTTTATGGCAGCCTGCACACTATCGCCAGGCACACGTTAAGACTGCTTAGTAAATATACCCCTAAGTGCATTCATTGTAATTTTCTCAACATGAATAAGGGATAATCTATTAACATTTAAGTTGATATTCATGTGGATCAACAAAGTGATAATTTTCCAAACCCAGTTATCCTGCATAATAATGAAAACATCTAAAGTGAACTATATTTTAGTGTTCAAAATTTTAATGTTTTGGTAAATTAGCTCCCTATTATGATGGATTTAGTATCCATGAAAATACAATATCAGAGAAATGAAGAATATTTTCAAAATGTTGCTGTCCCCTAGCTGGATATCTGTGTTTCAATAGATCGGTACTTTCTGTGTGGTGCCTATTGCTTCCCCCAAAGTGCTTTGGAAGAATGATAATTTAAATCAAATCAGAATTTAAATCAATAATTTAAATCAAAAATTGCAAGAGGATCTTGATAAATTGGAAGACTGGGCATCAAAATGGCAGATGAAATTTAATGTGGACAAGTGCAAGGTTATGCACCTAGGGAAGAACAACCCAAACTATGGTTACACGATGGGGTGACATTTTTCTTAAAATATCCTTGCAAATGTTTGATTTCTTATCAGTTGATTATGTTTATTTTGATCCAAAACAACTGGAGGCATTTTTGTCCAGTAGGGAGTAATTCAGTATATTGCTATCTGCTTTCTGATGTTGTTATGAGGGTACTCGTATTGGAGTAGTTAACTGGGAGCTGGTTCCTTGGCTTTGATATTATCAGGATGTTCCTTTGTTTCTAATGATTTAGATTTTTCTTGTATTTACTATCGATAGTATCCCTCACTTATTGTATCTTGAACTTTATATTAATAGATGATTAAAAAAAAAAAAAAAAAGAATATTACAGAGTGATGCAGGATATAGGACTCATGGGTAGACTCTGAGAATCTAGCTACAACATTCAT
Source organism: Ichthyophis bannanicus (assembly GCA_033557465.1). Lineage (NCBI taxonomy): Eukaryota > Metazoa > Chordata > Amphibia > Gymnophiona > Ichthyophiidae > Ichthyophis > Ichthyophis bannanicus. The sequence goes on from CM066035.1 coordinate 103,686,370, forward strand.
GTATGCATCAGAGAACATCTGCACATTCAGGAAAAAAAAGTGCTTATGGTTGCAAAGGGTAGCTTCCCTGTCATTGGGTGGGATAAGTGCTACATCACATTAGGTAGGCTAGCAATTATGTTAAAACTCTCCCTCAGGGTCGCCCACTATTGCCTGTCATTGGGGAAAGAAATGTAGTTCCTCACCCCATGGCCAGTAGCCTCTGGAGAAGAACTCAGGAAATGGTAGCATGGCTCACTCCACCAACTACACTCATATTTTTCAGAGAGAATATTTCATATAACAATAGGAAATCAGCTATCAGCAATGTTACCATTTTTCTGTGACATCCCACAGAGGTCTATTTTGGCCGCTACTCTATTATCTTTCTAGCCCCACTTGCCACCATGATTCATGAGATAGGTCTGAGTTGCTATATTTACAAAGATGACATTCAGCTATTAATATCCTCTGGTATAACTTGGATTGAGACTTCCAAATAAACATACAAACTAGTCTGAACAAGTTAGTAATCTCAATCGAGGAAAACAAATTAGTCATGAACCTGGCCAAACCTAGACAGCTTGGATCTTATTCCAGGGAAATAAAATTCCATTCCTCCATTAATTAAATATTCTCCATTAAAATTAAGGAATCAATAAAGATTCTTGGGGTGATAATGGGATCACAAGCTTTCTTTTGCCCTCCACATAGTGGAGATAACTAGGATCTCATATGCTGCCTTACATCAAATTAAATCCCTGAAGAATGTTCTTGACCATTGGACCTTAAACACCCTAATCCAAACACTGGTGATAACCCACTTGGATTATTGTAATTCTTTAATAGATGGTGCACCCCACTATCAGATAAAGAGATTTCAACTCTTCCAAAAAATGATAACAGTTTTGTATACCTCCCCTTCGGCGCGTATCCTAGCCAATGGCTCTTTGTCTGCACCCTTTTCCTTAAATAGAGGGACTCGCCAGGGTTGTCCCCTCTCCCCCTTGCTTTTTAATTTAGCTCTCGAGCCACTACTTTCTCTGGTAAGGCAGTCTCCCTCAATCAAGGGGTTGGAGATTGCTGGGAAACAGATTAAACTTTCAGCTTATGCTGATGACCTCCTACTATTTCTGCAACCGGATTCTGTGGGGGAGGTCTTGGATCTGATCGAGCGCTACTCGGCTTTATCGGGCTATAAAATTAATTGGAATAAGTCCACGGCCTTCCCGATGAACAAGTGGACCTTCTCATCCTCGGTGGACCGGTTTCCTTTTAAGTGGGAGGCGAAGGCCATCAAATATCTGGGGGTTTCCTACTGCTCCTCTTTAGAGGAGACGGTGGCGGCGAATGAGCAGCTCCTGAGGGACCTGGTGAAGACTTATACGTTGAGATGGTCCCCTCTGCATTTGTCTTGGTGGGGCCGTTTGGACTCCGTTAAAATGATGTTGGTCCCCAAGGTGAACTATGTTTTGGAGATGTTACCCTTGGAGTTCCCAGCATCCTTTTATAAAGCATTAGAGCGCATGTTAGTAACCTTTTTGTGGCAGGGTAAGCCACCGCGGATCGCTCTCAAGAAACTGAAGGCCCGTAAGCAGGACGGAGGAGTTCAGTTTCCTGATTTTCGGCTGTACCATGCGGCCCAGCTGTTGAAACAGGGCTCGCACTGGTTGGCTTATGACGAGGAGGGCCACAAACCCGTATGGGTGGAGGTGGAGGAACGGCTGGTAGCTCCTATCCCTTCCCAGCTGCTAGTGGAAATGTCTCTCCCGGGGGTGGGGATTCTCCGTGCCACGCAGCAAGCCTTCTGGATGTTGGCCCAACTGGTAGAACAGAATGGGCGAATCTCGGCTGCATCCCCTATTTGGTCCAACCCTAACTTAAAGATTGGTCGCAATCTCATTGTGTGGAAGGGTTGGCAAAGTAAAGGGATATATGGAGGGTAGGTCAGTTGATTAAGGATAAAGGCTGGAAATCCTTCGAGGAATTGCGAGCCGAGTTCGGTCTCCCTCCGCAATGCTTCTTCCAGTGGACGCAGCTAAAACATTGCCTAGGGTCCATCCCCGGGGTTCCCTCCGCGGTGCTAGATCAGGGGGCCATGCTTCAAATGGTGGGGGCTTGTCTGGGATCTAAGGGTATGGTGTCTAAATATTATGCTATCCTCAGGGATAGGTCACACTCGTCCCCCGGTATGGTGGGCCAGCGCTGGGAGGAGGAGGTAGGTGGCCCTGTCTCGCCCAAAGTCTGGTAAAAGGTGTGGGGTAAGATTAACAGAGTAGCGAGGGCGGCATCACTATCCCAATCGCTTTACTTCATCTTGCATAGAGCATACCTTACTCCGGTTAGAATGGCAAAATGGGGGGGGAAGGACTCCGGGCAGTGTTGGTCCTGTGCTGCTGCCCCGGGCACGTTCCAGCATATGTTTCTTGAGTGTTTTTACGTTCAGAGATTTTGGCGACTGATTTGGCACAAGATCGGGAAAATTTTGGACATACAGGTTCCGTTAAGTTGGGAGATCATTCTCCTTCGATCCTGTGCGAGCTCTCTAGCATTAGGAAAGGATAAGGAGTTTCTCTTTAACTTCTTGATGGCCATAGCCTTAAAAATGATAGTGACTCACTGGAAAGATCTTGCTCAGCTGGATGGCCATCACTGGTGGAACTTGGTATGTCTTTACTCCAAATTTGAGAAAGTGCAAGATGGCAGGGAGTTTGGGTGGCGGCAGCGCTTTGCTGTAAGGCTGGTGCAGGATGACTCGGAGGGCAAGAAGGAATTGGTTAATAAATGGTATTACTTAGACGGGTACGCAGCTCGAGCAATGGTGTAATGGTTCACAGCCTGTGTGCAGGATAAGAGTTGCTGTCCTGCTTACGGTGTGAATTTGACCAGTACGGATCCCAGGGGGACGGGGGGGGGGGGGGTTGGGGGGGGGGCGGGGGGGTACGGGGGGTAGGGGTGGGGGGGGCTGTGTATTTCGTGCTTGTAGCACTGCTGTCAGGAATTTTTTGTATGGTTTTGTTGTTGTGTGAAATTAATAAAAAGAATTAAAAAAAAAAAAAAAAAAGAGATTTCAACTCATTCAAAATATGGGACTCAAACTGTTGTATGCGGCAAAGTGAAGAGATCATATGAACCTTCTTCTCAAGGAACAACACTGGCTTCAAATAGCTGTTCATATTAGATTCATACTTTTCACACTTGGTCATTGGGCCTTCTATACTGGATTATCTATCTACCTTAGCTCCATCCTATTTTCATATACTCCATCACGGACATTAAGATCATCCCAAGGAAATCACTAACATTGCCCAGTAAAACACACCTTCATTTGGTGTTCTTCCAAAATGCTTTTAGTTACCAGATCTTTTTACTTTGAAAGTCTCTTCCACAAGATCTCCAGAAAGAATCCTCTTTAAATAAATTTTAAAAAGGTCTTAAAACCTGGCTCATTGAAGAATCCTTTTAACTTCATATTTAGAGTGTGGCTGTTTTAGTGGCCCAAAGAATCCCCTTCTTATTGTCTCTCTGTTTGGAAAATAGTTATTTTTATTAATTGTTGTGCTATACACTCCTCTCCCAATTTGTTTCTTCATCACGTCAGGTTTTTGCACATTTTAAATTTGTAACAGCATACCAAATTTTGAATAAATAAAAGACATAAAGAGCCAGAGGCCATAAACTATAAAGTGTTTAGCAGTTTCACCAGGTATGACGTGGGATCTTTCTGTGAGAAGATTGAGATCGGGTCTCAATTCCTCATGTAAAAATATTATCGCCTCTGAGCAGGTAGATGAAGGCCACCTGCTTCTCAGAAAGTGCCAGTAGGGTAGCCCGGGCTCAAAAGATATGTGGCCACTAGAGATGAATGTCCCTTCTCTGAGGACTCAGCTGCCTCGGCACCAGCTACTGCTCCTGCTCCAGCTGTGGTGAATGTTCCTAGGCCACCAGTGCATGCAACTGTGGCCACTGCCCTTCCTCTGCCACAAACCTCAGCTTCCATCATATCTAATGTGAGCAAGAAGGCCATGTGTAGAAATGCACGAGAAAAGGCTGGCTGTGCTTTTATGGGCTGACTTGTGTGTGGAAAAGCTTTTTTGAGATCTGTAATGCACATTAACTAGAGTTCAGCCACTGCGAGTGCTGTTAGCACCTCCTCTTGATCTAGCGCTGAACAGTTAAATGTCCTGTGCTATCTGCCACCTTAAAAATCAGCACATGCTAACAAACAGCATGTGACTCACAGAAATGTGGTCTCTGCCCTCTTCCTGTCCATTCCACACCCTCATTGTGCATTAAAGCCGAAGTGCTACTTTTGCGCCATCTGTTACGGTGACCAAGTACCGTACATCTGCGCTGATAGCATACATTCAGTCATATGCTAACTTTTTAGCGCACTCTTGTAAACCAGAACCTAAATCTGCTAATTTCCCACAAGAACCCCTTTAATATATGATGTTTGCCTGAAGAAATTCAAGCAAGTCATGGATGAAAGGAACTCCACTCATTTTCTGTTATTAATGCAGGATTTGAGATTCCCCAAGAAAAAATAGGTTTAAATAAAGATCTTTGCTCCATTGAACTCATTGACGATTGGTAAATTGTTTCTGCATCTAAAAGGATCTAAAGAAAGCTCAGTCACATTTTCCCTTCCATTTAATTTTTTTAAACCAAGTCATGGGCTTGCAATTGCTCAAAGTCATGTTTGCTGAACACAGACTGATGATTTTTCTCCCATTTTCTTTCTGTGGTTAATATGAAAAATTAAGAAATTATACAAGAATATATACATGCTGCACATTTTCTCCCAAAAGGAACATGCATAAGTAGTTTTTACTCTAATTGCATATGAAGGCAAATGAATATTGAAAGTACAGCTTTAGCTATGGCTGCTGCAAGCGTATTGGACACCCTAGGCAAATTTTCGGCCTTATATATTTCACCTCCTCCCCACCCCCTGAGCTTTTGATAATTAAACTCAACATCATGATTATCCCAACACTATCCCTCCCACAATAATCCTGTAAAGCCCCCCTAAAAGTGAGTGTTTGAGAGTGTGTTGAATAATGTAGAATCAAAGGTGAATGGCCACTTTACACTACTAAAGAAGTCAGAAGAGGGATCACATAAAGGGAACAGCCTGCTGTGCTAGCAGAGCTGGAAAGTAAACATTTGGGGGTATGTTTTCTAAACAGCGATAACATCGCAGCGGCGCAATTAGCACGCAATACGTAATGTTATCGCGCAATACGTAACTTTATTGCGCGATAGCGTGAGGTTTCGCACGATAATGTCTCTGGCGGCATTAAGTCACACAGAGGGTGGAGTAAGGCTCCCCAGAGGGCAGAGAGAAGGGGTCAATGGGCGTAGAGTGGGTGGGGAGAGGCTCCAGGCACACTAACGCTGTGAAATGAAGGTCTGAAAATTATTGCCAGTGAAAACCTCGCGTTAGAAGCACATTTGCAGGAGAGAGAAACCATTTCAGTCAGCAATGTACAGCAAAGGCAGGGAAACCAAGAAAAGTGATAGTTGTGATACATTTGCAGCAACAGCATAGTGCCCAAGTATGAAAGGGCACTATGGTGAGGCTGCAAATGGGGTACAGGGGGCTGCAGGCGGGACATGCAGTGGGGCAGCTGGGGCACAGAGTGGACTAAGCAGATGCCTAGGTAGCACATACGAACGCAGAAACTGCAAATCAGCAAGCCAGCAACTGTGTGTCCCAAAGTGTCCCAGGGGACAGTACCAAGCTGGTACCCCAAAGGGCACATAACATTGACAGGCGGTGCCGGGGGAAGTGCGGATGTCTATGTAGGCACCCCTACCCCAGATCCCACACGATAGGCAGCCGCCTACCGGAACACTGGATGGCCTGGGACTGCGCACCACCAGCACTACCGGCATAAGGGTATGTCAGCATGGTGGCAGAGGAGTGCTGGTGGTAGAGGGGGCAGTGGCATCTGCCCACAGCAGAGCAAAGCCAAGCTCTGTTCAGTTGGGTGGCGTGCAGTGCAACAGACAAGGTCTGTCTGATGAACAGTAATGCTATCCCCAGGGAATGAACTGCCTCTGTGGCAACAGTTTGGTGCAGTACACACAGCCAGAGTGTTCAGGGGCAAAAGGTCACAGGTTCAAGTCTCAGCTGTGGCTCCTGCAGACCACATCCCTATATTTTACCCTACAGCACACATACAACATAAATATGTGCAGTCCTGGAGGGCCAAACACCATTCAGGATTTTTATGCTGTCCCTAATAAATATGAATGAGATGCATTGGTATGCAGTGCCCCCATTGTATGCAAATGTATCTCATACATATTCATTAGAGACAGCCTGAAAACCAGAATCATATTTGGCCCACCAGGACCAGAGCTGGGAACCTCTGCCCTAGAGCAGGGGTGTCCAACCCTGTCCTGGAGGGCAACAACCCTGGCAGGTTTTCGAGGTGGAATGTGACAAATTCTATCTACCCTTTTGATGTCTAGGACATCTGCACCTTGCCCACTCACAATCTTAAAGGACAGAGGTGTAAGGCAGGGGTCTCCAAATCCAGTCCTGGAGGGCCACAAACCAGTGAGGTTGGCAGGATATCTCTAATGCATATATATTTCATGCATATCATTAGCGCTATCCCGAAAACCTGCCAGGGTTGCAGCCCTCCAGGACAGTGTTGGACACCCCTGCTCTAGAGTATCAGCCAACAGGGGCACAAACACTCACACCCACAGGCTCCACTATACAAAGCCTCATGGAGATTCAGGTAGTTGGGCCCTGCGTGGAACAGCAGCTACCAATACTAGCACCTGCACTGTGCCCAGGACTGGTGTGGCGACCAGGGCTGCCAACCACCTCTGTCTTTCCACAATGCTGAAATAGGTGTGGGAGTGTGTGTATGTCTATCCAGTGTTTTCTGGCTGCCTACACCTTACTGAGCCCTCAATGCTTGCACTGTCTCCAATGTTAGCCTGCCAATGTGCATAATGAGGAGCAAGGTATTGTGGGTATGGCCTGGACACGATGGTCTGGGCAAGATGCAGCTGCACAGGGCAATGGCTGGGACATTGTAGTGCCCGACCACCACCTGCACGGACAGGGTAGCCACAGCATGTCATGCTGGGAGGTCACTCTCACCCTCAGTGAGCAGTGACCATGGCATGGCTAGGTTCCCACATAGTGCTATACAGTGTTTCTCTCAAGTGATATTTGTGACTTCCCTTTTCTGGGGCCCAGTCACTGACATTCTTGCTTGGTGTGTGTGCTTACACCCCACTTTTGGGTGCACACGGTTCCTCCAGGAACATGCACTAGGTAGCAGACTGTCTGCAGTTAGCATGTGTATGGCTGGAACACCTTGCAGGGTGGAAACTGACTGTGCCCTCTGCTGGTGAATATCAGATTGTGATGTGGGGGTAGCTGAGCTTTTCCAGGCCTAGTGCCTTATGTGATATGTACAAATGCCTTGACAGCCCTGGAGAATGCCTATTCTCCAGCAGGGCTGGGGGTTGATGGTCCTCTCTATTGCCCCCATTGCAGAGATGTAGAATGTGGATCTGTTGGTGAGAGATCCTGTCCCCCACCTTGACCCAGAGAGGGTGGTGCTACATGATCCATGTTTCGGTCCAAACACCACCCCTTCTCTTATAACATATGACCATGGCAACCACAGAGAATATGTACTATTCTAGGTGCATCATAGTCCACAAGGGCTAAACGTGACTTGGAAACACAGGTCTACCCTAGGTGTATCTGCAAGGACTACCTGTCACACACTGACACTAATGGGGGACCTGCAGCACAACCTATCTCAGCTCAGCCAGGTGCTGTGGACCTGGTGCTAGGTACCCCACCTCACCCTCAGGGTGAGCACAGAAACCGCACAATGTCACAGTCTGTAGCTACTCTGTGCCAGTAACACACACGGTCAGTTCCCCCTTCCAGGCTGGGGTGCCGTAGAGGCGCATACCCCATCTTGTGATCAGATGTAGACTGCTGATCTGCATGTGCAGTGCATCATGGATACGGGTGGGTTTACCCCAGAGCTACTCAATTCCGGTCCTGGAGGTCTGCAACCCTGCAGGTTTTCGGGATATCCCTAATGATATGCATGAGATATATATGCATTAGAGATAGCCTGCCAACCTGACTGGTTTGTGGCCCTCCAGGGCTGGATTTGGAGACTCCTGCCTTACACCTCTGTCATTTAAGATTGTGAGTGGGCAAGGTACAGATGTTCTAGACATCAAAAGGGTAGATAGAATGTGTCACATTCCTCCTAGATTCTCAACACCACCAAAAAGTTGTCTAATAGACAATATTTTGGTGGTGGTGAGAAGCAAGGAGGAATGTGACAAATTCTAACTTTTTTGATGTCTTGGACATCTGCACCTTGCCCACTTACAATCTTAAATGACAGAGGTGTAAGGCAGGGGTCTCCAAATCCATCCCTGGAGTGCCAAAAACCAGTCAGGTTGGCAAGCTATCTCTAATGCATATATATCTCATGCATATCATTAGGGATATCCCAAAAGCCTGCAGGGTTGCAGACCTCCAGGACTGGAATTGAGTAGCTCTGGTTTACCCTATCCTGGTCACCACAGCAGACAGTTTGTGTGGTGACCTGCAGTCTTTCTGTAGCTAGCCAGCACTGTGCTAGAAGCTATAGAGGTGTAGCCTACTGGTTTCTACAATGACTGCTGAGACAGAGGTCATGAGTTTGATCCCACAGTGGCGTTATTTAATAAGACTGTCTGAAGCATTTCCTTTTCATTTAAATCTGTGCTGTCAGCACAAACACAGTGCCTTAACCTAAGGCAGTGTTTCCCAACCCAGTCCTACGGGGCACACCGGCCAGTCAGGTTTTTGGGATATCCCTAATGACTATGCATGAGATATATATGCATTAGAGATATCCTGCCAACCTGACTGGTTTGTGGCCCTCCAGGGCTGGATTTGGAGACCCCTGCCTTACACCTCTGTCATTTAAGATTGTGAGTGGGCAAGGTGCAGATGTCCTAGACATCGAAAGGGTATATATAATGTGACACATTCCTCCTCGATTCTCACCACCACCAAAAAGTTGTCTAATAGACAATATTTTGGTGGTGGTGAGAATCGAGGAGTAATGTGTCACATTCTATATACCCTTTCGATGTCTAGGACATCTGCACCTTGCCCACTCACAATCTTAAATGACAGAGGTGTAAGGCAGGGGTCTCCAAATCCAGCCCTGGAGGGCCACAAACCAGTCAGGTTGGCAGGATATCTCTAATGCATATATATCTCATGCATAGTCATTAGGGATATCCCGAAAACCTGACTGGCCGGTGTGCCCCGTAGGACTGGGTTGGGAAACACTGACCTAAGGTGTCTTCATAAGGCGCCCTATAAAGCGCCATATAGGGCACATTATAAGGTGCCTTGGCGGACAGGGCACTTTACAATGTGCCCAATGGGGTGCCATACAGGGCATCTTATGAGGCACCTTAGGTTACAGCACTATGAGTGTGTTTTTGCTGGCAGCACAGATTTAAATTAAAAGGAAATGCCTCAGACCGACTTATTAACTGACACCACTTGCAGGATCAAACTCACAACCTCTGCCTCCAACGGTCATTGTAGTAACCAGTGGGTTACATCTCTATAGTTTCTAACAAACCGCTCGCATGAACTTAAGGTTTATGCATGTTAACGAGCCAAGGCGCCCTCTATCGCGCAATACAGATGCATTGCTACCTTGCCTCTGGAACGCCCACTACCTTATGTGGCATTCCTCACATTAACGCTGCAACTAGCGCCGGTAACATTAGGACGGTTTAGTAAACATACCCCTTGGTGGGATATGCAAATTGCTGCCTGTGCTGAAGGAGCAAGGGTAATATTTGCTTACATTTATATCTGTTATTAAGATTTAACTTTTAATTTATAGGGAATAGTGTAGAGCAATAAAGGCACACACTGGACAGAGGGTGGAGAAATAAATACTTGAGGGACCAGTGGAAATTGCTCACCCTAAGCATAATGGTATCAGTTGGCACTGGCACCAGCAACTCTGTACAAAAATAGAGCTTGGGGAAGGTTTACTTGGTTTCTAGAGGTGTTAGTTCTCTTTATTTAGAAAGAGCTGCTTCTTATCATAGAGAAGAGGTGAAAGTCCTACTGTTCTGTGAGTTCTTTTCCTGAAACTAACACCAAAAAATTCTCCTGGAAGCCTAGGTCAGCTTGGTATGAAACTGCCAGCAGCGAGCTTCCTATAGACCCAGTTGGGGGTAAGAGTGAAGATGAGAGCACATGTTTTTTATCCAACCCAGGGAGTGGAGATGGCATTGATGGTGGTGGATAGTTTCCTCTCAGCTAAGAAGTGAAGATGGCAGTAGAGAGACTCTGGACAGGGCTGGCCCATCCATTGAGCAGGAATGTTGTTTGCACAGGGCCCCACATTTCAGGGGCCCCGCACAAACAACATTCTGCATCAGCCCATAGATTTTAAAAAAAAACAGCTTCCGCCGTGGCAGCGGCAGAATCAAGCATCCCGTGGGGCCCCCACCTGTCCAGCAGAGCCCTCCTGGCATCAGCTCTATCAGCGGTGGCTTTCAGAGCCGCAAAGAGAGTTTCTCTCTCACGGCTCTGTTAAGCCCACTGGGACTGATGGGACTTCCTGTTTCCCATCAGCCCGGCGGGCTTAAAAGAGCCGTGAGAAAGGTAAACTCTCCCTCTGCGGCTCTGTAAAGCCCGCGCTTTGAGAGCTGATGCCGGGAGGGTTCTGCTGGGCAGGGGGGCCCCACGGGACTCTTGATTCTGCCGCTGCCACGGTGTCAGCAGCAGCAGCCAATTTGTTTTTTTTAATCTATGGGCAGGTGGGGAGGGAGGTTAGGACTGGTAATGGGCTATGGGGGGGGGCTAGGACTGGAAATGGACTGATGAGGGGTTAGGACTGGAAGTGGCCTGATGAGGGGGGGTTAGGACTGGTAATGGGCTATGGGGAGGGCTAAGAATAAAAATGGGCTGATGGGGGGTTAGGACTGGAAGTGGCCTGATGAGGGGGGTTAGGACTGGTAATGGGTGTTGGGAAATTTGAGTTAGGTCTGCTTATATATTGGCTTTATATGACTGAACTCTTGCCTGGTGAAACTACACAGGAGGATGGATGGCACAGAAGACAAGAAGACAGACAAGAAGACAATAGCTATATGAGAGTATATGCTTGCCATAAGAAAATGGATGCGGCCTGTTATGGAGGATTCTGGGAAACCATATTCTGGATAGAAGTATGCAGAATAATGGGCCTAACAAGAAATTACAGGTCAAGCAAAGAATTCAAACAAATGAGCACAAAATACTCTCTGCCTGGTTTCAATTAGTGCCAAGAAAAAGGAAAAATACAGGAAGGGTCAAAGGTCACAGACCATGCATAGATAAATAGACCTAAAAGCATGCCCAGATGTATAGAGGTCATAGGCCATGTATAAGTAAGCAGGTCTAAGTGCAGGTCCAGATGTACACATGTAAAGAGATTCTCCCCTGGGAAAAGTGCTGCAGAACCCTGAGGTCCTGCTGACATCTACGTAGTTATGATGGATTCACTGGAATTAATTTGAAACAGATGAAACAGACATTTGATACAGGGAGAAATGTATATAAGGCAGTTATTTTTCATGTAAGGGCGGGCAGTATTTTCTTCCCCTTCACAGAGAAAGAAAATGCTGTCTGCCATTTCTATAGACAGACCTTGCTGTTCTGCATGATGCTGGAAATAAAAGTCTTTGTAGATAAAGCAACTGCTGTCTAAGTAATTCTTTGATTGGTGATATTTGGGCAACTGTTGTGGGAACCAGAAGCCACATGGGCTATGGGGGGAGTTAGGACTGGAAGTGGGCTGATGGGGGGCTTAGGACTGGAAGTGGGCTGATGTGGGACTTAGGACTGGTAATGGGCTATGGGGGGGGCTAGGATTGGTAATGGGCTGGGGGTTTGCTAGGACTGGAAATGGACTGAGTAGAAGGGGGGGGGCTTGAACTGCAAATAGCTGATGGGGAGGGGGGCTTGGAATGGAAATGGGCTGTGAGGGGAGGGAGCTAGGACTGGAAATGGGCTGATGGAGGGGCTAGGATTGGACTGGAAATGGGCTGTTGGGGGTGCTCAGATTGGAAATGAGCTGTGGGGGGCTTGGATTGAAATGGACTCATGGAGGGGCTAGAACTGGAAGTAGGTTCATGGGGGGCTTCGATTGGAAATGGACTGAGTGGAGGGGAGCTAGGATTTGACATGGGGTGATGGTGGGGCTAGGAAAGGACTAGAAATGGGCTGATGGGGGGCTGGGATTGGAAATGAGCTGATGGAAGGACTCGGATAGGACTGCAAATGGATGGAGAGCTAGGACTGGAAATGGGCTGATGGTGTGGCTAGGATAGAATTGGAAATGGGCTGATGGGGGGCTAGGACTGGAAATGGGCTGATGCGGGGACTAGAAGGGAGCGGATGCTGGGTGCGGTTGGAACTAGAAGGGAGCTGATGTTGGGGGAGGATTAGAATGGGATGGAGCTGGGAGGGTGAAATGGAGAGGGGAAAAATATTTTGTGTGGGAGGGAAGACAAATCTACAATTGGCCGGGTATTGGGAGAGTAAGTGGGGATTGAGGATGGAGGGGTAAAATTTGAGTGGATGAAATAGGAATGAGGAAAGAGCAAAAGGAGAAAGATTAGTATGTTAAAGCAGATGTAGAGAGAGAATTGAAAAAAAAAACTAGGAGAGAAGAAAGGACAAATGGACAGTAGACAATGGAGAGTTAGCAGAAGACACAAAGAAACCAGAAGAAAGTGGCTGAAACAATTGCAACTGAAAAAAATGCACAAAAGGTAGAAAACTATCTCTTTATTTTGAATTTATTAACTGGAATATGTCAGCTCTGGGAAATGTGCATCATTAACGTCTGCGCTTTGTTTAGTACAAGAGGAAATTAATTTATAGTTTAATTTGTACAGTGTTTTTGTTGAACATTTTGGTGGTGGTGAGAAGCGAGGAGGAATGTGACAAAGTCTATCTACCCTTTTGATGTCTAGGACATCTGTGCCTTGCGCACTCACAATCTTAAATGACAGAGGTGTAAGGCAGGGGTCTCCCAATCCAGTACTGGAGGGCCACAAACCAGTCAGGTTGGGAGGATATCTCTAATGCATATATATCTCATGCATATTCATTAGGGCTATCCCAAAAATCTGCCAGGATCGCGGCCCTCCAGGACAGGTTTGGGGACCCCTGTTGTAGTCTTTCTTTATCCATGTACTCATTAAGAGGCATGTTTACTAAAAGTTAGTGTATGGTAACCTTATGCAAATGAGGCCCTGCACCGAGTCTCCGCACATGGCCCCGCACCCCCTTGGGCCGCCCCTGACTCTGGAGAGCCTAATGTGTGCTTGGCAGATCATCTCAAGGGAGAGCTGCAGTGATGGATCAACTGAAGACTGAGCTGTAGCAGCAGAGAGTCCAGGAGCCACAAGGCCCAGGAAGGGCTGCAGCAGCAGATCAGCTCATTGGGAACTGTAGTAGTGGATCAGCTCAAGAGAGAGCTGCAGTAGCGGAAAGTCTATACCAGACTAGAAGCCACAGGACCTAAAAGGTTCAGCAGCAGATCAGCTCAAGAAAGAGCTGCAGTGGCAGAGAATTCATTCCAGACTGAGAGCCACAAGACCCAGGGGGATCCTGTGGCAGATCAACTCAAGGGAGAGCTGCAGCAGCAGAGAGTCCATTCCAGACTAGGAGCCACAAGACCCAGGAGTGTCCAGGGGCAGTTCAACTCAAGGGAGAGTTACAATAGTTCTTCCTGATTGGACAAGAGTGTAAAACCCTCTTTGGATTGGAAGAGGCAGAGTCAAAGCTACAGCCTCAGCTATTGGACAGAACTACAAAACCTCTCTCTTCACAAGCAGCCACCAGTCCAGAACCTCAACAGTAGGTGAGACTTAGGGCTGGTAGGCAAAGGGAAAGAGGGGAGTTAGGAGACAGGTTAGTAAGGTTAAAGCCATAATCTTTAAAGGTTTACTTAAATCACTACATATAAGATTATAGTTGGGTGTTTGAACTGCCTTATCTCTTAGCCTATATTGCTATATCACCTTACCTACTCGAACCTCTTATCATAATACAGGTTGTACATATTGCATTATTTTATCACAATACTTGATATATATATTTTGTAAATAAATTGTAAATACTATTGAAGCCAGCCTTGTTCACAGCAGTGTTTTTTGAGGGGTTTCCTGGAGTGAAAGGAGGAAAATCCTACCCGCTAACACCCTTCTTCCCCAGGTGGAGGCACCAGGTGCCAAACAGGCAAGGATTGATGGAGCCCTCCCTGGAGGGGACTCCAGCTAAACCATTGCTGAACCCAGAAGCATACCCAAGGGGATGATACAGTTTTAAGAATGCATAACTGGAGCTCATACTTTTAAATATTCAACTTTGCATTGTATGTGTATGTGAGCCCACTCTCCCTGTAGGTAAAAGAATGTGCTGATGGTTCTTTGAGGATGTGCGGCTGTCAGGATCTATTGTTTGGCTTTGACTGCTGTTGTTCTTTCCCACCCTTCATAAGCTGCTGCCCTAGGTGATCGCCTAGCCTTGCCCAACTGCCAGTCCTGATTTTAGCATATTCAGTTTCAAATCTGCTTGCATTTTTTATGAAACAGTTGCTTTTGTTTTCCCCCAAAGGGTGCAATTTGTTCCTAGTGCCCACAGCTTATTGAAATGTATTTACAGCAAAGTCTTTCTGTAGTAGAATATATAGCTTGGATTATATATGACTAAATTACTCAGCTTTGTAGTCATTACAGGTTGGTTTGACATATTTTTGCTATATTAATCAATATAATTAAAATATTTAGAGACGGAAACCAGATGGTGCTCAATAGCATGTGTCTACTATCTCGAGGTTTGCTTTCTTATCGTTCCATATTAATTGTATTTTTTTCTACTCAAAATGCCTATAGATATTTCTGTTGGCAGTCAAACCATTAACATATGGCTTATTTAATTTATTGACTTCTAGAGGTTTTGGTACTGAAACTGGGTAAGCTGTAGACAATTTAAATACAGAGCCATATCAGAAAATAAATCTTTGAACTTTACTTCTTTAAGTATAATGACTTCTTAAGTCAAATTACCTTGCAAGTTAAATAGCCCAAAGTTGACAAGCAATTATCAGAACATTCTTAGATATATTATAGTTATTCCAGCCAATACAGTTATGAAGTACAGGAAACTAGTCACGTGGTATGTTAGGGGTATGTTTACTAAACTGCAGTAACGTCACAGACCACGCGTTAGGCAACATTACCGCGCAGTAACGTTACAACCCACGCAGAAGCGTTCTGTGGCGCGGTACACACCGCAGAGGGAGGAGAGAGGGCAGAGAGCAGGGGTCAATGGGTGGGGAGTGGGCAAGGAGAGGCTCCCTACACACTAACACACTAACACGCTGAACTGAAGGGCTGAATCCTACCACAAATGAAAACCTGCCGTTAGATGCACATTTGCAGGAGAGAGAAACAATTTCAGTGTCAGCAATGTATATCTAATAAATTGTTTCAATGCAGTTTCTGATTGGCTTCTCTCCCAAAACCTCCGTATACAACATAAGAAAACGGAAGTCCTCTTTATCACGAGGAATCCCAACTTTAACCCACCACAATATCTCAAAACTAAGGAAGCCGAACTGCAATCCAAACCCTCAATACGCTACCTAGGAGTCATTCTGGATCAACACCTAGATATGAAGTCCCACATAGGAAACACGGTCAGAACAGTATACTACAAGATCCGCTCTTTGAGACACCTACGCTCCATGTTGGAACCAAAAGATTTCAGGACAATATACCAAACACTGATCATACCCCACTTCGATTACGCTAATGTCATTCTTCAAGGTCTTCCTCAATCCACCTTAAACCCGTTACAGCTGGCAATGAATGCCGCAGCAAGGGTACTTCATGGAGCCGCCAGGACTGACCATGTTACTCCTCTGCTGATTCAATTACATTGGCTACCCATTCAGGCCAGAATTCTCTTCAAAACTTTACTTCTCACGTTCAAAGCTCTCAATAAACTCTCCGCCGCATCCTTATCTGCCCTTATTCACACTACTACACCAAACAGAACAAGAAGATTCTCGTCCATCAACTCCCTAAAGCTCCCAAAGGCCCTTACAAGCTGCTCTTCTTCTACAGCCAACAGAGCCTTTATCCTTTGTGCCCCTAGGTGCTGGAATGCACTACCCCCTGGCATCCGGGCTATCAACAGCCTATCACAATTCAGGAAAGCCCTCAAATTTCATCTCTTCAACAAGTACCTTATAGAGTCATCAACACCCATTGACATTAGTGTTCCCACCCAATTACCAAATTCCATGATATCTCAATAACATGCTTAAGCTGATTCTCTATAACGATTGATCCTGTTCCTAGTAACATGCTCCTATTCAGTAGCATTACATCTGTAAATAGATTGTAAATAGTTTCCCTTGTTATCCAAGTTCCTTCCCTTGTTATCTGTAAACTCATGCAAGTTAACTGTACTGAGATTTTTGTTCTATGTGAACCGCGCTGATGCTGAATAGTGCGGTATATAAGAGAATATAAATAAATAAATAAATAAATAAATAAATATCCTAGGCAGGGAGCCCGAGAAAGGTGATAGTGGTGCTCCATCTGCAGCAACAGTATAGTGGCCAAGTATGAAAGACCACTATGTTGATGATGCAAATGGGGCATAGGGGGACTGCAGGCGGGACATACAGTGGGGGCAGCTGGGGCACAGGGTGAACTAGGCCATCGCCCAGGTGGCACATAGGAACATAGAAACTGGAAATCAGTAGGACAGCAGCTGACCAGGGCCAAACATGCCCAGTAGTCCATGTTCCACAGTGTCCCATCCAGGGGACATTGCCCAGAAAGTACCCCAAAAGTCACACAGGTACCACTATGCCTGTAATAGGGCAAGCAGTGCACATCTGGGGACCACACTAACAAGGGTCCATAGACCACACCCAGGATGGGTCCCAGTTTGTAGACCCAGCTAACTGAACACACTTTACGGCAGCCCTTAGTAAGACATTACGGGGTGTGCCCATACGTTGTCGGAAACATATATACACCCAGTAGGCCAAACTGGGTACAACGTACCTGAGGTGCATACCCTAGTCTGTCCACAGTTGACAGTAACAACACACTCCACCTACATCTACCCGGTCCACCCTAGCCAATAGTTGCTAGAGCACCAGCCTGACATCCCCCCAGCCATCACTTCCCCATGTGGAAGGGACATAACATTGGTAGGCAGTGATGGGGGGGGGTGTGTGGATGTCCATGTATGCCTCGCCACCCCAGACCCCACACCCTAGGCACCCGCCTACCTACACAGTGGATGGCCTGGGACCGCACATGACCAGCACCGACAGCATATGGTCATTTTGGCATGGCAGGGGGGGTGTTTGTGCTGGAGGGAGCAGTGCCACCCACCTGCAGTGGACCTAGGCCATGCCCTATACCAGTACGTGGTATGCAGTGCAACAGAAAAAGTCTGCCTGAGAAAAGTAAGGGTAGCCCCAGGGACCACTACTCCAGTGTGTGTCCAGATGCAAAAGGTCACAGGTTCAATTCCCAGCTGTGGATCCTACACAGCATCTTCCCACATTTTACCCTAAAATGCACATACAACATCAACATGTGCAAACCCCAAAGCCGCGTTGAATAGGGGTCAAAACACCCACTCACACAGGCTCCACTATCCAAAGCTTCATGGAGAGTCAGGCTGTTGGCCCCAGCATGGAGCTGCAGTTATCAGCAGAGCACTACTACTACCCCCTGCACAGTTTAGCAATGTCTGCACTGTGATCAGGACCAGTGTGGCGAGCAGGATTGTCAACCACCCCTATCAATCAGTGCACAATGCTGCAATAGGGGTGTGTATGTCTATCAGTTGTTTTGTGGCTGCCTACACTGCTCTGGGCCCACAATGTTCCACTGTTACCAGTGTTAACCTGCAAATGTGCATAATGAGGAGCAAGGTATTGTGGGTATGGCCCGGACAGGGCGGGTTGGCAGGATGCATCTGCACAGGTTGTAGGGCAATGGCTGGGACACTGTAGTGCCCGATCACCACCTGCATGGACAGGGTGGCCACAGCATGGCATGCTGTGAGGTCACTCTCACCCTGACCGAGCTGTGGCCATGGCATGTCTATGCTACCACATAATGCTCAACACTATTTGTCTTCAGTTATACCTGTGTGTTCCCAGTTTTGGGGCTCAATCACTGAGATGCCTGCTTGGTGTCTGTGCTGTACATCTCATCTCTGGGTGCACAGGGTTTCCTTGTGTGCATGCACTAATGACTGGCTAGTGGACTGTCTGCAGTTAGTCTGTGCATGGTTGGAATACCTTGTAGGGTACTGCAGGCTGACTGTGGTGTGGGGCAGTTGAGGTTTCCCTGACTTATCACAAGCATTACTGCTGGTCTGCCACAGTCATAGATATGGCTCTGGCCCACCAGCTCTGGAGGGCTGTCCTCTGCCAGCAGGACTGTGGTTGCTTGTCCTACAGCAAGGGCTCAGGCACCTGTTTCTCCACTCTCTCACCTACAAAATGGGTGATTGTGGGTCCTTTGGGGTATATAGTGTATACCACTTTGACCTGTAGAGACAGTGCTATATCCACCTCATGTGAGTCTAGACACCCCTCTGCCCTGATAATAGGTGCCCATGGCAACCAGACCCTAACACTGGGTATGCACTAATCTGGGTGGTGTCTGGCCCCACAGGGCCACATGTGTGACTGCAGAACACAGATGTACTTTTGGTTGCACTGCTAGGAACACCTGGCAGTGCTGGGGATGTACTGCGGACCTAGTGCTGGGCGCCCATCCTAACCTTCAGGGTGAACACAGAACCTGCACAATGGCATGGTTTGTAGCTACTCTGTGCCAGTATCACGCACTGTCAGTCTGTGTTACCATGCTGCAGTACCAGAGAGGTGCAGACCCCATCTGGTGATCAGCTGTAGACCGCTGTTCTGCATGGGCATTGCATCATGGGTGCTGGTGGGGTTACCCTATCCTGGCACACAGAGCAGACGGTTTTGGCGGCGACCTGCAGTCCTTCTGTACCCAGCCATTGCTATGCAACAAGCCATAGAGGTATAGCCTACTGGTTAGTACAATGACATTTTAAACAGTGGTCATGGGTTTGATTCCTCATTGTTCCCTCTTTTCATGCCTGTCCGACTCAGGTATTTTGCATGCCTGTAACAGTCATATCTTTGCAGATCCATGCTGCCAGCCCATATTACCCTCACCACTGTTGCCACCAATCCTTCAGTCCATCTTTCTGCGTCTGTCAGCTGTGTAGAGTCCTGTCTTCCTGTGCAGGCTGCCACCCCATGTCCTGCGCTGGTACCCTTTCCTGCATTGCGCCTCTTCATGCTTGCCTCACCTGTGCCTGATCTGCATGGCACCACCACTCCTCTGACCACCCATCATTGTAACTATCCTGCCACCTCCGCCTCCTCTGGGGGACACATATTCCCATCGTCTGCCACCAACTGTCTTTCCAGTACTTTACATTGCCAACACCCTGTGCTGTGATACAGTTGCCCCCACCATATTTGTCAACAGTACTGGCAGCCACATGGGATGCCCGCAGATATGGCAGATCCAGCAGCTCCCAGCTCTCCCTCCTTCACTCACCTGTTCATTGCCTTTCCTCAGTGCTCTATCTAGTGTTAGGGCTACATCTGTCTCTGTGCCTCACAGGTCATGCATGTCATCCTGAAGAACCTTGCAGCCCTTAGGGCACACTAACCTAGGGCACCATAACCTTGTTAGGCCACCTTAACATATGGTTCCAAAGCCCAGGGAGCCTTCTACGGTGCCTTGTCCAGGGGTGTCTAATACGGTACTTAGCCTAAGCAGCCCTATAGGGTGCCTTATGAGGCACCTTATAAGGCACCTTATAGGGTACCATACAAGGCACCTTATAAGACACTTTACAAGGCGCCTTGTAATGTGCCTTGTAGTGTGCATTATAAGGTGCCTTGTAACGTGCGTTAGTGTAAGGCGCCTTGTAACATGTGTTAGCTGATACGGCTTTCTGTAAAGATGCAACGCCCACGCCTTTATATGGGCATCTGTACCTTTACCGTTGAACCTAACACGGGTGACATTACTGCAGTTTAGTAAACATACCCCTTAGTGTTTCCTTGTGCTATTAACAGTGATAGCTAGTGATATAAATTTTATTTTTCTTTATTTTATTGTAATGGTGGTTGATACACCGCAATTTGGCAAAAAAAATAAGTCTTCAGAGCAATTTACAAAAAAGGATCAAAAGTTGAAAATGAACTTAGTAATTTAAACTAATGACAGACAAAACTCAAATGGTAAGGGAAAGAAAAGCACTGCAATTAAAACCAAATACAACTGCCCTATCATTCAGCCTTATTGGGTTTCAATATGGAGTCGCATTCAAGAGGTGCTGGGATTTCGGGCCACTCTCTCCTAGTCTGTGGTCATTTTTCGATCAGCAACTGACATCTCGTCGTTACAGAGGGATCATCAGGTTTTGCCAGACTTCATGTTGGGAGTGGACGTTCACCTTGTTATCTCTAATTGGAAACATACTGCAGAGCTTAGTTGGCATGAGTGTTGGAACCACTTGAGCTTATGCTGCACACATGAACAAATGCCAGGGTGTAGCAGAATTCTCACACCCTCCACGTTTCTCAAATGGAAACCCCTACAGAAATACATTTCCAAAAGCAAGATATAATTTATAACAAAGGGCTATTAATCAACACTTGTATTTGTTAGGTAATGGAGTGGTGCCATTATTCTTCTAAAGCCCTTCTGGTGTGGTAGGCCTTTAGCTGCATCTGTTCATACAACCCCTGTTGACTGCTTGTTAGTGGGTGGGATAAGGGGAGGTGGGATTTGATTAGTCTTTTTCTTTTGGTTTCATACAAAGAAAGATTTGTTTTTCTGATCTTTTGTAATTTGGTTTATTTTCTTTTGTATTTCTGTTGGAAAATTTAAATAAAGAAGTTTAAAAAAATACATAACTTACTACCAGGGACACAAAAGGAGACAAGGGGAAATAAGGGGCGTGCCCAGCAGCGAGATCGGCCGACAAAGGGAAAGACCAAGAAGTTACTCATCACTGAAGGCTTTCCAAAGAGGCCAGTTCTTGATCCTTGATTTAAATTTCTTGGTGGAGCTCTCCTGGTGTATCTCAAGGAAGAGAGTATTCCACAGCATTAGAGCCAGGAAACTAGAAGCTGCGTCAATCTGAGTCAAAATTGGGACGGGGGAGGAATTTTCAGATTTGATTGAGAGGACCTTAGAGAGCAACTTGGACAATATGGAATAATCAAGGAAAAAAAGAGATAAGGGAATTCCACTGCCAAAGATTCTGTGAGTAAGAGTCAGGAATAGGGTACCAGCAAGAACAAAATTAAATGTTAGAAGGAATTTTGTTCTACTCAGTCAGGTAGCCTCTGATGTTGAAGCATTCAGGAGATGCTTATGCAACAGGATACAACCTGATTACAAAGAATGTGCCTTTCAGTCAATGCTGACTCTTGGCAACCCAGCAGCTCCTAGGTTTTCTTGGCAGTGTAACCAGAAGTAGATTGGCAGTCTATTCTTCTGCAGCAATGGAGGGTTAAACGACTTGCCCAAGATCACAAGGAGTGCTAATGGGATCAAATCTGGGTCTTTTGGTTTCCAAGCCAGTGCTCTAACCACTAGGCTACTCCCCCACTCAGTTGGACTAAAAGAGTGAATCCCAGAATTGGTGCACTATCAAAATTTGAATGTTGCTTGCAAAGAAAAATGGACTGAAACTTAGGTCTTGAAAGAGTGTCGTTAGAGGGCAAGAAATATGTTAAAGAGCAGGTGAGTCAAAATGGATCCCTGAGATACTCCAGAGCTTAGTGGGTAATCTTTAGACTGGTTATTATCAGTGATAACCGTAAAAGAACTGGAACTAAAATAAGAAGAAATCCAATGTAAGGCAGTATCACTGAGTCAGATATCTTGCTATCTTCCTAATAAGAGGTTGTGATTGACTAAAATAAGATAATTTGTTTGTTCATTGGTTACTTAGGTCATCTTGGCAGTCAACATAGAGGCCCTTTTATTAAATGCATTAAGCCGGTAACACAGGATATTAGCTCTTGGTCATGCTAACAGTTAACACGATGGCTTAACGTTTAATGTGTGCTAATTTCTGCATTAGTTATGTAGTAGCAGGGAATGTGCATGTAACACATAGTAACTTACCTGCACAGGGCCTGCCCTTCCACTAGGCATATGAAGCGTTTGTCTAGGGCAGCAGAAGTCAGAGGATGGCACCAAATCTCTCCACTCTCCCCTTCTCTTCCCTTCCCCTTCCCTTGTTGTCACTGCTGCTCTTCCCAAGTCATCATTTGGAGCTTTGGCTGCAAGTACATTCAGCTTGGCAGTGGGTCACCTTCCACTCACACACATGCGCTCTAGGCCAGCCCCATCTTTCCCCCTCTGACAGAAAGCTTGCATTGGAGGGGGTAGGACGGGCTGGCCTAGAGTGCATGCAAATGGAAGAAGGCCTACTGCCATGCTGAATGCACTTGTAGCCAAGGCTTTGGATGACAACTGAGGTAGGGCAGCAGCGGTAGCAAAGGGAAGGGAATGGAAGAGAGGGGAGATTCAGAACTATTGGAGGGGGCTCAGGGAAGACAAGGATGGATGCTGGGCTACCTGGGAGAGATACTGGCACCTAGGGAAGGGGGTAGGGAAGAGAAGGACATGCTGGACACCTCAGGAAGGAAAGAGAAGAGCAAATTCTAGGAGCATGAGGGGGGCTAAGCTAGGTAAGGAGAAATGCCACAGAGAAAGGCACATGGCTGAAGGCTCATCTAGGGCACTGGATAGCCTTGGGCCAGCACTTTGTCTATGTGTGAACTGTTACAGGAGCAGATAATGCAGCTAAACTTAATGCTGCCTCTAAAGGCAACTCCAGTATATGTGTTCCACAGACTAACCAGGTTTTCAGTAGATGGCATAAAACGCAGATGCATTTTATCTGTAGTGCAGTGTATGCAAAGAGGGTCAAATTTGGACATCTGAAAACAGTCATTCAGACATGCAAATCACAAAGATATTCCTGGAGTCATTTTAGAAAGCTGACATCCCTGGCATGATCATGTTCATATCACATGGGGGCATGGTGGAGGCATGGCGTGGGCAATCCTACAGAGATGCATGTCATTGCACGATTTTAAAAAAGACTGCACGTCTGGACCTGGCTGCTGATGCATCCATGCCTATTTCTACTCCTGACTATGAATAATTGCATGAAAGTGCTCGTATTATGGCAGCAACACTTGCAGGGGGAAGAGCAAAGTGTGCTTTCACCACCACAATACTTTCCCTGGCTCAACAAAACTTACATGTTAGTTAACAGTCCTTTTAATCTCACTGCCCCACTGCCGCACATCTGCAGATCTAAAATGGCAGAGTGGGACATCTGGCATGTCTTTGTACCCATTTCTGCAGCCATGCATTTTGGGAATATCCACATTTCTACTTATAAACTGACCTGAGCACATATCCAACCATGTCATTTGCACGGGCCCGTCTCCAAAACTGGTTGCAGGGACACGCATCTTTCAGGTCAGAGAGGGAGCGATTTCAGACCCACATACACATGCCACCCTTCACTGCTGACACTCCCCTGGTATTTTGGACACAGTGACCTGGCCATCTCAAATTCTTCCTAGACATCCCTGCTGAAATGCCACTTCAAGTGTATATTCTCTGCATTAACTACATGGGCAGATGCTGGGGAGGTCCCCAGCAGTTAACACAGAGGCTTTGCAATTACCACATGGTAATTTTGCCAATTACTATAACATAACTGCAAAACTCTACCATACTTTAATTTCATCCCAGCCATACAGTAGTCATTCAACACAGAAATACGCTATTTGCTGAATGCAGAAGCAACATATCATAGACATGTTTTCCAATTTTATTAGAGTTTATTAGTACGGTATTGTTGATGTTTATGTTTGTGGAACTAGCTGATTAAAGGAAGCTCTACTATCTGCACGCAAGTATATGTGAAAGTGCATTCCTAGGGCTGGCATCTTCCAGCATTTGATGGAACTTATCCATTAAGATTAGAAGGAAGATCAATAAAACAAATGTTGCAGTTCATGACCTTTCAAGACTACACAAATACCTTCTTGTCTGATATAAATGGTATACTGCTATTTTTGGAAAATGCAATTTAATTTAAAAAAAAGATATTTGGAATATTCGCGTTTATATAGCATTCAGCTTTACAAATAGGCACTTTTCAGCCTTTTTTTCCATTTTATCTATTTATGCATTTACTTAACATACTATGTCTCCTGGAAGAACTTGCAATGCAAGGAGCCAATATACTAAACATAATAACACAGGGGCCTGTTTACTAAACCATGGAAAGTTTTTGCTCTTACAACACCTTAAATGCAAACATTAAAGTGTGGTAAGTGCAAAGATTGTATGCTAACTGTCAGGAGCATGGTCAGCAAATGCTCTGCAGTTAATACACAGAGCACACATCCCGCAGGCCAGCATTAAATGCATCAGCAAATAGCATGGATGCACACATGCTATTTGCCAATGCATTTAATGCAGGTCCAAGTGCTAACAAAATAAAGTCTTGGATCATGGCCCTGATATCCAAATCCTCCCAAAGCATATAACCATCCCAATATAATCCCTTCCCCCAATATCACAACTCAACCAGCATAACCCCTTCCAGTGTCAGACCCCGCCCTGCACAAATTTCCCCCTGAGACCAGCGCCCCCCCCCCCCCCAGGCACACATACCCTGATTTCAGACCCCACCCTCTTTGCATATACCTCTTCTCCCAGATTAGGGCCCCAATACCCAATGCCTCCCCAAGCACATATCCACCACAATGTCATAACCCCGCTGGACATCAACCCCTGATGTGATACACCCCATACACAACTCCCCCTGCACATACCAGCTTTCAGATGGCAGTCCCCCTTCTGATCAAAATTCCTCAAAAGTAAAACCCTCCCCTGACCCTACCAGCACTTACAAGGATATCCCTGGGTAATCTAGTGGGTGGGGCAGGAGTGATCCCCCTCCACTACTGCCCCATTATGCATAGGTTCAAAATATCAACTATGACCTCAAGCATTCTCATGGCACTCCCACTATGAGTCAATCTACCAAATAAGGAGTGATTGCACTTATTTGGCAGACTAAACCTAGCAATAGTACTGCAAGACTACTGCTAGGCTACATAACCACCATTTTGAACCTGGGTGCAGTGGGATAGGAGCGGAGGAAGATCATTTCTGCCCCCTCCACTAGATTATAAGGGATACCCTGGTAAGTGCCGGGGAATGAGGGGTCAGGGAGTAGGAGGATGGTTATAGGATGAACTTTGGGATGATTGTGATGAGGGAGCTGTCACCTGAGCTACTCTCAGGATATTCACCATATCCTGGAATACCATCTTACTATCTCCTTCCAATTGTCTAAGCTTTGCAGTACTGGCTTAATTTTTCCCATCAGTAATTGTACTTGCTGAACCGAACTGGTGTAAACACTTGCAGTAACTCCCATTCCTCCCATACCGCCTGTCCACCTGACTCTACTCTTTCCTGCAAAAGCACTAGGGTTTGTTTGTTTTTTTTGCAAATCCATTACTTTCGGCAGAAATAAAGTTCCCAAACTTTCACAACTCGACACATCTACTTTCCCTGATGTCACTCTATCTTCCCCAGAATCATATTTACCAATAAAACAATCCCCTAGGATTGGGAACCACTAAAATCTTTGGTGAAAAAATACCCGCTTCTCTTCCTTAGTTATCTTTGAGTAGTTATGGTTAATAGCATACAAAGACCTTTTCACCCCCTCCTATTTCCCTTTTCTCCACTTGCTTTTCAATCTCATGAACATCAAGGCTTCCTGTGATGGCCTAAACCATCATCTCCCCTTCTCCTTTTTGGTAAACTCTTTTAGGGGGGCCATTTCATTCAAGCTGGCTTGCAGTTCCCATTCACAAATTTCAACCTTAGCCTCTGGATCCTTTTCCTGCACTATGGCACCCTAAGCCTCTGCTATAGAAACTCCTGCATTTTTATCCTCTGTGACTCCTATTTTACTTTAAAAATTCTCTTCCGAGGGAGGAAGTGACGTCATCGGCTGGAATGGCAGCTTAGACAGTGAGCTCCGGTGGGCAGCTTAAGAGTTGGAGTTTTACCCCCTCATCCAAACCCGACGGACGGTGAAAAATAGCCGGCAGTGGTGGAGGAAAGCCTGCTGGGCAGGATGGCGACGAGAAAGAAGGCGGCGGACTTGAAGGAGTTCGCGTACAGCGGCGCCAAAACTGCAGGTGGTGAGAAAAAGATGGCGGGGACGAGCGCGGGAAATGGAGTGGCACAGGAGAGCAAGGGGCAAAGAGGCGAGGCCCGCGAGCAGGCGGAGATGGTGATCCAGAATGTGACCCGAGAGGAGATGTGCGGCTGGTTCGGGGAGCTTAAAACGGAGCTGCAGGCCGTGAAAGTGGAAGTTGGTGACATGTGCGCAGCCATGAAGGAGGAGATGGGGGAGCTGGCCAGTCGGGTGGAGGAGCACGAGCAACAACTGGGGCGCTTGGACACGCGGCAGGCTGGCATGGAGCGCTCATTTACGGAGCTGGAGATGTGGAAGGACCAAATGTTGGTGAAAATCGAAGATCTGGAGAACCGGTCCCGCAGGAGCAATTTACGCATTCGCGGAGTACCGGAAGAGAAGGAGTATCTGGATGGGGAGAAGGTGGCACAGGCGGTGCTCAGGTCTGTTTTACGGGAGTTGGGGAACGAGACGGAGCAAGTGGACATCAAACTGGTGAGAGCACACCGTGCCTTAGGGCCCAGCAGACCGAACCGCCCAAGAGACATTGTGATTTGCATGGCGGATTTTAAGCTCAAGGAGCGGATTCTTACGTTGACTCGTAATCGCAGGGACTTTGTGTGGCAGGGCTACAGCCTTCAGCTTTACCCAGATTTAGCTGCTGGGACTTTACAAAGGCGCAGGGACATGCAACCTGTTACAACTATACTGCGCAAAGAAAATGTCCGGTATAGGTGGTTATACCCTTTTGGACTTCTTTTCACGGTTGGGCTGAAGAACTGGCGAGTTCATACAGTGAAGGAGGCCCTGGCAGCTTTGAAGGGGGCAGGGTTGGAGGGCGGAATGAGGACAGCCCAGCCTGAAGAACGTCGAGGGGCGGAGGAGTCGGAGCAGCAGAGGCGTGGTGGGAATCGTCAACGAAGCCCGGAGGTAGCGGCGGAGGAGCAGCGTGTACGGGACACCCGAGATGCGGATGCATGAGGAACTGCACGGGGCTGATGAAACTATGCTGCATAGGACAGGACTTTGTGTTGAAGTCCTGTCTTTTGTTTCTTCTTTTTGTTTTGTTTTTCCTTTCTCTCTCCTCATTGATGTGTTTGGTGTTTTTTACAATTGTATATGCTGACATGGGGAGGTATCATGCGGTTGCACGTCCCTTTGTTTTTTATGGTTTGTCTGTTTTTTCTGTTGCATTCTCCCCGGAGGCCCAGGGAGTGGGGGGAGGAGGGGGGTGGGGTAGGAAGGGTGGCAGCAGGTGGGTGTCTGTGTAAGTCCGGATTGGGATAGTTGTTTTGGGGAGAGAGAGGGGGGGAAGAGTGGTAAGGGGTATGGGTATGGAGGGTTGGGTGGGGGGGGAAATGAAGGTGATACGGAGGGGGGGGGGATAAGAAGTTGCCTCTGGTCGATGGGCACTACTCTGATGGCGACCTCCATGGGGAGGAGGGGGGTAGGGGGAGGGGAGGGGGTGGGAGGGAGGGGGGGAAGTGCGGGGGGGGAGGTGGGGGGAGGGGGGGTGGGGGGCAGGGGGGAGGGGAGAGGGAGGGGGGGAAGGGAGGGGAGGGAGGGAAGAAGGGGGGGCAAGGGAAACAGAATGGGGGGGGAGGGGGGAGATGCGTGGGAATGCAGGCCCTGATAGTAGCCACGCTGAATGTACGCGGGTTGGGCACCTGGAGGAAGCGAAGGATGGTGGAGCGGGAAGCAGACAGGCTGCGAGCGGATTTTGTATGTATACAGGAGACCCATTTAAAAGTGGGGCAGGAGCGGATGTTACAGACGAGAAAATATCCGAGAGTGGTGTTGGCGGGGCAGAGGGAAGAGGCTCGGAGGGGAGGAGTGGGTATAATGGTGGGGGCGGCATGGGTGGACAAGGTGGTGGGTGAATTTAGGGATAAAAAGGGTAGGGCGGTGGGCATTAGAGTTCAAATGGGGAAGGAGCAGGTGTGGATTGTGAGCGTGTATGGACCCAATGAGAAGCAGGGTGAGTTTTTTGAGAGAATGCAGAATGTTTTGGGAGGCTTGAGTGAGGCACCCCTTATCATTGGGGGGGACTTTAATCTGACGGTGAACCCGAGATTAGATAATGGAGGGGGTAGCGGTTTGGGGAAGCGTGTGGACCGGGTTAAGATGCGGACTATGCGGGAACGATTGGGGGTAGTGGATGTTTGGAGGAGTCAAAACCCAGGCTGTAAGCAATACACGCACTACTCCGCACCGCACAGTACTTACAGCCGGATTGATATGGTGTGGGTGGGCGGAGGCTGGGTGAACCGGGTGGTGGAGGCGGTTCATGGAGACATTACTTGGACGGACCATGCTCCGGTAATTGTTAAATTTAGCCTGGGGTATGTAGATGAGGGGCTTAAATTCTGGAGGCTTAATGAGGCATTGCTGGAGGAGCCGGGGGTGGTGGAACGCTTGGGAGAGGTGGTGAAGGAGTACCAAGACCTTAACCTGAATGGTGAAGTGGGGTTGGGGATGGTATGGGATGGGTTAAAGGCGGTGGTGCGGGGTCATTTGGTCCAGGCAGCAGCCAGGGAGCGCCGGAGGAGAGGGGAAAAGGAATCTAGGTTACTGCAAGATATAAGGACACTGGAGAAACAGGCCCAAGGGGGGCGGAGGGGGAGGTTCACGAGCAGTTGAAGGTGCTGAGGGGGCAGTTGGACCAGTTACGGGCGAGCGACATTGCGTACGGGTTGCGTGTGCTCAAGCAAGGTTGGTTAGAGGGAGGGAATAGGGTGGGGAGGAGGTTAGCTCAACGTCTGCGGCATAAGGTGATGCAGTCCACTATAGGAGGTATCAGAGGGGTAGGGGGGACGCTGCTGCACGGTAATAATGAAATTAGAGCGACCTTTGCAGATTATTACAGGCAGTTATACTGCAGTGAGGTGAAGGGGGGAAAGGCTGAGTGTGAGGCCTATTTACAAGGGTGTGCTCTGCCGTCTTTGTCGGAGGAAGAGGCGGAATGGTTGGACCGACCTATATCGGAGGGGGAAGTTGACATGGCGATAGGGTCCTTGAAGAGGGGCAAGGCTCCAGGGTTGGATGGCTTGTCGGGGCGGTTTTACCAAGTGTTTCGTTCGGTGCTGGGGCCCTTGATGGTGAAAGTGTTTAATGGAGTCTTGACCGGGGGGGACATTCCTCGCTCCATGCGGGAAGCGGGTATTACGGTTCTTCCTAAGCCGGGTAAGGATCCAATGGTATGTGGGTCGTATAGGCCCATCTCCCTATTGAATGTGGATGCTAAGTTGTTGGCAAAGGTGTTGGCTACTCGATTGGCGGGGGTGATGCCCACATTGGTACACCCTGACCAAACAGGGTTTATTAGTGGGCGCCAAGGGGGTGATAATATTCGCAAACTCTGCAATCTCACTTGGGAAGTGCAGCGGACCGGGCAACGGGCCGTTTTCCTCTCAGTGGACGCCGAAAAAGCGTTTGATAGGGTGGAATGGCCATTTATGATTAGCGTGTTGGAAAAAGTGGGGTTAGGCAAAAACTTTGTTCGATGGGTCCAGGCGATGTATAAGGAGCCGCAGGCTCGAGTGCGGGTTAATGGTAGCTACTCAGAGGGGTTCCGGCTGGGGCGGGGCTCACGACAGGGATGCCCCTTGTCCCCTTTACTCTTTGCGTTGGTCATTGAGCCGCTGGCGGCGAGGGTGCGGGAGTTGCAGGATATTAAAGGGGTTCTAATGAATTCCCAGGAAGTGAAAATTACGTTGTTTGCCGACGATGTCATATTTACGCTTAGAGAGCCGGTGGTGACATTACCGGTCCTGATGGGGGAGATAGCGCAATATAGTAAGGTGGCGGGGTATAAAATTAACAGCGGCAAATCAGAGATTTTGGGGTTTAACCTTGGGGCTGGGGTGGAGGCAGCGCTGAAGGGGGCGTTTGCGTTCAAATGGGTAACGGGATCTTATCGGTATTTGGGGGTACAGATGGGTAGTAGACTGGGGGAGTTAGGGGCCAACAATTATGGGGGATTACTAGATGCGGTCCGACGTGACTTACAGAAGTGGAAGGGGCTGTATTTGACGTGGTTGGGGAGGATTGCCGTGCTAAAAATGAATGTGTTGCCGCGTTTTCTCTTTCTATTTAGCTCTCTGCCTTGTAAGGTGTCTCGAGCCTATTTGAAACATGCTCAGCAGATTATGTTGGAGTTTATCTGGGCAGGGAAGCGTCCGAGGGTGGCGCGGAGTACGATGTATCGTCATGGCTTGGAGGGGGGACTGGGGGTGCCTTGGCTGGAAAAGTATTATTTAGCATCCCAGTTGAGGGTACTTCAAAGTTGGCAGGGGGTGGACGAGACTCCTCGATGGGTGCTACTGGAGCAGGAATGTGGTAGTAGGGGCAGTTTGGCGGCATGGATTTGGGACCCGGCGGCGGCTGGGGAAGGGGGTGGGGGGGCGAATCCTTTCCGGGCTCTGACGAAGGAATTGTGGTTGAAGACGCGGCGCCACTTGCTCGGGGGGAAATGTTACACGAGAGGTATGTATATTATGGGGGTGCGGGAGTTTACCCCAGGGCAGGAGGGCGGGGTATATCGAGAATGGTGGGAGAAGGGGTTGCGCCTAATGGGACAGTTGCTTCATCCTACGGGGCGAGTGAAAAGCTGGGGGGAATTGCAAATTGAATTTGGACTGGATAAGGGGGGATTTTTTGCACACCTCCAGGTGGCATCCTTTTTGGGTCAGCAGCGGGTTAAAGATGACTTGAGGGGAGCAGTCACGGGGGTTGAGAGACTATTGAGGAGAGGGGGGAGGAAGGGGGCTATTGCTCAATTGTATAAGGAGTTGCTCCACAAGGAGGGGGAGGGGGATAGGATTCGAGGGGAAGTGGAATGGGAGAGGGCTTTAGGGGGGGATTGGGATCAGGAGCGCTGGCATAGTATTTATGGATGGACTAAGCGGGTGGCCCCGAGTACGCTTCATTTGGAGAGTAGTCTTAAGATCCGATACCATGCGTATTGGACACCGTGGAGAATGCGGAAATTTTGTACGGAAGGAGAGGGGAGGTGCTGGAGGGGGTGTGAGGGACGGGGGGATTTGTATCACCTGCTGTGGGGGTGCCCTGCGGTGCGGAGTCTGTGGTTGGAATGGGAGGCGGTCATTAGGGAAGTGACGGGAGTCCCTGTCGCACTGACACCGGCTATGGCATTGCTGAATGAACTGGGGGGGGTGGGGGAGAGGGGGCTGCAGCAGATGATAGGGTATTGTGTTACAGCGGTGCGGGGGGCGCTTTTGGCCGGGTGGAGATGCAGCGATCTCCCATCCCGAAGGGAGATAGTGGCGCGACTGAATGGAGTGAGAGATATGTGTGAAATAGTGGCATTTCGGGAGCATCAGGTGCATAAATTTAAATGTTTCTGGCAGGGCTACGATGAGTGGCTGCTGAAATGGCAGGGGGAGGGGCGTAGAAGTTAGAGGTAGGGCTGGGCAGGGGGGGTGAGAAGGGGATTGACAGGGGGAGAGGGAGGGGGGGTTCGGTCTACGGGGGATTAGGAGGGTTGGGGGAGGGGGAGGGGGTCTAGAAGGGGAGGGGTTGTGGGGTTAGGGTGCGTGGTTGATCTGGGTCGCCTAGATGGCTCTGGTCGACCGAGGGGGTAAGGAATCATTTTGGGGGAGGGGGTGGGTCTGCCTCGGTTGATTGGCTGGCAGAGGGGAGTGCAGTTTGTCGCCTCCCTGTTTTGTTGTCCTTAATTGAGTGTATTTGATCCAGTGTTGTTTTCTATTGCGTGTACTGTTATACTGATGAAACCTTAATAAAACCTCAAGTTATAAAAAAAAAAATTCTCTTCCTTTTGTTCCATATTCAGTCTCTTTCTATCTGGCACAGAAAGCATATTAAACAATGATCTGTCCAAGGCAGATACACACTGCAAGGTTTCACCATATCCCTGCTATCCTCTGGAGCAATCTTTAAATCTAGTATGTGACCTTTAGAGCATGTTAGAAACTCCGCAAATTGATATAATTGCAAAACATCTAATTATGCCAAAAAAGATTTAACCTTACAGGAGAAAAAATCATCCATATGCAAATTAAAATCTTCTAATATCCACAGTGACTGAAAATTAACATTTATTTCTGTAATAAAATCCAATACTTCTTCCCACTCACTACCATCCTGCCCAGGGGAACATACATCTCCAAATTTCCTCCCGCCCCTGCCCTCCGCCATTTACCTGTACCCACTCCATTCCTTCCAACACACATGTACTTACTAAATTTAACCCCAAGACTGTCTTGCAATAAAAGACATCTCCTCTTCCCTTTTCCCTCTGTGACAATCAAAGAAAATCTACATTAATAACCATCTGGGCATTTCTGATAGTTCAACCACTCCTTCCTCTGTCATCTACATTTCAGTTCTAGCTAAAACATCTAAACTTCTCTCTAAAATAATCTCTGCTGTTAACAATCCCATCCAATTAACTGACCTAATATTAACCATACCTTTCTTCTATTCAACAGATCTTTCTCCAGATTCAGCTTTATTCCTCACATCTCCACAGTATTCAAAGACTTAGTCCTCTCCTTTCTAACTTTCCAGAACCCAGCATATCTCCCCTGCCTCAGTCCTACACCTTCTCCTTTCATTCATAACCCCAACACATAATAACACAACACACACTCGCTCACCTTTATCACCCTATCAACTTATACAAATGTTATCTCTCCTAAAAATGCCCCCAAACAGCAATTTCTAATGGCTCTCTTGTGGTTCTCAGAAGGGTATGCCTCTTTGATGTGCCCTTTTGAAATGACCCGCTGAAAGTGATTGGTCACTTGGAATATAGCTGATCCATAGGAGATGATGTCATGGGGTAGGTGGGACCTTGAAATTAAGTTCTGATTATAGTAGCAGAATCTCACACTAGCAGCATGGCAAAGCACCGGGAACAACAGCAATCAATTCTTAGTAAAAAGGAACTTTTTCTTAATGGTGGAAATGCTTAAAACTGAAGTGAAATGAAGGAATATTACAATACATTGATATTGTTGTTGTTGTTGCTAAGTGCCGTCGAGTTGGTGTTGACTCATAGCGACTTTCTGGATAGTTGTCCTAAACTGTGCTCGGTCTTCAGTCAGGCGGCTCATTGTTGAAAGAGTGGCACCCATAGCTTCTGTAATTGTATCAATCCATCTCATTGCTGGCCTTCCTCTTTTGCACTGGCTTTCTACCTTGCCAAGCATGATGTTTTTCTCTAATGATTTCTCTAATTCGCATGATGTGTCCAAAGTATGAAAGTCGAAGTCTTGTCATCTGAGCTTCTAAAGAAAGCTTAGGTTTGAACTCCTCTAATACTGACTGGTTTGTTCTTCGGGCAGTCCATGGTATACACAGTTTTCATTACCAGCACCATAATTCAAAGGTATCGATTTTCTTCCTGTCTATCTTTTTCACTGTCCAACTTTTGCATCCATATGATGTTACTGAAAATGCAATGGCTTGAACTAGTCGAATCTTTGTATAAAGAGAGACATCTCTGCTCTTGAGAATCTTGTCTAGTTCCTTCATAGCCATTTTGCTAAGAGCAATACATCGTCAGATTTCTTGACTACTTGTTGTTTCTTTATTGATAGTTGATCCAAGTAGGTTAAACCTCTCCACTATTTTTTCTCCATCAACAATGAACTTATTGATTTTGCCAGTTGTCATGATCTTTGTCTTCTTTACATTAAGGTGCAGGCCCATTTTAAGGCTATGGGGTATGTTTACTATACCGTCTTAATGTTACCGGAGCTAGTTGCAGCGATAATGTGAAGAATGCCATCTAAGGAGTGGGCATTCCGGTCCTAAGGTAGCAAGAATCTGAATCTCACGATAGTGGGCGCCATGGCACGTTAACACGCGTTAACCTTAAGTACATGCCAATGCAGGGTTAGAAGCTATAAAGATGTAGCCCACTGGTTACTGCAATGACAGTGGAGAGAGAGATCATGGGTTCAATCCTGCAGTGGTGTAATCTAAAAAGGCTGTCTGAGGCATTTTCTTTTAATTTAAATCAGTGCTGCCAGCAAAAACACCCCCACAATGCCGTAACCTAAGGTGCCTCATAAGGCGCCCCGTAGGTCACATTATAAAGTGCCCTGTCTGCCAAGGCACCCTATAATGTGCCCTATAGGGCACTGTATAGGGCGCCTTATAGGGCACCCATGACGTACCTTAGGCTACAGCACTGTGAGAGTGTTTCTGCTGGCAGCACTGATTGAAATGAAAAGGAAAAGCCTCAGACAGCATTCTTAAATAACACCACTGTGGGATCAAACCCATGACCTCTGCCTCTACAGTCATTGAAATAACCAGTGGACTACATCACTATAGTGTCTAACACATCACTGGCTGGCTACAGAAAGACTGCAGGTCACCACACAAACTGGCTACAGAAAGACTGCAGGTCACCACACAAACTGGCTACAGAAAGACTGCAGGTCACCACACAAACTGTCT
This sequence comes from Ichthyophis bannanicus, assembly GCA_033557465.1. Taxonomy (NCBI): domain Eukaryota; kingdom Metazoa; phylum Chordata; class Amphibia; order Gymnophiona; family Ichthyophiidae; genus Ichthyophis; species Ichthyophis bannanicus. The sequence goes on from CM066035.1 coordinate 103,721,246, forward strand.
GCTGTGGTTACCAGGTTAGGGTAAACCCACCCATACCCATGATGCACTGCACATGCAGATCAGCAGCCTACATCCGATCACAAGATGGGGTATGCGCCTCTATAGCACCCCGGCCTGGTAGGGGGAACTGACCGTGTGTGTTACTGGCACAGAGTAACTACAGACCGTGACATCGTGCAGTTCCTGTGCTCACCCTGGAAAATGGAATGGAATGGAAAATAAAACAAAAGATATTATAATGCCTCTATATCGTTCCATGGTGAGACCGCACCTTGAATATTGTGTGCAATTCTGGTCGCCGTATCTTAAAAAGGATATAGCGATTTTAGAAAAGGTTCAGAGAAGAGCCACCAAAATGGTAAAGGGGATGGAAGACTACTCCTATGAAAAAAGGCTAAAAAGGTTGGGGCTCTTTAGCCTGGAGAAGAGACGGCTGAGGGGAGATATGATAGAAGTCTATAAATTAATGAACGGAGTGGAACGGGTAAACGTAGATCGATTGTTTACCTTATCAGAATATGGAAAGACTAGGGGACATGCAATGAAGCTACAGGGTAAACTATTTAAGACTAATAAAAGAAAATATTTTTTCACTCAACGTGTAATCAAACTCTGGAATTTGTTACCGGAGGATGTAGTAAAGGCTGTTAGTGTAGCTGGGTTTAAAAAAGGTTTGGACAAGTTCCTGGAGGAAAGGTCCATAAACCATTATTAAGAAGGGACCCAGGATATCAATGCTTGAACCAGTACAAGCATTGTGGAACCTGTGTCCCTTGGGGAAACTGCTAGGTACGTATGACCTAGATTGGCCACTGTTGGAAACAGAATGCTGGGCTTGATGGACCTTGGTCTGACCCAGTATGGCATATCTTATGTTCTTATGTTCTTATGTTCTAAGTGAGGGGCCCAGCACCAGGTCTGCAGCACATGGCATGGCTGAAATAGGCTGTGCTGCAGGTCCCCATCAGTGCCAGTGTGTGATGGGTAGTCCCTGTGGATAAACCTGTGTCCATCTGTATTTCCCAGTCATGTCTAGGCCTTGTGGACTGTGATGCACCCAGAAAAGTGTGTATCCTGTGTGGGTGCCGTGGTCACATGTTATAAGTGAAGGGTGGTGTTCGGACCACAAAGCAGATTATGTAGCACCACCAAACCTGCCCTTGTGGGTCAGGGTGGGGGACAGGATCTCCCACCAACAGATCCACAATCCACATAGGCCTGGAAAAGCTCAGCTACCCCCCACCCCACCGCAACATTCACGAGCAGAGGGCACAGTCAGTCTCCACCCTGCAAGCTGTTCCAGTCATACACATGCTAACTGTAAACAGTCCACTAGCAAGTACATAGTGCATGTTCCTGGAGGAACCATGTGCACCCAAAAATGGGATGTGAGCATACACACACACACCAAGCAGGTATGTTAGTGATTGGGCCACAGAAAAGAGAACCCAGAGATATCACATGAGAAAAAAAACTATACAGCACAATGGGGTAACCTAGCCATGTCATGGTCACTGCTCAATCAGGGTGAGAGTGACCTCCTAGCATGACATGCTGTGGCCACCCTGTCCATGCAGGTGGTGGCCGGGCACTACAATGTCCCAGCCATTGCCCTATGTCCTGTGCAGATGCTACCTACCCAGGCCGCCCTGTCTGGGCCATAACCACAGTACCTTGCTCCTCATTATGCACATTGGCAGGCTAACACTGGAGACATTGGAAGCATTGGGGGCTCAGTAAGGTGTAGGCAGCCACAAAACACTGGATAGACATACACGCACTCCCACACCTATTTCAGCATTGTGCAAATATGGAGGTGGTTGGTAGCCCTGGCCGCCACACCAGTCCTGGGCACAGTGCAGGCATTGCTATGGTACTCAATACTGTTAGGGTCACTCCCCGGGGGAGTTAAACACTGTCAGAAACAAAACCTGAAACACACTCCACAGATATCAGAAAGGTTGATATGATGAATCCCTGTCAACAAATTTTGTTCAACTTAGAATTTGTTATCTCACATTATTCATAGCAACCTTTTGGTATATGTGGAACGTGTTTCCACGTTTAAGACGGCATTGCTAAGGTATGCAGGTGGTAGATGCTGCTGTGCGCAGTGCCCAACAGCCTGACTCTCCATGAGCCGCTGCATAGTGGAACCTGTGGGTGTGGGTGTTTGTGCCCCTGTCGGCCGCTGCTCTAGGGCAGAGGTTCCCAACTCCAGTTCTGGTGGGCCAAACATGATTCAGGTTTTCATGCTGTCCCTAATGAATATGCATGGATACATGTAAATGCATCTCATGCATATTTATTAGGGACATCCTGACAACCTGAATGGTGTTTGGCCCTCCAGGACTGGTTTTGGGAAACTCTGCTCTAGAGATTGCACATGTTTATGGTGTATGTGCTCTGTTGGGTACAATATAGGCATTTATGGCATGTTACTTTTATCTGCAATAAAGATTCCGTCTTTATTACCATGGTTTAGTAAGGGTAAAATGAGGGGACAAGGTCTGCAGGAGCCACAGCTGGGACTTGAACCTGTGACCTTCTGCCCCTGAATATACTGGCTGTGTTTACTGCACCAAACTGTTGCCACAGAGTCAGGTTATTCCCTGGGGTTAGCATTACTGTTCATCAGACAGCCCTTGTCTGTTGCACTGCACGCCACCCACCTGAACAGGGCTTGGCCTTGGTGTGCTGTGGGCAGATGCCAGAGCCCCCCCCCCCACCACCACCAGTACCCCTCCGCCACCATGCTGACATGCCCTTATGCCGGTAGTGCTGGTGGTGTGCAGTCCCAGGCCATCCAGTGTGCCAGTAGGTGGCTACCTATGGTGTGGGGTCTGTGGTAGGGGTGCCTACATTGACATCCGCGCTTCCCCCCAGCACCGCCTGTCAATGTTATGTGCCCTTTGTGGTACCTGCTGGGTGATGTCCGCTGGGACACTGTGGGTCACACACTCACGGGCATGTTTGCCCTTGGTCAGTTGCTAACTTAAATTACAAAAAACGCTCAATAATAACCACATGGAACGATAATCACTTTCAAATCTTCTTATGTAGTTAATCAAGTGATATGTATTTGTACTAACACAGAAGGTCTCAGACTTACACGGCACTCTTTCTTTGGGCTTTTAAACTTGCCCAACTGATGTGCCTAATAGTATCAATGACCTTCAGTGTATATTATCTAATAAAATAAAATTATCAAACAAATCCGAAGATAGATGGAGCTATGGCGATATTGTCCTATTATTGAATATCACTAAGGCTCTTAATGTTGGCCATGAAGCCATACTGAACTTAGCTTAAAATACGCCTACTGCTGCCATCATACTCTTCTGTGATCCTAATGCCTTCCTCGGGTACCTCAGCCGCGTTTCACTTAGAGTGTTTCCTCAGGGGATCGCATCAGCTTCTTAATCTTTATCTAAAAAATGCAACCCTTGTGTTTAATCTTTTTCGTTTATTTCTTCTGTGAAGTTCCTACCACTCTCCCTCTAAACCTACTCATATTGAAGACGGAATACACGTACCAGAAGCTTGAAGAATTGCTGCCCATGTCTTCTTATTTTCCTGGCAATGACAACAATTGCTCAAGCCGATTCTTCCACTGCCACAAAAACGCTGCTTCTGGTACATAAGAAATAGTTCCATGTGGTTATTGTTGAGCGTTTTTTGTAATTTAAGTTTGTATTTAGCGCGCGGAAGAAGACAATAATTTGTGCTTGGTCTGTTGCTGGCTTGCTGTTTTTCTGTTTCTGTGTTCCTATGTGCCACCTAGGCATCTGCCTGGTCTACCTTGTGCCCCAGCTGCCCCACTGCATGTCCCGCCTTCAGCCCCCTGTGCCCCATTTGCAACTTCATCCTCGTGCCCTCTCGGCCACTATGCTGCTGCTGCTGCACATTTATCACTACTATCACTTTTCTTGGTTTCCCTGCCTTTGCTGTACATTGTGGACTGAAATGGTTTCTCTCTCCTGCAAATGTGCCTCTAGCGCGAGGTTTTCACTGGCGCTAATTTTTAGACCTTCATTTCACTGCGTTAGTGTGCATGGAGCCTCTCCCCGCCCACTCTCCACCCATTGACCCCTTCTCTCTGCCCCTGGGGAGCCTTACTCCGCCCTCTGGGGAGCTTTACTCCACCCTCTGAGCACCTCAACACAGCCGGCCACATTATCACGCGATACGTGATGTTCTCGCATGGTAATGCACCTTTATCATGCGATAACATCACTTACTGTGCGATAATGTTGCAGCTGCGCCGTTAGCACCGTTTAGTAAACATACGCCTATGTTCCTTGATCTTGAGAAGCAAATGTTTCAGATCATCTTCACTTTCAGTCAGTAATGTAGTATCATCAGAATAGCAAAGGTTGTTACATAAGAACATAAGATATGCAATACTGGGTCAGACTAAGGTCCATCAAGTCCAGTATCCTGTTTCCAACAGTAGCCAATCTAGGTCACAAGCACCTAGCAGTTTTCCCAAAAGACACACAAGTTCCACGGTGCTTGATGAGTCTTCCATCAATCTTCACACCTCGATTGTCTTCATGCAGTCCTCCTTCTCTAATGATTTGTTCTGCATATAAATTAAACAGGCAGGGGGAAAGTATGCAGCCTTATCGTATACCTTTGCTGATTTTAAACCATTCTGTTTCTCCTTGTTCCATTTGAACTGTTGCTTCTTGATCAATGTAAAGGTTGTGCAAGAGAACGATCAGTTATTCTGGTAGCCATGCTTCTTAATTTAGCCCAGAGTTTCTGATGGTTTACACAGTCAAAAGCCTTGCTGTAGTCAACATAACACATATAGATATCCTTTTGGTATTCTTAAGCCTTTTCAAGGATCCATCTCACATCAGTGAAATGAAATGAAGGAAAATTACAGTATATTGATAAATTTCCCAAAGTTAAAATTTTCTTCTTCAAGAGACATTCAAGAAATATTTAATTGAAGTTTTGAAGATTCCTGAGAAAGCTGTTCCCTACAGACAGTATCAACGCATATTATCTTCCTATTATTATAAAATAAGAGAGGGATTCTGTGGGACCAATTTCTACAGCAAAACAAGAGTTGGGACTTTCTAATGTTTCTGAATTGTTTGAAATATCTAGAAATGTGGCTTTAATACCTGTCACATCGTTTGGTTTTTTGGTGTTGAACTCTCACCGGGATTTTCTGTTTAGTTTTTCCATTATAAGGCTGCATTAATCTATAATTTTAAAATTCATATATGTCCTGATGTAGCAAAATTACTCAAGCTAAGAGGAGAATCTTACTGTTAAGGTTTGGGATGTTTCAGTTAGGTACTTTGCTTTAGGCTAATTTTCTGCGTGTGACTAAGGGGTATGTTACTAAACCAGGCTAATGGTTAATCAAAGCTATCTGCAACTGTTATTGGGATCTACTGTAGTTGCAGATAGCCCAGGTTAACTCTTAGCCCATTTTAGTAAACATACCCCTAAGTATCAGTGTATGAAAAATATATTTCTTGAACCTAAACGGATAACCGTTTTTCTGTCAGATAAGATTTCCTCACGACCACTAGCAACAGTTTCTCTATTTATTTCTCCATCTTCATGAAATGGCATGCATTGATGTTCAGAGGTATTTATTGTTAGCTGTTTGGGTTTTGTTCTTATTGAAATTATGTCTCTTTTTAATCCTTAAAATTAGTTGGGTTTCTCTGTAAGTTTGTGAACTTTATGGCATTTATGTTACTTTTTTGTATTTTTTTGTATTTTTTGTTGCTGTATTTTTCCTTAAGGATGTGGGCATGACATGCCATTTCTGTACAAGTTGTCTCTTGCACTTCACTGTTAAAACTGGAATAAATACTAAATTTAAAAACAAAAAAAAACCTATGACACAAGTAACATACTAGCTGACAGCAGAAATAAAAAGCACAGTTAATTCATCCAATTTTCCCAGTTAGCGGGTGATAGAGGAACCATCCTTCATATATGGCAGCAGTGTTCAGTCACTGAATATACTAGTCAGTAGATATATGATCTCCGTTATTTTGTTTTGTTTAGCAAATTCATCTATTGAATCATGGTTCTGTTTAGTTCGCCATAACCATAGGATGGTAAAGTTTATTTTATGTGGTCTAGCTGCTCCCTTCTGCTCCTTTGGGTTTCCCCAGCTATTTGGGATTCTTCTCCTACTTTATATTCCCCTTCCAGTTTGATAAGCCCAGCCATTGCAGCATCAAGTTGTTTTAAAATGTATGTTCCATGTTTGAAGGTCCCGAATATCACCCATACCCCTAATTTCTCCTACTCCCCCAGAAGTATACCTAAAATCAAGCTTGTAAAAGGAGACAACCTTACCGAAGTGAGGGCTCAAGGCAACACAAAATAATGTGATTAGCCCAAGGCACATCAGTAGGAAAAGCAGAATTTGAGGCAAGGTCACTTGGTTTCTAGCTCATTAATCCATTGTTCGTAGCAAATATCTGCTGTCCATCATTTTGAAAGGGAGACGCCAGCTAGTTTACTCCACAAAATTTATTTTGGGTGCAGTAGAGTTTCTGGACCAAGAAAATGCTTTATTTTGATAGTGGGATGTAATGCTCAATCATCTACAGATCACGGATTGTTCTAACATAAAACAGTGGTTTGATTTAATGCTCAGAATTTTACATACATAGCGTCTCTGCAGGCTGCATACTTTTAATGAAAATCCCGAATTCATTTTCAGTAAGTGCTATAGTTATGCAGCTTCTTCATGACTCAAAGCTCTGTATGTTTTTTTCTTTTTTTTTTTAAGGAAAAATGTTTCTTCTCATTGTATAAATAGGAAGGACACTACACAGTTGAATCATTTAGATCTGTCAGGCCTGTTTATCTTATAAATTACTTTGTAGATTATTTCTACAGGGGCTCGTTTAATTGGTGGCTTGTGCTTGAATTTAAAACTTGCATTTCATTCTTCTGTCTTGCCTTCTTCCTCTTTTGTTCTGCAGAGGATGTTGAAGATGAAATGGAAACGGCCATTGTGCGATATCGCCCAGAGGCTCTTGAACTGCTGGAAGCACAGACCAAATTCACGAAGAAGGAGCTTCAGATCCTATATAGAGGATTCAAGAATGTAAGCACACATCTCCATGAGTTAAAAACATGACTCGTGTAATTGCATAAACCCTGTCGAGCATCCTTCACGGAAGTCCTTCCTTTGAAACTTCTCAGCATCTTTCTCTTTTCATACCTGTGCTATATTATTTTTAATTGATGTTTTCCAACAATAGTGAACTATCTAGTTTGGAACTGAGGGTCGTCAAAACTTAAAATGTACTTGAAATAATATTTGAAAGCAGAATAACACAAGAACAAACATTTTCAAGACACGTCAAATTAATCTGGAAGTTTTTAAAGAAGTCCTATTTACCCCATTTGGAACAAAAGAACAATGACTTTTTGACAGAGGGCCTTGAAGCAGAGCTTCCCAAGCTCAGTCCATAAGACCATTCACCAGATTTATTTCCCGGAAAAACTGATATATTCAAATTAACCAATTTAAGATAAAGTGTATGCCCATACATAGATCATGAATATTTTTTGTAGATATTCTGATATTTCAGACCTTAAAAAGGCTTCTAAAGATTGAGTTTTGAGCAACCTTACCTCAGAAAATCCCAGGAACTTGTTTACTAAAGTGCACTAAGCAGTTAGCACACATTAACAGCTACCATGTACTAACGTAGCCAGTGTAGTAAAAATCCCACGCTAACTGCACAGAGCATTGTGGAGTGGGGCATTGGCAGAGAATGGATGTGGACTGCACAGACAGGGCATTACCTTATCACATGCTGTCAAAGCCATTTCAAGAAGTAGCATTACGTACATCCACTTTTTTGAGATATACTTAGCATGGCATCCATCCCTTGTGCAGCTTCCCGATTACATGTCTCCAATCCCTGATCACATTTCCTATATCCCATTCACATTCCTCGATCAGTGCACATACCCTCCATCCAGAACCCCTGCCATCAGCATACCCAGCCTGATAGACACGTGCCTACCACTAGATATCAGAGCCACCGTTTTGAATCCAGAACCAGATGGGGCAGTAGCATATGGCGATAGCTCTTGCTCTAGTATGAACCATAAGAGATATCTGGGGGGTGAGTGCCAGAAGGAGTCAGAGGAGTTTGGGGGTGAATAGGAACACTAATATGTGTGTATGAGTGGGGGTCTGCTCATGGAGAATGTCTATCAAGGAGGGTCTGTTTAAAGGGCTGGTGTCTATCAGAGGAGGATCTTTGCTCATGGGGGGATGTCTATCAGGTGGGGTATGCTGTTCGGCGAGGGTAGGAGATGAGGTTGGGGGAGTGGGGGGATGTGGTTGGGATGCTGTGCCAGGTATCAGGGATGTTTTTTCATCTTTTTAGCATAGAAGCCATGGATGTACACAAGCTATCTGCTGACGCATTTAATTCCCTGTGTAATAAATTTTCAACACAAGCTACTATTCTGCTAGAACTGTCACCAGCTTACTGAAGTTCCATATCCAAACATCATGGTTCAAAGAAAAAAACTCCAGATCTTCTTAAACACTCAGACTTTAAATCTTCTTAAACACTCTGGCTTCTGGCATCCAGCTAGGAACAACACATAGGTTCTTTGGCTTATGGCTAGGCACAACATCAATTTCAATTTGCCATGCACACAGATGAGATAACCACAGTGACAAAAGTACTTAGCTGTATTTAGGAAAACCAAAACAGGCCATACTCCAATGCCAGGCATTTCGTCGAGACTTCTTCAGGGATTAGGACCATCCACAACATGCTAAGCCACTGCTACCTGCAAAAAATACCAGATCAATTGACACAACAGCACCCGCTAAATCCAAGCACCATATTAGCAACTCCGAAACCCCAACTCACACATATCACCGCTGATCGTCAAAAACAGTAGAGCAGCCAACATAACAAGCCAAGCGCCCCAAACTGCCAAAAAATGTCACAGCTGTGCATTTTAGGCCTTCACTCACCAAGCATAAGCTCCACCCCCCAAGGGAAGCCCCTCGCGTCATACTGGCAAGAGCTAATCATAAACACTCCTTCTAATCCATTCACTCTCATGAAACCTTCCAAAGATGCCGAACTTCAAGGCTGAAAGTCACACACACTGCAAACTAAGAGCAAAGAAAGAAAACATATCAAACCATTAATTTTGGTTCCTGAGAAGCGAAGGTTACCGTATATGAGTATGTCACCCAACATTTACCAGGCATAGGATTTGCACTTAAAAAGGCACCAGTGCCAGACTTACCTTCTCTTCCCAGCCACGATGCTGTTCATGCTTCTATCTACTCCGATTCCACTTCCTGTTGAAGTAGGAACAGAAGCGTGAATGGCACCGTGGCCCAGAGGAGAAGATAATTCCAGTGCAACGGTGCCTTTTAAAATGTATTGCCACCACTGCACATCCTGGAGAGGAGCAGCAGAGGGAGCAAAGGACACATGTCATCAAATGGCCCTGATAATAGCTACAGTGGTTTTTTTGCGGCGCTTGTTTTGGGCGTATCCAAAGGGGAATTTCAGGCCCCTTGTGAGCCCCTTAGGAGTCCATTGGGAGTCAAGAGTTTGGTATTTTTTTTTCTGCAATGCCTGGTGGTAAGAGGAAGAAGAAACCCATGCTAACGGAGACTGTTGGAGGCCCCATGGAAAAACATGTGATCTCGACGCCGGCTGTTTCTAAGTCAGGTACTGCTCTCTTTGTTCCTTCTGCTGAGGGAGCCAGCCTTAGCTCTTTGGAGCAAACTCCTCCACTTCCACCTGGCTTTTTAGAGCTCTCGGATGTGCCTTTTTCCTCCCTGAGTCCTTGTGGGGAAGGTGGGCTCCCCAAAGTGGTGGCTTGGGAGGAGCCTACTGCTTCTCCTGATAAATCTCAAGCAGCATCAATTTCATTATTGGACATCTGGCAGGTGGTTAATCGGACAGAGAGGATTCTGACTCCAAACCTTTTTTAAACCCAGCTGCACTAACAGCTTCTACTACATCCTGCGGTAACACATTTCAGAGTTTGATTACGTGTTGAGTGAAAAAATATTTTCTCTTATTCGTCTTAAATGGGTTATGTTGTAACTTCATTGTGTGTCCCCTAGTCTTTCTACTTTTTGATGGCATGTACATTAACCCATTCATTAATTTATAGACCTCTATCATATCTTCCCACAGCCATCTCTTTTCTAAGTTAAAAAGCTCTAACCTTTTAAGCCTTTCCTCATAGGGGTATCCTTCCATCCCCTTTCTCTATACCTTTCCTAATTATACTATATCCTTTTTAAGATATGGCAACCAGAACTGTTTATGTTTATGCAATTTCTTGATATACTGCCAGGCTGAAGGGCATCAGAGCAGTTTACAATCACTATAAGCAGGTACTGGATACATTCCCTCATCCCCAAGAGGGCTCACAATCTATGTGTACCTGAGGCAATGGAGGGTTAGGTGGCTTGCCCAAGGCCACAAGGAGTGCCTATAGGACTAGATACCCCAGTCCCTCCAGCCTGAGATTGCTGTCCCCAGGTGGGAGTTGAAACCCTGGCTCTCCAGCCTGAGGTACCTTGTCCTAACCACTAGGCCACTCCTCCCTCACACAATACTCAATGTGCGGTCACACCATGGAACAATACAGAGGCATTAGCTGGTCTAGCATAACTGGATAGCGACTGAATATTGCCACAAACTGGTTATCCTTGGGCGTTGCCCCCCTGGAAAGCTCCGATGCTAGATGGCTAACATTGGGGTGTTCAGTGACTCAAACAAGGCATATTCAATGGCACTTACCGCATCAGTACTGCTGAACATCCCAGTGAGCAGCATTTATGTGGTTTGCAGATCTTCAAACTGCGTAAATGCCTTTGAATATCGCCCCCTCCCCGTATCTACACACGCACACACACGTGCATAAGGGTCATTTTTTTGTCCACAAAAATGAGGAGGTTGAAAAGAGGCCATAGCAGTCTAAGTAGCTCTTTAAATTCTGCTGTTGTGATGTCATTCATCTAGGGGTCTGATTTACATAGAAACATAGAAACATGACGGCAGAAAAAGACCACATGGCCTATCTAATCTGTCTTTCCACATCAACTACAATAGTCCTTTTTTTTCCTTTAGAGATCCTTTGTGTTTGCCCCATGCTTTTTTGGATTCAGATACTGTCCTTGTCTCTATCACCTCCACTAGAAGACTATCCCATGCATCTACCACTCTCCGTAAAGAAATATTTCCACATATTAGTCCTGAGTCTATCTGGACCACTAACCATTTTCATAGTCACCCTATGCATCGACTCCAACCTGCTTATATCCTTTTGAAGGTGTGGTCTCCAGAAATGCACACAATACTCCAAATGTCTTATGTTTTTTTTCCTCCATAGACACAAAATATGAAAATGCCTTAGTGTATCAGGCTTCTAGTTTGTAGCTCATTGACACTAATTGCTGCAATTATTAGCTGTTGAAGCCAGGGACTGTGATGGGCCTACAACAAGCTCCATTTCACAGTGAATTTCCCCCACCGACCAACATTTCTTCATTGTTCTGAATTGATTTCCAGTCTCATTTTCTGAGAGGTTTCTTTCAGCTGTAAAAACAGTTTACAACATTCCACATTGTACGAACCTACATTTTTAAAATATTAGTGCATGAACATACTGTAATACTGCAAATTAGCAAAATTATCACTGAAAAGAACCAGAGGGATTTTTTTTATTTTTTTTATTTATTTATGCAGATTTCTAAGGTACTAATCCAAATATCAACTCAGAGTGACTCACAATAAAAACATGCATAATTAAAACATATAAAACAACAAAATAATACATAACATACAAATCTAATTGGACAACATATGAGGAACCCCTGCAGAACAGTAACTAAGGGGCCCTTTTACTAATGCAATATGTTTTTGCTCCTAACATGCGTTTAGAGTCAAAATCAACTCACATTAGATGGCACTGGAGGTGTGGGGTAGGGGTTGGCTAGCATGCACCTAACAGCTACTGTGTAGGCAAGCCCCTTAGGGTGCATTTCAGCCCTTGGCAACTACCACAGGTGCACCTAATGCCACCTGTGAAGGAGGCAGTAAGTGCACCCACGCTAACTGCAAGGTTTAGTTGTTTATTTTTACGACTTATGTTATTAGTAACTCATGGAGGTTGAGATGCATCCGTGGTATAGAAGCTTCATAAAGAAATTTATTGATTAATTAAAACACACTATGGATACCTGTGCTAACTACAGTGTAGAGTCAACGCTCACTCTGCCTCAACCCCATCCAAAGCCCCCGCCCCCATTGCGTGATGCACGGTTAACACTTATTCCAGCATACAGTAATTGTCCAGTCTGTGAGGTAACAATGATCAACGCCCCGCGGAAGCATTTAACACACACTGAAGTGCACATTAACTGCATATCGCACTTTAGTAAAAGGGCCCCTAAGTAGCCAACTCCCTCATCATTCCTAATAGCCACTTTGTATAAAATAGACTTAAGGGGCCGATATTCAAAGCCCCAGATATTTGAATGCCTTGGCAGACAGCCATGGCTTTTAAATATCCTCCCAATACTCAGTAGCAGTATCCAGATAGTAATCCAGGATTGTCCAAATAATCGTGGCACTTCTCTGGATAGTGACGATTTTCAGCTGCTATCATCCGACGCAGACTTCCTGTTTGCATAAGGGCGGGACTGGCTGGTCAGAGAGCAACACCAGCAGCACACAACGGTTCAGAGGCTCTACGTAAGCTCTGCATTGCTATTTTAATGTCACTGCTGCTGCTGCAGGTCCCAGCACTTCAGGGGGGGTGGGGGTTGTGGGAACAGAGAATGGGTTGTAAGAATGAGGATTTGTTTGGGACATCTCATATCCTTGCACCAGCCTTGGCCCTTGGGCACAAATAGACATTTGGTAAGTGTACTATCCATGTCTAAAATGGCAAGCCGGGACCTGTATATTGTATCATAAACACATGTGCATCCTGAAATACCGGCACTGGCACATCTATATGACTGATATTGCAAATATCTATATCTCTCATGTCCATGTTTCTGGACAAAGCTAATTGTAATATCATCATAGGCAAGGGTCTACCCAATCATTAGGCAAGACTAGGTATAGATTCACCCCATGATAATAAATAATAAACACACTTGGTTTACACCTCACTCTAGACTGCTTGGTCCTTGCGAGTGTGTAGTTTGGCTTTATGGTTGGACTGTAGATAACCAATGTTTCTATAAGTTATAAAAGCAAATAACCTATACGTGAAAGCCATACTTCTCTTGGGCCTGAAAGTTTCTTCTGTGCCTTTCTATTTCCAGCTTCATGAAAATCAACTCAATTAACCCTATCACTGTAGAAACAGCTCTTAGTAAAAGGCCAGAGACCACAGCTCTGTCTACAGATGGTGTCATGGTGGGCCCTTTGGTGTCATAGTGGGCCCTGGCCACAATTGTGCAGTGATTGAGACTCACTCCTCCTCTGCCCTCTGGAACTGTAAACAATTCCTCTGTGACATCCCCAGCTCTGGCTGACCTAGGAAAGAGAGTCTAGGCCTAGAAGTTAAACTCAGAGACTCTTCAAGGCAGGGCATAGCACTGCCACGGGCCCATGACCTGACCTAAGGTCTTCAGTTTTGTAACTCTGCTGCCACAGAATACAGTTGTGGTCAATATTATCGGCACCCTTGCATTTTAGGTATGTCAATATCTTCAGAAATAACTTGAACTATTCCAATTGTATGCCATCATAATATTTTAATAGTATGTTAAAAGGTATACAACAAAAAAAAAGATGTCTGTACAACTTAGATGTAGCAATTTCTGAGAGCAAAACAAAATATGACCTGGACAGAATTAATGGAACCCTTCACTAATATTTGGTTGAAGAACCCTTGGCAGTAATGACAGCCTCCAAATATTTCTTGTAGCCATCTATAAGTGTCTTACATCTGTCTGCTGGTAGTTTCTCTTCAACTGTGATTTGTTCCAGCTCATGAATGTTTCCAGGATTTCCTTTTACCAATGGCAGATTTCAGCTCTTTCCAAAGGTTCTCGATTGGATTGAGATCAGGACTCATTGCTGGCCAGTTTAAAACAGTCAATTTTTCATTTGTACTTTTGTACTCTAGGGTGTATGTTTTGGGTCATTGTCCACTGGAGGACCCATGACCTATGACCCAGACCTAGCTTTCTGACACTAGGTAGCACATTTCACTCCAAAATACCTTGGTAATCCACTGACTCCTCTTGTGGAAGAATAGCCTAGTGGTTAGAGCACTGGTTTAATAACCAAAATCCAAAAAAACAGGATTCAATTTCTACTAGCACTCCTTGAGGCCTCGGGAAAGTCACTTAACCCTCCATTGCCCCAGAAGAAAGGGCTGGCATTTTACTTCTGGTCACACTTCCAAGAAAACCCAGGAACTGTTGGTCGCCAGGAGTCAATATTGACACAAAGGCACACATTGCAGTCCTCTGACTTCATGATTCCTTTAATATGTTCCAGGCCTCCAGTTCCTGAGGCAGCAAAACAGCCCCACAATATTATGGAACCTCCACCATATTTAACTGTAAGAAGGGTATTTTTTCCTTATAAGCTTCATTTCTTCACCTGCAAATGTATCATGGGTCTGCATTGCCAAAGAGCTCAAGTTTGGTTTCATCTGTCCACAGAACATTTTCCCAGAAGGATTGTGGTTTCTGATGGTGGGTTTGGGCAAAGATGAGCATGACGTTTTATGTCTCTTTCAGCAATTGGGTCCTCCTTGGCCTTCGCCCATGAAGTCCTTCTTTGTTTGGTGCGAGGCATATAGTGCGGCTTGAAACCACCATTCAAGATTGCTCCAGGTCAGCCTTAAGCTCTTTGGATGTTGTACGTGGTGTTTTTCAAACAGTTCACACTATCCTTCAAAGACTTCTTGGATTAGTTTTCCTCTTCCATCACATTCTGGGAGGTTCTTGACAGTTCATAAGCAGAAAAACCTCTTAATAACATTATAAACTGTAGACACAGAAATCCCAAGGTCTTTGGAAATGGCCTTGTACCCCTTTGAAGTTTGATGTTTGGTGATAATGGCTTTTCTGACAGTCTCAGGCAGCTCTCTTGTCTTCACCATTATGAAAATAAAACAGGGAAAGAATGGGGCCATTTTAAACATTAGAGCCATCATTCATTGGTTCATTCAAGTCATGCGAGTATTAACAATTGATCACAGGTGTGTCTGATTTTACTGCAATGGAAATGTGGTTCTTCTGTTTACCACTAGAAGCCCTAAAAGGAATTTTACCTAGAAACCCCAAAGTGCATCAATTGACGCATTATCACAACGACTGCGTTTAGTATGAAATGCAGATGTGAATTAATGTGAAGTTACTTATTTGTTAAATACGTGCAGTATGTGACGTCATTACATGACTTCACGTGTATTTATTGTTTATAATGTCAGAGTAAAACTGTAAACAGTGATTGAGATGCGTCACCTAGTGGGAACATGAATTTATGCCTAGAAGCCTCAAAGTATGTCAATTGACGCATCCAAGACAATTGATTTCGTCAATTGTCATACTTTGGGGCTTCTAGGTATAAATTAATTTTCCTGCTAGGTGGTGCATCTGTCATTAATTTTCGATGCACATATTTGAACATCTTGACCTTGCTAACAATGTCATGGAACGACTGACATGGTTCTAGCAGTGGCGCTGGTATACAATTTCGAAGATGCATTTACATCAATTGATGCACTTTGGGGCTTCTAGTGCTAAACTGATTTGAATTGTTTATAAGGGTGTGTGATGGAATGTACGGGAAACTCCCCATTCCCCTGCAGGGACTCTCCCCAGCCAAGGCCAGAAAAGTGAGGTATTGCTCTGGTAAGAGCTTAAACCCGTGTCCCTTTAATAGAATAGGCTGAAGAATGTCTGGGGAGGGTGTGTCCCAACCCCAGATTTTAAACCAGGAAGCAGGAGACCTGGAGGGAGAGAGGGGAGCTCGGGGTTCTGCAGCATACCTGAAGAGCACTTACCTGTAAAAGAGAGCCTGCTGTAAAGATAGCAAGCATTTGAATTTATTACTGTCTGCTCAGCCTTGTTGCTGTAGTTCTACTCGGTTGGAGAGACGCTTGCTGGGCTGTGCTGCCTAAAGTGAGGAAACGTTGAGAAGCCAGTTTTGTTTGTTTTGGTAGTGCCGTCTGTACTGGAGCAGTGTTAAGCTATTCAGCAGAGTAGCACTATCGAGAGCAATTAAGGACTTATTACAGCTGGAGGAAAAAGCCTAGGGGAACAGAGGGTTTAACACTCCATGTACCTCAAATCCAAGGAGGGCCAGGGCAGTTGCCTGGATGCTTGTCCCCAAATAAAGCATATTTTCTTTAAACCTCTCTTGGCTGTGGAGACCTGTGTCATGCCTCATGCTGGCCACATGTACCACATATGGTTGCAATGGTGGGATGCTTCTTCTTAACCCAGTGAACGAAGGAAAGCCACACACAACCTCGGCTCTGACCTCTCCACTATACAGGAAAGAAGAAGAGAAGAAGGTTTTTTGGGGGTACATGTCTAAAGGGGTTAGCCCTGCTGCTCTTAGGGAAGAACCTCATTTTAGTTAGAAGCCAAGCAGGCAGGAGTTTTGTTTTCTTTTTCCTACCCAGCTTAGTTGGAAAGAATAATTAAACCAAAATGGAATTAGTACTCCAGGCTGTACTGGAAGGACAGCAGCAACAACAGCAAATGCAGCAACAACAGCAGCAGCTGCAGTGCACCCTAGTGGAGGGACAACAACAGCTGCAGCATGCCCTATTGGAGGGACAGCAGCAACAGCAGCAACTTTTACAGGATATTTTGCAAGTCCAAAGGACAGAGCAACAACAAGTACTACAGAAATTTTTGTAAATAAAGTAGGGTTCACTGGCACAAGTCTCTCGGAACTCCAAGGGTAGCAGCCACACCCCTTGGTACCACCCCTGCATAAAATGGTGGACAGCGAGAATCTAGACAACTTCCTAGTACATTTTGAATGGACTGCCCGGCTGGCAGGCTGGCCAGAGATGATGTAGACTACATATCTGGGGAACTTACTGACTGAAAGCAGTCAAGCCACCTACCAAGAGGCTAACCCTGATGGAAGAGGCCCCTATGCAGCAGTAAAGATCACCATACTGAAGCAAGCTGAGTGCACACCAGAGGCTTACCGGCACCAGTTCAGAAAAAGAGCTCTGGGGCCAAAAGAAAACCCCCGGAGTTTCTTCTATAGACTGAGGGAGATTGCCTGGAAATGGTTACAGCCAGAGAAGAAGACCGCAGCGGAGGTGGCCAAGATTGTTCTGTTGGAAAAGTTTCTAGAAGGTTTGACCTTCCCCATAAGACAGTGGGTGTGCCAGTTCTCTAAATTGACCTTGGAAAGTGCTGTGGAAATAGCAGAAGGATTTTATGTAGCTCAGCCTGTAACTGAGGCACCCAAGGCGAATAAAACAAGGCCATCCATAGCTCTAGGAGCCAAGGAGGAAAACCTGAGCCTTTGAGGGCCCCCACACTAAAGCCTCCGCAGTCCCCAACCTCCCAAGGATCCATAGATGGCTATTTGACTTGCTTCAAGAGTGGGGCCAGGGGCCACTATGCACGTGGGTACCCCATGGTGATGGGGAAACCAATGAATATAAATGTTATGATCTCCCATGAGTGTGGCATTGTGGAAGTGTCCCTAGTGGAGAGGGGGGGATGCTTGTGATACCCATAGAGCTGGAAGGCACTTGTCTGCAATTCCTGGTGGACTCGGAAAGTGCAAGGATTCTCATTAGGTGGGACACCAGGACAAAGCATCAGATCACCTATGAGAAGCTCTTTATCTTAGTTTGCATCCATGAAGATCAACGATCATATCCGACGGCACAAGTTGAATTAAAAACCTCTGGGGGAACAGAGACTCTTGAAGTGGTGGTCATACCATGGCTGACTTATCCAGTGATTTTAGGCCAAGATTTCCCAGATTTCAATGGTATCTGGAACCGGAGAAAGAGCAACCCAGAAGAGGGGACTGCAGAGTATTTTCCGGAACTCCTCCATTTCAGAGACCCGGATTTGTTTGTGAAGGATCCCAAAACTCCCAAGTCCCGCAGGCAGTTGGGGAGGGCTGTATTACTTTGAATGTGGGAGCAGCTGTAGAGGGAGGTTCTGAGGGGGAGGAGTCCCTGGAAAGAACCACAGATGATTCTCAAGAAACCCAGCACCACAACTAGGGTCCCCAGGAACCGGGAACAGCCCACCTGAATGGGATGGCATAGAAAGTTCAGGCCAGTTTAAAAGAGCCCAAAGGGGAGATAACACTCTTAAGAATACCTGGGACCAGGTTTAAGAACTAGAGGGGGTCCCTGTAGGTAACCTGGACCCTTCTTTTTGGTGTGAAAAGACCTACTGTATAGGGCTACCAGGGGGGCAATAGAGGGAGAAGAGATGGAGCAGTTGGTAGTTCCCCAGCCATATCAATGGCAGGTAATGGAGTTTGCCCATAATTATCCCTTGGGTGGACACTGGGAGTGGAGAAAACTCAGGAATGCTTTTTAGCCCAGTTTTACTGGCCAGGGCTTCATAAACATATACAGCTCTTTTGCCAATCCTGCTCTACCTGCCAGCTGCATAGTCTGGCAAAGGTTATATCTGCCCCTCTAGTGCCAATGCCTGTTGTCAAGACCCCATTTGAAAGGGTTGCAATGGATTTGGTGGGACCCTTGGAATGCACTCCCCATGGCAACAAATTCATCCTGGTAGTAATAGACTATGCCACACGATATCCGGAAGCAATAGCTATAGAGAATACTAAGATCACAACATTGACCAATGCGCTATGAGAGCTTTTCTCCCAGTTGGGTATACCTGCTGAAATGCTTACGGGCACCATTTGTCTCCCAAGTAATGAAGCAAATATGCACCTTGTTGAAAATCAAGACCTTGTGGACATCGGTGCATCATCCACAAATTGACAGTTTGGTTGAACATTTTAATGAAACGTTGAAACAGATGCTAAGGAAATTTGTGAATGAAGAGGGGAAGGACAAGGATCTTTTACTCCCCTATCTTTTATTCACCATCAGAGAAGTATCCCAAAGTTCAACTGGTTTTAGCCCTTTTGAGTTGCTGTATGGGTGACAACCCTGGTGAATCTTACAGATATTTCAAGAGACCTGGGAAGAAGAGTCCAGCCTCAGTCAGAATGTAGTAGACTACATACTTCAGATGCAGGAACATTTAAGGAAAGCTGGGACAACAGCAAGAATGTATCTGGAGAAAGCTCAGGAGGGCCAGGCCCGTGCCTATAATCAGAAGGCAATGCAGCGGACTTTCCATCCCTGGGATCGGGTCTTAGTTTTGTTCCCTATCTCCGTGAGTAAACTTTTCTGTAAATGGCAGGGTACCTATGAAGTGGTAAAACAGATGAGACCTGTCTACAAGATTGCACAGCCAGATAAAAGAAAGAAACTCTCAATCTATGATGTGAATCTGCTGAAGAACTCCTGCAATGGTCCAAAGAAAGAAGCTTTGGCCCAAGGTACAGCTGCCTTCTGAACTGGACCAGGTTCCATTCGGGGAACACCTGTCAAATGCCCAGAAAGTGAATCTAGAAAGTCTAGTTCAACGGCATAGGGATGTGTTCTCCAATGTTTCATGGCATACCCATCTTGCCTACCATAACATTGTCACAGAACCTGGGATGACAGTGCGCTAATGGCCCTATCAACATCCAGAAGCATGAAGACAGCTCATGGCAAAGGAAATAGAGGACATGCTTAAAATGGGAGTAATAGAAGAGTCCCAAAGTAACTGGTCGTCCCCACTGTACTGATTCCTAAGCCAAATGGGAGCATCCGGTTTTGCATTGACTTTAGGAAGATGAATGCAGTTTACAAGTGCGATACCTACCCCGTGTCTAGAATGGATGACCTTATTGAATGCCTCAGAGGAGCCTAGTTCATTTCAACATTGGACTTGATGAAGGGATATTGGCAAATCCCTCTAACCACATTCTCTACAACCAAAGGACTATTCCACTTATGGTGCTACCTTTTAGACTGCATGGGGCTCCTGCTACATTTCAGCGCCTGGTCAACCTCTTACTGAGATCCCATGGGGGTATGTAGCAACCTACATGGATGATATTGTGATCTATATTTAAGACTGGAAAACTCACCTGTCGCATCTACAAGCATTGTTGATGAGTTTAAGGAAGGCAAACACAAGAAAATGTTTCTTGGGAGGCCGGGAGGCCCAGTACCTATGATATTTGGTGGGGAATCACCAAGTGCAACCGCAACTTAAAAAGGTAGAGGCTATTTCCCACAAGCCAGCTCCTAAGATGAAGATACATGTGCGGGCCTTTTTGGAAATGATCGGCTATTACCGCCGATCCATTCCGAACATGGCATGAATAGTTGAACCATTGACCTGGTTCCTCTAGCAGAAAGCTCCAGACAAGATCAGATTTACAACAGAATTGGAGGAGGCGTTCCAGAAATTGAAGACAGCCTTGTGTTCTGAATCGGTCCTGGTCAGTCCGGACTTCACACGGCTGTTTGTTGTAAAGAAGGATGCCTCGGCTGTCAATCTTGGGGTCATCTTAGATAGATATGTCATACAATGTACATAGTTCCCCCCAGTTACTTCCAAGTTGATCTCCTGTTTATTGTAAATACAACTCAGGGTTCCTGTGTTGTATGGTTGATGTTGAATGTAAACCGCTCTGATCTAAAATAGAGCGGTATAGAAGAACTGTTAAATAAATAAAATAAATAAATAAATAAATAACCTTAGCCCAGGAGATAGAGTGAGGAGCATCCAGTGGCTTTTATTAGCTGAAATTTACTTCCCCGGGAACAGCATTATATCACCATTAAGAAGGAGGCCTTCGCAGTCAAGTGGGCTCTAAAGGCTTTCCAGTTCTACCTGCTCAGCAGCCCTTTTACATTAGTTACGTATCACTAGCCACTCAAGTGGTTGGCACAGAATAAGGAGACCAATGGATGAATCATGTGCTGGTTTCTCAGCCTCCAGCCCTTTCTGTATGAGGTCCAACATAGGGCTGGTAAGGCACACCAGTCCGCGGACTTCTTGTCTCGCGTAGAAGGTCCGGGAATGCCGGATGCTCAATCACCTAGGGTTGAGCTGAGGGAGGCCGGGGTATATGATGGAGTATATGGGAAACTCCCCATTCCCTGCAGGGACTCTCCCCAGCCAAGGCCAGAACCAGTGAGGTATTGCTGTGGTAAGAGCTTAAACCCCTGTCCCTTTAAGAGAATAGGCTGAAGAATGCCTGGGGAGGGTGGGCTTGGCCCCAGGGTTTAAACCAAGAAGCAGGAGACCTGAAGGGAGAGAGGGGAGCCTGGGGTTCTGGATCATACCTGAAGAGAACTTACTTGTTCAAAAGAGCCTGCTGTAAGCAGAGCCGGCCCGTCCATTGTGCGAGAATGTTGTTTGCACAGGGCCCAGCACTTCAGGGGGCCCCACGCCAAAAACATCCCGCATTGAACGGCAGGCAGGCAGGGCAGCTTTAGAGGGAGCCAGAGAGGCCCCAGCTTACCTCTAACAGCTGCCAAAGTGAAGCGCGTCTTTTTCCTTCACTTCGGCAGCTGTACTGAAGTTTAGAATGCTGCCACGCTGAGTGCCGGGAAACAGGAAGTCCCCTTTGACCTCAATGCGACAGCATTCTAAACTTCAGTACAGCTGCCAAAGTGAAGGAAAAAGACGCGCTTCACTTCAGAAGCTGTTAGAGGTGAGCCGTAGCCTATCCAGCTCCCTCTAAAGCATTTTAGATAGCACCGTGGCTCTTCGGGAGGGGAGGGGGGAGGCTTGGAATGGAAATGGGCTGTGGGGGGAGCTAGGACTGGAAATGGGCTGAGTAGAGGGGGGCTTGAACTGGAAATAGCTGATGGGGAGAGGGGCTTGGACTGGAAATGGGCTGTGGGGGGGGGGGGGGGGTCTAGGACCGGAAATGGGCTGATGGAGAGGCTAGGATAGGACTGGACATGGGCTGTTGGGGGGGGAGCTAGGATTGGAAATGGACTGATTATGGGGCTAGGAAAGGACTGGAAATGGGCTGTTGGGGGGCTAGGATTGGAAATGGGCTGTGGGGAGGGGCTTGGATTGAAATGGACTCATGGAGGGGCTAGGACTGGAAATAGGCTCATAGGGGGGCTTGGATTGGAAATGGGCTGAGTGGGGGGAGCTAGGACTGGAAATGGGCTGATGGGTGGCTGTGGTTGGAAATGGGCTGATGGGGGGCTTGGATAGGACTGGAAATGGATGGGGGAGCTAGGACTGGAAATGGGCTGATGGGGGGCTAGGATAGGACTTCAAATGGCTGGGAGAGCTAAAACCCAAAGAGGGCCAGGGCAGTTGTCTGGATACTTGTCCTCAGATAAAGCATATGTTCTTTAAACCTCTCTTGGCTGTGCAGTCCTGTGTCCTGCCTCATGCTGGCTATATCTACCACAGGGTGCCAATAATCATGTCCTGACAATGTCCCAGTTTTTATACTATTTTCTACTATTTCCTTTTTTAATTAGTCTTGATTTATTAGATTCTTTTATATGTCAAATATGTGTGTGTATATATTCCAGGGGCTAGGAGATATTAGACATTAGGGGCTAGAACTGCAAGGGTACCACAACTGTATTCTGTGGAATTTATTCATTACCTTAGGTAAACTATCACAGAATCTCTCCTAGAGGCTTCTTTGGGTAGGTTTGGTAATACAGTATTCCAAAGACAATAAATACTTGGACCAAGCAGAAATGTATTAATGAAATGCAAAAAGCCCTTTGCTGTGGAAAAATTTGGGTCTGAGAACACTGGGACACTTAAGTATCTGAGAAGAAAAGATAAGAAGATTTGAAATTAAGCATTGCTTATTCAGTATGTTGATGCAAAAGAAGTATTATAACATTTAATACTGAATTAATGTGGACAGGTCAAAACAGTTCTTGGGAATTTGTATTTAAACTGTATGCTAAGCCACCTTCCCTTACCATTAGTACATTCAAAATAATGTTGAAGAAATACAGCAAGATTTGACCTTCATTTGTTTTGACATTGCTGTGGGGGTCTTAATCAGGGAACTTACAACAGATTAGATAGCGCTCCAAAGAACTTACAGTCTGTGGCTGCCTAAAGCAATAGACCACAGCAATAATAGCAGGAGACAAAGGATTAAAACTATGGCCTCCTGGTTGCTAGCCCATTACTTTAATCCACTGGTTCCACTGGGACACACTCAATAGTCTGGTGTTTGGGACATTCATAGTGAATATGGATGAGCTAGATTTATATGCACTGCATTCATTGTGGGTATCCTAAAAAGCCCATAGGTCTAGAAGCTGTCCTATGGGCAGGGTTGAGAACTATTGCTCTGAGTTAGTGACTCCCAACCAGTGTGTCAGAACACCCTAATGCAATGGTTCCCAAACCTATCCTGGAGGATCCCAAGCCCATCAGGTTTTCAGGATATCCACAATGAATATGCACTGAGAAAAATTTGCATATTCATTGTGGATATCCTGAAAACCCAACTGGCTGGGAAGCCCCCCAGGGCAGGTTTTGGAACCACTGCAATAGTGTGTCACCACGAGCCGTGAGATGTGTCACTGAAAATTTGACACAGACTGCAAGCCAATGATTTCTAACAACCACATGTCCCTGCATCATGGGAAGAGTGCGAAGCAGAGTCAGATACTTGAAATCCTACAGCTGCTCCCTGCAGCGATCACTGTTTCTACTAATCCAAGCTAGAAATAGTGCAGGTCTGCTCCCCCTTCCCCCCCCCCCAATTGGCAATCAGCTCCAAAGCTTTCTGAATCTACCTGTGCTGCCACCATGATCACTGCTGCCGCCAGCCCGGACTGGAAATGCTGCATCTTGTTCCCTCCCCTGTGGCCACAATCACTGCCATTGCTAACTGCAGAGCAGGAGATGGCCTAAGGAAACCCCACGCACGTGCACGCTCTTTCTTCTGCCAGCTCTGGGCAATTATTTTCAGTTTTTAGTGATTGGATATACTGTAGATCAAGTGTGAGAATGTGCATTTCTTACATTATTGTATTTTGCTCAGTACAAGAGGAAATGCATTTTTATTTGTATTTGTACTGCTTGTAGAGACTGTGGCTTCTTGGGATTTCCATGTATTCTGAAATTGCTGAAGGCTAGCCTGTGTTCTGTGTGAATAACCAAGAGGAGGGATTCTGATGGTGTGTAGTTTCTGTGTGGGAATCTACAGCAGTCAAAATTATTTGGCTTTTCCAATAGGGGGGATACATTGCCATTCTGTATATGCAGTGCTGCCTTTTCAAAGTTACAGGGCCCTTTTACTAAAGCCCGCTAAGGTTTTGCACATAATGTGCATTACAAACGCATGTTAAGTGCAAAGCTTCTCTCTTAGCTGTTGAGTGCAGCTAACATGCAACCAAGTACCCTAACATGTGACACACTTAACACAGGTGCATCTAATGACATCCATAAAGGTGTCCTTAGATGCACCCAAGCAAATTGCCCCGTTAACTGCACTCAGGTGCTAATGTGCACTCTATGCCCACAATCCGCCTCTAACCCACCCACTCTCTACATTAGCATTTGAGTGACAGTTAATGTGCATTTTGGCGGTCGGTAGCCATCATGCATGCACATTGGCAGTTACCGCATACTATAACAAATGTGAACTGATTAGCAGCGCTAATTAAAAGGGCCCCACAGTTCTTGCTATTTATGTCATCAGAGTTGGTGCCCTTATGATATGGAAAGTATGCAACATAGTTTCTCAGTGGTTTATTTGCAGGATTTTGTGTTAATTCATAACGTTATCTAGCAGTGCATGAATTTTGTTCTGCATTATTGAGATGATACCAGAATTTGAATATTTGCATGGAAAGTTTTAAAGGAAAGTATCCTAGTTCTGCTATGTATAGACTCCAAAGTAGGTAAAAAAATAATTCTTGATTTTGACAGTACGTTTAGTGTGACTTAGGGGTATGTTTACTAAACTGCGGTAATCTGAATTGCGTTAGGATCCGCGGTAGAGGCAGAAATCCCAAATAAGGACATGGGCGGTACATCATTACGGATAACGCGTGTTTCCAGTACCGATAACGCGTGTTACAAGGCGCCATACATTAATGAGCGATACAAAGTGACGTGTAAAGCGCCACGCAAGGCGCCCTGTACGGCGCCCATAAGGCATTTGATAAGGTGTCCAGCAAGGTATACAGAGCTGTACCACAATGGTTAATACACTGACTGATGGTACAGGGATGTGAGTTCAATCTCCCTGTGGGTCCAATGAATAAAGCTGGCTGAGACATCAGCTTTTACTTCAAATCAGTGCTGTCTGAAGCATATTGTTTTGTAAATTTAATTAGTGCTGCCAGCAAACACACCCTCACAGGGCCGTAACCTAAGGTGCCGCATAAGGCGCCCTATAAGGTACTCCAGAGGGCACATTATTAAGTGCACTGTCCACCAAGACAACCTATAATGTTCCCTATGGGGCGCCCCATAAGATGCCTTATAGGGCGCTTTACAGGGCGCCCTAGAGGGCGCTTTATAGGGCGCCTGATGAGGCACCTTGAGGTTACAGCACTGTGAGGGTGTTTTTGCTGGCAGCATTACTTTAAATTATAAAAGGTAATGCTTCAGACAGCCCTACCAAATAACACCATAGTGGGATCAAACCCATAACTTCTGGCTCCACAGGCAGTGAGGTTACCAGTGGGCTACAGCTCTATAGCTGCTACTACATGCCTGGCTGGCTACAGAGGGACTGCAGGTCACCACACAAACCTTCTGCTGTGGTTACCAGGATAGGGTTAACCCACCCATACCCATGATGCACTGCACATGCATATCAGCAGTCTACAGATGATCACAAGATGCGGAATGCACCCCCCCCCCAGCACCTCGGCCTGGTAGGGGGTACTAACCATGTGCACCCCCACAGCACCTCAGCCTGGTAGGGTGTACCGACTGTGTGTGTTACTGGCACAGAGTAGCTACAGACCGTCACAGTGTGCGGGTCCTGAGCTCACCCTGAGGGTGAGGTGGGGTGCCCAGCACCATTTCCACAGCACCTGGCTTTGCTGAGATAGCCTATGCTGCAGGTCTCCATCAGTGCCAGTGTGTGATAGGTGGTCCTTGCGGACACACCTAGGATATTCCTGTGTCCATCTGTATTTCACATCTAGCCCTTGTGGACTATGATGCACCCAGAATAGTGCATACACTGTGTGGGTTCCATGGTCACATGATTTAGGTGAAGGGGGTGGTTGGACCCACAGGCTGATTCCTTCCCCCACCCCCCTCTGTGGCTCAGGTTTGGGGACGGAATCTCCCACCAACAGATCCACAATGTACCCCCCCTGCAATGGTGACAGTAGAGGGGACCATCAACCACAGTCCAGCTGGTGGCAGGACACCCTACAGGGCAGTCAATGCAGATCTGTACGCATCCATAAATATGGCAATGGCAGACAGACAGCCACCCTGGAAATGCACAACTGCCCCCACCACCATCTGACATTCTCCAGCAGCAAGCACAGTGAGCCACCAGCTGCTGCACCCTACAAGGTGTTCCAGCCACACACATACTAACTGCAGACAGTCTGCTAGCTAGTCCATAGTGCATGTTCCTGGAGGGGATGTGCGCACACCCACCAAGCAGATAAGTCAGTGATTGCGCCCCAGATAACAGAACCCATATATATCACTTACGAGAAACACTGTATAGCACTATGGGGGAACCCAGCCATGCCATGGTCACTGCACAGTCAGGGTGAGAGTGACCTCCCAGCAGGACATGCTGTGGCCACCCTGTCCGTGCAGGTGGTGGCCGGGCACAACAATGTCCCAGCCAATGCCCTATGCTCTGTACAGATGAATCCAGGCCAGGCCACCCTATCCAGGCTATTCCCAAGGTACCTTGCTTCTCATTATGCATATTGGCAGGCCATTACAGGCAACAGTGCTAGCAGTGTGGGCTGTGGAGGGTGTTCGCAGCCACCACACACTGGATAGACAGACACATGCTCCCCACACCTATGCCAGCATTGTGTAACTATAGCAGTGTTTGGCAGCCCTGGCCACCGCACCAGTCCTGGGCACAGTGCAGGCATGACTATGGTACGCAATACTGTTGGGGTCACTCCCCAGTGTGGTAAACACTGTCAGACACAATACCTGTAGCACACACCACAGACATCAGAAAGGTTGCTATGATGCAGCTCACTCAGAAATTTGTACTTAACTTTGGAATTGCTATCTGCCAGTAATCATAGCAACCTTTTGATAGCTGTGTACCGTATTCCCAGGTTTAGGGTGGCATTCCTAAGATATGCACGTGCTAGTATTGGGAGATGCACGCAGGGCCCAACATCCTGCCTCTCCTGGAGGCTTCGGTTAATGGGGCCTGTGGGTGCGGGTGTTTCTGGCCCTGTTGGCCATTGCTCTAGGGCAGGGATTCCCAACTCCGGTCCTGGTGGGCCACACACTGTTCGAGTTTTCATGCTGTCCCTCATGAATATGCATGGCAGATATCTGCATACCATGGGGGTGGCGCATAGAAATGCAGCACAGGCATCTTTATTAGTGACAGCATGGTACCTGAATGGTGTTTGACCCTCCAGGACTGCATTTGGGAGACTCTGCTGTAGGTAATGCGCCTGTTTAGGGTGTCTGTGCTCTGTAGGGTAAAATGTAGGTGTCCCAGGCATGTTTCTGTTATCTGCAATAAAGGTTCTGTCTTTCTTACCACGGATTATTACTGGGTAAAATATGGGGACAGGGTTGGCAGGTACCACAGCTGGGACTTAAACCTGTGACCTTCTGCTCCTGGGCACACTGGCTGTGCGTACTGCACCACCGTGTTGCCACAGGGACAGTTCTATTCCCTGGAGATACCATGACTGTTTGTCAGACAGAGCCTGTCTGTTGAAGTGCACGGCACCCTCCTAAACAGGGCTAGGCCATGGTCTGCTGCAGCCAGCTGCCACTGCCCCCTCCGCCACCAGCACCCCTCCGCTACCATGCTGCCATGCCCTTCTGCTGGTGGTGCTGGTGGTGCGCAGTCTCAGGCAATCCAGTGTGCGGGTAGGCGGCTGCCTATGGCACTGGTTCTGGGGTAGGGGTGCCTGCATAGACGTCCACGCTTCCCCCCAGCACCGCCTGCCACTGTTCTGTGCCCTTGGGGGTAGCTGCTGGGTACTATCCCCTGTGACACTGTGGGAAACACAGTCATGCCCATGTTGGGCCTTCATCAGTTGCTGTCTGGCTGCTCTGCTGTTTCAGCATTCTTATGGGCCACCTAGGCATCACCCTAGTCTGCACTGTGGTCCAGCTGCACCACAGCATGTGCCGCCTGCGGCCCTCTGTATCCCCTTTTGCAGCATCTGTCCAGTTGCCTGTTCCAACATGCCTACCCTGCTGTGCACAACATGAACACGCCATAGGACACCTGTCCAATAACAAGGGACAGCCCTGATCAGCGCTATTTCACTGTGGGATCATTCACCTTTTCGGGGGACAGAGCATAGACCCTTCCACAATTAATATCTTTTTTTGGGACCTTTCTTGGTAGTATTTTTTGCTGTTTCCCAATATTATCACTATTTTCCAGCTTGTTTAGGTTTTTTTCCAGTTTTTTGAGGTCATTTTCAATGTTTACCTGCCCTTTTGTTCTGTGCACCTGTATCACACTTATCACTTTTTTTTGGTTTCCCTGCCTATGCTGTACATTGCTGACACTTAAATGGTTTCTCTCCCCTGCAAATGTACATCTAACGCAGAGGTCCTCAAATCCAGTCCTGGAGGGCCGCAAACCAGTCAGGTTTTTGGGATATCCCTAATGAATATGCATGAGATAGATTCAAATACAATGGAGGCAGTGCATGCAAATATAATCATGCATATTCATTAGGGATATCCCAAAAACCTGACTGGTTTGCGGCCCTCCAGGACTGGATTTGAGAACCTCTGATCTAACGGCAGGTTTTCAATCGCGTTAGGATTCAGCTCTTCAGATCAGCGCGTTGGTGTGAATGGGGCCTCTCCCCGCCCACACTCCGCCCATTGACCCCTTCTCTCCGCCCTCTCTCCACCTTCTGCGGTGTTTTACCGTGCCGCGGATCTTTACGATCGTTAAGTTACGTTAACGCACGTTAACATTACTTAACGATCGTTAACGTTACATAACGCGTGTTATGTAACGTTACTGCAGTTTAGTAAACATACCCCTTAGACTCTGATTCAGAGAGGGACACGTCCGGAATATCCATACGGCCCCAAGCAAGATGGGCCCGTTTTGACACACCACCCAACCCTGGGCTTGCCTACCATCAGGGGTGGCCCAAGGGGAGTACGGGGCCATGTGCGGAGACTCGGTGCGGGGCCTCATTTGCATATGTGGCCTTATTTGCATAAATATTTGCATAATGTTACCATACACTAACTTTTAGTAAACACGTCTCTTAATGAATGTATGGATAAAGAAAAACTAAAAAATTTCTACATTACTATAATCCAGTGCCAACCGCCAGGCACATTAGGAACTACAACAAACACTGCCCATTTAGAACCCATAGTAAACCCACCGTATCGTAACAGCACTACCAGGACTCACAAAGCACCAGACCCTACCTATCAAAAGGCAACACTGCAAATATTAAACAAATACATTTTAGAGAACAACAATACATGATCTACAGGGGAAAGAGAACAAGTGGCAATGTCAAATAGGAATTACATAAACAGAATACCTCAGCTCAGTTACACATGCAGAACACAGACCATCACCAAACAAGGAATCACAATTTAGAAACAGGAAGGCAATAATTAAACTGGGAACCACAAAAGCCAAACTTTGAATGTACAACAACACTGTAGAAATAAAACTATAAATTAATTTCCTCTTGTACTAAACAAAGCGCAGACGTTAATGATGCACATTTCCCAGAGCTGACATATTCCAGTTAATAAATTCAAAATAAAGAGATATTTTTCTACCTTTTGTGCATTTTTTTTTTCAGTTGCAATTGCTCCAGCCACTTTCTTCTGGTTTCTTCATGTCTTCTGCTAACTCTCCATCGTCTGCTGTCCCAATCCCAGACCCCATCAGCCCATTTCTAGTCCTTTCCTAGCCCATCAGCCTATGTCAAATTCTAGCTCCCCTCCACTCAGCCCAATTCCAATCCAAGCCTACTTCCAGTTCTAGCCCCTACATGAGTCCATTTCAATCCAAGCCCCCACCACAGCCCATTTCCAATCTTAGCTCCCCCAACAGCCCATTTCCAGTCCTATCCTAGCTGCTCCATCAGCCCATTTCCTGTCCTAGCTACCTCCCCTCACAGCCCATTTCCATTCCAAGCCCCCCTCCACATCAGCTATTTGCAGTTCAAGCCCCCCTTCCACTCAGTCCATTTCCATTCCAAGTCCCCGTCCCCATTATCTATTTGCAGTTTAAGCCCCCCTTCCACTCAGCCCATTTCCAGTCCTAGCAACCCCCCAACCCATTACCAGTCCTAGCCCCCCATCAACCTACTTACAGTCCTAACCCCCCATCAGCCCATTTCCAGTCTTAGCCCCTCCATAGCCCATTACCAGTCCTAACCCCCCATCACCCCATTTCCAGACTTAGCCCCCCATAGCCCATTACCAGTCCTAACCCCATCAGCGCACAGCCCATTACCAGTCCTAACCCCATCAGCCCACCTCCAATCCTAACCCCCCCATCAGCCCATTTCCAGTCCTAGCCCCTCCATAACCCATTTCCAGTCCTAACCCCCCCCCCCATCAACCCACCCCCCATTACCAGTCCTAAACCCCCCCCCCCCATCGGCCCAGGGAAATTAAAAAAAAAAAAGCTGACTGCTGCTCAGCAGCAGAATTGACTGTCCCGCGGGGCCCCCCCTGCCCGGCTGAACTCTCCCTGCCCGGCTGAGCCTCTCCACGATGGCTTTCAGATCCGTGAAGGAATTTTCCATCAGCCGCTGCGGGCTTAACAGAGCCGCGAGGGAGTCAGTGAGACACTCTCCCTTTGCGGATCTGAAAGCCGTCGCGGAGAGGCTCAGCCGGGCAGGGAGAGCTCAGCCAGGCAGGGGGGGCCCCATGGGACAGTCGATTCTGCTGCTGCCACGGCGGCAGCGGCAGCGGCCAGCTTTTTTTAAAATTTATTTAATTTATTTTTAAAGCAGAATGTTCTTTGCATGGGGCCCCCTGAAACGCAGGACCCTGTGCAGAAAACATTCTTGCTCAATGGACGGGCCAGCCCTGTCTACCGTGGCCTGGATCGGGTGGCGGGGAACCCCCGCACCTGGCCCCAGGTGGGGTGGAGGATCCCTAGGCCCAATCGCCAAGTTTTTGTTGCTTATTCCATCTTTGAGGTGGAACAAGTAGCGCATCCTCACGGGCCCAGCAGGACGTACAGGGCCGTGACCTGAATCGGCCCTGTATATCCTGCCGGACTGGTCTGCCTCCGCTCTGCCCTGATCCTGTCCCCTCCTGCCCCCTTGCCTGCTCTTCCTGTCCTGAGCATCAGGACGTATGGGGAGAGCTGGAGGGGGAATCAGGCCCTTAGTTTACCATTCAACCATATATTGAAAATTGTGTGCAGCACATCTGTCCAAGATTTCTTACTGATGAAGTAAGTAAAGACTAAAACCTGTGTGAAAAAAATAAATGTAATAACTGATTTTAATAATAGTTTGTATAAGAAGGTAAATTCTGTTAGAAATAATTCAAGAGAAATCAAAACTATTAACTAAAATTCAGTATTTGAGCTTTTTTTTGTTCAGCCACAGATTTTAGTGTTCAGTGTGTCACACACATGAATATGATCTATCAGAATATGGTCAAACAGACTGAGGATTGCATAGTGTGTGTTCTTCCTTATTCTTCACAAGCGATGAAGGTTTCTGCCATTATACACCTCTTTTGGCCTATACTACAGTTGCATGAAAGCTTTAAATCTTGCCCCGTTATTGCATATCAATGGAGCAGGACTACTGGGCATATAATCTATTACCTGAGGACATTATAGGGAGGGCACTATCAACAAGTGGGCCATTATGCGTGTAATGATTGTGATATATCTGCTCTGATCATAACTGATGTGGAATGGTCATCACTGGGGTCCACATCTGCAGTTTGCAGTAAGTTTTACACCACTTGTGATTCCAGCTTTGTGGTACATGTACTAATCTGCTCTTGCCGAAAATTATAATTTGGGCACACAAAATGAATGATCAGAACCTCTCTTTGGGAACATCGGTCAAGATTTATCAACGAAACCACTATCAGCACCAGTTGTTTAACACTGTATCCAGTATCACCATGCTTTTTTGGGGATTTAAAGTGGAGAGTGTTAGATCGCCTTCCACCCCTTGATTTGTGGTAGTGATCGTGAGGCAAAGCTTAATGTGCGAGAACAGTTTGGATTTTCACTTTATCAACTATTACTCCCTCAGGTTTAAACCTGCAAATTGACTGGTATACATTGCTTTAATTTGATCTGGTTCCTTTAAATAATGATGCCATAGTAGGCATAAAAACGCTGCGGCCATGTTGGCTTGGGAAGCCATTGAGAGTGAAAGTATGAAGGAGCTTTATGGCACACAGCATAACATGACTATTTTGGAAGTGGATAAGCTGATTTCAGATAAGTGTTTAAATTAATACTTCAAAGCAGAACTTAGAATTTTTCTAGTTCGAAATACGACATTGTGTCAGACAGGTGTTTTATATCATGAAGATTGATGTTTGTGCTATTCATTATTGTTAAAAATTAAAAAGGACCATTTGGGCATAGTTCTAAGATGTTTTTTGATACTAGTTTGGATTTGAAAGTCCAACAAAATAGATGTTTTTCTTTCACTTTAGTTTGCAGGACTATTGATATATAATGTGATTGTGTGTTCATCCTTGCAAAATACCCTATGTTTAAAGTGCGCTGTCAGGAGTCAGCATTGACTCAAAGGCACACATTGCATTTGCATCCAGCTTCATAAAATGCAGCATGGAGAATGCCAGGTCAGGACTACCAACTTCAGACTTCTTAATAAGCTTTTTATTCCATTGTATAAAAACGAGATAAAGAAGGTATTATAGTAATTTCTTACGCATGCACCCAGCCTCACAGAGATAGAAGGACATTTATGATAGCTCAGCAAATAAACCTGTTTTTGCCCTGGTTGCCAAAGCACATAGTGATGATTTTATCAGACATGGACATAAGCAATTAAGTTGTTCTGCTTTCCCACTATTTCAAATTTATGAAAAGGAAATGTTGCATAAGTCCAGACAGATAAATCATTCTGTTGAATAAATGTGCTGAGTCTTCTTACCAGAATCACAATACTTCAATTGTTCATTGACTTGGGTCCCAGCAGTGAAATAATTATCTTTTGCAAGCTATTATTTTTGTGGAACTATAGCATAATTTGACCCTATTTTTTATGTATTTTTGTTATACCGCTTTCCAACTATAATTAAAGCTGTTCCAAACATAAAACGGGTAATAAGAGGAAAAGGGAAGAGTATTGGTAAAGAGCGTATCAGTTAATGGATTGTGAGGACAGTAGGTAGGTTGGTGGTAAAGAATAAGGAGAAGCGTAAGCAAAGTGCAGAAAGGGAGAAAGAATGAAACAGGTATAGGGGAAGTAGAACAGAATGGAACAGCGGAAGAAAGGATAATAGTCGGGGGGAGGGGGGTGTTGCTGCATGTCTACTCACCAAAGACTTAGATGAAAAACAAGGTTTTGAGGCCTTTTCTGAATTTACTGTAGCTTTATTCTGAACGGAGATGGGGAGTTCCCTAGAGAAGGTGCTAGAAAGAAGAAAGCTGAGTGGCATGTGGAAGCAAAATGAGCTTGGTTTACTAGAGGGAGATAAAGAGGGCCACGTAGAGAGGAAGAAGCATGAGAGACATATCCATGTGAGAAAAGAGTGCATTTGTTGTGGTTGTGCAGCAACAAGGGAGTCACAAACAATAGATTTGAGTGTATCTGCATCAGGGTAATGTGCTGGAAAAGAAGCGTAGGGGGAGGAGAGCGAAGGCAGATGAGTATGATTGGAGATAATATTGAAAAGCTTTTTAGTGTAGTAACTGTAGGTTGCAACAAGAGGGGAGTAGTGGATCTGTTTGGCAAGTTTGTTGGCCCTATGGTTGTCAGCACTAGCAATAGGGAAGAGGAGGTACAGTGTTTTCTCCAGGATTGCTCAACCCTCCTGTTCTGGGATTTAAGCAGACGTAAGTCTGGGTGATACCAGGGATGCCTGGGTTTAGGTTTGGATGGGATGAAGTGACAAGAGGCGGTAATATTTAGGGCTTGAGAGAAGAGGCAATTCGAAATGGAAGCCTGATATGGAGAGGGTACCTGCTACCTATGTTCCTGTGCCCGCTCAGCTGAGTGCACTTGGATCAAATCCAGCTCTCTCTCTGACTTTCTTCACTTCAAATTCATGCTTTCTTCTTTCCTGTCCACCATTGCATTCGCTAAGCAAAACTATTTTCTCCATCTGTCTTGCCTCTAACCCTCGCCGTCTCTTTTCTACTTTCAATTCTCTTCTTAAGGGACCTCCACCTCCAATCCCTCCTTCTCTCTCTGCCCAAACTCTAGCTATTTCCATGACAAAGTACATAAGATTACTCTTCAATTCCTCACTAAATCTTCTTTACCCCCTCTTCCCCCTCTCTATTAACAACTTTTCCCCTCAGCCTCTATTACCATTTCATCCTTTTCTAAAATCTCTGTTGAGGGAAACCTCTCTTCTTTTTTCCCCCTCTAAACTCACTACCTGTTCTTCTGATCCTATCCCCACCCATCTCTTCAACTCCATCTCCTCCTCTGTCATCCCTTTCATCATACATATTCTCAACCTTTCGCTTTTGACTGCAACTTTCCCTGCAGCCTTCAAGTATGCTGTAATCACTCTTCTCCTCAAAAAACCTTACTTGACCCTACTTGTCCTTCTAATTATCGACCCATCTCCTTTCTCCCATTCATTCCCAAAATTCTTGAATGTACAGTTCTCTGCCGCTGTCTCGAATTTCTCTCCTCTCAAACCCTCCTTGATCCACTTCAATCTGGTTTTCATCCATTTCATTCTACTGAAATGGCACTTGCCAAAGTCTCCAGTGATCTGTCCCTCGCTAAGTCCAAAGGCCTTTATTCAGCTCTCATTCTTCTCAATCTTTCTGCTGCTTTTGATACTGTTGACCACCTCCTCCTCCTTGAAATTTTATCCTCTCTTGGTTTTAGAGGCCCTGTACTGTCTTTATTCTCTTCTTATCTCTCCAATCACTGTTTGTTCAGTGTTTGTTCTGGAGTTTCCTCCTCTACTGCCATCCCTCTCTCTGTTGGTGTACCCCAAGGGTCTGTTCTCAGTCCTCTTCTTTTCTCTCTATACCCAGTCCCTTCATGCCCTCATCTCTTCCCATGGCTTTCAGTATCATTTTTATGCTAATGACTCTCAAATCTATCTATCTACACCTGGCATCTCTCCTTCGCTCCAAACGTATCTATATTTGCTTATCTGACTTTGTTGCCTGGATGTCTCACTGCCATCTAAAACTGAATATGGCTAAAACTGAACTTCTTATTTTTCCAAAAGCCTCCTCCCCTCCCCCCCCCCCTTTCTCCTTTATCACTGTTGACAACATTCTCTTTCTTCCTGCTTCCTCGGCCCGCAACATTGGGGTTGTCTTTGATTCCTCCCTCTTCTTCTCCACACATATTCAATATATAGCTAAAACCTGTCGTTTCTTTCTCTACAACATTAACAAAATGTGTCACTTCCCCTCTGATCATGCTACTAAGACTCTTGTCCACTCTTTGGTCACCTCCCATCTTTACTATTGCAACCTCCTCCTTGCTGGTCTCCCTCAATGTCATCTCTTTCCTCTTCAATCTATCTAGAACTTTGCTGCACAGCTAATCTTCCGCCAGCCCCGATACACTCATATAACCCCTCTTCTAAAGTCACTTCACTGGATCCCCTTCCATTTCTGTATCATATTAAAATTTCTCCTTCTAACATATAAATGTGTTCACTCTACTGCTCCTCATTACCTTTACTCTTTTCTCTCTCCCTACACCCTACCTCGTGAACTCCATTCCTTCTCTGGCTTTCTTCTCTCTATGCCCTTTTCTTCTTCTGCAAACCCCAGACTTCGATCTTTTCACCTTGCTGCTCCTTATGCATGGAACAAGCTCCTCTATCTTTATGTCAAGTCTTTTCTCTCCCCCTCTTCAAATCCATGCTAAAGGCTTACCTCTTTGAGGCCATATTTGTATCCTAATCCCTGGTTCTTCTTGTGTTTCCCTCCCTATTTGAACTCCTTTGTTTCTCTTGTATCATTCTGTCTGTATTGATTAGATTGAATGTTCTACGAGCAGGGACTGTCTTCTTTATATGTTTGTACAGCACTGCATACTGTATGTCTTGTAATGCTTTATAAATGATTAATAGTACTACCACTACTACTGAGCATTTATATAGCTCTACAAGTCATATGCAGCGCTGCACAGACATGTAAGAGACGGCCCCTGCTCATCAGAGTTTACAATCTAGCCAAGACAGACAACACAGAAGGTGCAGACAGAGATACAAGGAGAGTGGTAAAGAAACAAAGAGATCAGGTGAGTCAAGAACCAAAAGCAGCAGCGAAGAGGTGAGTTTTCAGCCTGGATTTGAAAAGGGTCAGAGAAGGTGCCTGGCGTACAGACACAGGCAGTTTGTTCCAGGCGTAAGGTGCAGCAAGGTGAAAGGAGTAGTAGTAGGGTAGGGAACATGATAGGGAATCTAGCGCAGTGCAAGACAAGTGACTCAAGGTTAATAGATTTAAGGTTTCCTGACCAATGCCCATGAGTATCAGTGGAAGAAGTGGATGGGAGAGAGAGGAAGGATAAAAGTGAGAAGAATGTGATCTGCTCAGGGGTAGGGTATAAAAGAAATATTGGAAAGGTTGAGAGGACTAGTGGGAGAGAACAGAAATTATGTTGAGTATGTCCAGTCACATGAGTTAGTGTGTGAATACACTGATAAAGTGAGAGGCCGTGTAGAATTTAGAGGAAGCTTTTGTTATGAGGCTTGAAGGAGTCATCAGCCTGAATGTTAAAGTCCCCAAGAATCATTAGTATAGGGAATTGTGAACTGATTAATGAAATGAGGTTGCAAACCATCATAGCAAGGAGCTGGAAGTGCGAGTGGCAGTAAAGCAGATGAAAGTAGGTGACAAGGAAAGATTCTTTGGAGACTATGGGTCTCCGTATGAGTGAGACAAGGGAATCAATTAGTTTAACTCTCATGTTCTGGAAGATGATAGCAACTCCACCACCTGAACAGGAAGAGGGGTTTTGGAAGAGATAAAGGGCCCGATATTCAAGTAGGTTGGCTATGCACCGCTCACCCCTAACCCCAGATATTCAGTGCCAGTGCAACGGCATTGAATATCCGGTTGTGGTGCCCAGAGGAAACCACCGCATAGCCTAACTAGGTAGCGGCGATATTGGACTGCTACCCGGTTAGCATCTGTAACTAAAACTAGGTGAGCCAAAAGCTGGCATAGTTTTAGCTGCAGATCGCTAATGGGGTAGTGGTGCAATATTGCTGCTAACTAGTTTGTGGTACTCCCCACCTCTGTTCCGCCCTGGAATGCCCCCAACATGCCCCGATACTAACCAGATAGCATTGGGGTGCATAGGGGACATAGATGGGGATATTCAACGACACTAACCATGTAAGTACTGTCGAATATCCCCGTTTAAGGCATTTACATGGTTTACTGTGCTGTAAACCATGTAAATGCCTTTTGAATATCAGGACCAAAGAGAATAACTGTCTTTGAGTCAGGTTTCTGCCAGGCAGATTAGGTAGAGATGGTTAATTGTGAAAAGGTCTTGAACCAGAGTGAACATTTACGAGATCTACCTTGAGAGAAGAAGGAGATGGCATAGGCAATGGAAGACCTTCATTAGGTGCACAGTGAACAAGAATCCTAGAGCTGGTTGTTAGAGGCTGGTAGCCAGGAGACAGTCTTCTCCCCATATAGCAAGAATTTGTGCCAGTGGTTGAGCCATAGAGGGAGAAAGAATAAAGAGAAATATAAGAGCAAGAGTCAGAGAGACAAAAAGACTGAGTGTAGCACCGAGGAGCCCAACCTCTTCCTTGAGCACATTCCTTGGGTGCTCCTATGTTACATGGCAGCACCATGCAGAGTACTTAATGTAGTCTCTACTTGTGATGTCACCATGGAGGCAAAGCTGAGCAGCAGCAGCAGTAGGAGAGGTATCAGGGAAAATTGGAACCAGGCATAGTGGTGCAAGTTTAGGCTGGAAAAACAGAAAGGAAATGCAGTCATTGCACAGGACAAACAGACATTACAAGGTACACAGTGTAGCAGCAGTACCATGCTGAGTGCTTGATATAGTCACTGCATGTGATGTAACCTTGGAGGCGAGGCTTAGCAGCCACAGCAGTAGCAGGAATGGTATCAGGGAAAACTGGAAGTGGGCATAAAAAGAACATGCAATCAATACATGGGTCCAACAAAAATTAAAAAGTACAATAGTATTTCAATGTGTTTTTAAGGTACCAGATTGAGGAATATTCAGGCTTTTAATATACCACCCAACGCACAGGCATCTGAGCAGTTTGCAACAAAGCAATAGTGCTGCTGGAAAATTGGAAATGGAACTCCAATACTTAGATAGGACAGAGATAGCAAAGTAGACATACTACAAGAGATGATAGAAAAATAGGGATTCTTCAGCATGGTGGGGAAGGAGTAGGGAACACCTCAGAAGGAAGGAGATCAAAGGCAGTACAGAAAAGGTGAGTTTTTAACACTGATTCAAATTTATTGAAGAAGGATTCCAGGCAGAGGTTTGGTGGGAGGGAATTCTAATTGAGAAAGGCATCAATGGAACAGCGCTAGAATGGTGCAGATCTTACCTGTCTGGAAGATGGCAGCATGTACGTTCTGGAGGGACAACCTCAGAACCTTTCCACCAAAGCCAGGGAGTTCCACAAGGATCCTCCCTTTCTGCCCTATTGTTCAACATATACATGCAGCCGATTTTTAAGATCATCCGGTCCTTCAACATTGACTGCATGTTATATGCCGACGATGTCCTGCTCTACATGCCCTTCTCTACAGAACATTTGGACCTCTCCCCATTGACAAGCTGTTTCAACGCAATATCCGACTGGCTTCTGTCCCAAAACCTCCAAATACAACATAAGAAAACGGAAGTACTCTTCATTACGAGGAACCCAAATTTTACCCCACCACAACATCTTAAAGTAAAAGAAGCTGAGCTACAATCTAAACCCACAATACGTTACCTGGGGGTCACTTTGGACCAACGCCTAGACATGAAGGCCCACAAAAGAAACACAGTTAGAGCAATAAACTACAAGATCCGCTCGCTCAGGCATCTACGCTCCCTGCTTGAACCAAATGATTTCAGGACAATCTACCAGGCTTTGATCATACCTCACTTTGATTATGCAAATGCCATTTTACAAGGTCTTCCCCAATCCACCTTGAACCCGCTACAGCTCGCCATGAATGCTGCAGCGAGGGTTCTACATGGAGCCTCCAGGAGCGACCACGTGACGCCTCTGCTTATACAGTTACACTGGCTACCCATCCAGGCCAGGATCGATTTCAAGACCATGTTACTCACATTCAAAGCTGTTAACAAGCTTTCCTCTGCCTCCTTAACTGCCCTCATCCACACCACATCCCCAAATAGAGCAAGAAGATCCACAGCTATAAACTCTCTAAAAGTCCCGAAGGCACTAACAAATTGCACCACATCTACAGCCAACAGGGCCTTTAGTCTCTGCGCGCCAAGATATTGGAA
This sequence comes from Ichthyophis bannanicus, assembly GCA_033557465.1. Classification (NCBI taxonomy): domain Eukaryota; kingdom Metazoa; phylum Chordata; class Amphibia; order Gymnophiona; family Ichthyophiidae; genus Ichthyophis; species Ichthyophis bannanicus. Next base: position 103,761,152 of record CM066035.1, read on the forward strand.
TGCATTACCCTCTAATATCCGGGCCATCAAGAGCCTAACACAGTTTAGGAAGGCCCTCAAACACCACCTCTTCAGCAAGTACCTCATGGAGATCAATGACACTACCCCCTAAGCAAATAATGGAATCTCAACAATACGCCTAGACAGATTCTCTAACCCCAAGTGGTACATAAGATTCTATGAAATCTCCTGTTCATATGACTTTACGCAGTTTGTTTTGTAAATAGTTGCCCCTGTTATCCAAGTTTTCTGCCCTGTTATCTGTAAACTCATACGTGTTAACTGTACTGAGCATTTTTGTTCCATGTAAACCGCGCTGATGCCGAATAGTGCGGTATAGAAGAGACTGTAAATAAATAAATAAATAAATTCCATAATCTGCGGTCAAAGAAAGAAGACAGAATTACGGGTGGACTCTAGGTGTACTTGTGAGGTGCATGGGAGGAAGAAATGATTGAAATGAATGAGCCAGAGTGAGCAGTGAGGGGTGTGAAGGTGAACAAAATCTGAAAGGTATTGCGGGATACCAGTGTGCAGAGCTCTATGGACCAGGGTGACAATCTTATACTGTATCCAGAAAGCAACAGGAAGCCAATGAAAGTGAATGAGTATCGGTGTGATATGGTCTGAGCGGGTGGCATGTGTAAGAATATGGGCCACAGTGTTTTGAAGTATTTCGTAGTCTGCATAGTTCGTATTCGGGAAGGCCGGCGAGAGTGATGTTGCAGTAGTCTAACCATGTCATCACAAGGGACAGAAAAAGTGTGGTCAGAGATGAGGTGGAGAGAAAGGGTCAGACAGCATGGATCTGATGCAGGGAACAAAAAGAGCGATGGATAACAGTTGAGAGGTGCTCACAGAAGGATAGTGCAGAATTTAAGGTGACACCAAGGTAGCCCAAGGTAGGAATTAATGGAATGGGAGTGGAGGAAAGGACAGGGGCTAGAGATGGTGTGGGACTACCAAAAGTGAACCAGATGGCCAGGATCTTTGTGAGACTGATGTGAAAGAAACTGGAAGACATCCAAGAGTCGATACAAGAGAAATGGTTTTTAAAGGGAGTCAAGTGGGGAGCAGTGGGACTAGTGTGGTGTAGGAGAATGATATCATCCACATAGTTATAAGCTGAGACACATGGCTACTGGATAAGAGGCGTTAGGGGGCCAAAAAGACATTGAAGAGGAGGGGGGCCAGGACAGAGCCTTGGGGGACACCGCAGGGTAGAGTGGTGACCAAGGAAGAGGAGGAGCCGGAGAAAATGAAAAAGGACCTGGAGGTGAGAAAAGAGCAAAACCAACGAAGAACAGTGCCACAGATCCCAGCATCGTGAAGAGTGGTGAGAAGAGTGAAGTGGCCAACCAGATCAAAAGCAGAATGAGTGATACCTCCCAAGCATCAAATAGATTATATTGATACAATTTGTAAAGAAGGAATATAATATGAGCATAGTATAGGAAACAGCAGGAGAAGATCAAGGAATGCCTGGTGGTTATCAGAAAGTGTTCAGAATAGGCATTAGAAAGAATGTATATGACACTTGTGGTAGTGTTCATCATAATGTGCATAGAACAGATTCTACCTAGTATGAGAGTAATTTTATAAAGTCATTTTTGTTCATACAGTGCATTGCAAAAGTATTCATCCCCTCTGTTTGTCCTGTTTTGTCTCAGTACAACCTGGAATTAAAATGGAGTTTTGGGGGTTGTGCCGATGTGATATACAGAACATGCCTACGACTTTGAAGGTGCAAAATATCCTTTATTTGGACACAAAATAACTAAGACAAAATAAACTGGAAGCAGGAGTCTGCATATATAGTCACCCCCCAAAGTCAATACATTGTAGAGCCACCTTTTGCTGCAATTACAGCTGAAAGTCTCTTGGGGTATGTCTCTATTAGCTTAGCACACCTAGCCACTGAGACTTTCACCCATTCCTTAATGCTAAACTCCTCCAATTCCTTCAAGTTAGATGGGTTGTGTTGGTGTACAGCAATCTTCAAGTAATGCCACAGATTCTCAATTGGATTGAGATCTGGGCTTTGACTAGGACTAGGCCATTCCAAGACATTTAAATGTTTCCCTTTAAACCAACTTTAGCAGTATGTTTAGGATCATTGTCCTGCTGGAAGGTGAACCTTTGTCCCAGTCTCAAATCTCTGGCAGACTGAAACATGTTTTCCTCAAGAATTGCCCTGTATTTAGTGCCATCAATCTTTCTTTCAGTCCTGACAATGAAAAACATCCCCACAGTATGATGCTGCCACCACCATATTTCATTGTGGGAATGGTGTTCTCGGGGTGATGGGAAGTGTTGGGTTTGCACCACATATGGTTTTTCCCCATGATGGCCAAAACGTTCAATTTTCTTCTCATCTGACCAGAGAACCTTCTTCCATATTTTTTGGGGGAGGTCCACCACATGCTTTTGTGCAGACTCCAAATGTGTTTTCTTATTTCTTTCTTTAAGCAATGGCTTTTTTCTGGCCACTCTTCCAAAAAGCCCGACTCCGTGGAGTGTACGGCTTAAAGTGGTCTTATGGACAGATACTCCCATCTCTGCTGTGGATCTTTGCAGCTCCTTCAGTGTTATCCTTGACGTCTTTGTAATATCTCTGATTAATGCCCTCCTTGCCCGGTCTCTGAATTTTGGTGGGCGGCCTTCTCTTGTCAGGTTTGTAGTGGTGCCATATTCTTTCTATTTTGTTATAATGGATTTAATGGTGCTCTGTGGGATATTCAGAATTTGCAATATTTTTTTTTATAACCCAACTCTGATCTATACTTCTCCACAACTTTGTCTCTGACCTGTTTAGAGTGTTCCTTGGTCTTCATGTTGCTTACTATTTATGCAGGCATCATGTGATAGATCATGTGACACTGATTGCACACAGGTGGACCCTAATCCACTAATTATGTGACTTCTGAGTTTAATTGTTTGGACCAGATCTTATTTAGGGGTTTCATAGCAAAAGGGATGAATACATATGCACTCACAACTTTTCAGTTTTTACTTTTTTTTTTTATATCATATACAAGGTATTTTACTGTCATTTCACTTCACCAATTTGAACTATATTGTTAGGTCCATTACCTAACATCCAAATGAACCTCCATTTTCATTCCAGGTTGTACGTAATGTGATAAAACCGGACAAAAAACAAGGGCATGAATACTTTCACAAGGCACTGTATGTGGCATTATACGTGCATAAAATGACTCTTACTTAATTGCACCAGGTGTAAAATTACAGCATGTGCACTGACATGCACATGCTATCTATTACTGTACACATTGCTGGGTGCACTGTCTGAGTAGAATGAAAATGGAGTCATCATCAAATATGCACATAGCTTATAAAATATGCCCCGATGCTAAGCCTGTAGCAGCTTTGATCACTGTAGCAGACCTATAGTGGCATTAATCAGGGATATTCAATGGCACTAACCATGTTGTCTTTCTCTCTCTTCCGATGATGTATCCAAAGTATGAAAGTTAGAGTCTTGTCATTTGACTTCTAAGGAAAATTTGGGTTTGATCTCCACTAGTACCAATTGATCTTTTTCTTCAGGCAGCAAAAGGTATACACAGTATTCTTCATCAGCGCCATAATTTAAAGGCAACAGTTTTCTTTTTGTCTTTCTTCTTCACTGTCCAAATTTCGCATCCATACAATATTAAAAATATGCATGACAGGGGGGGATCCAAGATGGTGGTCGACAGGCTTGAAGGTTCTGACCAGCTCCTCTAATGGCAAAGAGGAGAGCTAAGTTGGGCAAGAAGCCCTCCTCTGCCGCTGTAGCTTCCTTTCTATTACCTCTGGAGGTTTCAGGTCCTCTGAACTCCTTTGTGGTCCATTCACAGCAACAGGCAGTTTCGGCGCTGGCTCAGAATCCCCTAGATGCTCGCCGGAGTCGGGTGGCACAGCAGCCAGCTTGGGGCCAGATATCTCTCTAGTGTCTTGGTGGAGGCTCCCAAAGGCAGTGTTGCTGGTGTCTAGCCTAAGAGCCTGCAGGAAGGTTGCCCCTCCAACGATGGTGAGCAGGGTCTTGTGAGAGGGCTGGGTCCAGGGCATGGAGGAACTACCATTGGAGTTCTACCGTTGGAGTTGTTCCAGGTCATCATCCCAGCAACAAGCTTCTGAGGGCAAGTGAGAGTGCGTCTGTGGAGTTGGCTGCTAGCGATTAGTCGGCGATGGATTTGGTGAGTTCAGGAGAGGGGGCTGGAGCAGGTGTAGTTCCGATGACATTAACACTTGCTTGCCCTGAGGTTTTTACACTGGAATCCATCTGTTCTGCCATTGTGAAGCTTGGTGAAACTTTTGTTTCTCAGTTTTCTGCTCTCTCCACTCAAGTTTGAGGTAACTCTCTGGCAATACAAAAGCATGCTGAAGAAATATCTTCTTTACAGACTGTTTCAACTACATTACAGTCTAAGGTGATGTTATTAGAAAACTGTGTGGAATCGTCTGTTAAGAACTCTTTAAATATGAAATTCAGATTGGAAATGTTAGAAAACTGCCAGACATTTAAATCTTCATCTGATAAATTTTCCCAAATTTCCTCATATCAATGCCAGGGAAATGTTTAAGATGCAAATGCTAGAAGTCTAAAGCAAATGCTAGAAGTCTAAAAAATAAGATGGGAGAGTTAGAATATACAGTACTAAATGAGAGGTTAGATATGATTGGAATATCAGAGACATGGTGGAAGGAGGACAACCAGTGGGACACTGTGATACCTGGGTACAAACTATATTGTAATGATAGAGCTGATCAAATTTGTGGAGGGGTTGCGCTCTATGTTAGAGAGGGCATTGAGTCAGAAAGGATTCAAGTTTTGCAGGAAACAAAATTTTCTGTTGAATCTCTATGGATTGAAATTCCATGTAAAAAGGGGAAGGCAATGGCAGTGGGGGTGTACTATCGACCGCCTGGCCAGAATGAACAAATGGATGATGAAATACTCAAAGAAATCAAGGAAACTAACAAAGGTTACAGCACAGTAATAATAATGGGTGATTTCAATTACCCTGGTATCGACTGGGTCAGTGTCATGGCAGAACATGATAGGGAGATAAAGTTCCTAGATAAAATAAATGACTGCTGCTCAAGGAGCAGTTGCAAAGGTTAAAGACTTACATCAAGCTTGGGTGTTGTTGAAAAATACTATCTTGGAAGCCCAGACCAGCTGTATTCCACACTTTAAGAAAAATGGAAGGAAGTCCAAATAACTGGCAGCATGGTTTATAGGTGAGGTCAGAGAGGCTGTTGTTGCCAAAAAAGCATCTTTCAGGAAATGGAAAAAAGAGCCAAACGACGAAACCTGGAAACAGCACAAGCACTGGCAAGTCAAATGCAAGGCATTGATAAAGCAGGCAAAGGGAGAATTTGAGAAGAAGCTTGCTGCGGAAGATAAAACATGAAAAAAAGACTTTTTCAAGTACATTCATAGCAAAAAACCTGTGAGAGAGTCAGTTGGTCCATTAGATGATAGAGGGGTTAAAGGGGCACTAAGAGGCGACAAGGCGATAGCGGAGAGACTGAAGGAATTCTTTGCTTCGGTCTTTACTGAGGAAGATATAGAGATGTTACCCATGAGTGAAGTGGTATTTAAAGGTGCGGAAGAATTGAAGGAAATATCGATACATCGGGAAGATGTATTACAACTATTAGATGAACTGAAGAGTAGCAAATCACCTGGGTCAGATGGTATACATCCAAGGGTATTGAAAGAACTGAAATATGAGATTGCAGACCTGCTATTAGTAATCTGTGAACTATCATTAAAATCATCTGTAATACCTGAAGATTGGAGGATGGTGAACGTAACACCAATATTTAAAAAGGGTTCCAGGGGTGATCTAGGAAACTACAGACCAGTCAGCCTGACGTCAGTACCGGGAAAAATGGTAGAAACCATCATAAAGAATAAAATTACTCAGCATGTAGATAGTCATGGCCTAATGGGAGACAGCCAGTACACAGAAAGCAGAAGCAGTGGACGACCCAGTTGCTTAGAGTAAATTCAACAAAGCTTTATTGAAGATCCCCGACGCATTTCGGCTTACGCCTTTCTCAAGGGGAGAGTTGCTTACAAAAAAATAATAATAATAAATACTACATTAAAAACAAATATAAACAACATTGTAAAAGGCAACCGGAACACATTTATATAAAGCAAATAAAAACATAGTAAAAAGTAATCAATAAATTAAAAAATATATATATTGTTAATAGAATTATAATAAAGAACTATATTATTAAGGTACATAATTAAAAATATAATTAAAAAAATATATATATATAAAATTATATATTATAATATAATGAACAAAAACACTAAGAATTAAGAAAAAACGCATGATCAAAACACATAAATTGAAGAACATAAAAACCAGACGCAGGGCAGGAAAACTAGTCTAAAAGCAGAGAAAGTACTCACTGAATCATACACTGGGGTATCGATAAGAGATGAGGAACGTTTAAAAATCCTCAACTTGCTACTGGAAAGATGTAAAGAAAAACAAGTTATTCAGACATAACAATTCAGAAACCAGGATACTGAACAGTAAAGGGAATTTTAAATTGAATATATTCTCAAATAAACCATTTGAACCAGATTGGTAAAAAACTGTTTCAAAAAACTACAAACTCTTTTTTGCTGCTCATATAAGGAAAACCGTTCTGTTTTAACCCCCTGTGTTATAAAAGGGAAAGTACTTAGGCAGTTGTGCCATTCATGCAACAGGGTATATATAATTAAGGGCATTCATACTATGGACATCTGATCTTATGAAAGCAAGAAATATATGTGTGTATTATTAATCTTACTTACAGTGGGTATAGAGGTGGCAAACCCCGTACTTTGTAGTAAAATCTATGATGACACTGTGTGAACAAACGGTGAAGCCTCATTAGATGTCAAAACGGCAGTGTTGATTAAAACAATGTTTAGACAACACGTTGTGAAAATACCTGCTGCGAAGAGCGTAGGCACTAAGAAAGATTCTGAACGATCCCTTCAAAGTAGCAAAACAATCCGGCAGAGTAACATGTAAAACATTATTCCAAGTGAGAAATCAAAACGCCTTTAAAGATCTGTTATAAGGACGCTGACTTTCGCGCCAAAAGGGGCGTGGTTAACGTTGCCCAATCCCTGAGGGGTAATACTAGTAGGGAAAGGTTACTTGAAATGTTTAAGTAAACATTGTTTTATGATTTTTCGAAATAACCAAATACTTAAAAATGTAATATAGGGCTGTTGATAAAAAGATCGACCCGATTTTCAAAGGAGAAATGTTTAAAGAGCACCAGTAACTAAAAATAAAGATGTATACTAGGAATCTGTAAGGCAATTGACCATGCATGGACAATGGTTGGTAGTGTTAGACATAACTCAATTCTAAAACCTGTAATGTGAGGGTCTTAAACAAAATATGAATTAATTGGCCCGATTTCTCAAAAACGATACTGAAAGAGAACCAATTGCTTCAATTGAAATACTAATTAAAAATATGTTAAGGTTGTTACCCCTATATAATTACTACCTTAGTAAATTAAATTAAAATAGCAGCTCAAATTGAAATTAACATCTACAGTGTGTGTCAAAATGCCCTTCTTGAGAAAATCTAAATGTAAATTAAAATTAAACCATGTGGGTCATAATATGTAGCCTGGCGGTCTCGGACAAAAATGATAAAGGATCCATAAAACGTTGATGGTTAAAATAAAGTGTTACATCATATACAAAAAATTGATTGATGTTGCATAAATAATAATAAAATAAAATATATGTAATTAAAAATTATTATCAATATTTAATGGTTTTTTTAAAAAAAGTAACCCAACTCTTAAAAATGTGATGTGAGAATCTTAACAGAAATTGAATCGATTAGCCCGATTTTTAAAAAAATCCTTGAAGAGCACCAGTTGCTAAAATTGAAAATATGTGTTCTAAAAAAGTGTGAAGGTAGTGGACCTTACATAATCAATAGTTAGTGGTATTTAAAATAACTCAATACTTAAAACTGTAATATGAGAATCTTAAAAAATATATATGAATCGATTAGTCCAGTTTATCCAAGGGAGGATACTAAAAGACAACAAATGCTCCAAATAAAATATATATTATAAAAATGTGTAAAGGCTGTGGACCTAATATAATTGCTATCCTAGTAATTAAAAAATATATATATATTAAATTAACGGTTCAAATTAAAATCAACATCTGTAGTGTGTGTCAAAATGCCCTTCATTGTAAAGATTTGAAAGGAAATAAAATAAAACCATATGGGCCATAACATATATCTTGTAGGACTCAAAAAAATGGTGAAGAAACCATAAAAAATGCGTAGTTAAAAATGAATAATTAAAAATGAATAAAACATCATATGTAAAAAATGATCAGTATTGCATAATTAATGAGTTGTGTATAATTTAAAAATTGGAAGGTTAAATATAAAAATAAAAATGAAAATAAAAATAAAAAAGAAAATAAAAAAGAAAACTGTTAAAATGTTAAAAAATAAAAATATAATAATAAAATCATAGGAAATAAAAAACATAAATTATGAATAAACCAAGATAGTAGACTAATAATAAAATATTAAAATAAAGGTAATAATAATATTAATTAGCAATAATAAAAATAATAGAAGTAAAAACCAATTAAAAATTAAAAATAAAAATAATCATCATAATAATAATAAATACAATAAAAAATCATAAAAATAGAATTAAAAATAAGAATAAAAATAAAAATAAAAATAAAAACCAGTAGGTTTAATAACTCTGTGTATAGTATATTACAAACCTTTATTTCTGAAGAACCAAGGGACACGAAACTGGTGAACCGACGAACATTTTCTTGCAGTTTTCTATACCTCTATATAGTTTATCAAATAGGACAAGTAGGAGTGTTTCTACTCCGTGTGATTGTCGAAAACCATATTGATGATCATCGAGTGCGTTTGTGATATCTATATGATCTTGTAATTGGTATTGTACGGTTTTTTCAATGATTTTGGCTATAAAAGGTATACTTGATATTGGTCTGTAAGCAGATGGGTCTGCTTTGTTTAGGGATTTGTTTTTTAGTATAGGGCGTATAAGGGATCATTTTAGTTCGGTTGGCATGGTTCCTTGTATTAGTGATTGATTTACTATGTTTAGTATTATGGGTGCAATTTCTGTTTTTGTAGTCTTGATCCAGTTAACCGGACAAGGGTCTAGTGGGGATGTCGTAGTGTTTATGTTTGTAATCGTGTTCGTTAATTGTTTACTATCTATTATGTGAAAGTCTTCCCATGTTATGGAATTAATATTTTGTATTACCTTTTGAGATATATTGATTTCAATTTTATGGGTGATTGTTTCTTCATTAGGGTTTAGTTTTTTAGCGTAGTGGTCTGCAAGTATTTGTGCATTTATCGGATATTTTGTATTGGCTTCCCTTGGGGGTTTTGTAAGGGATTTTACAAGCCCAAATAATTCTCTTGGCCTATTTAACGCATTGTTTAGTTTTTTTTGTGTGGTAATTCTTTTTTGCTGAGTTTATTATTTCTTTATAGGATTTGAGTAATATCATGTATTGTTCTTTGATCTCTATTGATTTCTTAGATCTCCATTTTTTTTCTATTCTTCTAAGATCCTTCTTTGTTTTGGCTATGTCTGATGTGTACCATGGTTCAGTTCTTTTCCTTAGTTTGTTACATTCTTTGGTTGTGGTTTTGGGTGGTTGTTTAGATACTGTTTCTATTCCAGTGTTCCATTGTTTGATTAAAACATCTAGGTTTGATGTTTCTGTGTTTACATGGGTAAATATTGATTTTATTAGCATTTCTTTAGCGTTTTAAACAAGCTTTTTTGTGCATTAGTATTAGCTTGTAAGTTAGATGACTGCTCTGGCATGTCAAATGTGAATTGTATTAAGTGATGGTCTGACCAAGGCACATGCATTATTTTTGGTGATGAGGTTGTTACTAAGTTGTTTGAGTGTTTTTTGGGAAGGAATACCATATCTAGAACATTTCCCTTGTTATGCGTAGGTGTTTTGACTATTTGCTGGTAACCCATTTGATCCATGGCTTCAATGAATGTGGTAATGTGTGTATTGGTAAGTGATGCAAGGTTTAAGTCCCCCAATATCATTTGGTATTTTTTTATTGAGGTCTCACATATAGTTTCAAGTGCTGTTGCTAGGGTTTCATGTTTTGTAGAGGGCGGTCTGTAAATGAGGGAGATAGCAAAGGTTTTATTCTCCACCTTGAGTATGTCTATTCCTTCCAATGATTTTTGAGCACTGTAAGATAGTGTTAGCCCGTCTCTTGCAATAATTAACACTCCTCCACCTCTTCTATTAGTACGAGGGCAGTTAAATATATTGTATCCTGGAGCACTTAGTATGTTGAGGTGGGCAGTATCAGTTTCGGACAACCATGTTTCCGTGATGCATAAAATATCTGGTTTCTTGTCAATGATTAGGTCCTGTATAATGTGTGTTTTGTTTTTGATGGACCTTGTATTTATTAATATGCATGTTTGGGGAATTAGTGTGTTAGGTTTATTGGGTGGAGTCATATGGGTAGTTTTAATTGTGATTAGTCTTGAGCGTGGTTTCATTGTTTTGGGGTTATGTTGGTGTGTCATAGATTTGTTCTTATTTAGTGGCAAGTGAGTACATTGTGCTAATTGATAAACGTGAGTATAGCTTGGGGATGCATATATAGGATATGTATAGAGGTATGCTGAAGATGTTTTTGTATACAGGAAAACACATAGTAAAGAGATTAGAAGTATCTTAAGGAATTCCATGTTTTAATTTTGGTGTATTGTGTAGCAGTTAGTGTTGAGAGGTTAAGAGATTGGGATTTGAAGAGCGCAGTATAGAAAAGACTTTAAATAAATAAATAGGGCTAAATGGCCAATTTTCCCAATGGAGAAAGGTGAATAGTGGTGTACCCCAGGGATCTGTGCTGGGTCCGCTGCTTTTTGACATATTCATAAATGACCTGGAAAGTGGAATAATGAGTGAGGTTATCAAATTTGCAGATGACACAAAACTATTTAAAGTTGTTAAAACCCAGGAGGATTGTGGAAGATTGCAAGAGGATCTTGATAAATTGGAAGACTGGGCATCAAAATGGCAGATGAAATTTAATGTGAATAAGAGCAAAGTTATGCACCTAGGGAAGAACAACCCAAACTATGGTTACACGATGCAAGGTTCCACATTAGGAACCACCACCCAGGAAAAAGATTTAGGCATCATTATGGATACCATGTTAAAACCCTCGGCCCAGTGTGCAGCAGCAGCAAAGAGAGCAAATAGAATGCTAGGTATGATAAGGAAAGGAATGAAAAATAAAACAAAAGACATTATAATGCCTCTATATCGTTCTATGGTGAGACCGCACCTTGAATATTGTATGCAATTCTGGTCGCCGTATCTTAAAAAGGATATAGCAATATTAGAAAAGGTTCAGAGAAGAGCCACCAAAATGGTAAAGGGGAAGGAAGGATAATCCTATGAAGAAAGGCTAAAAAGGTTAGGGTTCTTTAACCTGGAAAAGAGACGGCTGAGGGGAGATATGATAGAAGTCTATAAATTAATGAACGGAGTGGAACGGGTAAATGTAGATCGATTGTTTATGTTATCAGAATATAGAAAGACTAGGGGACATGCAATGAAGCTACAGGGTAAACTATTTAAGACTAATAAAAGAAAATATTTTTTCACTCAACGTGTAATCAAACTCTGGAATTTGTTACCGGAGGATGTACTAAAGGCTGTTATTGTAGCTGGACTTAAAAAAGGTTTGGACAAGTTCCTGGAGGAAAGGTCCATAAACCATTATTAAGAAGGGACCCAGGATATCATTGCTTGACCCAGTACAAGCATTGTGGAACCTGTGTCTTTTGGGGAAACTGCTAGGTACGTATGACCTAGATTGGCCACTGTTGGAAACAGGATACTGTGCTTGATGGACCTTGGTCTGACCCAGTATGGCATATCTTATGTTCTATGTTCTTATGTACCTAACAGATGTAATGGGTGTTCCGGGGGAATCCCACTCTCCCTTAACCAAGATTTATTATTTACCTGGGGGTTTAAAGGTTTTGAATGGGGTTCTTCAGGCGGACTCCTTAAATGTGTCAGCTATTTTGGAATCCTCTGATATAGAATCCATTGCTCCTGCTACACTGTAACATATCCGCTTGCTACTGATCGAGAATGATTCTTTAAGATGTTTTTTCGCAAAAGGGCTACCTTGTTTAAAGGTTTGGCAGTCCGGGTTTTCCCTGATTTATCTAAAGAAACACAAAGTAGAAGAAAGGAATTTCTTCTGCTCCTCCTGGGGGTTCAACCGCTTGGGGCTCTTTTTTTACCTCAAATTTCCATGCAAGTGTATGGTTAAATTTCAATCGAACGTGTTTATTTATTTATTTATTTTTTGAGTCTTCCCAGCTGCTGGCTTTTCTGAATTCACATAGATCCATCGGATTGGAGGTACTCGCTCTCTCTACTACGTAATTATGCTGTTTGTTAAGCATTTGTTTGTTTTCCTATTAGTAATGGTTTATTTTGTTTGCCTTTGTGATCCCCCTCTTTTTGTTGGCTGGAGTAGGGAGCAAGGTATGGGGATTTTTGTCAATTGACATGAACCATGTATTTCTTCCAGTAGTTTTTCTTTGTTTGTTTGTTTTTGTTTTTTTAATAAGCCTAGTTCCCTTTTTTCTGTACAAGTGTTTCTGCTTGGAATATCTGTAAAATGATAAATATAAAATTAAAAAAAAGAAAACATGCATGACTGTTGACAGAATAGCCATTCTACTGATAGCAATGCACCATCAGATTTCTTGACCATTTGTCTTTTCATTACTGATTATTGATCCAAACAGGTTAAAGTTGTCTATTATTTCTATTTCTTCTCCATCAAGGATGAAATTGATTTTGCTAGTTGTTAGAATCGTTGGGGTATGTTTACTAAACGGCAGTAGCAGACTCTACTACTACTACTACTGAGAATTTGTATAGCGCTACAAGTCATACGCAGCGCTACACAGACATGTAAGGGACAGTCCCTGCTCATCAGAGCTTACAATCTAGTCAACACAGACAACACAGAAGGTGTAGGCAGGGATAAAACAAAGGGGAAAGGAAAAGAAAAAGGAGATCAGATGAGTCAAGATCCAAAAGCAGCAGCGAAGAGGTGAGTTTTCAGCCTGGATTTGAAGAGGGTCAGAGAAGGTGCCTGGCATACAGACACAGGTAGCTTGTTCCAGGTGCAAGGTGCAGCAAGGTGAAAGGAGCAAAGTCTGGAGTTAGCAATAGAAGAGATCGGCACAGATAGAAGCAGTTTGCCAGAAGAGAGGAGTTCCCGAGGGGTGTTATAAGGAGAGATAAGAGAAGAAAGGTAGTGAGGAGCTGCAGAGTGAATGCATTTATAGGTCAGCAGGAGAAGTTTGAACTAGTTGCAGAAATGGATAGGGAGCCAATGAAGTGACTTGAGAAGAGGAGTAATATGGGCATGATGAGGCTGTCGGAAGATTAGCCATGCAGCAGAGTGTTGAACAGATTGAAGGGAGATGATTCAAAGGGAGACCAGCAAGGAGTAGGTTACAGTAGTCAAGACGGGAGGTGATTAAGGAGTGGATAAGCATCTTAGTAGTGTGTTCAGAAAGGAAAGGGCAGATTTTGCTGATGTTATAGAGCAGTGATGGCTAACCTTTTTGAGCCCGAGTGCCCAAACTGCCACACAAAACCAAAGAATTTCCTCAAAGTGCCAGCACGTCAATTAAACCTTAACAACAATATTTTAGAGCCTTATAATGATGTTCCAGATCACCCATTTTGGGCAAGGATACTGGGGCGTTACAAATTACACAACACTTGTCTTTCACCATGATGAAGAAGTAGTCCATTTCCCATTCATCATGAAAGTGGTAGGTTTTGCTCTTCTTTGGAACCCAGCTCCCGCGCGGGTCCTATAATCTCGCGAGAGAGAGGACGGCGCACGAGCCCTAGCGTGCAGCTTCTCGGCGAGAGGCGCGCAGAAGCTCCGACCGGAAGGGGAAGCGCCGGGCCGGGCTGGGGCCTTTCTCCTAGCACAGGGGTCTGCAACCTTTAAGACATAAAGAGCCACTTGGACCCGTTTCCGAAGGGAAAAAAAAAACTGGGAGCCGCAAAACCATTGCGACATTTAAAACAAATCTAACACTGCATATATTGTTTCTTACAGTGTACCATCATAATCACAATCACAATCATAGCCTGAGGTAAATATGAGGGCCCAAATGTAATCCACATTATAAATATATTATTATATTATTGTCACTTTTCTTTTAATATTTTTTTGACCCCCCTCAGAACTACTTTTCATAGAAAACGTTAAATTTACTTACCGTATTTTCCGGCGTATAAGACGACTGGGCGTATAAGACAACCCCCTACTTTTCCTGTTAAAATATAGGTGTTTGGCCTATACTCGCCGTATAAGACTACCCCTCTTCCAGCGCACACCAAAAAAATACGCCGGAAAATACGGTTAATTAATCACAACAAGTAACAATATTTGATTTCAAAATTATGATGATTTTGTAGTCAAATCACTAATATGAAATAAAATTATTTTTTCTACCTTTGTTGTCTGACCAATTTATTCTCTGATCATGCTGGTCCCGATCTGAGGCTTCTGCTTTCCTGTCTTCTCTTAGCTCTGTTTCTGTGGTCTATGGTCCATCTGCCATTTCTTATCTCTCTTCTTTCGTTTTCTTCACTTCTTTCCATCAGCCTATTTCCAGTCCCAGTAACCCTCCCCAGTATCAGCCCCTTTCCAGTCCTCACTCCCAGTACCTTCCAATGTCAACTTGCATTCCCATGATTGCCACTGGTGTCCATTCCCTTCCAGTCCCCTCCTTCCCCACTGACCAGTCCCTTCTAGTACAAATACCATGGCAGCCCCTCTCAGATCCACTCCCTTCCAGTTCCATTCTCCCATCCCCTCGCATCAGCCCATTTGTAGCCTTAGCCCCCAGTTTTCTTCCAGGGCCAGCAGCTCTATCCTCCCCTCCCCACAATCAGCCCATTCTCAGTCAAAGCCCCCCAATCAGCTCACTTCCAGTGCTAATCCCCCCTCAACCCCATTACCAGTGCTAGCCTCCCCTAATCAGCCCAATACCACCAGTCCTACCCCCCCATCACCAGTCCTATCCCCCCATCAGCCCATTTCCAGTCCTAACCTCACCGATCAGCTCATTTCCAATGCTAGCCCCCCATCAGTCCATTATCAGTCATACCCCCCTATCAGCCCATTACCAGTCCCAACCCCCCCCCTTGATCAGTCCATTCCCAGTCCTAGCCTTCAACCCATTACCAGTCCTAGTCCCCTCCCATCTGCCCATTACCAGTGCTAGCTCCCCCATCAGCCCATTATAATCCTAAGCCGCAATGTCTCTCGCCTCTCTCCAGCATTTATCCCGTCTGTCCAGTATGTCCCTGTCTCTCCCCTTTGTGCATGCCAGCCCCCCTCCCTCCATGTCAGCCCCCGTCCTTCCATCTGTCCATGTCAGCTCCCTCCCTCCCTCCCTGTCAGCCCCACTGTCCATGTCAGCCTCCCTCCATGTCAGTCCCCCCTCTGTCCATGTCAGCCCCCTCCCTCCATCTATCCCTCCTTCCATGTAAGCCCCCCTCCTTCCATCCATCCATATCAGCTCCCTCCCTCCATCCATCCATATCAGCTCCCTCCCTCCATGTAAGCCCCCCTCCTTCCATCCATCCATATCAGCTCCCTCCCTCCATGTAAGCCCCCCTCCTTCCATCCATCCATATCAGCTCCCTCCCTCCAAGTAAGCCCCCCTCCTTCCATCCATCCATATCAGCTCCCTCCCTCCATGTAAGCCCCCCTCCTTCCATCCATCCATATCAGCTCCCTCCCTCCATGTAAGCCCCCCTCCCCCCATGTCGATGGTAGCCCCCCCCTCTCCCCATGTCGATGGTAGCCCCCCCCCTCTCCCCATGTCGATGGTAGCCCCCCTCGCCCCCTGTCTTCCTCCCTTAGTCTGCAGCCGCGGCTCCCTGCCTGTTAGGGAACCGCGGCTGTGCTTGTAAAATCGTTGCGGAGCCCTTCCTGTCTTGACGGGCTCCGTGCAGCATTGTCCCGCCTCTAAAGGAAGTTGTAAAGTACAACTTGTAAAGTACAACTTCCTTTAGAGGCGGGACAATGCTGCACGGAGCCCGTCAAGACAGGAAGGGCTCCGCAATGATTTTACAAGCACAGCCGCGGTTCCCTAACAGGCAGGGAGCCGCGGCTGCAGACGAAGGGAGGCAGACACCTGTCCTAGTGGACCTTCCCGCGTGCCAACTGCAAGGCCTTCGCGTGCCACAGCTGGCACGCGTGCCATAGGTTCGCCATCGCTGTTATAGAGAAAAAAATGGCAGGTCTTAGCTATCAGATGAATGTGTGTGGAAAAGGAGAGAGAAGCGTCAAAGACAACCCCAAGATTGCAAGCCGAAGAAACAGGAAGGAGTACAGAGTTATCCACAGAGACTGAGAAAGGAAGAAGAGGAGGGGAGGTTTTAGGGGGAAAGATAAGAAGTTCAGTCTTGGCCATGTTCAATTTCAAGCGGCGGTGAGACATCCAGGCAGCAATGTCAGAAAGGCAGGCAGGCAGACATCCGGGTTTGGATTGACAGAGAGATTTCAGACGTAGAGATGTAGATCTGAGAGTCATCAGCATAAAGATGGTACTGAGCCATGGGAAGAGATAAGCGCACCAAGGGACTGAGTATAAAGAGAGAAAAGGAGCAGCCCCAAGACAGATACTTGGGGTACACCAACTGGGAACGGGATAGCAGAGGAGGAGGAGCCACCAGAACATACACTGAAAGAGCGATGGGAGAGATAGGAGGAGAACCAGGATAGTACAGAGCCCTTAAAACAAAGTGAGGACAGGGTATCGAGGAGAAGGTTGTGGTGAACAGTGTCAAAAGCAGCAGAGAGTTCAAGAAGGATGAGGACAGAGTAAAGGCCCTTGGAATTTGCCAGGAACATGTCACTGGAGACTTTGGCAAGAGCCGTTTCAGTAGACGATATCGGAGCCACGGCCCCATTGATTTCAATTGATTTCAATGGGGCCACGGCTCCAATATCGCACGGAGTCCGCTACCTCCATTTAGTAAACATACCACTTTGTCTTCTTCACATTAAGGTACAGACCCATTTTAAGACTGTTCCCTGATCTTCATAAGCAGATGCTTTTTAGATCATCTTCAATTTCAACCAGTAACATGGTATCATCAGCATACAGAGTTTGTTAATGAGTCTCTTCCACCAGTCTTCACGCCTCAGTTGAAGGCGTGGGGGGAAAGTATGCATGCCTCAGTTGAACAGATGTGGGGAAAGTATGCAGCCTTGTATACTTTTTCCAATTTTAAACCATTCTGTTTCTCCTTGTTCTGTTCAAACTGCTACTTTTTGATCAATGTAAAGATAGTTCTCATGCACAATCAGGTGTTCTGGTATAACCATGCTTTTTAATGTGGCCCAGAATTTTTCATGAGTTATGCAATCAAAGGACTTGCTGTAGTCAATGAAACACATGTAGATGTCCTTTTGGAATTCTTTTGTCTTTTCAAGGATCCACCTCACTTGTTTTTCGGCCTTTACTGAATCCACTTAATCTAGGTGACCTGTTATAAACCTACCCTCTGTGCATTCATATTCTCATATACCCATCATGTACACGTGGAAGGTATGTCAGAATATGTATGCATATGCATAGTAAGTATATGAGAGAAGACAGCCTTAATGAGGTTGCCTAATGAAATCAAAACTTCTAGAAGAAAAACAATACTACAGAAAGAAATTGGGAAAAAGCAAAACATATGCAAAGAATTTTCTGCAGAGGATTTTTGCCCTTAAGGCTTATGTTTAAGGAATGAGTATAAGCCCTGTTGGGTTTGTTGCCAAGATTTTGCTTACTCATATTTTACTATAGAATATTTCCTTCCTTAAGAAATTATAGGAAATTTAATTTTTGGACTAAAAATTTTGCAGTTTCATAACGTAGAAACAGACTGTCTTGTAGACTTTTTAAACTGTTTTGCCCTAACTGTGCTTACTCTTTAAATAAGTAATTATAAGAAAAAATGATTTCTGCTTTACAGATCCTATCACGTTGTTGGATAGTTGAAGGCAAAGTAGCTCATATTTGTTTTCAAGAAAGATTTAAAGCTCTGTTTCAATTTAAATGAAGTTCACAAGAGCAACTAGGGGGATGGAAACATACATTCTGTGCCCAAAATCATAGCTTTCATGTGTGGGAAGGAAGTTAAGATACAGGCCTAGCTTAAACCTACCTTACATTTTGGACTGCTTGGGAGAGAGGTTTAACATTTTTTCCAACGTCTATGTTTGCTTCTTTGCTACTTATTTTATCTTGTTGCACTCAAGTCACTATAATGAAATATAACCTATACATTTGGCTGGGCATTGCAAGCCATCAATTTGCCCTCTTTTCATTGCATTTCTATCATTCCAATTGCAATATCGAATACCCCTACATATATGCACTGGGATCAAGCAATGCCACACATTCAAATACCTGCTTATATATTTATAGGGAAAAAAATAGTATAGTATAATTATGTTATGTTGCATTTTATATGCCACTCTTAATTCAAGGAATATCAAAGCGGTTCACAATCTAAAATACAAAGAAATAGTTTTAAAAAAAAGTATACAGCCGCTGCTCCGAACTCACCCCATAGACACCACAGACCCAGTATGACAATGATCAGCCCACATCTGCTCAACAAGATAAAAGCAGCCCAAACCTCTGGAAACAAACAAGTTTTAAGGCCGTGTTTGAAAGGATCCTTCAACAATTTGCGTCTTATTGTTGGAGGTATAATATTTCACAAGAGAGGGGCAAATAAGGAAAAAGACGTGAGTCTTCTTGTTTCTCATCTGATGTGCCGGGAAGGCAGGGAGAGGTAGTTAATATACTAAGAACAGGTAGAATTTTGCAATTGATATGGTATTAAAAGAATAGATAGATAGATAGATAGATAGATAGATAACTAGTGATCCCGGAAAAGACTGTTTTATGTACTAATAAGATCTTAAATAAATAAATATGCAGCCAGTGAAGTGATATCAAAAGAGGAGTAACATTATCAAACTGGAGTCTACACACGTGCTGTTTCAACGTTTCTGCTATCTTGTTGCTGATAGTCCTGAGCAGCTAATATGTAGTTTCTGTCGATGCACATATCAGTCAATAACAGAGATGTTCAAGAAATTACAAGAGAGACACTATAGTAATCACTATAGTACATGCCATAAAAGCCCATCCAAACAGAAAGAGCTTCAGAAGGAGGTGGTGAAGGATCTAAGATAGGAAACAGCACTGATAAATATGATTATTCATTAGGATTTATTAACCTCCTTTAGAAAGAGATTTGTCCATATCAGGCTCCCAGCCTTGGGTGACTTACGTTGGAGTAACAGATAAGAATAGTAAAATGACCAAAAACCAGCATGATACACAATTAGAATAGTGAGGCAAACTTGGAAATAGACACATTAAATCATAGTAATAGCAATAACAACATACAGTGTGTCACCCACCTACTTACCCCGCTAGGAGGCAGCCTAGGGGACTTTCAGTGGGGCCTCTTCTTTAATGTAGCTGGGGCTCTTTTAAGGCCCCCTGGGAATTATCTCCCACTAGCCGTTCTAAAGGTTGTAGTTGTGACGAGCAGCCAGGCTTTTTAGTAAGAGGTATTTTTATTATCCCTTCCCGGGTGGATTCTTGCACATGAGAAATTAACAGAAACAGACCATGTTTTCTGGTACAAATAAAAATACTACTAGAACCAAAAGTGCTTCATTTCAGCTTAACTCAAAATATAACAGCTACTAAATTTATACAGGTAGTTTTCAGAAATCCTTTTTTCTTTAAAAGGTTATCTTCTTAGCACAGCCTAGCATAAGGAAGACACCTCATTAGCCAGGGTCAAAGCACATTCCATTTGAGATACCTCTGTATTATCTTCAGCTAATTCAAAGTCCATTGCCTCGTAGCTTCCCTGGTTGCTACTCTCTGAACAGCTGTGTCTCCTTTCTTGGCTGTGCAAGCTTCCGTCTTCTGCAAGACTTCCCTTCCCCCCTTCACCAAGGTAGGATGGGAAGTTACTGTATTTCTCACAGTCTGCCCCTAGGGGACCCAACCTTCCTAGTTGTGTAGAGGGAAAACTTATGCTTCTAAGGCCCTCTCTATTACAGGCTTTCAGCCAGTCCTCAGGGAGGATTTCTCTCGAGCTTTTACAGCATGGAAAGTCAGCATTGATACTTTTAAAAGCAGGCTTTTTACTGCCTCTAGCCACTGGCTGGTTTTTATACAGGTAAGTGTCCCTTCTAAACCCCTTACTGTTTTCTGGGTACCTGTTAGCAGAAGGACCGTCTCTCAAGGGTTTCTCTTTCCTGCTGGATTGAATCCCTCTGTGATTCTTTTCACTGGCCTCTTGCTCCGTGCTTCCTAGCACCCTGCAATTGCCCTTGGATATTCTTTCCTTAGGAACTTTATACCAACTCCAATGAGAAGTGTTCTCCTTTTCTGCCCCAGCTGCTGTAGTATCTCTAGTGTCTCTCTCCTCTGAGAAATCCCAGTTAGCTCCTCTCTCTGAGAAATCCTCGTTAGCTCTGCTCTCTGAGAAATCCTGCTTAGCTCTGCTCTCTGAGAAATCCTGCTTAGCTCTGCCGGTAAGTGACTCTGTATGCATTTTAACTGCGTCACTACCTGCATTCTGTTGACCTTGCCCTGCTCTCAGCTGCCTTTCATTAACTGATTGAGGATGAGGTAATCCTTTGCAGGAGCACGTTCTACCTCTGGTTACCTTTGTTTTCCATGGTTGCTTATAGCAACCCTGCAACATGTGCTTGGATCTGTCAGCTTCAGATCTACCTAGCCCTGCTCTTTCTGTTTCCATAGGTAATTCCTGCTCTACCCCGTGACAAGTGTCAAAACTATACACTTTAAAACTGCACAGTGGAGCATTCATATAACAGAAATATGACACAATGTCAGCAAACAAGCATAAAACTTGCTCAAGAAACTTGGCAGAAATAGAAAGGAAACAGACTTCCAAGATTAATGCGCGGTAATGTGCCACGGCTCCCTCTAATGCTCATTAATTTATGGCGCCTTGTAACGCACGTAATCGGTAACGATGTACCGCCCATGTCCTTATTTGGGTATTTCTGCCTCTACCGCGGATCCTAACGTGAATGGCATTACCGCAGTTTAGTAAACATACCCTTAAATATTTTATGTCACTTATTAAATGACCTGCTTGAGTCCAATGGGACACTAGAGGCTTATCTAGAGCATTTCTTTAAATAATACTTCTGTGCTCAATGATCCGGGTACGTATTTGTCTTTTAGTTTTGCCTATGTAAATAAAATTACAAGCACCAAACCACCAAAAAATCCCGAATCTCTAGAAAATCCCCTAGAATCTTAAACCATCTTTTTGTCAGAGCATGTCAGCACAGTGCTGAGAAATTTTTTCAGAGCACCACCGTGACTACTCCTTTTGTTAAATAATTTTGTGAAAGTAAAATCGGTAACTTAGCTGTTGCCAAAGTACTGCCAAGAAGCCAAAAAAACAGACGACGCGGCTCACGTTTCGGGTTTTCCTCCAATTTTTTCAAGAAACCCTGCTTCAGGTCCAAATGATCAGCAGTTGACAGATCTTCAGCTTACAAACCAAAGGGAATGTAATTTGCCTTATAGTCAACGGCGTCCGATGTCATGATGACATGAAAAGTATTCAAACCAATCACAATCAACCTACATTGAGACCATAGGGGGATACACACTGCACAGGAAATCCCCTAATGGAATCACAAGGTAGGAATGAGGATCCATCTCAGATAATAGTGTACCAGTCTATTTGAAGATTCAAACCCTTCGGGGCCACAGAGTTTGATAGGTGAATCCAAAGCTGTTCATGCCATTGGAGCTTTTGCTCACGATCACCTCCTCTGAGGTCCGGCGGGATAAAATCCAACACTCTCCAGTGCATAGAATCAAAAGTATGACCCATCATCAAACTATGCTCGACCATAGGAGCCGAAAGAGATTTTGTTCTCAACCGGGAAGCATGTTCCGAAAGACAAATTTTTATTGCCCGTTTGGTACGGCCGATGTAATAAAGGGAACAAGGACATATGATCAGATATACAACATACACTGAGGAACAGTCCGTGTGCCACCTAGTCACAAATCTACGGGACGAATGTTCATCCACCCATTCAGGGCCCTCGAGAGCCAATGAACAATATGCACAATTTCCACAAGCGAAGTGGCCACTATCAACATGTGACTTTAAAGGGCAATCCTCAGACGAGATGGTTGACATTAATAAATCCCTCAGGTTTGCGATACGTGAATACGCAACTTGCAGAGTTTGATCACGAAAACAAGTATGTATCCCTAGTATTGGCCAAAACTGATGAAGCAAATCAATAACTTGAGTGATGTGCCTGGTATAAGGGAGAACACCGGTTATTAAAGAGTCAGTGGACTTTGGTGCTGATGGAGCAAAAAGCCACTCTCGATGTAGATGTCGCGCTCTCTTGTATGCTTTAGAAACCACCATAGAGGGATACCCCCTTTGAAGCAGGCGTTGTTTCAGTTCCCCAGCATGCAAATTAAAATCCTGTAAAGTAGAGCAGTTACGTCTCAACCGTAAAAACTGCCCAAAAGTTAAACACTGTTTCAAAGCCCGTGGATGGAAAGTATTATAGCGAAGCAACGTGTTGCGTTGTACCGCCTTGCGGTATAGGGTTGTAAGAAATCCGAGAGGGGTTAAAGAGATCTGAACATCCAAAAATTGCAGAGTTCTAGGAGCTATCTGTGCTGTAAATTGAATCCTAGGCATATGTGTATTAAGCTGCCGCACAAAACTATCCAAATCATTATGGGTGCCAGTCCAAGGGAAAAAGATATCATCCAAAAAGCGCTTGAGACGTAACTGCTCTACTTTACAGGATTTTAATTTGCATGCTGGGGAACTGAAACAATGCCTGCCTCAAAGGGGGTATCCCTCTATGGTGGTTTCTAAAGCATAAAAGAGAGCGCGACATATACATCGAGGTGGCTTTTTGCTCCATCAGCACCGAAGTCCACTGACTCTGTAATAACCGGTGTTCTCCCTTATACCAGGCACATCACTCAAGTTACTGGTTTGCTTCATCAGTTTTGGCCAATACTAGGGATACATACTTGTTTTCGTGATCAAACTCTGCAAGTTGCGTATTCACGTACCGCAAACCTGAGGGATTTATTAATGTCAACCATCTCGTCTGAGGATTGCCCTTTAAAGTCATATGTTGATAGTGGCCACTTTGCTTGTGGAAATTGTGCATATTGTTCATTGGCTCTCGAGGGCCCTGAATGGGTGGATGAACATACGTCCCGTAGATTTGTGACTAGGTGGCACACGGACTGTTTCTCAGTGTATGTTGTATATCTGATCATATGTCCTTGTTCCCTTTATTACATCGGCCGTACCAAACGGGCAATAAAAATTAGTCTTTCGGAACATGCTTCCCGGTTGAGAACAAAATCTCTTTCGGCTCCTATGGTCAAACACAGTTTGATGATGGGTCATACTTTTGATTCTATGCACTGGAGAGTGTTGGATTTTATCCCGCCAGACCCCAGAGGAGGTGATCGTGAGCAAAAGCTCCAATGGCATGAACAGCGTTGGATTCACCTATTAAACTCTGTGGCCCCGAAGGGTTTGAATCTCCAAATAGACTGGTACACTGTTATCTGAGATGGATCCTCATTCCTACCTTGTGATTCCATTAGGGGATTTCCTGTGCAGTGGGTATCCCCCTATGGTCTCAATGTAGGTTGATTGCGATTGGTTTGAATGCTTTTCATGTCATCATGACGTCAGACGCCGTTGACTATAAGGCAAATTACATTCCCTTTGGTTTGTAAGCTGAAGATCTGTCAACTGCTGATCATTTGGACCTGAAGCAGGGTTTCTTGAAAAAATTGGAGGAAAACCCAAAACGTGAGCCGCATCGTCTGTTTTTTTGGCGTCTTGGCAGTACTTTGGCAACAGCTAAGTTACCGATTTTACTTTCACAAAATTATTTAACAAAAGGAGTGGTCACGGTGGTGCTCTGGAAAAATTTCTCAGCACTGTGCTGACATGCTCCGACAAAAAGATGGT
The DNA here is from genome assembly GCA_033557465.1 of Ichthyophis bannanicus. Taxonomy (NCBI): domain Eukaryota; kingdom Metazoa; phylum Chordata; class Amphibia; order Gymnophiona; family Ichthyophiidae; genus Ichthyophis; species Ichthyophis bannanicus. The sequence continues at coordinate 103,785,408 of CM066035.1, forward strand.
TTAAGATTCTAGGGGATTTTCTAGAGATTTGGGATTTTTTGGTGGTTTGGTGCTTCTTGATAATTCCGTTTGGGTTCTATTACTTTTTCACATTTGGTAATAAAATTACAAGCACATATTATGAGGTAAACAACGTTCTCTGTTTTACAATTGGAATAGTGATGTAAGTACATCTTCTGGCCTGATAATGGATATGTGAAACTATCTTTTACAGTGATTGTGTGAGAACAAACTGAACAGGTACCACATCTAAAGTGGCCTTTAATTTTAGGCTGTACTCTTGGATGCGTAAGGGCCGATGAAACTAGAATGTTCGCAAGATTAGGATTACATTTGTAGGCTACAGATAATTTCTTAGAAGCAAATGATGGAAGCGAAGTTAATAAATACCATTGTTTGGTACACGGGATGAATTCAGCTCCCTTAAATCAACACTGCATAGAGGCTGAACGGTGCTTTAACTCCGCCCACGAAATCAAGTTTCACTTTCAGTTTGGCGTGGTTTTGACCGTCTAAAAAGAGTCAGATTCATTCTATAGTTTTCAACTTTGGACACAGACACTAAATGGTTTGGCACCTCTTCTCAAAGTTTTGAGGTTAGTAATTTCCATTGGGTTACACTCTAAATAACATTTTCTCTTGTTCAGCTTCATCTATAAGCTATTAGCAACTAAGTTTCTTAGCACCCGGTTTGTGCTTTATACATTTGGTTAGCTTCGTGTCTACAAACAATTAAGCACACCTTCAGTCCACAAACATTTAACAATTTTTTTTTGAATACAAGTAATTTTATTAAAAGACCATACTGTATTTCAGTCCTTGATACTGTATTGCAGTCCTATACAACCTTTTTATGAAGTTTTGGTTCCCTTCTTTCTAAATAGTATATTAGTCCCATAAAGTATGTTTTTTTCAGCAATCCATTTTTTTAGCACTTCGCTTTGTATTTTACATGATCAAATTCAGCTCCAAGATATCCGTTTGTAGACTACTTTTTCAGAGTTTGATTTTCATATATAGAACATGTTTTGTGGCACACAGTTTTCTATATTCCTTTCCTTTTTAATGTAGTATAATATCCAGGTTTTAGAATATGTTGTGTACAGCATTCACATTATTCAATGAAATGTATCTTCCGGCTCTATGCTAGATTTTCTGCAATTTAAATACTGATGAAAATTCATCTGCAACGTATTACATGTCACTGCGATTATAACTCTGTTCTGTTATTTATTCCATAGTTAGAGCATTGTACCCAAGACTATTCTACATGTGAATTACACCATAGGATGTTCTAGTGAGTACTGGTATATAAACATAGAATTGGATAATTTTATCTTACTGTCCCTCCAATCATTTCAAACAGCTTAATTCAGTATTTAGAGTCTATATGTGTCTTTGTCTTTTCGCTGCCCTGCGTTTTGTTTAATTCTTATGGTTTTTCAACATTTGTATTTATCTTTAAGTGTAAAATATACGTTTTTTAACACTTGTCTTTCAATACTTGCATTTATGTTTTTTATTGTTTAAATGTATCTTATTGTATTGTTTTTATTTTAATTTGTAAGCTGCATACCCTCTGAGGAAGGCGTTGCCGAAACGCGTTGGGGTTCTTCAAATAAATGCTCCTGTGACCTTTATACGTCTCTTGTTCCTTGTGTTACCCTTACCTGCAAGTAACAAAATAACATAACATAACATAACATATGATAGCAGACAGAGAACAGTATCATCTATCTGATCTTGTGTCCATCAATTTGCTCTGTTGCAAGGAGCTAAGAGTTTCAGCCTTGCGGGACTTGGCTGGCCCCTTGCCCTTCCACTAAACCAACATGGAAAAATTGAAGGAGGAAAAACTGCAGGTGATCCGGCGAGCAGCTAACAACATGCCACCATCTTGACTCCTCCCCTTGCCTTGCCTTCATACTCTCGCCACCAATATGCAGCTGACCCTTCCCCACCTTCTTTTTCGTGTGTATTGTAACTTATTTTTCATACTGTATTCTGCATTACATAATTCTTAAGTGAGACTGAAAAAGCAGAAGGATGTCCTTGGTTTAGAAAGTAGACCATAGCTTCCTGGAGCTGGTAGCATTCATTGATTCCCTAGCGGAATTTCCTTCTTGTTCCTAAAGCTGCCACCTGTGCAGGGCATTTATACTTAGACAAAGCCGCTTCGGGTCTGCTGCTTCCAGATAATAAAGTGTTTGCAAGAGATTGTCAAGGAAGAAGGTTTAGAAATAAGTGAAAGTGATGACAGCTATGCTTGTAATTATCTCTAGGGTCATTCCTTTTCTGACAACATGTGGAAAGTGTCATATGTATAAGACTTTAGTCTAATTGCCCTTACCATGACTTCCCTTCTCAGAACAGCATAACAATTCAGCTAATTAGTTAGGTTATAATAAATATATCTAATCTTGAGTTTATTCAATGCACTGTGGTCACAGAAGTAAGTCAAATAGGAGACTGTCTCCAAATGCTTCAACTATTGCTTAATAATAGTTGGGAAAACTGAGTCTGCATCCACTGATGTAAGAAAGGAGGCTGTGGGCAGCTTTTCCTCTCTTGTTTCTTGCTTATGACCCTCCTCACCCCCCCCCCCCCCAACACACACACCTTACTGTCCTCAAGGAAGTAGAAACCAGGATAGGATAACAATATGGAAGGTCAATTACAGGAGAAACTAAAGATTAGATCCTACTAACAGCATTGAACAAATCAGAGCACAACTCTGGAATTGTAATCAAACTCTTGAATTTGTTACCGGAGGATGTAGTGTAGTAAAGGCTGTTAGTGTAGCTGGGTTTAAAAAAGATTTGAACAAGTTCCTGGAGGAAAGATCCATAAACCATTATTAAAAAGAGACCCAGGATATCAATGCTTGACCCAGTACAAGCATTGTGGAACCTGTGTCTTTTGGGGAAACTGCTAGGTACGTATGACCTAGATTGGCCACTGTTGGAAACAGGATACTGGGCTTGAGGTACCTTGGTCTGACCCAGTATGGAATACTGTATCTTATGTTCTTGTGTTCTTATGTTCAGATATTTTCTTTATAGATCCGGTAGTACATAACACAATAGTTTGAAATAAAGCCGCTTAATCAAATTTCAATATTATTTATGCTTTTAAAAAAAACAGGATTAACCATGAGTCAATGAACAAGAATGGCCTCTGTAATTCTATTTTCTGTCATTCTAATTTTGTCTATGGATAGATATCATCATATATCTGTATAAATTAACTAAAATGAAAAAGTTAAGGTCTCTGAGGATGCTTCCCAGAGCTTGCAAGGTGCTACCTGAACCTTCAGGGAGCTCAATGAGAGTCCCTTCTCTAGGCCATCCTGCAGAAAGGTCAACAGTAGGACACCTTAGCTGCCTCAGGAGCCAAATGCTACACACTGCCAGTGCTCAAAGAGCCACAATATACATATGTGTGCTAGCTTGGTAGACCTCCTCCGGGCACCAAGTATGATAGAGATTACTGCTGGAGAGTAGCCCTTATGCACTAGCAGTCTCCTATCAAGAGCTATGCCATCAGAGAGAAGGGAGCTGGGTCCTCCAGGACAATCTGTCCCTGCCACAATAGCCCCCAAAACATAGGCAGCTGAAGAGAAGGCTTCTGAAGGAACCACATCAGGTCTCTGAACCATGCTCTTCGCAGCCAATCTGGTGCTACCAAAACAATCCTGCCCAGTGGGTGCTCTATATGCCAAACCACATGCCCCACCAGGGGCCACAGAGGAAACATGTACAGCAGTCATTGACTAGGCCAAGGCTGGGTCAGGGCATTGATGACCTTGGACCCCCATCTCTATGTGGTGACTGAAGATGTGGCACACTTTGGCATTGGAATGGGTTGCCATCAGATCCATTTCAGGGTGACCCCAGTGGCACAGAATCAATTGATATGCTTCTTGACTCAAGTCCTACTTGCTGGGTTTCAGAGAGTGCTGGCTGAGGAAGTCCGCTTCCACATTTTCCACTCCAGCAATGTGCTGAGCCAAAAAGGCTAGGAGGTTCTTCTCTGACCGGGCAAACAGGAGATCCATCTCCAGGGCCACTCTGGTGTTTCTTGTGCCGCCCTGCAGATTGACATAAGCCATTGCCATGGCATTGACTGAAAACATTCAAACTGCCCAGCCCTCAACCACAACAAATGTAGAAGAGCCAAACTGATGGTCATCGCTTTGAGACGATTGATGGACCACATCACTTCCCTGTGGTTCCAACAGCCTTGAGCTGTATGGTCTCAGCCAGGGCCGGCCCATCCATTGAGCAAGAATGTTTTTTGCACAGGGCCCCGCGCAAAAAACATTCTGCTTTTTTAAAAATTAAATTTAAAAAAAAAGCTGGCTGCTGCCGCTGCGGCAGCAGCAGAATGGAGTGTCCCGCGGGGCCCCCTCTGCCCGGCTGAGCTCTCCCGGCCCGGCTGAGCCCCTCTGCACCAGCTTTCAGATATGCGAAGGGAGAGTGTCTCCCTCGCATCTCTGTTAAGCCCGCAGGGGCTGATGGGAAGCAGGGGCTGATGGGGAATTTCCCATCTGCCCCTGCAGGCTTAACAGAGACGCGAGGGAGACACTCTCCCTTCACGTATCTGAAAGCCGGCGGAGAGGGGCTCAGCCGGGCCGGGAGAGCTCAGCCAGGCAGAGGGGGCCCCGCGGGACACTCCATTCTGCTGCTGCCGCCGCGGCAGCAGCCAGCTTTTTTTTTTTTTTTAATTTTCCATGAGCCGATGGGGGGGTTAGGACTGGTAATGGGCTATGGGGGGGTTAAGACTGGTAATGGGCTGTGGGCTGATGGGGGCTGTCTGGAAGTGGGTTGATGGGGGGCTAGGACTGGTAATGGGTTGGGGGGTTGCTAGGACTGGAAATGGGCTGAGTGGAAGGGGAGGCTTGAATTGCAAATAGCTGATGGGGATGAGGCTTGGAATGGAAATGGGCTGTGAGGGAAGGGAGCTAGGACTGAAAATGGGCTGATGAAGCAGCTTGGATAGGACTGGAAATGGGCTGTTGGGTGGAGCTAAGATTGGAAATGGGCTGTGGCGGGGGCTTGAATTGAATTGGACTCATGGAGGGGCTAGAATTGGAAGTAGGCTCATGGGGGGCTTAGACTGGAATTGGGCTGAGTGGAGGGGAGCTACGATTTGACATGGTCTGATGGTGGGGCTAGGAAATGTCTAGAAATGGGCTGATGGGGGCCTAGGATTGGAAATGAGCTGATGAAGGGACTCAGACTGGAAATGGATGGGGGAGCTAGGACTGGAAATGGGCTGATGGGGGGCTAGGACTGGAAATGGGCTGATGCAGGGACTAGAAGGGAATGGATGCTGGGTGAGACTGGAACTAGAAGGGAGCTGATGTTGGGGGAGGATTAGAATGGGATGGGGCTGGGAGAGTAAAATGGAGAGGGGAAAAATATTTTGTGTGGGAGGGATGAAAAATCTACAATTGGCCGGGTATTGGGAGAGTAAGTGGGGATTGAGGATGGAGGGGTAAAATTTGTGTGGATGAAATATGAATGAGGAAAAAGCAAAAGAAGAAAGATTAGTATGTTAAAGCAGATGTAGAGAGAGAGAATGGAAAAAAAACTAGAAGGGAGAAGAAAGGACAAATGGACAGCAGACGATGGAGAGTTAGCAGAAAACATGAAGAAACCAGAAGAAAGTGGCTGGAGCAATTGCAACTGAAAAAAAATGCACAAAAGGTAGAAAGATATCTCTTTATTTTGAATTTATTAACTGGAATATGAAAGCTCTGGGAAATGTGCATCATTAACGTCTGCGCTTTGTTTGGTACAAGAGGAAATTAATTTATAGTTTTATTTCTACAGTGTTGTTGTACATTCCAAGTTTGGCTTTTGGGGTTCCCAGTTTAATTATTGCCTTCCTGTTTCTAAATTGTGATTCCTTGTTTGGTGATGGTCTATGTTCTGCATGTGTAACTGAGCTGAGGTATTCTGTTTATGTAATTCCTATTTGACATTGCCACTTGTTCTCTTTCCCCAGTATTCTCTGAAATGTATTGGTTTAATATTTGCAGTGTTGCCTTTTGATAGGTAGGGTATGGTGCTTTGTGAGTCCTGGTAATGCTGTCAGGATACGGCGGGTTTGCTATGGGTTCTAAACATCTTCAATGGACGGTGATTGACCATGCACCGGTGGACCCTAGGGGAGGGGATCGAATGTCTAGATTACGTAGGTTGGAACAACGATGGATCTTCACATTGCGATCTATTGCCCCCACTGGAATGAATCGGGACGTTGAATGGTTGGACCTTTAAACGCTAGCCTTTCCAATAGGGGCTCCCATCATTTGTGGGGATTTCCCTATGTGTGATTGGCTCTTCTTTAATGGGCGGTTCTGTAATTGGCCTATCTGTGAATCGGCATCCCTGACGTCATTAGCCGAGAATCTGGCGTTTTTTGTCAGTTTGAATGGATGGACACACTATTTTCTAATTGGGGACACTTGAAACAGAAGCTTGCTGCTTTGAAACGTGCACGTTGTGATCAATCAGATAAGTGTGGACTTGCTTTAATTTTGCATGAGAAACTTTTGAATAAAGTGGATTTTAAAAAAGGGGCATGTACTGCGTGAGAGGAAGAGGGGTTTCTTCTTTGTCTTGAGGTTTATGCCCGACAAAAATTAAGTAATGATTGTTGTCGGGGAGTTGTGGTATTCCTTCTCAATTTTTTAATTTTTTAATTTTTTATGGGTTCTAAATGGGCAGCGTTTGTAGTAGTTCCTAATGTGCCTGGCGGTTGGCACTGGATTATAGTAATGTAGAAATCTTTTTGTCTTTCTTTATCCATACACTCATTAAGAGACATGTTTACTAAAAGTTAGTGTATGGTAACATTATGCAAATATTTATGCAAATAAGTCCACTTGTGCAAATGAGGCCCTGCACCGAGTCTCCACACATGGCCCCGCACCCCCCTTGGGCTGCCCCTGGTCTCAGCAATGGGCTCCCCAGCCCAAGAGTGGAGGAGTGGCCTAGTGGTTGGGGCAAGGTACTTCAGACCGGAAGGTCGGGGGTTCAAATCCCACTAGAGGACAGCAACCTTGGGCCGGAAGGACTGGGGTTTCTAGTCCCACAGGTGCTCCTTGTGGTCTTGGGCAAGCCACTTAACCCTCCATTGCCCATGTTCCCTGTAAAATAGTTATCTCCAAGTTATAATGCCCTGTTCAATGTAATTTCAGTTTGTTCAATGTAAACCGCACTGATGCAGAATAGCGCGGTATATAAGAGAATATAAATAAATAAATAAATAAGAGACTGGCATTCATCATCAGCAAGATCCAGGAGAAATCGTCCAGCAGTACGCCTTTCCTGAGATGACTGGGTTGCCATCACCACCGCAGGCTGGCCCTCACCCTCAATGAGAGTGGAAGCCTGTGATCAAACTCCTGAGAACTCAGGAGCCATTGAGTCAATAAGGACCACTGAAGTGGCCACATGTGAGCACGTGCCCAAGGGACCATCTTTATGGTTGCCTGCCATCAATCCAAGGATCTGAAGATAATCCCATTCAGTCCTCACAAGGAGCCAAGTAACTATCAAAACTGAAATCAAAAACTCATCATATCTGGCAAAAAAAACTAAACCAAACAACAAAACAAAAACATAACACCACCAAAAAACTCAAATACACAACCAAAAACTGAACAGCACATCAATGAAAATCCCTTCTATAAGAAGCAGAGACCTCAGTATCCTTCAGGGCCACATCATGACCCCAACAGCAGAGGGCGAGCTAACCAGAATATAGCAAATAAGACTGGTAAATGCTTATGCATCAATGCTCTTAAAAACCTCTCTTTAACAGATGATCGAAAATACATTTTTAACAACCAGTCCCGGTCAATGTCTAATGCCAGGGTGACTAGCAAGGTAGCACTCAGCCCGGGATCAGACCCCAACTACTCCAAAAAACAGTCAAATCCAAGCTATCATTGGAAGGGCCAGAGATGAACTCAAAGTATGACCCAAACCCTAAGCCATATTGACCTTAGCAGTGGGTAAATAATAGGCATGAGAAACTGGCAGAATTGATTCCACCAGAATTTTCAAAACACTAATCAAGAATTTTTTAAAAAGTTCCAAGGGTGATATAGACAAAACCTTAGGAAAATTCAAAACTATTAGGTTCCTGCTTCTAGATATATTTTCCAGAGCTTCAGTTTTCCGTTGCCATCTTTCTGATTCCTACATAATAGCAGTTATTGAGTCCTGGACATGATCCAACCTCTGCTCCAATGAGAAAACCTTCACTGGCAGTTCTCGCAAAAATGACTCATGAACCTCAACCATATCTCCAAAACTAGCAAACTGACTGGAGATAGCCTGCAACTTTCCCGACAGAGATTGTTCAAGTTTAGAGAGTGCCTCACAAACTATCTCAAAAGAAAACACTTCAGGTCTCACCAAAACCATCCAGAGCTCCGGGGCTGAAACTTGCACTCCCGATGCTCCAGGCTGCACTGCGGAGGTAAACAGCAGTCATTGCTCACTCTTCTTTGTCTCCAGTGGATCCTCCTTGGCCCCCACCTCTCCAGCGATGCCGGCACCAGACTCTGTCACCTTGAAATCCTTTCTGGGGCAGAGAGGCAGCCAAATCAGTGAGGGAGAACCCACAGTGTTTCTCAGCAGGACCCTACTCACTGCAGCCTCGCTGACGATACTTGCCAGCTGAGCTGGGGGAAACCGGCATCTGGGCTCAGAGAAACATTGAGCCTTGGGCTACGCAGGAGTCCTCCTTCCACTCCCGCATGTGCCAATTAGCCACCCAAAGCTTTCACTCCACCAGGCAAAAGGAACACATCCATTGACCTGGTATTCCCTGGAGGTCTCTGCCGGAGCTGAGCCTTCCACTTGAGACCAATATGTGACATAAAGGAATTATAGGTAAGAAAAGGAAAAGCTACTGTGGAGCACTTCAGAGAGCATCGGCATGCACCGCTGCCATCTTCCTTCTCCCCTAAATGGGCTCTATCATTAGGATTTTTCCAGATGTGTCTAGGGCTACATAGAAAAGGAGGAAACAATTTTTGGTTCTTAAACCTGGGGTACTTCAGCTGGGGGGGGGGCTGTTTTTTCTTCGTTTTCCATGTAAATACTTAGTCAAGTTGGATGGAATTAATTATGTTTTTTAGATCCTCAGCAGTTGTCCACCTTTATCTCCTCTAGATTTGCAGCTATTCAGGCTGATACCGTTAAGCCCCCCTAGAGCAAGCCCTATTTGGTTATAGGGTGAGCTACTTGGCAAGAATTGTAACTCCTTCGGTTCACATGCACAATGCTTTGTTTTCCTGTTAATATAGTTTCTTTGTTATTGTGTATCCTTCTCCTCCACATTGGGGACTGGTGGGAGCATTCCGTTGTATTATTTCTTATTTCAAATTGCCGGTGTATGTATGTTTGGATCTTTTTGTTCCAATCTCTTGGTTGCTGCATTTTTCTTGCAAGATTAATTCTTGTATATTATTTTTGAAAATTGCAAAAATAAAAAAAAATTAAAAAATAAAAATAAAAAACCTCTCTTTTTCAAACTAACACAAGAAATGTGCTGTAAAATTCTTTTAGACAGTGTATATATGCGATGAAATTTTCAAACATTATATACATTGAAATATCCAAAGCAGTAATCCTCAGCAGCAAAAAAAAACTTCCTGCATATATCCAAGCAACATATGCAATAAGATTTCCAAAAACACAGTCTATATCCTCAAATTGCTGAAAACACAAAAGCTGGAACTCATATGTGAAAGAACACACTCATCAAAAAATCACATCCACGCTGTTATGTGAGCCTAAGGTGAAACACTGTGAGCAAAGTCTTCTATAGGTACTTAGCTTTAACATGTCCAAAAGCCATCACAGCTCCCAAGGAGCCCGATCATGCTATATTCACAAAAACAGGACTGGGGAACCACCATATCAAAAGCAACCTGCAATGGCGTACACTAACTAAAAGAGCACAAAACATTGCCAGGCAATTCAACGGTCTTCTGACTTTCTCTGGCAGGAAATTACTGCTCACTCGAGTGTCAAGACATGCTCCCAGAAACTCCAAGGACTGGGAAGGCAAAAGCTGGCTCTTTTCCTGATTGATCACCCAGCCAAGATTTTCCAAAAAGGGCACCACTTGGGATGCCACATGAGATGTTTTTGACAGGGAATGGACTCAGATGAGCCAGTCATCTAGAAAGGGATGGACACAGATCCCTTGGTGCCGCAGCGCTGCAGCCACCACCACCATGACCTTTGAGAATGTCCTTGGGTGGTGGAGAGCCCGAAAGAAATGACAGTGAACTGATAATGAGAGTCAAGCACAGCAAAATGCAGATACTAGTGCTGCTCTGCCCATATTAGGATATGAAAATACACCTCAACCAGATCCAGAGAAGCCAAGAATTCCCCTCAGTGCACTGCTTGAATTACAGAGCATAAGGTTTCCATCCAAATGCGCAGAAGGTCCAGAATGGACTGGAAGGACCCTTCCTTCTTTGGCACCACAAAGTAGATGGAGTATCTGCCCCTGCCCTACTTGTCTGGGAGGGATGGGCACCACTGCTTTTAGACAAAGCAACTTGTCCAAGGTGGTCTGCGCCACGGCACCTTTGAATGCAGACCCACAAGGGGAAATGATGAAAGTATTAGGAATTGGCTCCTTGCTTTCTAGGACATAGCCAAATTTGAATGGTGTCTAGCACCCAGCGATCCTTGGTAGCCCAGGCCCATTCCTGAAAGAAGAAGCAAAGCCTGCCACCCACTAAAGGCACCAGGGAATGGGTGCCCAAACCTTCATTGTTTAACCCAGGAGGGCTTCCTCTAGAGGGGACCAAGTCTCTGGGTCCATATGCTCCATGAAAGTACCGAGCCTGAGGTCCTGAAGCAAATGGGAAGGCCAACAATGAGATGGATCAATACAATAACAGAAGCTATGGATGCCACTCTATCAATGATGAACTGCCTGACTGGAGATCGAATACATTTTGGGACAGTTAGCCAGGGAGGTCTCCATGAGTCGACACTGACTCGACGGCATGTAACAACAACAACAAGTGACGATATTCCCAAACCCTCAGGAATCCAGCCAGCATGCCCTAGGCCTAGGTGGTTGGGCGGAGCCTGATGAGAAGGGGCATTAGCCTGCTTTACAGGCCCCCTGGACCTGTTTTCCAGGAGGCAGTAAGATTTGTCTCACCTAGGCCCTTCACCAACTTCTCCAAATTGGTTCCAAACAGGAGCATCTCCTTTAAGGCTAGTTGAGCCAACTAGGCTTTGGAGGATGTGTCCACCACCCAGTCCCAGATCCACTGTGGTCAGGACACTGTGGTCAGGACACCATCCCTGGCTTCCAAACGTACCAGATCATACATGGCATCAGAAAGGAAGGCCGTAACTGACTCCAAGAGAGAAGTAGTATCCTCAGGTGGAAGAGACTGAATCCACTGGAGCACGGCTCAAGACATCAAGCTGGTATATACTCCCAGCTATAGAACAGCTACCGCCACAGCCAACTGACTCTTCAGCAAGGAATTAACCCTACAGTCCAGAACATCCTTAAGGCTGATCCGCCTTCCACAGGAATGGTGATCCATCTGGTAACTGCCATGAACTGTGCATCTATCTTGTGAATGTCAAAACCACTCTCCGTGCACCTCCTCTGGGAGACCATAGATATTCTTATAGACCCTTAACCCTTTAGGCAGGAAGTTGGGTGAGTCCCACTTGGACCGGATCATATCTTTAATCACCTCCAGCTAAAGAAGACAGTTGTGAATTTCTGCTCCCCTTGAACAAATAGGTGTACTTTCAGTTCCTGTTCTATGCCGGAAGCATCTGTCAAGTTCAAGGCAAATCTGAATGCCTAACTTATAAAATATTCATGTATGTAAAAAGGAGCTATCTGGTGTAAGGTATTGGGTACAAATATTACAGTGTGGAGGGGTTTCTATTGTTCTGTATTGTTTTGGAGTGTCAAAAAGTTAATCAAAATAAAGTTACAAAAATATAAATATTTCATGTCTATGAAGTTGTAACTTTGAATTGTCTTTTTAATTGTATCCCGCCTTGTACTCTGGAGAGGCAGATAATCAAGTCCAATAAACAAAAATACTGTATAAACAAAAATTTTTCTCTCTTCTTATCTTGCAAAACCAGAAATGTAACTATTACTAACAAACTATAATATAATTAACCTATCATAAATAAAGTGAGGATCATGGACCAAGAATGTTTTAGTTTTCTGGCAAGCTAAGCTGTCACCAAGAAGGTAAGTTGAATTAAGTTCGAGATTGGTTCTCAAAAAGTAACTTTTGGAACATGAGATGAAGACCCGTGAAGCAATTAATTATTTAGAACAACACCTCAAGAAGAAGGAGAAGAGGGCATCTGCAGAGCACTGACAGACAGAGCAAATCAATCAACGCCACAAACTAGAAGATGCCTGAAGAGACATAAGGAAATCAACATCTCTTTTCCATAATATAAACTTAGCCATCCACCCTTGTGGTAAAGGTCCATTTTGCGAGAAATACAAGTACTACACTATTTGATTAGAGCACTGCTTTCATATAATGTTCTTATTGCTTTGCTAAAAAGTTCTAAAATAACTTTAATATAGTAATGAAGATGTATGGGAGAGAGGGTACAGTAGATAGGTGTGCAGGTGGTTCTCTTCAGTCCTCCCAGCCAGGGGGTAAAGACTGAGGCAGAAATCTCATATTCTGGAGGTAAATGCATCATTGCATGGATAGTATTGATGACAGTGTTTCAGCTTCCAGAACCATGAGGTTTTACTAAGGCTGCTGAGCGTACAGGGTACCTGCCTATCAAAGAAAGGGTGAATTCTCTTCTGGAACAGACTGACTAACCTAATGAAGAGAGCTTTTAACTTAGACTGATTCATCTTTCTCCCTTTCAATCTGTTCAAAACTCAGCTGCACGGCTTATCTTCCACCAGTGTTGCTCTGCTTATGTAACCAGTCTTCTCGAGTTACTTCACTGGCTCCCTATCTGTTTCCGCATCCAGTTCAAACTTCTCCTACAAGTGCATTCATTCGGTGGCTCCTCACCAGCTTTCTTTTTTTTATCTCACGCTACACCCCTCCTCAGGAACTCTGCTCCTCTGGCAGATCCCTTTTATCTCTGTCCTTCTCTGCCACTGTCAACTCCAGACTCCATTCATTCCACCTTGATGCTCCATATGTCTGGAACAGACTGAGTCAGCTCCTTCTCTGGCCCTATTCAAGTCCAGGCTGAAGACCCACCTCTTTGAGGCTGCTTTTGGATCCTGATACTCCTCATTCTCTTGTCCGCTACATGTATATCTTTCCATACTCTAGCCCTAGTCCTGCAATGTTTTTTCATTTGATTAGATTATAAGCTCTGGTGAGCAGGGACTGTGTCTTACATCTATATGTACAACACTGCATACACCTTGTAGCACTATACAAATTAGTAGCAATTGATTGGATGGGTGGACAAAGCTCAGGTAAGTAAAAGCCCTCAGGTGAATAAAACATTAAGCAATTGTATAGAAACGCGGAAAAGGGTGACATCTGGAAAGCTATGGAGGTTATTTTAGAAGCTTCTGTGCATGTAAATATTGGAATTTACATAATCTACACATGTAGCTATACATAAATATGGATTTACAAGTTTAGATGCTTGGGAAGTAGAGAATCAAAGGGAGCATGTCATGGATGTGGTTGGAGCAGGCATAAAAATTATACAGTCAAACCTCGGTTTTCGTTGGCCCCGGTTTTCGTACGTTTCGGTTTTCGACGTCTTTTCTGACTGAGATGTTGTCTCGGTTATCGGATATCGCCTCGGTTTTCGTTGTGTTACTGAACAGCTGATGGTCCCAATAGTGGCTGGTGCTGCTCCTCCTATGGGCAAGGGCAGGAATGTGGACAAATTGCCAGCCTCCATGTGCCTCCCCAGTCCCGGCAGCACTACCCCCCGGACTCACCGATCGCGTGTTGAAGCGAAAGTCAGCTGAGCAAGAGTCAGAGTCAAGAGCCAAGGATTGCACAGAGAGGAAGGCCCCGATCTCTCCACCGCCTGCCTGTTCTCTGGAGCGCCCCCTCAGGCTCGGAGGTAGCAGGGTAGCTGTCAATGTAAGCAGGAGATGTTGCAGTGCCGTACAGTACAATATCTGTGTGTTTGCTGTCCTGTGGACGATCGGGCAGGTGAGAGAAGTGACAGGAGCTGGGTGTCTGGAACGGATTAATTGAATTTACATTATTTCCTATGGGAAATATTGCTTCGGTTTTCGTACATTTCGGTTTTAGTCAGTCTTCTTAGAACGGATTAATAATGAAAACCGAGGTTTGACTGTACATATATTTCCAGTTTTACAATGGAATATACATAAGCAAGCACAGATCTCGTAAGTGTTCATTTCAGCTAAGGCTGACTGCTTTTATTACTTGTTTCTTGTTTCTATCTCTCCTGTACTTTAACGAATATGACTGAGCTCCTGTCCTATCCAACCATTGTAGTTCTTTTCTAATTCTATCTTTACCTTGTTTTTAAATTGTAAACTGCTCTGCTGTGTCTTTATCGAAGGGTGGTCAAGCAAATCAAATAAACCATAGGGCTTAACACAAGAGATTGAGGGCATTTATATTCTTAATCCCGTTTTCTATTTTAGCTGTAGAAGAGAGGAAAACAACATTTTGTGGCTTCTCTCCTTAATTGGCCCTATATATATGTATTGTGTTCAGAGAGAGAGCCTCTTTCAATTGAAAGCAAGTTCTGCTACGAGGGGACATGGGATGAGGGTGAAGGGAGATAGATTCAGGAGTGACATGCGGAAATATTTCTTTACGGAAAAAGTAGTGAATCCGTGGAATAGTGTCCCAGTGGAGGTGGTAGAGATGAGGACAGTAACTGAATTCAAAAAAGCATGGGACCAACACAGAGGATCTCTAAAGGTAAAAAGGGGACTGTTGTAGTTGTTGATATGGAAGGACAGACTTGATAGGCCATGTGGTCTTTTTCAGTCATCTTATTTCTATGTTTCTATGTTTCTAAATGAGGCCACTATGGGGTAATTTTATAAAGAGCCACCTATTTTTATGTGGCAAGTATGTGCATGTTGGTATTCTGGTCACCTATGTGGAAAGTAGCCATTTAGGGTGAGTAACTGGCATGTTATAAGATGCCACTTAGCACAAAAATATGCATATTGTTTGTATCATTACTGCTACTACTAATCATTTGTATAGAGCTACAAGGTGTATACACCACTGTACATAAAGATGTAAGACACAGTCCCTGCTCATCAGAGCTTACAATCTAATCAAGAAGAAAGAAATATCGCAAAACTGGGGACTAGAATATGGTAAGATACACATAATTAATAAATGAGAGTGAGGGGCATCAGGATCCAAAAACAGCTTCAAAGAGATGGGTTTTTAGCCTGGATTTGAATAGGGCCAGAGAAGGAGCCCGATGCACCAATTTGTTCCAGGCATATGGAGCAGCAAGGTGGAATAGATGAAGTCTGGAGTTGGCAGTTGCAGAGAAAGGCACAGATACGAGGGATCTGCCAGAGGAGCAGGGTCCCGAGGAGGAGTGTAAAGTGAGATAAGAGAGGAAAGGTAGTGAGGAGCTGCAGAATGAATGCACTTGTAGGACAGTAGGAGAAGTTTGCACTGGATGTGGAAATGGATGCAAAGCTAGTGAAATGACATGAGAAGAGGGGTTACTTGAGCATAGTGGTACTGGCGGAAGATAAGCCGTGCAGATGAGTTTCGAACAGATTGAAGGGAGGAGCAGGTTACAATAGTCAAGACGGAAGGTGACTAGTGAGTGGATGAGTGTCTTAGTAGTGTGTATAGAAAAGAAGGGACAAGTTTTGCTGATGTTAGAGAAAGAAGCAATAGATTTTAGCTATCTTTTGGATGTGTGGAGAGAAAGAGAAAGTAGAGTCAAAGATGACCCCCCAAGGTTTCAAGCTGAAAAAACAGGGAGGAGTGCAGTGCTATCCACAGAAATAGAGAGGCGAGGAAGGGGAGAGGTGGGTTTAGAGGGAAAGATAAGGAGCTCAGTTTTGGCCATGTTCAGTTTCAGATGGCGGTGAGACATCCAGGCAGCAATGTCGGATAAGCAAGCAGAGATCTGGGCCAGGATTACTGGAGAGATTTCAGGCACAGTAAGGTAGATCTGAGAGTCGTCAGCATAAAGATGGTACTGAAAACCATCATGTGTACTTTCACAGTGGGCATGTACAAGGGTGGCGTGCCAGCACTTATATGGGAGGCTGCCAAATGATGGTGCTCTTTATTTCAAAATATATTTTTCTAAAATCATTGATTATGTTCCCTTCCATCTATTTATATTGGTATGATACAGACTTCCCTCACAGACAGGAGAAACAGACTTATTTAATGAATGGCATTTACATAATTGTCATGAGGGGAGATTTTCTACAAGGAGAACTCTTCCAGCATCTGGTAAAGGTACTAACATGGGAAGGAATGATACTAGAGGTGGTGCTTATGAATAGAGTCTGTCTGATGTTGTAATGGGTGATCATCTAGGATCCAGTGATCACCAGATTATGTGGTTCAGTATTAGGGCATGGACAGTGATGGTATGTTTAAAAGCAAGGTCCCTGGACTACAAGAAAAGTAACTACATTAAGATGGTGGAGCACCTGGATGGGAGCATCTAGAGTAAAAAAAAGCAGTGGTCAAAACTATAAAGAGATAATGTATGAGCAACAAACCAGTGTGTTAGGAAAGTAAATACAAGTAAGAGGAAAAAAGAGGCCACTGTGTTTTTCGAAAAAAGTAACTGAAAAGGTAAAAGTAAGAAAAAACAAAAAAGGTTAACATTTGTAAACTACAAGGGATCATAGAAAGAGGAAGACAGGCAAAAATATCTGGAAAACGTTAAGAAGCTGGGAAAGTAGTCAGGAAAGCAAAGATGCAAAAGAAAATAGCAAATACAGTAAATGGAGATCAAGACCTTTATTTAGGTGTTAATAAGATGAAAAAGTGCAAAAGTGGACTAATAAGGCTTGGGGTAAAGGGGAGGAATATACATATGCTGATGAGAAAAATGTGTTTGCTGAAGAAAGGCCTAGAGTAGGACCACAGAAAGTGGACATAAATAAGAATGAAAGTGAGGTAGACCTTGAATAAGTTTTAGAAATGTGTGTTTGTGAGGAGCCAGCTTAACTTAAAAAGACAGTGATGGGGCGGAGGGGATACATTCAAGAGCATTTAAGGAACTTAGAATTCTGGTAACCCTATTGTCTGACCTTTGAATGTTTCTTTAGAGTTGAGATTAACCACAGTGGATTGGAGGCAGGCAAATGTGATTCTTCACAAAAGTAAATCTAAAGGAGGAGGTTGGAAACTACAGGCTGGTTTGTTTGACCTCAGTGGTGAGCAAATTAATGGAATTGCTGCTAAAACAGAGGATAATGCCGTTTTTGAAATCCAATGGATTACAGGAACCGAGGCAGCATATTTTCACCAGAGGTAAGTTTTGTCAGGCAAATCTGATCATTTTCTTTGAGTGACCAGCAGAGTTGGATTGGAGGAGAGTGCTAGATGTGGTTACTTAAACTTTAGTGAGACTTTTCACATAGTTCAGCATAGAATGACATGTAAATGGTCCCTAAAGTGACTGGGTTAGAAACTGGTTGAGTGGGAAGCAACAAGGGGTAGTGGTAAATGGAGTTCACTCTGAAGAAAGTGGTGTTAACCAATGGTGTGCTGCAGTAATCAGTCCTTGAACAGGTTCTTTTCAACATTTTTATAATCATATTGTGGAAAAGTTATTGAGAAAGATTTAGAAGGTGTGGAAAACATGAGAAAGAATCTAGTGAAATGTAAGGAATGGTCTAGAATGTGGCAACTAAGATTTAATGCTAAAAATGCAGGATCATGCATCTGGGCTGCAAAAACCAAGAGAATTGCATAGTATAGAGGCTAACGTTCTGTGCAGAAATAAAGTGTGTGATCTGGGGGTGATGGTGGCAGATGGTTTCAAGTTGGCAAAGCAGATAGATAAGGTGACTTCAAAAGTCAACATGATGATGGGATACATAAGCAGAGGAATGGTCAGCAGATGCAGAAAAAATGAGATGATAGTACCTCTGCCTCTGTATAAAAGTATCTGGAGAGGTCTCATGTGGAGTACTCTGTGCAATTCAGAAGACTACAGCTTCAAAAGAAATAAACAGGATGGAGTCGGTCTAAAGGGAAGCTACTAAAATAACCAGTGGTCTTTGTCATAAAGCATAAGGAGGCTGAGTTATAGATCCAATATTTATACTTTGAAAGAAAGGATAAGGGAGTTATGATAGAGGCATTTAAATACCTCCATGATATAAACTCCACAAAAGGTGGGCCTTTTTCAATTGAAAGGAAGCTTGGAACAAGGGCTCATAGAATGAGGGTGAAAGGGGATAGACTCCAGAGGAATGGAAGGATCAGGTGTAGATGGGTATAGCATTTGAATTCAAGAAAGCATGGAACAATAGGAGTGGATCTCTCAGGAAGAGGAAGGGGTTGTAGAACTTAGTGGTCAGTGTGAATGGACAGACTGAATAGGTCATGTGGTCTTTTCTGCCATCATTTTTAAGTGTTTCTATGTTTCTGGTTCTTATTTCCTACCTATTTTTATTTGCTAATACAATAATACTGTATTCTATGAGGTTAAGACTCAGTGGTGCCTGTTTGCTAAAGCACTTAAAAATGAGTGTGCAGTAAAATTTATGCTAGTGCAGGCCCATACTAATGGTTGCCATATGCTAAAAACAGCACTACAGTAAAATAAATGTGCTGTGCTTAGTGCAGGTTGCAGAGGGACATGTGCAGCTTGTAGCAGAGATCGGACATGGCCACTGCTGACAACGTGCAGGACGTTATTATATGCTAGTTGTTATGACTGCGGATAGTGGTCTACACTTACCATCTCAAAGAGGGCAAGAGGTGGCGTTAAGTGCAGCTGCACTACTGACAGTCCAATAGCGCAGCTGCTACCCCAACATCCCCTCAAAAATAAGTTCATGTAGCAAATGCCAATGATATGTGTACCTTTCCAGACCATGATCCCTACCCTAGTCTATAACAATGCTCTATCACCCTGACCCAATCCTCCCTGCCTATAACAACCCCCCCAACATATTTCTCTCTCTGACAACCCTCCCCAGCCCCTCCCCCACTGCAACCCCCTGTGACACTTACCCCCATATTATCCCTGGTGTGTAGTGGAATGGGCAGGTGAGATCCCCCTTCGTGCCTACCCCATTGCTGCCTGGGTTGGAAATGGTGAATTTGACCCCTAGTAGTAATCTTGCAGATTGACCCCTAGAGTAGTACTACGAGATTATTGCTAAGGGTCAGATCTACCATTTGGAACCCAGATGGCAATGAGTCAGGAGCAAAGAGGGGCTGCACCCTGCCCTCTCCACTAGATACCAGGGATGTCATGGTAAGTGCCTGAGGAGCAGGGCGGGGGATGGGGGAGGGGTGATATGATATGGGCTGCTTGCTGTTGGAGGAGGAATGTGATGGGGAAACAGAGCCAGAGGAGTTGCAATGGAGAGAGTGATCAAATTGTAGGAGTGGGAAGATATTGTGACAAATAGGGGTAGGGATTGGGAGGTGGTATGGTATTGTGCTTGGCGTAGCGATCGGGGCAGTTGCAGATTGGGGCGGTGATATGGTATTGTGACAAATTGGGGGAGGGATTGGGGGGGGCATTGTATGGCATTGTGACGTATTATGGTAGGGACCGGGACGTGGGAGGGTGCACATGACATTGACACTTGCTGCCAGAACTTTTATTTGAGGGTTGGAAAGCATCAGGTCCCACATTACATGCATTGGCAGACAGTGTGGGTGCACCTGCGTTATCTGATGATACATATAAGGTGGTGTGCAGCAAGTATCTGTGCAGTAAATTTAGGGAAGAGGGTGAGTATGATCCCTGCATTTACCACACAAGCTTTACATCTACCGCACCTTAAGTTCTGCACTTGTGAAATGGCATTTTAGAAAGGATATTCAGTTGCAGTCTGGGATGTCCATGGCAAAATATCTGAGAGAACTCTGGGGACATTTACATTTCAGCCTGATTTTAGAAACATGGACATCCCCAAATGGATGGCTGCGGAAACGGCTTCTTGAATGATCCAGCTGGCGTTTTCCAGAAGGGGGACATCCATGTTCAGTGCATTGCAAACACTCAGATGTGTGGCAGCAGGTTGGTAATTTGTTTGGGGTTTGCATTTACTTGCAAGTTTCTTTGCCCAGGAAATATTGACAGTTATGATGAAAGCACATTGTGCTCTTCCCCCTGGTAGCATTGCTGCCATGAAATGAGCACTTTGCTACTCATTCATGGTGAGAAGCAGGTGTAGACATGGGTGCCTCAACAACAAGGGCCAGATGTACTTGTGCCATTTTGGACTCGCACCATGACCTACATCGCCATTGCTCTGCCCAGGCTACTCCTCTTGCATATCCCCATTCTATTTGAATGCCCTCACAACAGGGACGTCAATATACCCGATTTCTAAAAAAGCTCCAGGGATGCCCTTGTGAATTGGTCAAAAAGTGATGAAATGAATCTTACAATAAGAAGATTCTTCTAACAAAAATTCTCATTTTGTGACTGTAATGTATGGGAAGGTTTGTAAAATTTCAATATAGTGAGGTGTTTCATGATTCAATGCCCTATGTACCAAAATAAGTATAAAGTGGCTTCTTCTGCTGGAATGGGGGCTCAACAAATGGAGGTCCTTAATGTATCACAATTGCTGGAATCATCACAGGAATAACTTGTGGTTCCATCCACTTTCTCTTGTCTGATAAAGAATGGCTATTGAAGCTATTATTTCATAAATGGAACCTTCTGTTTTATGGGCTGTTGGTTCGTATTTACCCTGACTTGACAAGATATACCCAGCAGCGCCATACGGAATTTCTCTTGCTGTGCCCTAGGTTTCTGCAGCTGAGTGGGCTCTTTTATTTTAAGCATCCTTGTAATGCTTGGTGAAAAACCAATCTGTTTCGTAGATGTTTTATGAGCCCTCTCAGCTGCTAGCTTTTGTGAATGCCTGACGACTGGAAGCCTCTATTGGTTCCACTTTGGATGTGCCATGATTTAGTTATACCTGATATTTCGTCTAACCTTCTTGCTTGCTTTGTGGTGATGGTTTATTTTCTTATGTTTTGCCCCTCAGTTTGTGGACTAGGCTGAGCAATCACTGTCTATTTGCTGATTGTTTTTTTCTTTGAATGCATTTTCTCTATTTTTGCTCTACTTCTATATAAGGATGTTCTTGTAATTTACATGTAACTTACTTGGATCTAATTGTAAATTTCATAAAGATAAAATTTAAAAAAATGTATTTTATAAATCATGAACCATTTTAGGAGACAATGACAAACCTCTGACAATGTCTCTCATGAGAGACTTTTGTTGAAATTAAAAAGTCATGGGCGGTGTACTATTGTGGATCAGGAACTGGTTAAAAGTTAGAAACAGAGAGTATGGCTTAATGGCCAATTTTCCCAATGGAGAAAAGTGAATAGTAGAGTACCCCAGGGATCTGTGCTGGTCTGTTGCTTTTGAACAAATTCGCAAATGACCTTGAAATAGAAATAACGAGTGAGGTAATCAAATTTGTTGGTGAGACAAAATTATTCAAAGTTGTTAAAACCCAAGAGGATTGTGAGAAATTGTAAGAGGACCTTGATAAACTGGAAGACTCGGCATGCAAATGGCAGATGAAATTTAATATGGACAAGTGCAAAGTTATGCGCTTAGGGAAGACTAACCCAAACTGGTTACACCCAGGAAGAAGATTTAGGCGTCATCATGGTTTACACATTGAAACCCTACTACTACTGAGCCATTTGTATAGTGCTACAAGATGTAACAGTGCTGCACAGATATGTATGAGACAATCCCTGCTCACCAGAGTTTATAATCTTGTCAAGACAGACAACACAGTAGGTGTAGACAGGGATACATCTAGGGGGAATGGTAAGGAAATACAAAGGACATGAGGTGAGTCAAGATCCAAAAGCAGCCAGAGAAGACACCTGACATGCAGTTTGTTCTAGGCATAAGGAGCAGCGAGGTGAAAGGAGCGAAGTCTGGAGTTGGCAATAGAAGAGAAGAGCACAGATAATAGCAATTTTCTAGAAGAGTGGAGTTTCCAGGGAAGAGTGTAGGGAGGTATAAGAGAGGAAAGATGGTGAGGAGCTGCAGAGTGAATGCACTTATAGGTTAGCAGGAGAAGTAAGTTTGAACTGGATGCAGAAATGGATAGGGAGCCAATGAAGTGACTTGAGAAGAGGGATAATATGAGCATGATGAGGCTTGTGGAAGATTAGCTGTGCAGCAGAGTGTTGAACAGATTGAAGGGGAGAGAGATGATTCAGCGGGAGACAGCAAGGAGTAGGTTGTAATAGTCAAGACGGAGGTGATTAAGGAGTGGATAAGTGTTTTAGTAGTGTGTTCAGAAAGGAATGGACTGATTTTGTTGATGTTATAGAGAAAGAAACAGCAGGTCTTAGCTATCGGATGTGTGTGGAGAAAGAGAAAGAGGAGTCAAAGATGACCCCAAGGTTGTGTGCTGTGGAAAAAGGAGGAGTAGAAAGTTATCCACAGAGACTGAGAAAGGAGGAAGGGGAGAGGAGAGGAGGTTTTAGGGGGGAAAATAAGAAGCTCAGTTTTGGCCATGTTCAGTTTCAAGCAGCGGTGAGACATCCAAGCAGCAATGTCAGAAAGGCAGGAAGAGATCTGGGTCTGGATTGCCAGAGATTTCAGGTGTAGAGAGGTAGATCTGGGAGTCATCAACATAAAGATGGTAGTGAAAGCCATGAAAGAGATGAGTGCACCAAGGGACTGGATATAGAGAGAGAAAAGAAGTGAACCCAAGATAGATCCTTGGAGTACACCAACTGAGAGTGGGATAGCAGCAGAGTAGGATCCACCAGAACAAACACTGAAAGAGTGATGGGAGAGATAAGAGGAGAACAAGAATAGTACAGAGCCCTTAAAACCAAGCGAGGACAGGGTATCAAGGAGAAGGTTGTGTTCAACAGTGTCAAAAGCAGTAGAGAGGTCAAGAAGGATGAGGACTGAGTAAAGGCCATTGGATTTTGCCAGGAACAAATCACTGGAGACTTTGACAAGAGTCATTTCAGTAGAATGTAAAGAATGAAAGCCAGTTTGTAAAGGATTCAGGAGGACTTGAAAGGAGAGAAAGTCAAGGCAACGGTGGTGAGCCACACATTCAAATAGTTTAGAAATGAAGGGGAGGAGGGAGAAGGACAGGTAGGATCTAGTGTGGGTTTCTTGAGGAGAGGTGTAACTACAGCATGCTTGAAGGCTACAGGGCCAGTTGCAATGGAGAGCGATAGGTTGAAAATATGATGGATGGAAGGGACAATAATAGAAGAGAAGGTAGCGAGTTTGAAGGAGGAAACAAATTGTGTAATTTCCTCCTCAGAGATCACAGATAAGGAAGAGAGGGTAGCAGAGGTAGAGGGGGGGGAGTGAAGAGAGGAAGAAGGGGAGGGAGGGGAAGTAGCTGACTTTGTGGGAAATTGGAGGGCGATCTTGTGGATTTTGTCATGGAAATAGTCAGCCAGGGTTTGGGCAGAAAGGGAGGGAGAGGTCAGAGGCAGAGGCACCTTGAGGAGAGAGTTGAAAGTAGTAAAGAGATGGTGAGGGTCAGAGGCAAGAGAGTTAATCAGATGGACATAAATAGTCTTGCTTGGCAAGTGCTATAGCTGACTGGAAAGAGACAAGCATGAATTTGAAGAGAAGAAAGTCTGCAAGGGGGGCAGAATTTGAGCCAAGTATGCTCAACTGAAAGGGCACAGAAACATAGATAGCGGGTAGTGGAAGAAAGCCAAGACTGGGGTATAGTATGCCTTACAGGATGTGGCAAGGGCAGAGAGAGAGAGCATCCATAGCATAGGAGAGTGCAGTGTTATAGGGAGCTATTGCCTCATCAACAGACTCAGATGACATAGTGGAGGAAAGAGGAGAGAGCCAAAATATCTATAGCATGAAGATTTCTAAAGAAAGTGGAGGAGACAGGATGTGGTTGAGGTGGTGGGTGATGAAGTGAAGAGTGAAGCTTAGCAGGTGATGGTTGCATAAGGGAAGAACTGAGGTACAGAAGTTTGAGGGTAAACAATTAGAGCAAAATACAAGGTCAAGGCAGTGGCCATGCTGGTGAGTGGGGGCAATAGAGCAAAGCTGGAGGTCGAATGAGGAGGTAACGGAAAGCTTTAAAGCATTAGGATCAGAGGGGTTATCAGAATAAGAGTGGGGGAAGAGGAATCCAGAAAGAAGGAAAGTGACAAGTCAAAGTCAGTGAGAAAGGTCAAGGTGGACTTGTCAGGAGGTCAATAAATAACAGCTACCCAGAGAGGCAGTGGAGTGAAAAGGCGGATGGAGTGGACTGCAAAGGAGGGAAAGGAGTGAGACTGAGGCAGCAGGAGGGATTGGAATTGACAGGAAGGAGAAAGCAGAAGCCCAACACCACCACCAGGGCCAGTGGGATGAGGCGTGTGGGAGAACTGATAACCTCTATGACAGAGAGCAGTGACTGACGCCATGTCTTCTGAGAGGAGCCAGATCTCAGTTACCCTCCACCCAGTGTGCAGCGGCAACCAAGAAGGCAAATAGAATGCTAGGAATCATAAGGAAAGGAATGGAGAATAAAACAAAGGTTGTTCCATGGTGTGACCGCACCTTGAGTATTGTGTGCAGTTCTGGTCACCATATCTTAAAAAGGATATAATGGAATTAGACAAGGTACATAGAAGAGCAACCAAAATGGTAAAGGGGTTGGAAGGATACATCTATAAAGAGAGGCTAAAAAGGTTAGGGCTCTTCAACCTGGAAAAGAGACGGCTGAGGGGAAATATGATAGAGGTCTATAAATTAATGAATGGAGTGGAACAGATAAATGTAGATCAATTGTTTACACCATCAAAAAGAAGAAAGACTGGTGGATATGCAATGAAGCTACAGTGTAACCCGTTTAAGACTAATAAGAGAAAATATTTTTTCACTCAATGCATAATCAAACTCTGGAATTCATTACCGGAGGATGTAGTAAAAGCTGTTAGTGTAACTGGGTTTAAAAAAAAGTTTGGACAAGTTCCTGGAGGAAAGGTCCATAAACCATTATTAAAGAGGACCCAGGAAATTCACTGCTTGCCCCAGTATGAGCATTGTGGAACCTGTGTATCTTTTTGGGAAACTGCCAGGTAATTGTGACCTGGATTGGTCTCTGTTGGAAAGAGGATACTGGGCTTGATGGATCTTGGTCTGACCCAGTATGGCATTTCTTATGTTCTTATAACTAATTTATTTTTTAGGTCCAATTTCTGTTCCCTACCATGAAATAGCACACACTGCAGTTCAGTATAAGGGGTCACCCTCATTGAATCCACTCATTGGCTGAAACACATATGTTTAATGCCATGCATTCTTTATGAGATTTTAATCAGGGATAAAAGGCTTCATATTTTTCATAACAAGAAAACTGAAAGTAATTAATTCTGTTTTCCCTCCTGTCACTGGCTAAACTAAACGCTGACAGGATTCATTAGTGGAACGTCTGCTGTAAACTGAAGTATATCATAATACTGGCAATGTACAGTCCTAAATAAAAAAGATAGGACTCGGCGGTGTACACATTTTCTTTTCTTTTATCCTTAGCTTAGATGTCTTCTGAAGAAGAGAGCTACATGGTTTCACAACTGCAGAAAAAACGTTATATGCTGGTCGATTTAAATGTATTAAAAGCTACAAAAAACTGTGTTTTCTCAGTATCCATACAGGTATAAAAACTTTGCAAACACACACAATATCACTGTCACTTTGCCTTTGATATTCATCTTTTGCAGTACATACAAGTGCCTAATTTGCACTGTTTTTGCAGTAATTGCCAAAAATAACATACAGTGACTGCAAAAATGATTATTAGCCATTGGGGTGTCCAAACAGATTCCCCTTGAGTTCATGCAAACATTTTTGTAATATGTATTAACTGAATTGCAGATAACAAGATGCAGTTAGCAATGCCTCTTGAGATGGTGTTATCTGCACCAAACTATCTGCCACATTAACAGTTAATGCACAGTAACTAACTTTTTATGAACTGTAACAAGCATTTCTTGCCACCTTCCAAGTTAAGTGGTTAATGAGGAAATTACTGAGCACTAACTACTAAGGCAGTGCTTTAACTGTCAGTATGGGCCCGATTCTAAGAGGCAGATAGCGGGACAGCACATCCTGCTGAGATGTGCTACCCCACTTTCTACCTTACGGTATTCCGTCTCCATCCCCCTCTGCATGCACTGAGCTGATGTGTGTGCTGCGGGGGATGGAGGTGTGATGGTGTGGAGAGAGGGCGGAGTTTGGGCGGGCCAACCCCCGGATGTACAAGACCGATTCCAGTGATGGCCTTGTAATCCATAGATTGCCAGGGGGACGCCCTGCTTCTTTCACCTCTGAAGTAGAATAAGCATGGGGTACCCCCCCAAAATAGCCACCAGCCCCCCTCCCCCCGGATCAGCAAGCAGCACACAGTGGGTCCCCACCACCCGATCCGGGTACCGGCTGCCCCCATCAGGGGTCGGGTGGCAGGATGATGGGAGTTAGGGATATGGCAGGCTGGCTGTGAGGTGGTGTGGGCATCTCCTGGTAGCCGCAGCACATGCTGGGCCATCCCCATGCCCTATTCTGAATGCCGCAGGAACGTTTTGCTCCCGCCTTTCAGAATCAGGTCCAAATGGGCCCATCCTACTCAGGGCCTTCAAAACGGCCCGGATGTACCCCTTCCTGAATTGGGCTCCACGAGCTTATACTGTTAGTGTGCAGTCATTCCCACATTAAACAGCTAATGCAGCTACAGTAAGTAGATAGGGGCCATAATCTTTTATTAATAAAAGTTTAGACAGAACTAGTGCTTCTGTATGTATTGGCATTCTCAACATTTGCACACCTAACAAAAATAGGACTTCATGTTGACCATGAGCAGTATGAAAGTACAACAGGCAAACAATCAGGTCAATGTCTGGTGACTATGCTTATACAAAACTTATGCTTATACAAAGAGACATGCTCATATTAATGGTTTATTAAACAACTGTGGGTTTTTGGGTTGAATTGTTTTTGTTCCGCTATGCTACATTTGTTCTACAGTCATGAGACTTAAATATGCATCCATTAGCATGCATTCCATTGCTAACTTTGCTAGGACTAGCCCAGTGGTTTACTTCTAGTTTAATGTTGATATCATGTGCTATGATACTTGCTACATTAGAAGTAATCCAACCTAAACCTAAAAGTGCACATCAACAAAATCACTAGAAATGCTTATTACAAAATGGCTAGGCAGACTCAAACCTCTCCTCAGCCAGGACCACTTCCACACAGTATTTCAAGCTATCATTTTTCCATTACTTGACTACTGCAACTCTATCCTCAATGGTCTCCCGAAACAAACTATCAAGCCATTACAATTGGCACAAAATATGGCTGTCCAAATCATTGCTGGCCCTACAAAATCTGACCATTTAAGACCTATCTTACACTTGCTCCACTGACTCGCAATCACCTCGCGGATCAGATTCACAGCAGTATTGACCATCCTCAAAATCAAACAAAACCTCTCAGTGCTCACGCTCCAGGAACTAATTAGCACCCAACCCAACAACAGACCATGAAGACAATGGAACAGTGGCAGCATCCAAACACCCAGTGTATTCACCAAAGCAAACTCCACGACCAAAAGAACCTTATCGTTAGCAGCACCTGCCATCTGGAACTCCCTTCCTGAAGCACTGAGATTCACCACAGACTTAAAAGACTTCCAAAAAAAGCTGAAAACATTCCTCTTCATAGAACACTTCAATGACTTAACACTGTAATCCACTCCCAAAACACTCATCAAGCCTAAACATTCCCCCCCCCCCCAACGCTCTGATCAATCAATGCAGAAATGTTAAAATGTATATAAATTATGCTTCCAAGCATGTTCCGCATGCCACCCCTACCTATTCCATGAGTTCTTTGTAAAATTGTTGAGTTCTACTGTAAACTGCTTTGATTTTTTATGATAAGGCGGTATAACTTGTTAAATAAATAAAAATAAATAAGTGCTATTGAGTTTAAAATGTCAACTCATGGCAACCCTGTGTTCAGCCTTCAATCAGGTGGCCAGTTGTTGATAGAGTGGCATCCATAGCTGCGGTTATTTTATCGATCCATTTCATTGCTGCCTTCCTCTTTTGTATTGACTTTCAACCTTGCCAAGCATGAAGTCTCTCCAATGAAAGTCAAAGTCTTGTCATTCAAGCTTCTAAGGAAAGTTTAGGTTTGATTTCCTCTAGTGCCGACTGGTTTGTTCTTTGGGCAGTCTATGATATACACAGTATTCTTCGCCAGCACCATAATACAAAGGCATCAGTCTTTCTACTTTATTATCCAGCTTTCACATCCATTGATGTTATTGAAAATACCGTGGTTTGGACAAGTCAAATCGTTATATGCATCTGTCCAGGAAGATCAGGCTGTATGTTCGTGGCCATGATGCTTCCAGGCAGGAAAAATAATGTTATTTCTTCCAGGAATAATACAGCTTATAAAGTTTGATGCAAACTGTGTTATTCTATTTGCCTAATAGCGAGGTGTTTTGCATGTATTTTCATGCTTTGCTTCTCATTGTCATGCAATGTGCATTGCCTTAAACGAATCTGTGTTACGGTAAAATAATGTGCATTATTCTCTTAACGCACATTAATAACTTCCCCTTAACCAGAAGTAAACTGCTGCACTGAGGTTAGCATAGTTCATTACATCAAGCCTTATGTATTTTGTAAGTACCTATATGCTTTTAATGACTTGGCAAAAACAAGATAAGTAAATATGATCCATAAAAATTCATCTCTTGATATTGAATATTGACACATATCATTTACCATTTTTATTCATCTCCGCATATCCAAAGTTATTTTTCAGATATCAAGATTGCTGTTTTCTCCAGGCTGGGTAAAGGCCTGAGAGGTATCATATGCATTTCTGTCCTCTCCAAGAGACAATAACCAACTGGACCACACTACAGCTCAAAACCAGCTTTTAACATGACTTCCATAGCAGGGTGACCTGCTTTCAGCTAACCTTTATTTTGAGACAGGTAGCTAACAAAATATAGGGGCTTGTTTACAAAGCTGTAGTAGCGGTTTCCGAGCCACGGCTTTGTAAACAAGCCCCATAGTATAGGAAACAATTCAATCTCTGCATCTACAATAATTGCTGAAAAACTCCAACTGCAAATTCAAACAAGCAATGTTAAATGCAATTACTGTAAGAGCCAGATAAAGAAGACCAACACAAAAAGTCTCAAGTCAGTTCAGTTTTTGTCTACATATTTCTGTTTTAATTTGTGGCCATTTATTCTGAATTTAGTGAGGGTTTTTCTGTTTTCTATGTGGGTGACCAATGAAGGTATTCTGCTAATGCAAAGGATCTCGGGGGGCGGAGCCTGATGTCCAGCGGGATGGTCGCATAACGCTGAGGCTCCCGAGAGGCCTACTCAGAATCCTGAATTAACACCGTACATACTTGGAACTTCTACTCTGATCTTGCCGGGGCACATTGGTGAGATGGCGGGGACCAAACCCACGCGCTTGGAATTTGGATCTCCAGCGGCTTCTCACGGCAAACGTTCCAAAACTGAACCTCCGTCTCCGCAGAAGGGGCTGGCCTTGCGCGAGGGCCCCAAAATGCAGCAGGAAATCCTCGCAGAGATTAGAGGGGTCAAAAACCTCGTGCAGTCAAACGGTGAAGCACTCCGAGCGCTGCGGGAAGATTTTGGTGTGCTGCAAAGCAAGCTAGAAGGGCTTTCTTCGCGTCAGGACAAAATGGAGAGCATATTGGACTCCCATGCGGCCCGGTTGTCCAAACTCGACAAAGTTGAACGTCAGGTGCGGGCCTTGCAGAAAGAAGTGGAAGATGGCAATAATAGAGCGCGCCGCAACAACATACGACTCATGGGCATACCGGAGGGAGCGGAATCGGGAGACATGAAAGAGTTTTTATGCAAAATCCTCCCTTCCCTGCTCCAAATCACCTTTACCAACGATTTGGAGATCGATCGCGCTCATCGTGTACCCACAAGCATAACGCTCAACAGGAAGACCCCGCGGCCTATCATCTTTCGACTTTTGAGATATCAACATGTTGAGCAAATTCTAAATGCCTCTCGGGCAAAGGGCCATATGGAGTTTGAGAGCCACAAGATCTCCTTCTACCCCGACTTGGCTAAACCCACGGTCGACCGCCGAAAGCGCTTTCTGGAATTCCGGCCGAGGCTTCAACAACTACAAGCACGCTATGGCCTGATGTACCCGGCCAAGCTCCGAGTCACGCTTCACAATCAGACAAGAACATTTGAGGACCCTGACCTACTAGCGGAGTTTTTGGATTCCAAAGAAGTCGACTTGATGCGCTGACTTCCAGAATATTCCTGCAAGTATTCTCATATTCGCTGTACCTGCCATATTGGATCTGCCGCAGCCCAGCAAAGAGTCTGGCGAGGGCGGTTTGGTGCCTTACTTTTGATGATATCTGTGACCCGACTCCATCTACCCACAGTAGCCTCGATGAGTATCAGAGACAGTGTTAATTATGGACTCTGGTGTTTCTTTTCCTTTTTTCATGTCTTTCTATTTCCTCTCTAGGGCCTCCTCCCGCAGACATATGGTCGCCATATTCTTTGGGGGTTTTGCTTCTTCTCTAAGATACTTTGGTACATACTTTTCCATATGGGGTGTATTAGCCAGAATACTCGGTGATTATGTCATTGTTGCACAGATTCTGATTATGTTGTATGTTTTCAAGCGCCCTCACTCAAAATGTCTATTACTGATTGATGGCCCAATGTGAAGATGTCTATGAAGAAAGGCTAAAAAGGTTGGGGCTCTTTAACCTGGAAAAGAGACGGCTGAGGGGAGATATGATAGAAGTCTATAAATTAATGAACGGAGTGGAACGGGTAAACGTAGATCGATTGTTTACCTTATCAGAATATAGAAAGACTAGGGGACATGCAATGAAGCTACAGGGTAAACTATTTAAGACTAATAAAAGAAAATATTTTTTCACTCAACGTGTAATCAAACTCTGGAATTTGTTACCGGAGGATGTAGTAAAGGCTGTTAGTGTAGCTGGGTTTAAAAAAGGTTTGGACAAGTTCCTGGAGGAAAGGTCCATAAACCATTATTAAGAAGGGACCCAGGATATCAATGCTTGAACCAATACAAGCATTGTGGAACCTGTGTCCCTTGGGGAAACTGCTAGGTACGTATGACCTAGATTGGCCACTGTTGGAAACAGAATACTGGGCTTGATGGACCTTGGTCTGACCCAGTATGGCATATCTT
Organism: Ichthyophis bannanicus; assembly: GCA_033557465.1. Lineage (NCBI taxonomy): Eukaryota > Metazoa > Chordata > Amphibia > Gymnophiona > Ichthyophiidae > Ichthyophis > Ichthyophis bannanicus. The sequence goes on from CM066035.1 coordinate 103,816,879, forward strand.
ATGTTCTTATGTTCTTATGTAAGCTTTTCTCATTGAACGTAAAAGGAATCAATAATCCGATAAAACGGAAGAAAATCCTAAGCTACCTAAGTCAGGAAGCTGCGGATCTGATTTTTCTCCAAGAAACGCATTTAAATTCGAAGGAAACTCTTAAACTCAATATTAAACCTTACATGGTGGCCGCCTATTCCCCAGCCGTTTCTAAGAAATGTGGGGTTGCCATACTGGTTAGGAAATCTTTGCATGCTACTATTATTGCGACTAGTTCAGATACAGAAGGTAGATGGTCCAGAGTTTACCTCAAGATAGGTAGCCTTGAAGTTACATGTATATGCCTTTACGCTCCTAATGTAGATGACCCTGCCTTTTTTGCTACCATTGCTCAGGTTGCGCAGGCCTCTGCTGATACTTCATTGATAATTGGGGGGGATTTCAATCTAGCCCTTGATCCCCTGATTGACAAACAGCCGCCTAGGACAAGTTGTCCCCCCAAGAGTCACACCACGCTTACCTCCCTGATCAAAGATCTTGCTTTAGTTGATCTATGGAGGTTGCTACACCCCAATGAGCTTGACTTCACCTTCTTCTATCTTACACCTTCACGAACCTCTCTCTTGGAAGATCGTGGGACTCCGCTCTGTGGCGGAGGTCCCCTCTCTTCCTAAGAAGGGTCGCTTTCTCCTTGATTTCATGCTGGGTATAGCCATATGATTAATCACGAGGAATTGGAAGGATAGCTCTCGACTTACTGTCAATGAATGGTGGAACCTCGTCTGCTTATATAGTAAATATGAGCAGATACCTCGGAGAGCTATTCCTCATACCCAACCTCACTCTCGCTTGTCTAAATGGCAGATGCTTAATGATTATGTACAATCTGCTTATTGCTCCAACATGCCTGTATAATGTGCACTCATCATGTTTCAGATCACCGTTAGGTTTTGTAACACAATAATGTAAGTACACGCCCGCTTCGGGAATGCTTAGTTTTCTAGAGAAGAAGCAGGGGGGAGGGGGGTGGTAGGGGTTTACTTTGGTGTATGTATTACACTTTATGTATCTGTCTTTTAGCTGTATGTCTTCCTTTTCCTTTGTTGTTATAAAACGAAAATAAAGAATTTAAAAAAAAAAAAAAGGATCTCAAAACAGTCCTTGGGACACACCTCACTAGTCTGGCTTTCAGGATATCCACAATAATGAGACTGGCTAAGGGGGGTATTTTAAAAGCTCTTTTCGTAAGTTGGATGTCTGAAAATGGGCTCGTAACCATGCAAATCACGGCGACGTCTCTGTTGCCATTTTAGAAAGCTGGGTATATATTTATAGCAGGGGAGTGTGGTGGAGGTGTGCCCTGGGCAGAGATAGGAGATGTTTGTGCCGGTCTGAATTCCCACTGTGACGTGCATGCCTATCCCCGCTCCTGACCATGAATAAAAAGTGCTAGTTTCATGGCTGCGATGTTTTCAGGGGGAATGACAAAATGCACTTTCATCGCAATGCTTAATATTTCCGGGCTGAAGAAATCTGCAAGTAAATACACACTTCAGACATATTACTGGCCTGGCACTGCATGTCCGAGTATCTGAAATGGTAGGGCAGGATGTGACTCTTCTGAACTGCTCAGGCTGGGACGTCAAAGTATTTGGTTCTACAAGCATGCAATTTGGGGATACCAACATTTATGAAATGACCTGTCTGTGCACATAATCAGTCTTGCTATTGGCACAGGACCTATCTCCAGAATCGGTTACTGGGATGTTCGTATTTTTGGGATGGAGATAGAGCGATTTCAGACGCACTTAGACGTGCCTCTCTTCGCACTGCCATGTTCTGCCCAATTCATCCTAGACATCCCTTCTAAGATACCATGTCATGTGCGTCCCAAGGACTGTTGTTATATAGTCTAACTTCCTCTGTTTTCCCAATAAAGGATTGGGAAATATAAAATTTGGATTTTTTAAACCTGTTTTTCCATATGCTCATGGTAGCTTACGGCATTTATAGAATTCAGGTATATAAGTCCATTCTTCAAAGCGTTCATATCTAATTTGACAAATGAGGCAAGTGATTTGCCCAAGGTCGCCAAGAGCATCAAAAGAGGATATAGGATTTTAACTCTGATGTCCCTGGTTCTCAGACCATAGCTTTAAACACAATGGGCCCGATTCAGAGAGGCGACTTGCGGGGCTGCACCTTCCAGTGGCCAGAGCATCAGTACGGGGAGAGCCAGTGGGGGGGGGGGCAGGAGGGGCAGAGTGAGGGCAGAGCGGAGGTGGACCAAGGCAGCAGGATGTACAGGGACGATTCTGGTCACAGCCTTGTAAGTCCTGTGGGGTCAAGGGAAACATACTGCTTATTCCACCACTTTCCCTTTCAAATGCGGATACTTTTAGGATGGGTAATTTTGAAAAAGCCCTTCTACCTTGAAGGTGGAATAAGCATCATAAACCGGGCGATCAGAGCCAAAACACCCCCAGAGGCCGGGGACAGGTGCAGGTAGGTCCCTGCTGCCCAATCCTGGCCCCAGCTACTCAGCTTTGGATCAAAAGGTGGAGAATAAGATTGTCGGCACCGCAGGAGTTGGAGGAGCCTGCAGGGAGGATGTCCCCACTGGTCTGCAGGGGCATGCTGGGCCATCTCAGGCCCTGATTTTGTATGCCGTGGGAATGTTTTGCTCCCGTGTTACAGAATAAGGTCCTAACGTGCCATCCTGCTCAGGGCTGTATGGACAGCTTGGACATGCCCCTTTCTGAATCAGGCTCTAAGTCACTCCTTTTCCCTTCTGGGAAGAATAGTAATTATGTTCTAAACTCTAATGTAATATTTGTATTGCTGCTGTTTCAGTTCTGGGAGTTAGTGCTGTTTTGCAAAGGCAGGTTTGCTGTACACATTCTGAGATACTTTTCGGCAGCATTTTGTGTTTCTTCACATTCACAATATATCTGTAATAGAGAGAGTTTGTGTATGGCAGTAAAGGGAAATATCTAGTCAACTATCACTTTCAGAGACTGTTGTTGTTAAATGCCATTGAGTTGATGCCAACTCCCAGCAGTAGTTTCCCTTACTGTATCGATTGGGTTTCTTGGCAAGATGCAACCAAAAGTAAACTGCCAGGCTTTTCTTCCATGCAGTAAGTCTACAGCACCTGGTATTCCATCATGGCCTCATATCCATGTACTAATGAGGCCCAACCCTGCTTAGCATCTAAGACTGGGCTCACTCAACGTGGCATGGCCATAGTTACTTTCATCTAACGAAGGATGGATTTCTCTTAATTAGAAATGTTATATTTCTAGATTTACTTTTATAATCAGAGGTGATCCATTCAGCCACTGTCATGATTTCTAAAACATATTCAAACTGCATATATCAAATATGAAAGCAATTGTCCAAAATATATTTTGCTGGAAAGTATGCAGATACTTTTACCCATGGGCTTTTCTCCATACTTTCCCTTTGAAATGCAGATACTTTTAGGATGGGCAATTTTGAAAAAGCCCTTTTACAAAGATTAATCCATAATTAACCATGCAAATAGCTTAACTCTTGCCATAGAGGGTTAAGCGGTTTTCCCAAGGCCACTAGGAGTTCTAGTGAAAGTTGAACCCTGGTCTCGATGGCCACTACTCTGGCCACTAGGCTACTTCTCCACTCAGTACTGCATGCCATCTGGCCATCTTGAGCCATAGAGGCAGGGCAGCACGTAAGTTGGAGGATTAAGCAGTACAAGGAAGAGGGAGAGGCAATGTTCATCTATCATTTTTGACAGGTCCATTCCAGCTAGTAATCAAATAAAAACGGGCCTGACCAGTAGTTGAACTAGTTTCTATAAAAGTCAATATATTTTCTGTCAATGCTAGAAAACCAGATTTTTTTATACTGTGCTATATAACTCAAAATGTTTCTACTCGGCTTCAGCCCAGCTCTGTTACTATATTTTTGTCTATGTCTCCAAATACATATTTTACACAATTTGTAGGTAAATTCTGATGCCTTGCCTTTTCCACTTAAACAATGTTATCAGTTCTCAGCAGCTGGACTTATTTGGGATTCTTCTATTCTCCAAATGCTATCTCCCTTTTGCCTTTTTTCTAATCTTCTTACACAGGCATAAGAGACCGAGGTAAAATATGTTTGTACTTGCCTATTCAAAGCATGATAGAATGACGCCAGATGAAGGAAATGTGGTGCTTTTGTCATAAAATTTAACATAAGGCTCTACTAATTACCTGCAGGCCCATTTTATTCCTATATGCCCTGTGGCATATAGCATGCCTATCAGATCCTCCAAATCAACTACTCAGATAAGCATGACATTGCAGCCAGATCTCAGTTTGTAGGAGAGTATCCATTAAGCTGGTCAAACTATTTGTGAGTGGGAAAGGGGGTAGGGAATTGGTTTAGTAGCTGAGTGGAGGGACAGGTATTTGTATGGAGATGAATTGATAGAGTGTTAAGGAACAAAGGGACGAAAGAAGGGCTTGGTAAGTAAGGAAACTTCAGCCATTTCTTTGCTCGCTTATTTTCTGTGCACCCTTTAATTGTGAGTATATCCCAACATGTTAATTTTTAAAAAAAACCTCCCCCTTAAGCCAATTCAATAGCTGTACTTTTTACATTATATATATTTTAATTCAATGTCCTAGAGGTGTGACACGTGATGGTGTGATACCTTCATAGAGTTTTAATGAGAGACAGCAGGGTTGGCCTAAGCACCAGTAATGCCCTGTGTGAACACCCGAAAGTGTGACATACCTGGCTGGGGAGGGAGGTCTCCACCCACCCTGTCTGAAGCACTGAGGGCAATGATGCCTTCTCCAAAGCTATGACAGGGTTATCCCCCACACGATGCAAGGTCAGCTGTCCCAGGATAAACCCCAGAAGACTCACAGCCATATAAGATAAAATTTTCCTTATGGCAGATCAACTCCACTTGGTGCATCCTAGAATACACCATGCAGGGCCAGGTGCTGCCATTTTTCAAGATGGCAGCATAGAGGTAGAGGCATAAGGGCATCACTCCCACCCCTTGACTTTAAAGGTATGGGGAGGTAGAACTTCCCAGGAAGGTTCAAGGAGGTGCTGACTAGGGGCAACTAAGCCACCAGGTAGTTTTATTGGTATGGGGGGTGGGAACTAGGGGCCACTAGACCACCAGGGCATTTCTTTGGTTCAGAGAGGTGGGAGGTAAGGGCCTCCAGGTAATTCTGTTGGTTTTGGGAAGTTGGTGTCAATCTGGAGGGTCTTTTGGCTTCCATTGCATCTTTATACCTGCTTCCAGCATTAAAATAAAAGTAAAAAAAGAACCAGAACTACATTTCAGTGCAGTTTTACATCAGGAGCGATTAATGATTCAGTATTTTGCATGTGATTAGCATGCCCAATGCGCTCATCATTAGCATAGTGCTTTTGCTGGTGATTCACATGATAACTTGCTTTCTGCATTGATGAGCAAGACTAGCATGGGAAGATCCCTGGCACTGTGCTAGAGCACTGAGCAGCCTTTCTGCATTGGCCACTTAGATTGCAAGCCCTCCAGAGACAGGAAAATACCTACTGTACATGAATGAAACTCACCCTGAGCTTCTGAGAAAGCATTTTAGATTGGAATTAGCTCATGCCTATCTGGACAGCAAAACTGCAAAAAAAAAAAATAATAAAAGTTAGGACTAATTTTTTTTGTACCCTATCTTTATGTGTCAGGTAAGGTTTGCCTCTTTGCAGATGATACCAAAATCTGCAATAGAGAAGACCTCCAGGAAGGTGTAGATAACATAAGGAGCGATCTAGCAAAGTTTGAAGAATGATTGAGAATTTGGCAGCTGAGAATTAATACTAAAAAATACAGAAGTTCCAAGGGAGTGCTACAGTATAGAAGGTGAAGTATTTCTGTCTATGAAAGAAGATCAAGATCTGGGGGTAATTGTTTCTGATATCTTAAGGTGGCTAAACAGGTAGAAAAGGCAACAGCAAAAGCCAGAAGGATGCTTGGCAGCATAGGGAGAGGAATGGCCAGCAGAAAGAAAGAGGTGATAGTATAAGTCTTTCTAAGTCTTTAGTGAGACCTCATTTGGAGTATGGCGTGCAATTCTGGAGACCACACCTTCAAAAGGATATAAATAGGATGGAGTCAGTACAGTGGCTAGCTACCAAAATGGTCAGTGATCTTGTTCATAAGGCATATGGAGACAGACTTAAAGATATATATATATATAGATATATAGATATATATATATAGATATATATATATATATATAAAATATATATATATATATATATATATTGTGATGCAGCAGACCAGTGGGGAACATAGTTCCACCCAGACTCAGTAGCTGCGCTAAAGGAGTGGGTGGAAGTTTGATAAAGTGAGTCCCTATGATTAATGAATCAGTAGAGCCTGGGGTTGCCTGATGGGAAGTGCAATAGCCTCTGCACCAACAACTTATCAAGATCTGTACTTGGCTAGGGAACCCAAATACTGATCTACTTTCTTATGGATAAACACAGGCAGTACTAATCAATCCCCTAGCTCTCAGTGGACCAAGTCAGTGTTACAGGATTTTGGGGATGCCGGTAGTGAAGTAGCATCCCTGCAAGAGATTGATTTTTGAACCCTACCTCTGTCAGAGAACTGGAAGCACCATTATTGGGTGAACCCAGGAAACTCCCAAGGATTTACAACTGACAAAAGAAGTTCATTCAGATATACCATTGCTGGTTAAACAGTTTCCAATGGGCCTGTCATGTGTCTACTACTACCCAGCTCTAATTTGCTGTCTCGGTAAAGAGTGTTTCTGCTGCTTCATTTGATTTCTGCTCTATAACCTGGTTACTGATCCAAGTCCAGCACCTGTTCTACGCCTGGTTCCTGCTTCACCCTGCCATGGGACTAGCTTCTCCACCATGCATCTGCCCAGGATATGCCCTAATAGCTTCAACCAGCCCACACTCAGAGGCTAGGTCAGAATGGAGTCAGCCACAGAGACTCCAAGATACCTTGTCAAGGCCTTGCAAACCATGTAGGATTGACTCCAGGACCTGCAGCACAGGGTGGATGCTCTCCATCTTTCTGGATTGGAGCAAAACAACAGGCTACCTTGCTCTGGGAACTGGGCACATCCTTGCCAGATAAATTTGATGGCTCTCATGAAGAACTGCAGGGTTTCATATGTAGTGCAAACTATGGGTCTGACTCCATCAAAGTAAGATTCTTAATTAGCTTACTCGCCAAGAAAGCCCTAGCATTGGCAACTCCCTTAATGGAACAGAACAGTACTATCCTGGACAACATGGAACACTTTCTGGCTGCCATTTCCCATACTTTTGGGGAACCATACTGAGTTCAATTGGCAGAAAATAGCATGATGACCCTCCACTAGGACTGAGCAGATGGACAGTGATGGTGTATGCTACAGAGTTCCAGCACTGGACCAATAACTTTGAATGGAATGAGCTGGCTCTATGCCCATTTCTAGCTACTCCAATTAAACATGAGTTGGCACAGTTGGATCCTCCAGTTCATCTGGAAGAATTTTTCATGCTATGTGTTCACATAGAAAGGCACTTATCGGAACATATCCTGGAGAGATGTGCCAAGAAGATTGAACCAAGTCACATAACTCTTCCTCCAAAATGACTACCATCACCAGAAAAGCCCATGGTAATGGGTGCTATGAGGCGGCGCCTGCCAGCAGAGGAAAAGGAAAGATTATGCCAGGAAGGACTCTGCCACTTTTATGGCCTGCCTGGGCATCTGCAAAATGCCTGCAGGAGCAAGCCTCAGAACCATGAACAGTTCCAGGTTTTGCCAATCTACCTATCTTCACATCTAATACCATAGCACCCTACTTTCATCTTTGTTTCTAAAATAAAAATCTGCTAACAGTTCCTCCAGCTTCCCACTCAAGACATGAAACCACTCATCATTCAGCTTTATTTCTTAGCATCATCCCTGTGGAACTCTCCCCCTGTGACCATTCATCGTGAATCTTCATATCAGAAATTCAGAGCAGCCCTCACAACTTATTTCTACTAAATAGCCTTTGCAGACTTCCAGGACAGACTCAATATTGAATAGGCCACTCAACATTTCTCTGTTGGCTTTGGCTAGTGCAGTCCTCTGAATGGAAAGCAGCTGCCAATAGGTAATAATGACAATCTTTATTCCATTTGTTCTGCACTTTCCCATAGTATGATTGTAGTTCCTTTCCTGGTTCCATGTTGTCCTAAATTGTAAACTGCTTCACTACCTAATCAGTGAGAGGAGGTATAGTAAATCCAGAACAAACATAAAACATATCAATTGTTGATATGTTGACTTGGGAGCCTCAGTATGCTTCATGGATCTGACTTTTGTTCAGCAGCATCAAGTTCCAATATGTAAGCAAAAGGTGAGCATAGCCATGGAAATCATTGACAGCTTGACTCTGTCCTCTAACTCCGTAACTCTAAATACTGAACCTCTTATAATGACAATGATGCAGGCTCTTCAAGTGGTGATGCAATTCAAACTTGATTTATGAGCCACATTTTGCTATAATACTAGGGATGCCCCGGCTCCAATGGCATGAACCCCTTAGCAAGTGCAGAACTCAATAGATCACCTTTCCATCTATGTTTTCCCAAGAAAATTGCCTGATTTAGAAATAAGAGAGTGACCCAAAGGATGCTACCTTGTAAATCCAGGAATGTGTAGCAACCCAGGAGAAAACTGGGCACCAAATGGAAAAATATTTGGAGTACTGGGAATTATTTGATATGGGGGCCACAGACAGATTGTCCCCTCACAAGCCATATAACTGCCCAAAAGACTTATAACCTAGGGAAAAAGTCACATTCAGTAGAATTTACTTCCTCTCAGAGCCAGAACTCAAGGCTCAAGAGAGTACCTCAAGGCTCAAGAGAGTACCAATTAAAGGGATTCATCAGGTCTTGAACTTCCATAGCAAGGTCCCCAATTTTCTTGGTACCTAAGAAATATATTTTCCTCTGACCATGTATAGATTGAGCACCCAGTGCTGTCAGCATCCATCCACGTCCTCTTAAACTGTTGGAATGTCTCTACATAGGCCAAGTTTTCACCAAGTTTGATCTTCGTGGAGCCTCCAATTTTATTTGTATATGAAAGGGAGATGAATAGACAATAGCCTTTTACACCCGTATAAACATTTTGAATATTTGCCCTTTGGCTTTATAAATGTTCCTGTTACATTCCAATACCTGGTTAATAAGATATTCTAAGACATTTTAAACTAATATGTGATAGTGTACCTAGACAATATCCTGATATTCTCCAAGAATGTGGCCACTAAGTTGACCACTAAGGGGTATGTTTACTAAACTGCGGTAATGTCACTCGCGTTAGGTTCCGTGGTAAAGGTACAGATGCCCATATAAAGGCATGGGTGGTGCATCGTTACAGCAAGCCGTATCAGCTACCGCATGTTACAAGGTGCCTTAGACTAACGCGCATTACAAGGCGCCTTAGACTAATGCGCATTACAAGGCGCCTTATAAGGCACATTACAAGGCGCCTCGTAAGGTGCCTTGTAAGGTGCATTATAAGGTGCCTTGTAAGGTGCCTCATAAGGCGCCTTATAGGGCTCCTTAGGCTAAGCCCCGGATTAGGCACCCCTGGACAAGGCACTGTATAAGGCACCCCGGGTTATGGAACCATAGGTTAAGGTGACCTAACAAGGTTACCGTGCCCTAGGTTAGTGTGCCCTAAGGGCTGCAAGGTGCCTCAGGATGACATGCATGACCTGTGAGGGACAGAGACAGATGTAGCCCTAACACTAGATAGAGCACTCAGGAAAGGCAATGAACAGGTGAGTGAAGGAGGGAGAGCTTGGAGCCGCTGGACCCTCCATATCTGCGGGCATCCCATGTGGCTGCCAGTACTGATGACAAACATGGTGGGGGCAACTGTACCACAGCACAGGGTGTTGGCAATGTAAAGTACTGGAAAGACAGTTGGTGGCAGGCGATGGGAATACGTGTCCCCCAGTGGAGGCGGAGGTGGCAGGATAGTTACAATGATGGGTGGACAGAGGAGTGGTGGTGCCATGCAGATCAGGCACAGGCGAGGCAAGCACGATAAGGCACAATGCAGGAAAGGGTAGCAGTACAGGACATGGTGTGGCAGTCTGCACAGGCAGACAGGACTCTACACAGCTGACAGACGCAGATAGACAGACCGAGGGAATGTTGGCAATTGTGGCGAGGGTATTATGGGCTGGCAGCACAGATCTGCAAAAATATGACTGTTACAGGCATGCACACTATTTTAGTAAGATAGGCATGAGAGAAGGGAACAATGAGGAACTGAACCCAGGAACACTACCGAGAATGGCATTGTATTAACCAGTAGGCTATACCTCTGTGGTGTATGTCATAACAACAGCTGGGTACAGAAGGACTGCAGGTCACTGCACAAACTGTCTGCTCTGAGTGCCAGGATAGGGTAACCCCACCAGCACCCATGATGCAATGCACATGCTGAATAGCTGTTTACAGCTGATCACCAAATGGAGTCTGCACCTCTCCGGTACCTCAGCTTGGAACGACGAACTGACAGTGCGTGATACTGGACCCTGAGGGATAGGATGGGTGCCCAGCACTAGGTCCGCAGTACATGTTATGCTAGAGATAGGTCCTGCTGTACATCCCCATCACTACCAGTGTGTGACAGGTGTTCCTTGCAGTGCAGCTGAAGGTAGTTTGGTGGCCCACCCAGATTAGTGTGTAGCCCATGTTAGGGTCTGGCTGACATGGGCACCTGTTACCAGGGCAGAGGAGTTTCTAAACTTGCATGAGGTTTGTGTAGCAGTGCCTTTATTGGTCAAAGTGGTATATACTACATACCCCAAAGGGCCCACATCACCCTTTTTGTAGGTAAGGGACAGGTGCCCCAGCCCTGGTGAAGCAACCTCCTGCTGGTATAAGACAGCCCTTTAGGGTTGGTGGGCCAAAGCCATACCTGTAACTGGGGCAGTGGCAGACCAGCAGCAATGTTAGGGTTAGGTCTGGAATACCCCAACTGCCTCACACCACTGTCTGCCAGTCACCAGCAGACAGACTGCACCTTATAGGTGTTCCAACCATGCACAGTCTAACTGCAGACAGTCCACTAGCCAATCCATAGTGCATGCTCACCGAGGAACTATGTGCACCAAGTGGGCATCTCAGTGATTGGGGCCCCCGGCACTAGGATCACAAAGATATCACTGGAGACAGATACTGTGGAGCTCTATGTGGGAACCTAGACATGCCATGGTCACTGCTCGGTTAGAGTGAGTGCCCTCCCAGCATGACATGCTGTGGCCACCCTGTCCATGCAGGTGGTGATTGGGCACTACAGTGTCCCAGCCATTGCCCCACACCCTGTGAAGATGCATCCTGGCCAATCCGCCCTGTCCGGGCCATACCCACACCACTTTGCTCCTCATTATGCACATATTCAGGCTAAAGCTGGTAACAGTGGGGCATTTTGGGCCCAGAGAGGGGTGGGCAGCCACAGAACAATGGATAGACATACACACACACACACACACACACTCCTATTGCAGCACTGTGCAGAGATAGGGGTGGTTGGCAATCCTGCCCGCCACACTGGTCCTGATCACAGTGCCAACATTGCTAAACTGTGCAGGAGGTAGTAGTAGTGCTCTGGTGAGAACTGCAGCTCAATGCTTGGGCCAACAGCCTGACTCTCCATGCATCTTTGGATTGTGGAGCTTGTGTGAGTGGGTGTTTGTACCCCTGTTCGCCGCTGCTTTGGGCTTTGCACATGTTGCTGTTGTATCTGCATTGTAGGGTAAAATATAGGGACATGCTCTGCAGGAACCACAGCTGGGACTTGAACCTGTGACCCTCTGCTTCTGGACACACTGGCTGGGTGTACTGCGCCACACTGTTGCCAAAGATGCATGGTAGTCCCTGGGGCTACCTGTACTTTTCCTCAGCCAGACCTTTTATGTGGCACTGCACACCACATACTGGTACAGGGCATGGCCTAGGTCCACTGCAGGGAGGTGCCACTGCCCCCTCCAGCATGGGCACACACACACCCCTGCCATGCTGACATGACCATATGCTGTCGGTGCTGGTAGTGCGCAGTCCCAGGCCATCCACTGTGTGGGTACGTGGTCGCCTAGGGAGTGGTGTCTGGGGCTGGGGGCATACATGAGCATCCTCATAAGAACATAAGATATGCCATACTGGGTCAGACCAAGGTCCATCAAGCCCAGTATTCTGTTTCCAACAGTTGCCAATCTAGGTCATACGTACCTAGCAGTTTCCCCAAGGGACACAGGTTCCACAATGCTTGTATTGGTTCAAGCATTGATATCCTGGGTCCCTTCTTAATAATGGTTTATGGACCTTTCCTCCAGGAACTTGTCCAAACCTTTTTTAAACCCAGCTACACTAACACCCTTTACTACATCCTCCGGTAACAAATTCCAGAGTTTGATTACACGTTGAGTGAAAAAATATTTTCTTTTATTAGTCTTAAATAGTTTACCCTGTAGCTTCATTGCATGTCCCCTAGTTTTTCTATATTCTGATAAGGTAAACAATCGATCTACGTTTACCCGTTCCACTCCGTTCATTAATTTATAGACTTCTATCATATCTCCCCTCAGCCGTCTCTTTTCCAGGTTAAAGAGCCCCAACCTTTTTAGCCTTTCTTCATAGGAGTAGCCTTCCATCCCCTTTACCATTTTGGTGGCTCTTCTCTGAACCTTTTCTAAAATCGCTATATCCTTTTTAAGATACGGCGACCAGAATTGGACACAATATTCAAGGTGCGGTCTCACCATGGAACGATATAGAGGCATTATAATATCTTTTGTTTTATTTTCCATTCCTTTCCTTATCATACCTAGCATTCTATTTGCTCTCTTGGCCGCCGCTGCACACTGGGCCAAGGGTTTTAACATGGTATCCACAATGACGCCTAAATCTTTTTCCTGGGTGGTGGTTCCTAATGTGGAACCTTGCATCGTGTAACCATAGTTTGGGTTGTTCTTCCCTAGGTGCATAACCTTGCACTTCTCCACATTAAATTTCATCTGCCATTTTGATGCCCAGTCTTCCAATTTATCAAGACCCTCTTGCAATTTTCCACAATCCTCCTGGGTTTTAACAACTTTAAATAGTTTTGTGTCATCTGCAAATTTGATAACCTCACTCGTTATTCCACTTTCCAGGTCATTTATGAATATGTCAAAAAGCAGCGGACCCAGCACAGATCCCTGGGGTACACCACTATTCACCTTTCTCCATTGGGAAAATTGGCCATTTAGCCCTACCCTCTGCTTTCTATCTTTTAACCAGTTCCTGATCCACAATAGTACACTGCCTCCTATCCCATGATTCTTTAGTTTTGCCAAAGGTCTCTCATGAGGGACCTTGTCAAAGGCTTTCTGAAAGTCCAGATACACAATATCAACCGACTCACCTTTGTCCACCTGTTTATTCACTCCTTCAAAAAAAACATAACAGATTAGTAAGACAAGATCTTCCTTGTCTAAAGCCATGTTGGCTGTCTCCCATTAGGTCGTGACTATCTACATGCTGAGTAATTTTATTCTTTATGATGGTTTCTACCATTTTTCCCGGTACTGATGTCAGGCTCACCGGTCTGTAGTTTCCCGGATCACCCCTCGAACCCTTTTAAAAAATTGGTGTTACATTGGCGATCCTCCAATCCTCAGGTATTAGAGATGATTTTAATGATAGTTCACAGATTACTGATAGCAGGTCTGCAATCTCAAATTTCAGTTCTTTCAACACCCTTGGATGTATACCATCCGGCCCAGGTGATTTGCTACTCTTCAGTTTATCTAATAGTTGTAAGACATCTTCCCGATGTATCGATATTTCCTTCAATTCTTCCACACCTTTAAATACCACTTCAGTCATGGGTAACATCCCTACATCTTCCTCAGTAAAGACCGAAGCAAAGAATTCATTCAGTCTCTCCGCTATCACCTTGTCGCCTCTTAGTGCTCCTTTAACCCCTTTATCATCTAATGGACCAACTGACTCTCTCACAGGTTTTTTGCTACGAATGTACTTGAAAAGGTCTTTATTTCACGTTTTTGCTTCCGCAGCAAGCTTCTTTTCAAATTCTCTCTTTGCCTGCCTTATCAATGCCTTGCATTTGACTTGCCAGTGCTTGTGCTGTTTCCAGGTTTCATCGTTTGGCTCTTTTTTCCATTTCCTGAAAGATGCTTTTTTGGCAACAACAGCCTCTCTGACCTCACATTTAAACCATGCTGGCAGTTTTTTGGACTTCCTTCCACTTTTCTTAAAGCGTGGAATACAGCTGGTCTGGGCTTCCAAGATAGTATTTTTCAACAACACCCAAGCTTGATGTACGTCTTTAACCTTTGCAACTGCTCCTTTTAGTTTTTTCTTAACTGTTTTCCTCATTTTATCATAGTCTCCCTTTTGAAAGTTAAAGGGTAGTACTGTGGATTTCCTTACTATCCCTCCTCCACTAATTAAATCAAAGGTGATCATGCTATGATCACTATTGCCAAGTGGCCCCAACACCCTTATCTCTTGCACTACATCTGGTGTTCCACTAAGGACTAGGTCTAATATTGCTTCCCCTCTGGTCAGTTCATGAACCAGCTGCTCCAAGAAGCAGTCATTTATTTCATCTAGGAACTTTATCTCCCTAGCATGTCCTGTTGTGACACTGACCCAGTCGATGCCGGGGTAATTGAAATCACCCATTATTATTACTGCACTGTAACTTTTGCTAGCTTCCTTGATTTCTTTGAGCATTTCATCATCCATTTGTTCATTCTGGCCAGGCGGACGATAGTACACCCCCACTGCCATCGCCTTCCCCTTTTTACATGGAATTTCAATCCATAGAGATTCTACAGCAAATTTTGTTTCTTGCAAAACTTTAATCCTTTCTGACTCAATGCCCTCTCTAACATAGAGCGCAACCCCTCCACCAATTTGATCAGCTCTATCATTACGATATAGTTTGTACCCAGGTATCACAGTGTCCCACCATGTCTCTGATATTCCAATCATATCTAACCTCTCGTTTAGTGCTATATATTCTAACTCTCCCATCTTGTTTTGTAGACTTCTAGCATTTGCATACAAGCATTTTAGAGACTGTATTTTATTCATATTAATTTGGCTATTGGTAGACATGGGTAATTTGGGATCTTTAAGCTCTGTCTGCTCCATACTCGAGGGCATTTGGGCTACTTTACTCTTTTTTGGAACCTCTCTGCTTTTTGTAGTATCCTTCAAGGATACATTCTTCCGAACCATGCGCTCTTGGGCAACTGTCAGCTTTCCCCTTTTATCTAGTTTAAAAGCTGCTCTATCTCCTTTTTAAAGGTTAATGCCAGCAGCCTGGTTCCATCCCGGTTAAGGTGAAGCCCATCCCTTCGGAAGAGCCCCTCCTTTCCCCAGAATGTTCCCCAGTTCCTAACAAATCCGAACCCCTCATTTATGCACCATTGTCTCATCCACGCATTGAGACTCCGGAGCTCTGCCTGCCTTTTGGGTCCTGCGCGTGGAACGGGAAGCATTTCGGAGAACGCTACCCTGGAAGTTCTGGATTTCAACTTCCTACCTAAAAGCCTAAATTTAGCTTCCAGAACATCCCTACCACATTTTCCTATGTCATTGGTACCGACATGTACCAAGACAGCAGACTCCTCCCCAGCACTATCTAAGACCTTATCTAGGTGGCGTGTGAGGTCCGCTACCTTTGCACCAGGCAGGCATGTTACCAGGCGATCCTCACGTCCACCAGCCACCCAGCTATCTACATGCCTAATGATCGAATCACCAACTATAACGGCTGTCCTAACCCTTCCCTCATGGGCACATGGCCCTGGAGAAACTTCCTCGGTGCAGGAGGGTTTTACATCACCTGGAGGACAGGTCCTAGTTACAGGATCACTTCCTGCCACACCAGGGTGATGCTCTCCTGTCACGTGACCTCTCTCCTCCATGGCAACAGGGATGCTGCCAGACTGGAGGTGGGACTTCAGGACTATATCCCTGTAGGTCTCGTCTATGTACCTCTCTGTCTGTCTTATGTTTTCCAAGTCTGCTACTCTAGCCTCTAGAGAACGGGCTCGTTCCCTGAGAGCAGAGAGCTCCTTGCATCTAGTGCACACGTAAGACCTCTCACCAGCTGGGAGAAAATCATACATGTGACACTCAATGCAAAAGACTGGAAAGCCCACATCCCGCTGCTGGACTGCTGTCTGCATCTTAGTTTTAAGTTTGTGTTTAGATCTTTAAGTTCTTTATGTACTAAAGGGTGCTATGGATATTTATACCACTAAAACTGTACCTAAGAAGTTTAATATACCTTGTTCACCTGAAGCTTAATTAATCTCAGGTCCTTAGTGTATGACTGATTTGGGTAATGAACTTAAACCTGAGAGCACCTCCTGTCTTTTAAGTTGTGCAAGTACCTATAAAGCTGTGATTATCCCAGGGGAGGGTGGGTGTGGGGAGGGAGGGAGGGATATAACACTTATTAAAAAAGGGCTGCTACACAGTACCCTGTCCTGTGCTGCTGAGGTAAGCTATATTCTGATTTTATTTAAATTATAGCTCTTTGCTGCTGCTAGGCTCTAACCTATTATGAAATTTAAACTACAAGCTCTCTGCTGGATTCTAAATTTAACCAGAAAGCTCTCTTCTGTGTTTTAATTTGAAACTAAAAGTACTTTGCTGATGCTAGGCCCTGAGTGACTATGAAATTTAAACTACAGCGCTCTACTGGGTATGAAAGGTAACCAGAAAGTTCTCTTCTGTGTTTTAAATTGAATCTTAAACTGTTGCTACTAGGCCCTGACTGATTTAACAAAAAATAGTGGGTTCACAGATTAATTAGCTTTAAAAGAAAAAAAATTTCCTCCCCCCCATCACCGCCTACTAATAGTATGTCCCTTCCGCTTGGGGGAGGGTTGGCTGGGGGATTGTTAGGTCAGTGCCTTGGCAACTGTTAGTTCGGGTGGACCAGGTAGATGTAGGTGGATTGTGTTTGGCCTTTGTCAGCTGCTGTCATGCTGATTTCCGGTTTCTATGTTCCTATGTGCCACCTAGGTGCCCACCTAGTCCACCCTGTGCCCCAGCTGCCCCCACTACATGTCCCGCCTGCAGCCCCCTATGCCCCATTTGCACTATCGCCATAGTGGCCTTTCATACTTGGGCACTATGCTAGTGCTGAAAATGGAGCACTACTATCACGGGTCTTGGGCTCCCTGCCTATGCTGTACATTGCTGACACTGAAATGTTTTCTGTCTCCTGCAAATGTGCATCTAACAGCAGATTTTCATTCGCGGTAGGATTCAGCCCTTCAGTTCAGCGCGTTAGTGTGCAGGGAGCCTCTCCCCACCCACTCCCTGCCCATTGACCCCTTCTCTCCACCCTCTCTCCACCCTCTGCGGTGTTTACCACGGCCGGGAACATTAACGATCATTAGGTAATGTTAACGCGTGCGTTAACGTTACATACAGCACGTTAACGTTACCTAACGATCGTTAATGTTACCTAACGCGCAGTCTGTAACGTTACCGCATTTTAGTAAACATACCCCTAAGTTTGTCAAATTCTAGAGCATCTACAGAAGCATAAGTTATATGCCAAGCTAGAGAAATGTGAATTTGGCAAGATAATCAAAGAATTTCTGGAATTTATCATTTCCCCTGATGACAACTGGATGGATCCTTGAAAGATCTCAGTAGCGGCCGAGTGGCTAGTCCCAAAAGACATCAAGGGAATCCTGTGCTTTCTAGGATTTGCCAGCTTCTACCAATGATTTATCCAAAATTTCTCCAGTGTGACTGCTCAACTGATATAAATCCTGAAGGGTTCTCTAGATGGGACAGAGAACAACAATGCATATTTGAAAGCCTAAAAACAGCATTCATGTCTGCCCACTATACAGATGCATCCTTATTCAGAACAACCATTTGTAATAGAGGCAACAGTTCTCTAGGTAAGTCCACAAGAAGTCTGAGTATTCAGATAAACAGCACTGTACCTTAAACTTAACTTGAGCAGTCCTGCATGGAGCAGTAGCATAGTCAGAAATTATTTTTTTTGGGGGGGGGGGGGGGGCCAAGGTTAACAAGGGTGGAAAATAGGCATGCTGGTCTAAGCCATGCTAGTTAGTTATCCTTCTTGACAAATAATATTTAGTTATCCTTCTTGACAAATAATACCTTGGAGTGCACCTGCAACAGCTCTTATGTGTTACTGGTAAATGACAGGCCGCGGGGCAAAGTCCCCGGCGGCCACGGTAACCGGGCCGCCGACACTCGCGAGCCCCGTGAGCGGAGACAGCACATGGGCACGTGCACGTCACGGGGGGGGGGCGGAGTTTTGAATTCATTGGTCCCGCGGCGAGATAGAACGCCACAGGAACCAATGGGGTCTCGTCTGAGGGGCAAGCGAGAGGGAGGATGGGAGGGTGTTTGGGGGGGCGGCAGTTGGCAATCGGCAGCCTGGTGAGCTTGATCGCAGCAGGCATACAGGTTTCTTTGGCAGCCATTTCCTGTGGGGTTCGAAGTGTTCAATACAGAGGCTGGTTGTGGAGCAGAGGAAGGCGGTGTTGAGGAGACTGAGATGGTGCTGGGGAGCACAAGGAGTGTGCGGATTTGTAGGAGCGCATGTGGGCCACCGCAGCGCTCCATGCTGAAACAGCTGGTGCTGACATCGCTGCAGGCAAGGCAATTATTTTAAAAAAAAAAAAAGATTAAAAGATCGGCAGGGCTTCGCTCAATAATGCCGTCTCGAGGAGCAGAACAGAAGTAGGAGGGGGCTAATACAAGAGTTAATGGGGGGGCTAATACCAGAAGGAGATGTAATAACAGAAGCATTGGGATGAGAAGTCCAGGGGTAGGGAGAGGGAGAATTCCAGGGGCAGGGGGGGGAGAATTCCAGGGGCAGGGGGGGGAGAATTCTAGGGGCAAGGGGGGGAGAATTCAAGGGGTAGGGGGGGACAGAATTCTAGAGAGCACAGGGGGAGGTGCAGCACAGTAGCACAAGACAGATGCCCTCCTCAGGGAGAAGGGTATGGGAGTGAAGGGGGCACACTTTCTGTGTTACCCAGCCAAGGAAGAAGCGGGCTGGAGGATGGGCTCAGCAGGCTAGGGGTAATCGGGTGCTCCCTCGGGCAGGGTAAGTGACTAACCACGAAGAAGCTGTGGGGGGGTTACAGGAGGGGTTTACGGGCATGTTAGTACCAGGGGGGATGGGGAGTGGAGACCAACAGGGACATTCGGGTGAACATTTATACTTAGCGGAGAGGGGGGTGAAAGTGGGGCAAAGGGCCCCTGAGTCAGGAAGGTGGGGACATGGGCTGAGGGGCAGGGGGTGTTGGACTGCTCTGCAAGGGGGATATTACACTGCATATAGTCCTGAGGCTTGGGAGCATTGGAGGGAGGGTAGTCAAGGATCATCACAGACGGATTGGGTGGGGGCTTGGCAACCGTCTTGGCAGGCCTTGTTTCCCCCCCCCCCCTGTCTTTTCTTATCTTCCACCCCAGGGTGCAGTGGCATCTCAGAGTGAAGGAGGGCTTGGAGGGAGTGGACCAGCAGGCCTTTGAAACATAGAAGCAGGTGAGGCGGCCAGTTGCTGGAGACAGGAGAAGGCTCAAGAGATTGTGGAAGGATCACGTCAACAGGAGGAGGCGTCTATGGACCGGGAGCCTTCTGCAAGTCTGCAAGGGACAAGGGATGTGACAACAGGTGAGTGTCAGGTTGCGGGCCAGGAAGATGCAGAGAAAGGCGGGTCGCAGGGGAGAGCAGGAAGAAAGGCACGCAAGAAGCGGAAACATTCCCGTAGACGGCCCGATAGTTCAGACTCATCATCTTCAACAGTCACGTCATCGACATCATCAAGGGACGATAGTGTGGAACGGCCTCAAGGTAGTAGCGAAGTTTTAGGCGCCCTGGCTGGCGGTCCAATGCCGGCCTTGGCGTCCTTTTCTGAGCTGTGGGAGGGAGTTCCAAAAATGTTGGGATATAAGATAAGGAAGAGGCAATATATTGACATATTTCGGTTACTGGAGGGCAGAAGGAGGTCCGGGGAGAGTAAAAAGAAGAGGAAGGAAGATGAGAAGGCAGGAAGGATTAAAAAGGTGTCAAGGAATGTGGGGAATTGGGCTAGGGCCTTCCTAAGGTTAGCCAGTGTATGGGGGCATAAGCACCCAGCCCATTATGGGATGCTGTTAGCCTATGCGGACTCCATTTTGGAGGCGGCACAGACACATGAGGGTTGGGCTTGGCTGAACTATGACGAGAAGTTCAGAGATAAGATGGAGGAGTGCAAGTCCTTGTCATGGGGTACGCAGGACATCAACTTGTGGCTAACACCGATGTCAGCCCGAACCAGCACTGGAGGGATGGGCTTAATGAGAAGTGGGGTGTCAAATGCGTTAGATGGGGTATGGTCCTTTCGTGCAGGCGCGGTTGGGCCACAGCAAAAAGCAGGGAGTAGTGGATCCGGTGATGTCTGTTGGAGATACAACAAGTCCTCTTGCCCGTTCCTGGATTGTAAGTTCAGGCACAACTGTTCCGTATATAGTGGAGGTCACGCGGCCATTAAATGTATTAAAAGAGGCCCTCGCCCAGTCGGGGGGCAGGCCCCTAAGCAGTAATCAACCGGTGAGCTTAGCGACGACGCCCATAAGGATCGAAGCATTAAGACCGTGGCTTCGCCAGTATCCGAGGCGTCGGGATAGGGAGGTGCTAGAGGAAGGTTTTCAGCAGGCCTTGAGCATACCAATTATGGGAAGGGTAGTGGGGGAAAAAGCCAGGAACTCTCATTCGGTTAGGCGCTTTTCTAGGGTGGTAAAGAAAAGTTGCGGGGCGAGATGGATTTAGGTAGGATTGCGGGCCCATTTACGGAGGACCCCTTTGCGAACTTTGTGGTCTCCCCTCTAGGTATCATTCCAAAGAAGGAGCCAGGGAAGTTTAGGTTGATTCACAACTTATCCTTCCCGGAAGGGGCTTCCATAAATGATCATATCCCTAGGGAGTCCCTGCGGTACGTTACGCGTCCTTTGATTCTGCTGTATGTCTGGTTTGGAAGTGCGGTCCGGGGAGTTTGATGGCCAAGATTGACATCGAATTGGCTTTCCAGTTATTACCGGTGCACCCATCAGCCTTTCATTTGTTAGGTTTCTCATTCGAGGTCAAAGGTTATTTCGATAAATGTATGCCGATGGGATGCTCTGTGTCGTGTGCGTATTTTGAAAAGTTTAGTTCATTTATGCATTGGGCGCTGGTTAAGAAGGTCGGGTGTTCAAATGTGAGTCATTACTTGGACGACTTCCTATTCATCGGTGAGGCTCGGTCAAGCAAGTGCAAGGAACTCTTGGATGGCTTCGTGGAGTTAGCCAGAGAGTGGGGAGTGCCGCTGGCCGTTAATAAAACGGAGAGCCCAGCCACTACACTCACCTTTTTGGATGTGGAATTGGATATGGCAGAGATGGTGGCTCGCCTTCCAGTAGGGAAGGTTGCTAAGCTACGGGTGAAAGTAGCTAATATGCTGGTGTCCAAAAAGATAACGTTGCGGGAGATGCAGGCCTTGATAGGTGCCTTAAATTTTACTTTTAGGGTTATTCCAATGGGGCGAGTGTTTTTACGACGGATAGAGGCAGCCACTTCTGGGATGACAAAGCCGCATCATCGGATTCAAGTGTCAAAGAGCATTCGCGAAGATCTAGCAATCTGGGATACATTTCTGAAAGACTTCAATGGAACGGTAGTGATGTGGGAAGCGGAAGCGTCCAGTGAAGATTTGCAGCTCTTCACGGATGCGGCGGAGGGTGGGGCTAGGGATTTATTTTGGGGGGCTGTGGTGCATGGGATCTTGGCCTCGGGAGTAGCATGAGGCGGGCTTAACAAGCAACATAGCCTTTCTGGAGCTCTTTCCCTTGCTGGTGGTCTTGGAGCTGTGGCCTAGCAGACTACGGAATTGGAAAGTGATCTGGTGATGTGATAACACAGCGGTGGTAAGTGTGATCAATAACTATTCGCCGCGATGCTTACAGGTAACAGCATTAATGAGGGAGGTAGTTCTGGCATGTTTGCGTATCAATGTTTATGATGCTCTCTCCCGTTTCAAGTTGGACCTGTTCCGAACCTTGGCACCGGAGGCAGACATCGTGGGAGAGGAGGTCCCAGAGAGATTGTGGCAGGTTTGCCTGAGGAAATGCTGAGCCTGCTCCGGAGCTCGGTGTCCTCGGCGACGTGGGCAACTTATCAGCGGGGATGCGACAGAGTGCTGACCTACTTACAAGCTCAGGGATGGAAGAACGGGGCTGTGTCTGATCAGCTAATGGGGCAATACGTGGTGTATGCAAAGACTACTGGGGCGTCTAGAGCAACGGTGCGGACGCAGCTGGCAGGTTTTGGGTTTTTTTCCAGAGCAGTGGGCTGGGAGAATCCAGGCAGAGGATTTTTGACCCGACGGTTGATGCAAGGCTGGGAGCGTTCCCTCCCGACCCCAAAGGATAGCAGGCAACCTATCACGCACGAGTTGCTAGCCAGACTGCTTGTCGCGTTGCCTGAAGTAGTGAAATCACGTTTCGAAGTGACACTGTTTCGCGCGGTGTTTAGTTTGGCCTTCTTCAGTGCCTTCAGGGTGGGGGAGTTGGTAGCGGACTCCAGCAGGTCGGTGGCGGCGGGAGGGCTGCAGTGCAAGCATGTGCAGCCGATGGAAGGGCGGCTCCGCATATGGTTGGCGTAGTCCAAGACTGATCAAAGGGGAAAAGGTTGTTGGGTGTGCTTGACTGCAATACAGGGTTTGCTAACATGCTCTGTAAAAGCGGTGCGGACATATTTACAGCTGCGACCGAGGACGTGAGGACTGCTCTTTCTGCATGAGGATTACAGACCATTAATGCGTTTTCAGTTTACGGCTGTGCTGCGCATGGCTCTGCGGAGAGTGGGCGAGGATCCTCGGAAATTTGCCCCACATTCCTTTCGCATCGGGGCAGCAAATAGCGCCGTGGTCACGGGGCTAAGGGATAGGGAGAGTCAACGCATCGTCAGATGGCAGTCGTGGGCGTTTTAGGGATTTGTGCGCTTATAAAAAAAAAAAACAGGTTCAGTGGCTAACTATTTATTTTCTTCACAGATGCGAGACAGGCCACCTATTCGCTGCTGGGTCATCGGTCACTCTTTTGTATATTGGGCAGGGCAGCAAGCAGCAAGGCGTCCAGTGGGGCCTAACCTGGGATTGGATGTCCGCAAGGTGACCGTACTATGGCTGGACAAGAGGGGGCTTCGGTGGCCTCAGCTGCTGCCTTTGTTTCGGCACCTCGGGCGTGAGAAGGGAGCATCGGCACTGCTATTGCTGCACTTGGGCGGCAATGACCTCAGTGCATGGACCTGCAAGCAACTAATTCGTGCAGCCAAAAGGGACTTGGCGGTAGTTGGTGAAATGTTTAAGAATACTGTGATCATGTGGTCAGACATTATTCCAAGGCCTGCCTGCTGGGCGCAAGGGAGGTGGTCAAGGGGTTAACAAAGATAAATAGGCAGATCGGCCCATGGGTGTGTGACCAAGGGGGGTATCAAATCATGCACCCATGGGCCGAGGTGAATTGTGTGGGCTTGTTTAAGCAGGACGGTGTGCATTTATCCCCTGTTGGGGGAGACCTGCTCCTGAATGACTGGCAGGAGGCATTGGAATATGCACTGGTACATGAGGATCGCCGGTGGCAGCTTTCTTAGGGGGGGGGGCAGCACGGGGACAATTGGTCGCCCGTGCCAATGGCAGGAACCCGGAGGTATCTGGGGTCCGGAGCCGGAGGCGATACTTGGGTGGAGGTGTGGGGCCCCCGACCCGGTCAGTCCCTACTGGGCTTTTGCTAATCATATGGCGAAGCTGGAAGAGAGGGGTGGAGAGTTAAGCTAGCTGCGGGACTTGTCTGCGGCAGTTGCGGAGGATTGGCTCACCTTGCTAATCGCATGATAGGTGAGTCAGCGATCCACAATAATGATGATTATGTTGAATTGAATTGTTATGATGTTAAAAGGTTAATAAAGCTGCGACCAGTTTGAATTCCCAACAGTTGTTGTCTGTTTATTGTACAGGTGGGACAACGAGGGAGTGAGAAGAAAGGGGGCAGGAAAGAGGGGGGGAGGGGGAGCACCGGGTCCATCATGCCACGATTAATGACAGGCCGCGGGGCAAAGTCCCTGGCGGCTGCGGTAACCGGGCCACCGGCACTCGCGAGCCCCAGGAGCGGAAACAGCACGTGGGCGCGTATACGTCACGGGGGCGGGCGGAGTTTTGAATTCATTGGTCCCACGGCGAGATAGAACTCCACGGGAACCAATGGGGTCTCAGCTGAGGGGCAAGCGAGAGGGAAGATGAGAGGGTGTTTAGGGGGGGTGGCAGTTGGTGATCGGTAGCCTGGTGAGCTGGATCACGGCAGGCGCCCCACCCTTCCTACCCTTGTTGTTTTCACTTTCGGAGTTAAGAAGGGGTATTGCAGCGGGGGGGGCGGGAACCCGGAGGTGTCCAGGGTCCGGAGCTGGAGGCGATACTTGGGCAGGGATGTGGGGCCCCCGACCCAGTCAGCCCCTACTGGGCTTTTGCTAATCATATGGCGAAGCCGGAAGAGAGGGGCGGGGAGTTAAGCTAGCTGTGGGGCTTGTCCATGGCGGTTACGGAGGATTGGCTCACCTTGCTTATCGCATGACGGATGAGGCAGCGATCTGCAAAAATGATGATTATGTTGAATTGTATTGTTATGATGTTAAAAGGTTAATAAAGCTGTGACCGGTTTGAATTCCCAACAGTTGTTCTCTGTTTATTGTACAGGTGGGACAACGGGGGAGTGAGAAGAAAGGGGGCAGGAAAGAGGGGGGAGGGGCGAGCACCGGGTCTGTCGTGCCACGGTTACATGTTAAATATTTTAAATCCAATTATTTGAAGCACTTATCAATGCTAAACCACCTACATGCTTATGGAAACTGCTGTTATATTAAAGATGTCTCAATAGGCAGTATCCCATGCTGCAATTTAAATTTATTTCCCAAACTTTTGTTGTTGGATTGTTTGCTATGAAAGGGAAACCCTCTCTCATGGCAAACCCTCCTGCTTTCTCTATTTTAAAAGGCACCCTTTGCCCAGAATTTTAGAAATAAACCGAGGGACAACACATTCAGCAAACCCCCAGTCGCACTTATCTTTTGTTGTATCATCAGTTGAAGAAAATTGATGTTTGTAGGAACACCACTACGGCTGTTTCCTTTCCAATGATCATAGATCAGCAAGAAGCTTTGAATGTTATTGCCCAATTTCAGTTTTCACCTCCATCTAGATTACCAGGACATTTTATTTTACAGTTACTACAGATGGTTTTGTGCAAGAATTATTTCTTATATGATTCTTCATTTTATCTTCAAAGTTTTGGGGTAGCCATGGGGGCAATGGTAGCACCATCAGTGACTGCCCTTTATATGGCCCATTTTGAGGAGTTTTATATTTATACATCAGTTTGTTTTTCTCATATCCTCTTTTGGACTCGTTTTTTAGACAATTTATTTTTTCTTTGGTCAGGGACTGAAAAAGATCTTCAGGAATTTTTTGGATCGCTAAATTCCATAAAAGCAATCATACAATTCATACCAAAATATCATTCTACACATATGAATTTTTAGATTTGTGGATATATAAACAAAGGGATCGCCTATTCACTCCTTTATATCAAAAGGCTGCTCAAAGAAATACGTTATTGAGATATCAGAGCTATCATCCAGGCCCATTACGAAGAGGTTTACCTTTAGGGCAGTTTTTAAGACTTAGGCGGCTTTATACATCAGTAACAGAATTTCATAAGCATGCCACAGATTTATTTCAACAATTGTTGGACAGAGGATATCCTCATTCTGTAATGCGTCAAGCATATAAGCGAGCATAATTTAATCACCCTTGAATGGTGGCATGCATATGACTCTTATCAGTGAACCATCAGAGGTTCCCAATAATTTTGTGAGAATTCTGCCATTTATGAAAAGCTCGACAGAAGTGACAACTGTATTAAAAAAACAATGGCATATTCTAGCATTGCACTCTGTTTTTCAGTTACCATTAATGATTGCTTATCAGCGGGGCTGTAACATTAGTGATTTTGTGGTCCATACAACAGCACCAGCAAATGGTATTAGTAATGAAACTCAGACTTGGGTCATTTTTCATGTTCTACCTGCAATTTTTGTCAAAACACACTGACAGGATCAGCGTGGAAAGATACAACGACTGATATTATTTACAAAGCACGCTATAGAACATCTTGCTTAACTGCATTTGCAGTATACATATTCATTTGTCCTTGTCAGCTTAAATATGTGGGGATAACTACCAGACCAATTAAATTGCGTCTTCAGAAACATCACTCCAGGATAAATACTAAAGTTTTATCAGCTCCATTGGTAACTCATTGTGTGCAGTTGGGTCACTCCTTTCATGAATGAAGTGGAGGATAATAGGTCATGTTCCACCTAACCCGAGAGGTGGTGACTGGATATCAAAATTACAATATCTTGAGCAATCGTGGATTTTTAAATCCACATGATGACACCTCAGGAGTTAAATTTAGATATAGATTGGTGGACTTTACTTTAATACATTTGGGGCAATATAGAAATATATTTTAAATATTGTGAAACATCAAAAGTCTTTTAATTAATTGATGGGCATGGAATTAGGTCATGACTGAGCATCTGATGCTATAAGAGAGTTTGCTCAGTTTATTACTTTTCACAGTCTTTGGGACAAACATTTTCAGTAATGATTAGTGAATCTGCTTGAGGAAGAGTTGAGAACTAGCAGAGGCTTGAAACATGGCACTATGTCATGTTTAGATGTTTGTACTTACAGCGTAGACGCAAGAATATGAAAGATCTGTTTGATCAAATTGCAGCCATATACGTAAGAAAGGATGAACCACTCTAGCAGTAGTAGTGTTCCTAAAAGCATCCCTCGGTTTATTTATAAAATTCCAGGCAGAGGGTGCCTTTTAAAAGAGAAAACAGGAGGGTTTGCTGCGAGAGAGGGTTTTCCCTTCATGGCAAACAATCCAATAAAAAAGGTTTGGGAGATAATTTTTGAATGTTCTACGTCAAATTATAAGGTGTAGGTAGTTGGGTTTTACTTGATAGATTGGAATAATTTTGGAGTAGACCTTTTTAGTATTTTTAATATAGTAATTTAAACTTAAGTAGGCACATTCCAACTATAAAAGTGAAACATCAACACACATTGTATAAAGGTTTTCTAAATTTCCACGTAATATTATGACAAAATAAATTAGGTACCCTAATTTAGCCCATACCCTTTGAATTTTATGGCAAGTGCCTTATAAATCTGTATTAAAAACAGGGCAAATAAATATAAAATGAAGACTTTAAAGATATTACAGTTTATCAGCATGTTATAGAAACATGATTTCTAATCACATAATATAAAATATATTGATATTTGTTTTAATTCCATTTCCGGAAATAAAACAGCAGTAATCAAAATTGTGAGAACATTAAAAGTATAATGGCTGCACAGCAGAACTAGGATGCTTCACTTTAAAGCACAATAGGATATCAATAAGTGAATCCAAAAGATAGGACAAATCCCTCATAAATATTTTTTGTTGGACCAATGATCCCCACACCGAAGCTACCATCAGTGAAAATTACGGTAAAGGGGAGAAAAAGTCCTTTTTAATCAAAAAGCAGTAAGAATATGTAAATGCTCGAGGCCGCAGGCCGGGTCCCGCGGCCGTCAGTAACCTGGGCCCGGGCCCGGCCTCGGCCTCCAGCGTGCTGGTTGCTGGGGGGGGGGGGAGGGGGGGGGTTGAGAGGGAACGGCGAGCGCGTCGTTTGAAATCGCTCCGTCACAACGTCGGAGCGATTTCATTGGCCGGCGGTCGGCGGGGGGGCGGCGCTGTGTCGGCGAGGAGCCGCGTGGCCGTCTTCTTCTGGCCGAGGCTCCTCGGGAAACCGGTCGTGTTCTTCGGGCTGGTGAGGGTCCCGGTGAGTTGGGTTCGTTGGGGGGGGATTTTGGGGTCGCGGGGTGGGGGCCTTCGGTGAGGGGGGGTGCATCGAGGAAGGGGGCTGTTTAAAAAAAAAAAAAAAAAACTCAGAAATATAAAATAAGAGGAAAAGGAAGAATACCAGTTGGGGGGTGGCACTGAGTAGGGCAGCCCTAACATGGCTGGCTCCAGCAGAGCCAGGAGGATGTCGGGGGCATGGGCTGGGGGTACTCCGCGGGGATCCCGCGGGGCAGGGGCAGCACCAGGCGCCGGAGCTGGTCGAGGAGTAGTGCGGGGGGGTAGTAGGAAGGCGGCTAAGTGGCGGGTCGGGGCCGGGAAGCGGGGAGCTCTCCCTGCCCCTGCAGGTGGTCTCAATGGTCCTGGGGAGGTGGGGAGCCCCCTGGGGGTGGGCGCTGGGCCAGGAATGGTGGAGGTTGATGGGTTGTTGGGGGGGGGAGTGACTGAAGGGGGGGTGGTTGCTGCGAGCTTGTCTCACGGGGGGGTTGGGGATGGGGTGGATGGTACAGGAGGGGGGGGCCTGGGTGGGGGCAGGCAGCGGCTGGGGCTTATGGGCCCCTATCTATGGGTTGGGGGGGGGCCGGATTGCATGGGGGAGGGTGGCCGGCTTGGTCCCCGGTACCTGGGCAAGCTCCGGCCTTGGGGGTGGGGTGGGGTGGGAACCATTGGGGTGCCAGGCTTCCGGCTGTTGGGCAGCCCCCCTGGGGGGCGGCAGACTGGGCGGCCGGGGGGTTAGGATCCTCTGGAGGGGCGCAGGGACGGGGTGTTGGGTGGGGGATGGGGCCGTATGGGTGGGCACCTCCGGGGACGGGCTTTCCGCCTTCCCCGGGTGTTGGCTCCCCGTGTGTTGGCTCTCCTCTCCCGTTGCAGGTGTCGGGGTCTGCTCCGGTTCCTCCGAGTGGGTCCTCAGCGGCGGCTGTGGGATCCACTGTGATGTCTTCGACTGCTAGCCAGCTGGGCCAGTCTTCGGTGGAGCAGACGGAGTCCACTTCGGAGGCGCAGACGACGGCGGCGCAGTTGACAGCAGGTGAGTTCTCGGGGGTCGCGGCGGGGGGAGGTGGGGCGGTGGTGGTGCCGAGCGAGTGTGCTCCGCCGGCACGGAAAGCCAAGGCGAAGCGGAAGCACCGACGGCGTCGGCGGAGGAGCACGTCGTCTTCCTCCTCGTCGTCCGGGTCCTCAGCCACTTCCTCGGCTGACTCCACGGTTGTCCCGCAAGCGGGGGCGGGGTCCGAGGGGCGGGGTCCGCGGTGGTCCGTTGCGCGGAATTGTGGGAGAGTGTTCCGCGCAAGTTGCGGAGGCGGATCGTGAAGCGGCGTTACCTGGATATTTTCCGGTTGTTGGAGGGGAGAAAACGTTCAGGGGAGAGTCGCAAGAAGCGTAAAGAGGACGAGAAAGCGGGGAGGGTACGGAAGGTGTCACGGAACACGTTGAATTGGACGTGGGCTTTTTTGCGGCTGGCGAGTGTATGGGGCCATGAGGACCCGAGTTGTTATGGCGAGCTTCTAGCTTACGCCGATGCCATCTTGTCGGCTTCCCAGGTGCACGAAGGTTGGGCCTGGCTCAATTATGATGAGGAGTTCCGCGACAGGATGGAGGAGAACAGGCAGTTGTCGTGGGGAATGAAGGATATCAACCTTTGGCTCACGCAAATGTCGGCAAAAAGGGGCGGTATGGGGGGGGGTACGGGTCCGGGTAAGGCGGCGGGTACGGCGGCTCCGGTCGGCCTGCGGCCCTTTCGGTCAGCGGGCCCGGGGCCCGAGACGAGCAGAACGGGGGCGAGCGGGCCCGGCGGGGACCTGTGCTGGCGCTTCAATAAAACGTCCTGCCCCTTCCCATACTGTAAGTTCCGGCACGCCTGTTCGCTTTGCGGCGCCGGTCACTCGGCCGTCAAGTGCAGCCGCAGAGCGGTGCCTGGGGCGGCGGCTGCCAGTAAGTGACGGGAATGCGGAGGGGCTAGCGCCTACCCCCATTAAGAGGCTGGCGCTGCAGCCGTGGCTGGAGCTTTATGCGGCTACCAGACATGGCAAGGCGGGGACGATGTTATGGGCAGGGTTTTCCGAGGGCTTTCGTATCCCAGTGCGGGGGGCGGTTCAGGGGTTGGAAAGGGGGAATGCGGTATCGGTGATGCGGTTGGGGGAGGTGGCCCGGGGAAAGATTGCGGCGGAGCGTGCTCTGGGCAGAGTGGCTGGGCCGTTTGAACGGCCCCCCTTCTCGCCTTTTATCGTATCGCCGCTGGGGGTCATCCCGAAGAAGGAGCCGGGGCGGTATCGGCTGATCCATAATCTTTCTTGCCCCCTCGGTGCTTCGGTGAACAACCATATCCCGCGTGAGCTGTGCTCTGTGCGATATGCGTCCTTTGATGAGGCATTGGAGCTGGTGCGACAATGTGGGAAAGGGGCTCTGTTGGCGAAGGTGGACATTGAGTCAGCCTTTCGTCTCCTGCCGGTGCACCCGTCCGCCTTCCCCTTCCTGGGATTTCGTTTTGACAATCAGTACTACTATGACAAATGCATGCCCATGGGCTGTGCGATTTCGTGCGCCTACTTTGAAGCCTTTAGCTCTTTCTTGCACTGGGTGCTGGTGCGGATGTCTGGGAGGCGGACTATAGTGCATTATCTTGATGACTTCTTGTTCGTCGGGCCAGCCCAGTCCGACGTGTGCGGATCTTTGCTGGGGCTTTTCCTGGGCTTGGCGGCGGATTTTGGCATCCCGTTGGCAGAGGGCAAGACGGTCGGACCGGTGACTCGTATCTCCTTTCTGGGGATAGAGATTGATTCGATTGAGTTTGTGGTCCGGTTGCCTGCGGATAAGGTAGCGGCTGCGGCTCTTGGTGGCGGCGGTTGGTTCCGCTGCGAAGGTGACTTTGACCGAGCTTCAAAGTTTAGTTGGTCACCTGAATTTTGCATGTCGGGTCATTGCTATGGGGAGGCCCTTTGCGCGAAGATTATCTTTGGCGATGGCCGGGGTCCGATGTGGGCATCATCGCATCCGAGTCAATGCGGGGATGCGAGCCGATCTGCACGTGTGGGATGCGTTCCTGGCGGACTACAATGGTTGCTCGTTGTTACAGTCCAGGGAGATTTCCAACCGGGATCTGGAATTGTTTTCAGATGCAGCCGGTGGTTCGGGCATGGGATTGTACTTCCAGGGCGCGTAGTGTGCGGTGACGTGGCCCGCATCGTGGTGTTCAGGTGGTTTGACGCGCAACGTGACGTTCCTCGAATTATTTCCGATTGTGGTGGCCTTATGGTTGTGGCCGGAGAGGTTACGGGATAGGCGGGTTGTTTTCTGGTGTGATAACGCTGCGGTGGTGCAAGTCATTAATCGCCATTCTCCCAAGTGTCCACGGGTAGCAGCGTTGATGCGGGTGTTTGTGCTGGCTTCTTCGTCTTAATATCACGGCTCGGGCTCGTCATGTGCCGGGCGTTCAGAATGGGATTGCTGATGCTTTGTCTCGTTTCCAGTGGGAGCGGTTTCGGGAATTGGCACCGGGGGCGGACGAGACCGCGGCGGTAGTGCCGGAGCACCTTTGGCAGCTTGGGACGCCGGTATGATCTCGTTGCTGCGTTCTTCCCTGGCTCCAGGTACGTGGAAAGCCTATGTGCGGGGGTATACACGGGTTCGTGAGTTTCTGTGGGGAAGGGGCTGGAGGGGTGGCAGCGTTGGGGACCTCTTGGCAGGGTCTTTCATAGTCTGGGCGAAGGAGTCTGGTTGGTCCCGGTCAGCGGCACGGGCGGCTTTGGTCGGTTTCTCCTTCTTTTGCAGGGTGGCGGGTTGGGGCAATCCGGGCACTTCGTACGTAGTGAAGCGGCTCCTAGCCGGTTGGGCTCGAGTGCAGCCCCCTGCCTCAGATTGGCGCCGTCCCGTGTCGCATGACTTGCTGCTGCGTATTTGGGGTGTCCTGCCCGAGGTCGCGGCTTCCGCGTTGGAGGCCGTCCTGTTCCGGGCGTTGTTTGTCACAGCATTCTTTGGGGCCTTTCGAGTTAGTGAACTGGTCCCCCAGGCGGGCGGGCGGGGGGGTCGGGGAGGGTTGCAGGAGCATCAGGTGGACCTGCAGGAGCAGTTGGTTCGGATATTTCTGGATCGCTCGAAAACTGACCCGCAGGGGCGGGGTCGGTGGGTGCTGTTGCGGGCCATCCCTGGTCTGGAATCTTGTCCGGTGCAGAACTTGTTGATGTACCGGCGTCAGCGTCGGGTTGGGGCTGGCTGTTTCTTTTGTCATGAGGACGGTTCGGCCGTCACCCAGTTTCAATTCACGGCGGTCTTCCGCCTGGCCTTGAGGCGGTTGGGCGTGGACGAGCGCGGGTATGCTTCTCATTCCTTTCGGATAGGTGCGGCGACCAGTGCTGCGGCCGCGGGCCTCGGGGGTGAGGTGATTCAACGCATCGGGCGTTGGAGCTCCAGGGCCTACACGGGCTATGTGCGCCCAGAACAGTTGTGAACTGCAGGGGTGTCGGGGGGGGGGGCGTGGGGGGGGTATTAATGCTGTGTTTCTTTTCCAGGTGTTCAGCCAAGCGTGCCGACATGGAGTGCTGCACGGGGCCCGCCGCCAGGCGTATGGTGGCTTCTGGGACATTCCTTCGTCTATTGGGCGGAACGCAGAGCATCAACTCGTCCGCTGGGTCTACACCTGGGCTTGGTGTCCTGTAATTTCCGGCTGGTGTGGCTCGGCCAGCGGGGCATGCGTTGGTGGCAGCTACTTCCAGTGGTTCGAGAGCACGCGGAGAGGCGGCAGCTGCCGTTGGGACTTCTGATACACCTGGGAGGCAATGATCTTTCCGGTTGGACGTGCCGGCAACTTATTCGTGCTGTACAACGGGATCTGCGGGCGCTGCAGGAGCAGTGGCCGGACTTGGCGATTGTGTGGTCGGACATCATCCCGCGGCCGGCCTGCTTGTCGCAGCGGCGGTGGTCGAGAGGGCTAGCCAAGATCAACAGGCAGATCGGCCGGTGGTTGCAGCAGGCTGGCGGGTGGCAGGTCCAGCACCCTTGGGCGGACCCCCGGTGCGCTGGACTGTATCGTACCGACGGGGTACACTTGTCCCCGGTTGGCCAGGACTTATTGCTCAATGATTGGCAAGAAGCTTTGGAACTGATTGGTCGCAGCTTTATGGGGGGGGCGGTGCGAGGATAGTTCATACCTCGCACCGGTGGCGGGGTACAGAGCCTGCGCTCGCAGGAGCGGCGCGGGCTTGACCTGGTTATGAGCAGTGGGGGCGAAATGCTCCTTGGGGTGGGGCGAGACAGCCCGGTTGGGGGTCTCGACCCGGTAGCGGGGGGGTGGGAGCCGGCCTTTGCTACTAGGATGGCGAGGCAGGCAGCGGGGTTTGGGGGGGAGGAGGATGCTCCGCCTTGCTACTAAGATGGCGGGTGGGGGGGGCATCCTCCGGTAAAGGGGTGCGGGGCTGGGTTATGTTAATTGTTATTCAGGCCCTTTGGGCGGTTTACAAGTTGTAAATAAAGCTGCGACCAAAATGTTTGTACCAAATACAGTTGTTTGTGATTTTGTTGGGGTTATGGGTGAGGTACTCGTGGGGCTGTGTTAATGATGTGGACGGAGGCGAGGAGGGCTTCCGGGTTACCAGAGTTAATGCTCGAGGCCGCGGGCCGGGTCCCGCGGCCGTCAGTAACCTGGGCCCGGGCCCGGCCTCGGCCTCCAGCGTGCTGGTTGCTGGGGGGGGGGGGGGAGGGGGAGGGTTGGGAGGGAACGGCGAGCGCGGCGTTTGAAATCGCTCCGTCACAACGTCGGAGCGATTTCATTGGCCGGCGGTCGGCGGGGGGGCGGCGCTGTGTCGGCGAGGAGCCGCGTGGCCATCTTCTTCTGGCCGCGGCTCCTCGGGAAACCGGTCGTGTGCCCCCCCCCCCGCCCCTTGTGGCGGGGGGGTGGTGCGGTTGGCGCCGCGGGTGGGGGGGGGGGTACAGAGCCTGCGCTCGCAGGAGCGGCGCGGGCTTGACCTGGTTATGAGCAGTGGGGGCGAAATGCTCCTTGGGGTGGGGCGAGACAGCCCGGTTGGGGGTCTCGACCCGGTAGCGGGGGGGTGGGAGCCGGCCTTTGCTACTAGGATGGCGAGGCAGGCGGCGGGGTTTGGGGGGGAGGAGGATGCTCCGCCTTGCTACTAAGATGGCGGGTGGGGGGGCATCCTCCGGTAAAGGGGTGCGGGGCTGGGTTATGTTAATTGTTATTCAGGCCCTTTGGGCGGTTTACAAGTTGTAAATAAAGCTGCGACCAAAATGTTTGTACCAAATACAGTTGTTTGTGATTTTGTTGGGGGGGGGGGGCGAGGTACTCGTGGGGCTGTGTTAATGATGTGGACGGAGGCGAGGAGGGCTTCCGGGTTACCAGAGTTACTGCCAGAAATTCATCTGGTCAAGGAACCTTTCACTTAACTGCAATTTTTGGCGAGAAAATGCTGGAATAGGTGATCCACACGACACAGTCCTGCATTTAAAGCACAACATACTCATATTATATTCAAGTTCTGGTGTCATGTCAATAACAGCAACACAAGCTCCACTCACTGTCAGATACTCTTTAAGGTAACACGCAGAATGTTACCATACGATAACTGTGTTAACTCCGGAGACTCAAACAGCAACAACTCCACCTAGAAAAGGCAGCATTTTAAAGTTACAACAGGTCCTAGACCACTAAAGCCTCCTTCTACTGTAAAAACAGAACAAGTCAGATTGCTACAGATCCCTACACCAAAACTGCATGCTAGCAGAATACAAACTGACTTTCACCAAATACAAAATATGCAACAAATTAGAAACAGAAGCCCACATACAGAAACTGAAATGGAAAGCACAAGATTCTTTCTGCAATGGAGCACTGAAGAAAGAAAATGAAATGCATTTTGCCCTATTGAGCAAAACACAAAGAGGCATGTTTACTAAAGGATTAACAACCTGCGGTAGCAGCTAATCCATGAAAAAAAAGCAATTATTGCCAGCATTCTCCACGATATCTGATTTTTGTGTGGTGCAGGCCACTAGGAGCTTGATCAGGGCAGATTGTGGGGGTGGCGAAGGTTAGCAGCCACAACACAAAAATATTTTTATGCGGTGGCTGCCAAAGTCATGCCCGATTGCAGCTAGAAGACCAATTACGTGGCAGCTGCCATGATTGGGCCTTTCCCCCCCTCCACAATATTGTCTGTGCCATGGTTGCTCCCCTTTCAGCACCAATCCCCCCTGGAGAGCTC
Organism: Ichthyophis bannanicus; assembly: GCA_033557465.1. Lineage (NCBI taxonomy): Eukaryota > Metazoa > Chordata > Amphibia > Gymnophiona > Ichthyophiidae > Ichthyophis > Ichthyophis bannanicus. The sequence goes on from CM066035.1 coordinate 103,852,161, forward strand.
TTGATCCCCAAAGGGAGCTGCCCAAGGGGGGCTGTGCCCCCCAAAGTAAATAGTTTCCCAGCAAGCCAGTCAGGCTAAACCCCCTCCCTCCGCCCCCTCAATCAAGTTGTGGAAGGAGGGGTTACTGTTTGTTCCTTCCTAGCTTTACTTTCCTCCCCAACTTCTAATGAAGAATCTGCAGCTGGTTTCTCCTTGAGCTAGAGAAATATAGATGGCCTTACTCTGAGTTTCTCCCATGGGGCCTATCATCTTCTGTGTGGCAAATGGAAACAATTCCCCAAGATTAAATTCCCTTGTCCTTGAGTCCAAATATTGAGTCTGGGTGGAAACCCAGGCTTACAGTATTTTGTACCTATCAACTCCTCTATACCCAGCCAATTCCACCCTAAAAGCATTGGGTATGGTAATTGTTACATAACTGCTAAGATTGTCAGAGTTACCCTCCTTTTCCAAGTTACATCCACTTTATAAACAGGCTGTCTCCTAATATCCTCATGCATGATTCTGACCACTATCATACCCTTAAATTCAACTTCCCCCATCCCAAGTTTTAGTTCCCTTACTAGGAGTCCAAACATCAAAGATTCATTACTCCTAATATCCACTAACCTTTCTACCATAACTTCTGCTACCTGTACTGCATTCCTAATTTCTTTATTAACATTTTTATAGCCCACTGATCCATCGTGCTCAGCAGAATACAAATCAAGTAGATATAAAAAATAAACTAAACTTACAAACATATACAGTAAAACATGAATAGAATACGTAACAATTAGTCAGGTAACACCTTCCTAGAGAACATTGCCTTTACTAACTTTTGAAAATCAAACATGTCAATTATACGGTGATGGGACTCAGGCAGGTCCACGCCACACCTTGGAGCCCATACATGAAAAAGTATAATGATATGCTCTCACCAGCTTGGGGGGGGGGGGGTGTCAACCAGTAAGTTATGATTCTGTAAGCACAAGGCCATCAGGGATTGAGCCTTGCTCCTGGCTTTTCTTTCATTGGGCTCGTAGCTTCTCCTCTTTCCCTCTGTTTGATTTTTACTTCTGTGTCTCACCTTCCCTCCTGCCTCTTTTCCTGCTGGGCTGGTTTTGCAGTTCTTAGTTCACCACTGCCCCCTTTCTCTCCCTTGGTATAGAAACTGTAGTGACGGATACATACCTGTCACCCCATCACAGGTACCACATGGAAATGGCAATTTTAGAAAGGGAAAATTTACACATGGATGTCCATAAGCTATAGAAATGGCAAGGAGATGTGAGGGGGTGTGGTTAGGGCATGACTCAAGTGGGTCAAAAATCTATACACATGTTCCCCCATTTCATATAGGGAATGCACGTGAATGACCAAAGTATCCATGATGGTATTTACAGCTACTTCCTGGCACATAACAGGTTTTTTAAAAATGTTCAATTGGCCAGACCTTTAAAGTAGAAAGTAAGATAGTTTTATCCTCCTTAATCACCTCCTTGTTTAGCCCCCCTCCTCTAAATGTAAATGATGGATATATAAGGCCTCTGTAGTTATTAGGCAGCATTTCTATATATAGGTTTGCAAAATGACTTACATACATGTGTAACTGCCAACATATAGACATGTAAGTTGTACATGTTTAAATGCGAGCACTTATGCATATGAGCTGCCGTGTTTCCTCCAATGATTTTTCCCACGTGTAGGTTGTAAAATGACTCTTTCTGCTGCGCATGGAAGCATATTCATGTGCACAACTATACTTCCTGATACTTGTTTTAGAAAAGGCTGCACTTTTGGCAGAGTCTTTTCTAAAATACCACCTGAACTGCATGTGCCATAATCTAGACATCTTAATGCCATGGTTCATGGTTTTAATATCCGGATGGAGTTAACTGGACACACGCAGCTGAATATTAGCCTTACCGATAAGATGTCAGGACGCTATTCTTTTCACTGAACTGGTTGCTTTAATCCATTCCTGGGGGGCAGAGTTCTTTGCCGTATTATTTATCTATAGCCAGGGAAGAGTAAATGCACTCTGAGGATAAGATTGATCTGAGCCCAGATTCCTTGACAAATGCTTATCTACATGAAAAGTGAGGATTTCCAATTTCATAAACAGAACTGATTTTTCCATCGTTGCTTGTCTTCTGAAGTTTCTTTCACAGAAGCAATCATGAGAAAAATCCCTGGAGCACACGTGCGACTTCTGGAGCTATCTCATTTCTTCCCGTTTATTTTCCTTTCTTGTAATACACCTTAACAAGCGGATCCCCTAAACTTTGTAGATACTTCCAGGTGAGCAGATGTCCATTTACAGCTACGTACAAAAACCATCCTCACATTCATTATGCAGCACTTTTTGCTATGTAGATGGAATTTGATGCTCAGGCATAAAAATAATGCATGCTTGTATTTGTTGCTGAGAAATTATTTATGCAAATAAGAGATTCTGTTTGGAGCCCGAATTAGGACACAGGCAGATGTTTTTCCTCACATCGCTTTGGGCACTTGCTTGATGGAGTCGGTGCCTTTCTCATGCGAGGCTGACTGTTGGAAGCAATGATTGACTCTGCTAGAGGGACGTGGCCGCGTACAAATAGTTTTCAACAGGGAAATCATCTGAATGCTGGAGGTCCTTCCTGCAGATGGCATAAGATTTATTTATTTATTTTTGAATTTACAGTACCTCAGACCTTTTCAATACCACTTCAAGGCAACTTATATTCATAGAAACATAGAAAAATGGAAGCAGATAAAGACCATATGGTCTATTCAATCTGCCCTCCCTTAACAACTATTAAGCTTTATAGTCGCTTTTTTCCCTTTAGAGATCTTCTGTGTTTGTTTGCCCCATACTTTCTTGATTTCCGATACAGTCCTTGTCTCTACTACCTCCACTGGGAGTCTATTTCTTCAAATTAATCATGAGTCTGTGCCCTTTCTCTTTCATCCCATGCCCCCTCATTCCAAAGCTTTCTTTCCTTTTGAAAGAGGCTCTCTTCCCGTGCATTCATGCCATGGAGATATTTAAATGTCTCTATCATATTTCTGCTCTCCCACCTTTCTTCCAAAGATCTTTAAGTCTCTCCCCATATGCCTTATGATGAAGGCCTTTAACCATACCTCTTCCCACCCTCCTATCTCAACTTTCAGTCATTCATCTTCTCAGAGTTGGTACAAGGATATGTGTGCCTTAGGTAAACTTCGTCCCTTGTGCCCCCTGCTCCAGCCCTTTCTCCAATTGCCACCACTGCCACCCCTCTACAGGACATGCAGCAGCCCCTTGTTCCAGCCCTTTCTCCAACTGCCACCCCTCCTTGCCGCAGGACGCTGTCAGAATTTGTGCTGGGCAGTTCAGCCACTAACATCACTGAAGGGCGTTGAATTCCAGGCCCCACCGCTGGATCCTTGAGACCAGGTCCTTCTTTGCCACAGGATGCTGTCAGTATTTACACCAGGTAGCTCAGCCACTAACATCACTGAAGGGCGTTGAATTCCAGGCCCCACCGCTGGATCCTTGAGATCAGGTCCTTCTTTGCCACAGGATGCTGTCAGTATTTACACCAGGTAGCTCAGCCACTAACATCACTGAAGGGAGTTGAATTCCAGGCCCCACCGCTGGATCCTTGAGACCAGGTCCCTCCTTGCCACAGGATGCTGTCGGCATTTATACCAGGCAGCTCAGCCGCTGACGTAACTGAAGAGTCTTGAAATCCAGGCCCCACCGCTGGATCTATGAGACCAGGTCCATCCTTGCCACAGGATGCTGTCAGCATTCGTGCCGGGCAGTTCAGCCACTGATGTCACCAAAGGGCCTTGAAATCCAGGCCCCACTGTGGTACGCGGCCACAGGCACATGCCCACAGGAGCATGTCCGAGGGAACATTCCAAAGGGGCAGTTTCTGCCTCTTTGGAGCTCCTTCAGAGCACTTCAGAGCAGTTTAGAGCTGGACTGTTCCATTTCTCATGGGAAAGAGGAAGAAGAGAGCTGTGCCTCAACCAGAAAAAAAGTGGCAACTGTTGCTGGACTCAATGGACTGCCATGTTACAGTCATGTCCTCTACACCTGTGGAGAGGTCTTGGGTCTATACTAGATTCCTCTGATCAATGGGTATTATTACCCCACCCTGCCATCCAGGCTTGACATTAAGAGAGGGTGTCAGCGCCTCCCAGGAATGGGTTAGTGTGCAGCCTGCTTCTGTTGCTTTGTCCCAAGATCAGGAAGTTTCTTTAGCGAAGCTCAATTCCAGTGCAGGATCAACTCTCTTGCCATTGCCTAAAGAGATATGTTTTCCTCCATTGCAAGTTAAACCTGTTTGTATTACCTCCAATGATATTACCTTGACAGACATATTGGTAGCTGTAACCTGCCTGGAAGCTTCTTTACACTCTTCTTTGAAAGACTTTGCAGACTTCTCTGTGAGCACTGTGGCTAAAAATGTCTGGCCAGGATAGCAGATTGTCTGCTGTTCATGCATGTTTGACTAAACTTGATTCTCATTTTTTTTGTTTTACGTTCTTCTTGTACTTCCTCAATGAAGGATAGTTTGGTAGTTCACCAACAATTAGAGTCATTGGAAAATGCATGTCGTGCTAAAAATTTGAGATTTTTAAATTTTCCATGTATCCATTATTTACCTCTGACTCTTTTCCTTCAAAAGTCTCTTTCAATTGAAGACAAGCTCTGCTATGAAGGGACATAGGATGAGAGTGAAAGGGGATAGATTCAGGAGTAATATGTGGAAATACTCCTTTACAGAAAGAGTGGTAGATGCGTGGAATAATCTCCCAGTGGAGGTGGTAGAGATGAGGACATTATCTGAATTCAAAAAAGCATGGGACAAACACAGAGGATCTCTAAAGGTAAAAGGGGACTGTTGTAGTTGAAATGGAAGGGCAGACTAGGTAGGCCACATGGTCTTCTTCTGCCATCAGAGTTCTATGTTTCAATGTTCTAAGGTTTTTGGGATACTGTTGTACTTTATTTTTTTCTTTTATTTCTTGTCTTATGAATATATTATAAAATGTATAAATTTCAATTTTAAAAAAATGACATCGAAGCACCACAGATACCTTCAGCTGTAGTGCCATTGTGCTTCCACTCCCCTCAATTCCACTTCTGCCCCCATGCAAAAGGAAGTGGAATAAGAAGGGGGAGGAAGCAGGAATGGCATGGCAGTGCCAGAGCTGAAGGTAACTCTGGCACATCAGTACCATTTGAAAAGCTTTGCTGGTGCTGCACATGCTGGTAAGGGGTAGCAGTAGCAGCTGTGGGGGCCCCCAGAGGGCCAGTGTGCTCTAGGCAACGGCCTACTTTGCCTAATGGTACCACCAGCTCTGTATTTTCTCACCTTTTCTTCTGCCACATCATTCGCCCACCTCCTCTGTATCTCTGCTCCTGAAAGTCACTCCCCTCCATTTCTCTCCGTCCTCGTCCTCTTCTCCCTTTCATAGAATTTCATTATTTCACCAGATTCCTTCTGTTTACCAAATCTAACTCAAGCTGTATGCTCATGGTGGGAGGAGAGAGGAGTCTGACACACCTCAGCAGCAAAGAAAGAGTGAGGGCAAAACTGCTCATCCTATCCCAGAGGTTTGCTGTGTAGACAAGAAACAAGGAAGCAGGTGCCTTGGAGGAGGAGAGAGCGTGAAGTAAGGAGAAATGAAGGGAGACAAGACATGTATATCATGCAGCTTCATCTCTGGTCCTGATTAGTAAAGAAAGCCATTGAAATACTACTCAAATGCTGGTATAGCAAATGTCGATAAATAATTATACCACTCAAATAAATATACCACTCCTTCTCTCACCTGGACTGAAGAAAAGAGATCCCCTGTGGATCCAAGGCCTCAGCTCATTTTACATCTTGTACCCCACATAAAAAGGGCACTGTTTAGAATAGAGTTTATAGTTTATTTAGATTTGATAGACTGCTTTTGGTACACATTTAATATCCCAAACAACTTCTTAATTTTATACACATGTGAACATATGTCCAATATATGTTGGCCTAGGTCTACATAACTGCATATTACTAAAGTAGGAAAGCATTTTGTGACTGGAAAAATACAAGTGGTAAAGTTGGTTGGCCAGCTCAGAACTATGAGGGCACATCTCCTCTTGGCCTGAGATATAAATTGGCTCTGCTAGTGAGAACCAGGTTCAAAGGCCTTACTGACATTTGAGAGCTCATTACAGTAGAATTACTACATTGAAAAATCCAAATCTATAACAAAAAATTGTGTGATAACTACTAGCAAATCAATCAGCATTGCATTATGGAGCACTTTCTCCCTCCCTAACAAGGAGCAGATAGGTCAATATATCAAATCAATCAACACATCACAACTGGACCCATGTCCAGTTACCTGGATTAAACTAACCACAGAAGAGTTAGCACCTTATGTTCAAAATATCGTCTGTCTATCACTGTCTCAAGGTCTAATGCCAAAACAACTGAAAGAGGCCTCCATCCGCCCAATATTAAAAAATCACCTATTAGATAAGAACAGCATTAGCTCCTACAGACCGATATCAAGTTTGTCATTCTTATCTAAAGTAATTTAAAAAGCTGTACAAAGGCAACTTCAAGATTTCATAGATACAAACACCCACTTGATCATCACCAGCAATGTTCCCGCTAACCTGTGCTGGGTCCACCGCCAACATTCCTGCCAGCGGGGGGAGGTGCAGAGCGATCGACGCTCTGCCCCCCCCCCCACTGGCAGGAATGCCGGCGGAGGACCCGGCGCAGATTAAAGAGAACATTGCGAGGGTGCTGCGGCGTGTGTTAGACCCTGAGTCGATCGCTCTGCACCTCCCCCCGCTGGCAGGAATGTTGGCAGTGGACCCAGAGCAGGTTAGTGGGAACATTGCTCACCAGTATGACTTTCGTGCCCACCACGAAGTTGAGACCCTCCTAACATCCCTCCTTGACAATATCATCATCGGAATGGAAAATACCAAACAGGCATACATCTTCATATTCCTTGACACAACAGCTGCCTTTGATTCTATTAACCATGAAATCCTGATCAGCCTTCTAAAACATCTCAAAATAAGAGGTACCATAATCCTTTGGTTTAAATCCTACCTAACTGACCGCACACAGCAGGTTATACTCAATAATACCCTCTCCAAAAAATCCAGCTAATCCATGGAGTTCCATAAGGTTCAGCATTGTCTGCATTGCTATTCAACATCTATGTGCAATCAATCTGTGATATAATTCTGCAAACACAATGTGGATTATAGAATTTATGCAGATGACATCTTGCTGTTCACAGCTACTGATGCACTAAATCCTGATTATGAGACAATAACAAACTGCTTCAAAGATGTCTCACTATGGCTCAACTCGGTGAATCTATCAATCAATTTAAATAAAACAAAAGTTCTAATGACATCCAGAAACAAATCTTTTTCACCACCTCCAAAACTTCTGATAAATGATTCCTCCCTTGAAATTAAAAAAAAATAAAATATCTCGGGATTCTATTGGACCAGAACCTAAACATGTCAAAACATATCAGCATGATAACAAGAACGATATATAACAAAATACATATGATACAAAACTTAAGACCCCTACTTTCTTCAGAGGACTTCCACACGATAACCCAAGCATTTATTGGCCCACATTTCGACTTCAGCAATATTATCCTCCAAGGACTCTCTAAACAAACCCTAAAACCACTACAGATGGCGTAGATTAACACTGTAGTCTGCATTATAATGCAAGTCCCAAGAACCGACCACATAACACCAATCTTTTACCACTTAAACTGGTTACCTGTTTTGCAGAGAATCAAATTCAAGGCAATACTAACAACATTTAAAACAATAAATAACATTGCCCCAACATACCTCACCTCCATAATCCAGATGCAACAGGAAACAAGAAACAGAAGGAAAAATATGAAGAACCTTCTATTCACACCAGCAACATCAAGAAATGCAAACCAATCGACAACAAACAAGGCTTTTTCCTTATACTCCCCCGTTCTGTGGAACTCTCTTCCAAACAGTCTATGTGAAATAAAGGACCTATCCACATTCAGAAAGAAACTCAAAACCCTATTATTTACTGAATCCTACCAGCAATTAATGAACAAAATGAACTTGACCTAATGGACTCTCGACCATACTTACAACCCCACTACACCACTCACTCACAAGGACCACCTTGATGCAAAATTACTCACTATTCATTAATCTCCATAACAATACTCCTGACCTATAAATAGTTTGCTGTCTATTTCATCCTCAAGGCAGAGTATGTTTAGTTTAAGTTAAAATTGCTTACTGTATTAATTATTCCGTTCATGTTTATTGTAACTGTTCATTGTAAACTGCCCAAAGCAGTACTCACTTGTCCTATGTAAACCGTTTTGATTAGGTGATAAAGCAGTATAAAAGACAACTAAATAAAATAAATAAATAAAATCACAGACATTGTAGCCTCTAATTTTATAGGAAGTGAAAGTCTTAAATGCACTGACAACCTGGACCCATAAAGACTGTTAGGAATTTGAAGAAGTTTAGAGAACTTTTTTTTAGGCTTTGTTTTATTTCTGACCGAACTCTTAAAAAATATTGCATTTAAAAATCATTTCCAGTTAGTTTTCAAAAAGCCAGGAGAATGATTCTATCTGGTAAAAGACTATTCAGAAATATTTATTCTACAAATTACAGTAGAGAGGCATGAGCTCCTTGAAAACATCTAGTGGCCTCTCAGCTGTGCTGCCATGTGAGGGATTTCTTTCCTATTTAAACCCATGAACTTTTAATAAGAACATTCATTTCATTGCTTAATAAAGAAATCACAATTAATTTGAAACAGGATTATTTGGCAGCCTTTGCCTGGCCTTATCTATATTGTTTTTGTCTGAACATTAACATTTTGGTTAATACCTCTCAGGGTATCTGGTTTCCTCAATTGAACTACAGGTGCCAATCAGCTTTGTAGCTGCCATAAGCAAATTGGCAAAGGCATTGCACAATAGTTGCATGTTTGATAGCAAATGGTAAACTGTTTTGCCCATAGGATTATATTGAAGGTTAATTATATGAAAGAAATCTGACATGACAGCTATTTGTGTGGAAAGCTACCAAATCCAGCATTCACAGTGCTACCATAGTTTGATTCCATGGTCTGCTGTGAAGTCTCCTTGTTCAGAAGACTTTCAAAGCCATACTCTTTGCTCAGAAGACTTAGCTCTCTCAAACTGGATGTTCATCCACATTTAAAACAGATATGGTTTAACAAGATAGAGTTAAACCCTGTGCTGAAATTTCTCTCTCTCTCTCTCTCTCTCTCTCTTTCTCTCACTTAAACAGTTACAGAAAAATAGTGTAACTAAGGAGGCGATTTTCAAACAGTCTGCCTAGGTACAAAGAATCCATGGACCTTTTATCTTGGATGTTTCTCAATGAAAACTGCCCATGAGTGTGAATGCTCCATGGACTTCCTACTTACTTTGTCTGCAAGCAGATTTTTGCTGGAAAACAGTGCACATACATTTGAAAATCAATTTTGAATGCACTGTTTTCCACCACTGCACCAAAAATACCCCCAAGAACGTCTTCCCTCAATCTATCTAAATGGAGCCAGGCTATTTAGCCAGATTGAGTGAGTACGATTTTCAGTCAATGTACCCAGTATTTACCTCACTATTTACCTAGGCAAACAACTTTGAAAATTTTCCTCTGAGAAGGCTGTTTTCAAAAGTATTTATCTTGACAAAATGGCCTGACTAAAAACCCATGCTGCTCAAATGCAGCAGAGAATACACGTGTTTCCATAATACTTATACTTTTAACTGTGGGAGAAAGTGACATTTCTATAGGACCTCTTTTCTCACTCAAAGCAAACTGAGCCACAGGGGAAGGGATCAATCTGTTTATGACTTCCACAACTGGGCTGGAGCGTCCTCCCCATGCAAGGTGTCAACACAAATTAGGTCTTCCCCGCTCACTATATTTCACAGATGGTGATGGGGGTCTAAAATGGGCTACTGCGCTAAATTCATAATGCCATGTGATAGGAGGAACAAGGGGTATGGCTTTGACAGGCACTCTCTGTTCTCTTCCTTGAAAACATCAGAGGTATAATTTCTATAACCATCCTTATGGTGTAAAGGATAGTCGTTGAGATGATAGTAGTTCAACCCCTTTTGGAGATTGCTTTGTGCATGGTATTAGTTAAGACTGCCCTAAAACACATATTTTCACCAAAGCCTTTGAGGAAGTCTAACAATCTTGTATAACGAGATTGTTGATTAATCCCTGAGATTTTCTCTCAATCTGTCTGTTTTCCTATCATGAATATGGGGTTCTTTTTCTGCTATTTTTGTTCTTTCTTTTAAATCTGCACACTGATCTGCTGTGATTTATGAACTTAGGGACGTTCTAGTGGATCCACAGTCTGACCTTTTCAATGGTTCCTCAGAGTTTGGCATAGCCCCAGAAGACTCGAGAAAGGTGCATATGGTCCCTTTACACAAAAGTAGAACTAAGGATGACCCCACCACAGAAGTTAGTCTAACCTCTGTGTTGAGTAAACTAATGGAAAGGTGCTAAAACAGAGGATAGGGAAGTTTCTGGAATTCAATGCATTGCAGGATTCAAGGCAGCATGGTTTTACGAGAGGTAGGGCTTGTCAGACAAATCTCATTAATTTCTTTGACTGGGTGACCAGAGAGTTGAACTTAGGGAGAGTTCTAGATGTGGTGTACTTAGATTTCAGTAAAGCCTTTGACGCTGTTCCGCACAGGCAATTTATAAATAAATTGAATGCCATAGGAATGGACCCTAAAGTGACTGAATGGGTTAGAAATTGGTTGAGTGGGAGGCAACATAAGATTCAGATAAATGGCACTAACTCTGAGGAAAAAAATGTTACCAGTGGTGTGCTGCAAGGATCTGTCCTTGGTCTGATTCTTTTTAACATTTTTGTAAGTGATATTGCAAAAGGCCTGTCAGGACGTATTTGCCTCTTTGCAGATGATATCAAAATCTGAAATAGAGTAGATACCCAGGAAGGTGTCGATAACATGAGAAGACATTTAGCAAAGCATGAAGAATGGTCCAGAATCTTGGAGCTGAGATTTAACACTAAAAAATGAAGGGTCATGCATTTGGGCTGCAAAAATCCAAGAGAACGGTACTGTGTAGGGGGTGAAGTCCTTCTATCCATGAAAGAATAGCAGGATTGTTTCTGATGATCTTAAGGTGGCTAAACAAGTAGAAAAGGTAATGGCAAAAGCCAGAAGGATGCTTGGGTACATAGGGAGAGGAATGTCAGCAGGAAAAAGGAGATGATAGTGCCTCTGTATAAGTCTTTTGTGAGATCTAATTTAGTGTGCAATTCTGGAGACCACACCTTCAAAAGGATATAAACAGAATGGAGTTGGTGCAGAGGATGGTTACCAAAATGGTCAGTGGGCTTTGCCATAAGGCATATGGGGAAAGATCACTATATGAAAACTTTGGAAGAAAGATGGAAGAGGGGAGATATGATAGAGATGTTTCAATATCTCTATGGTATAAATGCACAGAATAAGAGCCTTTCAACTGAAAAAAAACCCTCTGCTATAGGGGGGGGGGCATAGGATGAACATGAAAGGAGACTCAGGAGCAATTTGCGGAAATATTTCTTACCGGAAAGAGTGGTAGATGCATGGAATAGTCTCCCAGTGGAAGTAGTAGAGACAAAAACTATCTGAATTCAAGAAAGCATGGGACAAACACAAAGGATCTCTAAAAGAAAAAGGACTGTAGAGCTTAGTAGTTCGTATGGAAGGGAGGAGTAGCCTAATGGTAAGAGCACTGGCTTGGTAACCAAGTAACCAGCATTCAATTCCCACTAGCACTCCTTGTGGCCTTGAGCAAGTCACTTTGCTATCCCTTGCCTTGGAAGAAAAACCTGGCAAAATGGTCACACTGCCAAGAAAACCCAAGAGCTGCTGGGTCACCGTGACTCAACATTGACTCAAAGGCACACATAATGAAAGGGAAGACTGGATAGGTCATATGGTCTTTATCTGTTGTCATGTTTCTATGAAGAGCAGTATATCAAATATAAATAAATAAATTATACTTGTTACTAGGGAAATGCATTTTTATTTTAGCTTCATTTTGTATGCACTAAATAGCATGTAATTTTGTACTAGTTCCACACTACAATGAAACAAAACTTAATGAAACAAAAAAAAATAGAAACTTTTTTCCACTTCACATTTCCACTTTGTATCTGTGGGACTTCAAATTCATTTTCTAAGGAGTTTTCTTGTGGAGATCCCCTTTGATAGCTTGACAGAAGTACAAAGTGCCTCTGCTTGCAGTAAAACAGGTACAAAAGTATGAACTGATGGGTGGAAATGAATTATGTCATCTCTATGTACAGTTTTTCTTTCACATCTGACTCCATCCACTTTTCAACATGGGTAAAAGTATATACACTGTCTGCATGCATGGTGGTGTGGCAATGATTAGCCCATGATTTTACATGCCTAAACATAGGTTTAGCCACATAAATGGATGATTATTGTTCCATGAAGGATAAAACCAAGAAATAAGTTGGAGAATTTAACGTGCTGCCGTGTGGTAATTTTCTGTAAATGTTATAATTAATAACCATTGTTTTCCTTGATAATTATATGCTGCAGTCACAATTCTCACTATAGATGCCGTGCATATGCATGTGCCTTCTGCAATTGGCACTTCCGCATCTGCGAAGTAAAATGTGTCCCAGACCATGAGGTTTACACATGCACATGATGGAAAATGAGGTGTCACACACATTTAAAGTCCCCATAGACAGTAGTGTTCAAGCATGACAAAATACAGATGCACGTATCATTTTGTCTTTTTGTATGTGTGCATTGGCTCCATATGGCACATGTGCCCCATTGCAAATGCCTGCACATGCCTATGCTCTATGCCCAAAAAAAGCAGAATTGCCACCATACAACCAAATTTTCAAGGGCAAAGACCCAGATGCTATGTCACTTGGCATAGAAGGAGAAGGAGCTGCTCCTGTCCTCCACAATGATTTAGTCCACCCCATGCTGTAACCAGAAGGACCTAAGAAAGGATCCACATGGCCCTAGAGACCACCATATCTCACCCAAAAGACAGCTCACAGGGGATACCTAGCTGATGGCAGCAACCAGTGTGCAGGCAGGGAAGTAAGGTAGCCGGGGCTAGGTAAAAAGGTAGCCAAGACAAGACAGCTTCCCCCCCCCCCCCATGGTGACACCCTCTGAGAGGCCTGAAAGAGCAATACCAGTCAGAGCAGTCAAAGAGATCAGTATAACCACAGACAACCAGAAGTACAATCTGAATCCAGGAGGGAGAGTAGGTATTGATACAAGCAGAGTGGCAAGGGAACATGAGACATGAGATCAGCAGGACATAACTGACACATGGTTAGGGCACTGGAATGTATTGATGGTAGAATATCAGCATGTCTGTAAATGTGATGGGCCATGCCACTGAGAGGCAAGGACATGTTTGTAGGCATGCATGAGGCCTTGCAAGACCCCATCCTCCAGGTCAGGGTGCATGCAGAGCACAATGTGCACATGGTTGCAGGCAATGCTGGCACACAGAGCCACAGCAGAAGGAAAATGGTCATACTGTGACCAGATAGTGCATAACCACAGATGACAGTCATCAGCAATGCAAACGGGTTGTGCTACAAACTAGGATGTCAGAAGGGAGGGGTGGAAGATGTGACCTGCACCAGTACCAGGGCACACCCAATGACCACATGCCACAGCTTCTGTACACCTGGATATGGCCAACTTTCAACTCAAATGCAATAGATTAAGAGAGTCAGGTGGATGACAAGGGAAGAACTGGTGGAATGAGTGTATTGCTAAGCATAAGGTCTTCACTTATCCCCAACAGACTCTTTCACATCCCCCGAGATCTGGCATCAGTGAAGGTCAAATTTAGGGCCATGCAGAGAACCCATTCCCAATTGCTACATTATCTCTGGAAGGAGCTGTAGGAGCAGCAAGTTAAGTCATAGCACATGTAGCATAGAAGTCACATGTAGGGAAGGAACCTGGATTGCCATCTGCAATGGAAAAGGCTATGAGATGCATGCCAACACCATGCATCCACAATATGGAGTGTCACATGAGGGCACCAGATACACTGCCACAGCAGCAGGGAATAGGCTAGAATGGTGGCAAGCAGCAGAAATCCATGCATGACCATTAGCATATGTGTAGAGAAGTCAAAGTTCCCAACAGGACACTGCATCTGAAAACATGGAGTGTCAGCAGAGGACGCCAGAAGCAAAAACCTGGGACCCACAAGATGGGCTACATGAACAGAGAGAGGAATTGTAGAGGACCCACCGAGGTCAGGGTGTCCATAACTGGAAGATGATGTGACTTGAGCAGGCGGAACACAAGAGCATTATGCAGGTGCCACTGTCAGTAGCCAGGCACATGTATAGGCTACAATTGTGTACAGGATAGTGATTCCAATCAGTGAAATGCACCAGTGAACTTGGTGAGCACTGGTCCCCCTGACAACAGGTACCAGAGTTTGTGAGGACGTCAAGCACAGAGGTCCCTCACCCCATCCAGAGCACCTACTGACATATCCTGAGAATGTACAACAGACATTTAAGGATCACTGACACAGTAGGGGCTTGTTATTATTGGCAGGATATACATGGGCTTCATATAGCAGTAAAGTATAATAGCAACCAAATTGTGATGTTGCATACATTGGGACAATAGACCCACATGTGGATGGAGCACTCAAAGGGGCCTTACAACAGACAGTGGTATGATGTTTCTAACACACACAAACACCACCACCCACCCACACATACACACACCAGACACATTATGTCGAGTAGCTGAGGAGCAACATATATGCTACATCTGTAATGGTCAATATCTGGATAGGACATGCAGAGGAGGCACATATAGCAGTGAGTGCAGGGAGCTAGCAAAGGCACATGCCTATACACATTACAGCTCACACAGCATAGCACTAAGAAGAAATTCTCTGCTTTGCAAATGCAATGACAGCTGTGGATGTAGCACTACCACCATCACACATCTGCTGCTACTGCCACTACCATCACTGCCTACACCTGCAGCCACTACAGATGGTGATTCCACCATACAGGACAGGCTCAAGGGTTTCTGTCGCTCTAAGCATAAACCCCAGCCATGCCGCCCCTCCATGCACTGAGCCATGCGCCACCCCCTGCTGCTGCCAATTCAGTTTTGGGGGGAGGCAGGCAGTGGCAGCAGTATTTTAAAAGCAGTAGTTTTTTGCTGCCACTTTGTGGCTGTGGCAGGCCATATGCTTCAGCACAAATGGTCTGCTGCTTCTGACCCCCCTCCGACAGTAGGCCTGCTGCAGGCAACAAAATGATGGCATAAAGCTGCCCACCTGGGCGGCCACACTAAGTAGCCACCTAGCTCACCTAGTTCATGGGCCAGTCCTGCCACTACCACCAAGGCAGGGGGCAGCAGCAGCAGTTGAGACTCCCCAGCATAGGTGGTGGCCACATCAGAGGACAGCAGAGATGGGAAATAAGCTCATGATGCAATTTAGACTCCCCAGCATGGGTGGTAACCACATCAGAGGAGGACAGAAATGAGGAGGAAGCTCTTGATGTGGTCATCACCCTTGTCAAGGAGTAGGAACAGGAAGGAAATCTTAATTTATCTTAAGCAGCAAGGACATTTGTGGGAATGTCTGAAGAGCCACAACATGTGTTGGAGATGGAGATTGAGAGTAGGGAGGAAGAGGAGGAGGAGGGGAGATATGGGGGAGAGAGAAGGGGAGGTATGGGAAAGGGAGGGGGAGTTGCAGGAGGGGAAGGTTAGGAGAGTCATGGGAGGGGGAGGAGGCAGGCTGACAGGCTAGTGAGCCACTAAAACAACTGGCAAACCAAGTCTGCCCAGTGTGTCTCCATGCTGGACCTTGGTAGACCCTAAGGTCCTGCTGCATCTCACATCCCTGCAATGGGAGGTATAGCATAGCTTCATTGTGGTCACTAGGTCACAGAACCTCATGGTCATGTACGTGGAAGGCCCAAGAGCTGAGATACATACCATAAGCTGCTGTATAGCCCCAACCATTGCATGTATCTCTGCTCCAGCTACTCCAGTCAGGAGGGGGAGAGTGTAACTGAGATTGTACATACATATACAATTCAGCTATTTGGCCATTAGAATAAATGGCATTGGTTTTGGCAATAAGTATCCAGAAGTGGCACCTTGCAATCTTCTCCCAACACTCAGGGCAAACTGTGTGAATGGGCAGCCTCCTGTAGTGAAATTAGTTGACAAACTAGGCAACAGCAAACATAGCACACGTGAGCCCTTGCAAGACCATGTATACTGCTCCCAAATCCCTGAGCTAGTGTGGAAAGAGCTGAGGCATTTGAGATAGCATCTCACTTAATGTCCATGAATGGGTGATAGGACAGTCAAGGTGGATGATTAGGGGTCCAGAGGCCAAGAACAACAAAATGATGAGGATGCTGACATTGCCACTGCCCAAAAGGAGGAGGAGGAATATGTCTTTGAGAGGGATGATCTACAGCTTCCGGCTCCCTCTCCCTTTGATGACACACAAGCAGCTGGGGAGAGGGCAGAGGCAGATGACAGTCAGGACTACCCTAGTGTCAGATGCCAGTCTCTGCCAGCCTTCTGCAGCACAATGCCCAACATCTGGCATAGCACACCAGTAATGAGATAGTGTCTCAGCCTCCAGGAATGCAACATCCAATTCCAGGAGAGACAACTGCAGGCAACAATGGCCCTCAATGAGTCCATCATGGGTCTGCACAGGGACCTGCAGAAATACATATACCCATGTGCCATGGTGCCCCTTCACCTCTGGATGTCACCACTGTGCCAACTGTGCCCCATCTGCATGGGCCCTGAAGATGAGGGTGCTTTCACTGTTCACCACCACCATCACTGGTACCACTACTTCAAGCTCTGCCAAATTTTCACCTACATCTGTCCAGCCATTATCCCCCCTTCCAACATAATTCTGTCCATGCTCAGGGAGAGAGGAAAACTCCTTTGCTTCCACTCCTACTACTACCTACAAAATGGTAAAGGGGATGGAAGCATCCCCCTATGAAGAAAGGCTAAAAATGCTAGGGCTCTTTAACCTGGAAAAGAGATGGCTAAGGGGAGATATCATAGAAGTCTATAAATTAATGAATGGAGTGGAACGGGTAAACGTAGGTCAATTGTTTATGTTATCAGAATATAGGAAGACTAGGGGACATGCAATGAAGCTACAGGGTAAACTACTTAAGACTAATAAGAGAAAATATTTTTTCACTCAATGTGTAATCAAACTCTGGAATTTGTTACCGGAGGACGTAGTAAAAGCTGTTAGTGTAGCTGGTTTTAAAAAAGGTTTGGACAAGTTCCTGGAGGAAAGGTCCATAAACCATTATTAAATAGGGACCCAGGATATCACTGCTTGACCCAATAGAAGCATTGTGGAACCTGTGTCTTTTGGGGAAACTGCTAGGTACGTATGACCTAGATTGGCCACTGTTAGAAACAGGATACTGGGCTCGATGGACCTTGGTCTGACCCAGTATGGCATATCTTATGTTCTTATGTACTTATCATTTATATACTGTACAGTTCCTTCCCAAGAGAGCTTACAGTCTGCTAAGACAGACAAACAGAACAACAGGAGACTAGGCAATTCTTAAAATACACATGGGTATAGACAGGAGGATGAAGGGGTCAGAAATCAAGACAAAGGACAGCAACTGAAGCACAGTCTTTGTGGAGAATTCAAGTCTCAGTTTAAAATAAGAAGATGCAGAGCATTAGAGATAAAAAGTTTGTCAATGTAGATAAGTTTATTAGAAGCAGAGTGTACATTTCACATGGCACATGAGAAATGAATAGAATAGGGAGGAAGGAGCAGGATACACATAAGATTAGAGGGGTTGTGGTAGAATCTATGCAGGAAATGTGGAAGATGCCTAAGGGGAACACATATGTGCTTGCAGATATCTAATCTAGTTCCTGGTCTTTTCAGAAAGCCACAGCAGGGAGTAGCCTCTCCCCCCTGCAAGCACAACCTCACTTGGCTAATAGCAAACGGTAAATACAGGAACACTATGCCTGAGAAAAACCAATCAAGATATATTCCACCACAGGTGTCATGGGAATGGATGCCAGAAGTAACTCTATGGGCACTCTTTGGTGGGTGATGGAGACTATTGTGCAGAGGGCAGAGGGCTGCCTCCTGGGGTGTGGATAAAGCTGCTGAGCACTTCAAGAGGGGGGGGGATTGTTAGTGCTGCCATTGTGCTGTGGCAGAGGGAGGAGGTTTGACAGGGCTGGTGCTGGGGGTAGTGGCGGTCATGGGATAGGCATGGGAGGGAGAGGGATATGAAGGATGGGCACTTCATTGTACAGGTATTCTGTATCTGAAAATAAACACCAATCATCACATGAAGATAAAAAATAAGATGGGAGAGTTAGAATATAAAGCAATAAATGAGAGGTTAGGTATGATTGGAATATCAGAGACATGCTGGAAGGAGGACAACCAGTAAGATACTGTGATACTTGGGCACAAACTATATCATAATGATAGAGCAGATCAAATTGGTGGAGGGGTTGCGCTCTATGTTAGAGAGGGCATTGAGTCAGAAAGGATTAAAGTTTTGCAGGAAAAAAAATTTGCTGTAGAATCTCTATGGATTGAAATTCCATGTAAAAAAGGGAAGGCGATGGCAGTGGGGGTGTACTATCGACCGCCTGGCCAGAATGAACAAATGGATGATGAAATGCTCAAAGAAATCAAGGAAGCTAACAAAAGTTACAGCGCGGTAATAATAATGGGTGATTTCAATTACCCGGTATCGACTGGGTCAGTGTCACAGCAGGACATGCTAGGGAGATAAAGTTCCTAGATGAAATAAATGACTGCTTCTTGGAGCAGCTGGTTCATGAACCGACCAGAGGGGAAGCCATATTAGATTTAGTCCTTAGTGGAACACCAGATCTAGTGTAAGAGATAAGGGTGTTGGGTCCACTTGGCAATAGTGATCATAGCATGATCGCCTTTGATTTAATTAGCGGAGGAGTGATAGTAAGGAAATCCACAGTACTACATTTTAACTTTCGAAAGGGAGACTATGATAAAATGAGGAAAATAGTTAAGAAAAAACTAAAAGGAGCAGTTGCAAAGGTTAAAGACTTACATCAAGCTTGGGTGTTGTTGAAAAATACTATCTTGGAAGCCCAGACCAGCTGTATTCCACGCTTTAAGAAAAGTGGAAGGAAGTCCAAAAAACTGCCAGCATGGTTAAAAGGTGAGGTCAGAGAGGCTGTTGTTGCCAAAAAAGCATCTTTCAGGAAATGGAAAAAAGAGCCAAACGACGAAACCTGGAAACAGCACAAGCACTGGCAGGTCAAGTGCAAGGCATTGATAAAGCAGGCAAAGGGAGAATTTGAGAAGAAGCTTGCTGCGGAAGCAAAAACGCGAAATAAAGATTTTTTCAAGTACATTCATAGCAAAAAACCTGAGAGAGAGTCAGTTGGTCCATTAAATGATAGAGGAGTTAAAGGGGCACTAAGAGGTGACAAGGCGATAGTGGAGAGACTGAATGAATTCTTTACTTCGGTCTTTACTGAGGAAGATGTAGGGATGTTACCCATGACTGAAGTGGTATTTAAAGGTGCGGAAGAATTGAAGGAAATATCGATACATCGGGAAGATGTATTACAACTATTAGATAAACTGAAGAGTAGCAAATCACCTGGGCCGGATGGTATACATCCAAGGGTGTTGAAAGAACTGAAATATGAGATTGCAGACCTGCTATTAGTAATCTGTGAACTATCATTAAAATAATCTCTAATACCTGAAGATTGGAGGATCGCCAATGTAACACCAATTTTTAAAAAGGGTTCCAGGGATGATCCGGGAAACTACAGACTGGTGAGCCTCACATCAGTACCGGGAAAAATGGTAGAAACCATCATAAAGAATAAAATTACTCAGCATGTAGATAGTCATGGCCTAATGGGAGACAGCCAACATGGCTTTAGACAAGGAAGATCTCTGTCTTACTAATCTGTTATGTTTTTTTGAAAGTGTGAATAAACAGGTGGACAAAGGCGAGTCGGTTGATATTGTGTATCTGGACTTTCAGAAAACCTTTGACAAGGTCCCTCATGAGAGACTTTTGGCAAAACTAAAGAGTCATGGGATAGGAGGCAGTGTACTATTGTGGATCAGGAACTGGTTAAAAGATAGAAAGCAGAGGGTAGGGCTAAATGGCCAATTTTCCCAATGGAGAAAGGTGAATAGTGGTGTACCCCAGGGATCTGTGCTGGGTCCGCTGCTTTTTGACATATTCATAAATGACCTGGAAAGTGGAATAACGAGTGAGGTTATCAAATTTGCAGATGACACAAAACTATTTAAAGTTGTTAAAACCCAAGAGGATTGTGGAAAATTGCAAGAGGATCTTGATAAATTGGAAGACTGGGCATCAAAATGGCAGATGAAATTTAATGTGGACAAGTGCAAAGTTATGCACCTAGGGAAGAACAACCCAAACTATGGTTACACAATGCAAGGTTCCACATTAGGAGCCACCACCCAGGAAAAAGATTTAGGCGTCATTGTGGATAACATGTTAAAACCCTCGGCCCAGTGTGCAGCGGCGGCCAAGAGAGCAAATAGAATGCTAGGTATCATAAGGAAAGGAATGGAAAATAAAATAAAATATATTATAATGCCTCTATACCGTTCCATGGTGAGACCGCACCTTGAATATTGTGTGCAATTCTGGTTGCCGTATCTTAAAAAGGATATAGCGATATTAGAAAAGGTTCAGAGAAGAGCCACCAAAATGGTAAAGGGGATGGAAGGATACTCCTATGAAGAAAGGCTAAAAAGGTTAGGGCTCTTTAACCTGGAAAAGAGACGGCTGAGGGGAGATATGATAGAAGTCTATAAATTAATGAACGGAGTGGAACGGGTAAACGTAGATCGATTGTTTACGTTATCAGAATATAGAAAGACTAGGGGACCTACAATGAAGCTACAGGGTAAACTATTTAAGACTAATAAAAGAAAATATTTTTTCTCTCAACGTGTAATCAAACTCTGGAATTTGTTACCGGAGGATGTTAGTGTAGCTGGGTTTAAAAAAGGTTTGGACAAATTCCTGGAGGAAAGGTCCATAAACCATTATTAAGAAGGGACCCAGGATATCAATGCTTGACCCAGTAGAAGCATTGCGGAACCTGTGTCTTTTTTATTTTTTTTATTTATTTAGACAGTTTTTGTATACCGCCTTATCCTTCAATCAAAGCGGTCACAACACAATTTTGGGGATACATTTAACACGTGGGGATATAAGACACATACACTAATACTTACAGGGAACATGGGCTATGGAGGGTTAAGTGGCTTGCCCAAGACCACAAGGAGCATCTGTGGGACTAGAAACCCCAGTCCTTCCGGCCCAAGGTTGCTGTCCTTTAGTGGGATTTGAACCCCTGACCTTCTGGTTTGAAGTACCTTGCCCCAACCACTAGGCTACTCTCTCCCTTTTGGGCAAACTGCTAGGTATGTATGACCTAGATTGGCCACTGTTGGAAACAGGATACTGGGCTTGATGGACCTTGGTCTGACCCAGTATGGCATATCTTATGTTCTTATGTTATGTTCTTATGAAGAGTCTGTGCATGAGGTCATCATTTGCTGCAATGCCTACTAGGTAAGGTTGCCCAGTATCCTCCTGCCTTGGCTCTTCAGTATCTGCAGCATGGTCTGAGTCTGCTATGTTCTGTTATTCAGATTCTGGAGCATTCAGCAAGTCTTGAAGATCTGGCGTACCCTGACAGATTGGTCAAGGCACCCGAAGTGACTATTGAGCTGGCCAAATGTCCTCTCAATGATGGTATGCATGTTCCTGTGGGCCCTGTTGTAGCATTCCTCTGCCTCTGTGTGCAGTGCCATGATGGTCAGTGGGTAATCTAAGTGGGTAGTCCAAGTTGCCTTTCCTGTTCTCTGTAAAACCAAACAGCTTGATGTTGTGGTCCTTTGTTTTATGTAAACCGCGCTGATGCTAAATAGTGCGGTATATGAGAGATTGTAATAAATAAATAAGAGATTGTAATCTCTATCATCTGGATAGGTAAGGGGAAAAGGATACATATCTGGGTAATGCATCAGGGTATTTCATGTGCTGGGTGGGCACTGCAGTCCTGGGATCTTTGCCCAAGTGCTGCAGCTCCCAGGGTACAGTGTATCCTCCATGCTTTGTGTATGTCTACCTAGTAGCCACCCCCTGCTGGTATCTCTACTCTTGAACCTTTCTTGAATGCCATAGTAGTTGAGATGTAGGAATCATGACTGGAAACCCGGGAAACACATCTGTTATCTCCATATAGTAACATAGTAAATGATGGCAGATAAAGACCAGTATGGTCCATCTAGTCTGCCTAGCAAGGCAGCAAGAGTAGGTGCACCTGACGCTCCATGCAGGACACTCCTCCCCATGCCTTTGTTTAGGGATGTACTCACCGCTCCATGTAATCAACCCAATTTGTTCATATATAAGAGATAGTTATGTTTATTTTGATTTTATGCTGTTGCTATAAAGCGATCCACTGTGTCTATCCCATGCCATTTTGAATTCTGTCACTGTGTTTGCCCCCACCACTTCCATCGGGAGGATTATTCCAAGCATCCACCACTCTTTCCCCCTTGTAATGTAGATCACTTGCATGTTGGGCGAGTAGAATGCTTTCTTGTTGTGCTAATGGCCTCTTTCCCTCATGGGAGCCTAAGGGCCACATGAATTCAAGCAATAAGCCCCAGTACTGATGGGAAGTAGGCCACCTCATGGAAATGGATCATGGATTTGCTGCCTCTACTGCATGATCTGTGAGAAGGCTACATATTGTGCAGTGTGGATTAGAAAGGCCCTCAGGAACTGTGAAATGCACTGTGAGAGAGCTGAGTGACTGAGACCTGTGGTGGTGTCCAACACAGACTGAAACTACCAGTGGCTAGGAAGGTCAGGATCATGATGATCTTGAGGTAGACAGACATGGGCATGCCATTCTGTGTAGTGGAATGAGGGAACAGCTCTGGGCAACGATGGTAGATGGCTGCCTTGTCAAAACAGAACCTGGTGAGGCATTGTTTATCCATGAGGTTCGAGAATTTGCTCCTGGGCGTATAGATCCTCTGATATGGATGCCTCCTAGTGGCTCTCCTGTGTGACCTGTGGGTATCATGTAGCAGGGCCAGAACAACCAATATGTTCATCTCATCCATGACTCCTATCTTCCACCACCACCAGCTTACGTATAGCTCCAACCACAATACCACAACACTGCACATACACCTTACATACCCTACACTCCCTCCCCCATGCACACACACACAGAGGCAGCAGGGACCAACACAGAGACTACAGAGAAAACTGGACCACATACAGACAGGCAGCAAGGAATTGGATAGAAGGGAGACAGATATACCAAGAGTCAAGGAACGTGACAAGGAAGTTTGGGATCGGCACAGTGGGGGGAGGGGAAGGAGATGAGGGAGTGGGAATCTAATGGGATCTTGCAAACGGGGAGGAGAAGGAAGAAAGGTTTGAAAAGGGTGCAGGATACACTGCAGAGGAACAAACAGTACCTCGAAAGACACCTATGTGTAATTTCAGTCATCACCACCACAAAAGGTCCTAAAAGATAACAAAGTCCTACCCTTATTCGTGATTTATAGCAGGTGTAGACTGATACATTTAAAAAAAAATCTGCCCTGCATGTCTCCAGCCTATGTGAATTATGTCATAGACATGCAGATGCATGTATTGCCCAGGTCGCACCCAGAAATATCCCTGTAATCTCCAGCAGAGACATGGAGAAATCGATGTACTGGACACAGAAATGTGTATCTCATGACCTTCCTAAAATGTCATTTTAGACATGGACACAACTTCCACATTTTTCTGCTGTCACATCCACATTTAAAACTCATACAGAGCTTCTAAAATAAGCCCTCTATGTTTCTAACAATGGTTGTAAACGGGTACTGTAAAAGAAAGTGTATCCCTAGACAGAAAGGGCCTGATATTCATCTGGGCAGGGTTAAGCGCCGTAGCCGCTTAGCCCTATCTACCCACCCCAAACCCCAGATATTCACTTCCGTGGCAACAGAAGTGAATATCTGGGTCTGGCTGTGCTGCCCGGAAGCCGCTAACTGTACAGCATCAATACTGGATGATGCACGGTTAGCCTCGGTGCCTATAAGATAGGCGAGGGTTTTCCTCACCCATCTTATAGGTGCCGAGCGCTAACCGTGCAGCTTCCAATATTGGTGCTGCATGGTTGGCATCGGTCACCACCTCCACTCCAATCCGGAATGTCCTCGGCACGCCCTGATGCTAGCTGGCTAGCATCGGGGCATGTAGGGGATTTCGTCGGGGATATTAGACAGCACTACCCATGTATGTGCCGTCGAATATCCGGTAAGCAGACATTTATATGGTTAACTGACTGTTAACCTTGTAAATGCTTTTTGAATATCGGGCCCAAAGTAACTACTTGTTATTAGTAGTACATTTACTTACATAGACCTATAAATCTACTAATTTAATATAGAGTCTATATGCAATCAAATGCCTATAGAGTCTTAATGCAATCAAATGCCAAGCAAACTGGAAAAATGTATATTAAGTTGCAAACCATGCATTTGGCAAGACTTTCGCAAAATTGGCCTGCTTAGATCACAAAGGACAAACTGCGATATACATGCTGCTTTTCATTAAATTAATATAAAAATCTAGACAAGTTGTTGAAAGACAGTTTCATTCCCAACCAAATACTCAAGAAAGAAAGCAGCAGATATAATTCTGCTGCTTCTACTGAGGCCAAGAACTAATATAATTTGCTATAAACTGCTATATTGACTTAAAGAATATAGGAAATGGGCAAAGAAAAAGTAAGAAGTCAATAGAAAAATGAACCTATTTTGCAAATGCTTTATCAGTGGAATCCCATCTCAAAAGCTGATGCACATTTTTTGGCTCACTTTGCATCGGGATATAATGTCATTTGCATGACCGATACACACTTAACAAATGTATCAGCTTAGATTAGCCCTCATGAACAGGAATCATTAAATCTCAATAATTAGTGATACCATTAACATCTAGAAAATAATTGAACTTAATATTAAAAGTAAGCTACATATTATGTACATTGTCAGTATCTTAAAACTGCCAAATCGCCTATGCCAAAACTCAGAATACTAAAGCAACATGCAATCAACTCACTACCTCACTTCAGCATCAGCAGGCAGCCTGTAACTTCACTGGTATATCTTTTATACTCATGTCTGAAGCAGATATGTGTCAGTCTTAGCATAGATCATGTTTAAGATGTGTTTCTTTCCTGGAGACCACCTTGTCCTCACCTTGAATGAGTAATCCTGGTTTAAGAAAGTTATACTGTAATTAGGGCTTCTGGTTTTCCGTTATAACTGAAAACTTTGATAAAATACCCCTGAAAAATGGCACCTTCTTCCTCGCTCTGTTGCAGTCAGGTGATGTCATCAGAGCCAAAAACTGCAACAGGCAAAGTCCCTTGGCAGTAGCAAGAGCTTGTGTTTTTTTATTCCCGCCACTTTCCGCTGCTTTTGTCTGTCCCTGGAAAGAAACTGAAGTGCGAGAACAGGCACTTCCTGTTCGCAGGTTTCAAACCTTTTCCAGCACCAGCAGCAAAGAGAAGCAGCAGAGAACACTGGGAGCAAAAATCCCAAAGTCGTGCAACTAGGAGGCCTGGGGAGGGGGGGGGGGCTGTTGAAGGGGCTTGGAGAAGATGCGGGACACTGAATCTGTTGCTGAGGCTGGGAGAAAGAGCAGGCACTGTTTTTTGTATCTTTAAATGGAATTCAACCTAAAAAGCCACTAAAATATTTTTTCATACTAAAAATATACTGATAAAACCCTATTTTTCCAATCCTAGGAAAGCAATTAATTGCCTCAAAAATATACCCCTAAAATCATAAGCGATAAACACCTGGGATCGGAAGCCTTAGGTATAACCCTGTTTGCAAGGTCTCCTAGTTTACCTGGTGTCATTGATTTTATAAATTCTCTTCAGCCAAGTGAGGGTTTCTTTAACCACTTATCTCTATTGGGTCTACTGGTCACAGCCTTGATATCATCCCGATATAAAGGCCTGGTGGTTGTAGAGGGCAGAGGAAGGACTATGAGATATTAGGCACTATGTTTGTACATAATTCCCACTTGCACTCCTTGTGGTCTTGGGTAAGTCACTTCACCCTGCATTGCCTTAGAAGAAAGGCCTTCCATTATTGTATATTGGTTGCACTAATGAAGTCAGTATTTAATATAAAAGAATTTTTTGGCAACAGTAGAGAAGTTTGATCAAGGACATTTACAGATGGCTATGTTCTTTAATTTCCACTTTGAAGCGCAGTGAATTTTTGATCACGTGGAAGAAGTTTTGAGAGAATTCATTTATTTTGAGTTAATTAAACAATAACATTGGAGAAAAATACTATTTAACAACAGTTTTGAGAAAAAAAGGAAGATAATGGTCAGAGTGTACACAATAAAAAGGTCATTGATGTAAACAGCAGCAGAATCAAAAGACGGTACTTAGTGCCCCTTTGCATAGTAAGCTGCGATGTTTTAAACTGAGACCTTGGTACACGAAAAACATTATGTTCTGCTAGTTTCATAAGGTAAATATTCAAGCAGAAAATATTTTCTATGTTTTTAGAAGAAAGGCCTGGCAATCTACTTCCAGTCACACTGCCAAGAAAGCCCAGGAGCGGCTGGGTCGCCAGGAGTCAGCATTGACTTGAAGGCATACATTGATTTGCATTGCATTTTTTTGTTTGTACATACAATTTCCATTCAGCTTTTTCTGACTGCTGTTGCGAGGATGTTTGCTCAACTGAACAGCATGAGAGTTTCAAGAAGACAAGGGGAAAGAGGAGTGTTTGGACAGGGGTAATCAGGGTGGGAAAACCCCTGCCTGATGGCTTCTGGGACAACTCTTCTTGTTGCCTATGAGTGCCTTACAGCCGTACCTAGGGCTGTGTGAGTGGTGCGGCAGCACATGGTGCAAGTACAAAAGGGGCACTGATATCATCACTGGGCTTCTAAGAAGCTCCAAAAGAGTAAGTTACTAGATGTGACTGGGTGGAGTGGGGGCATCAGACTTGTTAGTCGCACAAGGCACATTTCTAGCTTGATATGGTCCCGACAATAAAAATCTGGTCCTGCTCATTCTTCAGTACCTCTTTTCAGGCTCCTGACTGTTATCTGCTCTGTTGGATGTCAGGCAGGGGAGAATTTGATGGGAATGGGAAAGAAAGTACTGGGAAGGTGAGAGTGTGTATTTTCATAGTGAATTGTGAAGAAGACAATGATGCCTTAGATGCTGCAGTGATCTATGTACCCGTCTGCCTATGGATATTGCCAATAAAATTGAAGTTGAAGTTGAGTAAAAGCATGGTCAACAAATATAAGATTATGCTGAAACATGCTTACATCTCTCAATAGTTTATCTACCTATTTGTCAGCAATGACTTTATAATGATGAAACTCGAGAGATCAGTTGTTACTCATTGACGTTTTGCGCTTAGTCAAGTTGAAGCATTTTGCTGATATGAATTGTCGGGCATGATATGGTGAGTGATCAAACTCCTTTGAAAAAGCCTTGGTAACAGTGAAACCAGCAGCCAGGGTCAGGTTTCCTGAGTCTTCATAAAAAGAGTTTTGACATCTGCCTGTAATATGTGCAATATGATTGTTGGATGGGTATTTTTACCATAAATTGAGTATTTGTTGCAGCAAAGTGCACGCAATGAATAATACAATGAGTCAGTGCAAAGATCCAAGCCAATTTATTGTGCACAAGTCTCAGGCAATGTCACATTCAAAAAGGTCCGAGTAATGGAGTTCAGTAAACAACTCTTTATATACCTTTCTCCTCCAGTTTAACATAGGCAAACTTTCTATTGGTCCCAATGCCCCCTGCACCTATCCAATTGGGAACTCTCTCTGGGCCTAGCACTCTGTTCCCCCTGCTCAGACTTCTCTAATAAAGGCACAGTTCTCAGACTTTGATACATTTCTCCTACAAGGTCACTTCTAGCTTAGAGAACGTGTGAATACAGAGCACTGGAACATATCTATCATCAGCATAGAAGAATTCAATAAGGGATTCATACAACCCTATCAAAAGCAGTTTAAAGCAGTTTCTCTAACTTTTACTGACTTTGGTTTTTCTCAGCATTACTATTCTCAGGTGGGGGCTGGGACTCAGGCCTAGCTCTCAGGCCTCTCATACGTTTACAGGCTATTCTAGGCCATTGCCTGCCACATTCCCCCCTTTGATTATTCTCACCCTCAAGTGAGAAAGAGTAAGAATCAAATCATATCATACATTACACTTGGTCATTAGCATCATGTTGGGGTTTAGGGGAATATTGCCACATAGCTAATATTTTTGTAGCTGCTTTACGCTCAACAGTACTATCAATAATTGAGTTCAGCATACACAAGCATAAGGGTAGGAAACATGGGAGAAACAAGCAGATAGCCAATATTGATAGGACAATGAACACAAGTGTTTTCAGGCCGCCCATCCCTGAAAACAGAGAACCAAACCATCCCTCAAGTTGCAAGCCATGCCAGGTCTGGACTGGTATATAGGTTTGTTTTCTCATGTGATTGGCTATATTTTCTACAACTTGTCCTTCATTATCGATTTGCAAACAGTTAGCTAAATTCAGCTTTCCACACACCCCTCCCTCAGCTGCAAGTAAATAATCTAATGCTAAGCGATTCTGATAAATAGCTGTATGCATTTGCATGGCTTGTTTAGCTAACAGGGTTAGTGCTTTACTAGTTTCATTGGTTATTATTTCAACAACAGCTTGCAAACGTATAATACAATTTAGCATATACACAGGGGTGCGGTAACCCCAAGAGCCATCTTGTGCCTAGGTAGCAGGTCCATAGTAGGAAACAATTCTCTCCGGTGGCCATTCTTCAGATGTCGCATCCCATTTGTCCCATTGGCCTATCTTCAGAGCCTCTCGCTTCTGTCGACTTCTATATATGGGAAATCCCAGTTGTTCCCCATGGGAAATAGGCAAGAGGAAGAAGGAAGGTCTTATGGTCCCCAAAACACATGCACCTCCCCAGTTAGCAGGGAGTCTAGCATATGCTCGGGTTCCACAGATCCAATACAGTCCAGGTGGAGCTTGCCAGGTATTGTGAGAAACCAAATTTGTCCATAACCTGGCAAGGTTAGGAAAGATAATCAGAGGATTGGAGGGTTCCGGGGCATTGGCACCTGACCACCAGGATGTCTTTTTGGTAGTAGCATTATAGTACTTCTGGTTTAAACAGACCAATTGTCCCACTAGCATAGTCAACTGTGGTCCAGCACGAACAAAACATAGGTTACCAACAATGGGGTTAGCTAGGACCCATTCACTGGTAGCTTTATGCAGATCAGTTTGGTTGTATGGTACGGAATAGTTCAATTCTTGCGCTTCCCAAAGCCACTGGTCTCCCATCTGAGTTCCCCCACAGAAGAGACAGTCAGAGACATGAAGACTTGATGCTACAGCTCCAGCTAGTTCAATGAACAAATTTCGGGAAGCGTGGGGAACTACAAACTCTGCCTTCATGGTCTCATAAAAGGTATGATGTATTCGATAAGGTGAAGAGACATGAGTTTTTGTGTTAAGCTGGATATATACAAAAGTTCCAGGGTCAGTTCCACTTCCTGCTATACGTAGACCGAATCGGAATCCCTGCTTCCACTGGCTCGGGTCGAGGATGAGGTGCCGTAGGGGATTACAAGCACCTTTCTTGCACTTCTGAGTTTCCAGTAGGGGTAATCTCTCTAAATTGGCCTTGCGATTATCTCCATCTTGTCCAGTAGGGCTACCAGACCAGGTAGCATAGTACACACAGCCCCATTTTGGACAGAAAGAGTCATCTTTTGATGGCTTACCATAAGTGGATGGAGAATGTGTTGTTGTTAAGTGCCGTCGAGTCGGAGTCGACTCATGGCGACCCTCTGGATAGCTATCCTAAATTGTGTTCGGTCTTCAGTCAGGCGGCTCATTGACGACAGACTGGTACTCGTAGCTGCTGTTATTGTAGCGATCCATCCCATTGCTGGCCTTCCTCTTTTCACCTTTTGTAGAGACTTCTCGCTTTCTTCCAGCACAACCTTCTTGATGTCATTCCATAACTCTTCCGGAGCTCTGTCATTTGTATCTAAAGCAGCAAATCGATTTTGCAGGCAGTCTTTAAATTCCAGTGGTATATTCTCAAGGTCATATTTTGGTGCATTCATGAGTGGTTTGCTCTTTTTCAACTTTAGCTTGAGTTTGCATACTAGTAGTTGATGATCTGTACCACAGTCAGCTCCAGGTTTTGTCTTTGTTGATGTTACAGAGCTTTTCCATCGTTGACTTCCACAGATGTAGTCAATTTGATTTTTATACAATCCATTGGGTGAAGTCCATGTGTACAGTCGTCGCTTGTGTTGCTAGAAGAAGGTGTTTGAGATGAATAGATCATTGGTCTTGCAGAATTCTATCAATCTTTCTCCAGCTTCATTTCTGTTGCCAAGTCCATATTTTCCAACTACTTTGCCTTCTTCTTTGTTGCCAACTTTTGCGTTCCAGTCACCCATGACTATCAGGATATCCTGTTTGCATGTTCTGTCAATTTCAGCTTGTACTTGTTCATAGAACTCTTCAATTTCATTCTCTTCTGCAGCTGTTGTTGGGGCATATACTTGAATTATAGTTGTGTTGATAGGCAATCCTCGTAGACGAATAGAGATTAAGCGTTCGCTGACTGCATTGTATTTCATTACAGTTCTTGCAAGTTTCTTCTTTATTATAAATGCAACAC
This sequence comes from Ichthyophis bannanicus, assembly GCA_033557465.1. Lineage (NCBI taxonomy): Eukaryota > Metazoa > Chordata > Amphibia > Gymnophiona > Ichthyophiidae > Ichthyophis > Ichthyophis bannanicus. The sequence continues at coordinate 103,883,141 of CM066035.1, forward strand.
CATTTCTTCTTTGTCTTTCATTTCCAGCATAGTAGACCATGTGACCATCTGATGCAAAGTGCCCGATGCCAGTCCATTTCAGTTCGCTGACACCCAACAGATCAAGTTGTACACGTTCCATTTCATTCGTGACCACCTCCAACTTCCCTTGGCTCATGCTTCGTATGTTCCATGTTCCAATGTGTAAGACATCTTTACAGCTTCTGACTCTCATTTCATGCGCAGCTACATCAGCAGTCAGACTTCCCGAGGGCTTTGATCCAACCACATCATAAATGCTGGCTTTACTCTGAAAAGTCTTCAGCTCTTCCCCAGTAGCTAGTTGAGTGCCTTCCGACCTGGGAGTCTCATCTTCCAGCACCATAGCACAATTTGTTTTGTTGTAACTATCCATTGGGTTTTCATGGCAAGATACAGAAGTAGATTGCCGGGCCTTCCTTCCGCGCAGTTTAAGTTTGGTGTTGTTGCCGTTGTCACAGAAATGTGATCCTCCGCCGTCAACACTATCCCATTCTGCTGCTGCCCAGATGGGTGGTTTGTCTTCGTCTGGCACCTCAGCTGAGACCTGTCCATCTTGGGAGACCCTGCCAGTAGTTAAACTACCGATAGTTTAGCTCTCAGCATCACTGATGCACGCAAGTCCTCACAGCACGACAAGCTGCAAACCAATGTATCCCAGTGCATATTCCCCATCTGTATGCACCTTCGGGACACATATACTTGTCATCATAGTAGTAAGCTTGTTCCCATGACCCACACCTGTAATAGTCATTTCTGTTTATCAGATCACAAGCATCAAAATACAAGGGTACAGATCAGAGAGTTGACTTGTAGCATTTATGAGGGCTCCATCCTCATCATTCCATCGTAGTTCCAGGACATAGTAAGAAGGATTCTGTCTGGGACTGAAACAGGTACGAGTCTTTCCATTTGTGCAGATATTCAGTTCTGTGCCATTGTACTTACACTGGCTGACTGTACCAGTGCAAGTGTAGTAAGAGTGATAAAGTAAAGTCTGGGTGACCTTCATCCCGGTTCGGGTAGTGGTTATACAAGCTGCACAAGGGGGCAGGGCAAAAGTTGTTCTAAGGGGTCCCAGGGCTACCACAAAGATGAAACAGTAGTAAGTGATCATCATGATCATAGTCTCTGATGATGGATTTGATAACTCAGAACTTGAAGAATTCTCCTTCCTCAACTTCCAAGAGTGGGGTTTTCAGATCCTCGCGATGGTGGTGGTTTTCTTCGCAGCGTAAGTCGCAATGGTGATGCAGGATCGGCAGTCGAAGTCCAAGGATGACTCTCAGGAACTGCTGCTGGCTTTACTCGACTGTGGTGAATCCAGGAGTCGATTTCTGCTACTTTAACTGCTGTTGGCGTTGACAGCAGAACGACATATGGTCCCTTCCAATGAGGTGCCAACGGTGTCTTCTTCCACTCTTTGACCCACACCGAGGCTCCAGGCTTGAAAGGATGCAATGGCTCTGTCAGATTGATAGGCAACTGGTCCTGCACCCAGGTATGGAGTCTCTGCAAGACAGAACTTAGAGCCAACAATTCTTGTCTAGTGATTTCTGCTCCAATCTGACTCATATCCCCCCTTATCCCCTGAACTATGGACGGGGGTCGCCCATACAAAACCTCAAATGGGGAAACTCCTAATGACTTAGTGGGGGCTGAACGTATTCTGAGAAGGGCTATGGGGAGAGCTTGGGGCCACTTCAGGCGAGCTTCCTGACAGAGCTTGGACAACTGGGACTTCAGGGTTTGGTTCATTCGCTCTACTTTCCCTGAACTTTGCGGTCTATAAGCTGTATGTAATTTCCACTGTATTTGTAAAGCACGGGCTAACTGCTGAGTTACTTGTGACACAAAGGAGGGCCCATTGTCTGACCCTATGGCCAAGGATATTCCGAACCGAGGAATGATTTCATGGAGCAGAGCCTTAGTGACTTTTCTGGCCTTTTCAGTTCTGGTGGGGAAAGCCTCCACCCACCCAGAAAAAGTACAAACTAGAACCAATAAGTAGCGATATCCATTTGCTCGTGGAATTTCTGCAAAGTCTATCTGGATATTTCCCATGGGGGTAACTCCCACTGATTGAACTCTTGGAGGTGGGACAGGACCCTGCCGGGCATTATTCTTTGCACAGGTCACAAATTTTCAGGCTATTGAGGCAGTTAAGGGTCCCAACAATGAGATACAGAAATACGGTTTCAGAGCTTTTTCCATTGCAGTTTTCCCATAGTGTGTAGCTTGGTGGAAGGCGTGGACAAAGGCTGGACCCAGGGCTTCAGGGATCACAGTCACACCAGGGGGTGAGCCTCCCTCGGGGGGTGGCAACACTATCCATCTGGTCTCTGATAACTGCTCCCCCTCATTCTGACAATAGTAGTCCAGTTCACTTAGGGTGTATCGAGGTGTCCAAGCACTGAGAGGTCCTGGAAATATGGCTGCTTGAACTGTAATGCTAGGGACAGAAATTTTCCCAGTGATTGCTGCTTCCCGGGCTGAGGCATCGGCGAATCTGTTCCCTCGGGACACTTCTCCATCTCCGGTCTGGTGACCTCGGCAGTGCATTACAGCAACTTGTTTGGGGGACCATACTGCTTCCAATAAAGTCAATATTTCTGGGCCATACTTGATGGACTTGCCTCCCAAGGTTATCAATCTGCGCTCTTTGTACAAAGCTCTATGGGCATGTAATGTTGTAAAGGCATACTTAGAATCTGTGTATACATTCAGACGGATCCCAGTCCCTATTGTCAGTGCTCGAGTGAGGGCTATTAATTCGGCCTTCTGTGCTGAAGTTCCCGGGGCCAGAGCTGATGATTCTATTACCATATCCAGGGTCACCACTGCTTAGCCAGCACATCGTTGTCCATTAATAACTAGACTACTTCCATCCACGAAGAAAGTCCTTTCAGGGTTGCTCAAGGGAATATCAGTTAAGTCTGGGCGGCTTGAGTATACAGTGTCCATTACTTCTGGCAATCATGGTCAGGAGGGCCTGGACCAGTCGGCAGTAGGGTAGCAGGGTTCAAGGTTTGGTTGACACTCAATTGTAGCCGAGGATTCTCACACAGCATACTTTGATATTTCAACATTCGTGCGTTGGTGAACCAGTAGTTCCCTTTGTGTTCCATTAGGGTTAAAACAGAATGCGGTACAGTGACTTGAAGATTCTGTCCCAAAGTGAGCTTGTCAGCTTCGCTCACCAAGAGGGCTGTGGCTGTAACGGCTCTTAGGCAAAGTGGCCATCCTTTTGCAACAGGGTCCAATTGTTTTGATAGATAGGCTACAGGTCGTTGCCAGGGTCTGAGAGGCTGAGTCAAGACTCCCAACGTGTTCCCACTTGACTCATGGACATAGAGACGAAATGGCTTCTGTACATCTGTTAGGCCCAAGGCTGGTGATGACATCAATGCTGCTTTTAGCGATTTGAATGCTCTATCTTGTTCTGGGCCCCATTCCATGGGAGATCGTTCCACTCCCTTCGTGGCTTGGTACAAGGATTTTGCCAAAAGTGAAAAGTTGGGTATCCATATTCGGCAATAGCCCGCAATCCTGCACTGGGCGGTAGTCACCTGTCCCAGGCTTCTTGACTGGGAGGAGGGGGGTGTTCCAAGGCGATTGGCATTCTCTGAGGAGTCCATACTGTAGTAATTTCTTTAGGTGACAATGAATGCCTTCGATTGCTGGTTGTGGGAGAGGATATTGTCGCACATGCACTGGTTCTGCTCCCGGTTTAAGGGTGACGAGCACAGGAGCTATATTCTTTGCTAGGCCAGGAGGATTATCCTCCGCCCACACTCCGGGCGGAGCTGAGATGTGGGTGGGTATACAGGGGCCAGCTGCTTTGGGTGAAGGTAGACTATAGAACCGCCATTCTTCTTCTCAGGGGACAGTCAGCACCATCAGGCCAGCAGATTTCGAATTTACAGTCATTTCCATTTTTCCTCCTTCAACAAAGGATATCTGTGTCTGGAGCTTAGCAAGCATGTCTCGGTCCAAGAGGGGAATTGGGCATTCAGGTATGTACAGGAACTGATGCGTTATTTTCTGTCCCCCCAGTTCACAGGCGCAGTTCTGCAGAAAAGGTTTCGTGGTTCTAGTTCCAGTAGCACCAACAATGGTGACAGATCGGGAAGACAAAGGAGCCACTGGCTTAGCCACTACTGAATGTTCGGCCCTCGTATCCACCATAAAGTCCATGTACTATTCCCCAATCTTTAAGTTGACCATAGGCTCCTGGGGACCCAGGGAAAACTTGGAGCCCGGTCTGGCCTAGTCCTCATCCACATAGTCGTCTTCGGTGGTCGCCATTCCTTCTACGGCAGCTTCTTCCTGCTGGAACTGTGCGCGCTGCATTCCTCCTCGTTGCTGGAATCACCCCCCTGCTCTCCCGGTGCTCCCTCCTCCCCTTCAGGGGGTAGAGCTACTATTCGGGCATTCATTCTTCCAATGTCCTTCTTCCTTACAATAGGCACACTGATTTGCACCTAAGGGGGACCGAGCGCTCCCTTGGCCCCTTCCCCATCCTCGGGTCCTTCTGTTTGAGTATCCTCCTCCATGTCATTCAACTAGAGCTGCAGCAAGCAGATCAGCTTTCTTCTTCATCTTTCTTTCACTTTCCCTTTTACATTCTTGATCACGATTCACAAATACCTTTTGGGCAACTTCCATTAGCTGTGCTGTGTTCATGCCCGCAAATCCTTCCAACTTTTGCAGTTTCCGCTTTATGTATCCCTGGGACTGACTCACAAAAGCAGCATTCACCATACGCAAATTCTCCTGGGCTGCTGGATCATATGGGGTATAAAGTCTATAAGCTTCAGATAATCGTTCATAGAAGGCGGCTGGACTTTCATCTGGGCGCTGAAGAATGTCTGCCACCTTCCCAACATTCATGGCTTTCTGGCCTCCCCTCTTCAGGCCTTGCAGTAGGGCCTGGCGGAAACGGGCGAGGGCCTTCTCCCCATCTGCACTATTCGGATCCCATCTCGGATCTTCATTCGGGAAATCTGCGGCAGCTGCCTGTCGGGGATCTAGGTCTCTCCCGTCTACAGGGTTCTCTTCCAGCCATCGAGTGGTTGCTCGCACTATCCGTGCCCGCTCCTCAGTAGTAAAAAGGGTGGACAAGAGCTGGCGGCAATCGGACCAGGTAGGCTGGTGGGTCTGCATGATACTAGACATTAATTCTGTCAGGTCTTGGGGTTTTTCAGTATAGGAGGCATAGTGCGTTTTCCAGTTCAATAAATCTGTGGTAGAAAAGGGCACATAAACGAGACTAGCTGGCCCGGCCACAACCTGACCCTCTTCATTGAGAATAGGTAATCCGGGGACCTGGTGTAATGGCATCTGGCGAACTTCTTTCTGGCCCGTCCCTCTGCTTCGGAGGGCATAGCGCAAATTTGCAGGCCCAGCAGTGGCTTCTCCGCTGGGGCCTGGACTAATGGGTGACCCTGGACTGGCAGTTGATCCCCCGCTGGCAGTTCCTTCAGAAGACGGCGGCTCTGTCGTGGAACTTTGTTCGGGACTGGGACTCCTGCTTTGGGGAGGGGGTTGCCCTCCTTCGGGCAATGGAAGTGGCTGATGGGGTGGAGGCAAATTAGCTGGAGGGACTCTCTCTTCCCCTGGCTCTGCTCGAGGTAACGATGGAGCTGACGGGACTGGTCTTTACAGAAACAGGGGCGGATAGTTCGGGATTACTGGAGATTCTGGGGCTGAGTAAATGGGGGGCTTCTCTTCCTTAGTCCCCGGGACCCCCCTCGTAGTTGCTAACATTATCCTGCACTGCTCCTCACAGCAGCGCTTCATCCAGGGGGGGGTCGCCTTTCACAAATATCTAACCAGGAGTCTATATAGGGAAACTGGTCGGGGTAATGTCTACACACTAACCCTTGCACTCGGGACACAATTCTAATATCAAAAGTACCCTCCGGTGGCCACACGGCATCCAGCACCGGCCACTCCCTACCACACAATATTTCTAATCGGGACGGAGACATTTTCATCCCATAATCGCCGCTAAATCCCTTCTTAAAATTAGTGATCATACAGTTCAGCGGAGTTTCCACAGACTCCGCCCCTCCCATTATGACGTACAAGACAGCAGACAAAGAGGGCGAGTAGTATGGCTGCCGGTAAGGGGTCCGTACAGCCCACGGAACAGTAAGGGAGACAAACACCAAACGCTTCCTCCTTTTTGCGACCTGGGCGCGGTCGCCCGGCCAGGAACTGCACTACTCAGGAGTCCGCTCTCGCGTGGTCTGTGTTTCAAGACCTCTCATTCACTCAAACAAACAGGCATGCCACCAGGTTCCCAAAATTTCATAAAGGCCTACCTTACTTATCCATGAGGGGTGGGGTTTCGTCCTTGCGCATACTCATGCAAGGAGTACTCGGCCACACCCTGAGAGGTGATCAGGCTCTCGGTACCTTAAACCATATTAGTCTCGCACATACTCATGCAAGACTTTCCCATAGCTAACTGACTAATAGCCAGACAAATTGCTACTCACCGGATCCGGTAACTAATGCGCTGTGCAACCAGTTCCTCCTTGGGTTGAATCCTGGACTCCCCTCGGGTTCGGAGGTGTTGGCCGGTCGGACCCGGCAGGTCGCCGAGGCAGGGCGAAACCCTCTCCGATACAAGGGGACCGGCGGCACCTGGGGTCTCCCCCCGCTGTCGGTCGGCCGCGGTCCCGACTGGACCAAACCTGGAGGCGGTAATACGTGGTAGATTCACTTGCACACCATTCACGTACCCCACCTTCCCGGCCAATGCACCAGGAATATGTTGCAGTGAAGTGCACGCAATGAATAATACCAGAAGTCAGTGCAAAGATCCAAGCCAATTTATTGTGCACAAGTCTCAGGCAATGTCACATTCAAAAAGGTCTGAGCAATGGAGTTCAGTAAACAGCTCCTTATATACCTTTCTTCTCCAGTTTAACATAGGCAAACTCTCTATTGGTCCCAATGCCCCCCTGCACCTATCCAATTGGGAACTCTCTCTGGGCCTAGCACTCTGTTCCCCCTGCTCAGACTTCTCTAACAAAGGCACAGTTCTCAGACTTTGATACATTTCTCCTACAAGGTCACTTCTAGCTTAGAGAATGTGTGAATACAGAACACTGGAACATATCTATCATCAGCATAGAAGAATTCAATAAGGGATTCATACAAACTTATCAGAAGCAGTTTAAAGCAGTTTCTCTAACTTTTACTGACTTTGGTTTTTCTCAGCATTACTATTCTCAGGTGGGGGCTGGGACTCAGGCCTAGCTTACAGGTCTCTCATACGTTTACAGGCTATTCTAGGCCATTGCCTGCCACATATTGAGAGCATTTTTTTATTTCTGTATTTGTGAAATGTGTTCTTCTGATTGAGTGTTGGTTTATGGAGCGACAGTAATGAATGGTTTGGCATGTTAATGCTACTGCCAGTAATTCTGCTGTTTGAGCATCTAACATCACTTATTCAAGCTTTATTCATTATTTTTTTTATAATGTTTTAGATTTATTATTAAATTAGGGTTCCATTTTTTCTTTACATTTGTTGATACTTTTGGCACCCCCTTTATGGTGTTTTGTTTGTGGACAGTTGTTATTCGTCATCTTGGGGGGTTCCCTGAAAAAGTTGCAAATGCACAAAGTTATTGGCCAGCAAATTAGCATGGACTGTACCTGCCAAACAGTAGAGCATCTGCTTTTTGGTCTTGGGAAGCATGACTGAGTTTTGACTGCTTGGAACTGTGTGCGGCAAGAGAGGGATGATAATCCTGTCTATTTTACATCATGTGACTAAGGTTTACCTGACTATTGTGCTACAGCCCATGAATTCCATGTACAATATAGGGAAGAGAAACAGGAAGAATATGAGAAAATCATTTTCTTCTGGAACTCTCTCATTAATCTATGGAAATATATCATAAGCAAGGTCCTTCATTTTTAAGATCATCCCGTTGTGATAAAGAAAACCGTCTATTTGCTTGATGTGCATGAATTCAGATAAACAAACTATTCATCTTGCCTGTTTCTGACTTGTTTTAGGAATGTCCCAATGGGATTGTTAATGAAGAGAACTTCAAAGAGATTTATTCTCAGTTCTTTCCACAAGGAGGTGAGTTCAGACCTCTGTAGATATAGTAAGCAAGGTAAGCATAAACATAATTACATATCTGGGCCTTTAGGGGGCTATTTTGGAAGACCAGCATGCATAAATAGTTGCATTTATATATGTCGATTGGAATACACATATACAGATGTGGTCAACATTATTGGCATCCTTACATTTTAGGTATATTGTGTACAATATCTTCAGAAATAATTTGAAATATTCCAACTGTATGTCATCTTATTTTAATAGTATGTTCAAAGGTATACAACAAAAAAAAGATGTACAGTAAGTGCAACTTAGATGTAGTCATTTCTCAGAAAAAAAAAACTAAATATGAACTGGACAGGATTAATGGCACCCTTCACTAATCTTTGCATGCACAACCCTTGGCAGTGATGACGGCCTCCATTGTAGTCAACTATAAGTTTCATACATCTGTCTGCTGGTAGTTTCTCCCACTCTTCAACTGAGATTTATTCCAACCCATGAATATTTCCAGGATTCCTTTTACCAATGGCAGATGTCAGCTCTTTCCAACAGTTCTCAATTGGGTTGAGATCAGGGCTCAATGCTGGCAAGTTTAAAACAATCCATTTGTTCCTTTTTAACCATTCTTTTGTACATTTGGATGTATGTTTTGAGTCATTGTCCTGCTGGAGGATCCATGTCCTTCAATCCAGACCTAGCATGTTTCACTCCAAAATACCTTGGTAGTCCTCTGACTTCATAATTCCTTTAATATATTCCAGGCCTCCAGTTCCTGAGGCAACAAAACAGCCCCACACCATTATGGAACCTCCACATTATTTAACTGTAAGGTGTTTTTTTCCTTATAAGTTTCAATTCTTCGCCTGTAAATGTATCGCTGAACTGCACTGCCAAAGATTCAAGTTTGGTTTCATCTGTCCACAGAACATTTTCCCAGAAGGATTGTGGTTTCTCAAGGAGAGTTTGGGCAAAGATCAGATGTGCCTTTTTATGTCTGTCTTTGAGCAATTGGGTCCTCCTTGGCCTTCGCCCAGGAAGCCCTTCTTTGTTTAGTGCATGGCATATGGTTCGGGCTGAAACCACCACTCCAGATTGCTCCAGATCAGCCTTAAGCTCTTTGAATGTTGTACGTGGTGTTTTTCTAACAGTTTGCACCAACCTTCAAAGACTTCTTGAATTAATTTTTTGCTTCCCACCACAGCCTGGGAGATTCTTGACAATTACATGAGCAGAAAACATCTTAATAATATTGCGAACTGTAGACACAAGAATCCCAAGGTCTTTGGAGATGGCCTTGTGCCCCTTTGAAGTTTGATGTTTGCTGATAATGGCTTTTCTGATGATCTCAGGCAGCTCTCTTGTCTTCACCATTGTGAAAATGGAACAGGGAGTGAATGTGGCCATTGGTTGATTCAAGTCATATGAGTACTGACCATTGATCACAATTTTGTGTATAATTTTACTGCAGTGGGAATGTGGTGGTTCTGTTCAAACTGATTTGAATTGTTTCTAAGGGTGCCAAAACTCGTGTCCTGGCAATGTCTCAGTTTTTTAATGCAATGCAATGTGTGCCTTCGAGTCAATGCTAATTCCTGGCGACCCAGTAGTTTTTATATTTCCTATTATTTCCTTTACTAATTGGGCTTGTTTTATTTGATTCTTTTATATGTCAAATATATGTGCATATATAGTCCAAAGCCATTTCACGGGCCACTTTTTTTAGGAGATATTGGATATTAAGCGGTTGAACTGCAAGGGTGCCAATAATGTTGACCACAACTGTAAATGTGACTTCCAAAAGCTGCAGTTTACTTGTAGATATCCACAACATGAAGTGATTTCAGGGGGGTATGGTACAGATGTGGTTTGGGAGTGGATTGGGTGGTCCAAAAATGTATACACATATTCCACATACATGTCAAAAACGTTTCTGTGTTGGGTTTACATCTGCTCTGGAGCACAAATAGATTTTTAAAACATACTCATTTCAGTCAGGATTTTACACAGGAATTGAGGGAGTCATTCTCCTTAATTCCCTGTTGCTTATTTCCTCCTCTGAAATAAAAATTTAACAAACTGCAGCCTCAGTAATTAATTGGCAGCAGTTATATGTGTAGGTGTGCAGAATGGCTGAGTTACATGTGGAAGTGTTGATACATGGATGTGGAAACTGCAAAATCACCACTTCCACATGCAAGTGCCAGCATTTCTACATGAAAGCTGCCGTGTTAATGACCTTCAGTTTTCCCTCATGCGGCTGTGCAAAATGACTCCTCTCATTATACATGGCAGCAAATCCACGTTCACTCCTATACATCCTTATGCATATTTTACAAAAGACAGCATGTTCAGCAGAACATTTTGCAAAACACTGCCAGAATTGAACATGTCTTAATTTCTACGTCTCAAGTGTCTCCACATAGCTCTCTATCTGTCCATCTTATTGGGTTCCCTTACCCACTCCATTGCTGTAGACGTTTAAGTTTTAAACTTTCTCTTACCCTTTCTCAGCTGTAACTTACCTTGCCTCTCTCAACTAACTGGGCTTTATCTGGTACCCCTCTCCCCCCTGCTGAGGGTTCAGGACAGGGTACCTTGTACCTGCCCTCTTTAATAGGACTTATCTCCCTCCCTCCCTCCCCGGCACCCACCCTCCCCTGGGGTAATTGTAGTTTTATAGGTACCTGCACATCTTAGAGGAAAGGGGCTGATCTCAGGTGCAGCTCGTTATCCAAATCAGTCATACACGGAGGACCTGAGATTAATTAATTAAGCTTCAGGTACACAAGGTGTATTACGGGTATTAGATACACTTTTATTGGTATAAGCATCTACACCAATCCTTATTATATACAGAATTTAAAAGACCTAAACACAAGCTTTAAACTAAGATGCAGACAGAAGTCCAGCAACGAGATGGGGGTTCTCCAGTCTTTTGCATTGAATGTCACATGTATGATTTTCTCCCAGTTGGTGAGAGGTCTTACATATGCACTAAGTGCAAAGAACTCCTTGCTCTCAGGGAACGAGTCCGTTCTCTAGAGGCTAGAGTAGCAGACCTGGAAGACATAATTAAGACAGAGAAGTACATGGACGTGACCTACAGGGATATAGTCCTGAAGTCCCACCTCCAGTCTGGCAGCATCCCTGTTGCCATGGAGGAGAGAGGTCACGTGACAGGGAAGCATCACCCTGGTGTGGCAGGAAGTGATCCTGTAACTAGGACCTGTCCTCCAGGTGATGTAAAACCCTCTCGCACCGAGGACGTTTCTCCAGGGCCACATGCCCATGAGGGGAGGGTCAGGACAGCTGTTATAGTTGGTGATTCAATCATTAGGAATGTAGATAGCTGGGTGGCTGGTGGACGTGAGGATCGCCTGGTAACATGCCTGCCTGGTGCGAAGGTAGCGGACCTCACGCACTGCCTAGATAGGATCGTAGATAGTGCTGGGGAGGAGTCTGCTGTCTTGGTACATGTTGGTACCAATGACATAGGAAAATGTGGTAGGGAGGTTCTGGAGGCTAAATTTAAGCTTTTAGGTAGGAAGTTGAAATCCAGAACTTCCAGGATAGCGTTCTCCGAAATGCTTCCTGTTCCACGTGCAGGACCCAAAAGACAGGCAGAGCTCCGGAGTCTCAATGCGTGGATGAGACAATGGTGCAAAGATGAGGGTTTTGGATTTGTTAGGAACTGGGGAACATTCTGGGGAAAGGGGGGGCTCTTCCGAAGGGATGGGCTTCACCTTAATCAGGATGGGACCAGACTGCTGGCATTAACCTTTAAAAAAGAGATAGAGAAGCTTTTAAACTAGAAAGCAGGGGAAAGCCGACAGTCACCCAGGAGCGAATGGTTCGGACGAAGGTATCCTTGAAGGATACTACCAAAAGCAGTGAGGTTCCAAAAGGGAGTATAGTAGCCGAAATGCCCTTGAGTAAGGAGCAGACAGAGCATAAAGATGCCAAATTACCCATGCCTACCAATAGCCAGATTAATATGAATAAAATACAGTCTCTAAAATGCTTGTATGCCAATGCTAGAAGTCTAAACAATAAGATGGGAGAGTTAGAATACATAGCACTAAATGAGAGGTTAGATATGATTGCACTCTCAGAGACATGGTGGAAGGAGGATAACCAGTGGGACACTGTGATACCTGGATACAAACTATATCGTAATGATAGAGCTGATCAAATTGGTGGAGGGGTTGCGCTCTATGTTAGAGAGGGCATTGAGTCAGAAAGGATTAAAGTTTTGCAGGGAACAAAATTTGCTGTAGAATCTCTATGGATTGAAATTCCACTTATGAAGGGGAAGGTGATGGCAGTGGGAGTATACTATCGACCGCCTGTCCAGAATGAACAAATGGATGATGAAATGCTCAAAGAAATCATGGAAGCTAACAAAAGTCACAACAGAGTAGTAATAATGGGTGATTTCAATTACCTCGGTATCGACTGGGTCAGTGTCACGGCAGGACAAGCTAAAGAGGTAAAGTTTCTAGATGGAATAAATGACTGCTTCTTGGAGCAGCTGGTTCATGAACCGACCAGAGGGGAAGCCATACTGGACCTAGTCCTTAGTGGAACGCCAGATCTGGTGCAAGAAATAAGGGTGTTGGGACCACTTGGCAATAGTGATCATAGTATGATCATGTTTGATTTAATTATTGGAGGACAAATAGTAAAGGAATCCACAGTACTACCTTTTAACTTTCAAAAGGGAGACTATGATAGAATGAGGAATATAGTTAGGAAAAAACTAAAAGGAGCGGTTCCAAAGGTTAAAGACTTACAGCAAGCTTGGGCGTTATTTAAAACTACTATCCTCGAAGCCCAGACCAGCTGTATTCCACGCATTAAGAAGAGTGGAAGAAAGTCCAAAAAACTGCCAGCATGGTTTAAAGGTGGGGTCAGAGAGGCTGTTGCTGCCAAAAAAGCAACCTTCGGGAAATGGAATAAAGAGCCAAATGATGAAAACTGGAAACAGCACAAGCACTGGCAAGTTAAATGCAAAGCATTGATAAGGCAGGCAAAGCGGGAATTTGAGAAGAAACTTGCTACGGAAGCAAAAACACGAAATAAAGACTTTTTCAAGTACATTCGTAGCAAAAGGCCTGTGAGAGAGTCAATTGGACCGTTAGATGATAGAGGGGTAAAAGGGGCAGTAAGAGGAGACAAGGCTATAGCAGATAGACTGAATGAATTCTTTGCTTCGGTCTTTACTGAGGAAGATGTACGGATGTTACCCAAGACTGAAGTGGTATTTAAAGGTGATACTGCAGAGGAATTGAGAGAAATATCGCTACACCGGGAAGATATATTACAACTATTTGATAAACTGAATAGTAGCAAATCACCTGGACTGGATGGTATACATCCCAGAGTGTTGAAAGAGTTGAAATATGAGATTGCAGACCTGCTATTGGTAATCTGTGAACTTTCATTAAAAACATCTGTAATACCTGAAGATTGGAGGGTCGCCAATGTAACACCAATTTTTAAAAAGGGTTCCAGGGGTGACCCGGGAAATTACAGACCGGTGAGCCTGACGTCAGTACCAGGGAAAATGGTAGAAACCATCATAAAGAACAAAATTACACAGCATGTAGATAGTCATGGCCTAATGGGAGACAGCCAACATGGCTTTAGACAAGGAAGATCTTGTCTTACTAATCTGATATGTTTTTTTGAAGGTGTGCATAAACAGGTAGACAAAGGTGAGTCGGTTGATATAGTGTATCTGGACTTTCAGAAAGCTTTTGACAAGGTCCCCCATCAGAGACTTTTGGCGAAGCTAATAAGTCATGGGATAGGAGGCAGTGTACTATTGTGGATCGGGAACTGGTTAAAAGATAGAAAGCAGAGGGTAGGGCTAAATGGTCAATATTCCCAATGGAAAAAGGTGAATAGTGGAGTACCCCAGGGATCTGTACTGGGTCCGCTACTTTTTGACATATTCATAAATGACCTGGAAAAGGGAATAACTAGTGAGGTTATCAAATTTGCAGATGACACAAAACTGTTTAAAGCTGTTAAAACCCAAGAGGATTGTGGAAACCTGCAGGAGGATCTGGATAAATTGGAAGACTGGGCATCCAAGTGGCAGATGAAATTTAATGTGGACAAGTGCAAAGTTATGCACCTAGGAAAGAACAACCCACACTATAGTTACACGATGCAAGGCTCCACATTAGAAACCACCACCCAGGAAAAAGATTTAGGAGTCATCATGGATAACATGTTAAAACCCTCTGCCCAGTGTGCAGCGGCGGCCAAGAAAGCAAATAGAATGCTAGGTATCATAAGGAAAGGGATAGAAAATAAAACAAAGGATATTATAATGCCTCTGTATCGCTCCATGGTACGACCGCACCTTGAATATTGTGTGCAATTCTGGTCACCGTATCTCAAAAAGGACATAGCGTTATTAGAAAAAGTACAGAGAAGAGCCACCAAATTGGTGAAGGGGATGGAAGGCTACTCCTATGAAGAGAGGCTAAATAGGTTAGGGCTCTTTAACCTGGAAAAGAGACGGCTGAGGGGAGATATGATAGAGGTCTATAAATTAATGAATGGAGTGGAACGGATAAACGTGGATCAATTGTTTACACTATCAGAATATAGGAAGACTAGGGGACATGTAATGAAGCTACAGGGTAAACTATTTAAGACAAATAGGAGAAAATATTTTTTCACTCAACGTGTAACCAAACTCTGGAATCTGTTACCAGAGGAGGTAGTAAGGGCTGTTAGTATAGCTGGGTTTAAAAAAGGTTTGGACAAGTTCCTGGAGGAAAGGTCCATAAACCACTATTAAAAAGGGACCCAGGATATCAATGCTTGACCCAGTACAAGCATTGAGGAACCTGTGTCTTTTGGGGATATTGCTAGGTACGCATGACCTAGATTGGCCACTGTTGGAAACAGGATACTGGGCTTGATGGACCTCGGTCTGACCCAGTATGGCATGTCTTATGTTCTTATGTTCTTATGTTCTTAAGTCCAATCTCTACATGCTATGTAAAATGGACCTTTTATCCTATTTTAATGATAGTGTAATTGTATTTTTTGTGCTATCAAGTCAGTGTTATAGCGACCCAGCTACCTCTGGGTTTTCTTGGTAATGTATTACAAGGTACTAAATTTATGAGAAGTTCTCCAAGATCGTTTTTAACACTTTTGATAGAATTCTCAAAAGATGAAGGACCTGTTAACATTTTGGCCTAATGCATAACAAAAAATATTTGTATATTGAAGAGGACTGCTTTAACCAATCACATTGGTGCATTTAATATTTTCTAATATCTTTCTATGCTGGCATATTCAGTTGATCAAAATATATAAGTAAGACTCAAGATACAGTTTCCTGCTTCAAATTTGTGCTTCAAATTTTACTTTCTAATAATTGGACATATATTTTTGCTCATTCTGCGTTTTGTGATGAGCCCTGAGGCAATTTTATTTTATTCATTGTACAAATTAAGGGTCCTATTTACCATAGTGCAATAAGATTTCCCAGTCCCCAGGGGTTAATGGCCAGAATTAACCCATGGTATCTGCAAAGACTCCATGTTACGTACTGGGGAAATTTCCAACATTTTGCCATACAATTTATTTATTATTTTAATTATTTTAAAATTTTTATTTTAAAACATTTCTATACCACCATATGCCATAGCATTCAAGATGGTGAACAATCATAAAAGCATACATTAAGCAATCCCCACAGAGAGAAAAGTTATTTACTGTGCATTAATTGAATGGCAGATAATACTGTATGATACGATTAGCTACACCTATTCAGGTAGTGTTAACTACGCAGTGTTATCTTGTCATGTTAGCTGTTAACATGCAGTAACTTTCTCACATTAACTGTAGGGCACAGTCATGGCCCATTCTCCATTCATTCTTGCCCTATTCTGTATTGGTTGTTAATGCAGAAATGACCATGCATTAACTATTAAGGTGCCACATTAACAGTTAATGCAGTTTAGTAAAGAGGCCCCTGACTATTTGTAAATGAACTAGAAGATAAGGGTTGTAGACTTCATTGTGTGTCACTCCTTATCCAGCTCCAAGACATTCAGACCAAAGCTGTGTTGCATTTGTATCTTTATCCTTACTTGTATTTTTGATACACCGCTTTTCAAAGAAAATTTGGTAAATACCACTGTTCAAATTCATTGTATCTGTAACCTTGTTATACTTATATGTAAACCGCTTTGAATCCAAGAAAAGTGATATATAAAAGCAGAACAAATGAAACAAATAATAAATAAAAACAGTTTACAAATTTCAAATTAAAACATAAAGGAAATGAACTTCAATTTATACAATGAAAGGGGATACCGTGAAAGGTTAGAAATTAGCAAGTAGTAGCCAGATTCACAAAGCTAGAGGTGTCTGCAAGACTGCCAGCATCAACCAACCTTTGGCTGCAGTCAATACTAGTTGGAAAAGGTGGGTTTTCAATACTGCTCTGAATGTTTTATAAGATGTCTCTAAGTGAAGTAAGTGAAGGAGAGCATTCCAGAGAGTGGGTGCTACAAAGAAGAAGTCAGAGTTCCTTGGTGATTCCAGTCTAGCTGAATAGATCGAAGGAATGCATAAACAATTCTGGTGGAGAGAACTAAGGACATGGCCAGGGAGTGATCAAGGATGATAGATATGAGGGGGTATTAGCATATAGGGCTTTATTTATTAGGGAGAGAATTTTGAACTGTATCCCTAAGGATTCTGGAAGTTAATAATATTGTAACAAGAGCGGTATGATATAATCAAATTTACTAGCATGCATGAGAATCCTAACTGCTATATTTTGAACTGTCTGAAGACATGTGGAACCCGATCCTAGAAAGGGCACGCCCAAGCCGTTTGGTTGGCCCCGAGCAGGACGAGCCTGTTAGGACCCAATTCTGCATCGTGGGAGCAAGGTGGCCCCACAGGTGTAAGATAGGGTTCTGGGAGATGGTCCAGCATGACCCTGCATCACTGTGGGGGACGTCCTCCCCACAGCACAACCTGCCAGCTGCCTTGGAGTGTCCCTTTTCCCTGCCACCTAATCCCGATGAGGACAACCAGGGCCTGGATCAGGCAGCAGGGATTCACCCTGCTCACCACCATTACTGCTGGGGGGGGGGGGGACTGGCTGGCTAATCCCGAGGGGTGGCCAGTGCGTATTCCACCTCCAAGGAATTCCACCTCCAAGGTGGAATAATCTGGCCGTCCCCCTGGCGATCCCCAGACATACACGGCTGTGACCGGAATCGGCCTGTATGTCTGGGGATTGGTCCCATCCATGTTCTGCCCACTCTCTGCCCCCGTGTCATCTCCATCCCCCACAGTGGCTCTGTGCATGCAGGGGTGTCAGGAGGCAGCATATGGTAAAAGCAGCCCTGCTACTCGCCTTCCTGGATAGCGCACTTAGGGGGTTATTTTGGAAGCTCTATTCATGCTTTGGACATCTGGAAATGGGCATAGAGACATCCAAAGCACAGAGATGTCTCCAGAACCATTTTAGAAGCTGGGTCTGTGGAAGTCCCCAGTGTGAGGACCTCTGAGTCTGAATGTAGGAATTGCCAGGGCATTCCCAAGAACTTGGACATCCCCAGCAGATCTCAGAAACATCCTGGATATCCGCTGTCATGTCTAAGGTTATATGGTACCTGCTACAAGCATGAATAGGCATCTGAAAAGCGATTTTTTGTCAAGAAAATTTCTGTAGAGCGCGGAGAAGGAGCTACACTAATGCCACTTTTATTTTACAATTCAACATTGGACACTGATGGGGAATGGAAGTGTATGTTTCCATTTTGCTCCATCACAGGACATCCCCTTATTCTAGCTTGCATGAGATGGATGTCCCTGTCCCACACTTTCCTAAGGAACTTGTCCAAACCTTTTTTAAATTCAGCTACACTAACAGCTTTTACTACATCCTCCGGTTACAAATTTCAAAGTTTGATTACATGTTGAATGAAAAACTATTTTCTTCTATTAGTCTTAAATGGGTTACATTGTAACTTCATTGCATGTCCTCTAGTCTTTCTACATTTTGAAGGAGTAAACGACTGATCTATGTTTACGTGTTCCACTCCATTCATTATTTTATAGATCTCTATCATATCTCCTCTCAGTTGTCTTTTTTTCCCAAGTTGAAGAGCCCTAACCTTTTAGGCCTTTCCATCCCATTTACCATTTTGGTGGTTCTTCTCTGTGTTGTTGTTGTTGCTATTAAGTGCCAACGAGTCGGTGCTGACTCATGGTGACCACCTGGATAGTTGTCCTAAACTGTGTTCAGACTTCAGTCAGGCAGCTCATTGTTGACAGACTGGCACCCATTGCTGTTGTTATTGTCTTGATCCATCTCATTACTGGCCTTTCTCTTCTACCTTGCCAAGCATGATGTCTTTCTCTAATGATCTCTCTCTTCACATTATATGTCCAAAGTATGAAAGTCAAAGTCTTGTCATCTAAGCTTCTAAAGAAAGCTTAGGTTTGATCTCCTCTAGTACTGACTGGTTTGTTCTTCAGGCAGTCCATGGTATACATAGTATTCATCGCCAGCATCATAATTCAAAGGCATAAATTACCTACCTGTCTATCTTTCTCACTGTCCAACTTTCGCATCCATATGACATTATTCAAAAAATACCATGGCTTGAACAAGTCAAATTTTTGTATGGAGAGAGAAACATGTCTGCTCTTGAGAATCTTATCTAGGTCCTTCATAGCCATTCTGCCAAGAGCAATGTGTCGTTTGATTTCTTGACTGTTTGTTGCTTCTTTATTGATAGCTGATCCAAGTATGTTAAAGTTGTCCACTATTTCAATTTCTTTTCCATCAACAATGAACTTATTGATTTTGCCAGTTGCAAGGATCTTTGTCCTCTTTGCATTAAGGTGCAGGCCCATTTTAAGACTACGTTCCTTGATCTTGAGAAGCAAAAAGTTTCAGATCGTCTTCACTTTCAGCCAGTAATGTGGTATCAGCATAGCGAAGGTTGTTGATGAGTCTCCAACCTATCTTCACACCTCTGTTGTCTTCATACAGTCCTGCTTCTCTGATGATTTGTTCTGCATATAAAGTAAACAGATAGGGGGAAAGTATGCAGACTTGTCATACGCCTTTGATGATTTCAAACCATTCTGTTTCTCCTTGTTCCGTTCAAACTGTTGCTTCTTGATCAATGTAAAGGTTGTGCAAGAGAACAATCAGGTGTTCTGGTATACCCATGCTTCTTAATGTGGCCCAGAGTTTCTCATGGTTTATACTATCAAAAGCCTTACTGTAGTCAATAAAACACATTAGATATCCTTTTGTATTATTTGGTCTTTTCAAGGATCCATCTCATATCCGCAATATTGTCTCTCGTTCCTTGCCCTTTCCTGAACCCTGCTTACACTTCAGGTAGTTCTCATTCCAGGTATGGTTGTAGTCTCTGCTGAATAAGCTTCAGTAGAATCTTGCTGGCATGTGGGATCAGAGCAATTGTGTGATAATTTCCACAGTCAGTTGGATCACCCTTCTTTAGTATTGGTATAAACACAGATCTTTTCCAGTCAGTTTGCCATGATGTTGTCTTCCAAATTTCCTTGCACAGCCTTGTAAGTATGGTAACAGCTGCTTCTATGGGAGTGCCATCAATGCCTGATGCTTTGTTCTTTGATAAGGCTTTCAATGCTGATTCAACTTCTTCTTTCATCACCAATGGTTCTGGATCATAACGTACAGATTGAAACAGCTGTTGTTCCACTTGATCTTTATCATCTAATAACTCTGTATATTCTTTCCACCTTTTTTTATCTTCTCAGCATCATTAAAAATGGATCCTTGAGCATCTTATAACATTTCAATTTGAGGCTGGAATTTTTTCTTTAACTCTCATAGCTTTAGGAAAGCTGATCTTGTTCTTCCTCTAATAGTTACTGCTTCTATTTCCTTGCATGCATCATTGTAGTACTTCTCCTTATCTTGTCTTGCTGCATGTTGGAAATCTCTGTTGAGTTCTGTGATTGCCTGGCTTTATCTTCTCTGTGTTTCTGGGAAATTTTCAGAGTTTGCTCGGTCATTCATTTTGGCCATTTTTGCTTTTCCACTTTTTATAGAGATTTCTCACTTTCTTCCAACACAACCTTCTTGATGTCATCCCATAACTCTTCTGGAACTCTGTCATTTGTATCTAAAGCAGCAAATCAATTTTGCAGGCAGTCTTTAAATTCCAGTGATATATTTTCAAGGTCATATTTTGCTACCTTCATGAGTGGCTTGCTCTTTTTCAACTTTAGCTTGAGTTTGCACACTAGTAGTTGGTGATCTGTACCACAGTCAGCTCCAGATTTTGTCTTTGTTGATGTTATAGAGCTTTTCCATCGTTGACTTTCACAGATGTTGTCAATTTGATTTTTGTACAATCCATTGAGTGAAGTCCATGTGTACAGTCACTGCCTATGTTGCTGAAAGAAGGTGTTTGAGATGAATAGATCATTGGTCTTGCAGAATTCTATCACTTTCTTCAACTTCATTTCTGTTGCCAAATCCATATTTTCCAATCATTTTGCCTTCTTCTTTGTTGCCAACGTTTGTGTTCCAGTCACCCATGACTGTTCGGATATCCTGTTTGCATGTTCTGTCAATTTCAGCTTATATTTGTTCATAGAACTCATCAATTTCATCCTCTTCTGCAGCTGTTGTTGGGGCATATACTTGAATTATGGTTGTGTTGATAGGCATTCCTTGTAGATGAATAGAAATTAAGCGTTCACTGATTGCATTTGTCACACCGCCCCCATGGTGGCACTGGGATGTCACAGCAGGGAGGGTGGACACAAAAATATTTTATGGTGGAGTTTAGCTCAAAGACAGGGCCCAGGTTTTTATAGTCCTGGTAGCCTTCTGGGTAACGAAAGCTCCAAAGAATATAACAGTCCGAGTGTAGGGAGAATAAAGGCTTTTATTTCCCGTATTGCAAATAGGTTCAATAGCTCAGAATTTACATCAACACAAAAATGTCCTTGCTTCAGGTTGAAAGAAAAAGAAACATGAACTGAGTTAGACCTGTTAACGTCACAGCAGTACTATAAGAAACACAGATTCAAACCTTCCCCCAGACCACAGCTCTACTCCTCGGCTAAGGGCTCAAAGCTTTCTGCCAGGCAATAGCTGCAATCCATCTCGGGGTCCGAAAGGTCATCCTGGAATTCCACCTGCATTGGTTCACAGTCAGGAATATCTAGTGGCTCGCATTCAGGCTTTTTATATAATGTTTGTACGGTGTCCCAATGCGCTGCATCCAAAGGTAAGCCTTGGTTTTGTACACCTCTAGAGTGAGGACAGTTTCTCTCGCCTACTGCTCTTTTACTAGAGAGTTTCTTGTTTGGCACAGGTTTGTATTTTGTAGCACAAATAGTTCTAGAAGGACAGCCTTCCTCTAGGCCCTGCTCCTCCTGCGTCACAGCATTCATAAAATCACAATCAGTAAAATAGTGATTACCTTTCCTTTTGGGTTTATCACGGCCAAGTGAGGGTTGATGCTTGTTCCTGCTGTGGTTTGGCTTCTCTGACACCAAGGTAGGCCTCCAGTTCTCCAGCCAGCCTTCTGCTGGGTTTAAGCCACACTCGCACCACAGCTTCTTTCTCTCTGTGCCAAGAATGTTACCTTTCAAAGTACTTCTTTCACCTCCTTCTTGGTTACTCCTCGTTGTGTCTTTCAAAGGTTGCTGGCCTCTGCCAGACTCAGGTCCAGGACTCTCTGGCACAGTCCTTCTCCTTCCAGGGTTAGCTTCTTCTTTGTATCTTTCCCACTTGGAAAGCGTATCTTCTCCTCTCTTGGGATATTTGAAGCGGATTCCTTCACCTGGTTCTGCTGAGTCTGCTGGGCCGGTTCCTTCTGTCAGGACTCCTATTCCCTGGTCTTTCTCTCCTTCCAGGAAAGCTCTCCTTTCTCCTTCCAGGGTTAGCTTCCTTCCTGTGTCTCTTGTGTCTCCTGTGTCTGGGCTTTTAAAAGGAATTCTTCCCTTTCTGGATTGGGTGCAGGCCGGTATTGCATCATTGGCTCTGGGGTGTGGCTCCTCAGTCCCCCGGAGGTCCCTCTTGCTCCCCCTATATGGCTCCTCGCGATGCTGCAGCCGGTGTTTGCCTCTTTTTTCTAAGTTAAAAGCATTTTCTTCTATCTGCAGAGGGTCTGCAGTACCACACATTGTATTTCATTACAGTTCTTGCAAGTTTCTTCTTAATTATAAATACAACACCATTTCTTCTTTGTCTTTCATTTCCAGCATAGTAGACCATGTAATCATCAGATGCAAACTGTCCGATGCCAATCCATTTCAATTCGCTGACACCCAACAGATTGAGTTGTACACTTTCCATTTCATTCTTGACCACCTCCTACTTCCCTTGGTCCAATGTTCATACATTCTATGTCCCAATATGTAAGACATCTTTGCAGCTTCTGATTCTCATTTCATGCACAGCTACATCAGCAGTCAGACGTCCCGAGGGCTTTGATCCAACCACATCATAAATGCTGGTTTTACTCTGAAAGTATTCAGCTCCTCCCCAGTAGCCACTGAATGCCTTCTGTCCTGGGGGTCTCATCTTCCAGCATTATAATGCAATATGTTTTTTTGTGACTATCCACTGGGTTTTCATGGCAAGATATGAAAGTAGATTGCCAGGCCTTATTTCTGCCCAGTTTAAGATTAGTGTTGTTGCCGTTGTCACAGAAATGTGATCCTCCACCGCAAACACTGTCCCATTCTGCTGCGGCCCAGATGGGTGGTTTGTTTTGGTCTGGCACCTTAGCTGAGACCTGTCCATCTTAGGAGACCCTGCCAGTAGTTAAGCTACTGATAACTTAGCCCTCAGCATCACTGATGCACACAAGCCCTCACAGCATGACAAGCTGCAAACCAAGTGAGGGATTCTCTGTACCTTTTCTAATTCTGCAATTTCCTTTTTAAGAGATGGAGACCAGAACTGCACATGATATTCAAGTACGGTCACATCATGGAGCGATACAGAGGCATTTGATTTATTTTCTATCCCTTTCCTTATGATTCCTAGCATTCTATTTGCTTTCTTGGCTGTAGCTGCACACTGGGCAGAGGGTTTCAACACATTATTCACGATGACACCTAAATCCTTTTCCTGGGTGGTGGTTCCTAATGTGTAAACCTGGAGCTGACTATGGTATAGATCACATTCATCGCTTTTTTTTCTGAACAAACTTCTAAGACCCTTAATCACTCTCTAGTTTAGCGTGAAGTGGAGGAGTAGCTTAGTGGTTAGAACTATAGCCTTCTACCCAGGAAATCTGGGTTTGATTCCTACTGGCATGTCTTGGACAAGCCACTTTACCTTCCATTGCTTTTGAAGAAAAGGCCTTCTTGTCATACATGGCCAAGAAAACCCAGGGGCTGCTGGGTCACCAGGAGACGGCATTGACTTGAAGGCACTTTATAAAAAAATCTATACCATTGCAACCTGCTCCTTGCTAGTCTCCTTCTGAGTCATCTCTCTCCCCTTCAATCTGTTGAAAACTCTGCTGCACTGCTAATTTTCCACCAGTGTCATTATGCTCACACAATCCCTCTTCTCAAGTCACTTCATTGGCTCCCTATACATTTCCACATCAATATTATACTTCTATTGACCTGTAAGTGCATTCATTCTGCAACGTCTCACTACCTTTCCACTCTTATCTCCCACTACATCCCTCCTAGGGAACTCCGCTTTTCTAGCAGATACCTTTTATCTGTGCCTTTCTCTGCCACTCCAGACTTCATTCTTTCCATCTTGCTGCTCCAGAGGTCTGAAACAAACTACCTGAGTCAATACATCAGGCTCCATCTCTGGCCCGATTCAATCCAGGCTAAAAGCCACCTCTTCAAGGCTGCTTTTAGATCCCGATCTCCTTTCTCTCTTATTTACCACCTATGTGTGCTGTTACCTTTTATCCTAGATTTCCCCTAGTCCCCAGTTGTTGTGTTGTCTGTCTTGATTAGACTGTAAGTTCTATTGAGCAGGAACTGTCTCTTACATGTATATGTACAGCGCCGTGCATGCCTTGTGGCACTCTACAAATGATAAGTAGTAGTAATGATGCTCTTTTAAGAGATCTAGTTGGTGCAAAAATTCATATTGACTGAGGATACCTTAAGCTCTTTGTAAAGGATTCCAGATCTATAGAAAATCACAGAAAGATGGCACTTAAAAGGGCCACAAGAGGTCATGTATTCCTTCTGGTCAATTAAGGAATCATAAATGTGACCTTGAGATGCAGCTTCAATGACAGATAAGGTCTTTATAATAATATACTGTATACTGTTTCCTTAAATTCTCATGGAGAATTGCACCCTCTTTAATTCTGGCATCTTGCTCAAATTTTAACTTGCTACAGGAGATAAATGAGCCACACACTGAGGCATTGCTGTTCTTTTCACACCTGAATTAAGATGTCATAATATTAATATGTTTTAATAATTATGATTTCTGAGCCTTAAACAGAAGCTGTGTTTCATTAACTAGTACAGTAAAGCTTTATCTGTATTGATTGATTTTCAAAATTTTGAAGGGAAGAAGCCATGTTAAATGCCCTTAATTACAGATTTTGAGGTTTCACACAATTTAACACAATTTTAGATTAGGAATCCATTCTCTATATGTCATTAGAAATGTGTTTGCAACTGAACACAGGGAGATAATGAAATCCCATTGGTCAGAGGATTTTGATCAATTTACCCCCGATAGTTCTTGCTTCCAAGATGCAAATAACAACTGAAGAGCAGAGCCAGATTTAAGATTTTGATGCACAAGATAAGACCAAATAGTAGATCCCAGAGAGTGGGGGGAGGGAGGAAGGTTTCAGAGATCTTAAATATTGAAAAGCGAGAAGAGCAGAAGGTGGCCTTAGTGCTACGGTTGTGTCCCTTTGAGGCAGAACATGCATATAGCCATAAAGTAAGGGGCGAGCAGGCTTTTTGTTTTGTGCCTTCAAAGTGGCCCCTAGCCAGTTGGCTTTGACAAAATCCAGGTCTGCTGAAAAGTATATTTGTCTGAATATCTACAGTACAGTGATAAAAGGGATATTCAGTCACTCTTTGGGTTCATTTCAGACTTTCATAAAGATATTCACAAAGGCATGGGAAAAAGATATTCAGAGCCTTCTTCTCTCACATCTCTTTGCCTATTTTCCTGCCCACAGTTAGCAATTACAGCCTTACATATGTTGTTTTTATTTCCGTTCTAGAGCAGTGGTTATCATCCCAGATTCAGGGCACAAGGAATATATGTAAGATAGATTTGCATGAGCTACCTATATTGTATGCAGGGCTGGTACAAGGAGATGAGGTGCCCTAGGCGAACCTCATCCCTTGCGCCCCCCTCTGCAGTGCCCATTTCCACTGCTGACACCACCTCCGGGATCGACAGTGGTGGCAATACCACAAACAGCCCCATGGAGCTCACCTTCAAGCTTCAGCATTGTGGGACTCCGCTTCTGCCACTCTCTGACGCCCAATGCCGACTTCCCATGCAAACAGGAAGCAGAGCCATTTGCGACCATTGCCGCCACTGTAGGTTCTGGAGAGGGGCGACAGCGGCAGCAATGGGCACGCCCAAAGGGCCAACACTCTAGGCGACCACCTAGTTGCCTAATGGCATCACGAGCCCTGATTATATGAAAATCTGTCTCACACATATTCATTACAGATGTCCTCAAAATCTGATTGACTGAGTATGTCCTGAGAACTGGGTTGAGAGCCATTATCCTAGAGCAGAGGTGGCCAACTCCGGACCTGGTTCACCATGATCCAGCCTGGTTTTCAGGATGTCCCTAATAATGGCCATGAGATATATCTGCATATAGCGGGAGGCAGTGGATGCAAATATACCTCATGAATATTCATTAGGGACATCCTGAAAACTAGGCTAGATCATGGTGCACTAGGACCAGAATTGGCCAGCCCTGTTCTAGAGGTTTCCAACCTTAATATCTTTGCTCCTGCTTAAGGTGGATTAGCATCCATGTTTCTTTCCATATCTCCCATTAAATTTTAGGGAAGAAAAATGAATTTGTTTTCTCTTCCTCCAATGAAAAACACACTCCATCATCTTACTCTGATTTCACTGGAATAGCATTATAAAAATGAGTCACTAATTAAGCACTGTGATACCTGGGTACAAACTATATCGTAATGATAGAGCTGATCAAATTGGTGGAGGGGTTGCGCTCTATGTTAGAGAGGGCATTGACTCAGAAAGGATTAAAGTTTTGCAGGAAACAAAATCTGCTGTAGAATCTATATGGATTGAAATTCCATATAAAAGGGGGAAGGCAATGGCAGTAGGGGTGTACTATCGAGCACCTGGCCAGAATGACCAAATGGATGATGAAATGCTCAAAGAAATCAAGGAAGCTAACAAAAGTTACAGCGCAGTAATAATAATGGGTGATTTCAATTACCCCGGTATTGACTGGGTCAGTGTCACGTCAGGACATGCTAGGGAGATAAAGTTCCTAGATGAAATAAATGACTGCTTCTTGGAGCAGCTGGTTCATGAACCGACCAGAGGGGAAGTCATATTAGACCTAGTCCTTAGTGGAACACCAGATCTAGTGCAAGAGATAAGGGTGTTGGGGCCACTTGGCAATAGTGATCATAGCATGATCGCCTTTGATTTAATTAGTGGAGGAGGTATAGTAAGGAAATCCACAGTACTACCTTTTAACTTTCGAAAGGGAGACTATGATAAAATGAGGAAAACAGTTAAGAAAAAACTAAAAGGAGCAGTTGCAAAGGTTAAAGACGTACATCAAGTTTGGGTGTTGTTGAAAAATACTATCTTGGAAGCCCAGACCAGCTGTATTCCACGCTTTAAGAAAAGTGGAAGGAAGTCCAAAAAACTGCCAGCATGGTTTAAAGGTGAGGTCAGAGAGGCTGTTGTTGCCAAAAAAGCATCTTTCAGGAAATGGAAAAAAGAGCCAAACGACGAAACCTGGAAACAGCACAAGCACTGGCAAGTCAAATGCAAGGCATTGATAAGGCAGGCAAAGAGAGAATTTGAGAAGAAGCTTGCTGTGGAAGCAAAAACGCAAAATAAAGACCTTTTCAAGTACATTCGTAGCAAAAAACCTGTGAGAGAGTCAGTTGGTCCATTAGATGATAAAGGGGATAAAAAAGCACTAAGAGGTGACAAGGCGATAGCGGAGAGACTGAATGAATTCTTTGCTTCGGTCTTTACTGAGGAAGATGTAGGGATGTTACCCATGACTGAAGTGCTATTTAAAGGTGCGGAAGAATTGAAGGAAATATCAATACATCGGGAAGATGTCTTACAACTATTAGATAAACTGAAGAGTAGCAAATCACCTGGGCCGGATGATGATATACATCCAAGGGTGTTGAAAGAACTGAAATATGAGATTGCAGACCTGCTATCAGTAATCTGTGAACTATCATTAAAATCATCTCTAATACCTGAAGATTCGAGGATCGCCAATGTAACACCAATTTTTAAAAAGGGTTCCAGGGGTGATCCGGGAAACTACAGACCGGTGAGCTTGACGTCAGTACCAGGAAAAATGGTAGAAACCATCATAAAGAATAAAATTACTCAGCATGTAGATAGTCATGGCCTAATGGGAGACAGCCAACATGGCTTTAGACAAGGAAGATCTTGTCTTACTAATCTGTTATGTTTTTTTGAAGGAGTGAATAAACAGGTGGACAAAGGAGAGTCGGTTGATATTGTGTATCTGGACTTTCAGAAAGCCTTTGACAAGGTCACTCATCAGAGACTTTTGGCAAAACTAAAGAGTCATGGGATAGGAGGCAGTGTACTATTGTGGATCAGGAACTGGTTAAAAGATAGAAAGCAGAGGGTAGGGCTAAATGGCCAATTTTCCCAATGGAGAAAGGTGAATAGTGGTGTACCCCAGGGATCTGTGCTGGGTCCGCTGCTTTTTGACATATTCATAAATGACCTGGAAAGTGGAATAACGAGTGAGGTTATCAAATTTGCAGATGACACAAAACTATTTAAAGTTGTTAAAACCCAAGAGTATTGTTAAAAATTGCAAGAGGATTTTGATAAATGGAAGACTGGGCATCAAAATGGCAGATGAAATTTAATGTGGACAAGTGCAAGGTTATGCACCTAGGGAAGAACAACCCAAACTATGGTTACACGATGCAAGGTTCTACATTAGGAACCACCACCCAGGAAAAAGATTTAGGCGTCATTGTGGATACCATGTTAAAACCCTCAGCCCAGTGTGCAGCGGTGGCCAAGAGAGCAAATAGAATGCTAGGTATGATAAGGAAAGGAATGGAAAATAAAACAAAAGATATTATAATGCCTCTATATCGTTCCATGGTGAGACCACACCTTGAATATTGTGTGCAATTCTGGTCGCCGTATCTTTAAAAAGATATAGCGATTTTAGAAAAGGTTCAGAGAAGAGCCACCAAAATGGTAAAGGGGATGGAAGGATACTCCTATGAAGAAAGGCTAAAAAGGTTAGGGCTCTTTAACCTGGAAAAGAGACGGCTGAGGGGAGATATGATAGAAGTCTATAAATTAATGAACGGAGTGGAACGGGTAAACGTAGATCGATTGTTTACCTTATCAGAATATAGAAAGACTAGGGGACATGCAATGAAGCTACAGGGTAAACTATTTAAGACTAATACAAGAAAATATTTTTTCACTCAACTTGTAATCAAACTCTGGAATTTGTTACCGGAGGATGTAGTAAAGGCTGTTAGTGTAGCTGGGTTTAAAAAAGGTTTGGACAAGTTCCTGGAGGAAAGGTCCATAAACCATTATTAAGAAGTGACCGAAGATATCAATGCTCGACCCAGTACAAGCATTGTGGAACTTGTGTCTCTTGGGGAAACTGCTAGGTACATATGACCTAGATTGGCCACTGTTGGAAACAGAATACTGGGCTTGATGGACCTTGGTCTGACCCAGTATGGCATATCTTATGTTCTTATGTAAAAAACATTTCTCTAAGGGCTATGTTAATACAGAAAAACAAAACCGCACCTTAGATACTCCTCTACTTGCAACCACCTCCTATAAAACTCATTATCTATTCATACACAGCCAAACATATCCTTCTTCCATATAACCTTAAATCTGGAGAAAAAGATCTCAGGATGGCTCAAATCCCACCATAGCGGCAATACAAAATTACCATAGGGGAATGCGAGATCCTTGTATCACTGGTTTTAAAAAAGTCCCATTAAATAATCTTTTAATTATATAATTCAAATAGTGTAAAGAACTTTTTAAATCAATTATCAAACAATCATTAAAGCAAAGAATGAAATTTCATTCACACTTTATCAACTTTTTAACATCTAAAAATCACAAATTATCTCCAAAGTCACAAGCATCTCCAAAACAATAAAGCATGCCTCCACTCTTTTCTCTTATCTTCTCCTTGGATACAGCGACTTGCATTCACTGAGGCATAGGCCTTCCATCTCCGACTGAGCCCTATAGCAAAAGCAAAGGCTCAGTAACAGCTCATAAATAGTACATAAAAGCTCATAAATAGCTTTTAAACTAGAAAATAGGGGAAAGCCGACAGTCACCCAGGAGCGCATGGTTCGGACAAAGGTATCCTTGAAGGATACTACCAAAAGCAGTGAGGTTCCAAAAGGGAGTATAGTAGCCCAAATGCCCTTGAGTAAGAAGCAGACAGAGCATAAGGATTCCCAATTACCCATGCCTACCAATAGCCAGATTAATATTAATAAAATACAGTCTCTAAAATGCTTGTATGCCAATGCTAGAAGTCTAAACAATAAGATGGGAGAATTAGAATATATAGCACTAAATGAGAGGTTAGATATGATTGCACTCTCAGAGACATGGTGGAAAGAGGATAACCAGTGGGACACTGTGATACCTGGATACAAACTATATCGTAATGATAGAGCTGAACAAATTGGTGGAGGGGTTGCGCTCTATGTTAGAGAGGGCATTGAGTCAGAAAGGATTAAAGTTTTGCAGGGAACAAAATTTGCTGTAGAATCTCTATGGAATGAAATTCCATTTATGAAGGGGAAGGTGATGGCAGTGGGAGTATACTATCGACCACCTGGCCAGAATGAACAAATGGATGATGAAATGCTCAAAGAAATCAAGGAAGCTAACAAAAGCCACAACAGAGTAGTAATAATGGGTGATTTCAATTACCCCGGTATCGACTGGGACCGTGTCACAGCAGGACAAGCTAAAGAGATAAAGTTTCTAGATGAAATAAATGACTGCTTCTTGGAGCAGCTGATTCATGAACCGACCAGAGGGGAAGCCATACTGGACCTAGTCCTTAGTGGAACGCCAGATCTGGTGCAAGAAATAAGGGTGTTGGGACCACTTGGCAATAGTGATCATAGTATGATCATGTTTGATTTAATCAGTGGAGGACAGATAGTAAAGGAATCCACAGTACTACCTTTTAACTTTCAAAAGGGAGACTATGATAGAATGAGGAATATAGTTCTGAAAAAACTAAAAGGAGCGGTTCCAAAGGTTAAAGACTTACAGCAAGCTTGGGTGTTATTTAAAAATACTATCCTCGAAGCCCAGACCAGCTGTATTCCACGCATTAAGAAAAGTGGAAGAAAGTCCAAAAAACTGCCAGCATGGTTTAAAGGTGAGGTCAGAGAGGCTGTTGCTGCCAAAAGAGCAACCTTCAGGAAATGGAAAAAAGAGCCAAATGATGAAAACTGGAAACAGCACAAGCACTGGCAAGTTAAATGCAAAGCAGTGATAAGGCAGGCAAAGCGGGAATTTGAGAAGAAACTTGCTACGGAAGCAAAAACATGAAATAAAGACTTTTTCAAGTACATTCGTAGCAAAAGGCCTGTGAGAGAGTCAATTGGACCATTAGATGATAGAGGGGTAAAAGGGGCAGTAAGAGGAGACAAGGCTATAGCAGAGAGACTGAATGAATTCTTTGCTTCGGTCTTTACTGAGGAAGATATAGGGATGTTACCCAAGACTGAAGTGGTATTTAAAGGTGATACTGCAGAGGAATTGAGAGAAATATCGCTACACCGGGAAGATATATTACAACTATTTGATAAACTGAATAGTAGCAAATCACCTGGACCGGATGGTATACATCCCAGAGTGTTGAAAGAACTGAAATATGAGATTGCAGACCTGTTATTGGTAATCTGTGAACTTTCATTAAAATCATCTGTAATACCTGAAGATTGGAAGGTCGCCAACGTAACACCAATTTTTAAAAAGGGTTCCAGGGGTGACCCGGGAAATTACAGACCGGTGAGCCTGACGTCAGTACCAGGGAAAATGGTAGAAACCATCATAAAGAACAAAATTACACAGCATGTAGATAGTCATGGCCTAATGGGAGACAGTCAACATGGCTTTAGACAAGGAAGATCTTGTCTTACTAATCTGATCTGTTTTTTTGAAGGTGTGCATAAACAGGTAGACAAAGGTGAGTCGGTTGATATAGTGTATCTGGACTTTCAGAAAGCTTTTGACAAGGTCCCCCATCAGAGACTTTGGGCGAAGCTAAAAAGTCATGGGATAGGAGGCAGTGTACTATTGTGGATCGGGAACTGGTTAAAAGATAGAAAGCAGAGGGTAGGGCTAAATGGCCAATATTCCCAATGGAAAAAGGTGAATAGCGGAGTACCCCAGGGATCTGTACTGGGTCCGCTACTTTTTGACATATTCATAAATGACCTGGAAAAGGGAATAACTAGTGAGGTTATCAAATTTGCAGATGACACAAAACTGTTTAAAGTTGTTAAAACCCAAGAGGATTGTGGAAAACTGCAGGAGGATCTGGATAAATTGGAAGACTGGGCATCCAAATGGCAGATGAAATTTAATGTGGACAAGTGCAAAGTTATGCACCTAGGAAAGAACAACCCACACTATAGTTACACGATGCAAGGCTCCACATTAGAAACCACCACCCAGGAAAAAGATTTAGGAGTCATCGTGGATAACATGTTAAAACCCTCCGCCCAGTGTGCAGCGGCGGCCAAGAAAGCAAATAGAATGCTAGGTATCATAAGGAAAGGGATGGAGAATAAAACAAAGGATATTATAATGCCTCTGTATCGCTCCATGGTACGACCGCACCTTGAATATTGTGTGCAATTCTGGTCACCGTATCTTAAAAAGGACATAGAGTTATTAGAAAAAGTACAGAGAAGAGCCACCAAATTGGTGAAGGGGATGGAAGGCTACTCCTATGAAGAGAGGCTAAAAAGGTTAGGGCTCTTTAACCTAGAAAAGAGACGGCTGAGGGGAGATATGATAGAGGTGTATAAATTAATGAATGGAGTGGAACGGATAAACGTGGATCAATTGTTTACGCTATCAGAATATAGAAGGACTAGGGGACATGTAATGAAGCTACAGGGTAAACTATTTAAGACAAATAGGAGAAAATATTTCTTCACTCAACGTGTAATCAAACTCTGGAATCTGTTACCGGAGGATGTAGTAAGGGCTGTTAGTATAGCTGGGTTTAAAAAAGGTTTGGACAAGTTCCTGGAGGAAAGGTCCATAAACCACTATTAAAAAGGGACCCAGGATATCAATGCTTGGCCTAGTACAAGCACTGCAGAACCTGTGTCTTTTGGGGAAACTGCTAGGTATGTATGACCTAGATTGGCCACTGTTGGAAACAGGATACTGGGCTTGATGGACCTTGGTCTGACCCAGTATGGCATTTCTTATGTTCTTACAAACCTGCAAATGTATACTGTACTTATCTTAATTCTCCTCGCACTCCAAACGTCATCAAAATAAAGCCCAACAAAGATTATTGTTTTTCCTTAAAAAAGGCTTCGTCGGAGTGTGTGCATTTCCTGACTTTTACCTGTGCTGTGAGAGGAGCTGCTTGATCCATGCCGGTGAGCACTGGATGACACGTGATCAGACGGGCTATAAAATCCTGCCCCCACCGCGGGAAGTTGAGTGTGTGCATTTACCTCTGCCGTGAGAGTAGCTGCTTGATCCGTGCTGGTGAGCACTGGGTGACACGTGATCAGACAGGCTATAAAATCCTGCCCCCACGCAGGACGCGCACCGTGGGCGCGTGCCTGAGGAAGCGTGCTCTGAAGGGGCGTATCCGAAGGGGCAGGTTTTGCCCCTTTGACACCCCTTCGGAGCCTAGAGGAGCATTTAGTGCCAGGCTGTTCGATTGTTGCTAATGGGGAAACGTAAGAAATCTTTTCTACCTGTTACATCGACTGGTAAGTTGGTGAAGGTGGTTGGTCTCATGGACAGTCATTTTAGGTCCATGGTTCCTCCCCCTACTGTTAATTCATTGTTTGATTCCTCCATTTCAGTAAGTCCTGGCCCGCCTATTTTGTCTCCTGATCCGCGTAGGGTTTCATCCCCACCCAGCATGGAGCCACGGGCTTTGGGTAGGAGCTCCTCCTCTAGTTCGGGGAGGGAGTCTCTCCCGGTTTAACGAAGCTCTCTAACTCTTTCTTGAGATTAAACTCTCCAACTACTTCATTACCTCTTCCTTTTGAATTCTCTTCAATTCCTGAAGATATTAAGCCTCCGAAGATACCGAAAAGTGGAAACCATAGAGATAGGAATGGCAGGGAAAGAGGGGGCGATGGAGGGGGGCTGATGACCGTGCGGGAACCAGATAGCTGTGGTCTTTGAGAGATTGAGGTGCAGACAGTTATGGGTCATCCAATCAGAAATAGCGGCCAGGCAGGAATTGAGGGGAGCAAGGTCGGGGCAAACCGGGGAGGTGTGGTATAGAAGAAGGATGTCATCTGCGTAGTAAAAAGCTGTAATACCAAATTGTTGTATAAGGAGAGTGAGAGGAGTTAGAAAGAGATTAAAAAGGAGGGGAGCCAGCACAGAGCCTTGGGGGACCCCGCAAGGGAGGGGAAAGGAGTCAGAGGAGGGGCAAGAAGGGGAGGAAGAGAGAACTGCACCAGAGCGAGAGGAGAGAAAGGAGTGGAACCACCGAAAGACAGTGCTACAAAGGCCAGCATCATGTAGTCGGGAGAGGAGGAGAGAGTGATCCACAAGGTCGAATGCAGCAGAAAGATCAAGGGCAACCGCCACCGAGATTTCACCATGGTCGTGGGCTACGTGCAGGACGTTGGTGAAAGCAAGAAAATAGTCTCAACACTGTGCCCAGGACGGAAACCGGATTGGCGGGGGTGAAGGAAATTAGTGGAATCAAGATGATGAGACAGTTGGGCAAAGACAACCTTCTCAAGAAGTTTAGACAGAAAGAGAAGGTTGGAGACTGGGCGGTAGTTGTTAGGGTCGAGAGGGTCAAGGGAAGGTTTCTTGAGGAGAGGGCGGATTAGAGCGTGCTTCCAGGTGGAGGGGAAAGTTCCAGTGGAGAGACTGTTGTTCAGGATAGTTTGAATGTAGGGAAGGAAAGATTGAGAGGGAGTCAACAACCAGGAAGGAGGGACGGGGTCAAGGGAGCAGAAGGTTTTGTTGGATGTGGAAATGAGATGATGAAGCTCGGCAGTGGTGGTCAGAGAAAAGGAAGACCATGTGTGGGATAGTTGGGAGACAGGGGGGGGGAGGCGACTGGGGGAGGAGAGAGAATAGGTGGAGGGTGAGAGGGCAGTGAGGCTCTTAAGGAGGAGATTTTGTTACTGAAAGCAGAGGCAAGAAGAGAAGGAGCAGGGATAGGATGGGTAGGTGCGGAAGGGGCGGAAGGGTGTAGGGAGGTTAGAAACTTAAGGGTGGAATAGAGGTGACGGGTCTGGTTGGGAGCGTTGGCGATGGCATTGGAAAAGAAGGAAGACTTGGCAAGATGAACCTAGGAGCGGTAATGGGAGTGCTGGGCTTTGAAGAGGGACAAAGTGGCTGGAGAGGGGGACTTACGCCATTGCCTTTCGGCTCTGCGGAGTTGGGAGCGAAGTAAGAGGAGACCAGGGTGATACCAGGGATGTGATGGGCGACGTGGAGGGGGGCGTGGACGGAGGGGAGCGATGCGATCTAGAGCGGTTGAGAGGGAGGAGAACCAAGAAGAGGCTTGAGAGTTGGGAGATAGAGAGGCAAAGTCGGAGGGAAGCAGATCTGTGGCTGGGGGAAATTGCTGAGCCAGTGACAGGGTGATGGTGCGGGAGAGGCGCAGAGAGGAGGGAGGCGCGACAGAAGGGGACGATGACACCGAGTGAGAGCAAGAGGCTGAGATGCAAAGATGATCTGACCAAGGAAGGGGGAGGGAGGACAGGTTGGATAGGGAAAGCGTAGAGGAGGAGAGAGTCAGGAGAAGGTCCAGAATATGGCCAGCGGAATGAGTAGGGAAAGAGACGTGTTGTAGAAGAGACAAGTCATGCAGGAGAGAAAGGAATGCATGCTCTCTAGGGGAGGAAGGGGAGTCAAGGTGGAGGTTAAAGTCGCCAGCGATGAGGAGATGGGGAAAGAGCAGAGAGAGGTCGGAAAGGGAGCGGAGAAGAGAGTCCCAGAGGTCAGACCGAAGAGCAGGGGGCGCATAGATGAGGAGAACATGTGTAGGGGGTGTGGTGTGGAGGTGGAGGAGAAGGGCCTCGGGGTAGGACAGAGAGGGAGAGAAAATTTGGGTGAAAGAGAGAGAGGGGGCGAGGATGGCGGCCACGCCGCCACCTGAGCGACCTGTGCGGGAAACTGAAGCAGCTGAAAACCCAGCTGGGAGGTAGCGAGCAAGAAGAGCGTCCTCTCTTTCCTTCAACCAGGTCTCGGTGAGGAGAGTCAAATCAAAGGAGGCCTGAGAAATCAGATCCTGGATGAGGAGGGACTTGGTCCTGAGGGAGCGGCAGTTGATAAGGCCAATCTTAAGGGCAGACTGAGAGGCAGTGGAGAGGGCCGAGGGTTGGGAGGGGGAGTCGGTAGAAGCTGCGGAAGAAGAGGGGGCAGAACGGGAGGGGACGCAAGGAAGAAGATTAGAAAGGGAGCGAGAACACCAGCGGGAGACCACGGTTGGGCGGCGACCACAGTGAACTGGTATGTGAGACATAGAAGGGAGAATAGGAGAGGCAGCAGGAGACAATGAGAGCAAGAAGGCTGGTACCTGGTGAGGCTGGAGAGGAGTGCAGGGAATTCGGAGAGGTGAAGGTGCAGTGATTCCGGAACCGCTTGCAGCGAGAAGAGCGAAAACTAAAAGAAAGTAAACATGCCACACAAGATTAGAGTCAGGGCCCTCGCAGCCAGAGCGGCCCCAAGGAAATTAATTTATAGTTTTATTTCTACAGTGTTGTACATTCCAAGTTTGGCTTTTAGGGTTCCCAGTTTAATTATTGTCTTCCTGTTTCTAAATTGTGATTCCTTGTTTGGTGATGGTCTATGTTCTGCATGTGTAACTGAGCTGAGGTATTCTGTTTATGTAATTCCTATTTGACATTGCCACTTGTTCTCTTTCCCCAGTAGGTCATGTATTGTTATTCTCTGAAATGTATTGGTTTAATATTTGCAGTGTTGCCTTTTGATAGGTATGGTATGGTGTTTTATGAGTCCTTGTAGTGCTGTTAGGATTCGGCAGGTTTGCTATGGGTTTAAATGGCCAGAGTTTGTAGTAGTTCCTAATGTGCCTGGCGGTTGGCACTGTATTATAGTAATGTAGAAATCTTTTAGTCTTTCTTTATCCATACACTCATGAAGAAGCATGTTTACTAAAAGTTAGTGTATGGTAACATTATGCAAATATTTATGCAAATGAGGCTCCGCACCGAGTCTCCGCACATGGCCCCGCACCCCCCTTGGGCCGCCCCTGATTCTAACAGCCCTAGTCCTAATACTGAACCACACCATCTGGTGATCACTGGATGCAAAATGTTCTCCCACTACAACATCAGAAACACTTTCACAATTGGTAAGCACCAAGTCCAGTATGGCCCCTTCACATGTGGGGTCTGTTACCAATTGCCTGAATAGTTCTCCCTGTAGAGAATCCAGGATCTCCTTACTTCTAGATGATACTGCAGCAGAAATATGCCAATCAACATCTGGCATATTGAAATCTCCTATCAGTAGCACTTCCCCTTTCCTAGCAATGCTGCTCATGTCTTCAATTAACTCTCTGTCCACCTCTTCCTCTTGTGAGGGAGGTCTGTATATCACACCAATGTAAATAGATTTCTCTTTTCCTCTTTCTAGTTTAACCCACAATGCCTCCCCTCTCCCTTTTAAGCTCTGTAATTCCAAAGCTTTAATAGTAGTTTTTACATATAATGCCACTCCTCCTCCCCTACTTCCTACCCTGTCCTTTCTGAATAAAGTATAGCCAGGTATAGTTACATCCCAATCATGGTTTTCTGTGAACCATGTTTCTGTAACTGCCACTAAATCCAAGTCAGCCACTCCCACCAAAGCTTCAATATCGGGGATCTTACTTCCCATGCTACGGGCATTTATACACACTGCTTTCCATATGTTACCCCTGTTACCCATTTCCATAAAGTTATTTAATGTATCACCTACCTGGGGGCTTTCACTTACCTGGGGGCTTTCTTCACCCATCCCCAACAAATCTAGTTTAAAGCCCTCTACAGTAGATTAGCCAGTCTACTACCGAAGATGCGTTGACCTTTCTTGGACAGATGGATGCCATCTCTGCTCTGCAATCCTTGGAACAGCATCCCATGGTCTAGGAAACCAAAACGCTCTCGATGACACCATCCACGCAGCCATACTACTGAAGACAGCCAGTCTACTACTATATCGGGTTGTACATTTTCATTGCAGACCTCTGCAGAACCATTGGTTTGGTGCTACAGGGTGGGGGAGTTAAGGCATGCTAGACATGTTAAACAGGGCAGTCCCTACTGGCAGGACCTCACCAAAGGAGATGGATGCAGGAACAAGGGAAAAGGGGGCCCAGATGCAGTAGATTTGCAACACAGTGATTAAACTCCCATTTCCACAAATACATCTAACTGGTAGGATACAACATGTTAACGCCTAACTAAGTGGATACCACATATCACAGCATGAACTCAAAACCTCATAAATAACTACAACCTACCCACTGACAGGTGCCTCACTGCTCATATGGATGCAAGCTGATTTTGATGCTGGGAGACCCAGGTGGGCAAATCGAGGAGAGGTGCTTGGGTCTGCTGAGCCAGGAGGCCCAGGTACACATACTAGCAGTGCCTGGGCCTAGTTGCAGGGACTGGGCCTCCATAAGAGCTGGGGGGGACCCGGTATGAGATGATGGCACAGAGCGGCCTTCAGTCAGCAAACCAGTAACCACGGAGTGGGCCTCTGGAGAGCCAAGGGAAGTGAGCTTGCATCCATATGAGCAGTGAGGCACCTGTCAGTGGCTAGGTAGTAGTTATTTATGAGGTTTTGAGTTCATGCTGTGATATGTGGTATCCACTTAGTTAGGCGTTAACATGTTGTATCCTACCAGTTAGATGTATTTGTGGTAATGGGCGTTTAATCACTGTGTTGCAAAAATAAATGTGAATAAAACATAACAGCATGGAGCCAAGGAGTATGTGTCTTGCTTGGGAATGGGGCTTCCCTCCCCCCAACAGACATGGTGCAGCATGTCAGGGCTATGTTCCTGAACACACATTAGCAAGCAACAGAAAAGAAGACAGCATATAAGTGCCTACAACTAGACTTTCAATAAAGGGTATCTCCTCATAGAATATATTCATCCACTGGTATTATATTTGGACTGACACATTTTGGCCCTTTTGAAGAACCTGCTGCATGCTGTGGATAGACAGATAAAATGGGGAATAGACTCTGATATGAAAGGAATAGTGGAGGGATAGCATAATGGTTAGAGCAGTTGGCTAGGATTGAGGGAAGCCTTTTATTGAATCCCACTGTGGTGCTTTGTGACCTTGGGCATGTCACTTAAAACCTTCCATTGCCTTAAATTGTAAGCCCTCTGGAGACAGGAAAATAACTATAGTACCTGAATGTAACTGGCCTTGAACTCTGAGAATGGTGTAAGAAGAGATCCAATTCCCCCCCCCCCTTGCCCCTCCCCAACTCTTACACTATGAGATATGAAGAAAAATGCAAAGGCAGGATATGCAGAAGAAAGAAGACATGAAATATGACTAGGAAAGATAAAGAAAAGCAACACGACTGATACTAGTGAGAAAAACCATAAAGAGCAGGTATCTACACATAGAAGCACGCAGAGAAGAGGCATTGCAGAATAGACTAAAACACATCCACAAAGAAGCCGCAAGAACACAATGTATGTAATACCAGAAAGCATGACAGAGCGACACCACATGAAAAGATACTGCAACACCAGCCCATTTTAAATCATTGCCCCCCACCCTAGAGAACACATCAAATTCAGTAGCAAAGTTGGTGACCTGCTATAATGTCCAAGAGGCAGAGAATATATTACTCTCCCCAAGTCTTGCTGAATGCCTTCACATGGTAACTCTGTTGTGTAAAATCTATACCAGTCCTCAGTAAAGTGACCATTACAATTTTGGTATGACAGAAAGATAAAAACATTTATACTCGCTGCACATTGATGAAGATAAAAAGGTGCCCACTCTGAGCATAAGCACAAGGGGCTAATGTCAGTGGTGGTGATAGTACAGACATCAACATCCCAGCTGTAGGCTATGGTGACCTTGTTCATGGAACTAGTGCAACAGGAGATAAACACAAAGGTCAATGAAAAAAACTAAGAGAATTAATTAAAATTAAGTAGGCCCCTGTTAATAAAGAGGAGATAAGGTATTGCTAATTTTATACACTGTAAATAAAAGAAAGGGTTTTTTTATTTACTTGTGAAGGAGGTGCAGATCCCCAGGAGTAGCTCCAGACAGTGCAGGGGCCAGACGGCAACCCCAGCAGCAAGAAAAGAGGAAAGGTAGCACCAAAGTCAAGGCAGCCCAGTGTAAAGAAACTCCAGCCCTGAAGATCCCCTATATATGAACAAGAGTAGAATGATAAACGTTCCCACTTCAATGTTGACAGCAAGCTAGAAGAAAAAGAGTTTCTTTCCCCTCTACCACAGTCCCCAAGATGATTGGATACAGGAAGAAGCCCCCTGGAAACCTGAGATAGGAGGACCTGACATCAAAAGAACAAGAAGACCCCACACACAGACACACCGGGAAAGGAAAACTGACATTTATGACCATATATGGAAGGCCAAAGAAGAAGATCGGAATAAGTGACAGGCACAGGTGACTCAGAGCCTGCCATAGAAGAATACAGAAAATGAATGCTAAAGAGACAATACTCAGTAGACAGAAGGTCATGGAGCTAGAAGGAGCCGAGCTGAAGCCCCTTACCCTCCCTATAGGGAGAGAAAAGAAAAGGTCCCCCCCCCCAAAAAAAAAATAAAAAAGCAGAAGAATAAGTGATAGAGCTAGAAAGCATAAAAAAAGCTGGAAGTCAAAGTAGAAGCTTAACCCAGCAGAAGGAAAACAGACAAGTCAAAGAAGGGAACAGCCAGGAACATAGCCTCAGTGAAGTCCCTGAGGGAAACAGATCCTGTGGAAAGCAAAGGATCCAAAGAAGAAGCAAACAGCTTGAAGGCAAATACTGAGTGTAGTGCTGACAGGAGCAGACTGTGCAAATACAAGGAGAAGAGGAACTGCAGGAGCATTCCAACTGCAACTGAGAGAGAAACTGGCAGGAGGAACCAACAGCTGCATAAGCCAACAACAAACTAGAGAGCTAGAGACAGAGAGCACTGGGACAGCAGAATCTTGGAATCCAGCTTGTAAAGAGGGAGACAGGTTGTGCAGGATCTCAGTAAAGAAATGTCACAGGAAGCTGAACCCAGCAGTGAAGGGAAGCTGAGAGGAGAAAAACTTCAGAGACAGCCTCTGTAGGGGAACCACAGCAGGAACTGTACCAGAGAGGGACAACCTGCCCACAAAGCTGGCCAGCAGCCAGAAGCAGCACCAAAACAGCCAAGATAGGTATCAGTTGTGGGAAATCCGCTGAAAATGTGGTGAGCCCCTATCAGCCAGAAGGACAGCAGCTGCAATTTTGTAAGTCTCATGGCTATTAGGGCCAAAAGAAACAGAGACGCTAGCTGGACAGAGCGCTCTAATTCTGTTTTTAGTTTAGCCAGAACACAGTTTAGAGCTAGTGCATACACTGAGATCAGGTCTATTCATTCATTTGGGCCTAGAGAGGTTTTTTGTTAATTTTGTAAACAGATGAGCCAAGGG
This sequence comes from Ichthyophis bannanicus, assembly GCA_033557465.1. Classification (NCBI taxonomy): domain Eukaryota; kingdom Metazoa; phylum Chordata; class Amphibia; order Gymnophiona; family Ichthyophiidae; genus Ichthyophis; species Ichthyophis bannanicus. Next base: position 103,924,413 of record CM066035.1, read on the forward strand.
ATAAGAGGGCATGATAACCCACAGTATGGGAGCACCACCGATCTTCGAGGGCCCCAAACTGCACATCAGAGTGGGACATCCAACAAGGAACAGGGCCTATGCATGAGAAGCCCTGCAGTAAGATTTAAGCCTGCACAACACCACTGGCCAGAACACTAATTGAATTGAGCTGAAATAACACTATAAGAGTGCACTTCGAACTGGGATCACAGGAACACAGACACACATATTAAGGAGACTGCATACATACAAACTGCATTGTGACAGTAGACATATACACAAGTACATGCTCCCTTCAGAGTTGGGCAGGGTCACTTAAAGCAGATACTGAGGGGAAAAATTGATGGTTGAGTTTGGTCCTTGTGCAACAAAGCAGAAATTGACTGGAGTGAACTGCATTTCCTTGTATTGCTTACAAGTATTTTTCAAACAATTTGGATCTTTTATTCTTGCTCCCTATTGACCTACCTGATCTCAACAAACAAATACAGTTTTGCTAAACACCTCACTTCTGTCTAGTGTTTTCCCACTACCACTTCCTCCTCTTTGCAATAACCTTAACTATTCCTTTCACTACCAGCCCTGCACCCCTACCTCTGGGGAAACCTTTTGTGAGCATAAATTGTAACCTCATGGAGAAGTGGTACATTTACTGTACGTTACGCAGCAGGAAGGGCCAGGATCCCAGGAGGAAGTTCAGCAGTTGGACATGAGTGAAGGAGAGCCTGGACCTACTGCTCCATTCTGGCTAGCACAAGGGCCACATTACAAACCTAGATTTAGGTCCAGAGAGTATACAGAGTATATAAAAACTGGAAGGAAGAGGAATACTACCACAGGAAAAGTTGTAAAGGACAATTAATGTACATTTAATATCCTTAACTTAAAAAATTGAAGTGGGCGCCAATGGCCTGATTTTAAAAAACTTCCAAGCGCCTGTATATACTATTATACCCTATGAACTCCAGAAGAAGGATATTTTTGGCATGGTGAAAGTATTGAGCCAATAATTAGCAATGAATCTGCGGGATTGATATCATCTCCAGCATACCCTGACATAGGGGGTGATGTCCATTCCTAGGATGATCTGAACAAAAATGACCAAATTATTCTATAATGGACAGTAGATTCTATAATGGATAACAAGAAACATGTACAAAGGAAAGTATTCATGGGATGGATTGCCTTTAGCGTGTTTCTACAGGCCCTAATACCCTGACAATTTTCCATGAGCCAATTAAGTACCCTGTAACTTTGTCTTCAGCTGCCCAATAGGCAGAATGCCCAGTTCAAAATCCAATATTGTAATAGACTAATTTGTGAACTGAATCTATCAATTGCAAAGTAGTAATCTAGAGAAAAGTCACTCATCCACTAGCAACATGCATGGATCAATGAACAAATATGCAGACTCTGCCTTCTCACGCAGGAAAACAAAACAAAACATATTAACCAGATTCTGTAGTCTTTCTTGTCCCACCCCTGGTCCCAGAGGACTAGCAATGGGAAGGCTGGACAATTACTGTGAGAGGTCAAAGTGCTACCTTTGGTAGAAGTTTCAGCTCTTCCTTCAAACAATGAGTATGATTTCATGATGCAGGCTCTTTGGTACTGTGTCTGCCCCACCACCGCTGCTAATGCATTGCCTTGCCGTCCCTTTAAAAGGACAGTGCTGTGCATACTACCTATGCATGGCTCTTATGCATTCTGTGCTCCTTGAGGATTGCAAACTGTTTCTTGAATGATCGAGCATAAGAAGGGGAAATAGTCACTCTTTCATCTTTATATTTGCCCATTGGCTCATGCATGTCATGGTTACTTCCATGAGTACTGACATATATGCTTACTGTAATTAGTGAGAGCAAGTAATATTCAGGGCATCCGTTCAGTTTGTCTGATGGCTGGCTTACAGAATCTTCAGTGTGGTTGCAAAAGAGGGCAGGATGGAAGTAGCACCCCAAACCCCCAATTATAGCATGAATGTTGAGGATGTAGGTTAAGCAAAGTGAAGGAGGCTTTTTGCAACAGATGAGGCTTCATTAACCAGTGACCCTTGCCTTATTACTGTGAGTTCCAAAGGCTTAGAAAATAGTTGTGTCATGCCAATAATGCAGATGTGGAGCACTGCATGGCATGGCAAAGAAACAGATGTGTGACTACCATCAGGGGGAGAATAGCTGCAAGAGAAGGATGCCAACTAAAGATTGTATAGGATGGGAAGATTTAGACATGCGCTGACCTGGAATGGCAACAGTTTCCTATTCTCTGAAACTTGCTAAGAATTGGGAATGTGTTTTCTAATAAGTAATTTTTGGTATTTGTGAGTGCTAGGGGTTTCCCCCATTGATTCCTAAGGGAGCCAAAGAAGTTCATTCCTCCCACAAATAGCAGAGATGTACTTCGTGCCTGGATGTAAATCCCCGCTATTGTCCCCCTGCCACTCCCGGTGCAAAGGCTCCCCATATGAACAGTGCTGTTGTACAGGGAGCATTAGTTGGGGGTGGGAGGTGGTGGTCTGGAGGCAGAGTGAGGGTGGGCCATGGGCGGGCCATGACTCCAGATGTACACGGCCGATTCTGAGGTCAGCCCTGTATATCTGGGGTCGGCCATAAAGATGGCGGACTTAGTCCACCTCCGAGGTGGAATAGGTCCCCCTGTATGTTGAAAGATGCTGGAGCTAGGGGGCGGTGACAAGGTAAGGGGTGCAGGGGGATCCCCGCAGTCCAACCCTGGCCAGGGGAGGCCAGATCGGGGGTCGAGCTAGGGGGAAAGTATGTTGGATCTTGTGGTTGGTGATCGTGGCTCCTGAAAGGAGCCATGGTGCCATGGTGACGGGACACCATGGCACTGCAGCTCCATTCAGGAGCCTGGCTGAGTTAGCCAGGGATCTGCTGGGCGTGCAGTCCATCAGAATCAGGGCCCGGCCTGCATGTCCAGGCCGATAGACAGATTCTGATCCCACAGGCATGTCTAGCCCCCAACACGATCAGAATCGGGTGCTACTGCTTTATGCCCCAACAGTGAGGGGCTGGACAGCCAGAATAGAATTGGCCTCAAAGTGAATGAGAGTTTCAGAAAATATGCGAACTTGCCTGTCTACAATGGGTAATAGGTTATTGAAAAGGGAGGTGTGGCCTCTAATGCATTCCATGACCTTCATTGCATGCCCATTTTGTTCTATTAACACCCCAGTTCAGCCTTCTATGTGCAGTAGTCTGTACTCAAACCTTGAATAGCAAATAATTGTATTCACTACCCTATCTAAATAGCTATTAACCTCAATATTTTTCACAGTCTCAATGTATGTGAACTGACCCCAGTGTTAGCCAGCAAAAACAAACCAAAACAGAAGGTTAGTATCTAGTCCATCTATTCAGGAATCATTCATGAAAGCTAAATGTATTACCCAGTTAACTTTAGCTCTCATATTTCAGTCATCCGAGTTACCAAGACTACTTTGGCCAGCCAATACTAAATATCAGCACAGATTGGTCAAAGAGAACCCACTCTCTATGGATGCCCCAAATACTGCCTTTTTTAGGCCAGATAAATTTTACCAACAAGTTGCTGGGACAAACTAAAAAGCCAGTAAGCTCTAGTTTGGATTTTCATGAGATGGATATGTTGTAACGGTGCTGAAATCAACAACTTATTTTGTACAAATCACTAAAGGAATCATTTGCCAACAGCTAACGTGCAATAATGATGTTAACACACATTATTTCCCAAAAAGCTCATTAATTAGTACATGTTAAGTTTTTTCAAATGACCCCCTGAATAAACTTTAGGGTGCCTCTTTGCAAAAGGTGACTTCCATGCTTTGCTTGCAGCAAAGTGATTTTCAAAATCAGTGTTCAGACAGGAATTTATCATCGTTTACAAAGTGGCATCAACAAAGACAGTACTCTAGAAAACTATGGAAACATAGAAAAGCACGTGCACTCCATAAAAGGAACAAGGTGCACAAAACCAGAAATAGCGTAAAAGCAGAAGATACAGCACAAGCAAGTGCACCTGACCCTCGCTGAAAAGAAAAACGCAAGATCATTATCGCCATGGTCTAGATTTCAACGAGGTTCTGCATGCTTTCAGCAGCTCAGCCTTCAGGTCTGCTGGAATAGTTAGTTGCTACGTTGTTTCAGTTATTATTTTATGTAAAACACCATATGCTCCTAGTTTTTGGAACTAGAAAATACTATGCTTGGATAAAATGTTACTTTGAGATCCAAGTGTGCTTCTAGCAAAAGCAAGTCACATTATTTATTGGTGCAGCAAACTCTGCACCTTTTTCTTTACACTTTGAGGACAAATTTTTCAAAGCCATGTAGAGAGGTAAATGGGTTGTCTGAAACAAACCATCCTTTCCACAAGCAGAAGTACACATGGGAATCAGTGGTATGTGTGCCTTTACTTGGGGGAAAAGTAGGCAGGTTTAGAAGGGGAATTCAGTTAAGGAAGCAACTATGTAATGCACTATTTTGAAAGTAATAAAAAATACCCATCGAAGAGAAGGTATAACTCTCGAAGGGCACTTTTTCCCAAAGCAGTTTTCCAACAGACAGTTTATCCACAAATTCTTTTTAAGAACTAGTACAAAGACCACAGGTTAAAGTACTTGGAGATCACACAATCCTATGTAGTTTTGAAATTACCCCCTGACATATAAATTCTTCATTTTGTGCCCGATATTGGCTGTATGCTGCATAAATTATTTGTTGAATTCAAATCTATATCTGTATTTTTGAAAGCTCGTTTGCTTGTTCTTTATTACTACTATTACTACAAATCATTTGCATAGTTCTACAAGGTGTATGCAGCGCTGTACATCTAGATGTAAGACGCAGTTCCTGCTCATCAGAGATTACGGTCTAATCAAGATGGAAAAAAAAAATCACAAAGCTTTATGAATTGGACACGGAGTAAATGTAATCAAACTTGGCAGATGCTATCCAGGGGAAGGTCATGGGCTAATTAATTTCAATCCAGAATGCCCAGTGTTCTCTTAGCAAAAGGCTTCAAGTCAAGACTCTGAGAAACATATACATATACCCCTCATTCTCTCTCTCTCTGACAAATATACATCTAATTCTCTGTCCATGAGACACATGCATACTTAACTTTCTCTCAGAGAGATACACACACATATTCATTCTCTTTGACTCTCTGTCAATAAAGTCTAAGGACAATCACCAAAGATAATAACCTAGGGACTTGTTTTGATCCTGGTTTCTGTTTACTTTAGAACGCTCAAGAAATGGATCTGCAAAAAAATTATATATTTACCCCAACTCTAAAACAAAAAAAAAATATTGTATATCCCAGTGCTTTTCATTAGAAAATCGTATCTAATAAATTTTTTACAAAGTTAAATTGTTTGACCATTTTCTGATATGTCAACCATTAAATATTGTTTTTCCTGAGCAATACCAGGTAACTCTATCAGTTGTGGGTTGTAACGTTTGTTATCAACATTCTCATTTTCATTTTCCATTGCTGTTAGGTTTCTAACTTCAGGATGACTCTGGAAGTTTAATGCCAAGAGTGTCAGTAAAAACTTCCAATAAGTCCCTTATGATCATGTTATATCACTGTGCTGTGCTTCAGGAAATATTGGGCAAAAAGAGTTAATCAGCAGAAGTGTAAGCCTGTTTATAATTAAAATGTATATTTATTTTAAAATGTGGACACCAAGGACAGCACACTGCCACGCAGACACCAGCAACACAGTACAAAAACGTAGGCAGGCGTAGGTTCTCACCAAAACTTTATTGATCCATACATGTAAAGGGAGACCTGACCCAGGTTTCCCTTTACATGTATGGATCAATAAAGTTTTGGTGAGAACCTACGCCTGCCTATGTTTTTGTACTGTGTTATTTATTTTAAAATGACATTTATTTTAAACCGACCTTTGTAAAACAAATGTATCATAAATATTTATTTTGATTAGCAATTTACCAGGAAAATGCTTGTTTTTAACTGTTCTAGCTACGTCATAATGGTTTAAGGACAACATATGCCTCTTAATTTTTTATCAGACATATGAATATTGATCTTCTATCCCAGAACTCAAAGGGAAAGGTTGGGCTAGAAAATGCAGAAGGCAAATTCTTCTAGTTTTAAATTTTATTCTTATAAATATATGGCCCAAAGTTACCTTAATATTAACACCTTACATTAAACCATTCAGGTAAGAAATATTTCAAGGTGCTAAGCCACTGAGCAGCAAAGCACTAGGGGTCCTTAGAGGTTCTTTAGAGTAAGTACTATATGAAGGCATTATGTGCCTGACCAGTTGTCCACATGTGTTATTTTTCATCTGTGCATGTGCAGGAATTTAGAGGAATAAATTTCCTGGTATCAGACAATTAGACACCTACCGGGACATGCATTGCCAGCTAGCAAGGGGGCCATCACAGCACTCCTGCGCTCCTCAATGACTCTAAAAACATGGCCATGATACCACAGTGCTGCCCTCTAGTGTGAGGCTAGAGGGCAGCACCACATGATGGCAGCCATTTTCGAAGAGCCGCATGACGGGGCAGGAGTGGAGAAGACCGCTCCTGCCATGGTGACCCACTAGACCACCAAGAGAGCCAAAGGCAGGACTTGGGGGGGGGGGACCTGGGAGGATAAGGGAGCCATAGAGCTCACACTTTGTTGGATGGCTAGCTAGGAGATGTTTTGTGAATGGGGAAGTAGGATGGGAAGGGAGGGTGTCATGGCACCCCCTTCTACTAATGAATTGAGGCTTGGGGACGGAGGAGGCTTAGCCCAACTGGCTAACTGGGACTGTGTTTAGCTCGGGGTGCACCGATCTCCCTGGGCAGCTCCTGATGGGGATTGGGAGCTGTTCAGGGGGATCAGCACTGCAGGGGGACCAGCACTTTTTTTGTAATATTGTCATGCCATGGATTGCAGCTCTGCAGCCCCAACAGTTTTGTAGGAGGGGAAGAGACTCGATTGAAGCTGCTGGGGGGCCATGGTAGCAATCGGCACATAGAGCTACTGACAGCTCTGTGCACCCGATTGCTACAATCCCTCCCTTTGGATATATCACGGGGGCCAACTGTATCTGCTTCGGCAGGACCATGGGCCATTGGCTGAAAGTGATATAATAAAGATACCCTTCCTGTGCTATCCACGTTTCTGACTGGGTTTACTCCCCTGAGCCATGCCACTCCTCTGTTGTGCTGAACCACACTACAGCCGATTCCAGAGGTGGGGTCGGGGGGCATGGCTCAGCTCTGCAGCAGGCCATGTGCTTCGGCACACAAGGCCTGCAGCTTCTGACCCCCCTCCAACTTAACTTTGCAGGTTCAGAAGCAGCAGGCCAAGTGTGCCAAAGCACATGGCCTGCCACCGAGCCTAGCCATCTCCCCACTCTGCCACCAGAATCAGGTGCAGTAGGTGGTGGCAGCACAGCATGGCTCAGCACAGGGAGGGTGGGAAGGGCGGTGTAGCTCAGCACACATGAGGGATGGCAGGCCATGTATACTGAAGCACATGGCCTGCTGCCCACAGAGACCTACCGCCCTAGGCAGACACATAGCCTGCCTAGTGGATGGGCCATCCCTGCTCATCCCTAGCATCAGTTTCAACCATCTCCCAACCCCTCCTCCCCAGCATTGGTATTATCCCCTCTCCCATGCACCAGCATTAGTATCATCAGCCCCTCTCCCAGCACAAAATTAGCATCAGCCGTTCGCCCAACATACAGCGTTAGCATCAACCCACAGCATCAGCATGAGTGCTCCTTCTCCCAGACTACAACCTCTGGCATCGATCTCTCCTTCTTTTTCAATAGGTGTTAACACCAGGTGGCAGGTCGAAAGGCCATTTTGAAAGACACCTATCCAAGCAAGGACTGCTAATCATCCAGGAAGTTGGTAAAAGCTTACCTCAGAAGCACAGGACAGGGTACTGTGTAGCAGCCATCTTTTAATAAGTGTTATTTCCCTCCCTCCCTCCCCAACACCCACCCACCCCTGGGATAATCGTAGCTTTATATGTACTTACACATCTTAAAGGAAAGGAGGTGCTCTCAGGTCAGCTCGTTATCCAAATCAGTCATACACTAAGGACCTGAGATTAATTAAGCTTCAGGTGAACAAGGTATATTAAACGTATTAGGTTAATTTTATTAGTTTAAGTGTCCATAGCAACCCTTAGTAAGTAAAGAACTTAAAGATCTAAACACAAGCTTAAAACTAAGATGCAGACAGCAGTCCAGCAGCAAGATGGGGGCTTTCCAGTCTTTTGCATTGAGTGTCACATGTATGATTTTCTCCCAGTTGGTGAGAGGTCTTACGTGTGCACTAGGTGCAAGGAGCTCTTTGCTCTCAGGGAACAAGTCCGTTCTCTAGAGGCTAGAGTAGCAGACTTGGAAGACATAAGAAAGACAGAGAGGTACATAGACGAGACCTACAGGGATACAGTCCTGAAGTTCCACCTCCAGTCTGGCAGCATCACTGTTGTCATGGAGGAGAGAGGTCACGTGATAGGAGAGCATCACCCTGGTATGGCAGGAATTGATCCTGTAACTAGGACCTGTCCTTCAGGTGATGTAAAACCCTCTCGCACTGAGGAAGTTTCTCCAGCCCCATGTGCCCATGAGGGAAGGGTTAGGACAGCCGTTATAGTTGGTGATTGGATCATTAGGCATGTAGATAGTTGGGTGGCTGGTGGACGTGAGGATCACCTGGTAACATGCCTGCCTGATGCAAAGGTAGCGGACCTCACGCGCCACCTAGATAAGGTTATAGATAGTGCTGGGGAGGAGTCTGCTGTCTTTGTACATGTCGGTACCAATGACATAGGAAAATGTGGTAGGGAGGTTCTGGAGGCTAAATGCAGGCTTTTAGGTAGGAAGTTGAAATCCAGAGCTTCCAGGGTAGTGTTCTCCGAAATGCTTCCCGTTCCACATGCAGGACCCAAAAGGCAGGCAGAGCTCCGGAGTCTCAATGCGTGGATGAGACGATGGTGCAAGGATGAGAAGTTTGGATTTGTTAAGAACTGGGGAACATTCTGGGGAAAGGAGGGGCTCTTCCAAACGGATGGGCTTCACCTTAACCGGGAAGGAACCAGGCTGCTGGCATTAACCTTTAAAAAGGAGATAGAGCAGCTTTTAAACTAGATAATAGGGGAAAGCCGACAGTCACACAAGAGCGCATGGTTCGGAAGAATGTATCCTTGAAGGATACTACCAAAAACAGAGAGGTTCCAAAAAGAGTAAAGTAGCCCAAATCCCCTCAAGTATGGAGCAGACAGAGCTTAAAGATCCCAAATTACCCATGCCTACCAATACGCCAAATTAATCTGAATAAAATACAGTCTCTAAAATGCTTGTATGCAAATGCTAGAAGTCTAAAATATAAGATGGGAGAGTTAGGATATATAGCACTCAATGAGAGGTTAGATATGATTGGAATCTCAGAGACATCGTGGAAGGAGGACAACCAATGGGATACTGTGATACCTGGATACAAACTATATTGTAATGATAGAGCTCATCATAATTGGTGGAAGGGTTGCGGTCTATGTTAGAGAGGGCATTCAGTCAGAAAGGATTAAAATTTTGCAGGAAACAAAATTTGCTGTAGAATCTCTATGGATTGAAATTCCATGTAAAAAGGGGAAGGTGATGGCAGTGGGGGTGTACTATCGACCGCCTGGCCAGAATGAACAAATGGATGATGAAATGCTCAAAGAAATCAAGGAAGCTAACAAAAGTTACAGAACAGTAGTAATAATGGGTGATTTCAATTACCCTGGTATCGACTGTGTCAGTGTCACGGCAGGACATGCTAGGGAGATAAAGTTTGTAGATGAAATAAATGACTGCTTATTGGAGCAGCTGGTTCATGAACCGACCAGAGGGGAAGCCATATTGGACTTAGTCCTTATTGGAACACCAGATCTGGTGCAAGAGATAAGGGTGGTGGGCAACAGTGGGCAACAGTGGGCAACAGTGATCATAGCATGATCGCGTTTGATTTAATTAGTGGAGGAGGGATAGTAAGGAAATACATAGTACTACCATTTAACTTCTGAAAGGGAGACTATGATAAAATGAGGAAAATAGTTAAGAAAAAACTAAAAGGAGCAGTTACCAAGGTTAAAGACTTACATCAAGCTTGGGTGTTGTTGAAAAATACAATCTTCGAAGCCCAGACCAGCTGTATTCCACGCATTAAAAAAAGTGGAAGGAAGTCCAAAAAACTGCCAGCAAGGTTTAAAGGTGAGGTCAGAGAGGCTGTTGTTGCCAAAAAAGCATCTTTCAGGAAATGGAAAAAAGAGCCAAAAAACAAAACCTGGAAACAGCAAAAGCACTGGCAAGTTAAATGCAAATAAATAAAGGTCCCAAGAACAAACCCCCTGAAAAGTATTATATGAAAGAAATAACTTTTTTTGTCGGGATATGATAACAAAGTACAAGGAACCCAGTCCGAGTACCGCTGTAACAAGTCCCCTTTTAATTAGATATGGATAAAAATTTTTGAATCCAAACTTAGCTTTTTAGAGAGTGCTATCCTTTGCACTAACGATTTCTGCCAGCAAACATCATCGCGACGTGGCTCCACATTTCGGGTGTCTGTTCCTAATGTAAGATACTTTTAACACCCTGCTTCAGGCCCATCCAAACTGGCAGCGTTCAAAGCTTTGAACGCTGCCAGTTTGGATGGGCCTGAAGCAGGGTGTTAAAAGTATCTTACATTAGGAACAGACACCCGAAACGTGGAGCCACATCGCGATGATGTTTGCTGGCAGAAATCGTTAGTGCAAAGGATAGCACTCTCTAAAAAGCTAAGTTTGGATTCAAAATTTTTTATCCATATCTAATTAAAAGGGGACTTGTTACAGCGGTACTCGGACTGGGTTCCTTGTACTTTGTTATCATATCCCGACAAAAAAAGTTATTTCTTTCATATAATACTTTTCAGGGGGTTTGTTCTTGGGACCTTTATTTATTTGGTTATTAATTTGGTTTCAGGGGTTTTTTTGTGGTATATGATTCAAGTTAAATGCAAGGCATTGATAAGGCAGGCAAAGAGAGAATTTGAGAAGAAGCTTGCTGTTGAAGCAAAAACGCATAATAAACACTTTTTCAAATACATTCGTAGCAAAAAACCTGTGAGAGAGTCAGTTGGTCCATTAGATGATAGAGGGGTTAAAGGGGCACTAAGAGGCGACAAGGCGATAGCGAAGAGACTGAATGAATTCTTTGCATCGGTCTTTACTGAGGAAGATGTAGGGATGTTACCCATGACTGAAGTGGTATTTAAAGGTGTGGAAGAATTGAAGGAAATATCGATACATTGGGAAGATGTATTACAACTATGAGATAAACTGAAGAGTAGCAAATCACCTGGGCCGGATGATACACATCTAAGGGTGTTGAAAGAACTAAAATATGAGATTGCAGACCTACTATTAGTAATCTGTGAACTATCATTAAAATCATCTGTAATACCTGAAGATTGGAGGATGGTGAACGTAACACCAATTTTTAAAAAGAATTCCAGGGGTGATCCGGGAAACTACAGACCGGTGAGCCTGACATCAGTACCGGGAAAAATGGTAGAAACCATTATAAAGAACAAAATTGCTGAACATGTACAGTAGATAGTTATGGCTTAATGGGAGACAGCCAACATGGCTTTAGACAACAAAGATCTTGTCTTACTAATCTGTTATGTTTTTTTGAAGATGTGAATAAACAGGTAGACAAAGGTGAGTCGGTTGATATAGTGTATTTGGACTTTCAGATAGCCTTTGACAAGGTCCCTCATCAGAGACTTTTGGCAAAACTAAAGAGTCATGGGATAGGAGGCAGTATACTATTGTGGAACAGGAATTGGTTAAAAGATAGAAAGCAAAGGGTAGGGCTAAATGGCCAATTTTCCCAATGGAGAAAGGTGAATAGTGGTGTGCCCCAGGGATCTGTGCTGGGTCCGCTGCTTTTTGACATATTCATAAATGACCTGGAAAAGGGAATTACGAGTGAGTTTATCAAATTTGCAGTTGACACAAAACTATTTAAAGTTGTTAAGACCCAAGAGGAATGTGGAAAATTGCAAGAGGATCGTGATAAACTGGGCATCAAAATGGCAGATGAAATTTAATGTGGACAAGTGCAAAGTTATGCACCTAGGGAAGAACAACCCGAACTATGGTTACACGATGCAAGGTCCCACATTAGGAACCACCACCCAAGAAAAAGATTTAGGCGTCATTGTGGATAACATGTTAAGACCCTCGGCCCAGTGTGCAGCGGTGGCCAAGAGAGCAAATAGAATGCTAGGTATCATAAGGAAAGAAATGGAAAATAAAACAAAGGATATTATAATGCCTCTATATCGTTCCATGGTGAGACCGCACCTTGAATATTGTGTGCAATTCTGGTCGCCGTATCTTAAAAAGGATATAGCATTATTAGAAAAGGTTCAGAGAAGAGCCACCAAAATGGTAAAGGAGATGGAAGGATACCCCTATGAAGAAAGGCTAAAAAGGTTAGGGCTCTTTAACCTGGAAAAGAGACGGCTGAGCGGAGATATAATAGAAGTCTATAAATTAAAGAACGGAGTGGAACAGGTAAACCTAGATCAATTGTTTACATTATCAGAATATAGAAAGACTAGGGGGCATGCAATGAAGCTACAGGGTAAACTATTTAAGTCTAATAAAAGAAAATATTTTTTCACTCAACGTGTAATCAAACTCTGGAATTTGTTACCGGAGGATGTAGTAAAGGCTGTTAGTGTAGCTGGGTTTAAAAAAGGTCTGGACAAGTTCCTGGAGGAAAGGTCCATAAACCATTATTAAGAAGGGACCGAGGATATCAATGCTTGACCCAATACAAACATTGTGGAACCTGTGTCTTTTGGGGAAACTGCTAGGTACGTATGACCTAGATTGGCCACTGTTGGAAACAGGATACTGGGTTTGATGGACTTTGGTCTGACCCAGTATGGCATATCTTATGTTCTTATGTTCCTTCCCCCTTTTTTCTAGCATCAGCATCTCACCCCTACCTACTACAAATATCTGCATAATGGAAGGAGCTTGCTGACTTTCTTCTTCTGTGCTCTGCAGCAGGCTCTGCAGGTGCTGCTGGAGAGTTTAAAATGCATGAACAGGCACTTCCTGTTTCTCGTAAGGAAAAGGAATGTCTGTTCACACATTTGAAACTCCACCACTCAACCAGCCCACTGAGTTATAAAATATTTTCTTTATTTAGGGCTCAACATGGAGGTGGGCAGGTTATGAGCCGTGGCAGCGCATAGCCTGCCTGCCGACTTCCCTAACCCGGATATTCACTTCCGCACCAGCAGAAGTGAATATTTGGGTTAGCCTGGATGCCCCGGCACTGCAGAGGCTACACGGGTAGAAGTGATTTTTCTTGCCTATCTTTAAGGTGCAGAGGGCTTCGCGGGTAGCAATGAAAATTGCAGCTACCCCTGTAGCCCCTTCCTCTACCCCAATGCTGGGCACATAGCATCTGGGCACATTAGGGACTTAGCCAGGATATTCAAAGGGCGCTACCTGTGTAGGTGCCCTATGAATATCCCGGATAAGGCCCTTACATGGATAACTAAGAAAGTTACCCGCGTAAGGGCCTTCGAATATCGGGCCCTTATTTTCTTCTATTTAAAATGTTATGAGCCACATTCCTGAAGCATTAGAATCACCTAACGCAGTAGATAATGCCAAATACATTAAGGGGTATGTTTACTAAAGTGCGCAAACAGCACAGGGTTTACCACATACTTAGCAAGCTGCTGTGACCGCTGTTATGCACTAAAAATGCAGCCCTGCTACAATTCCTGCACTAACCGCTTAGTGTGGGTTAGGGCGGAGACTGGGCAGTTCAGGGGCAGAGTGTGAACATTGCAGTTACCGTGCATGTCTTTAGCGTGTGCTAACCAGCATTGCTGCAGTTAGTGCATGTACACTTATCGCACCTGCATTAACAGCAAGAAAACCTAAAAACATGTTTTAAAAAATACAAAAGCCAAAACACAAAATGCAGATTATGAATGCACACTCTATAAACCTGAGGGGCACTATCTGACAAGTTAACCCCTCTCCTATTTAGATATAAAGCCAGGTTTTGAGCTTCTTACAAAAGGCCCCATAATTCAGCTCCTGGCATAGGTTCATGGGAAGATTATTCCATAACAGAGACACTGCAACTGAATGCAATATCACTGATCTATCAGTACTACTATCTCAGCTCAATGAGCAGAGCACGAAGCTCTATCAGGCAGGAAACCAGTTTACCATGCCCAGCAGATACTGGGGACCATTAAACCAGAACACCAGAAAAGTTACTGATAAAAGCTTACATTTTTTAAAAGATATGATGGCTGAACCCCTATGTGATATTGCAGATATGTTTCTTAATCAAAGTTGTTTGCCTGTAACTGAAGAGTTCTGCTGCAGTTCTATTTTGAAGAAGCAGACTTTGATATATTGGCCAGTTTTTAACTGCTCTTTTTGAGCAGTTAATGTACAGATTGTGTTGCAGCAGTTACAGAGGGGGGGGGGGGGGTTGTGAATTTGAGTTTTACATTCCTGTCAATATGGGTTTGGGGAATTGCAGGGAAAGTGGCATCACGGAGTTATGAGGACCCTTGGTTTGCTTATACAATAGAGCAGTGGTTCTTAACCTGGGTTCGATCGAACCCTAGAGGTTCGGTGAGTCAGTCTCAGGGGTTCGGGGGAGGTCAAGACACAAGACATGTACCCGACTAATATGATTCGTGATGACACGCCCCGCTTGGCCATCATTGGCTGCAGGTGATCACGCTACATTGCTTGGCCAATCTGTGCTGCAGGGAATTTGGTGCACTCAGTAGTCGACTTGTGACTGTCGTGATGGTATGTCGTGTGATTTCTTTCTTAATATTTTAATCCATACTAACTATGTCGAGCAAAAAAGAAAGTGGTCGGACGAATATGTACAACATGGATTCACATATATAACAGAACGTGATGGGAGTCAGCGTCCTATCTGCATGATTTGCAATGCCAAGTTAAGCAATTCTAGTCTAGTACCGGCAAAACTAAAGGAACACTTCCTTAACCTGCATGGAGATGGGGAATACAAGAACACAATGCTTGCTGAATTCAAGGTGAAGAGAGCCAGATTCGATGAAAAGACTACTCTGCCTGCTCTCGGCTTTGTACCCATCAACAAACCGATCCTCACAGCATCGTACAAAGTTGCTTACCTGATCGCAAAGCAGGGCAAACCACACACCATTGGTGAAACACTCATAAAACCAGCTGTGTTGAAGATGGCGAATCTGATGCTGGGAAAAGCGGCCGAAGTTAAATTATCCCAAATTCCTCTTTCAAATGACAGCATCAGCGACAGAACAGAGGACATGAGCAAAGACATCTTGGCTCAAGTAGTTGCAGATCTGATTTCAAGCCCGGCAAAATTTAGCCTCCAACTCGACGAGACCACAGACGTTTCTAATCTAAGTCAGCTCGCTGTATTTGTGCGCTATGTGAAAGACGACATGATAAAGGAAGATTTTTTTATTTTGTAAGCCTCTTACAACAACAACTAAGGCAGCCGACGTGAAGAAACTTGTGGATGACTTCTTCAGAGACAACAATCTTTCGTGGGATATGGTTTCTGCAGTTTGTACTGACGGAGCTCCAGTCATGTTGGGAAGAAAGTCTGGTTTTGGTGCGCTAGTGAAAGCCGATGCACCACACATCATTGTTATGCATTGTATTCTGCACAGGCATACATTGGCAACAAATACCTTGCCTCCAGAAATGACAGAAGTATTAAAAATTATAGTGGAATGTGTGAACTATGTGCGAAATAGTGCACTGAGGCACCGCATCTTCAGTGAGCTGTGTAAAGAAATGGGCTCTGAATTCGAGGTACTTCTGTACCATTCTAACATTCGTTGATTATCCCGGGGACAGGTGCTGAATCGTGTTTTTGCCATGCGTGTGGAATTAGCCCTGTTTTTGCAAGAGCACCAACATCGTCATGCAGATTGCTTCAAAAATTCCAAGTTCATTCTCATTTTAGCATACATGGCTGATATATTCGCATCTCTCAATCATCTCAATCAGCAGATGCAGGGTGGTGGAGTCAACATCATCGAAGCGGAAGAAAACCTGAAAGCTTTTCAAAAAAGCTACCGTTATGGAAACGACGAACAGAGAGCGATAACTTTGCAAACTTTCCCCTGCTGGACGACTGTGTAAGTAAGATCGAAGATGTGTCTGGAATCAGAGACAGGAGTGGAGGAGTAGCCTAGTGGTTGGGGCAAGGTACTTCAGGCCGGAAGGTCGGTGGTTCAAATCCCACTAGAGGACAGCAATCTTGGGCCGGAAGGACTGGGGTTTCTAGTCCCACAGGTGCTCCTTGTGGACTTGGGCAAGCCACTTAACCCTCCATAGCCCATGTTCCCTGTAAAATAGTTATCTCCAAGTTATAATACCCTGTTCAATGTAATTTCAGTTTGTTCAATGTAAACCGCACTGATGCAGAATAGCGCGGTATATAAGAGAATGTAAATAAATAAATAAAATTTCTGTACCCACAGAACTGAAGCAAGCAATTGCCATGCACTTAGGTGAGCTTGCAAAGTCTCTCGACGGATACTTCCCTACAAGAGAGTCATATCCAGCATGGGTGAGACAGCTGTTCACGTTTGGTGTTGAGACAGCAGATGTCAATGATGAATACCTCGACGAAATCATTGAAATTCAGCAGAGCCAGGTTCACCAGCAACTCTTCAGAACAACGCTCTCAATGTTTTGGTGTCGACAAATAGTAACGTATCCTGTTATTGCTAGGAAAGCCCTGGACATTTTTATACCATTTGTTACAACATATCTTTGCGAGCAATCCTTTGAGGATGCTGGACATAAAAACGAAGAAAAGGAACAGACTTTGCTGTGAAAATGACATGAGAGTGGCACTTGCCAAGGTGAAGCCACGCATTTCTGAACTGGTCTCTCAAAGGCAACAGCAGAAGTCACACTGATTTGCAGTAAATATTCATTATTATTGTAGCGGTGTAGCCTGAGGGAAATTAGGTGATGGGTGTGTGTTAAAATGTTAAAAATAATAAATAGCATAAATACAATAAGTTCATTATTGGAATACATAAGGTTAAAAATTAAAACCATTTCAGTGTGGTAGTATTAAAAAAGGTCATGTCTTTGTGAAAAGTTCTGTATGTAATTTGTTGTGAGTTCATGCATTGTATTGGTTTTGTTCTTTGAACACAGTGATGTTAATGCACGATTCGTTTTGTGAACCAGTAAAACATATACCTATGTCTTGAATTTGAAAAACATCATATTTTATTTTTCAATAAAGAAGGGTTCGGTGAATGTGCATATGAAACTGGTGGGGTTCAGTACCTCCAACAAGGTTAAGAACCACTGCAATAGAGAATCATTACTGGTTTCTACCTTCAATGCTAGTTTACATGGTTGAAATGGTTTGATTACAAGCTGCTTGGAAACATAACTGTATCAATTGCTTTGGATACAATTAGTTACTCTGCTGTACTAAATTGGCTTTAGCATGGTTTTAATCTTTTCTCTCTGATCTTTTCAGTGATCTTATTTATCACTGAAAGCAAAGGTAAGTGATGTGGTCCATAGTTCTTATTTTAAGCTGCATATATCACAGCTTGGTATTATTGAAGGCTGCCTATTGCAAAGTTATTAAGGTATTATAAATGAATCAGAACACTATGACATAGCTTTCAACAGAACATAAGAGGTCTGAACGTTCCACTCACTGAATTGACTGCCTGTATAGTAAGTAGCCTGTCTCTTTTAACATTTCATCATTGGCTTTTTAAGGCAAGGAATGGCTTGACACGATTATTATTGGTGCATTTGTTAACTCCCTAAATACCTGGTTTATATGCCTTCAGTGAAAATGATTAAATAGCCTGTGACATGAAAACTTGCCTTTATGATTTATGGTTATTCATTATGGAATTCTCTCCCAGCTTAAATAAGGCTTGAATATGATATGCTGGTATTTTGAAAGAAATTAATATATATATATATATATATATATATAAATATTTAGACTAACATTTTGGGATTATGAGAATGGAATTATAGTATGTATCTGGTGGCACTTTAAAAAATTATAAGTTGTAGTGGTGGCATTACTAGTGATAGTTAGAGTAGATGATTGCTTGTTTTTGCCTCTGTCCTTGGTTCCTATCTCTCTGACTTCTATATTGTCTTTCTTAATCTAGATCCAGAAATCTAACATATTTTTAAAACTCACTTTTCTTGGTCCTTGAGATCTTGAGATAGAAACAGTGTTCTCTCTCTCTCTCTCTCTCTCTCTCTCTCTCCCCCCCTCCCCCCCCCCCCCCCGCCCTTCCCCTGAGCACTACTTTGGATGATTTCTCTATTTTTCAGACCTTTCTATTTCAGCAAAGTACCTCTCTGAAGCTATCAACTTTCTTCCACCTTCTTTCTCTGAATGTACAAGTAAATGTAGCATTAGATTACTAGTACGTATTTGCTTTCAGTTTCCTACTGAGCTACATGTGATTTAGGAGAAGTGATGCAGGGATAGGGTTGTTTGGCTGCTTGTCATAAAGTTTCAACATGATGACTGGTGAAGTGATTTGTATGTCTTTCTTCTCTCCTTTCCAAAGTGCCCAGCCCTATAGGCTGCAATGTTGCAAAAGGAATGAGGATTGGATTCATTCCAACCCCATGTCAATTGGTTTATTTAAAGGGACACAAACTGAAAATGCCCTCATTCATCACATTTTACCATTCATTTTACAATTAATGCACATCTCTAGTGGTCATCAGGAAGAAAAGAGCTGACGGTGCTGTTCTACCTTTGTGGGGTTTGCACTAGCTCCTGGTTAGACTTTATATCCAGGGCTAGCTAAAGAGTATCTGCTGCTCTAGGTGAAACTTCAGCCATGCATCTCCCCACCTCTTGGGACAGCTCAGGGTCCTACTCAACCATAGTCCAGAACCTCTTCTTCCCTTCATACCCTCTCCATAGTGCAACATCTCCTCTTCCCTTCCCTAACCCCATACCCCAGGTTTCCATCTTCTGTCCTTCCCTTTACCCTCATCCAAGTGTCCAGCACACCAGTGGTAGAACAAACTGCTGTCGGTAGGGTGGCCAGCCTTCCAGTACCACATATGCATTTGTGGCCTGCCAGTCCCGCCTCCTCTAATGCAAACTTTCTGTCAAAGTGGGAAGGAGCAGCAGTCCTCAAGCATGTGAAAGCAAAGACCTGCTAACACACTGACAATAGTTTGCTTCCCTGCAGTCTTGCCAATTGTGTAAGGACTATGGTGCTGCCCCGAGGTCTGCTACTTTAGGCAGACACCTAGTCTGCCAGGTGGATGTGCCAGTCCTGTTTGCCTCATGTTCAAAATTTGAATGATAATTTTTAGGGTTCTAAGGAAGGGGTACCCCATGGTTCCATTAGCATCAAATAACCATGGCTCCATCCAGCAGCATCACTCAGCCCAGGCACTACATTCAAGTCAAAAACTGAATTTGAAAATATGTTCTAAATATTCCATGCAGAAGTATGCATTTGCAGGAAGGAAGCCTCAGATTTGGAACAGCTTTCCTAGGAAGCTAAAAGAAGAAGATATTTATATGATGTTCTATAGGTACAGTATTTGAAAATATTCCTTTTTGGGTAAATATCAGTTTAATTAGAATGATGAGTATGCAGATAATCTGAGATGTCCCAAAGGTTTCTAGGGAAGACACTGAGTGCAACTGGATTTCAGATTGCTGGAGAATAATAGTGGTGAACGGCGGTGAAGGACTTCCCTAGAGGATTAAACCTTCTGGTACTCTTGTTTAGGAACTGCTTGACCTCTAGGGAAGATGGAGATCTTCAGGGCTGTTTTGTGAGATGCCTACTTTATGCTTGAAATTGAGCACCTACATAGGCGCTATTTTAGAAAAAAAAGTAGGTACCTACTTTGCTTTATAAAATACCAGTGTAAGTGGTCAAAAACGTGTTAATTTAAGATGTGATCACGTACACCAGCCCTAAGGCTGGAGTAAAAGCCTATAGCTAGATTTCTTAAGAACACATACAGTATAAATGATAGTCCT
This sequence comes from Ichthyophis bannanicus, assembly GCA_033557465.1. NCBI lineage: Eukaryota > Metazoa > Chordata > Amphibia > Gymnophiona > Ichthyophiidae > Ichthyophis > Ichthyophis bannanicus. The sequence goes on from CM066035.1 coordinate 103,944,538, forward strand.
TCATAATTTACGCATGTAACTTTCTTTCCCACTCATGCTCCACCCAAATTCTGCCCTGTGCATATCTATAGTAGAAGAACATGCTATCACTTGTACATGCATACTTACAGAATAGGGTTTTCTCATTTGTGCGTGAAAATGGTCACTTACATCCATAAATAACTAAAATCCCATTTGTGTGCATTCTTGCCACCTAAATCTAGGTGGCTCTTATAATATTATCCCCTTTATGGGGAAAGGGACAAGATATCATTGAAGAATTGATTGGGTCCAACAAGAATAGAAAAGAGGATTTACTCTGTATTGGATATAGCATACAGAAGGATGTGGATATTGTAGGATTGTAGGGTTTGTACTTTGTTGATGTACAGTGAGGTTCTGCGGTTGAGGAGAGGGATTATTCTATGTACTCTACTTCGAATGAAAGTAATTTGGTGAAAGTGGGCTATACTGAAATGCTACTAAAATTAACTTACTTGTCATTTTAGAAGCCCCTTTCATGATTTGCACAAGGGAAAATGATCATTCACGTGTGCAAATAACATCCATATTCCAGTAATGATTTTAAAACAGGCCCAACGTACACATATCTGCCCCGATCATGTCTGAGACACATGGGTGTGTGATGGAGATGTGTCCAAAGCACTCCAAAAAGATACACGTTAAACCAGATTTCAAATGGTGTTGTATGTTTAAACTCGCCAGCCAACTTGTACATAGTTAGACCTACCCCCCCCCCTCCAACCTCGTGAACAAGCATTTCAAAACGCATTTCCACCTGTTATCACCAGAAGGGATAATAAGGGGGTGCCCTCTCAATCCCCCAATAATTTATCTCCCCTAGAATATGGATAGTAGGTAAATATTGAGGTCTCCTAGTTTACTGCCGTGCTCCTGCACATCTCCATTTCCAAACTGGCCGGTCTGGGCATGGAAGTAATGACATATTTGTGTGTAGGTCCTAAAATACACCTTGATGCCACTGCATCCCTACATCGATCTTTCACTTTTATAAATTGTTCGTCTCCCTACACATGCCGACCTATATTCTGCATGTTTCCATTTTCTGGGATATTGATGGAAACATTTATCTTTCAGGACAGGAACAGGCCAGTTTTAGAACACATTTACATGTGCCCCCTTCTTTACTGCCCCTCCTATGGAATTTCAGATGCCTTGATTTGTATGTCTCAGAGGGCACCTGAACAGCCTTTCTAAAATGTATATTTTATAATCTAAGTTGTACCTGAGGCAATGGAGAGTGAAGTGATTTCTATAATTTTCGAGTGGACAAGGCATACCTCAAGGTTCAGCTTTATCATCTATTCCAGCGATGGCGAACCTATGGCACGCGTGCCAGCTGTGGCACGCGAAGGCCTTGCAGCTGGCACGCGGGAAGGTCCGCAATTAAGATATGCGGCGCGGCGGGAGGTGAGTGTGCTGGCAGGGCCGGCTGCTTCTGCCGCGGCAGCATCAAGAGCTCTGCCGCGGCAGCATCAAGAGCTCTGCCGCGGGCCCCCCCCCCTGCCCGGCAGAGCCTCCCTGCATCATCAGCTTATTTCAAGTCCCAAAACGCGGGCTTCTTTCAGAGCCGTGAGAGTTTCTTTTCTCGCGGCTCTGTTAATCCCACCGGGGCTGATGGGAAATCCCATCACCCTCGGCGGGATTAACAGAGCCGCGAGAAAGGAAACTCTCGCGGCTCTGAAAGAAGCCCGCGTTTTGGGACTTGAAGAAAGCTGATGATGCAGGGAGGCTCTGCCGGGCAGGGGGGGGCCCCGCGGCAGAGCTCTTGATGCTGCCGCGGCAGAAGCAGCCGGTTTGGTTTTTTTTTTTGTTTTAATTTGGGATGATAGGGGGGAAGGGTGTTTAGGACTGGTAATGGGCTATTGGAGGGGGGGAGGCAAAACAGGAAGTGGGCGGATGGGGTGGGGGGGTTGTTAGGACAGGTAATGGGCCCTGGGGGGGTTAGGACTGGTAATGGGTCATGGGCGGGGAGGCTAAGACTGGAAGTGGGCTGATGGGGGGGGCGGTTAGGACTGGTAATGGGCCATGGGGGGGGGTTAGGACTGGTAATGGGCCATGGGGGGGGAGGCTAAGACTGGAAGTGGGCTGATGGGGGGGCGGTTAGGACTGGTAATGGGCCATGGGGGGGATTAGGACTGGTAATGGGCCATGGGGGGAGGCTAAGACTGGAAGTGGGCTGATGGGGGGGGGGTTAGGACTGGTAATGGGCTATGGGGGGCTAAGTGGGCTGATGGGGGGGTTAGGACTGGTAATGGGCTATGGGGAGGGGGCTAAGGCTGGAAGTGGTGGTGGTGGTGGTGGTGGGGGGGGGTTAGGACTGGTAATGGGCTATGGGGGGGCTAAGACTGGAAATGGGCTGATGGGGGGGTAGGACTGGTAATTGGCTATGGGGGGGCTAGGACTGGGTGATGGGGGGGTTAGGACTGGTAATGGGCTATGGGGGGGCTAAGACTGGAAATGGGCTGATGGGGGGGTAGGACTGGTAATTGGCTATGGGGGGCTAAGACTGGAAATAGGGTGATGGGGGGGTTAGGACTGGAAATGGGCTATGGGGGGGCTAAGACTGGAAATGGGCTATGGGGAGCTAAGACTGGAAATGGGCTGATGGGGGGGGTAGGACTGGAAATGGGCTATGGGGGGGCTAAGACTGGAAATGGGCTATGGGGGGCTAAGACTGGAAATGGGCTGATGGGGGGGTAGGACTGGAAATAGGGTGATGGGGGGTTAGGACTGGTAATGGGCTATGGGGGGCTAAGATTGGAAATGGGCTGATGGGGGGGTAGGACTGGTAATTGGCTATGGGGGGGTTTGGATTGAAATGGACTCATGAAGGGACTAGAACTGGAAGTAGGCTCATGGGGGGCTTGGATTGGAAATGGGCTGAGTGGAGGGGAGCTAGGATTTGACATGGGCTGAGTGGATGGGAGCTAGGATTTGATGGTGGGGCTAGGAAAGGACTAGAAATGGGCTCATGGGGGGCTGGGATTGGAAATGAGCTGATGGAGGGACTTGGATGGGACTGCAAATAGATGGGGGAGCTAGGACTGGAAATGGGCTTATGGGGGGCTAGGACTGGAAATGGGCTGATGCGGGGACTAGAAGGGAGCGGATGCTGGGTGGGACTGGAACTAGAATGGAGCTGATGTTGGGGGAGGATTAGAATGGGATGGAGCTGGGAGAGTGAAATGGGGAGGGAAAAAATATTTTGTGTGGGAGGGAAGACAAATCTACAATTGTCCGGATATTGGGAGAGTAAGTGGGGATTGAGGATGGAGGGGTAAAATTTGAGTGGATGAAATAGGAATGAGGAAAGAGCAAAAGGAGAAAGATTAGTATGTTAAAGCAGATGTAGAGAGAGAATGGAAAAAAACTAGAAGAGAGAAGAAGAGACAAATGGACCGCAGACGATGAAGAGTTAGCGGAAGACACGAAGAAACCAGAAGAAAATGGCTGGAGCAATTGCAGCTGAAAAAAAATGCACAAAAGGTAGAAAAATATCTCTTTATTTTGAATTTATTAATTGGAATATAACAGCTCTGGGAAATGTGCATCATTAACGTCTGCGCTTTGTTTAGTACAAGAGCAAATTAATGTATAGTTTTATTTCTACAGTGTTGTACATTCCAAGTTTGGCTTTTGGGATTCCCAGTTTAATTCCCACCGAGTCCTGACACAGTTAACAGTTTTAAGAAGTTTATCTTTTTTTTACTCAGGATACATTTGACATGTTATGTGAATAATACATTTAAAATATATTGTGTAACTGAATCAAATTCTTCCTAAATTCATTAAATTGAATGAAATCATTAAAACATTATAAATTGCCAATAAATTGAAATGAAAACCAAAGGATTGTGAATCAAATTGATTCTCTGACAATACAAAGATTCCAACCTTTACAAATGATGTTACATAGTTCAGGCAACTTTATAAAGAGTTTTTAGATACTAAAAGCTTGTTGTTAAGGTTTAATTGACGTGCTGGCACTTTGAGGAAATTCTTTGGTTTTGTGCGGCAGTTTGGGCACTCGGGCTCAAAAAGGTTAGCCATCACTGATCTATTCTCTTTAATATTTATATTCAACCCATATGTCAAATTATTAATCTTCATGAAATTAATTATCATTTATACGTGGATGACATTATGGTTTATACTATAATTGACCAAAATACCTTTGATACAACAAAAATTAATAACTGTTTGGCTGATATGAATGATTGGCTTAATAACAACAACTTAAAAATAAATTCTGACAAAACAGAAGCAATGTTCATATCTAAATGCCAGTCCTTAAAACTACCAATTGAAATCAATTTATTAAATAGAGAAATAAAAATTAAAGATGAAGTAAAATATTTAGGTGTAACATTAGATAAATATTTAAATTTAAAATCTCATATAAACAAAATTGCGTCAAAAGCATACCATTGTTTAAAGATTATAAGAAGACTAAAACCAATACTAAATACAAATCACTTTCGCACGGTATGTCAGGCAGTCATAACACCTCTACTTGATTTTGGAAACATCTTGTATCAAGGTTTTCCTAAACACTCTCTCCATCCTCTCCAAGTAGTTCAGAACACCACTGCGCATATTATAACTGGCTCTACAAAATTTGAACACATAACTCCTGTCCTCAAACAGTTACATTTCCTTCCGGTTATTGCAAGGGCAAAATATAAAAACCTAATAACTATTTTCAAAAATTTTCACCAATCCTCAGCAGATATTCTACAATCTATTATTTCAAAAGACAAGAGCATAAGACCAAGACAATCTCAAAATATCAATAAACTTAATACTCCTTTGAACTTCAACAAATCAAAACAAATGACTTCTAAAAGAGCATTTTTCTTTATGGCACCAGAGTTATGGAATTCTATTCCTGAAGACTTAAGAACTCAGGAAGACCTTAAGGGCTTTCGCAAATCTTTAAAGACTTACTTATTTATAGAATCATTTGGTGAAATTGCTTAAATTAACCATTATGTATATTTAATTTCACTATGATATAGTATTATAACATACTGTTTTGTTTTGTATTTATATTGTAATGTATCGTTTTTGTTTTCCCATACCCTCAATATGTTAGCCTTTGTTGTCTTGTCAACCACTTTGATTGAAGGATAAGGTGGTATACAAAAGTGGTTAAATAAATAAATATAAGGTCATAAGGAGCACCAGTGGGAGAAGCAGGATTTCTCCTTGTATCCTTGGGCGAGTCACTTTACCCTCCATAGCCTCGGAAGAAAAGGCCTGGCAATCTACTTCTGGTCATACCTTGCCAAGAAAACCCAGAGGCTGCTGGGTCACCAGGAGTCAGCATTGACTTGATGGCACTTAAAAAAAAAAAAAAAAGCTCCTCCCCAAATCCCTACAGGCAGTCAACCAGTCAAGGGCATGATCGCAGCCTTCCCCTTCTCTTCTGCCTGTGGGAGATGGGATCCCCTGTTCTACCCATAGAGATCTAATCTCCCATTGGCAGACAGAAGGGGCCTTTGCTGTGGTCATGGCCATCCCCTTCTCTCTGCCGTGATTGGCAGGGAAATTTTATTGGGGCCATGGCCCATGTGACCCACCGCGTTCCGACGCCTATGGCTCTATGGGGCAACTCCTCCTTTCCTGCTGACAACAGTTCTTGTTCCTCCTGACATATTTCTACCAAGTTCAGATACTGTTGAAGCTGCTTGGACCACTGTAACACATAGCCTGCTTGCTAGTAAATCTTGGTTGCAGAAGAATATGTTGGCCCTCAGTTTTACTGAGGCTATCTTTGTGGATCATAGTAAGACCTCTGGTACATAAGAACATAAGAAATGCTAGACTGGATCAGACCAAAATCCATCAAGCTCAGTATCCTGTTTCCAATAGTGGCCAATCCTGGTCACCTAGCAGGGTTCCAAAAAGGTGCACAGGTTTCACAATTCTCATTCCAGGGCAAGCAGTAGATTTCCTGGATCCTCTTTAATAAAGGTAATGAATTCCAGAGTCTGATTACATGTTGAGTGAAAAAATATTTTCTCTTATTACTCTTAAATGGGTTACGTTGTAGCTTCATTGCATGTCCCCTAGTCTTTCTACTTTTTGATGACATAAACAATTGATCTATGTTTACCTGTTCCATTCCATTCATTAATTTATAGACCTCTAACATATCTCCTCTCAGTCATCTCTGTTCTAAGTGGAAAAGCCCGAACATTTTAAGCCTTTCCTCATAGGGGTATCCTTCCATCCCCTTTACCATTTTGGTGGCTCTTCTCTGTATCTTTTGTAATTCTGCTAAATCCTTTTTAAGATATGGTGAACAGAATTGCACACAATATGAGTATCCAAGGTGCAGTCGCACCATGGAACGATATAGAGGCATTATAATATATCCTTGGTTTTATTCTCCATTCCTTTCCTTATGATTCCTATCATTCTATTTGCTTTCTTGGCCACTGCTACACACTGGGCAGAGAGTTTCAATGTATTATCTATGCTGACACCTAAATCTTTTTCCTGGGTGGTGGTTCCTAATGTGGAACATTGCATTGTGTTACCATAGTTTGGGTTGTTCTTTCCTAGATGCATACAGTAACTTTGCACTTGCCCACATTAAATTTAATCTGCCATTTGTATGTCCTGTCTTACAATTTATCAAGGTCCACTTGCAATTTTTCACAATCCTCTTGCATCTCAACAACTTTGAATAATTTTATGTCATCTGCAAATTTGGTTACTTCACTCATTATTCCTATTTCCTGCTCATTTATGAATATGTTAAAAAGCAGCAGGCCCCCATAGGGGCCGTCTTCCATTTGCGTTTTCCATGTAAATGCCTTATTTTACACCAAGGTAATCGATATATGTTTTTTGATCCTAAACATTTGGTTGATTTTCTTAAAGATAAAGTTGATTAGTGTCTCTATTAATGGAGTTTTGTTAGATTCCTCTAGGAGCCATTTCGGTTTTGTATTAGAGTATGCCGCACTCCTCCTTGAAGTGGTCTAAATATCTGATTTTCCTTTTGTACTTTTTTCTCATGTAACTATCTAATGGATATTGGATTGTTTTCTTTGTAATTTTGAAAAATTTTATAAATAAAAAAAAAAAAAAAAAAAGCAGCAGGCCCAGCACAGATCCCTGGAATATTCTATTATTCACCTTTCTCCACTGAGAAAATTGGCCTTTTATCCCTGCTCTCTATCTTTTAACCAGTTCCTGATCCACAATAGTATACTACCTCCAATCCCAAGTGCCTCTCGAGGGACCTTGTCAAAAGCTTTCTGAAAATCCAGGTACACTATGGGAGTCATTCTGAGGCTCGAATAGCGTGGATAGATGTCCCATTGGCCACTTTCCCAATTCCAACTACCTTCCCCATGTGTTGTACAGGGAAGATAGATGGGGCGGGAAAGGGGCGGCATTAGGGCAGAAAGTCGTCGGGGCCTGCGGCTTGCACAGGGAACTTATTCCACCTTGGAGGTGGAATAAATTCCCTAGCCGGCAAGGGATGGTAGGCCCAGGGCTGGGAAGCAGCAGGAGGTAGCAGAGGAGATTCCCTGCAGCCTGACCTTGGGGAGGCTAGATTGGGGGTCAGGCTTTGTGAGTCGGTTGCCGGGGATCGCAGCTTTTCAATGTAGCCACGATGCCAAGGCAATCAGACGCCATAGCACCGTGGCTCCATTGAAAATCCCCAACTGAGGTAGCTGAGCAAGGCCTGTATGTGCAGGCCAGATGGAATCGGTGTTCCGGTCTGCACGTACAGGCCTGTTCGCGATTCTCATCCCATGGTGCTAGACATGCCTCGAAGGACTAGAATCGCGGCTGCCTCTGTGCGTCTGGTTCCAAACAGATGCACAAAGGGCTGACACTGTCCAGGATGGAATCGTGCTCTATATCAACCAGCTCACCTCTGTCTACCTGTCTATTCATACGTTCATAAATATATAATAGATTAGTAAGTTAAGAATTTCTTTGGCTAAATCCATCTTGGTTTTCTCCCATTAATCTATGACTACATGTTCAGTAATTTTATTCTTTATAATGGTTTCTATCATTTTGCCCAGTACTGACATCAGGCTCACCAGTCTGTAGTTTCCCGCATCTCTTCTAGAACCCTTTTTAAAAATTGGCGTTACATTGGCCATTCTCCAATCTTCAGGTACTCCAGATAATTTTAATGATAGTTCACAGATATTAATAGTAGGTCTGCAATCTCATCTTTCAGTTCTTTCAATATCCTCAGATGTATACCATCTGGTTCAGGTGATTTACTGCTCTTTAGTTATCAAATAGTTGTATTACATCTTCCCAGTTTATTTCTTTCTATTCTTCCAATATATCACTTTAAATATAATTTCAAGCATGGGTAACTTCTTTTTCAGTAAAGACCAAAGCAAAGAATTCATTCAGTCTCTCAGCTATAGTCTTGTCATCCCCTAGCACCCCTTTTACCCCTCTGTCATTCAACTGACTCACAGGTTTTTTATTATGAATATACTTGAAAAGGTTTTTATTATGCATTTTTGCTTCCACAGCAAGCTTTTTTTTTAATTCTCTTTTTGCCTGCCTTATCAATGCCTTGCATCTAACTTGCCAGTGCTTATGTTGTTTCCCATTTTAGTTTTTCCTTAACTATTTTCCTCATTTTATCATAGTCTCCCTTTTGAAAATTAAAAAGTAGTGCATGGATTTCCTTGCCATCCTTCTTTCATTTATTAAATCAAATGTGATCATGCTATGACCACTATTGCCAAATGGCCCCACACCTAGAAAAAGCTGACTTGCTACACTGTGCCTGACCTGTGCTTCTAAGGTATTAACAATTTCCTGGATGATTCTCACAGCCCTTGGTTTGATGCAGGGAGCCTTTCAAATTGCCTCTTTGACCTGTCATTTGGCTTTAACATCTATCTAAAAGAGTTTCACAGATCTTTTGCTCCCTAACTGGAAGGCCTTTTTGTAAAGGTCTCTAGAAACAATTTATTTTTTTCTACTCAAAGAATATTTACCCTATTCTTCATTCTATGCTAAGCTATATTCTAATTTGATTTAAATTAAAAACTCTCTGGAGCTACTGACTAAGGTTTAAATTTAAATTAAAAGCTCTCTGGGTCTACTGAGCCCTGAATGAGTTAGCAAATAAATCTGTTTATTAGAATCCAGTGTATCAGCTTTAACCCAAAGAATTCCCTTTTCACCAAGATTTAGAGAATTTGCCAGAAGTAAAGAAATACTTACAAATGCAGATTTCTTTCCAGCAGTAGCTTTTCCTTTTGGTAGTCCTTCAAGACTGGTATACCACAAGGTAATATGATTGGAGATGTGTTGATTCCTATTAACTCCAAATAAATGAATCCAATACTGAGTGCCATAAATAACTAACCAATAACATGCACAGTGGGACTCCCAAATATACAGTATCTTACCTAAATTTAACTATCACACATAAATATATCTTAAATTACTCTATATAATAACTTCATCTATTGCTTGCTGCCAATGCCAGGGACTCAAACCGTAGATTTTATTGGTTCAAGTAACCTGTAATCACACCACCAGGTAAACCTCATCATCGTCCCCTTTACTGCATAGGCTTAGAAAAATGATACCAAAGCACAGAATAAAAGCTGCAGTTAACAAAAAAGATAAGACATGCTGCCTCCATTCAAAGAACATTTTGATACCCTGCCACCTAAGTAATGCATTCAAAATCATCTAATGCAGTATTATAACCTGTGGTGTTGTATCCTCCAACCACGGCCATTGGTTTCTTCTCTGCTGCAGCTTTGTCAAAGAACTTCTCCACCAACCACTGTTTCTCAATTCATACTCTGTACATCCAAGAAAAATGCTCCAGAATCCAAACACACCTACAATATAATAGCACATATCTCAAATATCACACAACTACTCATTCATCTTAAAATCACTACCAAATCTATCTCTTATCTTCAGACTTTTTCATCACTGAACAAGCAGCTGATTCTCCAGTTCACAGAGCAAACACCTACCATCCAAACACACCCTGCTTTTAAAACCTGTAACCACCCCCTCAGACTCACTTCTCCAATCACCAACCTTCTGCAAACATCTTACTCATTCTAAGGAAGTTGCACAGACCTGTTGTAATACACCTAAAAATCAAGACCCTATAAACCAGTCAAGCTTGAATGTACCAAAATAAAGTTTAACAAATAATATATACAAGTGTGCAAAGGTTTAGGTACTCATGGTCAAGTTATGTGATTTACTGATCTCTAACTGAAGAGAAGCTGACACAATCTCTACATGGTACAAAGCTGAACACTACAGGAATGTTTCCTAAGTCATGAGAAACAGTGCAGATTTTAGGTCCTGCTAACCGTTAGGGAAGACCTGCATAAATGGTTACCATGTGGTAAAATACAGGCAAACAGTAAAATAAAACATGCTGGGGGGGGGGGGGGGCGGAGCCTGGTTTCTGGTCAAGATGGACGTGTAAGAGCTGTGCTCCGGAGGGCAAGAGACAAGAATCCTGACTTCTGCAATCTTTAATCAATTAGTTCCTACCTATTTTGATACCATTTGATCCCGGATATGTCAGGCTCCAAACAGACGCGGCTGGATTTTCAAGGCTCTTTTTAACTGTTTTTATTATGTTCTGTCTTTAGTGTTTTATTCTGCACCCTCAAGTACCATTGAGTACATATTCATTTCAACTCATCTGTTGATAAGGTACTGTATCATTGTTTATAACTGCCACTATGTTTTATATATATATATATTTATATTTCATTTTTTATCTCTAACTTTTATCCTTTCCTGTTGCATGCAGTATGCTCTTTATGTTTGATTATTATGCTTTTTATTATTTTTAACGATTATCTATTATATGATGTTTTTATTTCTTATTTTCTATTGACTTTGATTGTGGTGTTTTTAATTATTTATATGTACAATTTTATATCACTTAACTTTGTACACTCAGAAGTCATCAGTGCTCATTTATTAATTTATATATCACATGTTTTATGTGTTTTTATGTTTACTAGTGGTCACAGTCCCATAAAGAAGGCCAATGTGACCGAAACACGTGTAGGGCTGACCCTCTCAATAAACCTTGTTCCTTCCAAGGGTTCCTGCTTTCTTTTTTGTGAATCGCTGTGTGCAATGCAGGAAGATATCAACGCTTTGAGATCTTCTTTGGAGTCAAACACAGCTCATTTGGAGAAGGTGGAGATTGTGATGGTGTCGCATGGGGAGAGGCTCAAGGCCGTTGAGAAGCAGGCCAAGTTGATATGTTCATTGCAAAGAGAGGTGGAAGATGGTAATAATCGCTCTCGGCGGAACAACATAAGAATACTAGGAGTTCCTGAGGGTGCAGAGGGTCATAACATGGTGTCCTTTCTGCAGACTTTGATTCCAGGTGTGTTAAAGTTGCAATTCACTATGCCGTTCGAGATTGAATGCGCCCACAGAGTGCCTACTCAGTCCGTGGTCACTGGCAAGCGTCCACGCCCAATCATCTTGAAAGTTTTGCATTTTTAACAAGTACTGTAAATAATGGGAGCAGCCAGAGCAATCTCAGTCTTGGAATATCAGGGACACAAACTCTTATTTTTCGCGAAGTCAACAGTGGATTGGAGAAAGAGTCTTTTGGCCTAGCATCCACCCTTGGTTCAACTGAAGGCCTGTTTTGGGCTGCTGTATCCTGCCCACATGAAAGTCACGCTGCATAACCAGACCAAGACTTTTGATGATCCCGGGGAGTTATGTGCATTTCTGGAGGATAAGGAGTCGGTAGTGATGCGGTGAAGATCATATTGCAACTTCTACTTGCTACAGTTTTATGGCGCTTGCTATAATGGGCGCTTGACTGGTCTGAAGTCATGTAAAGGCGACTTATCCACGCAGAAGCGACATTTAAACATGCAACATTGTTATATACTGGGACATCCATTTTGTCTCTTTTGAAAGACATTGTCTTTACTCATGGTGGGGGGGGTGGGCAGGACACAAAGTTCTGAGTGTTGCAGAGGTGTAGGGGTGTTGGGTCATTGGGCCTTCCGTGTCTGTCTTTCCTGGTGGGCTCACCCATGTTTTGGGTGTTATATAGTCCCCCTGGATTTAGGTGGTTTTGGGAAGATGTTTTTTCAGTATTAGGTGTTTATTGTGTCTGATCATATGACGGGGCCGGGACTAAAATGTGTCTCTTTGGTTTGTTTTTTCCTTTTTTTTCTCTTTTCCTTTCTTTGGGCTATAGATGCAGCCACATTTTGAAGGCATTTAAGAAGTTGTTCCACAATGTAAAACTAAATGTTACAAATTGGTCTGTTTCTGCAACAGATGACTGTTAATTCGGAGTTATATTGTCAATAGGCTTTCCTTTAAGATTGTTTAACTGAATGTTAAGAGCATTAATAAACACATTAAAAGGAATGCTCTCTTCTGAATGGTAGGAAAGAAAGTGCTGACATCTTACAGTTGCAAGAGACACACTTGAATGTAATGGAGCTGTTGAAACTAGATATATAGCCCTACTCTTTAAGGGTTTCTTCTGCTGTCCATCATAAGAATAATGGGGTAGCCATATTAGTGAGGAAAGTCTTATTCCCCATGGTTTTTTCAATATTATGTATTGATTTTCCTAACTTCCAAGGGACTTTGTTCTATAATTAGTGAGTCTACTGTCCATGCGGCTCACAGTTCTGATCATGCTGTAATCTCATTTACCCTATTTGACTCAACGAGCTTTAATAATATACAGCAACCGTGGTCATCGGTCTGTTTCTTGGTGGGGTCGTCTTGAAGATATAAATATGTTAATCACTCCTAAAGTGAATTATATAATAGGAATACTACTAGCTTTCCTTACAAGTAAACTATATTGTCAAATTGATGGAACTCTAGTTTAGCTTCCATGGAGAGATAGTCGCCGAGATCTGCTCTTTGGAAGGTTTGGTTTTAGTAAGAGGAAGGGGGATGAGTTCCCCTGTTTTTCTGGCCTAATACGATGGCTTTGCCAAAGCAAGGTCCACGATGGATGGAGGGGGCTGTAGGCATACGTTCAATATGGCTTGAAATAGAAGAATGATTAAATAATTCTTTCCCCTGGAACTTTCTTCCTGGCAGTGTCTGCTGAAGGTTGTAGCCTCATAGGGTTACACTGGATAATCAGAAGGCCTTCTAACAATTAGCAAGTAAAAATCATACGGAAGATAGCTTATAGGAAAAGTGCTAAATGGGATCAAGCAGCTGAGGTTAATGTATTTAGTTTCATTGAGGAGATGTCGGCACTTTGAGGTAAGTGGTGTGTGACTGTCCTAACATTCAGTCTTATTGGGTTTCAATATGGAACAATATTACGGTGGTACTGGGATTCTGGGCCACTCTCTCCTGATTTTGGGTCATTTTTCGATCAGCAATTGGCATCTCGTCGTTATAAAGGGATTGTCAGTCTAAACATACAACAGAGCTTGGTCGATACGCATGGAAGCACACCTGTGCTTATGCTGCATATACTCGCAAATACTGTGGTGTGGCAGCTCTCTTGCATTTTCCTCTTTCTTAAGTGGAAATTCCTATAGAATTGTCTCCTTAGAATATGTTATAAGATTCCGTAGGGGTTATTAGACAAATCTCCTTATTTCTCTTTAGTGGAGCGCTTGCCCTTCTATAGCCCGTGCAGGCCTAATAGGCTTGCAGATGTTCTATGTTTTCTTTATATGGCCCCTGATGATCGCATGATAATGGGAGGGACAGGGTGGGGTGGGTTGTGATCAGTCTTGGATTATCTCATGTTACCGAGAAGATTTGTGTATTTAATTTACTGTAATTTGGTTTTCTTGTTTGTTTGTTTGTTTGTTATGTTGGAAAATATAAATAAAGAAAATTTTTAAAAAATTAGATTAAATTAAGAAAAATAAAACATGCTAAGTGCTTAGCATGGGTTGTGGCAGGAACTGTGTGGATTCTGGACGAAGCTTTTGAGCACGGCCAGCACTGGCAGCTAGTAGTAGGGACATTACCAAGCATGAGCTGTCAGGACTGCCAATAATGCAGCTGCACTTACCACCTCAGGAGGTGACATTAAGTACAACTGTGCCACCAGCAGTCCAGTTACATAACCACTGCCTTATTTTTAAAAAATGACTCCTCTCAAGCAATCCCCCTGGACAACACCCCCTTGGACAGTAGCCCCTGAAGTCATTCCCCAATACAGCATCCCAACAACAGACCTCCCAATAAGCCCCCTCTGAAGAGACCCCCATCACAAAGCAACCCACCCCAAGAGATTCCTCCCAAATATAAGCCCCTATAAGCAAACCCTGACCCCCCTCCACCCCCACCCTCACCCCACTAACCCCGGGTTGCCCAATTATCTAGAATAGCAGTAGTAGAGGTTCCCCCCTCCACTCCTTCCCCTTTACTGCTGGGATTCAAAATGGCAGCAGTAACCTCAACTGATAGTTTCACAGTACTACTGCTAGGAGTCAACCTGCCATATAAGGGCAATCACTCCTTATATGGCAGGATGAGTGCTAGCAGTAGTACCATGAGACTACCACTAGGGAATCATTGCTGCCATTTTGAACTCTGGTGGCTAGGAGCAGAATCAAAGGGGCAAATATCTGCGGAGCATTTGTTAGATATCATGTGGGAAAATGCTGTTCAGGGGAGATGCTGCTTGGGGGATTGCTTTAGGGGATAGTGGCCAGGGGGTGCATTGTTGGGAGATTTTATCCAGATGATACTTTCCAAGGGGAGGGTTGCTTTGGGAGAAGTCGGATCGGGAAGAAAGGTCTATTCGAGAGGGGAGGATCAGACTGCGAGGAGAAGTCTGTTCAGGGGAGGCTCAGTTTGGGAGAAAGGGTCTGTTTAGGGGCAGTATAAGGTTTTTTTGCACTGTGTCCGTGCTATCTGCTCAGGCGTGTGACACGGGCTCATTTGATAAGTGCAATGCTTCCTGCATTTACTGCACAGGTTTTTTACTTCCCACACCTTAAGTTTTGCAAAAGCTTATCACACTTTAGAGAATATGTCTCTACATCTCTCTGTTGTTTTTTATGCAAAGTTAGTATTTATTTGCATTTTTTTCAGATTTAAAATAAGAAAACTGTCAATATTATAGCTGTACAATACTTTCGACTTTGTAATACATCTTTTGGCAGAAATTACAACTCCCAGTGTTTCTTGAAGCCATCTGAGCCTCTTTCTCTTCTTAC
Organism: Ichthyophis bannanicus; assembly: GCA_033557465.1. NCBI lineage: Eukaryota > Metazoa > Chordata > Amphibia > Gymnophiona > Ichthyophiidae > Ichthyophis > Ichthyophis bannanicus. The sequence goes on from CM066035.1 coordinate 103,959,756, forward strand.
TTCTGGGATTTTTTTCCTCGATCTTCCTTCCAGAACTTTTCTAGCTCACAAATATTCATAGATCTCCCTGCATACAACTGAATGATTGAGATATCCCACCGATTTTCAATCATATTCAAGTCTAAGCACTGAGAAGACCATTCCACAACCTTCATCTTTCTTTTCTGTAAATACTTCATGGTTGATTTTGAGATATATTTTGGATCATTGTCTCTCTGAAATATCTAACGTCTTTTCTGCTTTAGTTTCATCACAAAATGTTAGACATTAGCTTCTAGGATATGTTGATAAGTAGTTGGATCGATTTTTCCTTCCAGTCACACAATGGTTTGTGTGCCACTGGCTGCCATACAAACCCCAATGTATAATAGATCCGTCTCTAAAAATATCTTGTGTAACTGTGGCAAAGCAGTTCAATTATCAGTCCAAGGCACTTTGTTTCAAAATATTTCAGGGTTTTCTTTTGCATACTTTAGACAATGACTTTTCTAAGGAGGTTGTAGAAATGATGTCCTCTGAAAACGTTCCTATGCTGCCCATTCTTGTGTAAGTAGTGCTGTCCTATAGACCTGTGAGGTAATCCTTTCAGCAGGTTATTTTCAGTGATCTGTGGATACTGTTTTGCAAATCTGACCAGTTTTTTGGGCAATTCTATTAGAGGTTTTATTTTGGTAGTCTATCAGACCTTGCCTTCACTTCAATATTTCCATATAAATTGCATTTCTTAACAATATTTCTGGCAGTTAATATTGATCAGTGGACTGCCATGCAAGGACAAGCTGCCACTCACTGACCAGCACTTGAAACACCATCATCATAATCAGCCCCATTCAGCAGCCTTCATGCTGCAATGGAATCAGATGAGCTTTCACATGAGGAGGTTCTACCATTGTCAGCTTATGTCACCTCACAATTTGTCTCTGCTAGTGCTCCCAAGCAGTTCAAACATGGAAAGGAGATGGTAGAGTTTGGAGGAAGACACTGGCAGTCAGGGACATAGGAAACAGTGAGCAGGGCCAGGAGTGCGTGCAGGGGAAGATAGCAGCATTGACTGAGGCAGGTGGTGGAGACCACAGCTGCTAAATGTTTACCCTTCTGTAGTAGTGTGGTGTGCGGTGGGAAGGGTATTTTTTTTTAAAACATAGGCCAGATTGCCATTCAGAAAAAACAAAATCAGCTTTACTTCTTTCCCAGCTTGTTAAACCTCCACAAGCTGGTTCTCCTGGACCTTCCTCCAGCCCCAGTTAAAGTTCCTACTTCAGAACTCCTTTGCAAGGCTTGCCTTGAAGGACTTCTGGCTTTACGGGCTTCTCTCCCTCCTGCAGCCTGCTGGGTTCTTAACCTCTCCCTGTAAGCCATGCCCTCCCAGCCCTGAACTCTGGGCTGCAGCTTCTCTTAAAGTGGACTATTGATACACCCATTCTATAGACCCCCATCATACACCCTTCCCCCTCAGCTCAATCATGCCCTGTTGAGCACCTGCCTCATCCAGGGCCCCCACCCTGGAAAGGAAGTCCACTTTCAGGTGAGTCCAACCTGCCCTATGGCAGACCCAAAACTGGTAGGGTTGGAGACTAAAAAACTACCACATAATAGGCCGTTAGACTCCTTATGTTGAGCCAGCCATTTGAGGGGTTAGTGGTCCTTTACCAGTGTAAACAGACAGCAAGCAGGTAGTAGCTGAAGATCTCAACACCCACTTGACAGCCAGGGCTTCCTTCTCAATCACTGCCTAATGCTGTTCCTGAAGACGCAGCTTCCTGCTGATGAATGCAATGGGATATTCTTTACTCCTGACTTCCTGGGCCAGAACGGCTCCTAGGCCCACTTCTAAGTCATCAGTTTGCACAATAAATGGTAGAGAGAAATCAGGGCTAATCAAGATGGGTTCAGAGCACATGGCCTTCTCAAGGTGCTGGAAAGCCAGGTCCAGGTCAGGTGACCAATGAATCAATTTGGGAGCTCTCTTCCAGAGAAGATTGGTTAATGGCTCTACCACCTCTGCAACCGGCAGTAATCACAGGTCTGCAAAAAACTTTTTTTCGAGAGCTGTTTTGGTTATTCCACGTAATCTTTATGTTTTTTGGTGTGCTGAATCCGAAAATGACCCCCATTTGTCATAGTTACCTAAATTGTCAAGAAATGTGATGTCCTATGTTTAATAAGGCAATACCTCAAAATAAATGGAAATAGACTTATAAAATGTGATAAGGGAGCTTATCATAGCTCAGGAAGGAGCTATAGAAAAGGTGAAGTGACTCTGAACAAGCAACCTGTCAGTTCTGGTAGAAATAAGAAAACAGAATTTTCCCATAAAAGACTACCAGTCCCAGAATGCACCAGGTTTCCAACAGCCATTAGAGGAGCTGAAGTGGGGAAACGTGTGTTCAATCAGGAGGGCTATGAGGTAATCCCCAAGCACTCATTGCAAAGGGCAGGGCTTGATTCAGCACAGCTGCGCTGTGCTAGGATGGAACACTCATCTCAAAGGGCAAGGCCTGATTCAGCACAGCTGCGCTGTTAGGGAGGATCACTCATCTAAGCAGAATAAGAGCAGAGTTTATTCTACAGATGACCATCTTCATGATCACCTTGGATATGCAGAGAAGGATCATCAGTTTCATCTGAAGGATCATCAGAAGCAGAAGCCAAACCGGACGGACAGAGAGGGAAAGAGACCCTCTGGAAGAAAGAGGAGAAAAGCCTTTGAGAGGTCTAGAAGAGTCCAAAGCAGTACGTATACTGGGAGGTATTCCAAGGGCCAGCATACACCATTGGACTGGGGAAAGCCAGAGGAATTGTGCTGCAGAGCTAGGAATCTCCAGACGCTACCTGTGAGGGAGACGGCTGCACGTGGAAGGGACCCTAAGACCCGTGCCAGAAGGTATGTGAAGAGAGATCCAGTGTCCAGGGATCTGGATTGGAAGGCTGGACATAAGAACTGGACTACATACTGGCCAGGCTATATAGAGAGGAACTCTAGCAGCAATGGAAGCTCAGGTATGAACACTGATCTATGCCCTAGCTATAACCTTGAAAGACAGCAGGGAAACAAGTATTCTCCTGAAAATGTTCCATTGAGAGATTCATCTGTGCCAATCCATGATATTGAACCCATGCTTGTTGAACAAGGGGGAATAATAGCAAATGAGGATCCTGTTTATATGGACTGTTCTCTATCCAAACTCCGTTGGTAACTTTCTGTTATAAAGTACAGCAACCATCACAAAGAAATAAAAATTTGTTCTTTAATCTACTCAGAAAAGCTCCTGAAGCAGGATTTGACCCACACAGTACAAAGCAAGCCAGCTAAGGGGTTTCAGCTGGATAACTGCTAGCAATTAAGCCTTACGTAATTGCTTGTGAGCTAGGAGAGAATCACTTCTGTATCTATGTGGGAAGTAATCAGGAGTTAACCTGTAAAGAACAGTTTGTTTCTTTCTTTGTGGCTTTTCATTTGTTGTTTTCCTGATTTTGACTTTGTTTTTCCAAGTTAACACTGAAAGCAAGTTACCTAATTTATGTGCTACCAAGCATATCTGTGTTGGGAGAAATAACCCCATAAATAAATATCTTATTGGCTTTACCCAAGAGCACAACTAAATTATTGTCAGCAGCTGTGTCTGGTGTGAATGAACTACATTGCCCACAATACCTTGCAAATCATATAGATATATGCACTTGCCAAGACTGTGAAAATTCTCACCCAGGCAGCCGTCTGACAAATGGCGTAGTTTTTCGGATTGCTTTTGCACAAAAGGGGATTTACTTGCTGAGGATTACAACTACAGTTCAAGTTTAAAGCTGGAAAAAAAGATTTTCCCTCAACTGCACTTTGGAGGAGAGGAAGCTGTCCCAGGAGGAAAAGACCCTGTGCAGAGCTGGATTCATCACTGAGACAAGGTAATAAGTACCTGGGCATGTCTAGTAGTGGATGGGAGTAAGCACAGGGGTAATTGAAAAAAAAAAAAAAGAGTGTAGAAAAAAACACCTGTTTGGAAGGTGGTGCACTGTGTTTTTTTTTTCTTTGTATTTTCTTACAGGGTTCAAGATGGATTCAAAGGAACTAGCTCAATGGATGGCAGCCCAGTTCAGCAGGCAGCAGGAGCTAGCACAGCAGGCTCAGGACACTGCTATGAGAGCCTTAATGGACCAGCAGAGGCCAGTGCTTGATCTGGTGCAAGCCCTAGTTAAGCTGAAGAACCAAAGTGGAACAGATGCAAGACCAGCAGTAAATACTGGTACACCACATGTGGACAGTGTGGGACTCAATCAAGGGATTGGGGCATTTAGTTTTGGGAAGCTAACTCCAGATGATAATGTTGATGATTTTCTAGAGTCTTTTGAAAGAGTGGCACAAGCATTAGCATGGCCAGAGACCCAGTGGGCAGTAAGGCTGGCAGCCTCATTAACTGGAGAGGCGCTTGCAGCTTATAGAGCAATGCCAGCAGCCCAGGCTTTGAATTATAAGGATGTAAAGGCTGCTATTAGAGATCGCCTAGGGTTGTCTATTTCAGAGTATAGGCGAATGTTTAGAGCTACTACATTGAGAGTGGGTGAAACACCCAGGGCTCTGAGTCAGAGAATCAGAGGTTTAGCTGTAAAATGGTTGGAGCCTGAGCAAAAGACGGTAGAAATGTTATTAGATATTATAATGCTTGAACAATTTATGTCTGGGGTGCCTAAAGATTTGCACACTTTCCTTATACAGCAAAATTGCCAAAATCTTGGAGAGGCAACCATGCTAGCAGAGAGATTCTTGGAAGCCACGCAGGCTTGCCATAGAATGGGTGGCCCTCTGAAGATTGATGCTGAAGCAAGATGTGCTGTATCAGAAAAGAAAATAATTAAAAATGTTTCTGAAAATGAATGTACTGTATCAAACCAGATTGTAGCAGCAGATAAGCATGCAATAAATAAATCCAGGAGTCTTTTCAAGGATCCAAGCCAGTTTAATGTGCACATGGCTCAAGCAATAAGCAATTTCAAAATGGCTGAGCAATGGCTTCTAGTAAAACAACAACTTTTATAGCTTTCTTGTCCATTCTAAGCATAGGCAAACTTTTCATTGGTCCCAGTACCCCTCTCACCCATCTATTGGTCCCGGTACTGATATGGCTACCCAATCGGGACTCTGGTCTGGGCCCAGCACCTGGTTGCCCCCCTTCTAGTCCCAATTACAATGGTCAGTGTCTCCAACTTGTTACTTCTCTCCTCCAAGGTCGCTGAGCTTGTTAAAACATATGGGAAGCAGAGGCACTGTGACCTTGCTCTCTGCAGAGTTAATTAATTCCATAGAAGCATAGCACACCTTATCAGTACCAATTAAACTTGTTTTTCTTCTATTTTCCAAGTTTCGTTTCTGCTTAGCTATGTTCAGTTAAACTGAGTTAAGTTTCGATTCTTATAGCTACAGTATTCACAAGTGGGGGTTGGGACTCAGGCCTCACTTATAGGCCTTTCACAATAGTAAACCATACTAGGCCATAGCCTACCATATTCCTAGGCCATAGCCTACCACATTCCCCCCTTTGATTATTCTCACCCGCAAGTGAGAAAGGGTGAGAATCAAATCACATAATACTAGGTAAAGGTATCACTCTGTGGTATAGGG